>CM034083.1:24435845-25756399 GCA_019845555.1 Aristolochia fimbriata
CCGGCATATACGTGTCGGACTTGCTGATCCCAGTGATGTTCCTCGCTGTGACATATGCGAAAATGCTCCAGGTATGTGTGTTAACCCATTTTCGTTGTGTCTCATTTCACCTTTAGTGGGTGGTTGGGATCAATATCTGAAATAGAACCTGAATTTTTTCCTACTCTTGGCAAATTGGTGTAGCCTTTTTCTACTGTGAAATAGATGGAAGTTCCCTTTGCTTGCAATGTGACATGATTGTTCATGTTGGGGGTAAAAGAACACATAGAAGATATCTTCTATTAAGACAGCGGGTTCAGGTTAGTGTTCTAAACTAGTTAACGATTAGTTTGGTGGACTCTAGGTGGATCACCTGGTGTTAATATCACTCGGTTTTTATGTAGTTTCCAGGGGATAAACAGGGGCCTTGTGAAGACTTGAATCTGCAGCATCTGGACCATTCTGAAGTTAGGAGGGAACAGAATCAGATGCCTAAACAAACTATGAAAGATAAACTGCAAAACCACACTAAGGCATCTGATGTTCCTTTACTAGATGGTCATGCTCAAGAGAATGCTAATGAGGACTCTAAAATGATTGATCTGAATGCTAGGCCACAAAGGATACATGGGCAAGCGTCAGGTACCCAGGTGAAGCTCTCTGTCTCTCTGAATTCTTTCCTTTTTTTTTTTTTTTTGGAGGAAACAATCTGATGTTTGTAATAACACCTATGTGCAGGGGATGGATTTATTAAGTGTCAATAACCACGATGATGCTAGTGTAGTCCCTGTTGGTTCCTTGAAAGGAGAGCGAGACAAGTGAGCAAGGTAGTTTTTAATTTTTCCTTGCAGAAGCTAGCTACATGTCTTGACCAATTGTAGGTCAGGAACAAAGGGCAAGTGTAGGTTGTTAACGTACTCTGGTGATCTAGGCATGTCATTTGAACTTGGGTTAGTTAGACTACTGAAATGCCCCAAAACCTTGGCAAACTGTTGCGTAGAACTTCTTACATTGTTGAAAAATTTGAAACTTCTTTTCTGACACAGCATTTGCTTAATCTTGTAAAATGCGAAAAATTCCTGGATGTCTTTGTTTCCTGTTTATTGAGATCTGTTCAAATGTTTCATGTTAGTAGTTTTTAATGAGGCTGCACCTCTTCCCATAAAATTTTGACTTCATCGTCTGGCTAAAAGGGTGAGCAAAGAAAGACAATATGGCAATTTTTTAGTGCATCTGTTTCTTCTTGAGGATAAATGAGTTACAGTTACTCTCGTTTTGGCTTTGAGTTGGTGGGGAGTTTGTAGATCTTTGCATTTGACACTAGTACCATCTCCCTGTTCATTTCTTTAGCCAACCTTCTAGGTATTTTCTTGTGTTTAAAGGGTGAAATTAAACCGTTGATATATTTTCAGTCATAAATTACCCAAACATGCCTGTCTGAATTCTTGAATTATTGAAATACCAGATTTCGTGGGGCTTAACATTGATACTTTTGTACATTCTCAGGATTTCAAGTAGAAAATCAATATATGAGTGAATTAGGCACCCCCACAACTTTCGTTTTCACTATCTTTAGTAAAATCATTCTCGATTTTGAAATGAAAGAATAGATAAAAAAGACGACAATCATTCTTGCAAAAGCTTGAGGTGATGACAATTTTGTTGTTGTGACAACAGTGAAGTTGTCTGCTGCTTCCTACTTGAATCAAAGCAAGTCTCGAGGTGGATGATGCAACCTCTACTTCCACAAACTTGTTCAAAGAAGAGAAGATGCAGTGCAACAGATCAGATGTAAGCTCTTTCAATTAGACATTAGTTTAGGGAAAATGAAAATGCCAGGAGGTCTTCCCCAAGGAACCGATATTCAAAAAAAAAAAAACAAAAAAAAAAAACGATTCCAAGTGGTTGCATTCGAAGGGAAATCCATCTGGTAAATGTACCTATGATGCGACTGTCATGCAAGTTATTGTTTATCATTGTTTTCGAGTTTAGGGATCAATACACCCAAGAATTTGAAGAGCTCTTAATTGAAAATTTCAGTTGTTTATAACCCAATTTGTGCCTGTCCCACAATGCAGCTGAGAAAATTGTAAATTAGTATGCTGAATGCTTGCAATTTGTCTTAATATTAACCATGGTTGAAACTTCAGTTCCTTTTGGAACCACTCAAACAGGGGAAGATCTACATTATGGAAATACTGACACTGGGAACTGCCAAGACTGTGTCTTAAGTGTCATGAAGCAATATTTCTCCTTTTTCCAAATTTACTTGAAGTTCTTTACTCATATATACAAAACGAGAGAATGAGAACGTGCTTAGTTTTACCTCAATTGTAAGTTAATATTTACTGATATAGTTATTGTGATTTTTGTCTGCTATATAAAAAGCTTCCCCTGGGAAATGCTAAAGTTGGCCAACTTGGCTACCCAAAAAAAAAAAAAAAAAAAAAAGATACCCAACTAAACTTCATTAAAAGACTAATTAACTAAAATGCGCTCAACAATAGGAGAAAGGCCATTGGGAAGAAAATGAGAGACAAGTAGGTAGATACATTGGTGATGTGTTATCTCCCCATTGAGAACAAACTTTGTTTCTGGACTTCCAAGGCAAGTTTGGTAGAGCCTTTGCCTTCAAAGTTCAAACCCAATTGATGCTTTGTCCCATTTGCTACTCTATGATCATCTTCTGGTTAATACATTGGTGAATCAAGACAAAAGTGCTGGGACTGCTACCATATGTTTTGTCCATTTCATGAAATGTTGTTGTCCTTTTCAATCGAGGTACCATGAACAAGTTGTTCAGCATGATGACTGTCTGATCATTGATGTCCCAAGTTGGCCCCCTAATCTCCTTCTTCCCAAAAGAAAATAAAAAAATGGATTTTTCATGCTAATTTAGGCCAAGAATATACAGCAAACCCCCAAAACCTCCTCTCATATATCAGATTAGAGAGCTCTTAGTGTTAAAACACAAGAACACGAAAATTTACGTGATTCAGTCTTAGCTGAAAAGGAAAGATATTTCCTCTAAGTTCTTGGATTAAAATATCTTTATCTAAAATATCCTTGGATTCTGAGCTATTTTGTCTACGTTTTAGATGAAAAAAAAAAAAAAAAAAAAAAAAAAAATTGAGGTAGGTTCTACTCAGAGTTCCTCATTGTATTGAACATCAGACTGGTTTCATATCATCGTCAGGTCTAATTAGGGGCCAGCAAGGGGTTGGGTTTCATTTCAACCTCCATGTCGGGATAATGTGGGAAAGACCCACCCACCAGCTAGGGTTCAGGTTGGGGAGAGGTTTCCCCAAACTCCATTGCCAAGAATTTGAATATCTCTAATGCCGGGGATGAAGCAGACACATGGTGGGGGAGGACAGGCCCAGGACATGGTAGAAATACTTGTTGAAATAATCTCATTGGGAAATACGGAGTTCAGAGAGGCTCGTATTTCATAGTTTCGATTAATCAGTAAAAAATCTCTAAAGTTTCCATGAATTTGTGTCTGGAACGTACAGAAACTCTCCCGGAAGTTTCGTGGTTTGGATTATCGTCCGGGTGAAGACAGTCTCACCTTCTGATCTCTGCACCTTCTCAGAAACTTCAGCGAGGATTGATCACGTCCCCACCCATTAAAGCCTTCCTAATCTCTGTTCTGGTTAACAGAGAAGATCGAGAAAAAAACCGGAGCTTTTTCGCCGTTTTATGACCCTGTTTCTCTTCTTCAAAATGGAAAACGACGAACCCATTAATTCAAGCAACAGACTAGCCCCAGCTCCGAGAAACATAGCAGAGGTTTTTGAAGTTTCAGGCTATATATAGGGGAAGGTGAAGAAGGGGGGATAGTGATTGGGAAGAGAAAAATGGGTGTGGAGGAAATTACAGAAATTACAGATATCAGTCCTCTGCCTCTCGTCTCCCTCAACCACGTCTCTTTTCTCTGCAGATCCGTGAGAGAATCCGTGAGGTTTTACGAAGATGTTTTGGGTTTTGTTCTCATCAAACGCCCTTCCTCGTTCAAGTTCCACGGCGCCTGGTGAGTTTTCTCTTTTATAATTATTTCATCACTGCCATGATCGTCCTGCATAAATGCTCTGAAGAATCTGAAGAAGAAGAAAGAAGATTCTGTAGTGTCTAAATCTATCGAATTTCTCAGGTTGTTCAATTACGGAGTTGGAATACACCTGCTCGAGCACAATCCGATGGAAGCAGAATTTCCCCAGAAATCTCGACCCATTAATCCCAAAGACAATCACATCTCCTTCCAAGTTCGTACCATCAAAACCCAGCTCAATTCAATCTCCACTGCAGATTATTAATCGATACTGACATGTACCATCTGATGACGATTTGCAGTGCTCCGACATGGGTGTGGTGAAGAAGAAGCTGGAAGAAATGGGAATGGAGTACGCGACCGCCATTGTCGAGGAAGGCGGAATCAAAGTGGACCAGTTGTTCTTCCACGACCCGGATGGGTACATGATCGAGATCTGCAACTGCGACAACATCCCCCTTCTGCCTGTGTCAACTTCCTACAATCTCAAGCCGACGAAAGGGTTTTCCGAGGGGGTCGGGTGCGGATTCGTGGAGAATTTGATGATGGAGCACCTGAACGCAAACATGATCAATTTCTCCTTCTGATCCAACAGGGGAGATTTGGTACTCATAACCCCTGTTAGAGGAACAATGTCTAGTTACATGGAGAAGTTAAGCTTTTGGAGACATGGGTCTGTTACTTTGTTCCACCACCTTTGTCTCAGTGGTTCTTCAGTTTGATTTACCTAAGTTTGATAATGGATAATATATTTCTATCTTCCAAAGTCCAATTATAATTTGTCTGTATTTTTTATTTTGTGAAAAATTATAACAATTATATGAGATTTGCATGCAAACCATGTTTTTTTTTGCTAGTGTCCCCAACCATGGAGAAAATTTTTCCCAACTTTTTATTCATTAAATTATGACACAGATTTTATCTAGTACCGCCAACCAGAATGCAGCATCAGACCGCTAAGACTTGATTTTTTTTACTTGTTCGCTAAAAAATATATTATTTTAGACCTAAATTTTGTTTGAGTGAAATTAGTATTTTAGTGTGAAAATTAGAATATAGTATTTTAACATAAAATTTGGTATTTTAACCCCCAACTGTAGTATTTTAGTTCCACGGCATATCACAATTTGGTTGGCAACACTCCCAGACCTACTAAATTGCGCGTACTTAAAAATTGAAAATAATTAAAAAAAATTTGCATTAATTCAAGCCCGTTATATAGTTTTATAAATGATCAATAAGAAAATCAAATTCTATAACTTGAAGCAATGTCTAAGCTTATATGGATTTGATATAGGATCTTTTAGATGAAAAATATGAAGTTTTTCATAAATTACCCTGCTAATATAAATTTGTGTACCCCTCTATAAACCAATTTTGTGAATTTTGTTTGAACCAACCCATAACCAATTCTTAACCCTAATCCAATCCTGAACGTACATGACAAACCATAATAATGTACTAGCATGGTCCGTGAGAGGCCGAAAGAAGGGTGTTTTGGTCTGTTTATATAAATTTTCATATTTTTCATGTAAAAGGTCCATTCATTTATAATTTTTTTCCACTTGAAACTTATGCATTTGTGATGGTCAGACTAAATATAATTCATCAAGTGTAAAATAAAGAACAGAAAAACTCAGTAAGCATATCTATGCACGTTTGTTCAGTATTTGAATAATTCTCTTTAGAACTTGTAAATACAAGCATGTGGGTTGACTATTTATGACCAAAACACTTTCCACGTGATGGGTTTCTGATTGACTTACCGGAAAGGAAGTTGGCTGTCAACAGAATACAAAGATCGTCAGAATCCCTTGATTTTAGGTGATTGCCATAAGTGGCTGAGTTTTACGTGGAAGTTTGTGTTGAATCGAAACCGAACGGTTGATATTTAAGTTGGAAGTTTGTGTTGGAATAGGAAACTAGAACGAAGCCGGGTTCCTTGATTACTGGTTGGGTTCCTTGATTAGAGGCTGAGATAATTAGCGAGAGGGCGTGAATGTAAAAGGGCTATATAACCCTAAACCTATATAATGTTATCTCGGATGTGGATTAGGGTTACGCAGCGGTTAAACCGAATAAACGAAGGACTGGTTGAGGGAAGTTTCTTCAAGCTTATGATCGTGAAGTAACCAAATTGAAGATCCACACTTGTGCTTTGAAAGAAGACGCCGTGGGTTTTGATGCAGCCGTGGGGCAAACCGAAAGCGCTTTTTCATATTGCGAAGTCTGCGTGAAGACAGCCCTCGAGAGGGGATCACATTAAGGGGAGAGCCTTAATGTGAGGGTATCCGTGAGCTTCGCTTGTGCGTGGAAACAGGAAGCTACAAGGCTAGGAGAGTTCTGCTCAATCCCGAGGAGGAGAACGTATTGCTGTAAGTGTTTCATACATTGTTACTTGTTGTAATACTCTCTAGTGGATTTCTGGTACCATGGGTCGAGTGCCCCGCAGAGTAGGAACAATTGGTTCCGAACTGCGATAACATTCTCTGGTGTTCTGTGTGTTTTTAAGTTTTAACGACAAGTGTACCTACGTCAATCATCTGGTGTAAGTACACTCCTGCGTACATGTGAAGCTTAATACGTTTTCAGAACTCTTTTAATCAAAGCTTTTGTTTCTCAAATTGATCTGCAAATTAGCTAACATGGTCAACTAGAAATGAGAGGGAGAAAAGGGATATAAAAAACATATAATAACTGAGTTAATTAGAGTGCAATCAACTCCTCCAAATTTAATGTGATATATTGGCCAATTGCATGGTTCATGGCCTAATTTAAGATTATCAAATTCAAATGGTACGGTCTCAACTTAAGCATCTTCAAATCTGCCATTCTGGGTCTTATTAATCAATAACCTAATCCAATATTTAATCACTCTTGTGTATGTATAGAGCAAGAAACCAAGCTGGAGAGCCACCCCTAAATAATTCCAAGTTGAAGCCCTTAAGTCATGCATTGATCAAGCATATGGGTTGAATTAGTGTAATCAGCTTTAGTCCTACCTATATATCAGATTAGTTCTAATTACATTATTATCAGTTCACAGGTCTATATATACACCCCTAGTTTAATTAACTCCAATATGAAGAACTAATTACATATAAATAGATTTTTGCTGCCAGGAACATCCATATATGATATAACTACTCCCAAAAGGATAAAAAAAACAAAACTCTGGCGAGAAAAGATTCAATTAAACTATATTGAATTGCTTAGAAGCATTCCAAAATGGGGAACCCTCAAGCCTCTTGACTCGGTGTTTCACATCCTTGCACTGCACCCAAAACCAAAAATAAATATTTTCATGACTTGGATCCAGCAAAAAGTGATTTGGGCCAGAGTTTCTCCTCCAGAGAAATCAATCTCTGTTTCTGTGTCTTTATATATATATGTTTGTGGAAATGCCTGAGAGAATCACCAAGAGCAGCAGATTATGGGAGTCCTAAAGGAAGAGCTCACCAGCTCTTCCCTCCCCCTGCTGTCTCTCAACCATGTCTCCTTTCTTTGCAGATCAGTCCAGAGATCTGTCAAGTTCTACCAGGATGTTCTTGGGTTTTCTCTCATCAAGAGACCCTCCTCCTTCGATTTCGAAGGCGCCTGGTGTGTTTCATCAGGACATGCAGAAACTGAAAGCTTCTTGATTTGGTCTCTGCTGATCAATTGTTTTAAACACTTGCTGCAGGTTGTTCAGCTACGGGGTTGGGATTCATTTGTTGCAGAGCAGCTCAATAGCAGACTTCCATGCAAACCCACGCATAATCAATCCCAAAGACAACCACATCTCATTCCAAGTGAGACCCAGTTCCTCGAAACACTTCCTAGATTGAAACAAGGTGAAAGATGAGGAGAGGTTTAAGGTTTTTCTGTTTCTCTTAATTAATTTGCAGTGCTCTGATATTGGACTGGTGAAGAGGAAGCTGGAAGAGATGGGGATGAAGTACGTGACAGCAGTGGTGGAGGAGGGAGGAATTCAGGTTGATCAGCTCTTCTTCCATGACCCAGATGGCTACATGATTGAGATCTGCAACTGTGATAATCTACCAGTTCTGCCTTTATCAGCTTCCTCTCTGAAACAGTCTTCCATGGGTAAGTTCATAATTTTGTTCAAAAACTTATATAAAGATCATAATTACAGCAAGCTTCTTGTTCAAGATTACACCACTTGTTATTGTGAAAACACAGGGAAAAGGTTTGAGGCATTGTCTGGGAGAGAAGCATTCTGTGTGGCAGAAATGGAGGAGCAGATGCTGGAGAACTTGATCATGGATATCATTGACCTTTCTTTGTGATTGTTTGGTCCTGAAAACAGGGTAGTGTGGGAATATGCTTGTAAAATAGAGAACTATGTGTTTTTGCCAGTAGGGACTTGATGAAATAGTGATTTCTAAGATTTGGGAGGTTGCTTGATTTTCAGTTTTTTGATTAATTGTTCCTATTTTCAAGTTGGGAAAATGACGACTCATCAATACATAGTTAATAATGCAACGAACCATTCATTCTTATTGATAAAACGACAAATTGCCCTTATTATGATGAAAATACCTATTCTACTCATCAGGCGACCTTGTTGTATTACACTTAAAGTAACAAATAACATGTTAGTTTTAAATGGAAAACTAAGTTATGATTAGCCTGTTAATATGTTCTCTCAGCAAACATATTGTAACTAGTATGTTAATGACCACTAAAAAGTATGCTATTAAGTTTTACTATCCACTCCGGTTCAATAAGTTAAATTTTAGTGCCCAAAATGAATAGAAAAATGAAAGCTCATTAGGCTTGTTAGACATTTCAATACACTAATAAGATCACAATGGACTGCCAAAAGGAACATATATAAAAAAGAAAAGTCATTCCGTTTATTTAAAGATATTTTATATTTACAAAGAAGCCCAATTAAAATACCAAAAAAGTATAGCTTATAATGTGGACATTGGCATTTTAACTTAGATTAAAATACCTAAAAATATATATATATATGACATCTTCAGTAATTGATATCGGAATCATGTGTATACGGAATTAATAAGAAAAAAAGATAGCTTATATCTGAATGTCTTCAATAATAATTGCCGGTGGTGCTGCATTGAGTCTCTGCCTTTCCTGTGCTCAAACTCTCGTGGTCGGACTCTGCTTCATCCTCGTCGAATGCATTTTCGTGGTGGGTCTGACGAAGACCAGTGAGAATGAAATCTCCATTACTGCTACCACTGGAAAAGAGCAGAGGGATAAACGAAAAAGCTTCATTGGCGGCACCATCCATTAAATTACCCAAGTCATCTCCGATAGTACTTCTACTGCTGGAGGAGGGCAGAGGGATGAACGATAAAACTTCATCGTGATGATCAGCCATTAAATTACCCAAGTCATCTCCGATAGTACCTCTACTGCTTGACAAGGGCAGAGGGATAAATGATAAAACTTCATCGTGATGATCAGCCATTAAATTACCCAAGTCATCTCTGGTAGTACTGCTGCTGCTTGACGAGGGCAGAGGGATAAATGATAAAACTTCATCGTGGTCAGCCATATTGAAACCCAAGTCTTCGTCTTCTTTTTCCCCCTTCGGCTCCTTCAATTCATAAACAAACGTAACCCAGAATTAGTCAGAAACTGAAAAAATTAAGGGGGAAGAGTCTCTGTTTCAGAGAACCCAAAAAAAAAAAAAAAAGGGAAGAGTCTCTGTTTCAGAGAAATGCCGAACACGAAAGAACAAAAAAAAAAAAAAAAAAAAGAAGAATTAAACAACAAGAAATTACGTACAGAGAGCACAGGCAGCTTCTTGGTCGTGTCTTCGAAGGGATTGGTATCCAAGATGATGCAATCCGAGTCTTCCGTGGCTGCTTCATTGACCGCCCCAGTAATTTTCTCTTCTTTCAATATCGGTCGCCCAGTCGTCTTCTTCTTCTTCTCAGCTGCTCCAGTACTGATCTTTTCCTTCTCCAACGGCCTCTTCTTCCCTGCTTTTCCCGTCAGTTGGCGGCCTTCAGCATCCTCGTCCGACGACGACGACGACGAGGAAATTTCTATCACGGTTATGCTTTTGCGGCTTGCCATGACAAATTCTGAGAGAGATGGGGAAGATTGAACGTAGTCGAATGTAAACCACGAAAAGCAGTAGTGATCAAAGGAGGAAAAAAGGAACGTTGCGTCGAAGATGAAAGATGAACGTTGTCGACAAAGAAGATGAACGTTGTCGACAAAGAAGATGAACGTTGTGGAAGAAGATATATATAAGACTGGCCCGGTGCCGGAACCCCCTCACGGCTTCAAAGAATCAAAGGTACATTTTACCGTTAATGAAGTCGCAACCCCTCCTTATCTATCAGTTTATATAAACCCACACGCCTAACGCCAATACAAGGGCCGAGTCGCATGCAACTAAGATAAAGGGCAAATTCAGAAAATAACCAATTTTTTTTCCTGGTGGGATGAAGAGCAGGAGTCTTTCTTTCTGCAAAAAAAAGTCATATCTATTCAATACTAGAATTGTAAAGCTTTTCTTAAATTATTTTTTTGATCCATGTAGTAGTTTATATTCTTCCATATCACAAGGATTGTAGCAATTAACTGAAATTTGTTCTTGGGTCTATCTAGTTAATTAATGAAGTAGGCATTTCATAATATCAAGGAATGCTTCATAGTTTTGACTAGGACAGAGTTTGTGGCCATGCAATCATTTTCTACTTATACGTAGTCTTGTTTATCCTATTAATTCTAAGTAACTGTACTTTATGTTCCCTGTTTCTCTCTCTCATTCATTCTCTCGTTTGTATTTCCATGTAATGCCACTGATTACAGGATTTTCTTCTAGATGCATATGCAAAGTGCAAACACAACGAGGCGGTCTCTCGGAAACAATTTTGAGCATGAGGTTTTTCATGTTTCAGTATGGTATTGTCTACGAGTTCCATCCCTACGGGTACGGGTTAGCGGGGAACCCGCCCCGAGCCGACCCGCTTAAAGCGGGTTTGGGTTTATGTTTTTACCCCGCGGGTCGGGTTCGGGTTTTGGGAGCAGAACCTGTCACAGGTTCAGGGCGGGGACGGGTTTCGCCCCAAAAACCCGACCCGACCCGCTTAATTCTTATGTAAAAAACAAAGTTTTAGATGGTATTTAAATAATACAAAGTAAAACCCTACTTTTTTACGTTCTCCCCTTATGTTTGACAATATATTTAGGTATTTATATATTTATATTATTTATTTTAATTTTTTTTTATATTTTTCAAATTTTTAATATTAAACATAGCGGGTCGGGTCAGGTATCCGCTTTCACAGGTTCGGGGTGGGTTTTTTGCCCCGCGGGGCGGGGACGGGTTTAGAAATCAAACCCGCGGGGCGGGTTTTCGCGGGGACGGGTTTTCCCGGTTTTTTGCGGGGCGGGGATGGGTTTCCAAAAACCCGCCCCGCCCCGTTGCCATCCCTAGTTCCATCTGACAGGGAAGGAAAGATATATCACTTGCAGTAAGTGTGTTGCCTCCTTAAATGCAAAAAACTTCTAGTGTCAATCAACAAACAAAAGCGAAGAAGTGAGAAAGCGGGGGTGAATACAGCTAGGAGTATTGTTGTTGACATGATAAATATACTAGAGAAACAAAAGCGATAGACAACAAAAGATGCAAGTCAAACAAAATTGTTTTTAGAGAAACAACAGAAAAAATGTTATATAAAGGGGGCAGTCACTATAATTCCAACTTCATTCAAGATATTACAACAACAGAGACTCGAGCCCCATCTCAGTTGAAAGGCACCATCGCGTGCCATTCTGCAAAAACGCTTTTTCTCATACCTAGTGAAATACTGTAAGGATCAGAGAGGAGTATGTGATGTCCACGAAAACTGCGAGTGGTAACAGATGAATCTAAAAAATGGGGAGCTTCCTATGGAGTTCTGGAAGGCGGGCTGGGGAAGAGAGGGTAAGCAGCATCAAGTTGAAGCAACTCCAGGAGTCGTTTCGTAGCCCACAGATAGGAAGAGTGTCCATCAATGACGTCTGTTACATCGACCTATAAGCAGAACATAGAAAGTCTCACTGTGAGAAGAGGGGAGGCAGGGGTGAAGGGAAGGAGCGCAAATGTAAGAGCCCTTACGTTTTCAATGTCAGAAATTTCAACGGGTTGGATTCCAGCTAATCCTTTACTCAGGAGGCTACAGAGAAGAATAATGATAAAATAAAGCATTAAAATAAAAATAAATAGTAATCATAATAACTTGAGTAATACAACACCGGGAGCTAACAAATTCTTGCTTCTCAGGATTGATCAATCGTACCTAGCACGGAAGGCCACTCCAAGCATCCAATCATTTCTAGAATAGACGTTCAAAAATCTCCCGGCCACCACCTGCAATCAAGAGGAAATTCAACATGCTGGGAATACGTAAAAGATAGAGAGAATATAAGGCACATTGTCAAAATAATCACCTATAAACAGCATAAAAATCTCTGGTTAATATATATGGGGGAGCCAAAAAGTAAACACTCATCAAAAACAGCGTAAAAACCACGGCTAGATAGAGATAGATGATGAACTGAACCCAACCACTTGTACTCTGTACCAAATGGAAAGTGAAATCTCCAGAACACTACTTGGCAAGCTTCAAATGTGGTTTAATGAAGTGAATTTATTTCCTCCATAACAGCTAAGGTGAACTTCATTAGGGGGAGGAAAGCAAAATATATTCCAAAAACAAGTAGAAGAAAGCAAGAAAAGCTCACAATCACCTGAGGGTGCAAAATAAAAAAGAAGTGCTGTTAAAGACAGAATGTACCCAAAATGGTCTAAACGAAAGATCCCATTTCTAGCCAAGAAATCAACTAGGTGAGGTTTTTAAAAGCCTTCAATTTCATCATGAAAACTGTCATCCACTGTCTTAATGACATATTCTACAGTATAACATGCACTGTTTAAGTACCTTTCTGGCACTCGCCCAATCTTCATCTTTTAGTGAAATTGGTGCTCCCAGGAGGATAACACGTTCCACGATCCCTTCTGCAAAGATTCAGTAGTAAGCAGAAAACAGATAAGTAATCTCAGTAAGAAAATATCTTGTCCTCTTGCTATACAGTGGAGAACAGGTTTTTTGTTTACCTAATAAAATAGTAGATTTTCTTTTCTCACATCAACATAAAAATTCAGCCTTTGTAAAAGACTTTGATAGTCCTTTTCAAGGTTATTTAAGCTTTTTGCAACAACCCTATAGTCCACCAGATGAGCTAAAGGAAACTATGAACTTCTGACTAACAAAGGTCAGGTTTGTTGGTGGATCTACGAAGATAGTAGAGGCTAGAACCTCAGATTGGAGGAGACAAAAACAATTGCAATCTAGAAGGATTCACTCACAGAGATAAACCAAATATTCTTTCTGTCTTGAAAATAATTCTTGGTTACATCTTGAAATCAGTTTACATATTACTTCCAATCAGGATTGCAAAAGCTGCTATTGTAGTGGTAAGTGTTGCCCTATTGTTGTAGTTATTCTTTCAGCTCCATCTTTTGCTAACTGATCTGCAATTGTATTAGATGATCTTGGGCTTGATTTCCATGCGATGCTCCATTCCATGGTGATATACTTGATTTCATCAAAAATTTGTTTGAACTTCCATGGAATGTCCGCCTTTTGTGTTGCCTATTTGATGGTGAGGGCTGAATCTCCTTCAATGATTATAGATTTTGTTGACAAAGGTTTTAGCATGTTTGACTCCTTTGAAGAGGGATTCAACCTCAGCTTCATTAGATGAAGCAATACCTACGGGGTCCGAGTAAGCTAGTAATACACTCACATTGTGATCCCTTACAACTCCACCGATTCCAGTTTGCCCCGGATTTCCTTTTGACGATCCATCAAAATTTAGTTTGATCCAGCCATTAGGGGGGGCTGACCATTCTACCATGGTAGGGGGTTTATGGAGTTTGAGATGATGGTTTGCCAATGTCTTGTGAAAATGGTCCTAGGAAGTGGAGGCATTTCACTGTATGTTTTAGCCCATAAAAAGAGTATCCAAGGAATGGCAGCCATTGAAGCCTTCCATAGGGTTTTTCCTATTTTGGTAGTGGCCAGCATGAGCCTGATTGAATTAGCTGAGAGTAAGTGTGAGGCATTGAGAAGGATATGTTAAATTTCTGTAAAGTGCCTGCCCAAAGCTCTCTACTGAAGGGGCAATGTAGTAAGTTATGGTTGCTGGTTTCCTCTTGCTGCCCACAAAATTTGCAAAGTGAGTCAATTATCATTTGACCCCTTTTGGCTAATTCATCACACGTTAGTATTTTTCCATGAGTTGCTGTCTACAGAAATTGTTTAACTCTATTTGTGGTTGGGAGGGGCCATACTAATCTAGCTGGGTGTTGTTGCATGGCCTCGGTTTTGGTTAGAAGACTATAGCATGAGGAGACTGTAAAGGATCCCGAGGAGGTCAAGCTCCATATGATTTCATCCTCTCCTGTTCTAGGGATATGTTTAGAGTCTAAGAGTGCTTTTAGGGAGGCTGCCTCTTGGTTTTGACTAGGGGATAGTCTTCTTCTTAAATTTATGCTCCAACTTCTTCCCTCGAATTGGTATATTTGGTGGAAAGTAGCCTGTTTGTCTCGTGCTACAGGTAGAGGTTGGGATATTGATTTCTAAGTGAGTGATCCCCTATCCAGCAGTCATCCCAAAATTTAACTAGGCTTCCATTCCTCACATGGTACCTTCAGTATTGTTCTATTGTAGGTTTCCTCTTCATGATGGCTTTCCATATACTCGAGTAGTGGATGCTAGTGGCTGTTTTTGGAAGCCAACTATGAGGTGAGACTCCGTATTTGACTTCAATTAATTTTCTCCATAGAGCTTCTTTCTCATTAGCATATCTCCATATCCACTTTATGAGCATTGCTGAGTTCACTTCATGGAGTTTTCGTATGCCAAGACCACCATTCTCTTTGGGTTCACAAACTTGTTTCCATTTGACGAGAGGATATTTGAATTTATCGGTTGTGCCACACCATAGAAATTTCCTTTGGAGTCCTATTTAATTCAATATGGCTTTTGGGCACGGAAGAAAGGATAGAAGGCAGTTAAGAATTCCGGCTAGGGTGGACTTGATTAATACTACTCTACCAGCCTGGGAAAGTAGTTGGTCTTTCCATGAATCTAATCTGTTCTGACATTT
Source organism: Aristolochia fimbriata (assembly GCA_019845555.1). NCBI lineage: Eukaryota > Viridiplantae > Streptophyta > Magnoliopsida > Piperales > Aristolochiaceae > Aristolochia > Aristolochia fimbriata. The sequence continues at coordinate 24,451,024 of CM034083.1, forward strand.
TTCTACAATTAGGTGCCATAGTTGTTTGGTTGTTCTTCCCGTGTAAATTGGGAATCCTAGGTAGGAAAATGGGATTGATATAGGGCTACAGCCTAAGATATGGAGCATCACTTGCTGGTCTCTCTCTTCATAATTTAAGCTACGCAAGCCTGATTTCTCCCAATTAATGCTTTGTCCCGAGATGGCTTCAAATAGCTGAAGTAGTGCTTTAATAGCAACGGTTTGGTTTTGCTCTCCTTCGCTTAGGATGATGGTATCATCTACAAATTGCAGTATAGATATTTGAATGTGATTTACTGTAAAACCCATGATCCATCCTCGCTCTTGACTCTTATGAATTAGATAGTTTAAGGCTTCTCCCACTATTAGAAACAATAGAGGAGAGAGGATCTCCTCACCTTAATCCTCTCTAACTTTGAAAGAAGCCATTTCATGGGAATGCAGATTAGTGTATGGGTCTTTTTATGTCCTCGCATTGCAGCATCTATATACTATTTTGCACATTATTCATGTAGTGGTGTCTATTTATAAGGCTAAAAAAAATCTTTAACTAATTCAAAAAAAAGAACATGACACACCAAAAAACATCAACAAGTAAATTATAAACATCAAAAACTGAAATATTCTAGACAATCTTCAAAACATGTTAATTTTGCAGAGGCCATTATTTCTTTGAATGTTTTATGTAGGAGCATCAGAAGTACAAACCCATCGAGTGATAAAGGAAAAAAAAAAAAAAAAAAAAAGTTCAGGACCACAGAGAGAAAAAAGGCACAGATGCTACCATTATTTCCTTCTTCAGCCAAATGCTGCAAGCACTTGAATATCACTCGTGCTCCCAATGAAAACCCACAGAGAGTAACGGGCCTGAAAACGTCCACAAACCCAAAAGTTTCACTTAATTCAAGTACCATGTTCTCGAGGAAAAGATAAAGCCTCTCAGCAAACTTGCCTATTTCCCTGCAGTCCCTTAATCAACACTTCTGCCAAGAGCTTTCCTGCCTTGTCTGACCTATTCACGAAAATCAGATATGTGATTCCTTATTATTCAATATTCTTTAGTAAATGATTTGATGTTCCCTCCTGTAACGACTTTGTGTATACTATGGTTTATTTTAGTGAAAACAAACTCATCATTTTCAAGAGAAAAAGGATTATATAGAAAGCTTTCATACATCCAAATTTAGACATCTAGCATTTCGTCCAGCATAAACCAACCTGTCAATGGCAATTGACCACTTGCTGTCAATAAAATCTGTTGCAGCAAGTATTGTTGCGGGCCAGGCCAATGCTGTTAATAGAGAACTCAAGACAGTCACCATTGCACCTTGCTTCATCAATTCCAATGTAATCCCTGAGGGGCAAGGAAGAGAACATTATCCAGTCTATGAGGATGTACAAGAAAATCATACATGAAAATTCAAAAAGTTAAGGAAAAATACTTGATGTTATCCAATCTTGAATTGCAGTACTAACTGCAATCAAATTTTCTGACTCCCACTGTAAAGCATACCTAACAATTCAGGCAGGTCAACTTCAAGATTAAATGTCAAAGGAACATGAGACAGAAGACAATTAAAGACATCAGAGACTTATTAGCAAAGTCCAGAACCTAGATATAAATGAACTGCACCAGCAAAAACTACTGAGGTGCAAATGCACTGGTCAAAATATTATCTATTTGAAAAATTAATGGTAGAAGGGATGTACTTTTCTGAATTATCGTCTTGCCCCTCCCAAGGCTTTCTGAAATCTTCATTCTCGAAAACCAAACCTGAAATGAATATACCAACCGCTAGGCGCTGAAGGGAAAAAACAGGAAAATGGATTAAGGATACATGAATCTATCAATATACAGAGCAGTCCAACAGGACGCCATAATCAATGGAGAGCTAACATCAGTTAACAATATTTCAACACGAAGATAAACTCACCCCTTTATTATGATTTTCTCCTATGGAAATGAATTCAAATTCCTCTACGTTTCCCATTCTTCTGGCCATTTTAACCCCAGTAAGTCCAGCTCCAGCAGCTGTCCTCCAAGATAGCAAGATATTAGCAGCAAGGAATGGAGTAGGTGAAAAACATCATTCAACCAGCCAAGACCATGTTTTATTGATTGTACAGTCTATGCTTAATAATCCAAAAATCTAGAAAACATGTTCTCTTTGTTTCAGAAAGTAAAAACAACCAGTTGAACTCATGCCCCAATTTTTTAAACAAAAGATCCAGCTGGAGCAAATACCCTTTTTGGGCAAGCTATCCAAGAGAATTCCATGTTTCTTTGAAAAATATTTACCACATAAAATGATGGAAACTCTTCAAAGATGTAATGAACAAATACAATTACAAGAAAGGGCAAAAACAGAGCCTAGAAAACAAATGTGAAAACCAGCCTGTATAAATTGAAAAAGCCTTGTCATTTTTAGTCTTGCAAAAAGGCATCAGACTCAATTATCTCAAGTAATTGGGCATGGTTTTCCAAACTACATCAGTTTCAGGGAGGCCATAAAAACTGCCCTCTTCCACCATTGCCTGATTATCTTTCATTTCAGCATGAAGACAAGATTTAGCAACAATAAGTACATTGTGACAGAGAGATCTTGATTGAAGTTTCTTCCAGACCTAAAATGGTTGATCCAATAGCTAAATGCGCAAACGTGAATTACCAGGCATAAAGCTCTACAAGCAAGTGACAACTTCAAAATATTGCCAAGGGGAGAGGATGTCTTAAACCAAATGGACGCATCCTTGTAATATCAATCTCATTATTGGAAAAGAAATACATATAGTGAAACGTACATAAAAATCAGATAAACAGAACCAATATATTTTAAACCTACCGATTATCAGGGAAATTCCATTCCTAATTAGGTCAGAACTTTACTGACAATAGCTTTCATTTCTTAAGAAAATTAACAGATTGATCAGTCAACAAACAAAGGCAACACAACCAATCAGCCTATATGCTTAAAGAAAAAATGCAACTCTCGAGTGAGAAAATGAGTCCTCCATCGAAGCAATATTACGGGAGACTCACTATTCTGGTGGATTAACTTGGCTAGCTTTCTTTGTGTCTTATTCATTTTATGTTTGTGTCCCTGCCAAAATCTACACTGAGAGCACTACTTATGGTACAAGGATGAGTGAACCATAGACAGTAAAATGTTGAAAGGCCAGACCCTACTTCACAAGTTCAACTGCAAACAATTTGCAAAGCAGGAGCTATAGGAACGGGTAATAGACCAACCAAACTGAATCAACTTTTAAAGTTATGTACTCTAGAGTTCAGGAAACATGACGTTCAGATAGCCTTCTTCCTATTTTCCCTTTCTTTACCTCCAAATGAGGCAGCAACAGCCACAGAACCAGCAACAGATCCTGCAGCACTTGCTACTGCTGCAAAGCCGCTTGCTCCAATAACAGGGACTAGGGTACCCAATGTTGGTGCCAAAGCACCAAAACCTGCAGCAATTGCTGGAGCTGCTAAACCTGTTAAACAAAACAAAATAATAAAAGGATCACACATGCATCATTAGTCTTCCATGAAAGAGGGTGCATTGGATCACAAAGGCACATAAAGTAACAGAGAAAGAAAAACTTGTGCCCCTAAAAATTTACTGAAGTGCTACAGTATCTTTGTTTTCCAGAAGTATTGAGTAATTAACAGTGGTAAATAGAACTATCCTCCCCCACCATTCCCTCCTTCTCTCTCTCTTCAGTTTGGTCAACAAAATAGACGACCAGCCCAGCAAGTCAGTGTGGTCCTACAGTGCCAGAAATTGAGGGATGTCTTCCAGGACTTCCGGGTCCACACTCTCATTGTTGAAAGGGACATTTCACTGGTTATTAGATTTGATCCACCAAAAGAAAAAGCCCACCACACAGGTTTTTAATGTACTTGATGATTTATAAGATTGTAGCACCCTTTGCATCTCTTGGATCCATACACCTAGATACACCAACAGTGTTGCTGATGCATCAGCTTGAGAGAGGGTCACCCAGGTTACCCAGCAAAACTGGTCGTTGGATCTTCCTTCCTTTCTTTTTCTTTAATGTTATCTTCTGCCTCCTGTAAGCTGTTTCTACTGCCCCTTCACTGGTAGTCTTCCTAACAAATTCTCCTTTCTCCTTGTCTTAAAAACCAAAAAACAGAAGGATGATTTAGCTGGTTTTATGGTTTTAGCCCGTGGTGTGGGGTATTGTGCATTTCCAGACAGCAATGTTGTAGGCCATTACATTTATTTTCTTGAAGACATGACCCTGTCATCTATAACGAGAATTAAAGCTCAAGTGACAACAAGACAGTGATCAAAGTGAAGACAAGTCAGGACAGAGTGAACAGTCGATAGCCAGGTATTATAAGCCTGAATCTGAGACCCCAAAACAAGAAAAAAATAAAATAAAGGAAAAAGAAATACTTCAAATGGTCCTAGAATGTACTATCATTGGTCTACCATTTACATGCTTAGGCCTACACATAATTTTAGGCTGTCCTTGAAAGCAGCACTGATCTCCCATGTTAGGAAGATTTTAAAAGAGATCATCTCCAGAAAACACAGATTGCTCTCCCTGGTAGTAAGAGCCACACTCATGAAAACCACCTTAGCCAATTCGCCAACTACTTCTTCTCATTACTTCAATGCCCAGCCAGTGTTTTACCAAGCTTTAAAGAAATGCAGTAAATATTTCTATGGTGGAGCTCCAAAGACAAATCTATATATTGGTGAGGTAGGAGAAATTGTCTGAGGAAAAAATTCAAGAGGATTGAGAATAGATATTTGAAAACAACAAACTGACCCTTTCTTGCTTGCTGGTTATGGAGATTCTCTACAGAGAGTCAGCAAATTGGAGCTCGAAATTGTTGACAAAAAGAACCCCTCAAAATTCGTCTAACATTCTCATCAGCAATTGCAAACAGAATGAACTCCTAATCAGGGTAATATGACTTTGGAGAGACCTTTATACAAGCAGTTTTTCCCTGATTATTTAATCTGCCATAGGCAAATTCCAATGCTTCAACCTAGAAGCTCAGGGGACTTGAATTTCGGCTTTAGAAGACCCCTCTCAGAAACACAGATGAATGAGTTGTCAAGCTTTCTATCCACTTAAATCCGATCAACTTAAATCCAATTTTCATTCTAAATCAACTTAATTTCAATTTTAATCCTAAATCAACTCAAGTCAATATTTTCATCCTAAATCAGGATAAGATAGCCTGCTTGGGAATCATGTTCCTCATTTTCTTCATCTGTGGCCAAGCATATACAACAATCTTAAGCCATCTGCTCATTCCATCACAAAGATTAAAGTGACATGGGAAATCAAAAGGCCTTAACTTTTTCAGACAGCAGACCAAGTGATCATGGTAAGAACCTAACATGTATTGAACTAGAGAAAAGAGATCACCCTGTAGCAAGTATTAACAGGAGACAGCTTTTCACACATTGCTGCACTGTTCATATGGCGATTATATTAGAGCATGACTACCAAATCATTTCTCAAACTTCATCTTAAAGTTGTGGCACTCCCTTCCCCTCAGGAATAAAACCAGCCATGGGGCCTTGTGTTAAACCTTAAGTGCCATAAGGATTTTCATTGAAAATGTTACGATGGACAAGTGTTCTCAAACCATACACTCTAATTTCAAGTTCCCCAACCCCCCAGCAATATCAATCACTAAATTGATAGTAGCAGTATTACTACTCCTGTCTCAGGACATCAGGAGTTGGTTATCCCCTACAATGAGAAACTTTCAGCTCTTGAGCTTATAGAAAGTGACTCCGCATTAGCAATCTCATGTTTTGCAAATATTAGGCAATCCCTATGGAAATTTGAGCACTACGATGCAAAGTTTCCCCATATTCTGGAACGAATGTCAGATGGAAGCACTTTTTGAGGATCAATTCCATGGAAATAAGCTAGCTAAAAATAGTGTCCCACCCCTTTGTAGTTGGAAGTTTCTCCAGCTTTCAACTTTAGGCTTGGCCCTTTGAAACATTATGATATATTACACCAGTATTAAGCAATGTAACTGTCCACCATCTAAAAATAGAATGGCAATCTTATGGAACATATATTATGGCAATCACCTCACAGACACCCAAGTTAGCAGAATGATAAGGCATTAAATATACCGCCAGTAATGGCAAGCAAGGTTCCTCCAGTTAATGCAGCAGCTCCAATGATACCACCACGTTTCCATGATGACCAAGTACTCTCAGTTTGATCGGCATCTTTTGTTTTGCTTCCCCCCTCCTTGACTGCAACTGCTGCAGTAGCAACTATTACTTCCATTGCTTCCTATAATATGATATCACACAAATAAGGCTGTATAAATGTACAAAAAATACTCAGAAATATGGTAGAACAAATTGCATTTAACATAATTATATATACTCATATAATTCACAATTACCAGTAGAGTTTAATGAAAGATCTCTTGCCTAACTCAAAGGAGAGGAAAAATGGAGGAAAGAAACTAGGGAAGACAAAATAGATGATGAGAGAAAAAAGAAAAAGAAAAAATCTAGTCATCTAGTGAAAAATTTTGTCAACAAGTGTTTGGGTAGCTCAACTAAAGTAACTGACATACTTGTACTAGTTAACTTCACATTTTCCAACTCAAACCAGATATTAATTATGTAATGAGAAAGGAACTTGAGTATGGCCAGATGAAGACCAGGTAAAACCAGTTATGCATACAAAGCAGCATACTAAAAGGAGAACAAGTCTATGATAGCTTTTAGATGTACACTAAACTGCACTCTACAAAAAAATAAGGGACCTACGACTTTCTCATTCGCTCTCTGGATATAGTATGCAGACTCAGCAACACATGAAATACATTTGTGCTCAAGGATCCTTTGCAATAACATATGCTGACAGAGCAACATATCGAAAACTATACTGTACCATCTAAAAGTCAGTGAAATATAGACAAGTCAGTCTCAACAAGTTAAAGCTTAGACACAGAAATAAAGGTACGAAATCCTCCCACAGGGGATACTGGATACACATAAAAAAAAAGGCATAAATTAGTTTTTATAAGATGAGAAGACGAGATAGGAGACTTGAGTTCCAGCGAAAATTTTTTATGCATTCTTTTAAAAGTTTACTTGAAACTGTGGCCATAACTTTTGTTTGATAGGTTTCACTAATCAATCATAAGGTTGAAACCCTGAACGCATTGGATTAGTCTTGAAGAGTGATAGTCTACCCACAGGTCCATTTTACAGTGGAATTGTGGTGAAAGAGGAACAGAAACTAAAACCAATTCATAAGGTTCCTCAACATTATTTTTATATGGACATGCTAAAAAGTGGCTCTATAACGACAGGTTGTTTAGTGCAAGATCTAGGGTTCAAGCCTTACAGAAAATGGGGTAAAAATTATAAAATGAAAACTGAATAGTTCCAATGATTAGACCTATTTAAATATAATATCAAAATATTTGAGATATGTATTACAAAAATAACATGCTGCCAGTTAATAAAAAATGCAAAACTGATAAGCTCCTACAGAGTCCAACTGGAACCATAACCATAACCCAAAATAGCTTATATCATAACAAGTTCTGGACATACCATTTTTATCCAATCAACACCAAGCCATGTAGCTAAGAACCTTAAAGCCACACGATGCCGAGCATCATATCCTTTCCGCACTCGTGAACCTTTCTTCTCAACTCCTGTAGCTTCACCAGCCAAACAAGCAGACAGAAGCTCAAAGAGAACTGAAACTTTTCTCTGGTAACTGAACTCAATGCCTTCTAACATTGATTTCCTGGAAAATCTCGTTGCAGGCCCATTAAGTACCTCTAATGCATCTTGTGACACCTTTGCATTTGTCAGTACTGAAGTCTCTAAATTTTCTGAAGCAGATTGATCATTGCCAGCTGAAATTTTGTCACGACATTCACGTTCATACTCAAAGTTTTTGTTGACATTTTCCTCGTCGGAAGGATTAACTTCCATGCTCTTGACCATGGCATCAACAGATTTCATTAAACCCAATTCTTGATCCTTGCTTTCAGAAGAGGACTCTGGGGCTTCCTCGGACAAAATTTTCAGAAACTGAGAAAGACCCGTATAATATATCTTAGATCCATGGAAAAAATAAAGCTTGAAATGTAAAAGTCAGGATTGGCAGATGAAGTAAAGACGGGAATTTAGCATAGCTGTTATACAGAAAGATATACAACACAACCAAGCAAGTAAAAGTGCATAGGACTTTTAGCAAACGAGGCTGCATGTTGTTCATCGTCCTTCACTGTGATGTCAAATATCATGTTTGTTTCATCAGAGATGAAAATTATTGCAAGCATTTTCTTATGCTCTATGACAAAAGAAAGTACATGCACTGAAAGTTGATACCTACATAAATTACAAATAACAACACCCCATCAAGAAATCAGTTCATTGATTCTCTACCTCATCTTAATAATATTATTTATCAGATTGCCTTCATTATATTTTGTATCGTTCGAGACATTTATCTCCACCACAGTAATGCAACATAACCATGGAAAAAAAAAGCACCACATTTTTAAACTTTTCCTTTTTTTTGCTTTTTTTACTTGAATGGCAAGTCAGTAATTGATTTCCTCTTCCTCTAATCCCTTTCTTTTCATATATCCCCACCAACTCTCCCTTCTAAATCTATCATTGTTAGTTTAACCAAGAAATCTGAATCATTAGCACAACTTCTCCCACATTTTTTATTTGTTCACAGAATAAAAAAATAATATAGTTTCTTATTTTAATATGCCATATGATGTGCTACTATAAAAACAAATAAGAAGTAGTTTGGATTTTTAACCTCTAAGAATCCTAGAGAAGTCTCTCTTCGAATTCGAGCAGCATCTATAACCACAGATCAGTATGACAATGTAATAAACAGCTCAAAACACCTCCTTAATGGGTAAGGATGCAAAAAATAGGAAATTTCAATTGAAAGATAAATAAAGATGTTGTCGACTAGAAGATTTAAAAATGGTTAAGAGTGAGAACAATGCAAAGATGTAAAATTGAGTAAAGCTTGTAAGTGGAAAAAGAAGAGAAAAAGACCATACACCCTGAATGTGATGTTTGGCAGAAGACACAACCACTGTTTCCTCTATACCATGCCAAGCCTTAGGTTCCACTCCCAGGTGCCTGCAAGTAATAATTTATCCGTCATTTTTGCAATAACAGCAAGTCTTTATTCTATATCAGTTGAGAGACCTCCTACAACTGTTCCGAGCTAAACCTATTTACCAAGAAACAATATTTCGTTCTGTTTTCGGAAGCCACATCCCTGTCTACCGCCGGATATGCTGCACCTCGCGACATGAAAAATATTTACTTAAAGAAGAATCTCATTAACTTGACAAACATAATTTTGAGCTGCCATAAGACAGTATTTCACCACCAAACTCCACTAACAAATAGACCACTCTGGACTTAAAAGCAAAGAAAGTGAAACGAAAACAAATTCGACCACAACCTCATTATAGTCTCCAAACCCGGCAATAAGATAATGCATGCAAACTCCCATTCCTAAAAACGAACAGAGAGATCCTAACCTCAAAACGGGCCGGAGGAGACCCTGGCTTACGTGAGTCCAAAAATGCGACAAATCGACCGCATCATCCTCCCCCTCATCGACAACTTCGTCGATAGGAAAAGGGCGCGTCTGGTGGATCTGAGCCTGACGGAGGGCGAGAGCCAGCACCCCTCCCGCCGCGTACTTCTGTGTGGGCGATAGCACCGTAAAGGACGTCATAGTCCAGTAGGTCGAACAGGCCAATCTTACACTCCGCTCCGATCGGATCGGAGACAGAGGACTAGTAAAGAATCTTCTCCGATCTATCGATCGAAACTCCGGCTCATAATTCGAAACGAATTCAGCACGGGTAGAAGCATAACTGCGAATTGAGATGATGTCGTGTTCGTCAACGTTTACAAGCGCCGGAGCCCGCCGGCGACGCAAGTTTTCGTCGTTTTTGAACTATGGACTTTGAATTCGGAGAAGCAGGGAAAGAGTCGAGATGGTGGCCGGTTTTTATTACACGCGGCAACATTTTAGCGCGCTTTTTGGCTTCTCTTTGCACACGTGGACAAGAAGGTTCCTCGGATATTAATCCAACATCAGATTTACTGAATATAATAATATGTTGATTGTAATTCAAGTTATCCAACAAAAAATTAATTAATTAATTAAAAATTATTTTTATTTAGGGATTGATTGGATTATTTGTTTCTTGGGCCAAATTTTGGTGAGGTTTTAAGTAATTTCACTGTTAAAATAAATTAAATAATTAAAATACTTTTTATTATTGTATTTGGCTCAGTGTTTTAAAAACATAGCCATCAAACCGGTAGTATGCCTAGTTTGGTTGAATCTGGTTGGACCGGGTTGGACAAATGGTTCAACTATTAAATATTATATTCTATCGAACCAGCCATCAAATTGGTTTTGGTCAAACCTCGTTGAACCGGGTTGGACCAATGGTTCAACCATTGCATATTAGGCCCTATACTTTATATTTTCTTAATATTTCTATAGAAAAAAAGATAAAAATAATCTTAATTATAGTGAATCAGGCTGAGTCAATAAGAATCGGATAGGCCTCCAATTCTGGTTCAACACGGTTGGACCGGCCGGTTTGGTTCGGTTTTTAAAACACTGCTCTATACTTTATACTTTCTTAATAATTCTTTAGAAAAAATAAAAAAAATTAATTATAATTTTAGTGAACTGGGCCGAGTCAATAAGAACCGAATTAGCCTCCGATTCTGGTTCAACCGGGTCGGATTGGCCGGTTCGGTTCGATTTTTAAAACACTGATTTGGATATTAATTATTTGTTATTTTATGTAAATTTTCTATTATTAATCTAATAAAACAAAATCGTTTTGAAATATGTAAACTTTTTCAAAGAAAAAAAATTGGATATAATACAACTATGGATGTGAATTATCTTACTAGGTCTCAAATAAATGTATCCAATATAATGTGCAGGCGTGCCATGACTTATATAAAACAAAGCATTGGCATAAATACTGTTAATAAGCAATGCTAATAAACTATAGAATTTATGCATACCTGTTCATAAACACTCTCTTTCACAACAGACCCCGGCCCAATATAATGTGTATATTCTTAATTCTACGTGGGCTCTGCTTATGCGGGCTATTCTTAAGATGTAATATAGTTAATAGTTTATGAGGATTGTACTTATTATGCAATATAATATATGAAGGCAAATTTTACTTTAAAAGAAACACCATGCAATACAATACGATTATGCTAAGCTTATGCGTAATATTTAAAATCCACGAGCAACGAGCAGAAGCACATCATAGCAACACCATCTTTCACCCGCAAAGCGAATGCACGCCATTGAATGTGAGTGAACACTCGTCATCGAAAACAAGCTAAAAGAAGGAACAAGAAACCGGAAAGGAATGAGCCACAGAATAAAAATATGGTAGGGTGAGCGGGCATTATAAACTAAACTGCACAAGTTTTACATTTTATATAAGGAAAAAGCCTAAGCATCCTACTAAAGCCAAAAATCCCACTGAAAAATGCCTGTACAGAATCTAAAATCTGTTATGACCTATTTTCCCTTGACTCTCCCTCCAATTCGCATTCATGTATGGAGATAGTCGCAGGCAGCCCCCTTTTTGCAGTGTCCATTCTCATGGAACTTGCACACTCTCTGCCCTCTACTTGGTGGCCCGGGTGGACCGCGGCCTCCACCAAATGATGGCCTGTTCCAATGTTGCCTCCCACCGCCCTGCCCTGAATCATTGCCGCCTTGAAAACCTCGATCCCCATGTCCGGGATACCTTTCTCCGTTATGATTACCGTTTCCACCCCAGGAACCAGGGTTTCCACCTGTCGAACCCCAGCCGGTGTTCACGTTCCCCTGAGGCTGACCTCCCCAGCCTGTGTTAGGGTTTACTTGTCCAGCCGGTGGTACCCATGCTGCATTCGTATTCCCTTGTGGGAGAGCTCCGGTTGGACCCCAACTGCCATTGGTGTTTCCTTGGGCTGCTACTCCCCACCCTGGATTCGCATTTCCTGGTGGTGCTGCTCCTCCCCACCCTGCATTTGCATTTCCTGATGGCGCTGCTCCTCCCCACCCTGCACTTGCATTTCCTGATGGTGCTGCTCCAGGGCCTGGGTTTGGATTGTGGCCTTCAGGGCCTGGGGGTACCCAACCCTTACTTGTGTTTTCTGGTGTAGCTCCCCAACCGGTGGCTGGATTGGAGGATGATGACTGCCAATTAGCAGCCGGTGGCAAGGAAGTTTTTTGGCTCTGAGCTCCACCATCGTTCAAAGCAGGGCCCCATCTTGAGGGCTTCGCTTTTGGCTCAGTTGCTGGTGTTGACCATTTATCACCATTTGCATTAGGTGGGCCTGTCCAGGTATTAGGAAGACCTGCTGATTCTGTAACCATATCTGGCTTCTGTGATTGGCTCAGTCCCCACCCAGCAGTTGCAGGTTGCTGGCTCAAACCAGCTTGCTCCAGTCTTTGCGCAATTGGCCCCACTATATGACTTACAGCTTGACTTCCTTGAGACCCGGATAAACTGACCTGGTTTTGTGAGCTAAATTGAAGAGTTTCCTCTGCAGGTAATGAAATCTGGCCCTTCCCACCTGGAGGCTGCTCACTTGGTGCATGAACCATTTGAGGTATGGGTATCGCACTTCCTGGACTTCTCTCGGATGGAACTTGTTCCTGAGCTAAGACACCGGCATTCTGGTTCCTATCATGTGTTGGAGAAACGGATGAATGAGTTAAACGGTCAAGTTTTGTAATTTCTTTCAACATGACCGGAGGCTGCAGGCTCCCTGGATTTGAAGAATTACCCCAATCCACACTGCTAGGCTTAGGAGTTGGAGTAGGAGGATTAAATGACTCATTTCGATTATCTGGCATCACTAATGGAGCTGGGTGGCCCCATCCACCACCAATTCTGTTAGGAGCAGTCGTTGAAGATGACTGTTGTGGTGCAGGTATCGTTACCCCTGTGGTACCCCATCCTGGGTTTGTTGTTTGATTTCCAATCCACCCTCCACTGCTCAGGCTTGGGGTGGGTGTTGGTGGATTCGAAAAGTCATTTTGAGAAGTCTGATTAGGACTCCAAACTTCAGTTCTGATAGAAAGAGTTTGTTGTTGAGCTGAAGAAGCCAAAATGTTAGGTTGAAACCCAGCAGATTGATCTGTATTCCATGAATTTCCATGACTCTGTCCCGAATTCCATCTGGCTGCATCATGTGCATTCCTATCCTCCCTTCCTCTATATGCAGGCGTGGAGTTTGTAGGACCTTGGGACTGACTAGACAAACCATTGTTAGAGGGTACTCTGGACATGTCCCAGCCTTGAGAAGGATTTCCAACCCATGCACCCTTCACTTCCACTTTAGGTGCAGCTACACCATATGACTGATTCCCTGCCCAACCACCTTGCCGGTTAGCATTGCTACTATCAGGAACAGAACTGCCACTGTAGAAAGCCTTTGGCGGTTCCCACTCAGGCAGGTCTTTTTGGAATTTTCCTGCCAATGCATCAGTCAACAAAAATGAGTCATCTTGGCTCTCAGATGTTCTCCAGATTTTCAAGTCAGCAGGAAAGTATCCAGTTGCATTCCACTTGCGCAACTGAGCCATTGAAAAGGGTCCTTGAACTTTGCCAGATGGATCCTTATAGTGCCACATTTTTTCAGCTTCATTTATGTTAGGAGTTGCAGGAGGGTTAGGAGGTACAGGTGCAGATTTTAAAACAGGCTGGGCAGCCACTGCCGCGACTTTTATTGGTGAGTCCCAGTTACCAGCATTGGATGCATCCCCTCCTTCATACCAAGATGCTTCCTTAATTCTCTCGCCTGCAACAGTGGAAGGATCTGCTCTATCCCAACTAGCACCTTTGATTGTTGTATTTCTGCTTTGCTCCCAAGTACTTGAAGTTTTTCGTGCACTAAGAGATATATTCTCTTTACCCCTTCGACTGTATCCAGAATCTCTTGGCCTGAAGAAGTCTGAAAAAGTGAAATAGTTACTTATTATTTAATGAATTTCTAAAAAAAAACTCAAAACATCTTATCCAAAGGATAATAAAAGCACAAGTACCACGTTTTTTATCTTCTGCATCTGCCTCTTCTTCATCAGATTCATGGCTTGGATCCATATTTGGATCAGCATGTACTTCAGGAAGTTCTTGCAACCTACGAGCTCGCTCGTCAGGGCTATTCAGGACTTGAAGCTTTTCTACGCATTCCCGAAGCGTGGGGTAAGGTCAAGGACAACAAGGAGTCTATTTTCCAGTAATTTTTCACAATGTAGCATTTCTGGATATAGACAGCATGTATCAGAATTATCTTTCCTTTATCTTTTCTCATTTGGAGAACACATAAGAAAAATATTTCAAGAACACTTAAGTAATGGAGGTATGCATGAAAAGCATCTTATAGACAGACCATATAAAGGTGGGAGGTAAGTTATAGAGCTCCTATCTGTATCCTGTATATATATTTTTTTTAAAATTATATCCTATATCATATAATTAATATTGAAAGCAAAAAGCTACTCTTTTTTCCTTTGATTAGCTCATTTTTTCAACATCTTTATCCAACAAGAGTTCCAAAGGATATTCTTTCCTACGCCCCTTTTCACTCGCCCGATCACGAAGATGACTAAGTCGCAGGATCTCCGTCTCCAACCACTGCAACCAAGCAATACAGTAAGAAACTACAGATTTCAATATGCATGAAAATAAATCATAGTTGTATTCTTTTGTTATTTTTTTCCTTTGGCTCAAAACACCCAGTGTCAGTGGCGTATTTTGTCTCTGTATGGACATGTCATTACTAATAGGAAGAAAATAAATTAAAATGACATTAAAATTAAAAGCCTGAGAAATAAATACATAAAAATACATAAAAAAGAGGACTATGAATGTTACTCACATCATTTACTCGGACAGTCTGAAGGGCCCTGGCTTTCACTTGGACCTCTCCCTGTTGAAGTAATTAATTATAAAATATTAAAGAAATAAAAAGAAGGAAATAGGAAATGAAGTGAGGAACAAAGATTACCACTGAAAGTCGATTAATAAATCCACATTTTATGCTTTGACGTAATCTCTTGCACTCTTCCTGAAACGAAACAGCAAATTACAACAAAAGGACTTGCAAGTATTGACAATAGCATTCAGAAGTGCAAAAACATTAAATTCATTAAATATTTAAATGTTTTTGTTCATTAAATATTTAGCCTGCTGTAGATTGTAGGAATCACATCTTCTGTTATGGTACATATGGCAAAAACCCTAAGTTGTCCCTATTCAAGACCAATTTGTCCTTTTCTAGATGTTTTGAAGGTTCGAGCCTCAGGAGAGAGAATATACATATTCAGATTATATGAAAAATATTTAGAGGATATCCTCCAAAATGACACACCACTTGTTTCATAGGAATTGAAACAGATCAAACATTATAAAAATCATAGTAACATTATAAAAATGATAGTTGATGTTCAATCACCTCAGAGAACTCCTGATTTGAAATAGTATCAATTGATATTATCTCTGTCTTATTTAAATTAAGTATCTCAAGCGTGACATCAGTGGTCCTTTTGCCTGTTTTATATGTTTCTGCAGCCTTTCCGATGCCTGAAAGAAAAATCTCGATCTCAATAAACATGACACAGCCCAAAAATACATCAATAACAGAAAATCTTAACCACTTCTGGGATGACATGTTTTTACCTACAACTTGGACAAGCCTATACATATCTTGCTTTTGGCCAGCGCCAGATATTCTTATTCTCACAAAAGCACCAACAACCTTCTCTTGGAATGTCTCCATATCTTCAAGCAAATCTTCCATCAGATTGCGTCTCAAATAAATGAGATTGATATTATGAACATCAATAGCTGCATAATCATCAAGATTACTTTGTGGCACCCTCTCTTCCCCCTTTTTCCCCCTTCTCTTTCTTTTGTCCATCCTAGTGCCATCAATGTTCCCATCAGTCTCCACAGGAATAGCCTCCGTATCAGTGACAGCATCCTGGCCAACATCTGCCTCAGAGGGATCCTCCTTAATAAGAAAGTGTGATTCGAGAAGTTTCAGCATTTCGAAATGTCCAACACGAGCTTTCCCAAAGAGATTAATAAGCCTCGAATCACATATGATTTGACTTTTCCGCCGTGGATCACGAAGTTTGTTTTGCTTGATGTACTCCAGCAAAAGAGCTTGGACATCGTACTGAGAAAGGACTGACGTATCTCCATTTCTCATGTGTGAAACAAACTCCAAAAGCTCTGGTGAAGCCCACTGCCTGTCCTCAGGCAGAGAAAGTTGTTCCACTGCAACAACTTCTGGTGCGCTAGGAACACTTTTGTCAATTGGAGTCAGTCGAGAACGTTTTTTTGCCTTCTTCTTAGAAGGCTTACTGCCCTCAACTTGCGGAGATGAGCTATCAGAGCCGGATCCAGGGTCATTCTTAGCATCATAAAGCTCATCAGATGAATCATCATTACGAGCTGAAGCACCAGATGATTTTGGAGTTTTTGCTTTTGAAAGCTCTTGTAATGTCAAAGATAATTTTCGTTTCAGATCTAGCCAATATTCCTTGAATAAATACTCCCAGCTATTTTTGTCATCAAAATTAACAGCACCCTGCATGCACATAAACCAGAAAATTTCAAGGTTTAGACAGAAGATATACTCGACCATTGAACTAAGACAAAGAATAGCAACAAACCTTGTTGATATATTACCAACAAGAAATATCACAGACCATTGAAAGGTCCCAGAGAAGTATAATAAAACAGTTGAAATAGCTTCATTCACCAAGTATCTAGCATACAGAAATGATATCGCTCACTGACATCCTAAGTGATAACCTCATAAAATATAAAGCATCCAGAGAGCAAGTTGATATCACATACCATCCCCTTATTTTCCTGCTCATTTTTCTCAATGAGCATCACTGTTCTCATACAAGTTTCACAAAATCCTTTATTTCCTCTTATGCAGAAAAATCCAGTCTCTTTGATACACCCTTTGCACAAGGAAAAAGTACAAGTATAACACATGTATTGGGAAGCCTTTTCGCAGCTGCTGCATATATGCCAACCTGAAAAGCATTATACATAAAAAAGTACAAATACATGATAAGACAATTTACGAAAATCTAAGGGGTATGAAAGAAACAAAGAAACAAGAGGAGCACAAAAAATAAGGCACAGGAAAACAAAACGGCTACTAGGGAATCCTATTCACTATTGAGTCAGAATCACAAAAGGGAAGCCAACTGAGACTGAGAAATCACGAAAGAAAGAGCACACATAGCATAATCATTGCATGGATCAATGACAAGCACCAATATCTGCAGGATGTCATGAAGGCCATCCAGATGTGACTGAGTTTCCTATGCTCAATCACCTTGACCAATTAAGATTCCAATAGTACCATCCAGAGTTTTCATAATCCAGAGTAAAGTTTACCTAATAGCAACCTGATATTGATTTGAGAAAATTAAATCCCTCAACCCTCAGGAAGTCTACCTATCCAAGTAACATAAAAGCAAGCATTTGGAACAACTGCATCATACGCCCCTTATACATGCTAGGGCAACAAGTTTCTCCCCTAAGGAAGCCATGCATTGCTCTATAGACAAAGACAGAACAGAAACCTAAAGTACACATTTTATGAAAGAACCTACAATTAATATTCCACAGAACCTAACATAAGCATTTTTGGAGAAAAAATTAGGTTTTATCTATTATACAAGAAAGTGTTTATTCTTGGAAACTAGTTAATAGGAGCCAGGGTCCCGGGTCACCTAACCCTGCTGCTGAGAAGCTGGTCAAAGAGGGCGTTGCCGAACAGTCACCATTTATTGCATCCAGAAAGCTTTGTTTTGTTTCTTATTGGAAAAATAGTGAGAACTTTGTTAAAGAAGAAAGCTTTTATTCTCCATATCCTCTGTTGTAGCACGTTGTTGTATCATGTTTCCTTTCAAAGCTTTTAATGAAAGTCTTCACCTATGTAACCTATGTACTCTACCAATTACATGTACTCTTTTTGAAATCTTAATGAATAAAATCTTTGCTGATATGCAATATGATAATTGCTTAAAGATCAATATTAATGTCATTTTGTTGAGTTGGATTTTCGGACATACCCTGCCATGGCCTCAGCCTCAGCAGCCCCAGCACCAAAGACCACCCCATTCGTCTTCATCACCTATGGCTGGCATGAAGTTTGCAATTCCTCCTGAATCCTTGTCATCAGCCAAATAACTCCGAGCCAAGTTCTTGGAGTATAGCAATGCGTACCTCTAGCCCAACTTAAGCCAAGAGGCTCTTTAGAAGTGGACTGCTCCCCCGAAATCACCAAACACACCCACCTGATGACAAAGGCAACATCTCCTTCCACATTTAGAGGACCATCAAAGTGCCAGTTAAATAGCCTAATGCCAAGAAGGAGGGCCTTCGCTTCTGATTCATTGGAGCTGTGAGAGATAATTGGACTAGAGAAGATAAGCATCCGCGCACCCAAACTATTTCTGATGACTTCTCCAAAGCTGGCCAGTCTAGGATTCCACAAGAGGAGCCATCCACATTGAGTTTATTCTTTGGAGGGGATGGAAAGGGGAGGGGATGGAAAGGGGAGGGCTTCCATTCCCCAAATGTGGAGGCTTAAGACATAGTCGAAATTTTCAACCAGAAAAGTTCAACCATTAGAGATTGGTTGAGTCATTCGATGTGTCTTAACTATTGGTGAATTGGGTGAAGCAATCTCATCACTTGCTTTCATAGTAGGAAGGTAATGTCAACAACAACTAGCCACAAGCACCCTCACCCTAAACATTCTCCTACAGATTCTACTTATCCTTCAAAGAACACTCCCTGACTTTCATGACACTAACCAACACCATGGGCCCTGCATGGGTCCAATTTTTTTTTTGAGAATAGTGAAATCTTTATTGATGATTTTCATAAAAGAATTGAGTACAGAATTACATATTAGGCTTTCAGCTTAGGATCCTTGGATACATTACAATATAAGATTGCTGCCAATGACTAGTTCAGATCTTTGAACACCTTGCTTGGCTAGTTTATCAGCCAACTCATTGGCTGATCTCTGTATCTTATGCCATGTTATGTTCCATGGATCAGAGATGTCAAAAATCTCATCGAAGATGGGCAGAAGGAGCCATGGTGGTGAAGTGCTTTTGGGGACCCACTTGATAAATCAAAGCTGAGTTGCCTTCAACAATCAGTAGGGTGTCTGCAAAAAGAGTGCATAGTCTTAAGCCCGAAGAAGTGCTCTGGCCTCAGCTTCATTGGATGTGCCAATACCAGCTGGCCCCGAGTAAGAGATCATTATCGCATGGGTCCAATTGAACTGCGAGAACGATACCCAACCAAGTGATTGTATTAATAATTGTGCCATCTTTGAAAGTCACATTGAGCACCTCGACAAAAATGAAATCAGCCATAATTGACAAATTCAACATAAGAGTGTCAATTTTGCCTAATTACTCCTCCAAGTCTCTCATTGAGGCACTCTCTATCTCCTCATCCTTTAGTCTCTCCTTTTCAACTTCCTCTCACCTTGGTGGCCTTGCTCTCTTCTCATTGACGACATCTTCATGCAATATCTATCTCTCGTGGTTTCATCCCCTTCTGTCTCCCTCAGTGACTCAAATCCTCCCCCTCTCCCTCGCCAACTCAAATCATTAAATCCTCTCCCCCTCCCTTAATGGCACAAATCATCAAACCCTCCCCCACCCTTGGTGGCTCAAATCCTCTCCCTCCCCTTTGATAGTTCGCACCCTCTCCCTCTCCCTCGACAACTTGGTCTTTTCCCTCGGCCCTCCTCAACTTAGCCCCCTCAAATTTTCTCTATCGACATCTTTCTCATCCGCTCTCTCTCGACCTTGCTCCCTTGGCCAATCTTCTCTCATCTTTCCTTTGTTTAAAAAATTTTGTGTTTGGATAAAGGGGGTTTCTTTGGCGCTTTTATAAAAACACATCGGTTAGATAAGTTCTAGTTTGGCATCCACAATGAAAAGGCAAGAGGGAGGAAGAGGCTGGCCACATTTTTGAGTTATTTTGTTCTATTCTTCATGGCATAGCTTCTTCAAACTCCCGCATATGCTAATTTTATTATATTATATTAGTGCTCTATATCTTTTTCTCTATACATGACGGTTTACACTGCACTCTTTATAATTTATTTGTTGAGACTGGTTATTGTAGAGTTTTAAGCCTGTTTTCTTGAATCGCAGTGGTATTTGCCACACCATTGTAATATTTTTATGATCTTGTGCGAATGTTTTAGTTTTATATTTTTTTTTTAGGAAAGTGCTGTTTTATTGATAGGTAAAAATTACAATGAAGTTACAAATGGGGGAGATAATGTCACTGAGAGTTCGGTGAGATTAACCCCCTCTTTAGCTAAAGAGTTGAGTCTGCTATGGAATTAGCAGCCCTAGGAATACAACTCCACTCACGTACAAGTGGTTAATGAAAAAATCTCTGTAAAGAGGTAGAGAAATCTCCATGGTGGGGTCGAGGTCTGCCTACACCACCCTATTACATTCTTTGAGTCTCCTTCAACTTCTAGCTCACCAACTAAATGTGTATGAAATAGTCTAATTCCTTGTAGAACACCATTGACTTCTGCTGATGTGGAGTGATTTATGCCTAGTGGACCTGCAAATGCCAACAAAATCTGACCATCTGCATTCCTAAAAACTCCCCCATAGCCTGCTGGCCTCGGATTTCCCAGAGATTGAGCCATCAAAGTTGAGTTTAAGTCTCCCTACTAGGGGCAGGAGCCATGGGATGGGGGCAGGTGTGGTTGATCTTGTATGATTGGAAACAAATGTGTGCCAAGATGCTCTTAATACTTCTCCATTTGTGCTTCTCAACTTCCCATGGGCGGTTAACCATTGAATTATTTTGTTTTGAACAATTGTTGTTAAATCCTTCCAATGCATGTCTTTGCCTTGAAATACTCTTTTGTTTCTTTCCTCTCGTATTGACCAAGGGAGAAAAGCTACAAGAGTTTTCCAAATCTCTCTGCCCATTTTGGACAGATGTCCATGTTTGCTAACCACCACTTCATTCATTGACCTCGGGATGCTCCAAATGTTTTAGTTTTATAATTATCCATTTATTTTACTCGTTTACCAGTTTACATGTTTACTCACAGGTAAACAGGGTAAAAAAAAAAGCCCAAGGACTTCTTTCCATCACACAAAATAGTTAATGGAATGTGGATAGGTAACCCAGACAGGTACCAGAACACCCCTGACTGATTCTGTTTATTATCCATGTGCAACCCACTTTGACATTGTATCAAAAGCAGGTAAGTTTTTTAGATTGAAAAGGAATAGAAGATGGAAAGAAAAGCAAAAGCAAAAAAGAGGACCAAAAGAATTCTTCTTTCCTTCAGTGGTTTCATGCCCTACCAGTTTTTCCCTTAGAGTTCATACCCACAATGAAGAACTTTCATATTACAAATTATACATCATCCTATAGATCACTGGATGTAGTTACCAACAAAAAAAAAAGGCAAACTAAAACTTTGGCTAAGAGCACAATCTGATACAACAAAGGTCTGGCAACATGAAGGGTATCTCTTGTAACAAAAAGCTTCATCTTTGAGGTGGTTTGCTAGAATGGGACTTTATAGAATGGGACTTTATATGGAGAGTTGTGTCAAAACAAAGCACCGTACATGTACTTTCTAATTCAACAAACAGTTTTATAGCCTATTTTTCAAAAAAATCCATTATTTTTCTTTTTTTCTTCAAAATACGCCAAAAAAATTAGTTTTTTCCAGCCACATAGTGCATAGGAGTTTCTTAACTCCAACCTCTTTCATTTCTTGTAACGCATTAAGAGCAATTTTTTTTTTGTTTTTCTAGCTCATAGAGGATTATCAACTAGTGCATATATCTCTCTCAAGTTCGACTGTTGTTAAGATAAAGCTTGATTTCATCCCATAATTACTAACAAGTTAAGAGGTCTATTGCTCAACCATATAACCTTTCACTTTCTCAATATTTTCTATGGGGTTTTTCCCCACTCAACATGTTCCCCTACATCCAGTTCACACATACTTGGCCGAAGACAAGTGTACAAACTCTAATAGAGCATTACACAAATAAAATAAGCCTGCACTTTGGAGCTCATTCTACAAACAAAATATAGAAGGCACAAATTGGGTCTAAGCCCACAAAAAAACCTGATTCACATCATGAAATAGAGCGTAGATCTATCCCATAATGACTAGCCACTCAGAAGGTTATTGCTCAACTTTATAAGCTATTCTCTTTTCTTAAAATGTTTAATTGTAAAATATCTTCCCACTCAATAATTGTATTGTGTCAAAAATACAAGTTGTATTGGATAGGAAATCACCCTACAAAGGTCATCCACTAGCTTTAAAAAAAAAAAATCCTTTGTCAAGTTTCTTTTAAGGAAAACAAAGATTTTACTAATGCAAGGCAAAAGACAGAATACAGTAATTATCTACAAACCTGTCATGGTTTTCTCACAACAAGTGTTTACAAGTGGACTCCCTCCTTAGCAACGCTATAAACTAGACTATTAGCTGATCTTGGACATTTTCTTGACTCTTATTTCAATAAATTAATGTTAACTCTTGGTTTCTAAATCTGAGCTTTTGAGTTCTACATATTTTTTTTATATCAAAACGTACCAGACCACAAAGGAAAAATAATAAATAAAATAATAAATAACTACCATGAAAAATTCCACAAGAATTTGCAAATATAGAAGTCTGTAACTTATGCTTCGGCATCACATAATAAAAGAAAGCAATATCCTCAAAGAAAAAAAAAAGAATTCCTTGACAATAATATAGAATAAGGGGTCAACAATTATAGCCACAATCAAAAGTTTCTTGCCCAAATTTTTGTTGATGACGAATATTTTTTTTTAAATTGACCAATATTTTCTTTTCATGGTTCTTTTTTATGCTCTTGAGAACTGAGACAAATTGTTTAACAAGCCAAAGATTTGAATTCCTGTTAACACAGATTAGAAGAAATAATTAGGTTTTATTTATTTGCCTTCAATGGTTTCTCTTAGAAACTACTCTCCTAGACACTATAGAAGATCAAGCACATGGGCGTAATTTTTAATACTGTTTCCATTATGAATCGGCTGAGAAGGATTAAGAGAAGCTAATCTCCCCCAGTTCTCTTTTCTTTTCAAATGCAACAAGCATAGAGAACCAATGGTAGAGGCTATGATTTGAGGAGCTACAGCTCTTTTTCCAATTTGCAGAGTGACAGCTCAAAAGAGCCTCGTACTTTTCCAACTACAAGCTTCAATTTCTAGTATCAACTACTTCAAAACCTGTGCTAATTTCAAGTTTATTGTCAGCTTTGTACTTTCCCCTAGAGTTGCCTTAACAAAGATAAACAATAAATATACATATAATGGAAATCTAAATAAAAGGTAACAAGAGCACAATTGCTGTAACTAAATCATTCACCTCCTCAAATAGAAACTTGCATAAGGAGCTATTTACATTTTATTTTCAAAGCCACTTTTTTTTAAGAAGTTGGTAATTCATTTCATTTCATCAAGAAAACTGAGGTCATAATTTTAGCAAAAAGGAGTCTCAAACAACAAGTTACTGGAGTGAGATCCCTTCTCTTGCTACACAATCAGCATGTGAGTTAGCACTTTTTGGAACATTACACCAGAATATATTCAGATGTTTTACAATGCCATCTCTCTCTAAAGATGTGAATAGATCTCCACAGCCAGTCAGCCTTTTTCTCTCCCAAAGAGAACAACATTTGAATACCCTTCAATAGGTATGACCCAAATTTTTCCTTCCCACAATATGAATCCCATGTAGCAGTTCAATAACTTCAGCCGTGGTTGAATCAGTGGATCCAAGTGGGACAGAGTAAGTGGTCAAAGTCTCCCCAGCTTGATTTCTAAAAATTCCCCCAAAACAAATGGTGCGGGATCTCCTCAATGAACCATCCAAATTTAACTTATAATATCCAGATAGGGGTGGTATCCATTACTGTTTGATCTTAAAACGAGCAATTTCATCCAATTTTTCAAAGCCATTTGCAGTACCTAAATGAGCAATTTCACCCAATTTTTCAAAGCATTACTAAATGAGCAAACTTCACCCAATTTTTGGGCAATAAAATTAAACTGAAAAATGCATTTATTTTAGGATAAGTACTCTTTGAAAATTGGGACTCTCATTCAGGGGAAGAAAACCCAAAACCCTTAATTATCTTCTTAGGATATTTGCACAAGGGATCAGGAGTTACCACACAACAACAACATCAAAGAACACAAGCAAGGGGTCAGAACAGTTGAATTTTGCTCCCATATCCAAGATTTTGTCATGTGACGGATTCATTGCTTAAGTTCTCCCAGCTCCTATCACATGTTTCAAGCATTTTTTTAATATTAAAATACAATAAACTTTACATCTAACTATCATGTTGGTTAAGTAGCAATCTATCAGGATAATTAAGTTGCCTCTCTCCAAGCCCAGGTGATGCCGAATCTTGTATTTCCATCTTCTCTTTAATATATTACTAACTTAAAATAGTTCAATTCCCTGATGGTTGTGTGGTTGGATATTTAGAAAAGGCTTGATTGATTTCATTTTTAACATGTACAAAACTTCAGGATTGATCAACTCCTGCCTCTGTACATATAAACACTTCAGGAATAATCTCTCCCGCATCGACGCAAAACGTCCTAGAGGAAAATTTTTCTACCAACTTTCTGACTCATTTACATAAAGAATAGAAGAATAGGAAATCCTTCACATACTAGATTGAGATTTCTACATCATGAACTAATACAATATCTCCAAATAATCTAGCCACTCAAGTTCCAACAATAGCATTACATTGGACGCCCTTCTAATGATGGTAGTCATTCAATATCAGAACAAGCCAATGTGTGATAACCACATGAGCAACAGACCTAGCAAATGAACAACTTTGTTTTCTGAATTATAGAACAACCAGGGTTACAACAGTTCAGATCAACTTTTGTACATTAAGTCAAAAACAAGGGATTCTGCTGAATAGCCCTATACTCCGCTGATGTTTTTACGAATTTCAATAATCAGCAAATAACGAAATTCCAGAGCAACCAAACTCTTAAACATTTGTCCAAAAAACAAATATTGCCATCTCAAGCATAAACTTCCCAAATTAATTTTCATTGTTTTGCATTTCTTGGCAGGTCTGGCTCAAGAATTAAACTGCACATGAATACTGCACGTGTCTCCCAATTAAAACACCATCTAAAGCTGTATTGCCATTTCAGAGCTTTGGATCATGTGGATACCAGAAAACAATGAGCAAACTGCATACTGACACTCATATGATCGCATATGACACCAGCAACCAGCTTGACTATTTTCCCCTGCTTCAACAATGTTTATCCAACCTTTCACAGGTAAGAGATACACCATCAAATAAAGGATAAACAATCTCACAATAATCACAGTAGAGGTTAAAGTCTAATTTCTCCTTTCACTATTAATGAAATACAACAAGCTGTTCACAAAATGCCTATGGACAAGGCCCCAGGACCTGATGGATTTATAGCAGAGTTCTACAAGGGTGGGCGGGAATTCCTCCAACAAGATATAATGGAAATGTTTCAGGAGTTACACGGACATGGACTGACAGCACACAGCCTGGGATCCTCTTTTGTTGCACTAATCCCAAAGAAAACAGCAAGGACATGGATTGACAGCACACAGCCTGGATCCTCTTTTGTTGCACTAATCGCAAAGAAAATAGGGGCATGTCAACCCAAGGAGTTCAGACCAATAAGCCTCTTCTCCAACCACTATAAAGTTCTGTCAGTCCTTGCCTCAAGATTGAAAGTAGCTCTACTTGAGGTCATAGGCAGTAACCAAGCAGCATTTGTAAAAGGCAGAAAAAATCTGGATTCTGCACTTGTGGTACATGAATTAATGCATCATTACAAAGAGCAGAAGAAAAGGAGTTATACTAAAGTTGGACTTTGAAAAAGCCTTTGATAAAGTAAGCTGGAATTTTCTAGACTATGTAGCAGAAGAAAAGGAGTTATACTAAAGTTGGACTTTGAAAAAGCCTTTGATAAAGTAAGCAGGAATTTTCTAGACTATGTGATAGAAAAAATAGTCTTCCCACAGATTTGGAGAAGATGGATAAGAAGCCGCATATCCTTGGCCTCTTTCTCCATATCACTAAATGGGACAACGAAGGGTTACTTCAAAAGTTCAAGGGGTCTCAAGCAAGAAGATCCTCAGTCAACAATGCTATTTAATATAGTTACTGAAGGTCTATGTTAGCTGTTCCTTAAAGCCCAAGATCAAACATGGATATCAGGGCTAAAGAGGCAAACAGCTCAAAATCCCTACTTTACAATTTGTTGACGACACTATGATCTTGTGTGAAGGTAAGGATGAAAGTTTGCTTAATGTTGTTGTGCTAATTAGCATATTTGAATCCACCTCGGGGCTAATATCAACTGACAAAACTCCGGCCTCAATAGGCATTAAACTCAGCACCTCATTGAGAAACTGAAAATATCTGCCCTCAGATGCACCACATTAAAGTTGTCATCAACATATCTTGGTTTGCTACTTATTTTAGGGAGAGTTGGCAAGCAAGTATGGGGCCACATAATTGAGAGATGCACCAAAAGGCTTGACAATTGAAAAGGTATGCTTTTATCACAAACTGGCTGCACCACCTCAATAAAATCAAGGTTGGCAGGAATTCCAAGCTACTATCTCTCACTATTGCACTGCCAGATGAGTATTGTAAAGAAAATTGAGGCTATACAGCAAAACTTTCTATAGAAGCTAAAACCAGTTTAAATATCCTTTGGTGAAGTAGACAACATCTTGCAAGCCAATAGAAAATGGTGGTTTGGTTATAAAGAGAATCAAAGAAATGAACCATAAGCAAATAGATATAGAGGTTTACAACAAACCACGAAGCCCTGAGGAGGGAGGTGTCAGCCTACAAGAATGGAATGGACGATTTAGGATGGATGCCAAAGGCAGGATCCCCTAATACATATTCGAGTATTTGGAAAGATATCATTAAGCAGAAAAAATTAGTACAAGTGCAAATCAGATTTCATATCACGGTAGGATCAGTCACACATTTCTGGACAGATTTATGATTGGGCCAAAATGCATTTACAGACGTTTACCCCAGACCATATAACCTGGCCAGAGAGGCAAATTATAGTGGAACAATCAAGAATTGAAGATGGACTAACGGGTTGGAATCTAAACCTAAGAAGAGCAACTAAATGAAGAAGAGGATCCGTAATCTTGGCAGGAATTGCTTTAAAATTAGGAACCCACAGGTTTTTAAGATTTTTTTTTTTTTGAGGAAATTGTGGTTGCAGGTTTTTAAGATTTGAAGAAGCAAACAAAGCGGCAGCTTTATTGCAGCAATTACAGTCCTTTTACTATAAAGGATAGGGGGCAGATGAGGTGATATGGAGTAATGGCCTTTGAGGCGGTACACTCTCCTCCTATTACAAACTTTTAATAACATATCTGCCAGGACCAGGAATGAAGGGCCTTATTTTGTTTGGAAACTAATAGCACCAAATAAAGTTCTGCACTTCACATGGAATGCAGCACATGGGAAGATATTAATATGTGATGAATTAACAAAAAGAGGTCAGATGTTTATCAAAAACCTATGTAAATTATGTGGTGAAGCTGAGAAAACATGAGATCTTATTCTGATGCATTCTGAATTTGCACGAGAAGTGTGGAGGGCAGCGGTAACTAAATTTGCAATCAATCTGCGCTGACCTGAGAGCTTCAACAAATTGATTCAGCAGTAGCAAACTTGTCCTCTACCACACACAGGGAAGGGCTTATGGAAAGCTAAAATGGCAGTTATGCCATGGCAACTTTGGACAGAAAAACATAGCAGAACTTTTAGAAGGGAAGCCCACACAACGAAGGGAGTCATTGTCAGGGTACTCCTATGGGCCAGGCAATTATACTGCCTTCCCACCTTCCCACCTTCAATCACCTTAAAATTCTAGGAGGATATCATATATTTCTCAAAAGCTAAACCTACGGTGGCAGTTGAATGGTCAAGGCCCCAAGAGTCATGCATGAAACTCAATTTTGAAGGGTCATCCCAAGGGAACCCTAGCCTTGCAAGGATTGAAGGTGTCATAAGAAACAGTGGAGTAATTATAATGTCATATGTGGGACCCGTTGGATCCAACACCTCAAATGAGGCAGAAGCCCAACGACTGAGAGCAGGTTTACGCACGTATGCAAGGCACTTCACAGCACCATTGATTATTGAAGGAGACTCAGCACTGGTTATTGAATGAGGCAGCGAGAATAGCAGCCCTCCATGGAAAATGAAGGGAATCTTTGATGAAATTGGCAATATCATTCATCAATTTCCTCAAAATAAAAAAAGGGCAATATCATTAGACAGTGGCGCATTGCCTGGAATAAGGTTGCCCGGTCTGCCAGCGATGTCATAGGACACCACCACTAGCTAAAGGAACCACAGCGCATTCCTCAATCAAAAAATGCCTTCCTTGATTGGAAATGAAGACTCAACCACCTTTGGATTTAGTTACATAAGTCATCTTATCAACCATATTTGTCAGCAAACCATATTCACCCAGATAGAGCACCCACATAAGAATATAAAATATCACAACAGCACCAGAGCTGAATACATAAAACAAAGAAACAGAAAGAAGCTAGAAAAAACAGTAAGAGAACGTACCACAGTTCCATTTTCCCTTAGATCTAAAGAATGCCTCATCGCGATTGACACATGAAGGGTGATAAGCCTTTGGACACCCCCTAAACATCCAATGACAACCGCAATGTTAGAAAAATACACTAACAGGGCTCAGAGCAAGAGGCACCTCCCAATGAAAAACTAACCTGCGATCACAGAGAACGAGATTCCCTCCATCAAAACAAATAAAGCAAACATCCTCTTCTTCCTTCCTTCTTGTTGAGGACCTTGTCTGAACCCTTCCAGGTCGACCCCGCTTTCGTTTCCCTCCTTTTGACTCAGCAGGGCCTTCTTCCCCATCCTCTGCTTCCTCCTGCACTTCCTTCTCCTCCATCAAAACATCTAAAGGAGAACCCACAGTAGCCGACGAGATAAAGAACTCTGCTTCTTCCATCCTATAAATTTCATTTCCATCTGAAGGAGAACTGGAGGGCTGGCCATCAATTAGATGTGTGTCCTCCATTCCCTGAATTTCCTTTCCCGGAGGAAAACCAACAGTCTGTGGCTGACCCATAAGCTGTGGATTTTCCATTTCATAGCCTTCATCTGTAACTGTGGGAAAACAAACGGGTGGAGCAGAATCAGTAAGTTGTGGTTCCTTTCTTTCGGGAAGATCGTCTATTGGTAAAGTAAATGATTGAGAAGTGTCCAGAGATGCAGAACCCCCCATCTCAGCAACTTCATCTTCATTCATAGGAGAAGGTTCCTGTCTTTCGTGAAGATCGCCTCTTGGCGAAGTAAATGATTGAGAAGCTTCCAAAGGTGCAGAAACCCCCATCCCAGCAACTCCATCTTCATTCATAGGAGACGAATGGATCTCCAGAGCATCTTCATTATATTCATGACCCTCACATATTTCATCTGCAGCAAAGGCTGAGCTGATCGGCTGAGAAGCATCGATGAACTTTGAACCCTCCGTTTCATGAAATTCGGAACCAGCTTTTGGAGAACCAGCGGGCTCCGAGGCAACGTTGAATTGAGGGCCAACCTTTGAACCCTCAAATTCACAAACTTCAGTTTCAACTGTAGGAGAAGGAATGGTTCCCAAAATCCCATCAGGAGGAATTCCCATTCCGTAAGTTTCATCTCCAACAAGGGAAGAACCAACATTTTTAGAAGATTCGATAATTTGAGAACCATCGGTTTGAGGCTCCTCGACCTCGCGAACTTCATCTCCAGACAATGAGGAATTGGCGAGTTGAGGAGGATCAGCACATTGCTGCTTCTTCTTTTCATCAAGCTCATCGATATGACTATCAGAACCAATGGGATGGGAGACACCAGTGGGTTGAGAATCTGTCATCGCACGGACTTCACCTCCAGAAGGGAAAGAAGCAACAGCCGAAGAATCACTGATTGAAAGCAAACCCTCCGTTTCATTCACTTGATCTCCTCTGGGAGAGGAACCAGCAGCCGGATGAGCACTTGAAGGTTGCAAATCATCCAAGTCGAACTCCTTCCCTGCTCCTTCAGGCGAAGAAGCATTAACTATCCCACCATCCGGAAGCGCACCGTCAAGCGGAGAAGCAGCTACGGGAACCTCTTCTCCTGGGAAGGAAGAACCCGCGGCATGAGGATCACCCTTAGATAATGAATCCTCCTTATTGTGGACTTCCTCACCTCGGAGAGGAGAAGCGGCTACAGGGACCTCATCTCCTTCAAAGGAAGAATCCGCCGCATGAGAATCACCTACGGGTAACAAACCCCCCATATCGTGAACTTCCCCGTCTCGAAGCGAAGAAGAAGCTGCAGGGACCTCCTCTCCTGGGAGGGAAGAAACCGCGGCGCGAGAATCGTCCATGGGTAACGAATCCTTCGTATCGTGGACTTCCCCACCTCGGAGAGGAGAAGCAGCCACAGGGACCTCATCTCCTGTGACGGAAGAACCCGCGGCGTAAGCACCCATTGATAACGTATCCTCCATATCGTGGACTTCTCCACCTCGGACGGGAGAAGAAGCTGCAGCGACCTCGTCCCCTGCAAAGGAAAAACCCCTCATAGATAACGAATCCTCCATATCGTGGACTTCCCCTCCTCGAGGGGGCGACCCGACTGCCGCATCACTAATTGGCATCGACGCATCCAATTCACAGTCTTTCCCTACTTCTCCTCCATGTAAAGAAGAACTACCAAGCTCCGAAACACTATCAATTTGCGAATAGCCCATTACGCGCACAGCTCCCTCATCCACGTGCAAACCACCACTCGGGACAGCACCACCAAGCTCCGGCCCATCAGTTTCACGAACTTCCCCACCGGAACCTATCCCTACACAATCAGCTACCGCTTCCAAGTTCCCCCTTTCCCGACCTTCTTCCCCCATCTGATAAGAATCCGCACCCGTAGAAGAAGAACCAACGAACTGGGTACCCTGAGTCTCATCACCCGCCGCATCCCGCTCTTCTACGCCACACTGCTCTTCAACTCTAACCTCATCCGCCAGCATCTCCGACCTCTCAACACCGGAACCCTCAAAAACGTCTTCTTCCTCCTGTTCCATGACAAACCCAGAAGAAATCACCACAAAACCCTAAGCGAAAACCTAATCAGTTTCGTACTGTGGAAGCGATTAGGGAAAGGACGAGGGAGAAGGGAGGTGGCGGTTTATAGAAATCGCGGACTGCTCGTTCGCAAGAGCCAAGGAGAGGGCACAAAGGTACGGAGGGAGGCCACGCGCGAGGCGGAAACGTACACGAGCCATCGTTCGGTAGCAGGTGGCGACGGAGCTCAACTCATTAGAGAGAACCGGCCGAAAGGGAAGAACCTCTGCAAGTGCACAAATTTACGAAAACGCCCCGATCCGGTTCGGTTCGCGTTTTCTTTGACCCGTTTACGAACCCCAAATATTTTTGTTCCAGGTCGAGAACAAACAATAGAATTTTAAGATACCTATTGTATGCACTAAAATGCGACCAGCCCAATTTCGACAAGCCCAAAAATCCACCAATCCAGCAATCGATCATCATGGATAGGCTCAGTCGATTAAAGTCATTCATCGCAGCCCATCGCTAAGTCCATTCGCGTCATCGCGCCATCAATACAATTGTCGCCCCAAGGAGCCGTTGCGACAATTAGCAGCCATGTCACACTGCCACTCAAACCAACAGTTAAACGACCACGTTCGGTCACCAATGGCAGACACCAAGAAAGGAGATTCACGATCCTCAATCAAGGGGATCCATGAGAGGAATTTCTGGTCTTACTCCTTTCTCAAAAGAAGCAGCAAAAAGGGGATCGTAATCCCCATTCCAAGATTGATCCTCAACAACTGCAGAGTCGGCTACAAATAGCCAGAAAAACTCAGTCGCATGGGTTCGAAAAGTTTGGCATTCGAAAACCAGAGTTCGAGATTCTTCAGAGAAGAGAAATCCTGTGTCGAGTCATACTCTCGCGCACATAGACTCTTCCGAGCCAGAGAAGTTCAGCAATTTGCAGTTCGTCGAGATTCAACAGTTCAATCGGAGTAACTCTACACGATCACCGGCAATGTCAACAAGTTGATACACGCGGAACACAAATACTTCCGCCCGACCGACCAAAGCCGTCACCATTCGTGCACACTCGTTCCAGAACTCGAATTTCGTCATTCTCGCCAAAAGCCGAAACTTCACTTAATTCACACGAAAATCGAATCAGAGGAAGCTTAGGAGATTGTACTCGCATTCTTTGACTTTCAAACACAATTGTAACATAAAATATTATGATATAATCGAATTACTCTCTCAGTCGCGCCCCTTCGCGGACCGGCGGAATTTCGATGAAACACTTATTTATATCAACTACTGAGGTATCCCTAAATATAGGGCAATGTTAGTGATTATTTTAATTATTTGCTTTGTTCCAAAGTGCCGATAGCTTAATTTGGCAAGGTAATTAGACTAAGTTAATTAATTAGACACATAGAGATGTTATTTTAATGGATTTGCATGACTTTCAATGGTTAACTACTTTGCCTTGGGATAACTTAGTATTGATGCATCATATTTATGTATTTTATTAAAAATGAACTAAATTGGCTTGTCGAATATAATAAAACGAAAATCAACACATTTTTTTCGTTCATGAATCATATTAATTTCATTAATCACTAAACAAATAACAAATTATTTTGGAACAAAACCAAATATGATAGAATTTATTTTCTATGGTTATATAACTATTTGAATTAGGGAAAACTATAATCATTATACAATTGTTACTTCGTAAACTCCAAAAAAATTAATTAATTTTTTTCTTATGTGAATCTTATGAATATAGAATTGTTTATTTTGCATGTCACTATTTGTTGCATATTTCTCTAGATCCATTGAGACCACCCAAATGTGAATTTTTTGGAGTAACAAATTTCTCTAATGTTGAACTGTTGACCGATGCTAATTATCGAAAATAGCATGATAAATCCTTATGCTCATAGTAGCTCATGATTATGATCTTGCACTTAATAAAAAGAAACCTAGTGAACCCAAGGTTGTGGCCGATTCACATGAAGTTGAGCATTATGAGAAGTGGTTAAAGGCCAATAAGATGGTCAGACTATTCTTGTTGAATAGCATGAACTATCGTATACGTTCCAGTATGGACCATTATGATATTGTAGAAGACATCTTGAATGCAGCAAAAGTGAGATTTGGTAAGCAATCAAGTTCTTGGGAACAAACTTTGATTCAAAAGTTTAATAATACAAGGATGGCGCTAGTTAGTTTGTTAGGGAGCATGTGTAGCAGATGATACATTATTCCATTGAGTTAGCAAATATTGGAGTAGTTCAGCAAGAATTATATGTGGTGAATGTCATTTTGAATAGCTTGTCTAAATCTTAGGAGATATTTGTTGTCAATTACAATACTAGTAACTTCCACTTGTTATTATATGAATTGGTAAATACGTGTATTCAGGAGGAAGAAAGGCAAAAAAAAATTCAGGCTCAGGAAGCAAATGTTGTTGTAGTTAAGAAAGGAAGGTAGAAGAATAAGTTCTTTAGTAAACGTTTTGGAGATTCACAAAAACAGGTAGGTCAATCCTCTCAAAATCTACATATGAGAAGAAAGATCCAAGAAGTGATCAGAAAACTTGTTTCTACTATAAGAAGCTAGGCCACTTTAAGATGAATTGTCCCAAATTAGCAAAGAAAAGTGTTGGCTCCGGTGCAGGTAATTTTTATTCTCTTGTTTGTACATAAGTTAATTGTGTAAATGTTCTTTCAACATCTTGGTGACTTTATTCAAGTTGTACTACTAATATTTCCACCATTCACTGGGGTTTTTGGAGTTAAGAAGAATGAAGGATAGTGACATGTATGTATACTTAGGAAATAATCAATAGGTAGCAGCCCAAGGAACTGGAACCTATGAGATGGTGTTTTCTAGTGAACAGTTTGTAGTTTTATATAATACTCTGTATGAACCTGAAATGCAGAGAAATATGTTGTCTGTATCTAAACTAGTTGACAGGTTGTATAAGTCTTTTTGGATATAGACTTTTAGCTTTTTTCTCAATCTCATTAGGATTTTCTTGCAACACACACTAACCACGTCCACCCAGGTCAATTCAATAGTGGGTTATATTTGTGGCATCAATTATTAGGCTATATTAATAAGCTAAGATTACAATTGTTGCAAAAGCTAGGGCTATTGAATATTGCACTTGGAGAGTCATTTGATCATTTCCTAAAGGAAGTAAGACTACAACATTCCTAGCATTGATCCAATATGATGTTAGTGGTCTTGTGGAAACACCTACAAGAAATCACAATGAATACTTTGTAACATTTATTAATGATCATACCTAGTTTGGGTACATTCATTTACTATCCCATAAATCATAAGTTTTTTATGTGTTCACTGATTATAGAGCTCATGTTGAAAATCAATTAGGTTCTAAGATTAAAACTCTCAAAAGTGATAATGGAGGAGAGTATACTTCAAATGATTTTATTCAATTATGTAGTAAACATGAAATATTTAAGAAAACCACCATTCCATATACGTCTCAGCAAAATGGTGTAACTAAGAGAAGGAATCGTATATTGATGGAAATGGTGCATAGTATGATGAGTAAATCAGAATTACCTGATAATTTACTGGGCAAAGCTCTTAAGACAGTAGTTTATGTTTTTAACAGAGTTTCCTCTAAATATGTAGAAAATACATCATATGAACTATGGACTGACAGACCACCTAGTTTGAAACATATGCGTGTCGGGGGTTGTAACAACTTATGCCATGGTTCTAGGCCCTCCACCCAAATTACAAGATTGGTCTATCAAATGTTACTTTTTTTGTTATTATGAGCAATCTAAGGCTTATAGACTATTTGGGAGGACTAAGTCTCTGACACTGAGACAATTTTTTAGAGTAGAAATATTAAATTTTTAGAAAATTTCTTTGTCCATGAAAATGAGAGAAGCTATAAGCTTTCTATTTGGATCACACCAAAGGACATGTCTCTAGCTCTTGAGTCGAGTACACCTGAGCGCATATCTAAAAGAATTCGTAGGTTTGCAATTAGTAATGATTATCTTACATATTTGGGTAAGTCATCTCTTAATATAGTGGATCCCCTTACGTATATTAAAGTCATTCAGAGTGTGGATGCCCATAAATGGTTAGCTTTTATAGTGGAAGACAAAAATTATTTAAAAGGAGAATCAGGTATTTGAGTTGGTTGATCTTCCCTCCGATGCTACTCTTGTTGAACTAAAATGGGTGTATAGAAAGAAAAAAAATGCAGAAGGCATTGCTCAAACCTATAAGTCTAGACTTGCAGCAGAAGCGTTTACCCAACAAGAGGGAATAGATTATGATGAGATTTTTTCTCCAGTTTGCAAAAAAGAGCATTAGAATCTTGATGGCATTTACTACATTTTTTTTATTTTGAATTGCATCAGGTTGATGTGAAGACAACCTTCCTAAATGGTGATTTACAATAGACTATATGCAACAACTTGAAGGATTTGAAGTCAAAGGCCAAGAAAGTAAAGTGTGGAGATTGAAAAAGACATTATATGAGTTGAAGCAAGCACTACGATAATGACATTTGAAATTTCATCAGGCAATTACTAAATTTGGTTTTAAGGAGAATCTAGCTTGGTTTTAAGGAGAATCTAGCTGATATGTGTATTTATCACAAGGTCAGTGGGAGCAAGGTACTTATTTTAACTTTATATGTTGATGATATTTTAATAGTAGGAAATGATCTTCATTTCATTCTTGCTATTAAGAACTGGTTGTCCCAACATTTTCATATGAGTGATTTAGGAAGTTATTTGAATGTTATTCTAAAGTGGTTTGGCATGGAAAATAATAATCTAGTGTTGTCACCTATTGTGAAGGGGGTCATGGGGAGGAGGGGGTTGTGGGGAGGAGTGAGGGGGTTATGGGGAGGAGTGAGGGGGTCGTGAGGAGGAGGGGAAATGCAAATACGCCTACGTAAACCATAAACAATGAGGCTTATTGGGGGAGAAATCAAGACCAATTTAAATATTTTCGAAAATGAGTGTACTTGTGTTAGAGGTCGACTTGAAGAGCGCAAGGAGCTTTTGTGAAGGTTTTGAATCTGAGTATTCTTGAAGTCGCAACCGAATTTAGAAAGCACTTTCTACTTCAGAAATGTTAGCATTTTTCTTACACTTTGTTGCTAAATCCAAACTAAAACAACCTAATGGATAAGAACATAAGAAATTAAAAGGCCTCCAAATGGGGGGGGCAATGGGGGAGGAAGAGAAATGCAAATATGCTAACTTTATCCATAAACAATGAGGTCAGAAAGGAAAATACAAATACGCTAACTTAATCTATAAACAATGAGGCCAAAGGGGGGAAATCAAGACTAATTAATTTTTTTTATAAAATTAGTGTAACTTGTGTTGGAGGCCTACTTGAAGACCGTTGGGGAGCTTCGTGCAAGTTTCGAATTTGAGTATTCTTGAAACCGTAGTCGACTTCAGAAAGCACTCCCGCTTCACAAAACGTTGTCATTTCTCCTTCACTTTGGTGCAAAATCCAAACTAAAATAGCCCAATGAACAAGAACTCAAGAAAAAAGGACTATCAAGAAAAGATAAAATTAGGTAACAGTAATTGAAACTTGGATGATAAAAAAAAAAGGAGTCATAAAGAGGGGGGAGGAGGGGGGCTATGGGGGGAGGAGGGGGCTATGGGGGAGGGGGGCTATGGGGAGGAGGGGGGCTATGGGGGAGGGGAGGGGGCAATGGGGAGAGGAGGGGGCAATGGGGAGAGGAGGGGGCAATGGGGAGAGGAGGGGGGGCAATGGGGAGAGGGGGGTAAAACATAAGCATTGTGTTGGAGGCCGACTTGAAGAGTGCCAGGGAGCTTCGTGCAAGATTCGAATATGAGTATTCTTGAAACCGTAGTCGGCTTCAGAAATCACACCCTGCTTAAAAAAACGTTGACATTTCTCCTACATTTCGATGCAAAATCCAAACTAAAATAGCCCAACAGACAAAAACTCTAAAATGAAGGGCATTAAGAAAAGGTAAAATTAGGTCACAATAATCGAAACTCGGATGATAAAAAATAAAAGGGTCATGGACTAGGGGAAGTGGGGCCCATGGGGAGGGGGAGGAATGGGGCATGGAGGTGGGGTGTTACACATTAAGCCTCAACTGCTTCATCAACCACTAGACTATCGACCACTGGTTCGTCTAGTGATTTGTTTGGTGGTTCCTCGAGTGATTCATCCAATGGTTCGTCCATTACTTCGTCCTAAAAATCCTTTATTGGACATGCATCATCAAAGTTATCCTCGCGAACGAGATGGTAGTACACACGAGTTGGCCTAACAATTACATGTGACAAACCTCCCTTGTCAAGGCATACTTCCGATTCAATAACAAATCTCAGTTTTAGTTTACTAAGTTTCACATTTTATTTACATATTATACAATAAGAGTACATACTTGATTCAGTAACTCCTTGTACATATCTGTGTATGCATAAGCAAAAAATATACATAAAAAAATTATTTCATAAGAAACTGAATATTTATGCAAAAAAAAAACAAAAAAACCGTAACGACAAGGCACATCCAAAAAAATAGTCATTCTCCTTGTCTTTCGCCAGTGACAACTGCATAATAACATGTTTGTACACGACCTCTCCCCATGCATACTGTCCTAAAGCATCTAAGTCAACCACATACTTATATATGCTGACGAACATGCAACTGTTGAATTTAGGGAAGAGGATGCATGCAAATAACTACAAAACCACCAATTTAGAGCTTGTCGGTGTCCAACCCCGAGACTACTATGTTGCTTAAGACCACGACAATATCTTCCCATTTAGTTGGACATTTTCGTCTAAAGTAATCCCTTATAGTAGTCGACTTATAGTATTTATGCTGACTTTCACACCCCTTTTAAAGATACCTATAATACTACACACTTCATGCCTCTTGAAGTCAAGAAACCCATTATTCTAATAGAGGTTGAGTCAAATAAGAAAGTAAAGCGAGAGAGTGTAAAATCCTATAAAATACCACTTTCTTAAGTTAGTGGAACCATGGGCGGTTAAAACTTCAGTTTCTCTTTAAATTTAGGAGAGACTCTAAATTCTCACTGTCTTTGTAGTTTAACTCATTATTGGATAATTAATAATCACTTATAAATAAGTAGAATTTTGAATTCTGTTTAATTTTCTGACCAAGTCTAACATAATAAAATTAATTTAAAGACTTTATTTCCTAAGAATTTAATGCCAAAAATATTTAATTCTAGTGAAACCAATGTTTTAAAAATCGAGCTGAACCATCCGGTCCGACCTGATTGAACCAGAATCAGAGGTTAATTCAGTTCTTATTGACTCTGCTCGTTCACTCTAATCAGTATTATTTTTGTCTTTTTTCTTATAGAAATATTTAAAAAATATAAAGTATAGAATATAATATTCAATGGTTGAACCATTGGTCTAACCCAGTCTAACAGGTTCGACCAAAAATGGACTTATTACCTGTTTGATGACCGGTTCGGTTTTAAAAACACCGGGTGAAACCATTTTTTACCCTAATATATTTGCTATGTAGCTTTCTAAAGAGCGTTACTCGCGTTTTTTGGTCCTGCGAGTGAGGCTGCCGCAGACTTCGGCAATTCCGCTCCGGTCGCCGAGTTGCGTGACTGCTGTCTAACACGCAACTGGCAACTGTTCGTCTCCCGGCCCCCGTATAAAAAGAGCGCAGACGAAATTCGAAAAACTCGGTCGGAGGATAAAGGCGGATATAAGGCCAAAGACGATGCAGAGAACGCGACGAAGGTGCGAAGGCACGGCAATGGGGGCGATCGTTGTCGATCTCCGTCCTGGGCTGGGGATCGGGCCTTTTACCCTTGGTTGGTACCTCGAATCGTCCTTTTTTTAATTTTCCGTTGATGAGAATCGGTTCGCCTGTGTTTTTTATCATTGGATGGAGGGGATTGTGACCCTCTTTAAATTAGATTGGTTGATGTTTTGTTGTGGCAATTGTTGCCTTTTCCATTAGTAATGAAATTCCCCGAGAATAACTCATGGCTACGAGTACGATGTATATGAAACGTCGATTTTCTAACTCAGGTGTAGTAGTCGGCGGTCAAGGGATTTTTAAATGGAAGGATAAATCCCCTTCGCATTGTGGGACAAACTGTTGCAGATGATAGGATTAGGACAGTCGGGTTGGAAGCTGAGTGCATGGCGCTGCATGTCTGTCTTAGATAGTTCGAGCTTAGGTGACAAACTAACGGGAAGGAGCATTGTTTTTTTTCTTACTTGGTAATACTCTTTATTTGTTTCTCTGCGAGCCAATTTTTGCTATCATTCAACTTTTTTTTTGGATTATTTTATTTATTTTGTTGAGAGCAACATTTATCGTGATTCATGTCAAACGTGAGGAAGGCAAGTTCACTGTAAGGGAACCTTTATGTGAATGTCTGCCATCGGAGAGGAAGGCATAAAATTCGATACATCTCCACTCTGAGAAAGCAACCTATTGCCAGGGAGAGATGTGCTTCCTGATGCTGTACCACTAGGATCAAATAGCAATGGCTAATGAGAATACAAATAGAATCTAATTTGTTTTAGGGTTGTCTAGTGCCTTCTTATTGACATATTTCCATATTATTCATCACCTGCTTGTATAGACTACAGTATTACACCTATCCTCCCAAGCTTATACGATGGTGAGTGTGGAGAGGGGTTTTGTGTTGGTGGAGCTGAAGGAAGTTTGGTGTGAACTGATTGCTGTTTGTAGGTGTTTTTCTCTTTTCATTTTAGTAAGCATAGTGATTTTTTAATCACATATTTGGTGGGGTTTTATGTTGGTGGAGAAGAATGGAGGTAGCTACTGTGTAGTTGTCTTCTATTTTTAATTCTTTTGTGAGCATAAAGATTTGTTCATCAAATATGGAGATGAGCGCTAGGTGATTGGTGGTGGGTTTGTGTAACTTCTGTGCCTTCATGGAATTCGATGATGGCATAACTAGTAATCTTTTACAAGAGGTTGGGAGCTTCTAATGGGCTGCAGCTGTGAGTTGAAGGGGGTCTCAGTGAAAGCACCTGATACGAATCAAAAGGAGAGTCTGGGTAAAGAAAGTTGACTTACATAAAATAGTAGATTCTCATGCAAGCAAACTTGGTCTGGTTATTATATGCTAAGCTCTCTTCAATTTAACTGTGTAATAGTGTTCATTGTGGTTTAAATATATTGATAGACAAGGTGCAAGCAATAGGTCAAAAGTAAAATAGAAACTTTTTTTTTTTAAAAATTATTTAATTGAAGGAAACTCATGATACACTTCTATACTTTCATGGCTCTGCCAGTTTCTGTTTAGAGTTAATGTTCCACTACTCTCAGGCGGCTTTGCATCTCTTCCACATCCCTGGCCTGCTGATCTCAACTACGTTTCTATCCTATGTAACCACATCAATAGACTAGTTCAAGGAATGTAACAACAAGTCACTGCTAGGAACTTATGTAATGACATACATCAACCCTGTCTTTCTCAATTAGTTTATAAAAACACCATTTGAAAAAAAAAACTGCCATAAAATGTCAAAGTTTGGATGAGGAAGACGAATTACTTTCGGGTTTGGAAAATACCTTTTTGAGATCATTGTGATATTGTGATATTTCGAAGAATGTTATTTTGAGGATCAAAGCTTGCGAAAATATTACTTTTGATTTGGTTATGTTCTTGTGCATGACTAACATGCCTGAAATTAAACATCATTTGAATAGGATAGATATATAGAAACCTTTTAAGAACGACCACAAAGATTGTTACAATTTTGTATGCATGGCCGTGCATTCATCTAATCGACCTTGTTTGCAATTTCATGCATTTTCTTTCTGTTGTTGAGAAGTGATATGTTGTTCCTTTCGCCATTCTCATTGATGGATGTTTTGTTTGGCAGGTATGCCAATATGTGAAGCATTTGCTCAAGTTGAACAAGAACCCAACATATATGATGTGGTGCATGTCAAGTACCACGATGAGGTTTGCATTAACCATTTTTTGAAACTTGTATTGGAGGTCCTTTCATCTTGTATTTCATTCATTCATGTTTTTTAAGAAAGGAAAAGCTTTTTTTTGGCATTCAAAATCATGTTAAGAAAAGGATATGGACTTGAATCTTTCTAACTGAGATGCACTCGTTTCTTATTTAACTAATTAAATTTGAATTGAATGTGTTAAAAATTGTTTTCTTCTTATTCCAAATCCATGCACAGGCACACATGCGCATGTAGGGCTCCACACATTTCTGCACACATTCTTGTACAGCCGCACAATCATGCAAATGAGCATACACACGGACATGAGCACATGTACATGTGCACATAAATACACAGCATGTGCACACACGTTCATGCTTGTATGTGCACTCATGTACACATGTACCTACACGTACACATGCACATACATGCACACTCGTCCATGCACTTGTGCATGCATGCTCGTCCATGTTTTGTGCATGCACACTCGTCCATGTTTTGTGCATGCACACTCGTCCATGTTTTGTGCATGCACACTCGTCCATGTTTTGTGCATGAACACTCGTCCATGTTTTGTGCATGCACACTCGTCCATCTGCTTGTGCATGCACACACATACACATGCCCACATATGTACACAATATGCACACACATGTATGTGTACACAATATACCCAGCATGTACTAGCACACAATATACACACAAATGCACATGCACACATGCACATGCAAATGCACACGCACACATTCGTCACACACACACGTGCATGCATGCATGTTCACACATGTGCTCGCGCACTGTGTACATGTTCTCGCACACTGTGTACATGTGCTTGCCAATCAAGAGAATTTCATGGTTCATCCAAAATTCCTTTGTGACTTATTGTCATGGTTTCATTTTTTATAGGAGCCCCTGAAATTAGATGTAGTGATTAGCTTTCCTGATCATGGATTCCATCTCCGGTTTGATTCGTGGTCACAGGTCAGTTCTTACTATTGCAAAATCAGGACTTTCATTGCACATAATGCTCACTTTCCTTTGTCTTGTCATGCCTTTGATTTGACATGTTTAAAGTTTTCTACTGGTGCGATCTGTTCACACAGACCACACTGCATAAGAAGAAACTTAGACTCTATTATGATAGAGTCAACCTAAGGTTCTTTAGCGAAGCTAAAAAAAAGATTCTTTCTCTCCTTGACTTTAAATTTCCTGCAGAGATTACGACTTATTGAAGTTTATGATGTCAAACGGCTGCAAATGCGCTATGCGACCTCTTTGATTGGGTGGGTTACAATCTGATCTTTAATTTGTTACTTTGTATGTCTAGCAGTTATAAATTATATGATATTGTTGTTTCTGTTATTCAGTGGTCCTTCTATGCTTGCTACCTTTGTAGCAGTCTACAAACTTTTTGGACCTACTTTCCCTGGTATTTATGATAAAGAAAGAGGCATATACACTCTTTTCTATCCGGTATGTTGGCTAACTGCACTATTTTGGGATAACTAATGTTTTGTTTCTTATTTATTTTTATTTCTTCTTTTGGGCTTACAGAGCATGGGTTTTCATCTTGCTAGGGATTGTCTTTTGCTTTCCCCATACCCTCACAATACACGGATTGTTGCCATGATAGAGAAGGTATGCACCTCTTTTTATCTTCCTTATCTTCTCCTCCCATCATCCCTTCACCTATCTCTGATCTTGTTTATATTTTTTCTGGTATAGTCTTCATTATCTTATATTTGCATATTTATGTGGCAGCAGAGTTGCCCCTAGAGTTTCCAGATGGGACAACTCCAGTAACCTGCCGGGTATGTATTTATGATGGTTCCCAAGACACCAAAGTTGGTGTCGGATCCCTTATGAGTAAGGCTGTGGCCCCTCCATTACCTGTTGGTAGTTTATACATGGAAGAAGTGCATGTTAAGGTTAGCCCTTACTCCTTGCAGCTGTTCTTATTTCATTCTTGATTTATGCTTGTGGCTTCCAAAATATTCTTTCTTGATATAATAATTTTATTTTTATTATATTTTTCTTTTGCTTTCGTCTAGCTTGGGGAAGAACTATATTTTACAGTCGGTGGTCAACATATTTCATTTGGTGCATCACCTCAGGTAAAATTCACTTGTATTAGTCTATGCATTTGCCTTTGGGGCCTGTGCTTGTTTTGTACTTTCAGCTGTGGTTTGTGCACCTAGTGCTTTGGCAGGTGTCTTAGCCTGGTTGGCTCAGACTTTTGACCAGAGAGTTTCATTTTTGGAGTCAAACTCGCCTCTTCTATTTGGGGAGAGACACCTCCGACGAGCTCGAATCAATTATCTGACACCACTGACCTGTATTTTGATCAACTTGAGTCAGGCCTCCATCTTGGTTGGCGAACCCTGTTCTCAACATTATAGTTTACTAGGTGTATCTATTTTAACAACGCTAAGATTAACTGTCATGGTTTTTCTGTTTTATGTAATTGAGCGTGCGTGCTACTACTTGTTTAACCTCATTTCTGGAATCCTATTTTTGCTGTAGGATGTGTGGACTGAGTTGGGCCGTCCTTGTGGGATCCATCAAAAGCAGGTAAACTCCTTTTCTTGCGTTCTGTTCACTATCGACCTAAACTTTTACCTTCCATTCTCAGATTGTCTTCCTGTGTAATTAGCACAGCTGCTTATAAGATTATTGTTATTTTTCTTTTGTTGAATGGCCATGGTATTCACTTTATAAAAGGTATGTTTAGTTAGGTTTTCGGCACTTCGAACCTGGTATAATGTTAACCTTGAGAGATGTCAACAAATTTGAAAGTACCCTATGTGAATGCAAACCATCGAGGAACTAGTTGATTTTGTTCTTGCCAATAGATGTTATTGATGTATTTCAGTCTTGAAGGTCCTAAGAAAATTTTCTTTTGAGTCACTGTTTGCATATAATTTACATTGAGAGTACAATGTCATTTAGAAAAACCTCAATTAGATATGCACTTTTATTTCCAGTGCACTAGTGCAGCATAGTCATAGTTTTACTTTTGATTTTTGTATTTCTTAAAAAGTTGGACATCATTTATTTGGA
The DNA here is from genome assembly GCA_019845555.1 of Aristolochia fimbriata. Classification (NCBI taxonomy): domain Eukaryota; kingdom Viridiplantae; phylum Streptophyta; class Magnoliopsida; order Piperales; family Aristolochiaceae; genus Aristolochia; species Aristolochia fimbriata. The sequence continues at coordinate 24,495,402 of CM034083.1, forward strand.
CCTTCATAGCAGTGGTCCCTATGGGTAAGGAAACATTATGGATTTTCGAATTTGTTATTCTTAGGTTGAATGACTTCTTACTCTAATAAAAGGGATTGTTTCATAATTAGTAGATACCAACCTTTGTACTTTTTTAAAAGCTTTTTACTGTTAAAAGTCTTCTCTTTTTGTTTTTGCTCAACTTTTTAAAGAAGAACAAGTTTAGTAAGGATTTCTTGGAGACCTTGTTGACTTATTACTTCCTGATGAATTGTGCTATTGAGGAATTATGCTCTTAGTACTTGGCTGCTGGTTACTTTAACAAAGTTATTATGTCATTTATGTAGGTGGATCAAATGATGATTCACTCTGCTTCAGATCCCCGTCCTAAAACTACCTTGTGTGGTGATTATTTTTATAATTATTTTGCTCGTGGGCTAGACATCTTATTTGATGGTCAGGTAATCTTGGTTTTCTTTTCTCTCTCTCTCTCTCTCTCTCTCTCTCTCTCTCTTTCTCTCTTTCTCTCTCTCTCTTTCTCTCTCTCTCTCTCTCTCTCTCTCTTTCTCTCTCTCTCTCTCTTTCTTTCTCTCTCTCCCTTCTTACCTGCTTGTGGGAGGCATTAATTTTATCCGCTGGAACAATTGTATCTCACACAAGATTGTATCTTTCAATGTGCAGACTCATAAAATTAAGAAGTTTGTCTTGCACACTAATTTTCCAGGACATGCAGATTTCAATTCATATATTAAATGCAACTTTGTGATCTTTACTTCCGAAGGTATACCATTAAACAATGTTGGGGTTGTTTTTCTATTGAAAAATTCATTCTGGTTTCTGACTATTTCTATTTTCACATGTGGTACCAGCTCAGGAAGGAAATGCTCCCAAGCACCGTATTACTCCAAGTACTAAGTGGGAGCAAGTGAAGGTAAACTTTCATTTGTTTTTTCTTGTGATAAGTTGTCCAGCCAATCTTCTTTGATTCCTGTTCATTTTTCATGTCAGTATTCCAGGCTCCTAGTTTTGAGATTTGTATAGCGTCCCAGTTTCCTTCTCTATTTTTTTTCCTATGGTCATTCCCTTTTTAGAGTATTTAACATTCATTACTCACCCATTACCTCAATATGGTTTCAAAAAAATTTAATTGCCCGTTACGTGGTCACAAGTGGGATTGTAATGAGAGATTGTGGGTTAACCAGGGTGAAGCGTTTCAGCATTATAAAGAAAATGTATTGCAATGTTAGTAAAATGGTCCCTTTAATGGTAGGAAATCCTTGGTGATGGTGGAAGAGCTGCAATCCAAACCCATGGATCCACAAGCAACCCTTTTGGGTCAACATTTGTATATGGGTATCACAATGTTGCCTTTGAGGTAAGAGAGATATCCTGCTTTTTTTTCTTGTTTCAGTTCATGCTCTTTGTATAGTTTGATTTCTTATTTGAACACCTCTAGTTTAGTGGTTATTAATTTAGAGGTTATTTCCTTGATTTATGTGCAGTGCATGATGAATTTGCTTGCTAAGAGTTTTTCCCTCTGAAAATCTTAACAGGTAATGAAAAATGGGCATATAGCAACTGTTACGCTCTTCCAGTCATGACTAAAGACCGTGAGGTACATTCTATTCAGTTCTTCACCAATACTGCTTTTGCATGGTATGTGCTTGCTATGGAGTTTTGGTTTTGGACAATTCAAAGAAATCCTAATAATTAGCATGCGAGGAAACATGAAGATGATTTAGCTATTGGTTTGCTTTTAACTTCTGACAGTTAAAATTTGGCCTTGAACAATTAGGGCAGTAATCCTATCATTTCCTTCATAGAGAAAGATCCATTCAGTTTTAATATCAAGGAACATAAAAGGTTTTCCTTTACGGTAAAAGAAGTTTATAAATAACTCTTAAGTTACTTATATGAACTAAATTGCCTTCTCTGTGTTTGCAATTTTTCATTATAGATTGATGCACAAAAAGACGATACCGTAACATTTTGCTCCATCATCATTGTAATCAACTCGTCCAATATTAGGCTCTTCAAACTAACAATTAACAAACCTCAATCTTACAGTTGTATGTTTTCTGCCCACATCCTTTTGAAAGTTTTTTACTATGAATGGTGGTAGGAGGGGGCTATTTTAAATTTTGAATCTTTTCCTTGATGTTAGCTTGTACCTATTTGCAGGTATTGTTTCCACGGGGCTCCATAACTAATGCTCCCGAGAGCAGGAAGTATTTGGATATTAGGTCAGTTACCTGCTTTGTTCTCTTGGAGACTCCGGAATTGTTGAATAATTGTACAGAAGTAACGAAATGTGTACAGTTAGTTGGGTTATTATTTCAGCATCGTCACACAATTGCCCTGTAAATTTCAATTGTAAATTCTAATAGAAGAAAAAACTTAGATTATGTGACGTATTATCTCTGATTGCAGAATTTGTGTTTCCCTAATGCATTCCCTGCACTGTTGTCATGGTTTTAAGGTGTTATTCTTAATGGAATTGGATTTTTTTCATTTTTCATTTATTTTTGTTTTTTTGTCCAACATGCTGTTCGTTGTGCATTTGAAATCTGAAAGAAAACTCAAAAGTAGGAAAAGATTAAAGAGTGAGTGAACTCGAAAAGAGGACATCTAGCAGTTGTAGCAAAATGCTGCCGCAACAAATCACTGAAAGCCATGTGGACAAAAAATACCTTGAGACGGTTAAATATCATACCATGTAAAATACTTCATTTAACATGTAAGTATCAAAAAACATTAGTAACGCCCTAAAAAAATTTCAAAATATTCGTGCTAATAATACTATTAGGAGCAGAAAATTTTATTTCCGATAAACATTGCATTCAACGATAAAGAGGTCGTCAATGGCGTTTCATTCGGTTTTATTATTTTGTTAGTCACTAAAAGTACCACAATCTGTTGACAAGTATCCCAAGCCAAAACAAATAAACAATATAACCTGTTTATCCTTAGCCTAGGTTATAACAACTTCACATGAATTACATTGTGAAAGTCTAGGTTATCCTTAGCCTGAAATACAATATAACATGTTTATTCAACAGAAGAAACCAATAAGATAGCAGTTCAAACCTGGGAGTTATTAGGACACAGACCCATCTACTGAAAGAGCCTTGTCACAGACCTTCCGCATTCTGTAGGCTTCTTGAAAATTGCAATTTGCAAGGTCTAATGGGCTTACTCTCTTTGCTCTTTGTCATAATCTTTGTTAGAGATTAGTCTCACATAAATAAGGTTAGAGGCTTTCTAACTTCGAATAGTCATTTTGGGAGAGACCTCTAGACCCAATTTTACGTGGCGAGTGGGTGCTATGTGTTAGAGCCCAAAAACAAGCCTATACGTGCGTAATAGTGATAAAATAGAAATCACTTTTTCAAATAAATGAACACTCAAAAAGAAGTCATTGGTAGTAAAACTATCTTTGGCTTCTGCTATGCTTGCAAGAAGCTGAAAATATAATAAGCAAGGTTAATTGACTAAATTGAATCAGTTCGAGTCCAAGTAACAAGACGAGCAATTGCCCTTGGTACAACGAAGCAACCGACACTACATTAGCGAGCGCGTTGACTCTTACTACGTTGCTTTTCGGAGTACTCACGTGAGAATCACACACTCACTAACGTAACACCTATTAATTCACCAGGTGATTCAAATGCTAATTAGACATTCTTAACCTGTCGAAAAGGAGCACAATAATAATTAATAAAAAAAAAAAAAATACTTTTAATGTAAGAAGGAATATGAGCTGGTCAACTGTCCCAGACCACCCCTTTGTGTAAAGGGTTGGGGTTAAAATGTTAACTAATCTAGACAATAAGAAAACTTATATCATGTATTTATCAAGGTAACATGGTACACTGTCCTTCCTATAAAACTCCTTTTGCTGATGGGTCGGTTGCAAGGGCCCAGGAGGTACGCGAAGTCGCGAAGTGGGCTCGGCGGCCCCTAGGGTTTCGATCATTTGCGCGCGCAAACTTCGAATATTTGGTAGACAATCTCGCGTTTTCCCTCCTTTCGGAACTTGTCTCTCCCTTCCCTCCCCACGAACTTCCCTCGCTCGATCGAATCTTCGAGGCCTTTCGTTGCCGCCGCTCAATTTCATATTATCTTTTTGTCCTTTGTTTTTCGATGGTGTGGGTGTGGGTTTGATTTGTGAGGGGTGATTCTTGTCCGCCAAAGGTACGTTAGGGCTCGAACTGAAGCGTCGGTAGGGTATTTGTTTGCTCTGAAGGGGAAATGGCGGTTAGGTTGAGTGAAGACTCCATTCGAAGGATCTCCGAGGGGGAGTTGGACGTCACGCCGGCTCTTCAGGTCGTGGATCTCAGGTTGGTGAATACGGTTCAGAACACGAACGAGCGGTACCGCATGGTGTTATCCGATGGAGTGCATCTCCAGCAAGCGATGCTTGCGACTCAGATGAATGAGGTCATCAAGGAAGGGAGGTTGAAGAAGGGGTCCGTTGTTCAGCTGTTAGAGTTCATTTGCAATGTTATCCAGAATCGCAAGTGAGTTTTGCATTTCTTTTTTTTTTTTCCGGTCTATTAGCAGGGCTTGCATTTTTTTTGAGAATATCGCATTGATTGAAGTGGTTTGGACGCCGTTTTGCTGGTGTGTTTCTTGAGTGAACTGAGAAGTTATGTTCAATCCCCTGACTTCGCGTCGTGAGCAGCGGTAGCTTCTAGATACATGACATGTGAGAAACTTGAGGAGATTTATCTTGCAGATGGCTTGGGGCAGCGACAAAATTGTTACTTTTCTGAGATATGAACTGTTCCGGCATCTCAAATTGAGAAATTTCGTTGGGACCTTTTAGTTTTCCTATTTGTTGGTAAAGATTGGGAAAAGTGGGTGGTGGTAAGAAACAGTTCACTTAGGTTAACTTTTCGAGGCAAGTTGGAGTGTTTCTGTTCATTATGTAAAAAGGATGTCTTACATTTTTTACCAGCTTATTTGGAATATTCATGGTAAAACTGTAGCATAAAGTTAAATATTACAAATCATTTAATTCTTGAGTGGTGGCCTAAAATGAAAATTTTGGATTATTTTCGTATCTCGATCAATTGAATCCTATTCATTCCATTCCTGGAAGTGTGGACCACATAGAATCTCACAGAGTCACCTGCATGATGACTTCGGATCTCTTACTGCCAATTGCTGCATATTCTAACTTTGTAATTTCTTTTCAGTTTTATGGGTAAAAAATGTCTCTTTGAAGACGTCAGGTAAAAATGGGTAAAAAATATTTGTGATGGGGAAAATCTTTTCTGGGTTGAAGCCATTGTGTTTTGCAACTTAGCAACTTAAATGAATGCCACATGCCTGCAAAAAGACATACTTGAAAAAAGTCTTTGATGACTATGAAAATTGTAGGTTATTTTCTCATCTCTACCATTTAATCAAAGTTTATCCCATTCTTGGTTATTGTGGACTACAGAGAATGTCATTGAGATCCCTGCTCGATGACTCTGGACCTTTTCATGGCAAAACCTTGTTTCTTTTTTCTCTTGGTTCCTCATTCAGTGAGTATTACAGATAAAACAATGTCTGTATTGTGAAAAACCTTTTGCTTGATGTAATGTGAAAAACCTTTTGCTTGATTAAGTCACGGAATTGCAATTTAAATGAATTAAGTACATCCTTAAAAAGACACAGTGAGGTACTGATGACTTGATAATGGAGATGATGTGATACCCATAATTATTTTATTAAAGCAAACATTGTTCCTGCTTGATTGAAGCCACTTTACTTACTTCTTGTTTTATATTGTGCTTAGGATTATTATTATTATGAAGTTGGAGGTATTGGTTGAAGAGTGTAATATTATTGGGGATCCCAAGCCTTACGTGGAGGGTGCTCCTCATAGTGCACCTGCTCCTCGTAGTGTGCCTGTTGCTTCACCAGGAAGAGCCTCTTTGCCTGCACAGCCATCTTTCATGGATCAGTCTGGGCAGGCAACTGGCAATCAACGATCTTATGGTGTCCCTTCAGTTGGTGGCTTCAGTTCAGGACACAACATGTCTGGAGGACTTCCTCCTACTTCAAATGTGCAACACCATGGTGGTTCTTTTGCCGGTGGACCCACCTCGGGGTGGAGTGTGATGAATGAAGTTCCTCCTTACCCTAAAGCAGAATCTGTTGCTGGGTCCCCATACTCTGGTAACCAGCTGCAGAACACGGGAAACTATAATCAGAATCTTCGTAATCCTGGACCAGCAGGAGGGTCACGGCTTCCATCAAATACGCATGGACAGCCTGCTCCCTCAGCCTATATGCAATCTCCACCAATGTACTCAAATAGAGGACCTATAGCAAAAAATGAAGCCCCTGCCAGGATAATTCCTATTGCTGCTCTGAACCCATATCAGGGTAGGTGGACAATCAAGGCAAGAGTGACAGCTAAAGGAGATCTAAGGCGCTACAGCAATCCCAGAGGGGAGGGTAAAGTGTTCTCCTTTGACCTTCTTGATTCTGATCAGGGAGAAATTCGCGTGACCTGCTTTAATGCAGTAGCTGAACAGTTCTATGATCAGATTGAGGTGGGGAGGGTGTATTTGATATCGAAGGGAAGCCTCAAGCCAGCTCAGAAGAATTTCAACCATCTCAGCAATGAGTGGGAAATCTTTCTCGAGTCAACTTCAACAATTGAGCCTTGTATGGAAGAAGACCACAGAATACCAAAACAGAACTTCAATTTCCGGCCAATAGGGGACATCGAGAGCATGGAGACTAATTCCGTGGTGGATGTCATTGGTGTAGTTTCTTCCATCAACCCATCAAGTTCAATAATGAGGAAGAATGGTACTGAAACTCTCAAAAGAACTCTGCAGTTGAAGGATATGTCTGGTAGGAGCGTTGAGGTAACCCTATGGGGAAACCACTGTAATGCAGAAGGCCAAGAGCTACAAACTATGTGTGACTCCGGAAATTTTCCTGTTTTTGCTGTGAAAGCTGCTAGAGTCAATGATTTTAATGGGAAATCGGTTGGCACACTTTCTTCTAGTCAATTATATATAAATCCCGATTTTCAAGAAGCACGGATATTAAAGGAGTGGTTTGATAGAGAAGGAAAACACTCTGCTTCTCAGTCTATTACCAGGGATTCCTCTGGTTTGGGAAGGGTTGATATCCGTAAGACTGTGGCACAAATCAAGGACGAGGGGCTTGGAAGATCTGAAAAGGCTGATTGGATATCTGTTAAGGCATCTGTTTCATTTATAAAGACAGACAGATTTTGCTATGAGGCCTGCCCCTTGCTAGTTGGAGATAGACAATGCAACAAGAAGGTTACAAATAATGGTGATGGACGGTGGCAATGTGAAAGGTGTGATCAATCTTTTCCCCAATGTGACTACAGGTACCTGCTTCAGCTTCAAATTCAGGATCACACAGGCTTAACTTGGGTGACTGCTTTTCAGGAGAGTGGTGAGGATATTATGGGAATGTCTGCAAAGGAGTTGTACTTGTTGAAGTACGAAGAACAAGATGATGCACGATTTGGAGAAATTGTAAGAAGAGTCCTTTTCAGTCAGTTCTTATTCAAGTTGAAAGTGAAGGAGGAGGCGTTCAATGATGAACAACGTGTGAAGATAACTGTTATCAAAGCAGAGAAAGTAAACTTCACTCAAGAGAGCATGTATCTGTTGAGCTTGATTGATAAATCACCAATGGAAGAATCCGTTGAACTTGCTGGGAAGGGATCGGTGGCAGCTTCAAACTCTGGGATGACTAATGCTGGATATGGTACCATTGGCACGAGACAGAGCCAACAGCATATGGGAAATACTCCTGGAAGTGTAGCTACTGATAGATTTGCAGTGGCATCAGGAAATCCTTTCAGTGGTGTGAGCAGTTCAGGTTTTGGGGGGCCCAAAATGTCTATACAATGTAGCACCTGTGGCTCTGGTAACCATGATTCACAAAAGTGTCCTCGTGTTATGAGTGTGCAGGGAGTCCAACCAATGGGGGGAAGCTATAGCAATAAGCTGCCTTACATCAACAGCAGTGCAGATGGTGGTAGTGCAGCTGGAGGTGGTGCAGCTGGAGGTGGTGCAGCTGGTGGTTCATCTGGTAAGTGTTTCAAATGCAATCAAAGTGGACACTGGGCTCGAGAATGTCCAAACAACACTGGGGTCCAGTCAGGCTACGGGAACAGCAATGGTAGTTCTAGATATCAAGCTCCAAAAATGGGCTTCTATTGACTTTCACTTTCATTTGTAAAAGCTGCAGCTTATTTTCACATAATGGGCATCGCCACTGTTGAGATGCTTCTCATGTACAGCAGAAGTAATCCCCTGCTTGGTCTGTCTTGGTAGTGTTTGAGAGGTAAAGTTTCCTGTAGATGTGTTTTTTGAAGGCTTCTGATGGAGCTCTGATATCTGATATGTTCTGTTAGTTTCTCTTGTAATATATTCTGAAATTTTCCCATGGCAGTAACATCCATATTTCATTTAATTAATGCTTCATATCGGTTTTCCTTTCATAAAAATCTTGGACATGTTGAACCCCTTTGGCACCTCCAGATATCCCCATTCTCAGATGCAGGAAACAGCCCTAAGCTCTAAACCCATGGTTGGTTGTTTTAGTTTTACTTCTGAAGCATAGTTGATGAGAATTTGATAGCAAAACTGAGACAGATTTATTTATTTTATTTATAATTTCTGTAATGATTACTGACGGTATTTCCTTTTAGGAAGAAGCTGGCCTTTGTTCTAACAAAATGAGCATTTAATTTGTTCTTTTGATTGACACTACCATGTTAACAATAAGGTACTTGTTGTAGTAAGGATCAAGGAAAATGTAGAATGTTTGCCTTACAAGATAGTAGTAGGATTTTATGTAATAATCAATGAAATGGTTGAAAATTCAATTCTCTAAAAGGATTACTGTGTTTTCAAAAATTAATGATAGGGTTAATTATTTTATGTTGTCTAAGTCATCCTACGCCAATTTCGTCATACATAAAGCATTACAGAATTGTTATTTCTTTTGGCCAGAGCATATGTGACATGAGACATGCGAAAATTTTGTGAGCTGTGCATAAAAGATTTGAAGCACTTGCTTTACACACCATTTAAGAGTCAAGAAAGGACAAATAGGACTGGAGGGCCTGACTTAGTACTTGTTACACAAGTGTTGTTGTTGGTGTATAAGGTTGGTGATAAGCCACAAACTTGGCTTACGTCTGACCGAGAAAAGCAGTCCCCAAAGGGTCTGAATCCTGAAACTAAATTCTATTGATTGAGAGAAGAAAAAAAGAAAATCTGAACGAGATCTTGACATGGTCCCTGCTTTTAAGCGACCATGTTTCAGTCCTTTGAGTTGGCATAGTTTCATTTGAACAACATTCATGACATGGTCCCAGCTTTCAAGCTACTCTTTTTTTTGCCTTTAAAAACTGTGTTCTTATTTTCACCCAAGTCTATCATTCCACTGTTTTCACATCTTCCTTCCTAAAAGGATGATGTATTATATACGTCTCCATTTTCTTCATCATACTGAGTTGGGTCTCCTCCTTTCCATCCCTATTAAGTGCTCACCAAGTACAAGTAGGGCCTCTGAGTCCTGTACACAACCATCTCAGAAGAAAGGTAGAGACCAACTGCACTCCTTTTCTTTTTATTTCTTAGAAAAACTAAATACCATCGGCACTTGGGACAGCATCCAAGTTATAGAACCCGGATCCGCTGGCCAAAATGCAGCGTGGCCAAAGCGAATCACCGGGCGCCCAAACACGGAACCGCCCGTGTGGGGCTTAGGGAGCACCCTGTGATTCGCTTTGGCCACGCTGCATTTTGGCCAGCGGATCCGGGTTCCAAGTTATATGGATGCAATTTAAGGTACAAGTGACTTTCCTATAAGTGATTAAAAATTGGATCACCAGTTGAAAAAATGTGATATGAGACGTAGTATGGTGTCAAGGAGTAGAAATATGGACCCCAGTCCTTACTACCATAATTAAGAGTTCACCAAGTACAAATAGCACCCCTGGGGTCTGGTGCCTGTGACTTGTTGCTGACCAGAATTATGGGTGACACTTTAGTTTGTCTAGAGAACTTATTCTTGTGTTCTTCATTAAATTGTAATGGTCCAAGACAAGTACTAACAGGTTTGATGTCTTTATGATGGTATGGAATTATTTGAGCATGGTCGGTAGGTTCATTACAGGTAATTAAATTTAGCAAAAATGAGGATGGAGTTGGAGTCTAGCAGATAGGAGATGGAAAAACAGCCTATGTCACTTAACGTAAAAAAAATAAAAATGGTAAACTATTTTTATATACCATTGAATCAAAGTTGATAATTAATAGGTTAACAAATCAACAGCTTTGGAAAATAAAATCCATCAACATGTTTGTTATGCATATAACTTAAAAACATTGGAAGATCATTTATAGCAAACATAATTAATTAGGTCCCCCAAACATAAAGGTTTAGAATAATACCCTACATAATAACAATTAGTCCAGGTATAACATTATAGATAAAATGTTATAAAATTATATTTAATCTGTTTATAATACTGTAGGTAGTCTTTTTTAAGGTTCGCTAAGCTCTGTGGTTGGGTTAATTATTTTGAGGTTCGCTAAGCTCTATGGTAAAGTACTCTTGAGATTATTCTTTGAAAGAGTCCTCTTTGGAAAAACTTCATATTGGAGCTCTTCAAAAGAATTAAAATCTCCTCTTTGAAAGAGCGAATTATCTTAAAAAAGGTTTCTCCAAACGCGATTATTATCGAAAAAAACCAACTCTTTCTTCCAAAGAGGAGCTTTAGGCTACCAACATGTTATTTCTTTCTCACATAAAAATGTGATATAGGATGTACTAAGTAATATTTCACCATCTCATACATTACTTTAAGATGCAAGAAAGGATAAATAGGAGTTGGGGGTCCTTTCTCCTCTCCTTCACACTTGTCACTAGTTACACAAACGTTGTTGGTGTATAAGGTTATTAGTAAGCCACGAACTTGGCTTACATCTCAGTGATAAAAGCAGTCAGCCGCGGGTCTGCATCCAAACACTATTGATTGAGAAGAAAAAGAAAATCTGAAGCAGATGTAGACGTGCATGGACCCAACTCTTGAGTTCCACCTTGCTCCAGTCCTCTGGCATGGTATGGTTTCGTTTGAGCAACTTTGATGACACTTAACGCAGTAATCAGTAGAGCATGTGGTTCTTATATTCACTAATTTTATGTTGAAAGTTTTTGTAATGTTCTTATCAAATAATGGGTCCAATTGAAGTTCTAACAGGTTTCACATATGTGAATGCTAATCTAGTGAACAATAAAAGGATTCGATTTATGCGTCTAAGTACTAAGATTTCAAAGCCTTAATACAACCACTAAAATTTTACAGAATGTTACAAAATGTTTCTCTGACTATTCTTGCAGCTTCTTTATATTTTCTTTGGGGTAAATTAATATTAACTTCTTTGCGGTGTTTTAAAAACCGAATTGGCCATCAAACCAGCAGTATGTATGGTTTTGGTCGAACCTGGTTGGACCGGGATGAAACAATGGTTCAACCGTTGAATATTATGCCCTATATTTTATATTTTCTTAATATTTTATAAAAAAATAAAAAAAAATAATCATAATTATAGTGAACTGGGCTGAGTCAATAAGAACCGGACTGGCCTCCGATTCTGGTTCAACCGGGTCGAACCGGCCGGTTCGGTTCAGTTTTTAAAACACTGCTTCTTTGTGTTCCTGCATTTATTATTTTATTTTAAAAAATAACCGTAAATATTAATCTAATGAACATAGCTTTAAATAGTTTCCATAGCCTAAATTTCGGGTGGAGACAATTCAATGTTTTAGTGGCCATTTTAAAAAGTAATCGGTGCAAAATGATTTATCCACTTTTCATTCCTTGAAGTTACAAAAGTGTTACGTAAAAATATATAAATAAAAATATATTTTTTAAATTATTTAACGCCTTTAATTTGGATGGTGAGAAAACAAGTGCAAAATTTTAATTTTGATTTATATATTAGAACTAACCTTGATCTAAGCCGTTATACCCATGAAAAACTAGTAGCCATTTTATACTTAGGTGGTATTATATAAAAGGGTAAAATATGACAAAACATGGCAAAATACTATATTGCCCTGTGTTTGAAAAATAAATCGGCCAGTCTGACCTGGTTAAATTAGAATAAGAGGTCAGTCCGATTACCGATTCATTGTAATCAGTATTATTTTTGTGTTTTTCTTATAAAAATATTAAATATAAGTGTTTCACCGAAAATCCGCCGGTCCGCGAAGAGGTGCGACCGAGAGAGTAAATCGATTTACGACAAAAAATTTTCTGTTACAATTTGTATTTGAATATCAGGAATGTGAGTACAATATCTTAGACTTCCTCTAATTTGATCTCCGTGTGAATTGATGAACTTTCGACTTCTAGCGAGTTGACGTCGAAATAAGTTCTGGAACGAGTGTGCACGAACGGTGATGACTTTGGTCGGTCGGACGGAAGTATTTGTGTTCCGCGTGTATCGACTTGTTGACGTTGCTGGCGAACGCGTAGAGCTGCTCCGATCGAACTGGTGAATTACGACGGACTGCAAGTTGCTGAACTTCTTTGGCTCGAAAGAGTCTCTATGCGCGAGAGTGTTGCTCGACACAAGATTTCTCTTTACAAAGGAATTTCAAACTCTAGTTTTCGAACCCTTGCGACAGAATGTTTTTGGCTATTTGTAGCCGGTTCTGTGCATTTGTTGGGGGTCGATCCTTGGAATGGGGATCACGATCCCCTTTTTGGTGTAGTTGTTGAGATGGGAGGAGGACCAGGAGTTCTTCTGTGGATCCCTCTTTTGAGGATCACGACCTTTCTTGGCTTCCACCGTTGGTGACCAAGTTTGGTATTTTAACCGTTGAAGATGCTGGCTTGTAACTTGGCTGCTGACTGTTGCTAATGCGGCGGCTTATTGCTAACTGGGGCGTCGACTGTATCGAAGACGCAACAAAATGAATGAGCCTGGCGATGGGCTGCGACGAGTGACATAGAATATCGACAAAGCTTACCCACGACCATCGTTTGATGGATTGATGGCCGTTTGGGCTCGTCGAAATTGGGCTGGTCGCATTTTAGTGCATACAATATGTAACATATGTCGTATAATATTTAATAGTCTAACCTGGTCTAACCGGGTTCAAGCAAAACCGGACAAAGCACCAATTGGATGGTCGATTCAATTTTTTAAAAGCCAAACTGGCCATCCAACCGGCGCTTTGTCTGGTTTTGCTTGAACCTGGTTAGACCAAGTTGGACAGATGAAATATTATACGACATATGTTATATATATTTAATATTTTATTAAAAAAAGAAAAAATAATGCTGGTTACAATGAATAAGAACTGGACTGGCCTCCGATTCTGGTTCAATCTGTTTTTAAAACACTGATATTGCTCCATTTTACGATATTTTGTTATATTTTGTAGTATTTGCTTTATGACGTGTCGGTTAGTGATTGGGGGCACCAAACACATCTACCATATTAGATATATCACCATCTCATTTGGTGCCTCAAAAGTCAGCCAAAAAAAAATAGGGAACAAAACAAGAAACCGTCACGAGGGCATGGAAGCATCTGTCACACTCCTAATCCCTAATCAACCCCAAGTTCAATGCCAAAAATCATGATTATTTGATACGATTTCTATAATTAATCTGCACATTGCCTTTGTCCTCCTAATTTTCTAAACAGGGCGGGCCAACATTCCTTTTAATAAGACATTAATAAAGATATATTATATGATTGATGATTCCATCTCTTATCTATAATCGCCTCAAATTTTGGGCACTCTGATTTTGGGATTTGGATTTGATTAAAAAATGAGAAATATTTTGGTGGTTTGTGTGTTAATCCTGCAGAGGGTGTGGTCTCTCCACGGCATGTTGAGGATATATTACATTATTACTTAATTAGATTATTTTTTTATAATTAGAAAATTAAGAGGGTTGATGGAACTATAGTACCATATATTTCCAAGTAAGAAATAAAGCATAGAAAAACGTCAATTGCAAAGTAAAACTAGAAAATTAAATTAACCTAAAATTTAGGTTAAAAGAGGAATATTTTTCCTTTATATTTTGTTACCTTTTGTGTTGAGGGCATTTTTTTTAAGAAGAAATAAGGAGTTTTTTTGTAAAAGTGATTTATAACTTTATTTATTTTTTAAAAAATACCCCTCATATTTATGACACTATCTTTTTTTTTTTTTTTTTTTTTTTTTTTTTTAAATTAAGAAAAAAAAAGTTCCTACCATTTTCGATACTAGAGATTAAATCGAAATATAAAAATATTATTTAAAATAAAAAATTAAATAAAATACTTTATAATTTTAAATTTAACTTAATTTATTAAAAAATCGTAATTGTGTTTATATTTTTTTCTGTTGAAATAAACTTATCACCATAATTTTAGAGCCCCCACCCCCGCGACCACTAACCACTCGTATGCTTTATTACAAGCTTTACATCACATGATAAATACGGACCTAATTCCTTTTTTTTAAAAATATTTTATATTATTATTATTATTATTATTTTTTATTTTTATTTTTATTTTTATCTCCTGTTATTTGGACCTTCGTATCACATGCCTCCCATGCATCGAATTTATTACCGTCATCGACAAAAGGCCGTCCCCACCGCTCAACGTCAGGGCCCACATCCGCCGCTTAAATCCCGGCCTCCCCGGGGGGTACTTTCGTACAAGTACAGCCCGTACGGCCGGGGTCTACTCACTGTTGGTCTCAGTACTCGTGGGGCCCCGTTTGAAACCGATCCGGACCGTCAAATAAGTGGCTAGGTCACGTGTAACGGGGCCCGCGGATGTTCAACGGTTAGGATGGTTGCAACTGTTAAAGGCGAGAAATAAAGGCGAAGGGGATTGCTTCTCACGGTTGCGTTCCGGATTCTTCCCGCCATAATTCTTTTTTCTGTAAAAAAAAAGTTTTTTTTTTTTTAAGGACGGAGTGACGTAAAAATCCTTCGCGATGACGAAAATCCGATCTGATCAAAAGATCAAACCGGGCCCACCGGCACAGTGTTCGTTACCCGTTACCGGTTAGAAACTGCGGGTGGAATCCGTCATCCGCGGTCCGGTCAGAACCGCGAGAAACGGCAATCACATGGCGAGTGGATAGCAAGGAGAGTCTTTGGGCTTGAGAAGCGCCCGAGACGCCTTCCCTGCTTCTGCCTTCTTCTTCTCCTTCTTCCCGTGCCGACAATCCGAACTACTTTCGTCACTCTGTCAAAATTCCTCTTTCTCTGATCAGTCTCTCCCGTCTCCACATTATTCCGTTTTCTGAAGCTCGATCTTAATTTCTGGTGCTTGAACCAGAAGCAGCAGAAGAGTAAAGGAGAAGACGTAACTCGATCGGTGCGGAAAGTGAAGAGGCCAAGGAATCTGTTAAATTTAACAACCTGACGGGTAGCGAAAACTGGTAAGGAACTCTTGGGGGAGAAGTAGAAGGAAGAAGTGATTCAGGGACAATGGTAGTGGCAGAGCAGCACATGGTGTGAAGAATCGTCCCTGACTAAAAAGCCATAAAGGCCAATCATAACAGCAAAGCTCAAATAAGCCAACATCGAACGCCACCACGAGTACAAAATCGCTTAAAAAAGAAAAGCTCCATTAATGCCGGGTAGCGACCTCAAAGTTTAAACATCACAGAGATAGATTAGTTAGTAGAGAGCTCGCTTAAGAGCTTCTCTGTTCTTTTTCCCCAACTGGGTTTTTTCCACTAATGTTAACAGTATCCAGAGAGACCTCGATCGGAAGGAGACAAAGCCAGATGAGGTTTTTCTTTTAATGAGTTTCTGTGAGGGAGGTCTGGCTCTTTACTCTTCGGATGGGGATTGGGGAGAGGAGGAAGGGAAAGGATCGGGTGAGGGAGCCCCACCAGTTTTTGTGGGCGAGTTGTGGGCTCTCGCTTCCTCTGCATGTGAATAAACTGACAATTTCCCTGTCCTGTCGGCTATCTCTTTCCACTGTTTCTCTCCCTCTCCCTCGGTTTGGAATCCACCCTCTTCCTCACTTTTCTTTCTTTTAACCTTCATCCCCCGTGAACTCACTCCTCTGTAATCTCAGTACTCTTTCGTCCCCTTCTCCATTTTTTATAAATACTCCGATTAATCTCCACTACTACTCGTCCATTCACCAGCAGACAAAACACCAGACCCCCTCCTCCTCCTCCTTTCTTCTTCTTCTCTCTGTTTCTCTTTCTATTTCTCTCCTCTGCTTTAGCACTACAGAGTTAGCCATCTCGCTAACCATGAGCAGCTCCTCACTTCCCGGGTTCCGCATTCGCGTTCTCCTGCTTCTTTTTCTTCTTCTTCTTCTTCTTCTTCCGCGGGTGGAACCCATTGGGCACGACTACGCGGAGGCGCTGTCGAAATGCATACTGTTCTTCGAGGGGCAGAGATCCGGGCGGATTCCGGCGAGCCAGCGGCTAAGGTGGAGGGGCGACTCGGGACTCGCCGACGGGTCCGCCGCCGGCGTCGATTTGGAAGGCGGGTACTACGACGCCGGCGACAACGTCAAGTTCGGGTTCCCCATGGCCTTCACCACCACAATGCTCGCCTGGAGCATCCTCGAGTTCGGCGCCTCCATGCCCCCCCCCGCCCACGTCTCCGACGCCATGGCCGCGCTCCGGTGGGCCACCGATTACCACCTCAAGACCCTAGCCCACCCCGGCCGGATCTACGTACAGGTATACCCCGTACTCCCCCTCCCCCATACATACATACCTCCTCCTTCTACGTTCCCCCCCGTAACTCCGCCCTTTCCCCCGAGACGAGTCTGACGATTATTCATAAGATCAAATCTCTAACACAAACGTACTGGCCCTACTGGGCCTGCGTTAAGGCTTAACATCGTCAGACGGGTCTCACCCCATCACTCACCTTCTGTATTGAGGGTATTCTGGGGACGGAAAAAGGGGACGTAACATGTGAGTGGAGTAAGTAATTACCGGCATTAGGTAGGGTAGAGTTACCTAATGAGATTAATGAGCCAACATAAAGTATAATCTACCGAAAAGGGGGCCCATGTCTCCCCCTGCCTGCAACCGCCCCGTGGTGCAGGACGATCAAGTACGCCTATGCCCAATTAATTCGTTTGCTTCAAGTTTGGATCTTTGTGTGTGACAATTAATGTCGTCGAACAAGGTGTTTCCCTCAATTAGTGAAGGATCGCCTATTAATGATGATGAATTTGGTGATGGCTTTTTAGGGGCTTGTTGTTGTTCTAGTCCCACCATTTGCTCCCCTCATGCAGTGGCATTTTAGTAATTTCACCTTTAAAACGAGCAATTACTTAGTAAGTGCTTGATAGAACTATGGGACCGTCCGAAGTGTGGGGTCGACCGAGTCGGACAGGGTCAGGTGAGACTCGTCTAGGAGGCGTCGGACTCGGGTCAAGTTCGAAGGAACTGAGTCAATCCCGGGTCAGGCCGAGTCAACCCTGCCAACACACCCCAAACTGAGATTATCCTATAGAGAAGAGTGGTTTTAGTATAGATAAATGATCATGAACTAGATCAACAGGGGTGGTTTTAGCATTTTAGTGTAGGTTCTTTTGGGGCTTTGGGATCTTGCAAGCTAGGTCATGGTGCATACTCTGTTTCGGCATGATCTTTCATGAAACTGAGATCGAGCTATTTTTGGGCTTTCAGGTGGGAGATCCAATTGGTGACCACAATTGCTGGGAGAGACCGGAGGACATGGACACTCCTCGAACTGTTTATACTGTGGATTCAAACAACCCGGGTTCAGAGGTTGCCGGAGAGACTGCGGCAGCGCTTGCAGCTTCCTCGATGGTGTTCCGGTCACGTGATCCACCTTATGCACAGAGATTGTTGGAGAATGCAATTCAGGCGTTCGAATTTGCTGATAACTACAGAGGTGCATACAGTGACAATCCGGGGGTTAAAGGTGGAGTTTGCCCATTTTACTGCGATTTCGATGGGTATCAGGCAAGTATTCTACTGGTTGTTGCTGTTGTTGTTGTTTGTTGGTTTTGAGAGAAAGTTAGCAAACTATGATGTAGTATTGAAGCAATGAACTGTAACTTACTTTGCTGTCTGCTGTTGGCTCTTTTTTGGCAGGATGAGCTGTTGTGGGGAGCTGCATGGCTGAAGAGAGCTTCTCAGAATGATAAATATCTTAACTATATACAAGACAATGGGAAGACACTTGGTGCAGAAGACAATATTAATGAATTTGGGTGGGATAATAAGCATGCTGGCCTCAATGTTCTTGTATCTAAGGTCAGTTTGCATTTAGTAGAAAACATCTCAAAGCAATCTTACAACATGCTTGAAGTCTAAACACTCATATACATAATTTTGGTTTTTATCTGAGGTTCTCAGGAATTCTTTGAAGGAAATTTATATGCTCTTCAGTCATATAAGCAATCAGCAGACAGCTTCATGTGTACATTGATACCAGAGTCATCATCCTCTCACATTGAGTACACACCTGGTGGTCTCATATACAAACCAGGGGGTAGCAATATGCAGCATGTGACATCCATTGCTTTCCTACTGTTGGCCTATGCCAATGCTCTTGCTAAATCATCCCAGACTGTAAACTGTGGTAACATTGCAGTTGGCCCTGAGATGCTCCGGCAGCAAGCCAAAAGACAGGTAACTACTTTTAATAAGCTAATGGAAACGAAAGGGGTGGGTATTCAAAATTTCAAATCACATGATGTCCAAGAAATCCAGGAATGCATAGATATGGTCTGTTGATGATCCTCTGCAACTGACCAAAATGTACATTTCTGGACTTTTTGGGGTAACTGAGGTCATGTTTTTGATGGCCAAAGAGTTTTAAGAAGAATGATTTTGCAGGTCGATTACATCTTGGGGGATAACCCTAACCAGATGTCCTATATGGTGGGTTATGGAAGCAAGTACCCTCAACGAATCCACCATCGAGGTTCATCTCTGCCCTCTGTAGCTGACCATCCACAGTTTATTGCATGCAAGGAAGGATCAACCTATTTTAACTCCTCTGCTCCCAACCCCAACATTTTAGTGGGTGCAGTTGTAGGAGGTCCAGGGGAGGATGATGTTTATGAGGATGATCGTGCCGACTTTCGCAAGTCGGAGCCCACCACTTACATTAATGCACCATTGGTGGGTGCACTGGCTTACTTTGTTGCTAACCCAAGCTAGAATAAAGGTGCACATCTACATTAATTAATCACTATAAACAATAAGGACAGGTCATACAATGCAATAGAAATATAGTTATTAATCTATACATTTAGGCAGTTGTTAAGACATGAATGTGAGGTAGAAGATTTGTAAATTGAATATGGACCTATAGTGGTGTAGCAGTTGCATGACAATGGCACCCTTGGTTCATAGGAATGTATGTATGGTTGTGAGTTAGAGGATTTGTAAATTGTTTATGAACCAATAGTGGTGTAGCAGTTGCAAAACAACAGCACCCTTGGTTCATAGAAGAGTTTGGATTGTGATACTGTAATGAGCAAAGTAATGTAATGTGAAATGGAAAATAATCCATCCATGGATGGTTTTTGCTTTCAGAATAGTAGTGATGTTGTCGTTTTAAACAAAAAAATGGCAATGATATTGTGAAAAAGGTAAGAGATGGTTCAACTGCATAAGGCTAATGCTCATTTTTCCTTTAGCATATCAACAGAGATTAGCAGATATGTAGTCTATTACAGAACTCTGTTTGTAACTACATCTGCACTTTCAGTAATGACTGTTAAATCCAAAGATACTCAATGAGAAACAAATATTCTAAAGAAAATCAAGAAATTGAAGTACGAATAAGTATCTGTTACCTCTCCTGTAGTAAATAATGATACATGATCAACTAGGTCATTCTGACTCAAAAAATCAATTTTTAATTTTATTATTTTTTATTATAATTATTAATATTTTATGTTAGAGAGGGAGAGAGAGAGAGCTAAACATCACGGTTCACAAAACTGCTTTACCAAATGCAATAAGTAAAACAATTGCCTCCAGCATATTGGGAGGTAAGTTTGACCAGGTTAAATGAGCCTGGTGAGAGATGACCTGGTTATGAACTTATGGTAACTCTATCCACTCATAACCATCAATAAAATTCAAGGAAAGGAATGGTCTAGCCTCTTGTGATGTAAGCTCTCTTGACCATGACACTCTACCAGCAAAATCAGCTCCAGGCCCGGTGCATCTGTACTGTCCATAAAATACAGTCCTGCACAGATCTAGACATTAGATATTGAAGAACATTGATCCAGAACCCAAAAAAAAAAGAAAGAAGAGAGAAATGAAAAACTTAATGACAACAATGACAAATGAAGATAGCGTATACGATGAGACAAGAGCAAGTTTGTAACATGCTTTATTGTCAATAATTTAGAGAAGAAACATAACAAACTATAAATGAAGGAATACTCACATTTCTCTGTTTTTGTCACCCCAATTTTCCCACCCCCTGGGAGTGACTATCTTGTCCATGTATGTGTATGAAAAAACCACCCTGGAAAATGTACCCCACGCCCTCCCAAGGTAAAATGCTCCTGAGCCAGTCACCTTGCAATGGATGAAAGAGAATCCTGTGTCATCCAACATATTGTCTCTCCTCTGAGCAGTTAGTGCTCCGTACCTGTTGCCAATGGCGTGGATTTCACAATTATCATACAGAGAGAGGCCATTTCCGAAGATGAAGTCTACTGTGCCCTCTATGTAACAGTTCTTGAAATAATGCCTGCCCATGTGGTCATACAGTGTATCTTGACCGCCATGAAATTTGCAGTTTATGAACATTGCAGCGTCACCAGAAATCCTTACAGCGACTCCTTGGGTTTGTTCTTTACCCGAGTGAGGTAGTGGAGAAGTGTTCTGCATTTTCATTTTCTACCACCATTAAATTCCCAGAAGGAACATGCACATCAAGTTCCAGGTATCCTCATTTTGTATGCAAATAATGACGGGTCATAAAGAATTATTATGAAATTTTAAAAGATGTATAATAGATGTCTTGTAAAAGAACAAAAACCATGGCTGCGCGCTTAATAGAAACCATTTACATACCTTAAAGGATATCTTCTTGGCAATAAAGTAGTCTGCATCAATGGCGACAGTTGCAGTGTTGAAAGTGCTAAGTGGTTTCCCATTACTCCCTATTTGCTTGGCATTATCAGACCACTGAATGATTGTCTTGTGAGCTCCAGCTCCCACTAGAGTAATGTAAGGCTTTGAGGAGTGAATTGTGATCTTCTCTCTGTCATTTTCTCGATAAGATTATGCAATAGGAAAAAACCATCTCCAAAATGATGAGGAATGCTGTTCTTACTTGTATATTCCTGCGCCAACAGAGATGACCACCCTGCATTCTGAGAATTCAGGGACAGAATTAATGGCTTCTTGAATAGACACAAAGTTCCCAGCCAGAGGATCTTTCTCCACTGTGATCGTCATGCAAGGTTTGTGCACATTGTCCACTTTTCTGAATGCCGAGTGCCTGAAAGAACCCATCTGTTTAACCCATTTTGAGAAGCCCTCTTCTATCAGTAATTCACTCGTCACATTCGAACTCAGTGAACAAGATAAGGCATTCAACAGCAAAAACAGCAAGAACAGAGTCCATGACATCGCACTGAGGAGGAATAGAGGAGGAATAGCGCAATAGCTCAATAGCTCAAGTAAGACGAGAGCAAATAGAAAGAAAGACGATGCAGGAGGAAATAAGAGAAGATGTTGCGATAAGGTGCGAGTGGTGGGAAATTCCGTAAACGAATACAAAACAAAAGACGGCTCTGCAGCTACCACCACGGCAGAGGTGAAAAAGTATACAGCCGCAAGGACAGCAGCGGGACATTAATCCAGAGGAATCTGGCAGGAGTGCAGAATCTCCATGGCAGAGTTTCAATCCGCTTAACGCAGTTCCGTTTTTCCTTTTGTTGGTTAGTCCTTGGGTGGTGTAAGTGGAAGAATTCATTAACGGAAACCAAGAGGGAGCTGGCATGCTGTTTGATCTTTGACCTTCAAATAACTCGTACCCATCTCTCTCTCCAGTAAAAAGAACGTAAAAAGGCGTACCTGGCCCCTTTTTTATTGCCTGGAATGAAACCCTTTTGTTTGTTCTGGACTGTTTGGAGAGATTCGAGCGCAAGGACTGTCAGGACATGAGAGGCTGCATGGGCTCGAGAGATGGGCAGCAAAGACTTGCAGAAGATTATCTCGCGCGCAGGAAGGATTGGATCGGAAAAAGTCATGAAACTACTGGTGAGTGAGACGCTGAATTACACCGATTCCGTGGACACTGCAGAGACGGAGACGGCATGAAAGAGTAATATACTCGAGCCGAGAAGAAGAAGATAAAAGAGTAATGAGAATCCCCATTGTAAAAGCTTCATTTTGTAGCTCTTGAACTAATCAATATTCTTCCTTCAAAAGGAGAACTTTTTGGCTGTCATTGAGCTTAACCAAATGGACCCAAATGATGGACATGGTCTAATAAAATTTTCAGGTCCATTACCGGCAACAAATTCGGCAGAAGCTGAGGTTCAAGCTTTGTTACAAGGAGTGGTAAGAGACCTCTAATCTAAGATGTATTCATATTCCATTATTAAATAACACATCATGTGCTTTTTCAAAAAAAAAAAAAAAAAATCTATTGAAGAAAAAAGTAAAAATAGTATTTGGTTTTATAGTTGGTCGGGCCGAGTCAATAAGAACTGGACTGGTATGGTTCAACAGGGTCGGGTTGATTCGGTTCGGTTTTTAATACATTGATTACTATAATTTTTTCTCTATTTTTGCTGAATTAATATAATATTTACCTCTTAAGTTGATTTGAGAATTAATTAAAGTTGTTTATCACCTACACGCTTTAAGTTATAACAACAATTAGTTAATTGCCTAATTTAATTTTCTTTGGTATAGTTTTACGGTGAAACCCTTGAAATCAGCCTTATAGTTGTATTTAATTGGGTTAGTGCAAAGAGAAATCAATATTAAGAGCAGTTAGGGGTGGCTTTGAGCCGAGCCCGCTGGTGAGTAGCTTGGGATCAGCTCGAATTTTATTCGGCTCTAGCTCGTTAATTACGAGCCTGAGCCGAACTTGAACAAATAAAAAAGTTCGTTAAGCTTTTCAAGCCGAATTCGATTTCTCAAGAATTCGGGCTCGTAAACGGGCTCGTCTATTTAATTTAATATTTTTTATTTAATATTTTAATATATAAAAAGTCATGCATTTATAACTTACATCATACGTAAATAATTTTCGAAAAATCTATGTTTTATTTAATATTTTATTATTTTTGAAAAGACGTTTTATTTCCGTTATTCTTCATCTTCCGTCTTTACCATTCATCTTCTTTTTTATTTTTTTTCAGGCACATAGCTTCTTTAATGGGTTTTTTACTAACCATTCGAGCTCGAACTCGAGTTCGACAAAATCGAACGAGCTCGAGCTACGAGCTCGTGGCCGAACTCGAGCCCGAGCTCACCTTTTCCATACCGAGCCGAGCTCGAACATGAATATCTTCGGGCTCAGCTTGGCTCAAATCCACCCCTAAGAGCAGTGTTTTAAAAATTGAACCGAACTGGCCAGTCTGACCCGGTTGAACCAGAATCGGATGCCAATTCGGTTCTTATTGACTCAGCCTGGTTCACTATAATCAGGATTATTTTTGTCTTTTTTTTTTTATAGAAATATTAAGAAAATATAAAGTATAGGGCATAATATGCAATGGTTGAACCATTGGTCCAACCAGGTTCGACCAAAATCTTGGTTTGATGGCCGGTTCGGTTTTTAAAACATTGGTAAAGAGGAATTTAAGGTGGTTGATAATAAATTCTGGGTAAATAAAAACCTGATTTGATTTTATCATAATATAAGAAGTGGTAAGAGAATTCAAGAGATAAGACACCTACCATAGCCAAGGGAAACTAAATATTTGTGCGAACAAGAAAACTATAGTGGAACTCAGATATCAATTCCGTTGTAGTCTAGTTGGTTAGGATACTCGGCTCTCACCCGAGAGACCCGGGTTCAAGTCCCGGCAACGGAATGCATTTGTTATTTTTTCATTTTTGGATTCTTTAAGTTTTAATTCTTCGTTGCTTAAAATCCAACGGAATGTATTAAACGTTCTTGAATTATTATTCTTTAAAATATTTTATAAAAAAAAAATTAAAATTTAAAATTATTAAGTTGTACATTATTATCTTTTTAGGGATATAGATAACTTCCTATGGAAATTATAAAAACAAAAATATTATAAACAATTATAAGCTAGAAAAATTAAATATAATTAGTAATGATAATAACAACAACAACATAATAATAATAATAATAATAATAATATTATTATTATTATTATTATTTGAGAATCTTTATTCTTGAAAGCCTTAAAACTACTTTTTCTTTTTTTTTTTTTTTGAGACAAGTGAGTCATAACACGACTTGATATGATTATTTCCTACCCCAATTGTTTACTTTCTAGCTTCATTTTCATTGTCTGTTTGAAAGATAAATTATTATAGTTAATCTCGTAAAGTTAGAAATGATTAATTCTTCTTCTTGGGTATTTCTTGGGTTTGAGAATAAATCTAGCAATTATACATTTGTCTAATTGAAAAAAATTACATGTAAAGAGAAAGGCATTCAAGATGGCAACTAATGGCAGACTGCAATCTAATTTCTATACAAACATGATCCTCTTGGGAGCCCTTTCTTTAACTAGCACATGAAAATATTTTTTTTTCTAGGTTTGTGTTTCCCTTTTATCCCATTGGTAGTGGTATGTCTGTTTTTACATCCTATAAGGCACTTGCATTATAGGAATTGACATTCTATAAAACGACCTCAAACTTTTCAAAAATAATGTACAACCTATAGTATCATATATAAAATAGGCAGCTACAACCATCAAAATATAAGATTGACAATGCTTAAGAGAGAATTGTCTATTGTAGAGAAGAAGTCAGATCCTAGTATAACTTCAGTTCAATGAGTTCACCTTTTTAGTAGGGCCTACACATTTGCAATTAAAAACATTAACGCATAATCTCATGCAGGAGCTATTGAGCTCAAAATTTCATATAAAAACATGTTAACTATGGCAAAACTACAATTCTAAAGAAACAGTCTAGGTCCTTATATGACTCAATCGATGAATAGAGCGCTCCACAATTAAGGAAACAACCTAAAAAACCATTAACACAGTAGCTACAGATAGGGATGGCAACAGGTTCCCGTTAATGGGGAACCTGCACCGAGCCGACCCGCTTAAAGCGGGTTCGGGTTTGTATTTTTCCCCGTGGGGTGGGTTTGGTATATTGGAGCGAAACCCATCACGGGTTCGGGGTGGGGACGGGTTTCGCCCCAAAACCCGACCCGACCCGCTTAATACTTATGTAAAAAAATAAAAGATTAAAAGGCAAATATGTAATAGAAAAAATATATTAATGAATTTTATGTTTGACAGCATATTTAAGTTTTACATGATTCATAAATATTTATATGTTTACAGATTTATAATATTTATTTTTATTTTTTTTTTTAAATTTTTATTTTTTTAATACTAAATATGTCATAATGGGGCGGAGCGGGGACGGGTTTCCCCGAATTTTGATGGGTGAGGACGGGTTTTTGGCCGTTGCCACCCCTAGCTACAGACAAGTTGGCGTCAAGTCTAGGGACCACATTTATGGTGAACTTTCTGCCATTTTGTGCAACCTCTAAAAATTAGAAAGATCCAATCCTACCAATCAATCTTACCATTTTAGAGGGTAATGATGCCAAGACAAATAAAATTATACCAGAAATAATAGTAAAAAGTATCAACCTACCTCGTGAGGTCCATTCTGACCCATCCATACGCACCTTACTTCGATGACATTTTGATGATAACCTCCCAATTGTGTGAAATTTAGTAAAATACCAAGAAATCATATTTTTAGTAGAAAATCTAGATAAAAATACAACAACCTAGTAAAATATACATTTATACAAAATTCAAAAACCAAAAAATTATTCCATTTGAGATGATCTTGTGGTGCAGGCAATAGCATGATGCAAAATGATGAGGCAATCTCAATTCAGTTATGTCCACCCCCGGAGCTTGGCAATGGCTAAATTCATCAATGGAACCAAAACACTATAATTGACTCTCTGAATCAGCACGTTCCACATCGACCTCAGCTATTGAGGTGACTTTTGAAATATTCATAACAAAACCCTTGTCCTTTGCAATTACGAATGACAAATTTTACTCCACCTTACTAACTATATATAACCTACACAATTGATGTTTTGTCTTGAAAAAAACCTACACAAATATAAAATTAAAGATTTAAAATCTAAAATAAAATATAAAATATCTCATACAACAAAAGAGATATTAATAAAACAATGGCTATTAACCTCAATAATAGCATTGGAAATGGTTTGGTCTTGATATGTGATAATCACTATTGGTGGTACTTTGTGCATGACTTCAAAAACATGTTAAAGATCTATATGTAAGATTCAATTATCTCATTGCATAACAAACTAGCACAAAAAACTATGGTATGATGGTTATTGCATCCGAAAAAAATCACGAATGACATGTCATACCGATTTGTCTTGTGAGTGGCATCTATACTTACAATATTTCTAAAATAATTATATAATATTGGCGACTTTGCATTAAACAAAAAAAAAACTTATTCAGTTTTCCTTTATCATCAATATCAACTATGTAGAAAAACCCATGATTTTCTTGTTTCATATCTTCCAAGAATTGCAAAGCAACTTGAGCATCACTATTTTCAAGAGACTTTTTTCTTTCATTACTTATGAAATTTTAGACATCTCTCTGACTAAAGGGTATATTTCTTTCTCCACTTACAATTTCTACAAAAACCTTATGTATTTTTTAAGGTCCAATTCCAACTCTATATTTTTTTTTTATAAGTCTCTTATGAACTGTGTTTAGCCTTTTATGTGACAGAATAAATTGGATTCTTGCATAAGAATACAACATATGATTTTGTGAGTTCACATGACTCGTCACTACCACTACGCTTCCTTTTTACAACAATGTGTGCTCCACACTCACATCGAATCATTGACTTTGCCCTGCTATTGTCAACTCCACATTTTTTATTTCTACAACCTTGTTTTAAACAACAATATTTCTTCAAAATTTTTGAGTTATTTTTTCTAGGTAACCTAGATGAGCTCTTCCTTACACCAAATCCTTTGAGCTTAGCATAATCATTGTAAAACAGAAACATATTGTTTAAAGTTTTAAATGTCATGTCAATACAAGGAATTTGACTACCACAACCTTCGGCATTATTTACCCTCATGCTTGTATATGTGCTTGTATTTGTCTGTTGTTCTATTTCCTCAAAAGTTTCCCCAACACCAACTACAACATTATGTTTTGTGCTTGACTTATCCACTCATACAGAAACCACTATCTCCTGTCATTGAAAAAATGTCTCACTTTTAATTAACTAACGAACTCTTACAAATAAACCTATTGGGAAAGGATTAGGAAACACATAACATGGTGGACAAATTTAAATAAGACAAGGATATAAAATAATAATAAAATAAATATAATTGACCTCAATGAACAAGTCCATGAAAAGTAAAACAACAATGTTTAAGACATACATTTATTACTATTCTTGCTTGTTTATGATGAAATATAATTATGAAGTATAGCTGGTTTGGATTTTAGGAAAAATAAATTGAGATACACTTTAGACTTTACATTTATTTTATAGAAGAAGTTCATAATTAAATTAGTAAAGAAGAATCAAATTTAAGTATCTCGACCTGTAACATATCGATTCCGTTGTAGTCTAGTTGGTTAGGATACTCGGCTCTCACCCGAGAGACCCGGGTTCAAGTCCCGGCAACGGAATATTAATTATTATTATTAATTTTTTTAAAGTTTAAATTTTAAAACTTTAAATTCTTCGTCGTTTTTAATTTTAAAAACTAAGTAGTGGCAGTAATCAGTAATCACGCGTTTCAACTAGAAACAGAACCAATTGGGCGCGAGCGGACTCCGTCGCCCAGGACTGCTCAAGGTTTGCAGCTACCCTTCGCTTCGCTTCTACTTGGCGCTTACTTCCCTGTCCGATGGAGAGTCATCTAGGTTTCCAACCATATTCCAATACGGAGGTAGTGTATGTTAATCTTGTTTATACTCATGAAGTTATTCCCGAAGTTGCTGAATTTTATGTTTCTCATGATCATGTTTTGGTACTTTGCCTGATTAGGCTAGGTGGTGTAGCTCCTGGATGTTTTCTTTTTTTATTTTCTCGTTTTCTCCTTTTATAAAATTGGCTACAAACGTTGTCAATTTTCAGTCTTGGCGTTCTTATTTTCTCGTGTTGATCTATATGTTAGTGTGTCCATGGATGAGTTTGGATCACTCCTGGCTTTGTATTTTATGAAGAGGATTAGTATTACTCGTTTGAGCTACCAAAACAAATTGCTTCTCTTTTAATAGTTTGGAGGTTGGATTTCAATGCCTATTGGATCCCTTTGCGTGGATTCTATATTCTTCCTGAAATTAATAAGTTATCCCGCAATCTATTCTTCTGGTTTTGGAAGAATGACATCCAATTTCCTTAAAAATTGTAGAAATTTGATACCTGTAAACCATCTGAAGATCCAATCATTTCTTTTTTGGAAAAAGTTTTCCTGGATTGGAAGTCTTTGGGTTCTTATAAGAAGAATACTCATGGAAATAGAGGAATCCTCGAGCCTCAGCAGTAAAGAAGCTCCTTATTGAGAATATAACTATGACACAAAAAAGTATCTTCAAGCACAGGCGATATAGTTATTTACTTCACCAACCGAGAATCTACAAAGTTCAATGTGTTGTGTCTATTTGTGTTCTATGTTTTGACGATGCATTTGAACATGTGCATCATTTCTTTGATGAATTGTGTAATTCTAGTGGCCTAGTCTATTAGTCCTCATGTATGTATGTCCCTCCGCAGAATGAAAAAAAACCATATGTGATGATTGGCCTAGTCTATGGAAAAATGGTGTGATAAATCTTATTGCCTTGTTGATGCTACATGATCAAATTCCAATGGTGTCCTTAGTGAGGTGTTTTGAGGGCCACCTTTGTTATATTGCTTTGGCTTTTCTAGGATAGTCAAGTGTGTTTTCTGAGAGTATCTAAGTCATCTAAAGGTTTCAAATGTTATGATCCTAGTAGGAGAAAGATGTGGTCTTATTGAAAATAAGTGCACAACTCTCAAGAAACAACTGATTCAACAATCCAAAACTTAACTAAAATTAACTAGCAGAATTGGGCGTACCTTTTGTCGAATTGCTCCAAACAATTTATATAGTGAATAACAACTAACAACAAACAAGTCAGATAATACCTTACTCTGGGCACTAGGATTTTGGCAATCTCTACCCAAGATACAACGGACCTGGTTGACTCAGTCTTTCACTGAGCTGAGTTGACTTACGAACTCGTCAAAACCTTTTTCCAATTGCTGACTCCGATTAAGCATGAACTTTCACTGAACTCGGATCAACCAGAGTTGAACTCTGATTTTCCCACCGGATTATCAAGAAATTTCTACAATGCTTAAGAATAACTCAATTAGAGCACTGTATACTGTATCTTCTAGTTGTATTCAGTACTCTGAGTATTCTGTTGAGCTCTATTTACAGGGATCCCAAGGCTGAATGTGAAAGGCTGAATGTGAAAGTCACATTTTCCCCTCATATATGATCTAATGGCCCAAATCTGGAACCAATCTAATCTGTCCGTCATATCTGTAACCGCCTGGCGGTTACGATCTACCACAGATCTGACCATTAGATCTGTAACCAACCAGATTTGAACTTATCGTTAAAATCACAATTGTCCATCTGATAGTTCAGATCCGTAACGCATCGATCCAACTCTTCAGATCAATAATCGTTCTCAATCAACACTTAGATCTGAATCTTTTCCAACAGTCAGATTTATTTTTTTTTGAAATGGCGAATATAACTACCAAATACAAATTTCAATAAACTCCCATGCTGTAGTGAAGATTCGAACCCAAGACCCCCCATAACGATAACTCCCATGGGACCACTAAGCTATTGCTTAAGTTCTCCCCAATGCTCAGATTTCTGTGCTTAAATTCTGAGGAGAAATAAGAGAAATCTTTGGTCGATCCGAAATCAGAAGTCGTCGGTGTTTGATCCGAAGAAGCAGTCAGAAAACGTTCTGAGTAGTTCGTGAGTCAACTCAGGTTAGTGCACTACTGAGTCGACCCAGTCTGTTGTATCTTTGGGACAAGTTGTCAAGAATCCTAGTGCACAACAGGAGGCGTATCTCTTTCGAAGTCAGTGACTCTACCCGCCTCGGACCAAGGTACCATTTCTGTGATTTGTTTACAGTTGATTATTGCTGAATTGTACATTGTTGGAAGCGGTTTGACAAAGAGGTACGCTTCAGCAATTTTGATTAAATACTGGTTGTGTGCTTGTTCAATTGTATTTTATCTGAGTTTGAGCATTATTTTCATGCGCAGACGTGTGCACACATGTGTGCACGTGAGCCCCCATGTGACCCATGGATCATATTTTACATGATGATCAGAGAAAGTTGACCATTGGGAAAGATTCAGATCTAGCCATTACTGACTTGAAGAGTTGTATCGATTCATTACGGATCTGAACCGTCTATTGGATGGTTGTGATTTGAACAGTCAGATCAGATCCGGGTGGTTATAGATCTAACAGTCAGATCTGTGGAAGATTGTAACTACCAGGTGATTACAGATCTACCTAGATGAGATAAGTTTGAGGGCTAACTTTTTGCATCTCATTAGTCATTAACTTTGGAGCATTTAGTGCAGTGGCAATGCCTCTATTATTAGTTCACAATGCCTCTATTATTAGTTCACAATGCCTCTATTATTAGTTCACAATGCCATGTCCTGTTTTGATTCCAAAGTGTTCAACTTATGGAAGGTTACCCATCACAATATACTTTGAGGGGCTACTTGGTCTACAATGATAGTTAGCGTAAAGAAGAGTATTGTGGACATTGGCACAATGTTCGTGGTTGTTATGGCACATTATTAACCTCATTTTGTTCTCACTTTCTTGGGCCTCTTCTTGCTTCCTATGCCTCATAGTTGATGTGTTCCTTTTCTAGTCTCCATGTATAAAGTACCGTAAAAGTTTTTAAAATTGTTTTATAAACCTCAATTGGTGTATTAAAAAAAGAGAAGAGAAGTTTTACTACAAGTTATGGAAATTATGTATCCACCCTAGAAATGTTGATTACACAAGCTTTGTTTATGCATTAGGTCTCTCTGTAATGTGAAACTCTCTTAATTAATAAAATCATCGCTTTCCTCAAAAAAAAAAAAAAAAAAAAAAAAAAAAGAGAAGAGAAGTTGAAATAATGTAACTACTCCTGCATCATAATGTTCAGATGGACATCCTAATACAATTGACTCCAATCTCAATATTGCTACGAGAAAAGAGTTTTATTTTTCCTCTCAACATCAATTCTTCGAATTTTATGACCATGGATCATTTGTCTCCTTTTTAATCTGTTTTATATTCAGTGTCTAGGTTGTTTCTTGTTAAGACCAGGATAAGTTCATAGTGCTATGGAGCTCGTCATGCCCAGGCCCAAAAGTTGGTTCTCTCCACATTATCGTGATTGAAACCACCCGGACTTAACTCCCTTTCTACTGTTATTGTTATTTCTTATTTTAATTTTTTATGTTTTGGTTGTGCTCACATATTGGTCCCCCTTTTCAGAGGTGGCTTAGTTTTAGATGTCTCTCATCTCCCTTGATGGAGTTCCCAGATTGTTTTTTCTCTAAAAAAACAAAATGAAGATCAATATATGTTCATATAAAAGCAAACTATGAAGGAGATGCAGCATTAGTGTCAAGATAGAGATGGTAACATGTGAACCTCCAAATAATGCTGAGATTCTTGGACGGTGGTGGAATTTCACACTAAAAACCATTTCTATTGAACATTGGAGAGATGTGTAGCTAGGTTCTTCACTTTAGAGCATACTCAAATCTATGGTGTACAATACTCAAATCTATGGTGTGGAATTATCAAATCTATGGTATAGGATACTCAAATCTGCGGGGTAGAATACTCAAATCTATGGTGTAGATTATCTTGAGATTCTGTCTAAAAGCTTCATTGTGCTCTGTCGGAGTCCATTGATGTGGTTGTGAATAAACGGGACCATTTTTATAGTGTGATGCCAAAATCATTCATTCCAGGGATATAGAAGTGGTTTACATAAAATGACCTTCTAAGTATGTAGTTCATATAATAGTAAAAATGTGCAAACTAAAAGCTATTCACGATTTGAATCAAAGGATTAACATTAACATTGATGAGTTTACTAGAGTTGTACTGTCTTTAGGTAGTCATTTGTATCACTTTATGTTTGTTCCTGTGAATGACATCGTAGTTTTATCTTTCTTTTTTAAATTTTATTATTATTGTGATATCTAGTGATGATTTACAAGGTTTTGATGCCATGATGATGCACTTGAAATCTCTCCTTCTAATCAAGGATCTAGGGCATTAGATGTACTTCTGGGGGATTGAGGCGTAAAAAAAGGGATTGGGGTCTCTCAAAGAAAATACAGTACTATTCTCAAAAAAAAAGAAAATACAGTACGATACAAGTGAAATAGGTTTACTTGGAACCAAAACAATGAAAACACCAAAGCTGAGCAGCGGTGACCATCTTGACAAAGTGCCTATTTTTGAAGGGTACATAGAGCAAGAAACTACTGAGAAAGTAAACTTATGCTTCAAGGTTGGATATCTTATCTTTGTGGTGGCAGATCCTTGTAAAGGTTATATTTGAAGCCTTGAGATGATTGGAAGGTGCTCTAGGTAATGGTATTCTGTATTAATTTCATCACCTCTCAATATTGAGGGAAGATGCTCTTGGTAATGGAACTCTATATTAGTTGCATCACCTTTCAATATCGAGGGTCATTTCCGAGATTGTATTTGGTCCAAGATATGTAGGAGATCAACTAGAGGATACACCATATTTTGTACTGAGTTGAGGTACAAGAAACAGAAAACAGAAACAGACAATGGCGGTTTGATCTTGTGTTGAAGCCTAGTATAACGCTGTAGTCCACATAGTGTGTGAGTTAATGCGGACCGAGTCTACCATTGTTTAGTTAGGGTTGAACCATAGTGGTGGGATATGACGATTATGTAACTTTCTTTTTGCAATCGACCAAATATTTCACGAGAGGACCAAACTCAAATGAAGTAGATTTATCTCTGTGATATGAGATGCTATCAAGTATTTAGACGGTGGCCCCATATGTTATATGGTATTTCTTCAGTGAAACACTTGGTAAAAAAGAACTTGTGTCGGGAACTTGGGCAGTAGCTCAGTGGTCCCATGAGAGTTATTGCTACGGGAGGTCTTGGGTTTGGGTCTCCACAACAGCATTTGGAGCAACACATTATAATTGGGAGCAACACATTATAATTGGGAGTAACACTTTGTAATTGGGAGTAAAAATGTATTCGCCGTTAATAAAAAAGAACTTGTGCCATTAGCTAACCAACTTGGATTATTGGATGTTCTATGTCACCTTGTTCGGAGTGTATAGAATAACAATCTAGGTGTGTTTTATGGTTTTATATATTCACATTGGGTGGTGGTGGTTGGGGAAGGGGATGGTGTTGATTTGTCATGCGACCTCTTTCATATCTAGGCCTGTTATGTTCCTTACGATGTTCTTAGTTTACTCTGTTATGTCCGCTGAACAAGATGAAATTCATATTAATTAATGGGGGAGAAAAATATGTCCTTATACATTGTTTCAAGTGGGATTAGTGGAACTTTGCCAATAAAATTTATTTTGACTCCTAGGCTTTGTACTTTCTAATCACTGTTGTCAATTCATCATCCATTAATGCAGGTAAAAACAGCACTGGAAGTTGATGAGCAACAGGATTCCATTTCTTCTCTCATTCCTGACTTTGGGAAGGTGAATCTCAACAGCGAGCCAATCTCTTCTGAAGATGCAGCCTGGATAGATTCGTGCTTTATAAGCAATTCTGGACTACCAGGGGGTAATTTGGATCTCCTTAAAGATGCATTGCGGCGCATTGTTGATTCTGACTTTGCTTCATTTGCTAGCCTTTCAACTCAAGAACACGAGAACATCTCAGCAAGAAGTGATGATGAAACTCTAATCGGAGAGCTGGAGGCTACTGAAGTTCCAGCAGGAGAAGGCTTACAATTTCAGGATGACATACCATATGATCTTATGTCCACATTTCTGGACTTAGATGACATTGAAAGTGTTGAGGATATAACTCTTGGTCCCCTTGAGGACTTGGAATCACCCGAAAATATCTTCCAGGTTTGGGATTTGGAAACACATTTTGAAGAAGATGAACTTTCGAAAGAGTTGAATAGAGCTATTGTGGAAAGGATACCAAGTTTTTCATCACCAGAAATCGAAAATCTCATTTCCGGCATGGCAGATCTATCTTTTTGATAACTAGGTTGCCCTAGTTGTCGAACTCTTGCTCACTGCTCCATGTTATAATATATAGCTCTCTGTCTCTCTGTCTGTCTCTCTCTCTCTCTCAAGCTATGTAATATGGACACAACTGATATTTCATAGTTAATAATGTAATGCTTCTTTTTGGTGGTTGCCATTTTTCTCGTTCATAATCGTGTTGTGGGTCTCAATGTTGATGTACCAATGGCAGTGCTCGCACCTCCCACCCTTTGGATTGGTTATCAGAAAACTGTTGAAGTCGTACAAAAATCATGAGTAACTAACACTTCTGGGCTTCTGACGAATGCTGATCCGCATGAACATTTGAAGGTAACGGACTCCAAGGAAGAGCATTCCTAATCTGGTCTTTCTTACCAAAGCATAATTGAGTCATGTTATACAGATCTGAAGACAGTTTTCCAAGCTGCGGTGACCTTTCTACTGTTACGCATTTAGCTCTCCCTAGCATGACCTTTCTACTGTTGCCGCAGCCGCTGCAGTTGCTGTTTCTCTTCCTGCCGATGATACTCTTCAGTAATGCATCGTCGACGATGACCGAGGCCGGTCTGCATCTCCATCTGAATGGTGGAGAAGCGCAGAGAGGGGTTTTGACATCTTTTCTGGGCAAGGAAGACGACTATATGATTGCAGATCCAATATCGGCTTCATATCCAACGGCCGGAGCTGCTCCTATCCCACATGCAGACTCAATATCCCCTTCTGCTGCCGATGCGTTCGTTTTTCACCAAAATGAATCGTGATAAGTTTTTCCTGTTTCCTGTTTCATGTTTTCTGCCCATGCAGACTCAAGCTTCCTGTTATTGAAATTAAGACCTTTCTCACCATTTATACTCACTCACTGCAGCGACATTTTTAGGTTTTGCCGGTGATGGAAGAGAAATCCCGACAATCCCTCATCGTATGTGATCTCATCCTTCTTTATAACTGCTCCTTGATTTCAGTAATTTCGTTGAACCCATTTTCTACTATAACTGTACTCAAATTGATTGTGCCTGCCTACCAAGTACCAAAAACAATCTGATACTTTACGAACAAGAAGCATTATAATTTGAATGGGTTTGATGTTTGAATCCTCAACAATCTTGCCAGTGAGAAACATCATCATTCCCAGTTTGGTGCTCCATTACAGAAAAAGAAAAGAAGAATATTTAGAAAAAGAAACCCTTTGGCTTGGGCCGAAAGGGTGAACGATGATTACTGCTGAAGATTACAAAAAGCACATATTGTTTCCATCAATTCTTTTCCTTTATGCTCTTCATTCATTCTGCTAAAAGCAGCAGAGATGGGGAAAACAAAACAAGAAAAACAGTCAGACAACCCACTGCTCTCACTGTACTGGATTTGACATGACTCGTCCTTTATATTTTTCTGTGAGTCTGGGTGTCTGGATGTCTCCTTCTTCACCCTGTAAGTCTTGTGAAACTGATCCGATATGTTACATGATGTGATGAACCCGATTCAATCACGGGTAGCCGATATGATCTGCATGGAGCCAACCACCTCTCTTGAGTATTGAATGGAAGCTGGTGGTGGCTGCCATCCGTCCTACAGCAAAAGCTGCCAAAAGCCCCCAGTATTTTTGTCACAGTCCACCTTAGGATTCCCCACCCCACACCTCACCCCAATCATCAACCCCACCCCCCCTTCCTCGCCACTCCCTACCCATAACAAAATGGAACAAACCCCACAACCCCATTTCTTACTCAAAGCAATCACCCACCTCCATAGAAACTAATCCAACAGAACTTGCCAGTTACCTCTCTCTCTCTCACTTGGATTCTCCAAACTCTGTTGCTTTATTCACCAAATGGGGCTGTTTGGTCTCTTCAGGGCACTCATCAATGAGTGGGGGCCTTTACTGCACCAAACTCCCTTCCTTTCATGGAGCTTCAAGCAATCTTCCTGTGGATAATTGGGAGAAACAAGGGAAATGATGTGCGCCTGCTGTTGAAGCCCTTCGTGATTCATATGGTTGAGAGGACTTGGGATTAGTGATCAATTATTTTTATGGGCACTGCAGCATAAAAGCTTTGAATAATATGAGTAAATGATACCAAAATGTTAGTTTGCAGGACCTGGTTAGTCATGGCCTTTCAAGTGAGCCACACGTTGGGGGATTCCCCACTTTTGGAGATGATTGATTGAGACCTTTAATTTAAGTATTATTGGGAGCATAAAGTTTGGCATCAATCCAGTCAAATTTTTTTTTTTTTTGTTGTTGTTTTTTTTCTAGAAAAAGAGTGATTTATTAATTTATTGAAGTCATGGGTCAAAAGTATAGAAAAGGGTAAATCAGTCTCTTTTTTATTTTATTTTTTTTAAATTGAACGTTATGATTAAAACTGGTTAAGTTATAAGTAATAATGTTATAATTTTGAACTTGAATTATTCATGATCAGTGGGTGTTCAATACTACTAAGGTATATTTTTAAGTTATTTAATATTTTCATCTGAAGAAAGACATTAAAAGTCATATACAGTTGTGAGTATTATTTTTTTTTAATAATACAGGTGGTTTAAATATACTTCCAATTTTATTTTATTAACGTCGAATCATAATTCATAACCTCCAAATGCACTCAAAGTACCCTGCAAGTATTATTTAAAATATGTCATTTATATTCCATTAACCTTGTGAATTCAGAAATCAAAATGTTTTCTGCCCGGATGAACTAGTTAATGTTCGGAATTAATTAGAAAAAAAAAAGAAGAATTTTTCCGGATAAATTATAAAAATATTAAAAAAATAATTTTGAGTTTGTGGATAATAGGAGAGAAGTAGGATTTGGGACCATCAGACCATGTATGGTCTCTTTCAAGCCTCATCGACAAGTTGCAACCTGCCAACCATCACTTTTTTTTTTTTTTTTTTTTTTTTAATAATAATAATAATAAATAATTTTACTAATAATTAGATTAATTATGAAAATGGGATTAGATTTGGTTAACTGACAGTTTAAGTTCGAGGCTCGCACGTAGTGGGCTCCATCGCAGCAGGAGAAGAAGCCCATTTAATTCTCAGCCTCTTTCTTCTCCTTCTTCTTCTCTTCAATCTCTTTCTTCTTTTCCTTTTCCAACGAAATTCCCCCGCATTCAGTACTTTTTACTTCTCCCCAGGCTAATCACGGAGAGAAAAGAGAGCAGCGAGGCCGGGGGAAAGGAGGTAAAGAGGTGAGAATCTCGGAAAGAGAAAGAGGGTCGAGCTGTTTTTTGTTATCCCGTGTCTGGTAAGGTTCTGTTCGATGTCTTTCGTTTCTCAGATCTGAGGAAGAGGGAGGGGAGAGTGAGGAGTGAGGGGGGAGAGAGTGGGGAGTCATGGCGACGAGAGGCAGCCGGGCGGAGAAGGTGAAGAAGATTTTCCAGCAATTCGACGCGAACCGTGACGGCGGCCTGAACAGGCAGGAAATGGCGGCACTGGTCGTGGCTGTGAACCCGCGGGTGAAGTTCAGTGACGAGCAGATAAACGCGATTCTCGACGAGGTCTTCCGGACTTACGGGGAGTTCATCGACGGGGAGAAGGGCCTCACCTACGACGGGCTTCTCCGTACCTACGACGACGGCGCCGGGGACGTCGACCGGGATTTCGACGCCCTCGGCCTCGACCTCGACTCCGGCGCCTTCGTCTCCGAGGCTTCCTCCTCTTCTATCACCGACGAGAGGGCCAACGTGGGGGAGGCGCACAAGAAGGAGAGGGTCGCCGTCTGGGCTTCCTCCCCCAATCATGGGATCGTGTTCGACGATACGTGGAAGCTTGTCGATGATTTGGACATTCTCATCAAGCGACTGAGGGCGAAGCAGATGAAGGACGGGAAGATGAAAGGGGACAATTCGGATACTTTCTCTGACACCGCTGGGTGGTCGAGGGAGCTCGGTCCCGGCGAGAACGACAGGAGGATCTACTGGGAGGAAAGCGGCAACGACTACGCGCAGTTCGCCAAGGAGGTCGCAGGTCTTCGAGGTCGTGCCGATGGCGCTCGTTCGCGGGAAGAGGCCTTCGACGGGCACATGGCAATCGGCCGCGTGCTGTACGAGCACCAATTGTTCAAAGAGGGATTGATCAGCTTCAAGCGCGCCTGCGAGCTCCAACCGACAGATGTGCGACCGCATTTCCGCACCGGAAACACCCTCTACGCTCTGGGCCAGTTCTCGAAAGCCAAGGAGGAATTTTTGCTGGCCATGGAGGCAGCTGAGGCGGGTGGGACTCAATGGGCTTACCTCCTCCCTCAAATCCATGTTAATCTCGGCATTGCTCTTGAAGGAGAAGGTATGGTTCTCAGTGCCTGTGAGCATTACAGGGAAGCTGCGATTCTCTGCCCCACGCACTACCGAGCCTTGAAGCTTTTGGGGAGTGCTCTTTTTGGGGTTGGGGAGTATCTGGCGGCTGTGAAAGCTTTAGAAGAGGCAATTTTCCTGAAACCCGATTATGCGGATGCGCATTGTGACCTGGGTTCTGCTCTTCATGCCATGGGTGAAGACGAGAGGGCGATTCAGGAGTTTCAGAAGGCAATTGATCTTCGTCCAGGGCATATTGATGCTCTGTACAATCTTGGCGGGCTGTTTATGGACGTGGGGAGGTACCAACGGGCTTCAGAAATGTACACTCGTGTTCTTGCTGTTTGGCCAAACAATTGGCGAGCTCAGTTGAACAAGGCTGTCTCGCTGTTAGGGGCCGGTGAGGCAGAAGAAGCAAGGAAGGCACTTAAAGAGGCCTTTAAGATGACAAATCGAGTTGAAATATATGATGCAATTGCACACATGAAAGTGCTAAACAAGAAGAAATTTAAAAATGGCAGCAGTGGAGATGAGGAGGCGCCTTATGTTGTGGTGGAGCCTTCTAAGTTTAAGCGTGTCAGTAGGAAAACAACTGTAAGGCAGGACCTTGCAAGTGCACTTGAAATCAGGGCTTTTCAAAGAGTCACTAGATTGAGCCGTTGCGATGTGGATTCACTGAAAAGAGAAATGAATGAAACTGATGTCCCCGTATCTTATTCAGGCAGTGGTGCTCCTGAAAAATCAATTCGGAAAGCTGCTTTGGAGGTTATTCTCCGAAAATTACTTCATTTTCTTAGGCCTGAGACATTTCAAGGATCTGTGAGAGAAATTAATGAGAAGATATTATCAGTGCTGGATGGCTCTGGTTCGGGTAGAGTGGATTTGGGTATGTTCTTTGCTGTTCTAGCACCAATTTGCAATGGGCCATCAGAGAAACGTAAGAGAGCAGTTTTTGATGCCCTTCTATGGCGGCCCGGAAATGAAGGTGGGGCTCAGATCAGAAAAAGTGATGCATTAACATATATCAAGTTGTTAAGAGCTGTTTATATTCCTTCACATGGTGTAAGTGACTTGATGGAAGTGCATGGAGGGAGTGATAACTCTATGATTTCATTTCCTGAATTTGTTGAAATGTTTGATGATCCTGATTGGGGATTTGGTATCATGGGTACTTTAGTGAAGCTTGAACATGGGGATAGGACTCGTCATGGTCGCCATATTTGTGCTATTTGTCGCTACCCAATTATTGGGTCACGGTTCAAAGAGACAAAGTGTCGATTCAGCTTGTGTAATCGGTGCTATAGTGAAGGAAAGGTTCCCTCTGCCTTCAAAAGGGAAGAGTACAAGTTTAAAGAGTACGGAAAAGAGGCTCAAGCTGTAAAAGATAAGTGCATGTTTTTTAGTTTGCATTCTAAGAGTTCTGTAAATGATCCTTAGCTGATGGTTCTCAAATTTGTTCCTAATGTTTGAATGGTCCTGTACCATGAAGCTGTTCTTTTGTTGTGTGAAAGTCTGTAGAAGTGCTTAATTGTAACTCATGTTCTTGTAAAGTGGATATACTAGG
This sequence comes from Aristolochia fimbriata, assembly GCA_019845555.1. Lineage (NCBI taxonomy): Eukaryota > Viridiplantae > Streptophyta > Magnoliopsida > Piperales > Aristolochiaceae > Aristolochia > Aristolochia fimbriata. Next base: position 24,535,810 of record CM034083.1, read on the forward strand.
AAGTAGCTCATAATTCTTTGCTCAATGGAAATTTGCAAAGTAATTCTTAGGTTTTCTGTTATTTTTTTGTTTCACTAATACTAAAAAGTTGAAAGGCAGCCTCGGGTCAGGCACTTTAGTCCCACTTCTTTGATAGATTATCCTCTTATAATAGTTTTTTAAACACAATCTGCTTATGTATCATTTTTCATTTTGTTTCAAATAAAGATGAGAAATGATTTATTAAGATAACATAGAATTACATGAAAAGCCTCAAAAGGGGATGTACAAGTGAAGCACAATATTATGTTTCATCTTAAAACTTTCATACCGACAGAAAAAGGATATGGGTTGTTCGAGTCCCCAAGAAACCTTCTGACAGCCTGCATTTGTTCTTCAACAATTTCCAGCTATTTTCATATCATATAACTCTAGCAGCATCAGAAATATTGAGATTTTGAAGTGGTAACTTTTGCACCTTCTCTAGAGCTAGTGTGGCAGCTGTGCCGTTTATGCTTTGAGGTTTGTGGTTTTTGGTTGAAAAAGAGTATAATAATTATTTAATAATAGGTGTGTTGATGATTTTTACTACCTGTGCTTCCTAAGAAACTGCAATTCATGGGAAGGTGGCGTGTACTTCTAGAAGCATCCTGGAAACCTATTGTTAGCCTAGCAAGGGTGAGAGCCAAGCTATTAGTTTACATGACTGGGAGGAAAACCTAAGCAAGCTGAAAGGTAACCATCAGCAGGAGAAGCAAGCACAGCGCCTTGGCAAGGTGGTTGTGTTACAGGGGCGGCTAATAAGGGTCGAGGGCTCGGCGAGCCTAGAGCTTAGGGGCAGAGCTGAAACTCAAACCAGGTTACAAGCAAAGAAGGTTAATTTTTACACTTTTCTTGGGGTCTGTTTTTCTCTTGCTAATTGTATCTTTTATGATAGTTTGGAAAAGACTATCTTTTCTAACAAGGATTTCAGAATCTGTGACATGTTGCTTCTTGTCTATGTTCCCTGTCAGATTATTGCACCAATTAAAAAATATTTTACAGTCTTATACCCACCCTCTGTGCCATTAATCTTTGGTGCAGAAATTCTAAAGCCTGTGCTTATCTGTATTTAGAATAGGATTGTTTAGCCTTATCAACTTTTTGTTCTGCTGATTCTTTCTTTTTTTTTTTTTTTTTTTTTTTGAATGTTGAAGCTTTTATTGCGGTTAGTAACAGTAGTACAACAAAAGATGTTCTTGCTGATTTTGGAAATCCAGAAACAATTTAAAAAGGCAAATGAAAAGTTTTTTGGTTCTTTACTGCTACAGTCCTTTATCTGTTATCTGTTATAAAGCACTTCGTTGGGGTAATAGACTTTGCCTGAGGTCCTAGATTATCATGGTTTGGTGAATGTTGGCGAGCATGTATGGCCTTCATAAATGATCAAGCTGTTTCCTTTTTTTCATTTGTTTTAAAACGCCAAATTGAAAATCTTTGTTTCTGCCTAAAATTTGATTATGACATTCTTCCTTGTAAAGAACATATCCTTTTGTTCCTAGTGCAGAATTCTTCTTTATTGGGAAATTCTGCTGGTGAAGCAGTTTGTCTTTCTGCTATTCTCAAGGATTCACAGGTTCTTGTTCCTGCCTCATTGTAGGTAACCTTTGAGTGCCAACATGAAGAAAGTAGTACAAGATTTCAAATCAACGACTCTGATAACAAAACGAAAGAGTTCCAACATTTTTGTTTCAATCATTATTTTGCTGTTGAAGTTGTGCAGGAAGCAAGTCTTTCACCACCATCTTTTAGCTACCGTTGTACTGAACAATCTGGGGGACTACTTTCCATACAAAGCTCTTGAGTACCTTGATAAATTGATGAGATTAACTTCTTTTGCATTTATCTGATGGCCATGTTTTGCTAATCATTCCTCTCGTCATATACTCTATATCACTGCAAGTGCGTTAGAAACAGAGAAATATTTGCAGGGAAGAATAGCGGAGTTTTGGATGAAGGTAAATCAATTTACTGATGAAGATTGAGGCAGCATTTGGAAACACTCTTTGATAAAAGACTCTTAGAGATAACTCTTTGAAAAAGTCCTTTTTGGAAAATCTCTGTTTTTGAGGTCTTTCAAATAACTAAAATCTCATTGTTGAAAGAGAGATTAATTTAAAAGGAGGTATACCCAAACACAACGAGTCTTTTCCACAAAGATGAGCTTTGGCCTCCAAACCCCCTAAGTTCAATTCCATCTAAAATGAGTATCCACCAAAGAAGGCCTCTTGTTTAATTTTTATAACCTTTTAGCTTTTTTAAAGACATCTTAATGTGGGAACTTGTTTTGTTACACATATTTATAAATGTAATTATGTAATAGATTAGAAAGAAGCTACATTGCTCTCATCAGCTCCAATGTAATCCGTTCGGATTCATTACTTCTTGAGCAGATGTCCCAGCAGCATCTGGTAAGAGAAACCGTTGATATCATACTGACACTGTCATCAATTACTGAAGAAGAAGAGATCTACATGAAATCTTACAGCACTTTTTACTTCAATTAGTGATTCTGTTATGAATTTAAATCTGATAGTACCATAGTTATTTAGTGTAAGAATAAGAAAGCAAGCCATTGAACCCACTTTTGATGATGATAAGGCGATGGAATTAGTGATAACCGCAACACTAAAGGGTTTTATTAAGTGACTAACATACAAAGTAATAAACAAAAATAGTCTTTCATGCCTTATCTATAGTGGAAGAAGCAGGGTGGAAGGGGTGCCTGCTTCTGCTTCTTCTTCTTCTATAGAGGACACTCGCAATCTTTTATAACGTTGACGAGAGAGAGAGAGAGAGAGAAATAAAAAGGGGGAGAGAGCTTAGTAAGTGTATCCCTTGACGAACATCCCCTTTTTGGATTCCTCCGACTCTCCCTCGCCGGTGTACTTGCCGAGCTGGGCCTGGGAGTTGGCCTTAGCTCTCGTCAACAGCGCATCCTGAGCCGCCTTCACGTTCTCCGGCCTTCCTCCCCATGTCTTCAGGCAGGTGTTCTGCAGGGCTCTCGCGTAGGAGAAAGACACGTGCCATGGGTTCGGACCTTGGTTCATCGCGTTCAGGTTCAGCGTCGCCTCCACCTCCGATTGCCCGCCCGACAAGAACTGCCCAAACAGGAGTAAATACAAGCTTAATGTTTGATGAAATGGGCAAAGACAGGAGTAAATAATCAGATTCGTCGTGTTTGATGAAATGTGTTATCAGATTAGTGCATGTTTGATGGATTGCGTGTGAGAAGTGGAGGCATGAGTGGGGGAGTGGAGTTACCATGATTCCGGGGACGGCAGGGGGGATTCTCCTCTTGAGGAGCTTGAGGGTGTAGTCGGCGACCTGTTCGGGGGTAGCCCTTTCCTTGCACTCGGCGCCGGGGGTGACCATGCTGGGCTTGAGGAGGATACCCTCGAACATGACGTTGTTCTCGGCGAGGTAGAAGAACACCTCCGCCCACACCTTCTGGGCTACCTCGAAGGTCCTCTCGATACCGTGCTCGCCGTCCAGGAGGATCTCCGGCTCCACAATCGGGACCAGACCGTTGTCCTAGAGAAGGGAAAATAGTGTTCATTCAGTTCAATCTATTTTCAGACATCCATAGATGGAAGGAAGGGGGGGGGTCACTGGTCAGAGAGACGGTGAGGAGTAATACTAATATTGCTTGTTACCTGTGAGATGGAGGCGTAGCGAGCGAGTCCCCAGGCGGCTTCCTTCACTGCGAGAGCTGATGGGCCGTTGGGAATGCTCACGACGGTTCGCCTGAGAAACGAAAACCAGAGTAAGCGGTACAGTACACAGAATTAATTAATGGAGACGATTAAGCTTTCACTCAGATGAGTTCAGTCTCAGAGACAAAAGAGAGAGTATACCATTTGGCGAAACGGGCACCCTGCTGGTAGTAAGCGGCGGAGCGAGATGCGAGTCCGTCAAGACCCTGGCACCAGGACTCGTCGTTGGAGCCGGTCAAAGGCACTAGACCCTGCAATTTCATCATATTCGTAACAAAATCATCACTCAATTACATACCCAATATGTTAATGGAACAAAAATTCAAGAGCTAATGCAACAAGGAAATCTAGACACTTAAACTAGATCTGCCTTCATTCATGCAGAGCCATTAAAGAGAAAGAGTTTGTATGTATCAAAGGATAAACATGCTTTCCTTACCTTGTCGACCTTAATGCCGGGAACGATGTTCTGGCTCTTGAGGACGTCGACCATCTTCTGGCCATCGACGGTGGACTGGTAGAGGGTCTCCTCGAACAGGATGGCTCCGGAGATGTAGTTCCCGAGTCCCGGAGCAGAGACCAAGAGGGTCCTGTAAGCCTGGCGGTTCGCCTCCGTGTTCTCCAGCCCAATCGACGCCAGCCTCTTCCCGCACGTCGCGTTCGACTCGTCCATGGCCAAAATCCCACGCCCGGGAGAAGCAACTGTTTTCTGTATCACGAACCCAGAACTCCAAATCATGCACCATTCAAATTCAACAAAACAGGACGAAGAAGAAACAAAACCCAGAAACGAAGCTCAGCCAGAGTATAATCAAACAATCAGCACCCAAATCGACAAAACAAACAAAACCCAGAAACGGAAAGTAGTGTTCTTGTTTTTGCGGGTGACTTACGGCAGTCTTGACGAGCTCGTCGGCGTAGGAGGCACGGACGGAGACCACCGCGGGAGCAGCGTGGGTCCTGAAGGACTTGGCGGCGGAGGGGAGGCAGAGGGACTGACCCTTCACCCACTCGGACTTGTCCAGAACCGGGGACGCCTTAAGGAGCGAAGCGGACGCCATCTCTCTTCCTCGTCGGAGGGCGAACGGAGCAGAGAACGACCGATGACCGGAGACCGGAGAAGAGAAAATTTAGCAGAGGAGTAACAACAGCAAGACTACTGCACCACTCGGTCCACTCTTCACTCCCCGCTCTCCGACATTTATAAATTCGTCTCCTTCTCCTTCTCCGAAGAGATGTCACGTTTGAGGCTGAAATCCTCCGACGAATCGTGCCCCGCCACGTCCGCCGTAATCAGCTTACGAGACAGGTGGTGGAGCGATTTCCGACCGTAGATTCGAAGCCCGAGAAGAGTGTGACGGAGGAGAAAAGATCACCGGGGAATTCCGGTTCTCAGTTTTTTTTTTTTTTTTTTTTTTTTCTTGTGGTTTCTGTAAATTGGGGAGAAAATGGTTTCTAATCGAGAAGAAAGCGAGTTGGGAGGGAAGGGGCTGATTTTGTAGCGGAATTTGAGGATGAGATTTTACTGGGAATTTGAATTTTTGGGGTTTATGAGGCTTTATTATTGTGATTGTGAAGGTGGATGGAATTGAGATTGTGGTGTTTTTTTTAAAGCATCAAAAATAAAAATTAATAAAACAATGTTATGGACTTTTTTTTTTCTAAAAATGTTATGGAGACATAATACATTACAATGACCTTATAGGAAATATGTAAAATAACATCAATTGTATAAAAACATTTTTTTGGAATTTTCAGAGGTTAATAAAGTTTTCTTATCTTTCTTTATTTTCAGTGTTAATGAAAAATATCCTCAAATGTAGAGTGATTCTTGAGAGATACCGATGATTTGAAAGAAAATTTCAACAGCTATATTCTGTTCTGCTATTAGCCAAGTATGATTCTCAGAGCTTCCCGAATTTTTGGTGACTCAAAGATTTGCACAGCTCATGGTTCTAAATTTTCTCTTGAACTAAACAGACACCCGGACGGAACCAGACCAGACCCTGACCAGATACTAGATCCAAAACTCACATTTCTAGCTGCCCATAAGAGTCACATATTGTGAAAGAGCAATCAGAATCATGTCACTGTATTAGTTTGACCCTCAAGAGCCTCTAGTTTTGATCATGGTTGCACAAGACAAGATCACCATTGCCACTAGCGTTCCAAACCAGGCCATGAATGACGCGGACATTTGATTGAAGAAAAATATACACTATGAAATCACCCTGCTAGAAAAACATTTTCCGATTGCCGATCAACGGCCACCAGGAGTGTAATGCTGTCTAGAAGAGGAAGGAGTTGGTCCTGCAAGTTGTATTACAGAGCAAACAAAGGCAAGCAAACATCATTGTCCAACTGAGGCTGTGGGTTCAACTTTTGTAGCACGAGGAAGCACTAATTTATATGAAAAGTAGCAGTAAACCAAGGGTGTAGAACATTCATACGAAGCAGAGCTCTGCTCATGTCTAGGAACAGTTTTCCTTTGAAGAAAGTGAAGTGAAAGTTTGGGAACCAGCATTAGCAGCCAGCATCGAGAAGTAACCATCCAATCTAGAGACACTGCTTGATATTTTCTGCATATACAAATGTTCCTAATTCCCTGTTCCCGCAATCAGGTGCTGTGAATAAAAGGCAGTTGCAATTCATGTGGGTGAACCTCTGAAGAGATTAAAATTGTCATTTATGGCTTTTACATGCCTTCAACATCATACTACAAGAATCAGAACGCAAGCATCTTTGGGTTGCACTACCAGCTTCATGTTTCCACGACATTATAAGCACCGGAAGGTGTTATGGTGTAGCAAACTTCAGTGTGGACAAACTCAACCAGTTTCTTCAGCTCTTCAGTTGCTAGAGAAAAACAGTATTTGTACTCCAACTAGTGAAAAATGGACAAAAAGAGACTAGATACATACCAAAAATAGATGAGCACTATGAGCTGCTCAGGAAATCTACAGCCATGCTGAATGACATTAACAACATCGAGCTATGATTTGTTACCAAAAAATGGAGATCAAAAGTTACCCCAATTGATGCCACTACTTCAGATAAGTAGAGGAAACCCACAAGAGTAAATAAGATATCAAAGAGGTTGTGACTTCCAAGCTCGTTGGACCTTTAAGTATAGGTGGAATTACAGAAACCATCAAGAAGGTACCCAACAGCCATGAGAAGAAGAAAGATCCAACCCTGAAGAAAACCATCAAAGGCCCCAATCAGAAAGGCAAAAGCATATCATAAACCCAACAAGATCAAACTACAGACATGTATAATGTCATGCAGTTAAAAGGGCAATATTGAAATTTGCAGTAACACAGTAAGTTTGAAGTCAAATCAGATTCACACTATAAAGCAGATAACTGTACGACTTTGATTGAAGCAACAGAAATGCTCCTCCTTACTGAGTGGGCAATGGACATCCAAGCATAACAGAATGCCTAACGGGTATGCATACTATCAAACCAATTAGCAAGGGAAAAAGAGTAAATACCCATATAAGAAAGCACGAATTCGGCTCTTGAGCCTATTGTAAATGAAATATATGGATGCAATTAATGAAATTGCAACTTGAAGCGTTGGTCCTTCATCAGTTGGGAATAGAACCGTGAGTGCTCCTAGGACAATAAATGCGATGCTTGACTTGATGATAAATTTAGTGGACGGCGCTTCAAAGCGACTGGTAAGAGCTGTCGCAATGCGGGATTGACTAACTTCTCGAAATTTTTTCTTGATATTGATTTTTGGATTTTTCTTCTCATAGAAACTCTGCATGATAATCTTGTCGTGTGCTGACTCAATCGCATCAACACTAGGCTTATGACCAGCATATTTGTTTATCAAAAAATTTCTTGCTGCTTGAATTTCTTCTTCAGAAGCTTCCCTGCTGATCCCTAGCCGTTTATAAGGGTCCCGAACATTAATCCTGGGGAAGACCGCGGTGCCTATTCAGACAATCATATGTTATTCTTCAAGACAGAGTTTCTCATTTTGTTTGTTCAAGTATCTAAATGATTTTCAGATATTGAAAGAATTAGTATCACTAGGTAAAAAGAAAAATGAGAAAACAATAACACAAACCATTTGAATCATCAGAAATATCACTATATGAAGCCTCCATCGCATTCTGAATTTTATGCACTTTTCTGAACTGATTTCCATGCGTACTTCTGTTCCACAAGTTTCTGCTGCAAGATCATTTTCATCATTACTAAGCCTGTTGCAAGTATGACAACAACAAAAAAATGCTAATTTTATTACCAACCTGTTCCAACAAAAATCATATTTTGCCCTAAAATTTACATTGTAATGAATGGCTGACACTTGTGGCAATAGGCTTGATTTTTTTGCAGGCAGCAAGAGGAGTCTTGAAGGATTACATGGTACTCCAGACATTGACATTTTCACCAGTTGCAACAAACTTGCCTCACAGTAGCAGGTTTAGATTCATTAGAAAGAACAATAGAAAAAAGGAAACTCACAAGTGAGCTAGTTGTTCCTGGAAAACAGAGAAAAATGTTAACCTGATCTTGCAGGAGAAAAACATGTACTGTAGTAGCACTCCATCAACTGTAAACACAGGTAACATGACAAGAAACTAACCAACAGTACAACAGAATATAAATGTAATTTCTAGTCACCCTCCAACAAAATACAGCAAACAGAAAACTCTTCAATTCAGATGCAAGTGAATGCTGGTCACTTCATGGAATTAAGGTCCCAATTCAAAATGCATATCACAACAAGAGGTTGATTTTTTTATTTAAACCAAAACATAATATTATAGAAGTTTATTTGAACAGATTAGCAACTGAGGAAGGCTATTGTCCAACCTTGTAAAGCTACACTTTTCCCAGTATCATCCAACCGTTCCAACTCAATACTGAGATCCAACTAGGGTCCAACATCCAAACAGCCATGTTTAGACATTATACACTAATAGTTTCAAAATTCAAAATTTCTAATACTATGAAGTCATCACTGCTATCATAGAGTATTTATTTTCTTCATTAAGCTCACACTGGCACAGTCTGACACTTTCTAAGGATTTACAACCAGTTCCAACAATATAATCATAAGAAAGTTACTCCCATTGTGATTTGCGTAAATAACAGAAGATTATGGGCTGCACAATTACTGTCTGTGGTGCAGAACAAATTTGAACTCGTTTTATACATGATCCTCGTTCACATCCATTATTCTCTTTGTTATCACACGATCCTCATTCACCTGCATTTATTATTTGCAATCTTTATTACTAATTTATGCAAAAACAAATTAGTTGAGTTTTGTTTTGGAGACTGTTTAACACTTCACCGTACCTTTTTGGCACAGTTGCTCAATAACAGTTCAGTAAGATTCTCTGTTATCCCCAAGTATATTTTATAACACCTGTTATTCACGAGCCTACAACCCTTTTGGAAAAATCAGCCTAATTTGGACCATGTGGTAGTTGTATCCGAAATAATCATGTTGTGGAGATATTTAATAGGGAAAAGACATTTTTTGGCACTTTTCCTACGAAACTTAAGCTACTGAACAACTAGATAGCACCCATAGCTGCAGCAAATTTTCTTCCAAAGAGGACATCCATTGAATTAGTTTCCAACAACAGCTCCTGGCCACAACCTCTACTAGCAAGCAGATAATGTAATAAAAAATTACATATCTGTCACAAATTGATTAAATAGGGTTGCCTACCTATCCTATGATCCCAAAACACCTCGAGTTACAACAAAGAATAAACATTTTGTAAAATAATTCCTCAAAAAATGGTAAAAATTGATTAATTAGACCTTCCTAGTTCTTATGATCCCAAAAGAACCACAAGCTACAAGTACGACAAATGAGTGATCGCCTCACCATGTTAGCCACATTTTTGGATGCACCTAGGCAAACTTCACCAGTAATTTCCACAGGAACATTCTCCATCTCTAAAGTGGTGGAACCTCTTACCATCTCGAACAACAATCTCTCTACCAACGGCCTTCGACATGAACATGACTGCAGTGTGGCAATCTCCACAGATTCTCAAATTCTTCAAAACTCTAATTGTAGCTCCCATGGGGAGCTTCAACAACCCAAAAGCAACAGCCAACTTCTCGCTATGCGTGGATAGGCTATACTCCTTTTGTTCAGATTCAACATCATGCAAGGCATACTTAATATCAGGAACATACCCCATCTTCTTCATCTTCACCCCCAACATCTCAAGAAATTTGTACACGTACTGCACTTCAGGATGCACAGAATCATCCACCAGGAACACATGTACTTTATTGGCAACCTCAATCCAGCTACATCCAGGCTCTTTCTTCACTCCTCGATCTTTCATCAATTGCCTGACCCTTGCAACATCATTCCAACGGCCAATGTCAGCATAAATATTTGATAGCAACACGTATGTTCCATCATGCTGAGGAGTTAACTCAAAAAGCCTCTCTGCCACAAATATGCCCATTTCCATGTTCCCATGAATGCGACAACCAGCAAGAAGTGCCTCCCAGATTGGTGGATCCGGCTCATAAGGCATTTTATCAATTACATCTTTTGCTTCTAGAATTTTCCCAGCTCGACCCAATAAATCAATGAGCCGCGCATAATGATCCACACCCGGAGCTATGCCATAGAGACTATCCATCAGCTCAAAGTATCGGCAACCTTCACTAACTAGACCTGCATGGCTACATGCCGATAGAACTGTGAGGAATGTGATCCTGTCAGGTAGTATACCCTCACTCAACATTAACTCAAAAAGTTCTAATGCTTGCACTCCATAACCATGTTGACCAAGAGCTGCAATCATTGCATTCCAAGAGACAGAATCCACAGCAGGCATTGTGAGGAACACACAATGGGCATCCTCCACATTGCCACATCTAGCGTACATAGTCATAAGGGCGTTACTAGCTGACAAACTTGACTCATAACCAAAACGGATAAGCTGGGAATGAAGCTGACGACCATGTTTCAGTGCTCCAAGACTAGCACAAGCAGTGAATACACCGGCAAAGGCATAGTCACATGGGCACACACCCTCCTTATTCATCTGATTCAATAGCTTCAATGCTTCTTCTCCACATCCATTTTGAGCAAATCCAGATATCATTACCGCCCATGTCAAGAGATTTCTTTCTGCCATCCTTCCAAATAATTGTCTTGCATCGTCAATATGCCCTACAGAGATGCAGGCCGACAAAATTGCATTCCATGAAACAAGATCTCTAATGGACATCTCATCAAACACTCGCCTTGCAGCATCTAATTTTTCACACTTAGAATACAAAGTAATCAAAGCATTTTTCACAGGCAATGACCATTCTGGCTCAGGAATAGGATCCGTTCGCAATAGGAATGCATGGAGTTGTTTACCATGCTTCAACAACCCTGCATTAGCACATGCACTAATCATACTCGTATAAGTGAACTCATCGAGTGTAACTCCAACAGAAAACATTTTTTTGAATGTCTCAAATGCTTCCATAATAAAACCATGGTGAACATAACCAGAAATCATTGCATTCCATGTAACATCAATTTTCTTCACCATACCATCAAAAATTTCTTTAGCTGCATTGAGGTCTCCACGCCTTACATAACCAGTAATAACAGTTGTCCAAGTTAATTCATCCTTTTCAGGCATTTCACCAAATAACTGACGAGCTGGATCCAGAAATGACCATGATGAACATTTCAAATAGACAGAAATGAGAGCATTTGACACTGATACCACTGACACCACTCCTGATTTCACAATTTCACAATGGAATTGCTGACAGTGCTTTTCATCGTTGACCAACATAGCCAACCCACTAAGAACACTAGTAAATGTGAAATCATCAGGTTGAAGGCAGATCCTCTTCATGTCAAGAAAAAGGTTCAATGCAGCGTAACCATGGGCATTTCTGGCATAGCCTGATATCATGGCATTATAAGAAACAACATCCCTCATATGTATTGGTATTGCATCAAAAACTGCCCGAGCGAGTCCAAGGTCACCATCATTGGAATAAGCAGTGATTAGAGTGGTCCGAGCAACAATGTCTGGATTTTGAATTTGATCAAATAATCGGCAAGCAAACAAAAGTTTATTTGATTTCGTGTACAAGTCTATCAAACGATTGAGTATGTGACCGCGTGGCTTGAAACCGGAGGTTATCATGTGGGCATGAATGGCTGAAGCCAAATTGGGCCTCCGAGTGCATATTTCGAGCTGGCTGGCATATAAGTTGGCGGTTTGGCGAATGTTTGTCGGGTGGAAGGTGTGGGAGAGTACAGAGGTGGAGAGCATCGAAGAATGATGTTTCATGTCTTGTGCATAAAGTAATCATAGTTGAAAAAAAAACAACTCGAAAAGATTACAAGATCAATAGTGGCAATGACTCCCCAGTTATTTGTACGAGTGAAGTATGAGGCAAAGCTCTTGCAGATGAAGCACAAGGTAAAGCTATTGCAGCTTCGAAAGATGTCATCAACGACGTGTGTTCCCTTACATGAGAACATAGACTGACCAACGATGAAGAGAATGAGTTCAGATCAGGAATGAATCTCTGCCCTCATCGACACATTTTATCTGGCATAAACAAAGGGACTCGTTACATTCTTTCAAAAATGGTGACAATTTCATTAAGGATATATAAGAAATAGTAATAATGTGAAAACTAAAATAAAAATAACAAGACTAAGTATCTAGAGGAAATGTCTCTCCACTATACTATCAGTATCTAGTGGAAATGTCACTCTACGAATTGACCCAACCATGGAAAAATGGGCAGATAGTAACCACAAAAGGATGAAACAAGTAACCTTACAGAGAGAGCCACAAGACTTTTTTAATTTGTGAAGCACATCGACTGATCAACATGGATGAACAAGTAGGAAAAAGAGCCAACAACAAGCTCAAGACAGAAGCTGTTCAGCACATCAACTAACTGTATGAATTTCTCTGAACGAGCAACAATAAGCTCAAACATGCAAGACATATCACACACTGACTGAATGGCCAAGCAATCGCAGTGATGAACTGAAGCCTAAAAAAGAACTAAACCGAGACGGTTCATGAACATACCAATTCGAGCTTGAAGTTTTCAAGCTCAAAGGAAATCTATTGAGCCAAGTTTGAACATACCAAAGTTCGAGCTCAGCTTAGCTCGTTTGCATCCCTACAAGCAAATACATGATAAGGGCTTGATAGACCGTCCGCCAAGAAACACAAGAATGAAAACACTAGCAACATTTGATTCAGCCAAGTAGGCTCCAAATTTAGTAGGCAAATTTGTAACAATCAACTGCTCATTAGGAGATTATCTTGAAGCAGTTTATGTCAAGTCGTCTAGAGCTAATAAGATGATTTTATGTCCATCTCTGTAGCAAAAAGTCGTTGTCACATGACATATTGACTAGTTATCTGCTGTTTGCAAGGCAATCTTGGCAACTTCGCTTCTTTGTCAACCTATGATTGAAGTCCTTATTTAGAATGCACTACTTTAGAAGATTGCCACTGGAGATAGTCTTCTATAGCGAGGCTTTACTCTGCATAGTAACTAATGCCCTATGTGTGGCTGTCGCGATGAATTAGTTTATCAGTTTCTTCTTCATTGTTAGGATGAAGCTATTTCTAACGGCTATTTGGAATCACTTGAATATCTCCTCCAACATGTTTTTCCAATGCTTGGCTCAATCATGTTTACAAAAAATTTTGGTCCTTTTGCTAGGAAATCTAGAGTGGGAGCAAGTAAAGATATTTTGCGCAGAAATCTTCGACTTGGTTGGTTGTAGCTTTCAAATTTTTATCTCAGCTAATTAGCTTTGGCCCTCCAAATCTGGGAGATCAATGGGGATTTGCTGAGAGGTGGGTAATCATAGATTACTCCCCTTTCTCACATAATGCATGATGTTACTGAAGAGTGGATCCCCCTTTACACTTGCAACAAACTCAATTTTGATGGACCTTCTTCAAGGAATACAGGACCTTCAGCTGTTTGGAGATGCTTTCAAGAATTCAAATGGAAATATTTTCGATTTTTAAGGATGTCTTCTTCATTTCTTGGACTACCTCCACAGACATGCAAGCATCAGGTCATGGACTCTACCTCTCTTAGCTACTTTATATTTGACCAGAACCCCTCTTTCTTCTTTCTCAGATAGCCAAATTGTAATAGAGAAACAACAAAAGAAAAAAGGTTCACAAAGAATAAAAGTATGGATAATACTAAAGATTTTATATCCAAAGAAAGAATAGATGGTATCCACAAGCAACACAAGTTGTCATCAGGGATGTTGCATGGTAACTTCCTGATTCGACGTGAATACCTATCCGAATGAACAAGAAAAGAAAAGGCTTGAATACCATCAAGATTAAAGACAGAATGTAACCTTTTTACGTGGAAAAGAGCAGGTTCCACCAAAGTACCGATGGAAAAGAAAGTAGATTTTTTCTGCTGGTGCACAATGGATAAAATGCCCCAAGGAGACTATCATGGATAGCTTGCTGGCTTGAATGGAAAAGACAAGACCAAAACAAATCAAAGTATAGACTAACATACGACTCGAAGGAATCAGCACCACATCCGTACCATATTATCTCATTGACAGGACACAACAAAAAGATTTGCAAGACAAGCAATGCAACTACGAGACAAGTCCTGCCACAAGATGGTCGCCCTTAAGTAACACAAGGTCATTCACATTTCACCCAACGCTCCTGGAATGGTTATATTCCTCAACTTACAAATGAGCCAGAGGCAAAGATTGGCACGACCACATCCGGTGAACGGGTTCGCAGCAAGCACAGACGCATCAAAATGAGAAAACAAAAGGTAGCTTTCTAAGGCCTAAACAGAGGACGAATAGCAAATCGGAGTGATCCCCATCGGCTCGATTTGTATGAACGAGTTCCCAAAAAGCTTTATTTTAAAGGAACAAAATCACTATTCCTGCAGGGAACATCCTGCCGCACAAGCACAAACTTGTTCCAGATAACATGGCTCCAGACTATTGTCCCACCCATTCAATGTCAACGTATACTTTAGCCATATCATTAATACACCAAAACAAGTAAAGAGAAACGCGCGCGACTTGGGTGAGAGAAGTACCTGTTTAATGAAGGGTCGTATGCTTCAGCTGGAGAGTGAAAACTGGTCTTGCTCGGAGCGGCCACTGCGGTTCTACTGCGACCTCGCTATCCAACGGATAGAAGGGCTACGGAAACACGAAGGCGGAAGCAAAACCCTTCCCGGCGTTTCCTTTTTGGACGGACGCTACAAGTGGAAAGCTTTGAAAGCGTCAATTTTACAGATTTACCAACTCCTGTTTTTCAAGCTACAACACTGAATCCCGATCATATGATACAAATTGTGTAAAATGCATGCTACATTAGAGAGCAGAGTTCGGAGCTCTATGTCAGTGATGGGTTACGTGTTCCACTCAGATAAATAACATTTTGCGTTAGCATTAACTGGCGACATAAATATGGAAGGTTCCGGTCCTTGTTTATTTATTTAACTCCTAGGTAAAGAAAAATAGTAGTTTAATAATAACATATTAATTATACATTTTCAGTCAGTGGCGGAGCCAGGAAGCCACGGCAAGGGGAAACTTTTAGTAAAAATAATATTATTATAATTTCAAATAATTTATTATAAAATATTTTGCATGATTTAAATATTAATATTAAAATAATTTATTAATAATAATATTTATTAAAACTATTATCTCATTGTTTTATATAAGCGTATTTAAAATTTATAAATACATGGTATTTTAAACATGTCATATTGAAATAATATAAAACATGCTCCAATTTAATAACAATGTTAATTATGTTTTGAAATACCTCAATATTGGTAAAAAATTATAAGATTTTTAATTATTTATATTTTAAAATTAACAGCTTCAAAACTAAATTTTTAAAAATTTCTTCCATATTTAATTAGAATGCTATTTTATAAATTCAATTGAAACATGAGATTATAACACTAATTAATATAATCATTTGTTATGTTGATCATATAATATTATAAAATTTATAATATTCAATAAATTTTATATGATGTCTAAAAAAATTTAAAAGAAATATGGTTTTTCAAAGGATAAATTGATTTATTAAAAACCTTTTAGATAAAATACATGTTTTTTAATTATTTCAATGGCAAAGAAAAACAAAAAAATTTCTTAATCTTATTTCTTTATCTTAAGTGTTAACTTCTAACTATAAATAATCTAACAAGAAGCTTTCTTTAAGACCAAAAATCTAAAATTTAACTAGAAATTTTTATTAGTTGATTAATCTGGACTTTCTATTTTAATAATAATTTAACCTTAGAAAAATGAACAAAATTATAGAGGTAATTTATATTTTAAGGAGGTTTTTAGTAATTTAGAGAGTTGACATTCAATTTTTAGGGGGGGGAGTTATTTTAATTTGAAGGGGGACAAAATGGTGCATTCTCAAACCCATACTCAAAGGATCAGGTTAAGTGGGGCGGAGGGAGTTAGAGAGCCTGGATCCACTGGCCAAAATGCAGCGTGGCCAAAGCAAATCACAGGGTGCCACGTCACAAAATTACCTGTGTAGTGCTAACATGGTGCCAGTGATTCGCTTTGGCCAACGGATCCAGGTTCATAGTTAGAAACCTATTGGGTTTCATACAGGTTTGGGTTTTGGGTTGGATAAACCGGATCAGATCGGGTGACGTTCAGGTTTTCAAATACCCCACCCGTGCCCGCCCCTTAAAAACTATACAAGCATTTCGTTTCTCGCGTCCTCTTGTTTTCCCAGTAAAAAAACAGGAAGAACTAAAAGATATCACTAATCATCCGTCAAGATCCTACAAACTTGTTTTTGCTGTTCTCTGTCTTAACTATTACAAGCAGGGTATATATAACACTTTGAGTTTTGTGATATTGTCTATGAAAAGAGTTTCCTCACCGTAATATGTGATATTCCGTGTGTATGACATTGTTTTGGAAAATGCATTGTCCACATTTCCCTACGGTGGTAGTCACGGTAGATGAACATTGCTGTACGCATTTTCCCCAATCTGTTCTAAAATTTATCATTTATCAGTCACGTGAAGCAGAAGCTGAATCAGACACCGTCTTGCACTAGAACTTGTAAGCCTGATTTCATTCTGGAGTATGCTTCCTTCTAATTGTCTCTTACGCTATACAATGCACCTCCAGATCTGAATAATGGGCAGCGCATTTATATAAATATTGGTCAAGTTTCTCATGAACGAGAATGTACATCTGTTCAGAAGCATTGAACGTGAAATTTGTTAACAACATTCAGTACGTATTCATGCATCCAGCACAATGAAGTCAGATGGAACTCCTCCTAATACCTCCACATTGTGACAGCCATAAATCAACGTGGTCTACAATCTGTTGCCTCGCTCTGGTCACTGCATCAGAAGAGGCACATTTACTAGCATCACCTGCAACAAACAAATACAGTAAGTAGATGTTGGTGCTAATTATAAATTCAAATGCTGGTATTTGGCATAGTAACAGCTATAAATTATCATGAATTAGAAGATGTAACGAGGATTTTACCTTCTGGGTTCAGTGGGACCTGAGGACACCCTCTCATATCTGTTCCATGGCCGCAATTGTGACATGTGATGATTAAGGATGGCACTAGATTTATTTTTTTCACAAAAAAAGAAAAAATCTCAGTGAGAAACAGAAAAACGAATGTTCACCACAAAATGAATCAACCACCTACAGACTACAGGCAGCAGATACAAGTAAAGAGTTCAAGCCTAAAATATATGCATTTCTCATCTTTTGATATTCATTGTTTAATTATGTTATAGTTACAAGCATCTAGAATAAGTGGGGATTGCAAAAAGTTGCTACTAGTTCCTCTTTCAAAACAGTATGCTAACTCACAATCTGGAGATGATGTCTGCTTGGATGCATGACGCCAGGGATCTTGAGATCCATTTGTGAATATTATCTTGGAACCTGTTTGTAATTTCATCACATAAAATCTATCTCAGTTGATTCAACAGGAAATAATGAGGAAACACCAAGCCCCTAAAGTGATCTGAAATGAAAAGGTTGCAGACCTGCAATTTTTGTTCCTCCATAGTATAAGTTAGTCATATCCACATCAGGATACATGTCTTCTCCAAAAATATTCCTGCAGAGGTCCAAATGGTATCTGGAAACAATACAAACACAGCAGTTATGTCGACCTGTTATATTGTTAAATGCCTGTAATAATCACTGTATTATTTTTTTCAATGACAATTCTTCTTTCTTCTTTGGAACAAAATATCTGACAGACAGCTAAGAGTTCGTTTAAATGACCACATAATGGCACGTGACAAACCAAAATGATAAAGCGAAGAACCTTCACCACAAATTGAAAACATAACATCAATCCAAGGGCGAGGCTTCTGAAGCAACTATTGTATAGAGAAACCAGGCTTTTTATTTAAAAAAATAAATAAATATAATCAGAAGTAGCAAATGCAAAGGTGTGACTCCTGAAGATGATGTGGTGCAAAGTAATGTCCTTCATCTCTGATAGGGGCCTCCTCCTCTAATCCTTGAAGAAGGTTCTTCTCCTCTGAAAGGAGCTGGTTGGCAGCGTCGTCACTCATGCATTGAATTTGCAGTGCTCATTGGTTTAGGCGAGTCAGGTCGGGGTACCCGCAGATTTGGAGTGGACTAATTTGGGGGGGAGGGGGGGGCGAAGAGGGGGGACGGGTTTCCGTTACAAACCCCCACAGCAGGTTTTTGCAGGGGACTGGCTTCTTTTGCAAATCCCCAGGGCAGGTTTTTGCAGGGACAGGTTTCAGCAGGGATGCGACGGGTTTCAAAAAATCTGCACCCCGCCCTGCCCATTGCCACCCCTACAGGCTACAGGGCAGTGAGGACTATGCAAGGGTGTCAATTTTACCCGATTACCCGATTACCCAAATAGTAATCGGATGGATAAGGAACAAAAATTTTATGTTTCGATTACCCGATTACCCGATTATCCAATTACCCGATTACCCGCCTCTTAATTGAAACGGATATGGATAATTGTTATTCCTTAGGGAACTTGGGCAGTAGCTCAGTGGTCCCATAAGGAGTTATACTGTGAGAGGTCTTGGGTTCGGATCCCCTCACAGCTCCTATTCGCCATTTCAAAAAAAAAAAAAATTGTTATTCCTTTAGGTTTTTTGTATTTTTTAAATTTATAAGGATTAGATAATTAAATTTATTAAATTATTATTTATTCATTTATTTACCCGATTACCCGATTACCGTGGGTGTCGGTCGGTTCAGTGTGAATAAGTGATTTTTTATTATTGGGCGAAAGCGGTTATGCGGAACTGCGTGTAGGGTAATCAAAACGGGTAACGGAATAACCCTTACCTGTTTCGATTATTACCCGTTTACACCCCTAGGACTATGACAGAGTATAAGTAGCACTTTTTTTCTCATACTCTTTTCAAGTAGCACTACTTTGAGGGGCAACAACTTGTTTTGCCATCTCTATATTAATACAAGACTTGAACCATTGGACCTGTTTATCCCAGATTTCCTAATTCAAAAAAATATTACCAGTGAACCCCTTGCATGGCTTTTGGCCCAAATATTCTAAGTAAGCATCCAGTATATGTTCTTCCAGGGAAGAACCAACCTTGACAATGATATTTAAAGAAAATCTATTTTATACCAAAACAGGACTTTCATTCAATATTATCAGACCTGGATAGTGACCCGTAAAAGGTCTCGGGTCGAGTCAAAACGGTTCAACCGGACTAACTTGCCGGTTGAACCATGATGATCATGACATCAGCATATAAAATAAACAACTAAAGTATCTTCTCAAATCTTCCTCATTAGTTTCACTTATGCAAATCATCTCCTCGATAATTTGTTCGACCCCCCAAAGCGGCGTCGCAGATGAGGAAGCCGAACGCCGAGGACAAGGGCATAGAGATCGATTACTATTCAACCCCGGAGATGAAGATGAGTGGTTGGATTCTCTTCTTGCCTTCCCCTTTCTCTTTCTCTCCTCCTCTCCCTCTTCGTCTCCCCTTTTTCGTCTCTCCTTTTTTGTCTCTCCTTTTTCTTCTCCCCTTTTTCTTCTCCCCTTTTTCTTCTCCCCTTTTTCTTCTCCCCTTTTTCTTCTCCCCTTTTTCTTCTCCCCCTCTTTCTTCTCCCCTTTCTTCTCTCCCTCTTTCTTCTCTCCCTCTTTCTTCTCTCCCTCTTTCTTCTCTCCCTCTTTCTTCTCTCCCTCTTTCTTCTCTCCCTCTTTCTTCTCTCCCTCTTTCTTCTCTCCCTCTTTCTTCTCTCCCTCTTTTCTTCTTTTTCCTTTTTCTTCTCCCCTTTTCTTCTCCCATGCGTTTAAAATGTTTTCTTCTCCTTTGTTCCTCTCTAAAACATCCTGTTTTTTTTCTAACTCATTAACTTTTAATAATAATTTTCTTTGTCTCCCTGTTCTTCTCATGTTTTGTTTTAAAATCCTTTTTATTTTCTTAAATAAATCTTTTTGTTTAATAATAAAAATGTTTTTTTTATCTCCTCTTTTTCTCTCCCTCTTTTTTTCTCCCTTTTCTTTTTTAATCTATGTTTTTTTCTAATAAATCTTTTTTTTAATGTCCCTCTTTTCTAATAAATGTCTTTGTTTTTTTGTCATAAAATTTTTTTTATGTCATGTTTTAATATTTTTTTTTTTGTCCCTAATTTTAATAAATATTTTATTTTATGTAATCTTGTTTTGTTTAAAAATAAAATATTTAATTTCTTTTTAAATATGTCATGTTTTATATAATAAAATATTTTATTTTATATTAATTCTTTGCAATCCCCTCTAAAATCTTTATAATTTATAATCCCTCTTTTAAATCCCTCTTCCTCTTTCTTCCTCTCCCTCTTCTTCTCTCCCTCTTCTTCTCTCCCTCTTCCTCTCTCCCTCTTCCTCTCTCCCTCTTCTTCTCTCCCTCTTCTTCTCTCCCTCTTCTCTCCCTCTTCTTCTCTCCGACATCTTCTCTCCCTCTTCTTCTCTCCGACATCTTCTCTCCCTTCTTCTCTCTGACTGCTCTCCCTCGTCTTCTCTCCGACTGCTTCTCTCCCTCTTCTTCTTCCCCACTTCTTCCCTTCCTCTTCTTCTCTCCCTCTTCTTCTCTTCCTCTTCTGTCCCTCTTCCTCCCGTTCCTCCCTTGCGACCTATCGACCCATGGTTTTTCCCAGTCCGCCGGGTCGACAGGTTACCCGTTAAACCGTGAAACCCAGCTGGGTTTAGCGGGTTTTCAACTTTGTCCGGGTTTCACTGAGTTTAACCCAGAAAAGAGACTGGTTCCAACCCAAACCGGTTGATCCGGCTGGGCCGGGCCGGGTTTGATAACACTGCTTTCATTCACTATTTTCATAATTTAACTAAAGAAACCATCTAGTAATCCTAACTAAATCTGTCACCACTTGAGCTCTCAGAGGATTTACTGGTTAGAAAATTTTCTCATGATGAAAACCAAAAATAGCAAAAGTAATCTTGTCGAGACATATCTATGAATATAATGAGTAGAACACATGCCTTGCATCAATCTTTGTTGACCGCACACTGTCATTTGCAGGGGCCACCTGGAAATAAGCAACCTCAGTACAAACTTGGTACCACCATAATCGATCAGCTGAAATAGATTGAAAACAATAAATAGGTGTGAACTTTTCTTCCCTCATATTTCACAGCTCATCAGTTCTTAGCTAACTTAACTGAATGAGACACCCTTACCACTGTTTTCAGTCAAAGCAGTCCTCTTTAAATATGCTTCATCATATGTTTCAATTCGAGCACCAAAAGCACCGAAGTAATAATTCTTCACAAAGCTCGCATAAGCCTCCTGCATAAAGAACTCTTGTATATGAATAAGAAAAGAATAGATATTTAAGATCAACTTCATGGACCAGTGACCTAAAGTTTTGAACCATCTGCTTTCCAAAGAATGAGGTGAGTAAACAACATTTTTGTCGAAAATTATCATTCAGCTAAGTAGAATTAATCATGCACTTCTTTTGTTGGAATAGAGAACTTGAGTATTGATATCTAAGGGCTGTAACCCAGATATAAGCAATTAGTCTAAAATTAGAAACTGCTTTTCTACTTTCATTTTCTTAATTTATACTAGTTCGAAATTTATAATTTATTTTTTCTCACTTAAAATCCGCTTCAACCCAGATTATTATTTTAAACAGCCACACAATCCTTTAAAAAGGAAAATCAAGTTATACTGTTTTAGGATTCCTGTTTAATTCCTGCTAGTGACAGTTATAACAACCATTT
Source organism: Aristolochia fimbriata (assembly GCA_019845555.1). NCBI lineage: Eukaryota > Viridiplantae > Streptophyta > Magnoliopsida > Piperales > Aristolochiaceae > Aristolochia > Aristolochia fimbriata. The sequence goes on from CM034083.1 coordinate 24,557,833, forward strand.
TTTGTGATTAAACTATTGATAAGGGGATTTCTGGTCAACTAACGACTGGTAAGACAGCTCACCTTTTCTCCTTTCCTCTGATTTTTTCTCTCTTTACTCTTAGGCTTCTACTTCTATAAACCACTGTAATTTTAAACAACGAAATGGCCCTGACTAGAGAAAAATTAGGTTAATATAAAATCACCAGAAGCTTGATTCTTTATTGTTCCAAAGAGCAAATAAAGTAACCAATAATATCTAGGCAATTTTGTAAATAAAATCCACAACAACTCGCTATTTAACACAGAGAGAGCCACTTACCACCAGATCCTTCCCATCTTTTTTTGCAGAAACAAGAGGAGAACAGAGAATATCCGGATTCCCATACTGAAACTGCACAAAAATAATGGTGATGTGATCAAATAATAGGCAACATATTATATCATGGATATACATTTATGCTTTTTACATCAAAAAGTGGCACATTGTTGAAACTCAATTAACACAAACTTAACTCTAGTCAATTATATATATGGTGTGAGTGAGTGTCATACTTAAGTCCCATGCAACAAATTACAACAAACCACATGGTAAGTTATTGTTAGTGGAGACAATAATCAATTTGTCACTTATGCCTCCTTAATATGCTGAGGTAGAGATGGTTTTTTTTTCTAATTGTATCATCTAAACTTTTTGGAAAATAATTGTAACATCTGCACTTACTGATGTGACTGCAGCATCTGCCAGAAGGTACAGAAAATCAGCATCCTTTTTAAGCTGCAAATGCATTGAACAAATTATGACAGTTTGAAGCCAACACAAACAGCAGATGTTACTGGTATGTCTGAAATATGTTTTTTTCTTTCTTTTATATGGACAAAATATGCCTTTCCTTTATTTTATATGGAGTGACGTGTTCCTAAAAGTACCAATGAAGGAACAAATTCCAAAAGCATTCATGTCATTGCTGATGGAGTACAGAGAACATTGCAGATATAAAGAGAAATTCACAACAGTTAGTGAAAGACAAAGAAGTATTCAACAGTAAAATATCATTTACTTGCATGAGCTTCTCTGGCAACGGTAGCAATTTAATATTGCCTTATGTGCTCAATCTTATTAGTATTCTGTTTACAAGCCAAAAAGACAAAAAAGCATCATGATATGTGATTCTGTGGCTAGAAAAATCATATCCTCGGGGCCAATATAGAACCAGGTACAAGAGGTGTAACATTCAAGTCACCGGAACCGACAAATAAATAGATCCACAAACATGTCATCTGGGAAAATTTGCATAAAGATAAAATATTGATAGCAAAACACATAGTTGACATCTTTATCCTGAGAGTCGGGCATAGTTGCCAGGAAATTTTTTCAAATTGAAGCAGAAAAGTAAAGTATGGCAAGTCACTGTTATTACTATTTTTCTTCAACAAACACAGACTACCCGTACATGATTCTCCAGAATGTATCTCTTTTGAGGTAGCCTGAGTAAGGTTTTCAAGCAACTAGTGCAGTGATCTAAGACTTCCCTTTATACCTTGGATGCACCAAACAAATCCTTCACTGCCTTTTCATTTGAACCAAGTCGTTCTTCTACAAGTTTGGTGACTTCCTGGAGTGCTGCTTTACAATCAGGTCCCGCCGACTCTCCTACCTACAACTAGTAAACCATAAACTTTCCAACTTAAAAGAACAAAAACAAATAAATGACAATGGCAGTAATACTAAAACATCAACAATAACATTCAGCACCTGCTTGTCAAAATCGGTATAGTTGTAAATGGCAAGCACCACTGCAGAGCTCGCAAGGCTTCCACATGTTAAATGAGGAAATTTGAGGCGAAACCAAGCACTCAATGCTCCAGCGTATGAGGTACCAAAGACAAACCAGGGATTTTCACCACCAGATTGCTTGAATTTCGTGTTCAAAGATTCCTTCAAAATGTACAGAAACCATAATTTTCCAGACTTGAAATCAAAAGTAAACAAACTACTAGACAACAAAAACAAGCAGGAAGCACACTGATATTATACTGTTGGTATGTCAACAGGCAGGCAAACCTGATAATACTGACGAAAAACAGCCAAATCAAAAAGAGCCTGCTTTGATGAAAGATATCTTAGATTCTCTGTCGCCAATGACTGGAAGGGAGAACTTTTTCCATAGTAGCGGTGCTCCAGAGAAACCACTGCAGCACCAAACTTCTTTGCTAATACCTGTTTGATGAATACGAAGAGCAAGTATTAGCATACCATATTTCCAAAGAAGATCACAGGATACACCTCTTCTGTAAGGTTCAGGAGGAGATTTTGAGTATGCAAAGAAACTGAAAACAGAATTCACTCTGCAATGAAAATAAAACTTTATTTATCTATGAATGCAGAAAATACCAAACTTACACCGAGATAATCGTTGGAGATGCCATTACATGCGGATTCTCCACATATTTTTAAAAAGATAGGACCATCAGGAGCTTGAAAGTAATCAAGAAATTCATAGTATCGTTGCTGGAACTGACGATGATCCTACACATTTTATGAGATACAGGCAGAAATGAAACATCAAAGTCTAGTTCAAATAAGCATATACAAGGTAACGCTGCCGCTCCTACAAGAAATTGCATTTACTATGGTCTGAGAGTCCGCCGCAGAATCAATAACTTTGATTTACATTAAAAAATAATTACAACCATAAACACTCTTTGACCACCAGCAGAATTCATCAAGAGCAATCCCAATGAAATATAGAAGATAAGATTATATAACAGCTCAAAGGTTGCAAACTCCACCTAACAACTTTCTCTCATCCCTGTTTTCTTCTCATGAAAAAGGAGACTCCAAGCAATGCCGCAAATTTCTGTTTTCCTTCTTCGAATCGATCATAATTTAACAACGAAATGATTCGTAATTTTTTCTCCGAGAAAGTAAAAAAAAAAAAACAGTGTGAAAGTCGCCATCACAAGCTACTGGTGTGAAAGTACACAAAATTCCAAGCCTCTTAAGAAAAATAAGTTTAAAAAAAAAAAAAAAAGGCGAGGTACCGTAGGGGAGAAATGATCCAAGGTCTGATTCATCCAATGCTCATCGCGTGTCAAGTACGCAGCCGTGTTGCGGTTGATACCAAGCAACCGCGAATCCAGAACGTAGCCATATGAAGAAGGCAAACAGAGGTGCAGATGAACCGCCAAGCAGATGAGGGCGATCGTCTTCATCGTCTCCGAACTCGGAGTCGACGTCGGGAGACGGATTTTCGTGTTTCAAGTTTTATCAGGTTCAGTTTTGCAGGAAGAAGGAGCGAGAAAGCTCAACCGCCTCCCTGCGATCCGTGGAAGCGACGCGAACGGGGACGACCATTTAGAGAGACAGTTCGAGGCTTTGGCCTTTGAGCCGCCTTCTCGGAATTCGGATGATCGGATCCGCAAGATCTTCATCGTACAAACTACAAACAACCAGCACACGAGGGCCCGTTGCAGCGTTTTCTTCATTTGGGTCCAATTCTAAGTTTTTATTTCAGATACGGTCCTCTACGGTATTATTATTACAAATTGAACCTCGTTACGATAACGATACTGATTTAGTACCTGGAATTAATTAATAAGATCAACTTAAGTAATATGCGCAACAAAGGTACTCTTTTTGGAGCGTTGGTTGGTTCAACTGAGTCAGCTGGTGTCATGACCCAGTCCGAGTTACGCCAAGATGATGGGGAACTCGAGCCCGGATCCGCTGGCCAAAATGCAGGCCAAAGCGAATCACGGGGCGCCACATCACAAAATCACCTGTGCGGGCTGATGTGGCACCCCGTGATTCGCTTTGGCCACGCTGCATTTTGGCCAGCGGATCCGGGTTAGGAGAACTCGCCTCCAGCCCAACCCAACCCTGATGAGTTTTCGTAAGAAATCCATGAAGTTGGGTTGGGTTGGGTTAAAAAGAGAATTATGACTCGCGAATAATAAAAATATTGAGTCATGGATCTATGTTGATAAAATATCGAATATGAACACTGGGGTAAAAATGCTCCACTAGAAAATAAGGTCAGAATTTAATTTTCTTAAATTAAAAGGGCAGGGTACTTTCGAATGAAGCCAAAGACCATGAAAGTAACCCCATACTGATCATGATTCTCTACATTTGGTTCTCTTTCATTGTTGTCTCCAACCAGCAGTCATTCTATATATTCCTCTCTCTCTCTCTCTCATTTGCTCTCTCTCTCATTTGCTCTCTCTCTCTCTCATTTGCTCTCTCTCATTTGCTCTCTCATTTGCTCTCTCTCATTTGCTCTCTCTCTCTTGCTCTCTCACTCTCTTGCTCTCTCACTCTCTTGCTCTCTCACTCTCTTGCTCTCTCTTTCATTTTCTCTCTCTCTCTTTTATTTGCTCTCTCTCTCTCTCTCTTTTATTTGCTCTCTCTCTCTCTTTTATTTGCTCTCTCTCTCTCTCTCTTTCATTTGGTCTCTCTCTCTCTCTCTCCCTCTCTCTCTCCCTCTTCCCTCTCTCTCCCTCTCTCTCTCTCATTTTTTCCTTTTAGGGAGATATAAATCCTTTGTTTTTAATCATCGGCAAAGAAGAAAAAATTAATTATGTATAATTAATGATCAATGGTTAATTATGTGTATAATTAATTGTGTTAATTTTATATATGATGGTGTTATATATAATTAGTATAATAGTTATATAAATTGATAAGCACGTTAATTTTTCTATCTGTTTAATTATATATTCTTAAAATGTAGAGTATTTTTTTTAAAAAAAAATCGGTTATTCCCTTTTTGAATTTGGCTGAGTCGCCCTTTATCTTAGTTGCATGCGACTCGGCCCGTGTATTGGCGTTAGGCGTGTGGGTTTATATAAGCGGATAGATAAGGAGGGGTTGCGACTTCATTAACGGTAAAATGTACCTTTGATTCTTTGAAGCCGTGAGGGGGTCCGGGACCGGGCTAGTCTTATATATATCTTCTTTCACAACGTTCATCTTCTTTGTCGACAACGTTCATCTTCTTTGTCGACAACGTTCATCTTTCATCTTCGACGCAACGTTCCTTTTTTCCTCCTTTGATCACTACTGCTTTTCGTGGTTTACATTCGACTACGTTCAATCTTCCCCATCTCTCTCAGAATTTGTCATGGCAAGCCGCAAAAGCATAACCGTGATAGAAATTTCCTCGTCGTCGTCGTCGTCGGACGAGGATGCTGAAGGCCGCCAACTGACGGGAAAAGCAGGGAAGAAGAGGCCGTTGGAGAAGGAAAAGATCAGTACTGGAGCAGCTGAGAAGAAGAAGAAGACGACTGGGCGACCGATATTGAAAGAAGAGAAAATTACTGGGGCGGTCAATGAAGCAGCCACGGAAGACTCGGATTGCATCATCTTGGATACCAATCCCTTCGAAGACACGACCAAGAAGCTGCCTGTGCTCTCTGTACGTAATTTCTTGTTGTTTAATTCTTCCTTTTTTTTTTTTTTTTTTTGTTCTTTCGTGTTCGGCATTTCTCTGAAACAGAGACTCTTCCCACTTTTGTTTTTTTTGGGTTCTCTGAAACAGAGACTCTTCCCCCTTAATTTTTTCAGTTTCTGACTAATTCTGGGTTACGTTTGTTTATGAATTGAAGGAGCCGAAGGGGAAAAAGAAGACGAAGACTTGGGTTTCAATATGGCTGACCACGATGAAGTTTTATCATTTATCCCTCTGCCCTCGTCAAGCAGCAGCAGTACTACCAGAGATGACTTGGGTAATTTAATGGCTGATCATCACGATGAAGTTTTATCATTTATCCCTCTGCCCTCGTCAAGCAGTAGAGGTACTATCGGAGATGACTTGGGTAATTTAATGGCTGATCATCACGATGAAGTTTTATCGTTCATCCCTCTGCCCTCCTCCAGCAGTAGAAGTACTATCGGAGATGACTTGGGTAATTTAATGGATGGTGCCGCCAATGAAGCTTTTTCGTTTATCCCTCTGCTCTTTTCAGTGGTAGCAGTAATGGAGATTTCATTCTCACTGGTCTTCGTCAGACCCACCACCAAAATGCATTCGACGAGGATGAAGCAGAGTCCGACCACGAGAGTTTGAGCACAGGAAAGGCAGAGACTCAATGCAGCACCACCGGCAATTATTATTGAAGACATTCAGATATAAGCTATCTTTTTTTCTTATTAATTCCGTATACACATGATTCCGATATCAATTACTGAAGATGTCATATATATATATATTTTTAGGTATTTTAATCTAAGTTAAAATGCCAATGTCCACATTATAAGCTATACTTTTTTGGTATTCTAATTGGGCTTCTTTGTAAATATAAAATATCTTTAAATAAACGGAATGACTTTTCTTTTTTATATATGTTCCTTTTGGCAGTCCATTGTGATCTTATTAGTATATTGAATGTATTCATTTTGGGCACTAAAATGTCAATAAAATATTATACAAGGAAGCATTTTATTAACATGATCTGTTCCTTTTATGTATGGAGAGTAACAACCATTACCTAGCCGTTTTTCCAATACTACTGCTAGTCTGCTTCCCTTTTCCAGTGTAGAATGACAAGACGAAGTGTTCAATCCCAATGCCAGACGAGAAAGCTTCCATATTAATCGATTATTTTGCATGAACGTAAGTTTATAAACTCATGTAATACAAGATTGAAACATAATAAGGTACTCTAAAGAGCCTCATTAAGAAATATGTAATTGACGGGAAGAACTGGACTTTTGTTCTTGGATAAAGGCTCTGTTAGTTATAATTTTTTTTTTTTTTAAAAGAGAAAAAAGAATCTGGGGATTTATTATTTTTGCATTATAATGACAACAAATTAGTATAAGACATGGTCATCACAAAGTATATATTTGTATAAATACGAGCAACAAATGCATATTTTGGCAGACATGAATAAAATTTAAACGAAGATCTCTGTCAAGGGAAGAAAAAAAAAGAAGCAAGTATTTCTATCAAGGTCTTTCGCGGGAGGAGACAATGCTAGCTGCTCTGTGAAGTGGATACTTCCGCGCTGCAAACGGGGCAAACCTGCACAACAGTCGAAACATTTGGGGTGAGGAAGAACAGAAGAAAAGACTATGAAATGCAGTAAAAATGAACAGAACTGCACTAAAACTGCACCGAAAAATTGCACTAAAACTGCATTGCACTTAATTGCCTAAAAATGCACTAAACAGAACTAAACTGTGCTAGAATGCACTAAACAGAACTAAACTGTGCTAGAATGCACTAAACAGAACTAAACTGTGCTAGAATGCACTAAACAGAACTAAACTGTGCTAGAATGCACTAAACAGAACTAAACTGTGCTAGAATGCACTAAACAGAACTACACTGCGCTAGAATGCACTAAAACTGCTGCTATACCGTACTAAACTGCACTAAACATTCAATAAAGCTATACTAAAAATGCACTAGAGCTGGACTAGAGCTGCACTAAAACTGCACTCGAACTGCACCAAAACTTGCACTTAAACTGCACTAGAACTGCACTAGAACCGTACTACAACTGCACCAGAACTGTACTAGAACCGCACTAGAACTGCACCAGAACTGTACTAGAACCGCACTAGAACTGCACTAGAACCGCACTAGAACTGCACTAGAACCGCACTAGAACTGCACTAGAACCGCACTAGGATGGCACTACAACTGCACTAGAACTTCACTAGAACTGCAAACTGCGCTAAACTGCACTAAACTTCACTAAGATGCATTAAGCACTAAAAGTGCACTGAACAGCACTGGACTGCAGTAAACTGCACTTAACTGCAGGTGCACTTGTCAACTCAACCAGTGCAAACAGGTGTAAGGTCCAGACAAACAGGGCAAAACAGGTAGTGTCAACACAATAATCCTTTTTTTAGGAAAAAACTTGAAAACCGAAGGAAGAGACAACAATCAGCACTTGCAATGAGGGATTGAAGAGTAACCACCCTTCCTAAGCTTCTGATTAACCGTTTGCAGAAAGAAAACAAGAGAACAAATTTAATTCCAACTAAATTTCTGAATTTCTAGGAAAGCAGACGAGTGTTGCCAAGGTGGCTAATTTTTATCCATGCAGTAGATGATGAAACTAAAGTTCCCCAGTGGTCTCCAATCTGGGTCCAGCAAAGAATATCCCATCCTAAACAAGAGAGCAATGGGTTGCCAGACAAAGATGTCTTTAGCCTTAAACACACCTTGAGGAGACCACGCCGCTTGCCAACCTTCCTAGGTGACAATAATTTTTTGCAGATTTTATTGAAAAGCAAAAGCATACCGGGTTACGAAGCCATTGAAGGGGATCGCAGACAACAAGAGATAGCAAGTGAACCCACTCTTTAGCACTCGGGTTGGGGAAGAGTGATCTAGACCCCAGTCAATAAGCACCAGACCTTCAACATATAATATTCCAAAGAAACAGCTCTTAAAGATGTGAAAACCATGTCAAAGAGCTTAGATTTCAGCAGTAGTGGACCCTGAGATACTCAGATTACCTGCATATGTGGCAATAGGAAAGTCAAGTTGATTTACAAAGACCCCCCTTCATAGGCAAAAGGTCCCGGGTTCAACTGGAGTCCCAATCTACATCCCTCAAATTCTGTTGAGGTCTGGAGCCTGGAAACTATAAGCTGATGCTTAATGTTGGCCACTTATGGTCCCAAAAACTCTATCTGCTTGAAACACTGTATGATTCCTTTCTTTCCAAATACTCTAAGAGATGAAGCCAAGGCAGTAGCTGCCATAGTTCTACTTTACCGGAGAGAGGACCCTTCAAATTCTGACAGCAAGAGAAAGCTCGTGATGCTGAATGAAATAACAAAATAAAGCAGGAATCTCAACCGGACTCTCCAGGAAAAGGGGCAAGTGAAGAACCTCATCCTCATGGAGGCACAAGAGGCAGAGGGAGGAATCAACCTGCACCTCAAGTAAACAATCTTACAAACAAGGAACATCTGAGGCAAAAAATATTTTCAGCAAAGTTTAACTTCCTAGCAGTTCCCCTTTTTGGACCCACCACCTAAATGATATCCCCTTAATCTTCCATAAGTTGGCAGTAGTCTTATTCTCCAATTATTATGTTCAAATCCCCACCCACTTGTTTTGTTATGTAAAGAACAGACCAAAGGTCAGAAGTAAGTCTTCATAGACCAAGCAGGGACAGCATTATTGACCATCACTCCATGTAAATGACTTCCATGATGTGGGAGAGTTTGCGATCTCACACAATAAAATCAAAAAGTAGCTTGAGGCAACTCAAAAGTAAGACCTTTGTCAGCATTTAGTGGACCATATTCTCCTCTCAAGCACTAGACAGCTAACTTATGGGTCTTTAAATTTGACATAAAGCAAGATGCTGCCAAACCTCATTCCTTCCATTTCCAAAATTGTTTTATCCTAAATAATAAGAACTCCCCTAACAGAGCTAGATGCATCAAGAGCAGGGTAATCCTAGCTGAGGGAACTGACAGAGATCCTGGTCTAGCAATACAAACATGGCTTGCGTTTTGGTTTCTTCTAAATGATACTTCTGCATCTTTATTGGTGCCATTTTTTACTACTCAAAACAATTCAAAGAAATAATGATCATCTGTTGTCGCTTCGCCTTTTCTTGCTACCTTTTAGCAAAATTCTTTTTCCCTAATATCCTCATCAAACTTATCCTTTTGGCTTTGAATTGAATTAAACAAGGATTAGGCTGTTGTGTCACACACTCTTCTTCTTTCTTAGTGTTAGCTTACTTCCGCCTTTCGTACAAGAATTTACTTCTTCTGGTTCTTTGAAACAACATTATCAGTTTCCTTTCTCTCGATAACTACATTCAATTCAATTAATTAGTTGTTAACCAAAAAAAAAACACATTCAATTAAATTGTGGACAATAGTTTCCAAAAAGTCGGATAGAAACGTGGTATCATTTTGTGGGGAAACAGGATTTGGAGTCAATGACTGTCATTATGTGGTGAGCTGTTGTCCATGGTCTGGTCCAAGATAGTTAAGGGTGAGATTGCAAAGTGCATGGGGTGTCAGTCACCTTGATTATAGGCTGGCAGAGTTTTTTCTTGGTTCATGAGCATGGAAAGGCAGATGGTGGAGCCATGGCAGGTGTGGTTTACATTCAAATTTGTTATTGGGGTTCTATTTCATTGAGGTAAGGATCCATAATGGCAACTGTTTTCATCATCATCAGTAGCATTAGGGTTACCTAACAATGGCTAGAACTCATGGGTTAGAATGAAAGAAAGACTCGGTTTTGAAAGTCTTGATACATGAGGATTTAGACTAAATCTAAAATGATGACAATGACATGGACAAACAATGACGATGACAGTGATCAGAGGAGGAGGTTGCAAAGGGCACAAGATGTCAGTCACCTTGATTATAGTTTGGCAAGAGTTTTTTCTTGAATGATGTGCACAAAAAGGCAGATGGTGGAGCCATGGCAGGTGTGGTTTACATTCAAAATTGTTATTTGGGTTCCATTTTCATTGGAGTAAGGATCAATAATGGCAATTGTTTTCATCATCAGCAGTAGGCGTAGGGTAACAACATGAGTTGAGTATAGGCTAACCTAACAATGGAACTAGAACTCATGGGTTAAAATGAAAGAAAAAACACGGTTTTGAAAGTCTTGATAAATGAGGATTTAGACTAAAACTAAAATGATGATGACGACAGCGATGTGAGGAGGAACCAGTTCAGAGGTTAAGCTATAACTGCAATTACATTAATAAATAGGCAAAAGAGAAGGTCAAAATTTAGGAGCCCGGATCCGCTGGCCAAAATGTACCGTGGCCAAAGCGAATCACGGGGGCCCAGACACGGGACTCCCCGTGTGACGCTCGGCTGGCGCCCCGTGATTCGCTTTGGCCAGGTACATTTTGGCCAGCGGATCCGGGCTCAAAATTTAGTCTCCATGCAGAAAATAAGTTGAGCAGTGTCACAAATTAAAACGATGTGTATCTCTGAATGCAGGGCACATAAAAACAAGCTTGAACACAAGAATGTGATAGTTACTTGTTTGTCTGAAAAAATACAACAAGTTTTTTGAAGGGTTGGTGTTCACCAGAAATATGCCATGTGATTTCAAAAATATAATGTTTTCTTTTACATACAATACCTTATTTATATGAAGCCAGTTATTTATGCACTCAGGATGGTACAAATGCTTGCAGGAAAGCATAACAAGGGATTCATCCTCCTCATATTCCAGTCGACAAATAACACACCTACATTATGAGATGGAGATTAGCTATGATATCAGCGTAACTAAATGAACTGAAGTAGAAGCAGAGAGGTGTGCATACTGATCTGTGTTCCCATCTTGATTAGCTTTATATGTAACTGAAGGTAGAGAAGCAATTGTCTCTGCAGACAGTCCTCTGCTCTCTGTTCCTACTACATCCCCTAGTGCAAGCAATTCCTGAAATGTGGAACTACAGTTAATATAATAATAATAATAATAAAATCTTACAGAAATTAAATTAAATTTCACAAACTGCTCACGTTTACCTCATATGACAGCTCATCTGGGTCAACTTCTTGCCATGCATCCTGAGGAAACAAAAGTGCAAGAACATGAGAAATTGTAACAGGACTTGAAGAAAGAGATTTCTGGACAAACTTTGCTTTACTCAAGGTCAAATTTTTACAATAATCATCGCACATAAGATGAAATTTCAAATTATTGAAAGAGACAACTGTAATAAACATAACACACTGAATCCCATTGCAAAGGGTTCTCTAACCACCATCTGAGCCACATTCCTGTTACTATCACTCGAACAACTTATTGGAGATGAAGACGCTCTACTGTACTAGTCCACATATATAATACAACTTTCCACGACTCTTACACAAAAAAGAACTCTTCCAACCAATCCAAAAGCCAACAAGTTTTCATAGTGTCTTCTTTTATAATAGCCCAGTCTTTACAACAAGCCTCTAATACTTTTAAGTAGTAACAGGACAGTTTTTTTGCTTTGGAAAATGTTATTGGCATAGTTCATGCAAGATAATATGAATACTGCATACATGATTATATACCATGCTGGATATTTACCGAACTACCAAACTGACGATCATTAGGGCAGTGATCAGATAAAAGATTCTGAACCTTGGAAGACCAAAAAAACAAAATAAAGAGATACTTATCTACATAATCAGTGATTCATGCAGAGAGCACAAAAATAAGCAAGTCAAATAACATAGAAAGAATTGTTACATCACTGATACAAGAAGATCATACCCAAAGTTACATACACAATTACAAGGATAAATAAAAAAAGCATATTAGAACACAGCACCGACATCTAGTTAGGACAAGACTAACCAAATAATAGTAGTCTACAAGTACCTTCAAGAACAGCAGAAGCAAAATCAACAAAATTAATTATACCAAGACCACCCAAGGTCGCCTCAGTAAAACCCATAATAGATTTTTTACTCTCTTCTATAAGGGCATAAACAATGTAAGTAAGACAAATACCATTAGAAAAAACCTACCACCACTTATTTTTTAATTGGAACCTACCACCACTTTCAATAACACAAAAAACTAATACTAGGTTACTGCAATAAACCAATGTTTTATAGACATATCATAAGATTATATAGCTACAACCATCTAATTTGCTTCTCAAACAGGAAATCCTAATTGCAAAGCGATAAAATTCTCCACATTAACTGGTTTACAAAATAAACAGAAACCAACTACTACTAGAGATCTTGCTAAGGAAATCTGATAAGAATAACATATGTAGAATTACCTTAACTAATTCTTAAAAAAAATTTCCTAGTTTCGTAGTAGTAAAATTCTGATCAATTGTATTGCTTTCCACAAAGTACTAAAATTCTGATCAATTGTATTGCTTTCCACAAAGTACTTTGTAGTTTTGCATGTTCACCTCAGCGTTCCCTCACCTTGTAGTGAAAGCTAGTATGCACTTTCTCTCAATAATTTTCTGTATCCCATTTGCGATATTACAGTCTCTCATACAAAATGAATTGGCCCACAAACAGCACTATTACACATGACATAAAGTGCATACTAGCTTTACCCACAGAGGAGTTCTTCTCGTGACAGAATTCAAGAAGACGTTGAAATCATGCAAACAGCATCTCACTTAAGTTGTCACATCAACTTTTCTAATATGATGTCATTTGTTTCATCAAGAAAATCAAGGAAACAAAGGCACATAGACGCCTTTCACTATTTTCCTCCTATCCATTTTTATCAGTACTAAACACTCTTGTGTAAAATAAACCAATTTAGTAACAACAAGAATATACCGGTGAATTACTGTCATGCTCAGCATCTGGATCCTCGACATGCCCTAAAAGTACAAGACAAACAGCTCAAAATTCTAATAAACAATTATGAATCCTAAAACTACAAATAAACAAACACAAGTAAATAACCAATCACTCACAATCATTTATTCCTGTGAGAGCCATCAAATGCACGGCCACCTCCCTCTCTTCCGCATCCTGAAGAGCTCTTGCATAAGCTTCATCACTATCGAATGCCGAGGGATCAATATGCAACCCCATGTCCTCGGGTTCTGCAGCCCTCGCATGAGCGTCGAAAGCATCCTCATCATCGACGCTCTCGGCTTCCCCGTTCTCATCATGCTCACCCTCCGCCTCATCATCTTCATACACATAGCTCCCACTGTCGGAACTCCCGTAGTCACTCACCTCTCCGGCCATTCTCAGCATCATATAAGCCCTTTCCTACGCCACAACAAAACCCTAATTCGATCAGCTCCCATCGCACGCCAAAAAAAACAACAACAACAACTACTAAATCTAATCATAAAGAAAACCCGCAAACGAAGCTAAGCATAAACCACCGGAGTCGAGGCAGCACCTGCTCTTGAAGCGTTCGCGCAAGTGCAAGATCGGCGTCGACCTGGCTGAGGCTTGTAAAGGGCGTCCTTGAAGGGGGCCGAGCCGCCCCATTGGATCCGATTTCCGGCTCGTTCTGCGCAACAATGTTCTCATCGTTCGCCTTCTCTCCTCCTCCGCCTCCTCCTCCGCCGCCGCCGCCCACCTGAGCTTCCTTCGAGTTCTCCATGGCAGATTAAACCCAAAATCCTCCAAAAGCTCTATTACTCCCCGCGATCGAGATAGAGAGAGAGAGAGAGAGACTCCCTCCCCAACGAGGCACAAAAAAATCCCACCAAACGAATGATTGAGAGAGAGAGACAGACAGAGATATTCGATACAGGAAGCGGTGGTGGCCCTGTTCCTCCCTGGAGAAGGAAAGCGAAAATATGAAAATCAGCTGTCGATGCACTTGTTGTAGCGAGCGAGACCGAACAATAGAAAGGGGAGAAGTACGGTGTGGATGTACTTGTTTGGCGTGTGGTCGGAGCGACGTACGTGTAATGTAACGTTGGAGCTGGAGGCGGTGCTTTTCCCTTCCGTTCCGTCCTAGGCAGGCCAACAAACGTAAGATTCGTGGAGTGTGCCAACGGTCACATTTTCCAACTTTATCGTAAGAGGGGGAAGTCGGGAAGTGAAGTGGGGCACGAAAAGACACGTCATTAATTTGTGATGTAATTAAATTTAGACCCATACTATGTTATTATCATTATTATTATTATTATCATTAAACTAAACAAATCTAAAACATATCTTGGTAGCTTTCTTGTGCAGTGCTGTCTTCAAACTGTTCGAAAGAGTTGAGATAGGCAACCAGAAAGGGTTAGAGAGGAAATTATTTAGGGTTAAAAAAAAATTCGATTTTATTTTTATTAATAAGAGGGTGGGGTCGGGTTTTTTTTACGTGAAACCCGTTTTCGCCCCGAACCCGTGATGGGTTTGAAAAACCTAACCCAACCCCCACTCTGCCCAGTAGGGACTAGGGGTGGATATGGGTCGGATTTGGGTTATGTTTGTAAAAGCCCACTTGAAACTCAATCCAATTCCTTATTTTTTTTTAACGAGAACCGATCATAACTCGAAGGGCGACACACTCCACCGTTTCATAACAAGCCCACTTTTTGGACCATGCGTCGTACTATGATTGAGTACTTCACCGATAAAAAGTGAAGCGCGCACCACCTGATCTGAACTCGAAAAACTACGATTTACTACCTAAATCATAACTCTATCATTACAACTAAAGTTTTAGTTTGAAAATGTGACATAAACTTATTATCTCTATCTAGTTTTAGAGGGACATGGTGAGTAATGTTATGCCTTAGCTTCCATGAGCTATGAAATAACCTTCTTATGCATTTGGCTTAAAAGCATTCAAAAAGGTTAAACTTTAAACTACTGATTCCTAGGAAAAATGAGCGATGAAAAAATACAATTGTCAGCCTTGTTATTCTCAAAGTTTGAATCCCAAAGAACTCAAACTTACAACAGTACCTGAAAGCCCTTATAGCTTAAATAGATCTTGTTCTCATGATGGTTGATATGATCAATAACTTTTAAGTCACTTTGATCTTCTTTGTCTCCATGCAAAAACTTATCATAAATATGTGAAGACAAGAGTGGATTCTGGACATTCTACCTTGGTTTCAATAAAATACAGAACATCAGGATTATAATGGTTCTGCTATAAGAAACCCTTTGAGCATTAAGAGAACATTAACTTCAGTCAGGGTCAAGTAACATGGAGGACATGAGAACGTCCTGTAGCATAAATGGAGGAGGGGGTTCTTGGTGTCTTTCTCCTGAAAATGCCTATTAGAGATGGGTGTATATGCTCTAGACCTTCATCAATGGAGTCCTGCAATAGTGTGACTTTGAAAAGGTTTTATGTGAGGCTAGAGTCTTGCAATATTTGAGTAATTTTTAGTTAATTATATCCATAATTAATACCTTATTTCAGTAAAGTAAATTTAAAGATTTTGAGCAATTAGGATTTTAAAATCTATAATTATTTAACCTTTTATTTGCTTGCTCTACCTAAGCACTTGCATCTAATCTTAGAAAATTAACAAGTGATAAAACAACCATCATCCCCCTTCCAAATGAAATTGACACTTTGAAAGTAATAACCCTTACCCGTTTTGATTTTTACCCGATTAATTCGAACAAACCCGAATTCGATTCTAAACTCGAAAACATCAAATTAGTAACAACAATTAGAATGAAGAAATGGATTTTGTAGTTTTGCAATCAAATTGAAGAATGAACATACTCAAAAGGGTTGGCCTACCTGGCCACCCACCCCCACAAAAATGAGACACCCAAAATCAAATAATCAAGTTACCTTATCTATCAAACTATTAGTGAGTCACTTTCATTGATTGCATGATAATGGCATCCCAGTTTCCCACCCACCTTAGCCTTAATGAAAGGACATTGTCACATTGGGGGATTGATCCAGCCAGGGGGCGCATGATAGCGCCAAGGGAAAGTGGACATGGTCATCAAAAAAAGGTCATCAGGCTTCCTACAAGGCCTCTCCCCCCTTGACAATAATAAAGGGTTCATCTGTGTTTGCTGAATGAAGTGGGAGACCGGGATGGGAGTTCAGAGCCCCCCAAAAATAAATCTCTCCCTCCATCCTCAGGTGGAATTTACCCCGACTTCGGGAACGGAAAATAAATAAGAAACAAGGAAAAGAGATTGGGACACAGACGCAGAGAATCTCAGCTGGGTGTTGGTGGAAAGAAGCCGGGATGTCGTGTTCGTCGTCGTCGGAGGGGGAAGATGAGGGAACCGACGCTTACAGGAAAGGTGGGTACCATGCGGTGAGACCCGGGGATCAGTTTTGTGGAGGGAGATACATCGCGCAGAGGAAGCTGGGATGGGGGCATTTCTCTACTGTTTGGCTTGCCTTCGACAAGGAGACATCGGTACGATGCTTCTTCTTGTGTTTATTCTGTTGCTTCTTTATTTGATTTACGTCGATGCCGGTTCCTTGTTGGGGTTCGTTGATTGTATAACCGTTTTGCTTTTACGTTCAACATCTTTGACGTCTCTTTTGATTTGGGTTTGTTTAAAATATGAATTCTATATTCATTCGAAAGATAATCTTTCTGCTTACCTTCGGGTGAGGATTTGGTCGCTAATTTTTTTATGTTTGGAGAGGATTTGCATCGTGATCCATGTTTTGTGGGTGATCTGGGTGATTTTGTGACTGGCTGAATCTGTTTTAAGTTGTGGAATGGGTGGGTTGATGATCGGATTCCTATCAGCTGTTGGTGCGAATGACGGTTTTCCTTTTTTAAAAATTTCCCCTTTCTGCCTGATTCTAGAAACTGAAACTGAGACTAGTGTTTAAAGTTTTGGTTAGTTCTTCTTAATTGACACCACATCTTGGTTGGATTTCTTTTACTTCCGCTGATCCGTTCAAGTTACCTACATATTGAAAGATATGTTAGCCTCTTTAACCTCTTGTTTCTTTTGGAATGTTCATCTTTTCTTAAGGAAACCTTAATCTATAATAACTTCTATTTTAATCTGTAACACTCCCTTATGGATTCCTTTGCCAGAGATTTGTTGCTCTAAAAATCCAAAAGAGTGCACCAGAATTTGCTGGAGCTGCCATGCACGAGATTGAATTCTTGACTGCTATCGCCCAGGGCGATCCCTCTAATTCCAAATGCATAATTCAATTGCTGGACCATTTCAAGCATTCAGGTCCAAATGGGCAACATATTTGTCTTGTCTTTGAATTCCTTGGAGACAGCTTACTTCGCTTAATCAAGTATAACCGTTACAAAGGCATTGGATTAAGTAAAGTTAAGGAAATTTGCAAGTGGGTGTTGTTGGGTCTTGATTATTTGCACCGTGAACTTGGCATAATCCACACAGATCTAAAGCCTGAAAATATTCTTCTCGTGTCCACCATTGATCCTTCAAAAGACCCAATAAGGTCCAATGCAACTCCAATGCTTGAGAGACCTGAGGGCGGCCTTAATGGATGTACTGTATCGAGTACCATTGAGAGGAATCTTAAGAGGAAGGCAAAAAGAGCTGTGGCTAAAATCTCTGCAAGGAGAGAGTCAATGGAAGGAATTTCTGAGAATAAGAAGTCCTTGGAAGAAATTGATATGAGATGCAAAATTGTGGATTTTGGAAATGCTTGTTGGGCTGATCAACAATTTGCAGAAGCTGTTCAAACAAGACAGTATAGAGCACCTGAAGTAATTTTGGGTGCAGGGTACTCATTTTCTGTGGATATGTGGTCTCTAGCTTGTATTGCCTTTGAGCTTGCTACAGGGGACATGCTATTTATTCCCAAAGGTGGCCATGGATACGATGAAGATGAGGTAAGTTTACTTTTTTTTCTTTTGTCAAATCATTATGAGCAGTAATCAGATAGACTTAGGCTGCTTTCTAATTTATTTTGATTGCTACCTGGATTTTTTATTAAATTAATATTGAAGGTCATGCCTTATCACTTACTTTTACACATTGTTGCTCATTTACATGCTGTCTATTTTGGTTGAAGTTTTCTTTTTCATTTGACTTCTTAGTGAATGCTTCACTTGCTAGTTTGTTCTCTTTTCTGTATGTTTGGCTAACAAAATACTTTGTCACCCAAATGATATGTACAGTGATATTTACTACTGGCTCACTTGAGCCTTAATACAGAGATCTCATTTGCATGTGCTCATGAACATTAACTGGAACTGATGATTTTATTTACTTTTCTTGCTTTGAATATTGTGGCTGTTGGTTTTTTATTGCCTCTTGGTGGCAAAAAACCTCAAAACTCTTTTTGCATAATTAGAAGAGTTTTTCTACTAAATGATATAAGCTTGAAACTTTGAACCTGTAGTCGTTAAAGAAAGTACAGGCTTTTGTGAATTTTAAGCACAACTTAAATATCCTTTGTAGCACGAAGGTCTCTTTCCTGCTTTCCTCTGACTGAAAGTTTTGTGGTTTCAGGACCACCTAGCATTGATGATGGAACTCCTTGGAAAGATGCCTAGAAAGGTGCAAGGGCTTCATTTCTTCATCCATTGTTTGTTAATCTTGTTTTCCAAACATCTGATTCCTTTTTCTTCTGATGACAGATTGCTATTAGTGGGTGTCATTCCAAGGATTTGTTTGACCGACATGGTGACCTGAAGAGGATCAGGAGGCTGAAATACTGGCCTCTAGATAAGCTTTTGGTTGATAAATACAAATTTCCAGAATCCGATGCCCGTGAATTTGCTGAGTTTTTGTGCCCGCTTCTCGATTTTGCACCAGAGAAGAGGCCAACTTCAGCAGAGTGCTTGAAACACCCCTGGCTGAATAGCCAAGATCCTAAACCTATTGATGACAAGAAAGATATTGGTTTGCAGAAAGTGGAGGTAGGGATGAGTAAACTTCGTGTATAAGGGATAACCGAATGATGGATTCAGGGGTTTAACTTTTAAAATCTCCTCTGTGATGTGGGTTTGAGTTTGTGAATTTTTTAAGTCTGTATAGCTCCAAAATAAAGATTCATTGATTGATCAGAAGTCCTGAAATTGCAAATCTGAGGGAGTTTTGAGCATATTGGACTTTCCAAAATCTGTTCCAGTTAATTACATTCGTAAATACATGGTAGAAGATTGACTGTGATGCGATTGTCAAGTCTGAGTAGGATGTGGATGGAGAGAGGGAGATCCCACGGCAGTGGAGTGGCATTTGCATCTGTAAGAGTCAATTCGTAGCTTCTGAAAAGGCACCTTGCTACTCCTTTATCACTGACATTTTGAACAATAAAGGAGAAAAACACGTAAAGCACTCCTAGTGCTTGCACTTTTTGGAGGATAATATCTAATGGATTTGAGTACCTACTGCTTTTTGCCAAGGTAGAGGAACATGGTGGGTCCATTGTTATGTAAAGATCTGAGCTGTGTACTTTTGGTACTCTTGCTATGCTTGATCATCATTGTGATGAAGAGATGCTTTGGTTGATCTGTGAGGGACTTCATTCTTCATACAGGTAACCCTTTAACACTTGTGAGCCTTTTTCCCCCCCCCTTTTCTTTCTGATGGTGTAAGGTTGAAAAGGTTATTTTTGCATTCTGAGCATATATATTGTATTTGTAAAACTAATTTCAATGGCATAAGGAATAATTATTGGTCTATGTACTTCCATTGAATCTCTTTTAGCTTTTGAATTCTCTCTCTCTCTCTCTCTCTCTCTCTCTCTCTCTCTCTCTTTTTCTTATTTGTCACAAGGAAATTCTGTATCTCATCCAGAAATGCTCGTCAGCAGTTTATAAGTTTTGAACAGATAACCTTACCTTGTGATAGAAGCAAATTTCTGCAGTTAGAGATATGTGGGTTTCCTCTAAAACCTTAAAAAATGGAGAAGAGTTATCTACTTTGCCCTTTGTTGTTGTTGTTGTTGTTGTGTGGAGTATCTTTACAGTGAGCATGACCAACTTGCAGTAAGGTCCTCAACTCCATCCATCCATAAGCACCAGAGCTGGAAAAACTCCTTTCATGGCCAAACAAGCAGAAGGTGATTCGATCAGTTTCCCCTTTCTTCCTTCCACTCCCTGGGATGGTGCTACCTGTGTAATTCACCTTTCCTCCATTAAAACTGGAAACTGCTTGCAGCTTGTTAGTTATGAACACATTCGTACAGGAAATTATGGGAGCGATGAAAAGCTCAAGCTTTCAAATTCCGAAAATCTCTTAAATACTCATATGGGTCACAATGGTTATGAAACATTCCGTACACGAAATTATTTTTGAAGTGCTAATCAGTCATGCCTGTCAATGGGCTTTACTGGGGATGTACTATCACAGCCTGGAAAGAAAACTGCAAGAACTTCCCAGTACCTCCCGGTTGAAATCCACCGTTTAGTGAAAGTTGATGCTGATTAATATTTATTAGAGTGTAAAGAAATTTAGAGAAATATCCGTATCTATTTAATGTTGAAGGATATAGACCAGAGTTTTAAAAACCGAACCGAACCGGCTGGTCCGACCCGGTTGAACTAGAATCGGAGGCCAATCCGGTTCTTATTGATTCAACCCTGTTTACTATAATTAGGATTATTTTTGTCTCTTTTTCCAGAGAAATATTAAGAAAATATAAAGTATAAAGCATAATATGCAATGGTTGAACCATTGGTCCAACCCAGTTCAACCAGGTTTGACCAAAACCGGACATATTGCCGGTTTGATGGCCGATTCGGTTTTTAAAACACTGATATAGACAAACATTTGGGTCTGATTATTTTTACCCAATGAAATACTATAAATTATTAGTATATTAATTTTTATATGCTGAATTGCTGATTAATATTTATTATTGTGTTATGAACCCCCCTTGGACCCTGACCTCTCCAATTCTCCCAGCCTTGAGACTGGGAGTGGACAGGGTTTAGAGTGTTAATGATAGGTTAATCAAGTTGAACCGTTTTATTCTAATTTCATAGTTTTTTAAATCATTGATTGGATTAGCTAATAACTTTTGGGTATCAAAATTGAAAATATTAAACATTTAGGTTTGGTTATTTTTACCCTATGAGATACTAAAAATTATTAGTATATTAATTTTTATCTAGTATATATTTTTTTAGTCTGCTTGTAAAAAAATCTCTTTATATATTTTGTGTTTTTTATAGCAAAGAAAGCTCATCCTCGGTGGTTGGTAGTTTGATATTTCTCTCTTTTCTTAAATCAGTATAAAGTTAGGTAGATATGTCCAAATACAATTCATGTAAATTTAGGTAATACTTTGATTCATTTATCACATCTTAGGTCGACCCCAACCTTTATCTCCCCAAAAGGCCAAAACAAATACCTTTTTTTTCTTTTTTTTTACTTTTTTTATTTTTTTTTATTTTTTTTTATTGTTGTGTTATTGTTGTTGTTGTTAAGACATCTTGAAAATATATATATATTGATGTTGAATGTTAAAAATAATTTCATAGTTAAAGTTTATATTGCCGAAAAATCTCTGGTCAGCGAAACAGTGCAACAATTGATTAATTTGACTGAATTACAGAAAAAATTATAATTTAGTATTATAAATTGAGAAATTATATGGGTGCGATCTCTTATACGGTGTAAGACGATGAAGTTGCTGCTTCCCTTGAGTTGATGATGAACTTCAACTCTTATAGTGAATGTGCACGAATAACGACGGATGTAGTTGACAAAATGGGCCAGTTGGATTTTGGCGTCTACAAAATCATAATTTATATGAAGAAAAAAATACTAAAATTTAAAATAAATAATAAATAAAAATTATATTTGGACCGGTGTAACTCGGGGCCGGGTTCGGACATAAATGGAGGGCAGTTGTCGGAAAGAACCGTTAGGGCTCGAGGCTGCTATATATAGACGAAGTTATCGACCACAATTACCTCCTGCGTAGGTCTCTCTTATCCTAGATTTGGTCGGTTTGGACGATATGCGACTCTCATTTGCCATATCCAGATCTATCTTCGTTCCGCATTAAGCAGGCTCCGAGCTTCCGACTGGTTTTAATGGAAACTTATTTTTTATCTTTACGTACGGTATTTGTCCGAGTCGGCGTCTTCTTTCTTTTCTTCTTTTGTGTGTTAGCGTTTCGGTTTTTGTTATCTGGGTAGCGGTGATGAATCCTAGCGGAGAAATTAATGATGGGGCTTCGTTGGCCTCGACGATTTTTCTCTCATTTGCAAAGGATTTCTGAGCAGCAACCCCTTCTCTGGGAAGTATTGTTCCGGCCTTTTTCTTTTCGGGGTGCAGCGTCTAACCAGAAACCCTGATGGTTATGGGTTCTTTTCTGGGTTTTAAACTGTCACAAGATGTAGATATTCGTTTGTTTGATTCAGAAACGGGGGTTTCGAACTAACTGGATGCAGACAAACAAACAATTCCATCTTGAACTGTTTCTGTCGTTGATCTGGTTTATTCTTTGATCATGTACAGCTATCCAGGTCAGTTATTAAAGAAAAACGCGTGCTTTGATAGTTTCACTTATGGCAATATTAAATCAGAGTCGAACTGCCTCATCAATTTTTCAGTCTGCTCTGTTGAGAAACCCTCTGGTTCCTTGAAAAGTGGGAGTAAACCCATAGATTAGGTATTTGGTACTGTTGGCTGTTAACTTGCTCTTCCTGTTTACTTCCAATGGAGGTCTCCTTGGAAGGCCGTCATGGGCATTTATAAGAAACCTCCATGGTGGAAGCCCAAATGGGTGGGGTATTTTTGGCTTCAATGTGTTCTAATTAAATTCAACAAACCAGACAAGCAAGAACACCAGTCAGCATTCAGGTGCAGACGGGAGCTTTTTTTAATTCTTTGAAAGCCAACATGCTAACCCATAATAGAATTGATTCTGTCAAACGTCTGTTCTCCGGTCAACAGACTCTGTTCCTCAATGGTTGTTGGATTTTTCAGAGCACTACCAGTGACCCACTGACCCAAAAGTCTCCTGCTGCATTCGGTGCCAAACATGCATCAAAGGTAATGGAAATGGCTACAGTTCAAGCCTGCAATCCCATAATGAAAACCACTCTCTGGTGTGCATATATCATGTTAAAGTCAACTAAGAAAGCAAATTACTGAGCATGTCGGTTGATTTTTTAACTTGTTGTATGACTCTCAGGCCAGGCCCTTAACCACAGAGCCTCCCACTTGTTGCTGCTTCCTACAGGAAACCAGCTCATGTGAACGCAAAGACACTTTACTGAAAGGCAAAAAATTGACCATCAAGGGAATGGACGATGAACCTCCTCTGACATCTCACATCAACTGTAATTTCCAGTCACACTCATATAAAGCTCAACTTTAATTGTCTCTCATGCGAGCTCTGTGAGATTTCCTCTCATCCCCTCCTTTTAGTGATGTAGACCCCTCATAACAGGGATGAACTGAGAAACCCATGCATGAAAAATTGTGGGTATTGTAGATGGTTTTGTTGGAGAGGTAGAAGACAATTCTCGAGACCAATCTACAGGCTCAATAGAGAAAATGTGACTTTCTTAAAGCCAATCTACAGCCTAAAAAGAGGAGCAGTGACTTGTCAAGGTAACTTCTCATCCAAACTTTAAAGCTGATTCAACTTGTCAATGTAACTTCTCATCCAAACTCTAAAGCTGAGTCAACTTGTCAAGGTAACTTCTCATCCAAACTCTAAAGCTGATTCAACTTGTCAAGGTAACTTCTCATCCAAACTCTGAAGCTGATTCGATCAACTTGTTTAACAGGTCCTAGTTTGTGATCAGTACAGGAATGATTCTCTGTCTCAACAGTTTGAACCTTGAATGAAGCCGGTACCCTTACAACAGAAAACTCTTCCTTAGCTTCATCCCCCCCCCCCCGTGTCTTTCTCTCGCTAGTCCCTTTTTTTTTTTTTTTTTATTGAAGCAGTATGGACTGTTGGAGTGGTCCATGTAGAAACTCGACATTTTTGTGAAAAAAAAACCCCCTACAATTATGGAGCCTGTGAGTGGGCATGGAGACTGATTTTTGGTTCCTTCAAGTGTCTACCCAAAAACTGCAGTGATTTGTACCTGTACCGGTTTCCAAAGGGGTTCCTCTTGGTGGACCTGATCACAATCTCCCACTCCATTCTTTGTAATTAACAAAGAATTTTTTTCTTCACAGGAAATCGTTCCCCTGCTGTCTTCCTCAGGTGTACAGGCACTGAATTATGAGCTTAGATATTTCCATGAACATCTTCCTCAGGCCACTCTGTGTTGATGATCGATTGGTGGCCTGCAGAGGGAAGATGATCTTGTCCGTCTGATGGTCCCCAGTGGCTGAGGAAAACTGAAAGATCTTTTTGAAATGGTCGGTTCATGTCTGGAGACACAATTAAGGGGAGGTAAGGTAATCACACTTGGCAAGGAAAGAAACAAAAGCTGCCCATGTCATTGAGAATTAACATGCCCTAATTGTAGCACCTATTTATTGTCTTATTCAAGAGAGAGAGAGAGAGAGAGAGAGAGAGAGAGCAAATGAGAGAGAGAGAGAGAGAGAGAGAGAGAGAGAGAGAGAGAGAGAGAGAGAGAGAGAGAGAGAGAGAGAGAGAGAGAGCTGTTAGATGGGTTGGGTGTATAGTATTTATGTTATCAATCAACCTTTTGTGACAAAGGATCAAGACCCAATTAGGACATCTCAGCCTCATTCAAATCGGATTTGTTGAACCCGGCCCAACTCGGGTTTGCTCGTTGAGTTGGGGTAGAACCTTGACTCGTTTGTTTATTTTGTATATGTTTTGGTGTCCATCAACCTATGTGATTCAATGTTATGTCTTTGTTCATATTGTAATTAGTTATTTCTCTTACCAAAAGATACATATTACTATATTAGTTAATTGCATTTGTTTTATGCCTGTGCATGCTAGTACTTCTAATGCAATTAAGATACCATATGAGATAATGAAATGAGATGATTTCAACATAGTGCATGAGATGACAAAAAAAAAAAAGAGGACTTTTTGGGTAGTTTCCACTTAGGGTTTTGATAGAAGACCTCTCTTTGATTAAATAAGTTTTAAATCCATGAAACGGATGGCTGCATGATAATACAAAAAAGTGGGGCATGTTATGGATGGATTACATAAATCTTGAAGGGGGTCAATGCCATGGACTAGGTTCCAAAGGGTGGGTGGCAATTTCAGACCTCAAATTCTATTAAAATTGTTGGGATGTCATTAACATTATGCCTCCCACATGAAAGAGACATTAAACTAAGGTCTTTAATTAGTCATTAATAATTTAGAGTTAGGGGTATGAGATTCATCCTTTTCATTAAATTGTAAGATGCCAGAAGTCAGGTAATCACATGATTGGATTTGAATTTCTTGCCCTGGACTTGTTTGACTAGAGAGCCAAGACTTGATCAAGAGCCAACTTTCCTTTCTTTGTACTTTAACCATATTTTTAACTATAATCAGTAATTAGATTAGGACAAGGGTCTAAGATTTGTCTGACTTTTGTAAGTCAATTGCCCCATATATGTCTTTCTTTTTTTAATATAGTATTTTTAAAGTTGAACCTTTCATCAATACTAAAGGTGTTATGATTTTTTTACATTACATGTGCTATAAAATTTAGTAACTGGAAACTCTGGTAAAAAATAAAATTAAAAATTAAAAATATTTAAAAAAAGAAGAAGAGTGAGGCGGAAGCATAGTTCCAAACCCTAAGTGAATCTAGTTTTAATTAAGGGGAAGAGGCATGTGGGTGCACAACCTTCTAGGGCATTAAACACTAATTAAGCCTAATTCCAAGTACATGCAGTTGTAAATGACTAAAGGGTGTTGGGTATTCAAGAAAGAGGTAGCTTTGGGTTTATCATCTTTTGCCTCTGACAAACATTAGAAGATCTTGTGGATTTCATAATGATTCATAATGGAATATTAAATTGGACATGGTTAATGCTATGATAATGGTGGGAAAATCTAACCAAATCAAAGTGGAAAAAATATTGGGATCTCTTGGGTCTTCAATAAACATGATCCAACTTGCTCTTACCATTTCAAACTTAGGAACCAGTTCTTCTTAATTAAGCTGTACTTCCATCTATTACAAAATGAAATATTATTTATTTTCGTGATAAAAATTAAAATTGACTTGTATAAGTGCAACATTGCGAAATAATTTTAATTTGGAGTCATGAATTAGTTAAAAAAAAAAAAAAAAAAAAAAAAAGTTCTAAACTTCATGTTTTTCTACTTATTCATTAAAAAGTAATTTTTCGAATTATTTAAAAAGGAAATTTAAAACGCGGAATCATAAATCACAAAGAATAATGATTAAAGTTAAACCCCGAGAAAAAAAAAAAAAAAAAAAAAAAACATGGAAGTGGACCCCACATTCGAGGACCCCACCGTCGACTGGCCTATGGGGATGGGATTTCTGGTCGAGGAGGCCCGCGAGCTACGGAAACCGGGTTGAGATTCTCGCGACTCGGGGCACGCGATCCCGGTATTCGCTCTCCCATTTTTATCTCGAGATATAAACACGTCCCGTATTATCGCGATAAAGGGATTTATTTCTCGCGAGTGCCGTGGCCGCTGCTGTCAACGAATACTACAAGAATCCAGCAGTGGCGCCAGGTGGCACCACTGCTAAAGGCCAAACACAAAAACCGGAGGAGAAAAAGGGTCGTCCTCGTAACCCAAAACCCCATTAAAATAATATTTTAAAAATATGACGTGGCACCCGAATTTTTTTTACTTATTAAATTACTGATCTAACCTTCTCCGAATTCATTTAAAAAACGTGAATATTCAAATATTTTTTATTTTCTTATAAAGTTATATTAGGTATTTTCTTGAAATATAAAGTCACATAATAAATATGTGGACCAATTTTTTTTATTTTTTTATGCGGGGGCTAGTTTAGTCTTTTACAAGAGAGGTTGAGAGAAAGTCCAAAATTCCGCGTTCCAAAACTTTTTTTTCAAAAAAGCAGGTACCCCCAAAATTCAAAAAAAGCGAATCTTCGTTCTCCCGGGGCAGTTTCGTCCTTTTGACTGCCAGCCGAGTGAAGAACCACAAAAAGCACTGTTGGCGGGGGGAATGGAGTAGTGAGAGAGAGAGAAAATAAAGAAGAAGAAAGAAAGAAAGCGAAAAGCGGGCCCCACAAAGCAAGCTGTCACCAGCCCAGTCCTCAGTCCTCACTCCCTCTTCCCGCCCTTCTTTATAAACCCCTCCTTCCCTCTCCTCTCTCGAGTAAAACTAACCTGCGCCTTCTCACCCCTCCTCCCTTTCTTCCCGGCCTCCGGCACCCTTATCCTGTGCACCGGCCACGATGAGTCGCTCGGAGGCGGCCGCTCCCTTTCTTCTCTTTCTCGTCCTGTCGTGTTCCTTCTCCGTCGCGGTGCTCGCCGCGTCGACTTACCCCTACAAGGAACAGAAGCAGACGCTCAATGTCGCCGGCGGCGGTATGGGAGGCGGCGCGGCGGCGACGACGGAGTCGAAGCGGTACGAGGGGTCGTCGGATTTAGTGAACCTCCGGTACCACATGGGTCCCGTCCTATCCTCCCCGATCAAAATCCACCTCATCTGGTACGGCCGGTGGGCTGCGTCGGACCAGCGCGTCATACGCGACTTCATCCTCTCCGTCTCCGACACCTCCGTCCCTAAGCCCTCCGTCGCGCAGTGGTGGTCCACCGTCGCCCTCTACACCGACCAGACCGGCGCGAACATCACCCGCTCCGTCGTCATATCCCGGGAGTACACCGACGCGGGCTACTCCAAGGGCACGCGCCTCACCCGCCTCTCCATTCAGCAGATCATCCAGCACGCCGTCGCCGCCTCCGCCGACCGCGCCGTCGACCACAAGAACGGCATCTACCTCGTCCTCACCTCCCGCGACGTCGCCGTCCAGGAGTTCTGCCGCGCCGTCTGCGGCTTCCACTACTTCACCTTCCCCTCCATCGTGGGCTACACCCTCCCCTACGCCTGGGTCGGCAACTCCGGGACCCAGTGCCCCGACGTCTGCGCCTACCCCTTCGCCGTCCCGGCCTACATGGCCGGCGGCGGACCCAAGGCCCTCCGCCCCCCCAACGGCGACGTCGGCCTCGACGGGATGGTGAGCGTCATCGCCCACGAGCTCGCGGAGCTCTCCTCCAACCCGCTCGTCAACGCCTGGTACGCCGGGGAGGACCCCACCGCGCCGACGGAGATCGGGGACCTCTGCGAGGGACTGTACGGTACCGGCGGCGGCGGGGGTTACACGGGGCAGGTGCTCAGCGACCGGAAGGGGAGGCAGTACAACATGAACGGGAGAGGAGGGAGGAAGTTCCTGGTCCAGTGGGTGTGGAGCCCCGTCTTGAAGGCCTGCGCGGGACCCAACGCCCTCGATTAGATTAATATTAATAATTCCTCATTTTTGTCCATTATTATTATATATTTTTATATATTATTTTTTTATTTTGAATCCTAGACAAGGAGGGGGTTACAGACTTTATACCGTCATTAATTACACCTAAATTAAGTTATAAATTTATAATAATTAGTTAAATTTTTATTATTTTGTTTTTTATTTTTTTTTTTTTTTTTCGCCTCCCCTCTGATATAGTGTATTAGTTCTTCTGGGTCCTGAATGTAAATAGAATATTATCCATTTTCTCATTATTTTCATTAACTTTCTCCTAATCTCGTACCCCTTGTAATATAACTTATAACATCACAACTTCGTGATTATGAAAAAAAGGAAATTAAAGTGATGTCCTCTTCTTATTTATTATTATTATTTTTTAAATCTAAAAAAGGTGATAAGTTGTAAATGTGGGTCCAGTATGAAAGGACGGGTCTGATTTCGTACAATAAAATTATCAAGCCCCTGTTGCGTACATACTATATGAAAGTGTGAACTAATATGGAAATCAATAGGGGAAGGAGGGGGGTCCCAGCGGTGGGTCCGGGGTATGTCCGAGCGGCCAAGGCATCCACGGAGGTGGCCTCTTCTGTGATGATTGCACCCTGCCAACTGTAACCGATCACGACGAACGCGGGAGCGGTAGCGGGGTCGGTTTTTGGACGTTTGTGATTACTCGGGGACGTCTTATTAATTTACCGATTAATCGAACATTAGAGGCGCCCTCAGTCAAACTGTTAAGCAAGGACAGACCCAGGTCAAATGACGGACAAGGACCCCATTCTCTCCCAATTAATGGATGGATGTCGGAAAGCGTGGGCCCCAACGGGATATGTGACGCGGGTCCCACGCAATGGAGTTGGAGACACTTCGAAGTTCGAATATCTGGTTTTATTTTTCTTTTTTTTTTTTTTTTTCCTCGAAATGACTTGGTGGGCTTTAAAAGCGGTCGCAAGTTGCATTAGGGTGGTAGCGTTTAAGTTGTTGGTACGACACGGGTGCATTTTGGAGTTTGCACGTGTGAGAGGCCATTGGATTCGCTGAGGTCCTGACCACATTAAATGATCGATGATGGTACTACTCTCGAATCTCGTAAAATGTGGTACTGCTAAACTGCTAAAGTAGGGAGGATAGGGAAAGGGGTATGACACAGGATAAGAGAGGATAAGAGTGCCCAATGTTATTAAGGACGTGTATGGGAGGCCCTGACATTATCCCGATGGGCCCACGGCCCATAACATACCGTGGACCTCTTTTCTTACCGAACCCTCCCTAGACAGGGTTGACCGTATCGGAAACCTGATACGTATCGTAGACCCCACAAAACGATAGTTATCAGCCATATTGGGTCATGTACCAGCATCGGATACCCTAAAATCCGATACGTCTCTGCCGAAATGGATACGTATTGGCCAATATGGTCTGCCCTCTCCCTGGAGGTGTATGCTAGATAAATCCTTTTCAAATGTTTTTGGGATTAAAATCAGATTAAACCGGTCAGGAGGCAAAGTTCAGAGCAGGGTAGAGAAGAATAGACAGATTGGCATTTAAGTTGGACGAGAAGAAGATTAAGATCAGGATTGAAATGCAGGATTCCCTGGAAATCACATTTACATAAGCTGCAAACCTTTTTTTTTTTTTTTTTTTTTTTCTTTATGGTGTAAAAAGTAATGTAACCTTTTAAATCTGAAATGTATCAGACGTTATATATCTTACACAACACTAACACGCCCAACCTACTGTGTCATAGTTGCAAAAACAGGGTGGGAAGTGGGAACAGAGACTATGTACCGATTAAATTATAGCTGCTACATTTGATGCTGGTGAATTCTCTGCAATAACTTCTCGTCTTTCCTGCCAAGTTCTTGAAAACAAAAGAGAAGTCTCTCCGTTCAAATTTGTGGGGGCTTTTAACCACCACCTTCAGAACTGTTTCTCTCACCTGCCGATAGAGAGAGAAGGAATCAGTGTAGCTGTAAATGTCGCCATGCTGGTAAGTTGGAACAGAGGTTTCAGAACTCAAAGAGTACTTCGACCCACAAGGAACTGTAGTGTGTCATAAATTCTCGGAGATCAAAACGTGGATGGAAATGCCGTTACATGGTCAGACCCAGAACTTAGAAATGAAACATGGATGCAATTGAAAGCCAACTTGTGGGATTTGCTCTGGGAATCCATGAGAGAAGAGTAAATGAGCAATTATATGGACATGACACACATCTGTAACTAAGAAGGAAAAGGCAATTAATGGAGTTCTACAAGTCAAAGGTATATTTACATACATGTCTGGTTTAAATTCGTGCTACACGCAGCGGTAGCAGGCAAGTGAAGGTGATCTGAATTCAAAGCATACTCGTTGGTCATGGAGAGTGTTAAGGATTGCTAGAAAAGATTACCTTTACTGGAGATACTGCATTGGTGTAGTCTTCGAGGCAAGAGGGTCCAACATTTTACTCTCAACGAAGCACTGAGGCGCCCTGAAATCCTTGCAGCTCCAAGATGGAGTTGTCTCCACTTCCCCACCGGCTGTGCTGGAACGTTTCGCAGCAAAAGAAAGGGTACTTCTTGGTGGTTGATCCCGCCGTGGCTCTGATGGACCACTGGAATCCGGTTTCCCTTTAGGCTTTTCCAGATCTCTAATACTGCACAAGCTTAACGACAGTTTTTTCTGCTTAATTCTGGCTTTCTTCCCACTAGCGAGGAGTCTGGCCTCGGGTCTGTTGCAGCAATTTTTTGTGGAACTCCCAGTTTCGTACTTCTCCTTCTCTGCCGATGTCTGCTCACATTCTCTGTCACTCGACGACAACAACACTGCGCGGTCCCCATCTCTGCTTTCCACATCTCTGACAGAAGATGGGGTTCCTTCGCATATCAAAACTCGTTTGTGCTTGGGAAGCTCCGAGGGGGCCTTCTTCCTCTTCCCCTGCTTCTCCCTGTTTGAACTAGCAAAGTTACTTGAAATTCTGGGGGAGCTATTGATAGCCCTGTGCAACCTCCGCGCCAATTCTTCGTCGTTGTCGTTCTTGAACCTCCGCCGTCCCTTGTACAAAACCTTGATCGGAACCTGTTTCTTCGGTTTCCTCGCAGAATTTCCCCCGGCGTTCACGTCTTCGTCCAAGGACGCGACGAGTTCCAGAGCGCGTTTGGCTGCGGCGAAAGCCCTAGCTGCCGCAGCGGCCTTTTCGAGAGCAGCGGCCTTGGCTGCGGCTGCAACTTCTGCAGCAGCTTTAGCTGCGGATAACGAATCTTCGATAACCTCTTCTTGGGTTTTCCCAAAATAGGGCGAGTGGGGAGAAGAGGGAAACGCGGTTTGGCTACTCTGCCTCTTTAATCCTGCGAGCAGACGCTTCCGAGGAGGCAAACGCGCTTCGATATCTCCGTGATCGTCATTAGAACAGCATCCGTTAGCTTCCATCTCTCTCTCTCTCCCTTTGTTCGCGACGTTATGGTATCAATCCTCCACCGAAACCTCAAAATCTTCGGACCGACATGCTTAAACGCGGGCAGCGAGCGATTCCCAATCACACTCGTGATCAGAATCGCCTGATATAAATCCGAAATCTTATCCACCAAATTTCAACAAACTAACAAAATTCAATCCCAAAAACTCATCGAAATTTACTCTAAACCCACTCATCCGAATCCACAAGAAAAATAAAAAATAAAAAAAATCCGACAAATTGAAACCAACTTCAGCTCGACTCAGACAATCCTCATCGCTACAAGACTATTGCTCGACTCTTGAACCAAAATAAAAGAATCCGTAGCCGGACATCGTCGCTCGCGGCTCCACATCGATTGAATTCCACGATCAAGACCTCGAATTCGATCCTACTCTACCATCGCAACGGCGGAATCAGATCATTAACCAATGCAGAGACGTGAAGATGACAGAACGATCGGACGGAAGAAGGGGAAATTGAAGACGAATAGAGTACCTGAATTGTTCGTCCGGGTGAGATCAAGCATCGGAGAATTGGGCTCTCCTTTTCCTCGGTTAATTGCTCCGACTCTCGTCGCCGGAAATGCAAACCAGAGCAATTTTTGTGTGTGCAGGAGAATTCCGACTGCTCGGGGAAAACCAGGAAGCGAATATTATTTATTATACCGTCGAAAAGCAACAGAAATAACCACTGATTCCTAGCAAATAACAATAGTACCCGTCTGCTAGCTGCTTGATTGTTTATAAAAATAGTATTTTTCTTTTATAAATTTTCTTAAAATATTCAAATCCGATATATTATAAAGTTTTGCCAATCATTTTCAGAATAATTATAAAATATTTATGTCATTTTATGCTTTACTAACCTTAATCTCTGTCATTTTTTATTTTTTAATGGATGCTATTGCTTGTATTAGGTATCACCCCACATGATATTTATTTATTTGCCTTTTTTATTCATATAACCTTCAGCTGATGATACTCAAAACTAATCATCTTTTTAGGTTGGTGTTATAATTATTTATGAAAATATTTTAATTTAATTTAATTTTTGCTTAAGTTTGAGGAATAGTCTTTCTTATCTTGGATCATGAATAAGTGCATTGACCTTAATATTAAGTGGGTCTGCCAGTGCACTATGAAGCTTGTTAGGTGTGTTCCACATCAAAGATACCAGGGCATGTCATTGATTGCTTGCATGTTTATATCCTTATTAAACATTGAAAGGGTCACATGAAAGTGCATTGATCCAACTATGTCAAGAAAAAGTACAAGAATTTTATTTTTTTATCAATTGTGACACCAAAAAATGCAAAAAGGTATTTTTATTTTTTGATAATTTTTCTTTTAAACTAAAAGGAACTTTTACTTAGAAAAATATGTAGTTCTTCACAAATTATTCCAAATATAATTCAAACCAATTTTTATCAAATATTTTGAACAAACCCGGACGATTATTAACCAATCTAACCAAACCATTCTGAACCAAAATTGTAATATATTACATTGTGAAAGATAATTTTTCATTATCTTCTTTCTAAACTCCCAAAACCAAATATTTTTTGCCAGACATTTACTCTTTGTCTTCTTCACACGTGATTACAAGTGTTGCATATTATTCCTTATATGTTTATTAGTCGAACCCTTCTTTTTTATTCTGATTTGTCTCATGTAATAAGTCACGAGCCTCTGTTATAATTTATGTTTTGGAGTAGAATTTTAAAATAGTGAATCTAATATATATTATTGAATGAGAATCACTTTAGAAACACAAAAATTGATTAACTTGAGAGTTCTATTGGTGGTTCATTGTTGGTATTGCATGTAGTTTCTGCTTGAAGTAAAAGATTGTTAACATATTACCATACTGAATGTTAAGTTATTACCTCTTAGCGTAATTTTCATTTAGTCTACAATATATAGTTTTTAATATTCTTATATGTTTTTTTAGTGGCATATGAAAAATATTTCTAGTGGCACTTGCAATGGCTGTTAGTCAAGTAATGCATTAAAATGTTTCTAGATGTATAACAAATTGCTGATTTAGTCTATATGAAAGAGGGAAAATATGGTTCTTTAATTTATGAAAAACTTAATATAATTTTAAAAGTTATAAAAATATTTTACTAATTTAATTTAATTATTTAAAATTATGATGACTCTATTATAATAATATAATTAAAATTAGAATATATATATAATAAAAACTAATTTAAAATAATTAAGTTTAACTTTTGTTTTTTTGTTGTAGCAAATGTCTGAAAATATGGGCACATTTTATTTGTTGTCTTTGAAAAAGGAGGGAACGAAGGCCAATTAGACCCAATTATTCATATTTTAAATACAATTTATTTAAAATTATTTGTTTATCGATTCAATCAATCTATTTTTTTACATCATCGCCATTATTATTCAAATTTTGGACAAAAATGCGATATAAATTTGTTTATAATGGGTCCCACTATGATCCTTTGTGTCAGTTGTTGATCGTACACGTTTCACTAGTGTCGCACGTGCGACGGCATCAACCGCCTTTCGGTTCTGAGTTCTGAGTCTTCTGCCACCGCAACCGCCACCGCCACCGCCACCGCCTCCGCGCGACGTTCTGGGCGGTTAAATGCGCGCCTTGGGGCCGTCCCCGTGCTATTTTCAAATCGAACGGAAGTGCAGCAGTTTCCCGCTATTTCCCGACCGGATCGTGGGCCCAACCTGCTTACCTGCTGCCGACTCGTCTTCTCTCATTCCATGCTTTCATCTTCTTCAGCTGCATCTTCGTCCGATTGAGCAATTCGAAGCCCCCACGTCGGTACCATTTATGGGTTTGTTATTTTCCTGTTCCTTTTTTTGCGTTTTCTTCGTTTACATTTAAGAAACCGAAGATGAAAATGTCCGGCAAGCATCCTCTTCTATTTGAATCAGTTCCTTATCCTTACACTAACAACTTCGTTCGAAATGGGTGGACGATTGTGATTCTTCTTAAGACCTGACAAGTATCTTGAAAATCATTTTGACTAAGTTGAACTAACAATAAAAAATGGGTTTAAGTCTGTACCTATGAAAACCATGTCGAGAAAGATTCAGTGATAGTATTGTGGAATGTTTGCGAGTTCGGAAAGAGGTTAGCGACTAATGTTAGTTCGCACTACCGCATGCTAGTTCAGTTACTTGTACCCAAATCTGACTCGCTTATTCTGTGCTACTC
Organism: Aristolochia fimbriata; assembly: GCA_019845555.1. Taxonomy (NCBI): domain Eukaryota; kingdom Viridiplantae; phylum Streptophyta; class Magnoliopsida; order Piperales; family Aristolochiaceae; genus Aristolochia; species Aristolochia fimbriata. The sequence continues at coordinate 24,593,168 of CM034083.1, forward strand.
TGTCGGAGAAATTAGATAACTAATTGTAAGTTGCATCAAATTTTAAAACATCTGGTCTATCTGTATAGGAAAATAGGGTTTATGAAATGTTGTGTGCAATGGAATGTAGATTTGAATTTCATCTAGTTACTATGGATACAATAAAGACGCTGACGTTTATTGCTAAATGAAAGAAGGACCGACAGAGTTTTAATTGCGTGGCTGCTTTTGCTACTCTTATTGGGAAAATTTTATGCTCACATCTCTTGTGAATTTTCTAATCTTGAGTTAAAATCCTGTTCTGGTGCAATTCTCCATGAAAATTGATGGTTGCCTGAGAAGCCTATTTCATGATAAAACATGAATGAAAGTGTATATAAGTGTTGTTTTGGAGGCCCTGTTGACTGAAGTTGACTTATATCCAAGTGGTTACATCTCTTCGATCACAACCCTCTCAAGTTCTGCCAAATGCCAAACTTTAGCGACTTTCACAGCACCTTCTGTGAAAGTTGCTTCTGAAAGTGCTATCAGCAGAATTAACTCTTTGCCTTAATGTTGCATATCTGAAGGAGTTCTAGATGTACCAAATGGCTTTCCAATCTCTTTGAGGCGGGATCATCTCCTCCACCTTTGGAGATTACTCAATTCTTTCCATGAGATTGTTCATCTTTCTCAGAATTTGGCGTACCTTGGAGTCATGTGAAAATTTCTGCTAATGGAATAGCAGCCATGTTAGCTAAGCAGGAGATTGTTCTCCAACATCTTGTTGTGAGACAACCGACAAGCTGGTTATATTCTTGGACATTTTGTCCTCAATTAATAAAAGCACATTTTGTCACTAAAAAAAAAGAAAATCTTGAAGACAGTTTTCTAGATGCTCAGTTGGACAGTATATTCTTTTTGGGAGAAAGGAGCTCTTCGTACAAAGCCTGGTTATTCTGTGTATCCCTTTATAGTTTATTCTATGTTCTAGAAATTCTTAATTGATTTTTTTATTAGCTGATTTATTTTCAACAATTCATGTCTTCAGTAAAAAGGTAAAAAGGAAAAAACAGTGGATTCTGCTTGTAGAAGTTAAACACTTCAAAAAACCTTCTTCATGCATAGATTTTAATAAATTTTTTGTTATTATTTAGCTGTTGTAGTTATTTTTTGATTATGTGTTTTAATTAGGGAAAGCCCATAAGAATTCAATTTGAGACTCCAAGAAAGGTCATAAGAATCAAACAGCAAAAAAGGTATAATTGTTGTCTTGAGAGCATATTGTTAAATTTGGGTTTGGGTTCCCCAATAAATTACTAATCAAAGTTAGGCCCTCTCCCAACTAATAACTAGTAATTTTTTTTCTAATATTAGAGATTCTTTTTACTAACACTTCTCTTCACCTTTTGGCTTACAAACAGTGGATAATGGGCATGTTATGTGAAGAAAACAAATGAGTACAAATTAGGGCCAGCATAATTCACGTTCTACTTTGACACAATTTTAAAGTTAGCTCAAAGTCGAGTATGAATTAGGGCCAGCATAATTCACATTCTACTTTGGGACTATGTTAAAGTTGGCTGAAAGTCAAGTTATGCCTTTACCCACTTAATAACCAAGATTTTCCTAACATTATGAGTGATTATTCCCATTAATGCATGTCATACAAGTTTCTAGTGTTAGCTTTTTTTTTTTTTTTAAAATATTTTATTTTATTTTTTCTTCTTGTCTTCATTTTAACTTGTCTTACATTCATCTCTGCAGTGCCATTCAGTTCTTGTGTGGATGAAGAGCATTAAGCACTTGCCTAAATCTGTTCATAGTTCTCTGCGTTCAAGTGTTGTTCTTTTTGACTTGGCACGAGTTGTCGAGGAGTTAATACTAAACAGTTTGCATGCTGGGGCTTCTAAGGTGATTTGGTCGTCTTATTTGGTTGTTTTGCTTTGCTGATTTAAGTTACTTATGGTCAGGAATAAACAAGCTTGACATGTACTAAGAGGTGATATGTTCAAGTCTCAAGGGAGAAAGGTTGTAATGTGCATTAGTATTCGACATTATTGAGTATTGTATACGCGTTTTGCTCTTTTTGGACTTAAAGCTGTAACTATGCTTGATAGGTGTGCTTAGCTGTTAGCTGTAACTATGCTTAGTTATTATTGAATGCAGATAAATCTACCTTGTTGCTCACAGGTTTAATTCCACTATCAAACACAGAAGGTTTCTGAACTAATTACAAATCTATGTGCTCATCTGATATGTAGCACATATGAGAAATCCATTTGATTTTGTTTTACATTATCTTTTAGATGGAAGTAAATGTTTCCAAGCTTGCAGAGAATTTTGAAATACTAATCTCATTATGATAGTGGAGAAGTACATGATACAATTGATACAGAGAACTACTGTAGTTTTATGTAAAAGAATATATATTTCAAGAAAAAATTTGTAAATGGGTGTGATAGAGTTGGCACAGTAACAGTAACTAAGAAGAAAGGAACTGCAAGAAAATAGTTTTCAGCCGGTCTAGAGTCTTAGTTCTGATAATATATTTATTTCTCCTCTGACGGTACAGCTAGTCACAAATAATAGAGATAAATGTTGGTAAGAGAAGGAAATTTGGCAAAGGGCCATGTACAGTTGTGATCTTCTCTTAGTTTTTTCAATGGTGTTGTCATTTCTAAGAAAAAGTCTTCATATTCAAGTTGGACATAACCTGCACATTTTTATTTATTTATTCGTAATTTTCTGTTTATTCAATGAGATTATATTAGTTTCATTTACATATGCTGTTTCGTGAAATGGACATAGGTCATTGCTGTAAGTAGGAGCTTCAGTTCTGAAGATAACCATTGTTGGCTACCATTCCTGTTTCTTGTTCTGAATATTCTTTTTTTTTTTTTTTTTCCCCTCCAACTCAGATACATGTCTTCATAGGCATTGAAGCAAGTTACATCAAAGTAGAGGATGATGGTAAGTACTTATTACTGCATGTTTTTAATATGTATCAGCTTCACATGATATCACTGATACATTCTGTGTATAGGCTGTGGTATTTCACGGGATGGATTAGTGCTCTTGGGGGAAAAATATGGTAATGTGATAAATTTTGGTTCTGTCCTGTTTTCTTTTTCTCACGGGGATGTGAAGTTTGGTTTAAATGTGGCCTTTGGTTTGAGGCCCACAATGTTGAGCTTGCAATGAATGAGTCCGTATAATTTTATTTTTTAATTTTATGAGAAATAAGTATTATCATTTGTTGAAGCAGCCAACATTGTGGATGGTCTTTACAGGAACTGGTTGATTGGCCATTAGAAAGTAAACAAGTTACCATTTGAATTTTGGGTTCTCACTTGAGTAATTTACTTTCAGTAAATGAGTAATTCAATTTTTGAGCTTTTGTCTATTTGCTGATAGTCGTTTCCAATATGTAACAGCAACATCCAAAATCAACTCTGCGGTTGAAGAGGAGACTTGTGTAGAAAGCTTGGTATGTAGGGGAGAAACATTGAGATCTCTTTCAGACATCTCGTTGTTAGAAGTTGTAACAAAGGCTCGTGGCCGACCAAATGGTTATCGAAAAGTCATAAAGGCATGCATCCTTCTATGCAGTTAATAATATTTCTTGTGCACTTATGTATATGCTAGATTAATATCTTAACATAACATGCATTTTGTTGTTTACTTCTTTAAGGGATGCAAGTGTTTGTTTCTTGGAATTGATGATCATCGGAAAGATGTTGGTACAACAGGTATTGAACATTCTGTTGTGAAACTCTATTTTAGTAAACCCTTAACTTGTGCAATGTGCACCATAGATATTTTAACTTAAATTATCTAAACCTGTGATCAATATTACAAAAGCCTACCCAGCCATAGACTTCAAGGTCCAACCAGGTTGACTAGTTGAACCCTGGTGACATCACAATGGTGTCTTCTGTTTTAAAAATTTTAAAAATAGCGAGAGAGGGAGGGAGGGAGGGAGGGAGGGAGGGAGGGAGAGAAATGAGCAAATGAGCAGATGGGAGAGAGCAAATGAGTCGTCTAGATTGTAGCATCTTACTGGAACTTTATCGCTGAAGCAGGGCTTTGGAATATAGTTTTTCGTCTGTGCTCCCTTGACGACTTCGATGGTGTTGCTGGGTGGTTCTGTTTGCACAGTTGGAAATTGATGGCCAACCATCATGCCAATACACGGTCAAGACAACTGGCCTCTTGACAATTACCTAGAGAGGGCATTGAACTTAATTTTGATGGCTTCTCCTTTGGGACCTATGTCCCTTGAACTGTGGCATGAGCGTGCATCATAAATTAGTCTCCTAGCATTTTTTCACTCTAATAGGATAGAGCTTCCAGCCTTCTGGTATGGTCACTGCATATTGGTGAGAGTTTTCAGATCAACTTGTAGTTGAGGATGACGACATTGTGTTATCTCTTGGTGCTCCTCTCTCCTTGTGTCATCTGATGGTGCTCCACCAAGAAGACCCCTCCATGGCAGCATTGAATAACTATTTTTTTTTTTTTTTTTTTGGTAATTAAAAACCTTGCTGCTGTTGGTGTTGCCTGGTCTCATTTGTCTAGATCAGTTTATGGCTGAGTTAATGCTCTTGCTAAAGGAGGGGGTTGCCTTCAGATCTCTTTTTACCCCTTCAATGTAATTTTGGCTTCTCTTAATGAAATCTCCATATTCTTCTTTGAAATAATAAAAAAAACCATTCACTAAACTTTGAGCATAGAACCAGCTACACATGGTTAAGACTGTGCTGAATTTCTAGAAAAGAGTGCCAATACCCTCAAGGTTGGTTCTTCCTCCCTGACAATGTGTCAAACCGCAAGAGAGACTCCAGTCAGCAGCTTGTTGGCACTTCTTGGCATTGGTTGTTTATATGCTTTCATTAGTCTTACATCGCTTTAAAATTTGACTATATCTATCATCTCTCTTTACTTTTTGTCTTGTCAAGCCTTTTTTTAATACATTCAATAAACCTTTTCATCAAGTTTGTGAGATGTCTCTGTATCTTCCAGTTGTTGTTCGTGATTTATTTTACAATCAACCTGTCCGGAGGAAGTGTATGAGATCGAGGTTTGGCCATTTTCCTGGCATTTCATCAATTGGTATGATTTGCACTTTTAGATTTTTTATTTTTACTGGGTGTTAATTTTGTGAGATTTTATTTTCTCATGCAACTATACTTGAAGTCCTAAGAAGGTGTTGCACTCGGTGAGGAAATGCGTCCTTCGAACAGCACTTGTTCACCCTCAGGTTTCACTTGTAGCCACTGATATTGAGAGGTAAATTGTTGTTTCAATGTTCTTTACCAGAAAAACCGTCTTCAATATGATAGATGCAATGCAACTTTTAAGCATATTTGACTATTTAGGTAATGTGCTATGAGTTCCTGATTCAAGTGTGGGCTGACTGGCATTTTCTTTTTCAAAATGTAGCGAGTCTGAGTTGATTCAGACACATTCTTCACTGTCTCCGCTGCCACTTGTGAGTACCTTTTTTGGAAGTGAAGTTTCTAGGGCTCTCCATGAAATAGATTTTTCTGAAGATGCATTAAAGCTCTCTGGATACTTATCTGGTCCTGCCAATTCCTTCCCCACAAAGGTAGGCGACTCAAATCTAAGAGAAGATATTTATGATTTGTTTTAGTTCTTGTTGTCAATGTAAACTCTTAATATTTGCAGGCCTTCCAATATGTCTGTATCCTTTTATCTTCTTGTATTTGAATTTCTTCTTTCTGTTTATAAATTTGTTGTCCTATCATTCATGATATTCTTACCTCATGTGTAAATTTCACATCTTTAACATTATTTCAGATATCAATTCACGTTTTGTCTCCAATGGTCCAATTCATAAGTTGCTCAATACTATGGCTACTTATTCTATCTGTTCTTCAACATCCTCCAAGGGTGGAACTGAGTTCCAAAATGCAAAGAGACACAAAACACAAGCATATCCAGCATTTATCTTGAACCTATGTTGTCCTCAGTCTTGCTATGAGCTAACTTGTGAACCATCAAAAACAATAGTGGAATTCAAGGTAAATAGCTTGTTTGCTTGCTTTCCTATCATTCTCTTATGTCTTGCAGTCACAATTTTCTAACCTATAATTTTCATTATTTGAGTATTATTTTTGTGTGCCATCGTGTTTTTACTTCTTTTACTAGAAGTTTCTAATCTTTGATGTTATGATGTTTCTTGGCTTGCAGCTCATTTATTGTTCTTCTTTGCCAGGATTGGCTTCCTATGCTATCATTTATTGAGCAAGCTGTTAGGTCCTTGTGGAGAAGCACTTCAGGACATTTCTTTCTGAGTAAGTTTTCGAAATTTTATTGTAGTGATTACTTCTTCCAACTACAGGTGACAAGGGAATTCTGACATTTTGCAGCATCTGATGCAGGAGAACCTGATGTATATGAGTATAATGTACGTGAGCTCTGGAATAAAGGTGATAACACCTATATATAACACCTATATTCATTATCAGTACTTCGGGGGAATTTCACATCCTTATGTTGTCACCCGTACAGGGTCGTTTTGTGACATTTTACAAGTGTTTTGTATAAACCCAGCACAGTAGGTTAATAGTTATACACGACTAAAGACTAATACCACTGACATTGTTTTTTCTGTCAAAAAACTTGAGCCTACTTTTTACATTTTTACTTAACTACTAATTTATTACTCTTGGAAGAAAGGAACAAGAGTGTCCTCTAGAGGAAATCGGTTAAATAGATGGATATAGCTGGAACAGTGCAAAACGGAATTTTGTAGTGGCTGGCACTTGGCAGGTATGATGGTCCCACCATACGATCAGCTTGGCCCATAGTGGCAACTGCACCCACGGTTGGGCCAGCACACTGGCTACCTATGAAAGTGCATTGGATCCCACCTCCTAATGGAAAAATGAAGGTGAACATGGATGGTTTGGCAGGATATGGTTGTGCTTTTAGAAATGATAGAGAAATCATACTTTCATTTTACTGGTCCATTTGCCGAAGATCATTCCATGTCAGCAGAAGTGCATGCGGTTCTACATGCCCTTTGGAGTTTCCATGAACACCTCAGTGGTGAATTGATAGTAGAAGGCAACTCCAGGACTGTCGTACGGCAGTGTAGACAGACCTCAGCAACCCTCGTGGAGATTCCTATATATGTTTAGAGAGATTTTCTTTTATCTTCATAATGTGTTTGTGGATGAGCTGTCAACTCTGTGGCAGACCCCTTAGCTAAAGAAGGGGCCTATCTCTCTACACTTGTTAAGGGTTGCCCCAACTTTTGTATTTTGACTTTCATACAACCAATAAAGCAAAACATTTTCTCAAAGAAAAATATATTTCAAATGTGTAGGAGGCTTAAATTTATTTCATCCAGCTTATCACTACTGAAAAATTTCCTGCGATCAGGGGGTTGAATATTAGTCAAAATAAAGCTTTTCCCATCATGGATAGACAAAAGATGTCACCATTGGCTTTATTCGTAGCACGAAGAAAAAATTATTACTATTGTTGTACCTTTACCTCATAGAGTCAATTACTTCAAAATTACCTCATGATCTGTATCTAACAGGTGCTGTCACCGACATCTTTGTTGCGGAAAATTCATAACTCTTAGTTCATGTTGATTGTATATTTTTGTTTCAGATTCTTAATTAGTTTTTATTTTTTGCTTTTAGTTCTTGAAGGGTTTGGTATTTCTCCTTTCTTCACTTCCTTTCTTTCTTCCTTCCTTTTCTTTTCTTTTTTTCTTTTTGAAAAGGTTGATAAGTTAATTAAAAGCAAACTTTTAAACTCCACTTATTTTCTTTTTGTACACTCACCACTAAAAATTAAAAGAAATAGGCTAGTGGATGCCTTTGTGGGTAGAATATCCTAAGAGGCAAAAATACCCTTTCCACAAGGGAAGATCTAGAATATGCAAGTTTCTTTAAACATGATAGGAACAAAATTTTTTATATATCTTTGCCATAGTGGAAAGTTTCTTGTAATCATGATATACAACTGGAATTTTTGCAGGTAATGTTTCCAAGCTTCTCACTATCATATTTTACTCCATGCTATTTAGTCTATCAACTCCTAACTTGTCTGCTTTCTTACCGAGCAATTTCTGGTCTCATAGCAGACCTGAGCAGAAGAAACCTATCATTCTTTTTACTCTAATATTTCCTTTTGAATGACATTATGAGGGTCTGGTTCATCTTATTGATATAAAATTTTTTGTCCAGATCCATTAGATTCAGATTTAGCTGGATGCTCTGAAAACCTAAAATACGGAAGCAAGTTCATTTGCCACCACACCTGCAAGTCAGAGACATTACACACTGATTCTTTGGAGAACCCGGTTAACTTCTCATCTTGCCAGAAAGACCATTTCAGAACATTTACTAATTCCAGTGTTCATGAGTTGACTCCTGGGTTGGATGCATTTCGTGTCACACCCGATCAGACGGAAGGTCCACTGAGAAATATTAACTTTAGTAATCCAAAGATAGACGGTTTCCCTATTGAGGACTCTTTCTTTTCTGGTTTACTTGAACCACAAGTTGCCAAAGCTAAGGAAAACATGTCAGCGATGAGAAAGGATCACTACAAAGGAAAAAATTCATACTCACTCGGGCAATCATTTGCGACATATGATTTTAAGTATAAAGAGATTCTGCAGATCCAAAAATCAAATGTTAGCAGTAATCATATTTCAGGTGAAGACCTACTGATTGTATCCACACCTTTTAATGAAGGTCCTGAAATTCAGTTTGGTGAATTTGAAGATGGAACAAACTGGGATGCAGATGATTATGGTGTTGATCTTTTAAATGAGGATTGTAGCAGACATTGGTTAGATTATTTTGATAGGAAGCCTAAGGATGTCAGATTAACTTCTCAGATCTTCTCTCCAATGATGAGAAAATGCAGCACATCTTCAGATATAGATGTGGGATATGATTTTCCAAGACTTGAAGGTGCGGATAGTGTTGCACATAATCATTTGCCCATTCAAGTAGCAGAAAAAAAACCGTGTGTGCAAACTATAAGACCTAGTTTGCACTCAAGTTCACCATCATTTGCATGTCTTAATCTCTTTAGGGACGAAGATCTTTATGAAACTGAAGGAAATATGTTGTCACAAAAAAGTTTCAGACATTTTATGGAAGGGGAAGAAAGAGAATTGTTTAACTGTGATTTTAATGAAGGGAAATCCATTGACTGTACAAACACACAAATAGACAGGAAATTATTTAGTCCTGAAAGAATGCATGAGTTTTCTTGCTCTGGAGCCTATCCAAATGTGACCATTTCAGGAGAAATGAGGTGGTGCAAAAGGGCTGCTGATGTGAGGCATGATTATTCCGTCAGAGCTTACACAGAAGAGCCAATTTCTGGAAAAGTAAGCTTGTCCAGAAAGGTTGCTGATGGGATCCATTGGTTGGATAATGATGACCGTGCTATGAATCATTCTCAATGTACTGTTATTAAGATGGCCCATGACAATCTGAATGATGAAAAGAGAATGCAAATTGGTTATCACTTATCCCCCCCCAAAGTACGGCTAAGATGTTCTTCAGCCCCACCACAATATAATGGAAGGAAAAAATTTTACTCTATTTGTTCAGGTTTGTCGCCATCATTCTACATATTTCTGTACTTGAAATACTACTGATGCATGGTAAATAAAATGACGTGTTTTAATACCCTGCAGTTACTAATCATGAACTCAGAGCTTCATCAACTTTTGGAGAGGTTCAAACTGATGATTTACATGTATGCCTCAGGTATGTGACTTTATTTAATTGCTTTCTTTTTGGCTTATTTGTCGTAAAATCACATTCAAACATGGAATTGATGCAATGACCAGGGACACAGGGAGGTTTGAGAGATCTCATTGTGCACAGCTTGCTGAGGCAATTTCAGGTGAATTGATGATATTCGATACCAGCTATCTCCTTTAATGATTCTAACAAGAAACGCTTTCCTTGTATAAATAATATGCCCATTTCCTTTTGGTGGGTCTGACAATTATTAGGCAGATGCGTGCTCTACTTTTCTACGATTGTTGTCATCTGGATGATAGACAATATTTCTTCTTAGTGAAGTAAAATCCTTGTTCATGGTTTGAAGTAAGCTGGGGCATGTTGTAAGATCAACCAATCATCCCCATGATGATTTGGCTGAGGGTTCAAAGACCAGTTCTTTGTAGATGGGGATTTTGTCTCCTTGGCTCTAGATCCTTTTCTCTCTTCTTCCCCAAATTATGAACTAAATATTATCAATTCAACTAATTAAAATGGTTCAACATCATTATTAGACCGTGGTATTTGACTCACTAAATACATCATATTCATTCTTTTTTAAAAAAGACTACTTACATTTCTTTGTAAGCTTTTGGGTGTGTACAAATGGAGGCTATGCATCACAGTAAAATCTCCTTTGATGCAGGTTGTATGACTGATGAAGTAGATAACAAAGAGGTTTCAGTAAGCAAATGGCGGAATGAAGAGGAACAAGCTACAGTAAACTACCTTGCTTGAACTATTGACCGCGATAGCTTATACATTTGGTTTTCAGGAATCTAATTGATTTGAACATTCCATCTGAGTAATAATAATATTCTGGATTTGCAGGTGGAGCATAAGTTACAATCATCAACTATTCATGAGGGAGGTGTCCTTGATATAGCTACAGGGCTATTGCATCTTTCAGGTGGCTCTTTAGTTCCTGAATCTATCACTAAGGATTTTCTTGAGAGTCCTAAGGTTCTCCAACAGGTGGATAAGAAGTTCATCCCCGTTATCTCTGGGGGAATCCTTGCCATTATTGATCAGGTATCTGTTTCCTGTCTTATTTATCTATGTGTTCTGTCATTGACAGATTGTCAGGAGTGTGAATCAATTTATATTTAAGCATAACAAATACATTTTACATTATCTTTCACACTAAAATGAATGGTTGGTTTATAGCATGCTGCAGATGAGAGAATTCGTCTAGAGGAATTGCGAGAAAAAGTATCCTTCTGTGCTAACCTTTTTCCTTTTCTTTTTAATTTATTCATTTCGGTGTATCCATTGCTTCACGTCTGGTTTATAAAATCCTTCAAAAATTTTAGGTCCTATCTGGAGAAGAAAGAAAGATCTCTTATCTGAATTCTGAGAAAGAGTTGGTATGTTTATTTTCTAGGATGTTGTCAAAATTTAAGTTATATGCTTTACTATTGTACCTTTGGCCTCTGAATGCTCTTGAATTTAAATGTCAGGTTCTCCCTGACTCGACCTTTCAGTTACTGCAGACTTATTCTGAGCAGACAGAAAGTTGGGGTTGGATCTACAAGAATCATGCCCAGGGCTCTGCGTTCTTTGCAAAGTAGTTTCTATGTGTCTATAACTAGTCTTTCCTGAATTTCTTTTGGCTGTGGGAGTGTGTGTTGAGCTATTTAAATGAGAATTCTACTTATCTAAACGACACTGATGTTGACCAATTTAAATGAGAAATCAACTAATTAAATTACACTGATGTTGAACTATATTTAAAAGTAATTGTTAAAACCACTGATGTTTTGTTCTTTTACAGGAACTTGAATGTTCTCTCTAGGAAGCCTTCTGTTGTCACTCTGGTCTCTGTAAGAACTCATTATCTTTTTTTGTTCTTGGTTTGATGTAAAATCTTCTTTATTTAATTGGTTAAAACACCTTTCATATTTTTAAAAATAAAAAATTAAACTGGTGAATGACTTTTATTCATTTGTCGAAGAGTACAATAGAGGAAGGTCTAAATATGGAGGGCATAAATCTCTCCATTTAAATGAGGAATGCCCATACAAGACTTGCATGAAAACATTCTCTTAGGTACTACATCAATGCTATTAGACCTAAGAGCATGCTGTGACAACCACTGATTAGCCTAGATTTTTGCTTTTCCAGTATTTCTCTGAATAGGTATCTTTCTGTCACAACCAATTTGTTGTCTTTGGATTCACCACTGGTTCCTGTAGTTTGTAGAATAGGCTTTTGGCTTTATGACTACTGTTGAGTGGGAAAAAGTCTTACATAGAAAAATATTAGAAAAAGCATGGTTAAGGAATAGGCTTCCTAGGTAGCTATTCATTTTAGTATAGAATTGCCCTCGATCTTTGACTTGGTATCCAAGTGGATTGTGCACTGGTAAAGCCCAATTATGTGACCCAGTTTGTTTGTGGTTTCAATGAGATGAGACCTATTTGTTCGTGGACTACATTAAAGTGAGACCACGTTTGTCATGGCTCATGGAGGCAAAATATTTTTGTGCTCTGAGTTTGTGCCCATGTCCCTGGCCTGCTATGTGAAGCTGAATGTGAGAGTGTTGAGGTGGAAAAGCTCTCACATTAAAAAATGTTAGAAAAACTAATAAGTTAATAGGTTTGAGTAATAGGCTGGGAAATTGGTTTCCGAAGTGGCTACTCGTCTTTCGATGAAACTGAAGTCAATCTTTAACATGACATCATAGAGGGTCTTGTTTGTGGACCAAGGCCCAATTTGTGCTCCTTGATTGAGCCAAGGCCCAATTTGTGCTCCTTGGCTGAGCCAAGGCCCAATTTGTACTCTCTGGGTGAGCTTGTGCTCCCTAGTTGTTTGTGGGTTCTATGAAGTGGACCCAGTTTGTCTCCTCCATTGTGATTTGTGCCCAGTCTCAGGCTTGTTACTTATAAACCTTGACATGAGGGGGTATTGAGTGGAAAAAAGTGCCATGTAGTAAAACACTAAGAAAAGTTAATGGTTTGGTTGAACAAGGGGCCTCTCAAGTGGCTAGTCATTTGGGATTGAACCAGACTCAATCTTCACAACCACTTATATATATTTATATGTAAATCTTATGGTTTGTGTTACCAAGAAAAGGAAAGAGTGGTGTGCATGTGTCAAGGGGTGCTCAGCTGGATTTTCTGATGCTCACTTCGTGTGTATTGCTGATAGTGCTGCCACTGGCTTTGAAGTTAAGCCTGTGCACTTTCTTTTAGTAACTCTTTAGCTAGCTTCCTTGGTTAAGAATTTGTCTTACCAACAGCTTGTTTCTAGTGACTCCTGTTTCCCTGCTTGATAACTTATTGAATGTCATGTCCTCATATTTTCTCCTTTCGGAAGTTGCTTCTTTCTGCTTTTTGACTTCATTGAAATTGCCACTTTCTGTAAGAATTTTGTTACTGGTCAAGTTGGATACAAGTTCTGTTATAGGAGGCTTATATTGAAGGTATAGAAGGCTTTTATTTATGATTGTTTTTTGGTCTTTTAGGTTCCTTGTATACTTGGAATTAACCTATCTGGGCAAGATCTCATAGATTTTCTTGAGCAGGTATGCAACATTTTTACGCATTTTGAATCTATCCCTTGACTAAATGGTTTTTGTTCCTGATCATTTACTTTTTTATGTAACAAACAATAGCTCGGTAATCAATCATGAGATAAGTTACCTGAATAATCTAAATCTAAGATAAGGGTAAGTAGTTTTCCTGAAAATTTTCCTGAATTGAGATTACTGCCATGTAATTTTATATCACAGCTGTCAAGACATTTCCCTCTCAAATCAATACGTTTTCCTTTTCTAAAATCATTACCATTACTTTTGTCTTTGTTGTCATACATTATCTTTTATTTAGGGTAAGCTTAAGACTTATTCTAACAGGAATGCTATCTTATCCAGCTTTCCGAGACAGATGGTTCATCAACCATTCCCCCTGCTGTCACTCGAATTCTCAATTTTAAATCATGCCGAGGTATCATCTTTCAATATAATGAGCATCCGTTCGCAGGTAGCTCTGAACTTACAGCAGGCCAAAATTTATTTACGTTCTTCTCTTAATCCATACACAGGTGCCATCATGTTTGGTGACCCCTTGTTACATTCAGAATGTTCTCTAATGGTGGAGGAACTCAAAAAGACGTCTCTCTGCTTTCAGGTAAGGTTTCCCGCTTCCAAATTGTTCATTCATTTGACATTGATTCTGTGGGTATTTTATGGTTCGTGTAACAATGGAGTTTTTTGTTGTAGTGTGCTCACGGGCGACCTACCACTGTGCCCATCGTGAACTTGGAACTATTGCACAAACAGTTGGCTAGACTAAGATCACAATGTGGGAAGGAAAACAACCAATGGCATGGGCTGCAGCGACATAAACCCACGTTTCATCGTGCAAAGCTACGTCTTGAAACATGAGACCGATAGGTGATATTGGAATATGTGTTTGACAATTGACAGTGCTTCTCAAAGCTGACTTCCGTAAAGTTTCAAAAAAAAATTCTTAGGAACCAGTATAAGCCATAAATTGTTGATTCTTTGTTAGTGTCAACCCTTGAATAATGACAGAAAAGGTCGGATTCTTTCTCTATAAGTAATGGAAAAACAGAAAAAGAAAAAAAATTGGTTTGCTACCTGGTTCAATACATCATGGTTTCAGTTCTGAGGGGCCACTGGCCAGCACGAATTATAGCAAATCCATTGGCCTTAATTTTTGGCATCTCTCTGACTATGAAGGTAATAAAATTTGTCAAAGCTTTTGCAAGGAAGATCTTGACATTCAGAAAAACAAAAAGAGAACAAAAGAAACGAGAACAATGAAAAGCTTTTGCATAGAAGAGATGAAAAGAAGGGAGGGAGGGATACATCATGGTTTCAGTTCTGAGGGGGCCATTGGCCAGTACAATTTTAGCAAATCCATTGGCCTTAGTCTTTGGCATCTCTTCGATTACGAAGGTAATAAACTTTGTCAAAGCTTTTGCCAGGAAGATCTTGACTTTCAGAAAAATGAAAAGGCAAAAAAAAGAAACAAGAACAACGAGTGAGAGGGAGGGAGGGATTTACAAAAAATTTTGAGAACTTCACAAGGCTGATAGTTAGAGAAACCCTGCAAAGGAAGAAGGGACCTTCTCCGACCTGGTTCCTCCTGTTACGCATAAAATTAGCTACAGTCTGGCGGCACATAATGCACTAAACAAATTATTTAATAAAGCAGAGAATCTCTCTGAAAGTACCTTGAAACCATCGTGTGTGAGAAAAATGGTGTAGCCAAGCCATTGTCTAGGAACTTTAGATAAGGTCAGCAAGAGATATTATTCACGAAAATGGAATAAACTGTTTAGAGTAATTGAGTATCTTCAAACTTTACCTTTGCCCTTAATAATTAATAGATAGAGGCCAATGTAGGAACAACTAATGTGTTGCCGTTGGATATTACTGTAGTTTCTTTGGGCGAACATATGCCACTAGCAAGAACTCCCATGCCGAAGGTACTGAATGAAAAACTCTAGATGTTGAGTGTCGTCCTGCATGAAGCAGTAAATAAAACTACAATTAATCTTTATTGGATCCCTTCAACAAAATATCCAACAAATGAACACTGCAAACTGTAAATAGGATCAAATGTGCTCAACTGCAAAAATTTACATTTGTTCCCAGAATGCAAGTGTTTTCCTAACATGGCATGAGAAGCACAAGTCTGCGAGAAAAAATCAATTTGCCCACTTCAAAGAGTGTATGAACCAGAATGCATCAGTTGATAAAGGCCTTATGTTTCTAGATTGTAAACTTTGCCATGCCAGGAAAAATGTTGTAATAAGATACAGATACAATTTAGTTAATTCTGAAAATCATAGTTGCACCATCGTGGGATCTCCAGCAGTTCAAAAATATCATTCTGGCACATAGCCTTTTGTTTCAAATAAAGGTGAAAGTTTTATTTTGCTACAAAGATGGCCAACGTTCATTAAAGGCAACATCAGCTGGAAGGAGAAGCTAGATTTCTATGAGGAAAACAGACAAAAGCTAAGAGAAAAAAATTAAATAGCTGATTAAAAACTGATTAAGATTTCATAGCAAAAACTGGACATCTAGCTTACACTTTTTTGGTTAAGAAACTGGCTTACACATTTTAACCCATGGGCAAGGATTAAAGTTAAGATTCGCTAGACAAGGCTCCTGGAGGTTTAAGCCATAGAGAAATGTGGCTGTACCTTATGCTCTCACTGTGTCACTGAGCTTAGTGGATCTTCCATACAGACTTCTTCTACTATATGAGGAGGCACTTCTAATGGCAACCTGATGAAACGACCAATTCAAGTTAGAAAGATAAACATAAAAACTTACTGATTTGAGCTTCATTGGTGGTAAGAAGGATTCTGGTATTTATGTTAGTAAAAGAAGAAAAGAAAAGATAAGAACTTCATTAATTCCAGAAGCCTAAATATTTTTCTTTTTCAGCTTTCAACAGTCTAACCTAAACATGGTTATGACCCAATAAGTTATTTATGTCTTAGCTAGGAAATCTGTTAAATGTGACTAAATTAGGGCAAGTGAAGACAATATGTGATAGAGGATGCAAATGTAACTTTCAGAGTTTTTGGATGAGCAATCACCTCACACCAAATGGTCAACACCCTCTAGGAAGCAGGACAAATTGGGAGGGGTTGAAGTTACGCAAACATAGGGGCACCAAACATCAAAATGAATAGTGTGATCAATCGGTTTTCAAAGTCAAGAAATGTCATCCTACATGCACCTCCAAAGAAGCTAATGAATCATTTAGGCACCCCTCTCCTCCCAACTCCGAATGCATGTTTCTTATATGAGGCTACAACAGAAATTATGATGGTTCAAATCAAACCAATCAAACAAATGTCAAGAAGTTTCTGAAAGAGATGTTTAGAACCTTCAATATACATTTAATAAAGAAAAAAGTATGAAAGCCAAAGAAAGTTATGCAACAGTTCTAGCATAAACTGCATCTATTTAACGGCCTAAAAGTTTTTTTGTTAGAAATGTTTACTACATACCATCCACACACCATTTGTTGGTGAGACGAAAACCTCAAATCTTACAGAAGAAATGCTTATTACAAAAGGGCTCTAAACTTAGGGAAGGAAAAACAGAATCTAACACTCCAAACGCTTCAACAAGCGACATAGTACCAATAAAAAGAAATCAGGAGTTGATAATCACGAAAGTCATTCTCCATGCAGGTAAATAGTGAAAAAACTTGCTGAAGAATGTGAGAGGTCAGAAATAAAAACTAAAAACTTAAAATAAAAACAATCAAAACAAAATTTTAGCTACTGGCAAAAGTGTTATGTAGATAAGACTTTAGATACATCCTTCATAAAACTTGAAAAAAGTACAGAAAATGTAACATAGAAATAGTAGATAAATGAGAGTAGAATACATGTACTCTATAGAAATAGAAATACTTTTGACTGTGTAAATAAACTTACTTGAATTCCCAATAAGTGCTTTATCCTAAAAATGCCAGCCATTAGCACGCCAATATCTTCTCGCATTATCAGCAACACGTGCAACTTTGACCTTTAGGAAGAGCTTGTAAGCCATCTCCACTTTATTTGCATTCAATAGCTTATTACTCAGCTTACTGTATATGAACTTGCTGGGGCAAATTCCTCTACCAAGTGCCTCTTCCATAACAAACATTGCATTTTCCAGCTGGCCAATATTGCAGAATCCATTAACAACATACTCATAAACTTCTCCATCAGACGAATAACCACTATCTTGCATGTCTTCCCACATTTTCATCACCATTCCACATTTGCCAAATCTTGATAATCTCATCAACAAAAGCTTGTAAGTTTTACGAGATATTTTGCAACCCATTTTCTTTGATTTTTTGTACAACATCATTGCAGCATAAGGAGGACCAAAACAACATAAAGGTTCAATGAAACATGTAAGGGACCCAGTAGTTGGAATTATACCCTTGCTCAACATCTCGTCAAACACTTCTAGAGCATCTGCAATACGACGGGCTTTAATTAAGGCATTGATTAGTTTCGTGTAAGTAGTATGATCTGGCTCACAATTCTTCTGAATCATAACTTTATAAAATTGTAGACATTCATCTAAATCTCCTATCGAAATAAAATTAGAAATCATTGCATTGAAAGTATATACATCAGGAACACAGCCTACTGTCTCCATCCTGTTAAAAACATCAATGGCATCACTAACAAGACCTGCTCTTCCTAATCCTTCGATGAGGTAGCCATAACTCAAGCTATTAGGATTTAATCCCTCAGATACCATTGCTTCGAAATTCCTCTCAATCTCACTAACTCGACCAAGCTTCGACCAACCCCAGATTATTATGTTATATGTCTCAGTGTCAATGGGGATCTTCTCTTTCATTTTGTTATATAAGGAGTTTGCAGATCTAACATGCGCCCTTTTGCATAGACACTTTAAGAGAACATTGAAAGACTCGGTGGTGCAATTGGAACCAAATTCTTCCAATCTCCCGAAAAATTGGATTGCCTTACGCACCTGACGCCCTCTAACATAACTGTCCATTACTATTGTCAAGGTTTCCTCATTGGGGTTGATCCCCTCCCCCTTCATTTGGTACAAAATTTCCTCCATAAAACTGAAGAATTTCCTTCTACCTACAGCCTTCAGGACTATGTTATAAGTTCGATGATCCTTATCTATTTCTGGCTGTTTGACAGCCCAATTAAAAAAGTTGAACATTGCTTCCCCACCCAGATTTCCTTTGTTCAGAACTTCAGCCATAACCTCGAATGTCAGATCAACGGCAATGGCAGTTAGGGCGGATTCGACTGCAGCTTTTCCTATCAGCTTCTGAAGAAAAACACCACGCAACTTATCCGCAGGCGACAGAAAGCAATCAATTGGAGTAGCCTCAATGCGCTGCACCACAGACTTCTCCACAAACGGCCGATAAGTGGGAACCATAGCGTAGGCTGGGAGAAGATCGGAAAGTTGGTCCAACACAAATTTCTCATCGATCAGCTTAGTGAAACTGAACGTCGTTGTCGAGGATTTGCAAGCGTCGGAAGATTTTTCAAACGTATCTAGCGAGTAGAGACGACAAATGAAAGTGATATGTAGGGGCGAGGCAAGGCACCTGGTTGTGTTGCGGAAACAGAGGGACTGTACGAGCTTAACGAACTGCATCGCCATGGCAGAAGAAGATTATAGCTTTCGCGAGTGTGCAATACCATCGTGCATTCCACGGAGAGGAGATTACAAGCCTGATTCGTGTGCGATGCAAAAGATAGAAAAAGAGAGGGAGAGAGAGCGAGCAAAAGATAGAGAAAGAGAGAGAGAGAGAGCGAGCGAAAGCGAGAGAGAGAGCGAGCGAAAGCGAGAGAGAGAGCGAGCGAAAGCGAGAGAGTGATCAAATGAAAACTGGCCCAACTCGAGTTCATTTACGTGGGTTGGTCAGTTTGGCCTAGTCCGGTTTGCTGAATGAAAACTGGTTCAGTCCGGTTCAACTAAACTAAAATAAAATATTTTACGTGGTTTAGTTAGTATAGTC
Organism: Aristolochia fimbriata; assembly: GCA_019845555.1. Lineage (NCBI taxonomy): Eukaryota > Viridiplantae > Streptophyta > Magnoliopsida > Piperales > Aristolochiaceae > Aristolochia > Aristolochia fimbriata. Next base: position 24,612,432 of record CM034083.1, read on the forward strand.
TAGTTTGGTTCGCATAACATAAACTAGTTTAGTCTGGTTCGACTAAAATAAAATAAAATGTTTGACGTGGGTTGGTTAATTTGGTCTGGTTTGTTTTAGAGAAATCCGTGGGTCCAGTTCAACTAAAGTAAAATAAAAATAAAATAAAAATAAAATAAAAATAAAATAAAAATAAAAAATAAATAAATTGGTTTGGTGTAGTTCAACTAAAATAAAATAAAATAATAAAATAAAATAAAAATTAAACTAAACTAAAATAATAGTGTCTTTAAAATAAATTTAATTAAATGAAAATGAATACAATTTATTTAATTTAAAAATATTTTAATGGACAGAGGAGAAGGAAGATAGATGCATAGGGAGAGAACAGGGGAAGAAAATAAACGTGAGGGAGAAAGAACACAGAGAGGGAAGAAGAGAGATGAGAGGGAGAGAAGAGAAAGAAGGAACACACGAATGAATTGATGGGATTAGACTTTGGAAACTCGTGTAACTTGGTTTGTGGCTTGTTTATTTTTGGGCCGGGTTGAATTCAAAAGTAACCCGGTTAAGGGGGTAAAAATGTCTGAAATTTTATGAATCGAACAAAATCCATATTAAATAAATATTTGATATTTAAATAAAACTTGATATATTATCTGTAAAAGATCTAAAAATATTATAACAATGCTTACGAGCCAAAAATAATTTTTTCCGTTCAATTTTTCCCGCCAAGCAAAACTTGGATTCCTCCTTTTGCTTGCACTTTGGAATTTAGAAGCCGAAATTACGGAATAGAGCTACAGTAGCTCGTGAATGTCGTTCGCAGGATCCATGAAGTCTGGTTTGGAGCAATTTTCATCTCCGATGGCTTCCCCGGCGCCTGAGAAGGCCTCTAATGTCTACACAATCGGCGGGATCCCTGTCGAGTTCCCACATAAACCGTACGGGACTCAGCTCGCTTTCATGGGCAGAGTCATCGCAACTTTAGATAAGGCGCAAAGGCAAGGCCGCTGCCACGCCCTCCTCGAATCCCCCACTGGGACGGGGAAGTCCCTTTCCCTTCTCTGCTCCACTCTTGCTTGGCAGAAAAACTTCCGTTCGAAGCCTCCGGTGCCCAATCCCAACGAGCAGAGTGTCGGGCCAGATGCCTCTCTTGACCCTCTTGCATTCGGCGGCGGGTTCATACCCGAACCAGAGTCACTAGGTAATTCTGTCCGTTGTTGATTTGTTTCTGTATCATATTTGTATGAAGCTGTCGAATACGATAGTTACCCCTTACCAGAGTCACTAGGCAAGTTCATGTTGAAGAAATTCATGATGGCCATTTCGAAAAATGTTCAATTGGGGACGAGTTATGTCTTCAACACAAGAGGCTGAAATAAACCTGAAGCTTCAATTAGATGTCACTTCCTCTACAAGTAATTTGTTGCATTTCCCATCATAGTTCTGTCTTTTTCAGCCTCATCAGTTTCAGTAGTACAATAAAAGTTCCATCAGACGAAAAGAATGAGCCAGATAAAAAAGACAGTAAAGTTTAACTATAGTCTGAATCACTGAGAAATTCCACCTTGGTTAAACTATAGTACAATAAAAGTTTCAGGGACTGAGTTAATGAGTTTTTATTCTGTAAAAGCACTTTGGCTGATTCATGCATTTTTTATCAAGTAATGTAACCAGGATTAGGGGCTGACTCTTGCCCCTAATCCACAGTGCTCGAACATTACTAAAGTTCAAGTTCTCTTTAACTTTCTGTATTTTCTCGGGCCAGCTTCTTAACTTCAAGTTTCTTTTTAATATTTACATATTCTCTAGAACATGTCCTTTTCCCCAGAGAATAGATCTTATGAAATAAAGAATAAGAGCAAAAGATAGGGTTCAAGGCCACAAAAGTGTAAAACGAAAAATTTAAAAGAAAAGAAAATTGGAACATCATAGAGACAACTAAGGACATCTGTTCTTCCAAAACTATGTCTAATTACTCTCTTGCCCATTTGTTTTGAATTTGTCACATTAAGCCTTGGATAATGTTTTCAAATAATATTTGTTTTGTTTCATTTGATTGATTCCTGTTTTGCTTCATTTTGCTAGAGTAGGAAAGAAGTTGTTCAGTAACATTATACTCATGTGGGTAGGTCAAGTAATGGAAGGACAAACATCCATCACTTTTGATTTCTGGCACTAATTGAAGTCCTTTGACAGATAATTCTGCATTGGGGCGTTCTGGATATTCTTCCCAAGCAGCAAATAGTAAAAAAGAGAAAAAGCATACTGTGCCTCGCATATATTATTCCACGTAAGAATTATTTGCCACTGGAATAGTTTTACATTACCATTTCTTTCTTTAGTCATTGATAATTCATCTGTGTTGTTGTTCGCAGGAGGACACATGGACAAATAAGTCAAGTTATACGTGAATACAGTAAGACATCTTATCGTGGGCCAATGGCTGTACTGGTGAGCATGCTGAATTCTTTTAGTCTTAGAAAATTCGGTTGTGGGGATTGTGAAAGTATGTTACGTAATCATATTTGAGCATTAATTTTGACACAATATGTTATCTAATCATATTTGAGCATTAATTTTGAAACAATATGTTACCTTATCATATTTGAGCATTAATTTTGACACAACATACACAAAACAGGCAATTAATTTAAGCATTGAACTTTACCAAATTGTTGAGTTCGGATACACACTTAAGAGTCCTATTGCTCAACCTTATAACCCATTCACTTTTCTTAACAAATTTCAACGTGGAACTTTACCCATTCAAACCCCCTCTCCCCTACATCTATGATTATATGTAATGGGTCTAACACTAGGCCACAAACTCTTAATAGAGCATGCAATATGCAAATAATTCGGGGAGCACATATTTGGCTTAGCCATCTAACACAACCTGCTCTGTTACCAAGTAAAGATTGAGCCCCTGGTTCCCATTTAATGACTAGCCAATTAGGAGGTCTATTGCTCAAATTTATAACCGATTTTCTTACATATTTCAACATGGGCTGTCTTAGTTGTTTGAAGCATAGATTAAGTGAGGTCTAAGAAGGGGCACTACATCACAGAAAATGATTTTTTTTTTTTTATTTTATTATTTATTTATTTATATATTTTAATACCCCTGAAGGCCATCAATATGTAGCATAATCACTTGAAAGCTCGGATTTTTTATTTATTTTTCTCTTTCTTGAATTAGATAGTCAGGCAATCAGGCAATTTGGCTGAACTTTTTTAGTGCTTGACTCTCTTATATTGAAATGACCTATTCTACATGCTCTAGCACAGGAAGTGATATTCTTACTTTTCTCTAGTTACGTGATTTTACAAGCATATTAAGTATCTGCCAACTTCCAGGATGTTTCATGTGCATTTATTTTGTTATTTTAGTCAAGATTTGACAGCAGATCACTTGGAAACCTAAGAAATGCTGCTTATGACAGTATCTTCCACGATACAAGCAGCTGAATATGGACAGCTTATTGTAGACCCCTTGGAACCACAGATTCCTCCAAGAATACAATAGGTGCCCATTGTGTTGGAGTCCCCAATTATAGTTGGTACTAGCAGGAATTTCCCATGTTTTCCTGTTGGTTCTTATGAGTCTTTATTAATTCAGGTTACTTCGAAGAGGTTGGAGGTTCTTGATCTCTCATCCCTTGGTTGTCAATTTCTTTTGACTTGGAACATCATATCTCGTGGGACCCCTTTTAGAACATTTCTTTAGTCATTTGTGTTCTTCTTACTTCACTATGATTTTGCTATATCACACTTAACTTCATGTCACTCTTTTATGCTTTTACAACTATTTCCTTTGTTTTTGGTGCCATTCAATACTTTGTATATGTGCTGTACTGGTTTCTCTGAAGTGTGCTCTTTCTAAAGTTTGTCTTGAGCTGGTCACTTTAGGCATCTCGGAAACACTACTGCACTAATAGACATGTTTGTGGGAAAGAGAATGTTGATGATGAGTGGTAAGGTTATGAACTTGAATGAAAGGTTCTTTTAGTTGGCCATTGGTTTCCTGATAAATTTATTTATTGTATTTTCACAGTAAAAAGCTGTTAAAAGATGAAAGTATGGGGTGTCCCGAATTCAAGTAAGTATTTCTAATCAGTTTGTTTTGTTGTTTGTGTCTTGAGAGATTTTATTAATTCTTTATTGGGATTATTGTGCTAATCTTTCTTGAATATATAGAAATGTTCATAGAATCAAATCCCATTCCTCCCTTCAAAAGGGAGGCAGCAATGAGGTACATGACATTGAAGATCTTGTGAAAATTGGGCAAGCTGTCAGAGGTTTTTTTTTTAATTTTAATTTTACTGGCATTTTTCTGAATGCTCATTGATAGTCATATAAGGGGATGTTAATTAAATGTTTAGTTTCATTTTGCTTTGGTAGGTTGTTCTTATTTTGCTGCACGTTCAATGGCTGAGGAAACACCACTAGTCTTTTGCCCTTACAACTATATTCTGAACCCAACCATTCGGAAGGCTATGGAGGTCGATCTACGAGGAGCCATTGTAATTCTTGATGAAGCTCAGTACGTCGTATTGTTTTCACTCTTCTAGAAATTGTGTCTTCCATGATATTCTTAAGTGAGGAAATATTTTTGTTTTTATTTGATTTTATTAAGAATATTGGTTGACATTCTGTCCTGTTCAAAGGGCAGTAGGATACACAGTATGTTTAATTTACAGTTGAACGTTGGATTATCAAAATCATACATCACGTTATTTTTCCTTTTAACTATTGAGTATGTTTGGTATTTAATGCGCTGAAATTTATAATTTGTGAAATTTATTGTACTGCAAAAAAGCAGCCGTTGCTCTTACTTGTACTCTTGTTCACTCAAACTCTCTCTCCTCTCTCTTTCTCTCTCGTCTCTCTCGTCTCTCTCTCTCCCTATCACTCTCTCTCGCTCTCTCTCCCTCTCCCTCTCTCTCCCTATCACTCTCTCTCCCTCTCACTTTCTCTCCCTCTCTCTCTTTCTTCCTCTCTCTCTCTCCAGAAAATGCAGGATTCGTTAAAGGCAGAAGGAAGAAAACCACGAGGGTCTCTTACAATGAGGGATTGCTCTGTCTCTTTTCTAGTCTAATTTCTTAAACCTAGGAATTCTAACATTTTTTTCTTTCTTTGCCTTCTATTGTAATTCTTATAGCTCATTGATTCAATTAAATCATCACACAAGGAAAGGATATGAAGGGGAGAGCACGAAAGAAGACAGAGATGAGATAACTTTGTTCTTTGTTATTTCTCTATCTGGAATTCTAAGATTAAAAGAAAAAAATTTATTTAGTGGTAAAAACACATTAGAGCTATTGAAAAAAGTGAATGGGTCAAAAGGTTGGGGAACCAAGTTAATTTAAGTCATTGGGATAGAACTGAGCTCAAACTTTACATAGCTCTAGAGCAGGATAGAAGCATGCTCAAGACCTAGTTTCTGTTCTTAGTTTATTTACATATAGGGCTCCATAATGATATAGCCAGTTTCATTTGTACCACGTGAGCTCTTATTGATACAAGACCTAGGAGGTCATCCCAACTCCCTCACTGAAAATTGTGAAAATAGGTAGAGGGTACTATGGTTGAGCAATAGGGCTCCTATGCATACTTAAAAAAAGGACTCTCACATAGCTAGTCATTTTGAGATGGAATAGAGCTCACACTTTACAAAGATTGGTAAAAATTTGGAATATTTTTTAAAATAGTCCGATCTTAAGCTTTTGAGAAATGAAATTCTAATAGACATATTAAAAGAAAAAAAACTTTATTTTCATTAAAAAAGATAAAAGTCTTAAATTTTATAATATAAGGGAGATCATACAAATAAGAAACGAATGAAAGAACTCTTTAAGTATATGGTCTGAGCCAACTGAAGTTCCAGAATAAGAGTAAATCAGGAAAATGAAATGATCCTACTTGGAGACTTGATCAAACTAGGAAATCACTTGCCTTTTACATAAAATGTTCGGATGTTTTATTGACAGTTGTTGTTTCTTTTTGGCTTGAATTACTGTTTTCAGCAATGTGGAGGACATAGCACGTGATGCTGGGAGTTTAGATGTCGAAGAAGAATCACTAGATGGTAATACATGAAACATGTGTGGGTGAATTATGAAAGATTTCCTATACCTTAGTAGAGTATATATGATTTTGAAGAAAAAAAAAATATTTTTACTCTAAGAAGATCCATCAGTCATCTGCTGAGCCTTGTTGTAGTCATAGGTCTTTTTGGGACTTAAAAGACATTAAAATCATTACTTACAGTAAGTTAAAAAAAAATCATTACTTACAGTAAGTTAAAAAAAAACATTACTTACAGTAAGTTAAAAAAAAATCATTACTTAAAGTAAGTTAAAAAAATCATTACTTACAGTAAGTTAAAAAAAATCATTACTTACAGTGGGAAACGATAGAAATCCACATTCCAGTATACGAGCTACTAGGTGAAATCTTTTGCTTCTCCTTTATGTGGCACAAAGTTCAAACATTACTGTTGTCCAATCTCTGTAGGCTAACTACAAGGTTCTGCTGATCTTGTTTCTTACATTCTTGAAATTTCTGAAGTTCCACTTATATATTTTCTGTCGTGCCTTGCTGTACTGCATGAATCCTGGGAATTTCCACTGATTTGACTCTTAATCACAGCGTTGCTGGCTGAATTGGGCCAACTATGCCTAAATGAAAGTGAGAGCATGGTTTATCAGCCACTATATGACATGATTCAGGTAGTGAATCTTGTTTTATTGTATCGACACCAGTACCTGATGGATGACTAACCAATGCTTACTGCTGTATGTTTTAGGGAATCATCAGCTGGATTGGCCAAAAGAAAGACAATTTAGAAAGACGTGAATTTGAGCACTACTTCTCATGGTACATATATTTCTTTGAGCATGCATTTTCTGTGTTTGTGTCTGGGTATCCCTGTTTTCTCTATCTTTCTTATGGTCAAACGTAAATATTTCAACATTTTTATTTTTTAATTTCCAGTCTTTTAGGAGCCCGATTTTCAGATAAGCCCATTTCATTTGAATCAAAGAAAGTAGATTCATCCTTATCATGGTAAACAAATGTGGCACAACAGAGATCACAACGTCTTTTGGCATTGTAAATAACTCCACTCTCGTGTTTTTCTTTTCATGAAGCTGCTTAAAGGAATTGGGTAGGAGCTGAAACTAGAGATCAGATGAAGCCCTACACTGGACAAAGAACTAAGAAATGATGTTCTAACAAGAATCAACTGAGAAAAGAACCTAAAGAGAGGAAAATTTAACTTTGAAACTTCGAACTCTTTGTGGATTTATTGTTCTGGTATCATGTGAAGTAACACAAAAGAGGAGTTTTTGGATAGAGGAGATAGAAAAAGAAAAGAAGTGTGCAGAAGTCATTCACACTCTCTTAGCGAACACTAATGTCCCTTAACAACTATAAATAGACTTTTTTTAAGTTTAAAAATGCACAAAGAGACTAAATACCCCTCTAAGCCTTTAACTCCTGAAATATTACTAAAGAAACACCTAATCTGAATATTAAAATGAAAAATAGACTTGTAAGAGGTTGTCCATGAAACTAGGGCTTAGAGGGATTCACAAAAGGTATAAACTACCCCACTACCCCTTATGCTCGACCAAACATAATAGAAGTCATAGTCTTAACAACACTTGTTAGAAGCAAGCTATCCAGTGGGAAATCATTTGATCGGAAAAAGCTTTGCTTTGCGTCTCTTTATCATCTTTGTTCATGTTAATTCTCTATTTTTTTTTTTTTTTTTTGAGGAGAATGTTAATTCTCTGTTGTTAGTAATAAAACTGCTTTATATATGGATTAATGCCTTGTATCTTTCAGTTGGACCGGCAGTGAGGCTTTGGCCGAGCTTCAAGAAGCTGGTGCTACTCGGGAATGCTTTCCAATCTTGCAAGAATGTGCTGTAAAGGTATTTTGGTAAAGACTTATTTCATTTTACTTGGTTCTGGAAAACTATGATACCAAGCTATGTATTTACTTCAGGCTATCAAAGCTGCTTCAGAAGCAGACATGGATGGAGTTCATCTGAGTGGTAGATCAGCAGTAATTCTGGAGGGTATTCTATTGATCCTGCTGACCATTCCTCTATTTCTGTAGAGTTTTGATTTCAGAAAATAATTATTTACATCTGGCATAAGAAGGATGTCATGCAACATTTCTGGTACAATTATTCAATTCTTGCATGCAGGTTTATTCTCTACGTTGAGTTACTTTTTCTCTGAAAATGGTGCTCATGTGTGTGACTACCGATTGGCTTTGCAGAAATACGTGAAACGAGATGCAAGTAAGTAATAGTAGATTAGTAATCTTGAATAACAATGGCACTTCTTGAAGTGTAAGAGCGGTCTTGTTTAAGATGATCAATGGATTACAAGAGCTGGACACGAGCTAAATATCTGCTTTTTAAGTCTTGCACTTTACCATAAAGATTATAAGGAACATAACTACTAGATTGTTAATAATTTATGATGGACGATTCACTCATATTGCATTACAGGTCTTGCTACTCAGAACTTGGCTGTCTCGTTGAATCTGTGGTTGCTTAATCCTGCTGTGGTTTTCAAGGAGATTGCTGGCCTTTCTCTCTCCATAATTCTCACTTCTGGGTAAGCATCTCTATTGAGAGGAAAAAGTCTTAAGTGTAAAAATTTTAAGAAAAGTGATTGGCATTAGAAGAAAGGTTGAGTACACTTTCCTCAAAAAAAAATAGGCCTCTCAAATGGCTAGTTTTGAAATCCAGTTAGGTTAACTTTAACATGGTGTCAGATGGTTTGTTTCCTCCAGCTTATTTGTGTGAGCTTTACAAAGTAAGAGCCTAGTTTATTTGTGTTGTGTGCTATAGTGGGAGTTTGTGCCATTATGTTAAACCTGTTACGGCTAAAGCTGGATGTGAGGGGGAGTCCGAGTGCAAAAAAGCCCATATGAAAAATGTATAGAGAAGTGGACCCCACCTCATTGGAAAAGTTAAAGTGAACGTTGGTGGCTCCTCTTTTGGTAATCTGGGACTGGCAGGGTACGGTTGAGTTTTTAGAGATGATAGAGGGGAAATGTAAGAGGAGTATGGAGCCCACTTAAGAGGGCCAATATTAGGAATATTCTAGTAGAAAGGAAGGCCAAGTTAGTCATTTTACAGGAGACAACGATGGAGTGCATGGAGGAGTATGTGGTACGTGATCTAATGCCATTCAATCAAGTGCAATGGATTTCCTTGGATGCTGTTGGCAGATCAGGTGGGATTCTTATTGCGTGGGATTCACTTGCCCTCTCTATGGAAGAATCGGAGATGGGTCATTTTTGCATAGGGTTGAAGGTGAGAGATCTGGCTGAAGGTCACACGTGGTGTCTAGGGGGAATATACGGTCCTTGTAGGTACAGGGGCAGAGGTGCTCTTTGGGAGGAATTAGGGGATCTAATTTGTAGATGGGATTCCCCATGGTTGCTAGCTGGTGACTTCAATGTGGTCAGATTCCGAAATGAGAAGCAGCCCCCTTCTCAACACATGACCTCCTCCATGAGGACCTTTAATGATTTCATAGATGCACATGAATTGGAAGAAATTCCCACGTCCGGTAAAACATACACATGGAGTAACGGACAAGTGCTTCCAATACTTTCAGAGCTGGACAGATTTTTGGTCACTGGGAATTGGCTACGACTTTACCCTGAAGTTGCAGGAATGGTAGGCGGCAAGGTGGTTTCAGATCACTGGCCCATTTACCTTGATACACGCTCCGGTTTATGGGGACATAAGCCTTTCAGATTTGAAAATTGGTGGTTGCAAGAGGAGGGAATCACAAATCTGATGGAGGACTGGTGGAGAGAGTCCATTATACATGGACCAGAGGGAGGTCGAGTTGCTATGAAATTGAAGTTACTGAATGGAAAGTTGATTGCGTGGGTAAAATCTTGGAAAGCCGCCACTGCTGCCCAAAGGACCCTTCTACGTCTGCAGGTGGATGCTCTTGACTCGCTAGAGGAAGGTAGACCCTTATCCTTAGCAGAATTTTCTGAGAGAGGTGAGGCAGCTCGAGACCTAAGATCTTTAATGTCTCATGAGAGAATCAAATGGAAACAGAGGGCCAGATACAAATGGATGAAAGAAGGGGATGCCAACTCTCGCTTCTTCCATGCAATTGCATCGTCCCACAAACGCTCTAACAGAGTGAATTCCCTATCTGTTAATGGGAATATCACATCTGATAGAGCGTCTATTACTAATGCTCTTGTGAGTTTTTATGCAGATCTATACACAACAGAGCAAGGAATGAGGCACTCCATGCATGGAATACCACTACCGCAGCTCACCGCAGAGCAAGCCACCTCACTAGAAGCACCCTTCACATTGGAAGAGATCGAAAATGCAGTGACAACAATGCCTCTAGATAAAGCACCGGGTCCGGATGGCTTTAATGGAGAGTTCTACAGAGTAGGATGGAGCTTCATGAAGGAGGATATTTTGACTATGGTCAATGATTTCTACAACAGGGGAATCCGGTATAGGAGTCTAGGAGCCTCGTTTATAGCACTGCTACCGAAAAAGGAAGGAGTTGAGCACATCAAAGACTTTCGGCCCATAAGCCTTATCTCAAGTCCATACAAAATCATTGCCAGAATGCTAGCCGCCAGGTTGAAGGGGGTCATGCATCATATTATCAGCAGGGAACAACACGGGTTTGTTCAAGCAAGGCAACTGCTAGATGCAACTATGCTGGCGCATGAAGTCGCAGAAAGGTTTGCTAGATCTGGGCAACCCAAGGTGATCTTGAAGTTAGATATGGAAAAAGCTTTTGACAGGGTGGATTGGTCCTATCTCACCATCATGATGTGGAGATTGGGTTTTGGGACTAAATGGATAAAATGGATACAATCGTGCATCACAAGTGCATCCTTCTCAATACTTATAAATGGGGGGGTATTTGGACACTTCAAGAGCACGAGGGGTCTAACGCAGGGCGATCCATTATCTCCCTTGCTCTTCAACATGGTAGGTGAAGGACTGGTTGGGGTGGTCAAACAAGCTATAACAATTAATTGGTTGACTAACCCTCTTCCCGAAGGCATAACCCCCATAGCCCAATTCGCGGATGACACAGTTATCTTTGGAGAAGGTACTTTAGAGCAGATCACTCGGTGGAAAGCCACCATACAACTCTTTGAAATCGCCTCAGGTCAGAAGGTCAATTGGCAAAAGACTGAGATGTATGGATTCAACATAGATCCAGAGACCCTTCGGTCCATGGCAAAGAGGATGGGGTGTGCAGTGGATACATTACCTGGAATCTATTTGGGTCTCCCATTGTTTCAGGGGAGAATCACGAAGAATCTATGGAACCCAATGCTGGAAAGAGTACAAAGAAGATTATCCTCATGGAAGGGCAGACAGTTGTCCAAGGCGGGAAGGTTAGTATTGATCAAAGCTTGCCTCAGTGGCATCCCGTCACACTATCTCTCATTTCTTCATTGTCCTGCCGGGGTGGTTCAAGCCATTGAGAAATTATTCCGGACCTTTCTTTGGAGAGGCACTTCTAAAGCGTTTAAGTACCATCTAGTACGATGGGACGATGTATGCTTACCTAGGAGAATGGGAGGATTGGGCATAAGAGACTTGAAGAAAGTTAACATAGCCTTCTTATGGAAGTGGTGTTGGAAACTGAACACTGATCACAATTCGGTGTGGAGTCAACTTGTGAGAAGTAACCTCGGTGTGGACGGTAACGGTTAGATCCTAGATTGTCGCTATCCACGACGCTTATCTGTCATATGGAGGTACATCAGCAAGCTTCTTACTGGGTTCCGGAACAGGCTGAGATGGGCGGTGGAAAATGGTAGAGCTACGCAGTTATGGGAGGACATCTGGCTCGGGGACAAACCATTGAAAGAGGATTTCCCAAGGTTGCTTCGGATTGCAAGATCATCAATAGCCACAGTAGGGGAGATTATGGCAGATGAAGTAGTGCGCAGTATTGACTGGAATAGGGTCTTTAGAAGGGAGCTTAGAGATGGGGAGATGCAAGATCTTAATGCTCTAGACAGGATGTTGCAAATGTTTTACAGAGATAGCTCCCTGGAGGATAGACTGATTTGGACCCCGTCTATAGAGGGGTGTTTCTCTGTGTCATCGGGATACATGTCACAAGTGCACGATACCCAGTCACATATTAGCAGTAAGGCTTGGTCACTCTCCGCCCCGCCGAAGGTACAATTCTTTATATGGAGTGCGTTGCATGAGAAAATACTCACACGGGAGGTGTTAAGTAGAAGGGGTATTCCCATACCCTCACAGGAGCGCCCATTGTGTGAGGAACACATAGAGAGCATACACCATCTTTTATTGCATTATACATTTGCATGGAAAATCTGGAGTTGGTGTGCACACCAATTCGGGTTTTTATGGGAGATCATGGAACACCTCAGTGGAGTAATACAGATGAGGCTCCCGCATCTAGTGGGAGTAGGGCGAGAGATGTGGAAATCTATGGTGGCATTCATTCCTTGGGCAATTTGGGAGGAACGAAACAGAAGAGTGTTTCACAGCAAGTCTTTAACATGGGAAGAGGTGGCTGATCAGACCCAAACGAGAGTAGTACAGTGGCTCGGGGCAAAAGGGGTATTTGCTAGTATGGACTTGTGCACAGTTAGGAGCTCTTGGTATGCATTAGCAACCTCCAGCAGCACGGGGCGCAACTCAGTGGTAGCTGTTTGGCTCCCACCACCTGAAGGAAAGTTGAAGGTAAACGTGGATGGGTCTTCCATGGGTAATCCAGGTCCTGCTGGATTTGGAGGAGTTTTCCGAGACTCAGAGGGCAACATACTGATGTCGTACTCTGGATCATTGGGGGTGGATGACTCTACTTCAGCCGAGACGCATGGAGTTTTGCAAGCCCTACGTTTATTTCGCACACACTTCTCTGGAGAGCTGATAGTGGAGGGAAACTCCAAAAATGTCATCGGATGGTGTCGCCAAACTTCAGCTCCACCATGGAGGCTACTGTATTTGTTTAGAGAGATTTTTATTTTGTCTTCATTTGTTAGTGAATGGTCATGTATCCCCAAATCTGCCAACACTGTGGCAGACGGGTTAGGTAAGCAGGGAGTCACCCGCACCTCTATTGAGGTGAGGGTGGACCCTCCCTTTGTATGATGATTACCAATAAATAAAACACAACATTTTTCCTCAAAAAAAAATAGAGGGGAAATTCTCATCCCATTTACTGGTCCACTAGGCCAAGATGACTCCACATCAGCAAAAGTGCGTGCAGTTCTACATGCCCTTAGGTGTTTTCATGAGCACTTTAGTGGCAAACTGATAGTTGAAGGTGATACTTGGAATGTTATTGGGTGGTGAAAGCAGACCTCAGCCCCTCCATGAAGACTAATATACTTATTCAGAGAAATTTTCTTTTTAGCTTCATCATGTGTTTGTGAATGGTCATGTATTCCTAGAATTCTAACTATGTGGTAAATTCCTTAGCTAAGGAAGGGGTCCACCTCTCTTCGCATGTGTTGAGGGTGGCTCCACCTTTTGTACCTTGACTTTCATACCATTACTAAAAACAGCACATTTTCCTTAAAAAAAAAAAAAGAAAAAGTATAGAAAAGTGATTAGGTTATAAGGTCTGACAATAGGCCTCCTTGGTGGCTTGTTATTTTGGACCGGAACAGACTTAAATCCTAATTATTTTCATTTGAAAGTGAATATCATCTATTAGGTTAGTGAGCAAAGAGGCACAATATTATTAGAGGGTAGAAAATTATTCAATTAAAAAAAAAAGAGAAGAAATTCACAGAACAGAGTTTAGGGAGTCGCTGTCAAAAGAATAGAGAGATATAAAAGAAAACTGGGGAGGAAACTAATTAAGACTATTCTCTCCAGCAAGAATACTTTGACTAGTGGTGTTTATCACCAAAACATGTTGTAGTGTTTGTCTAACAAGATGACCTGAAATGGACTGGTTATTAAATGGGTTGACTTGAACAAGACCTTTTCATGGTAAATATATGGATTGAAATCTGTACCATTTGAGTTCTGATCAACTTTTTTTTTTTTTTTTTTTTTTTTTTTTTTTTGAGGAAAGTGCTTTGTTTTATTGATATAAAGAGAATCAAGTTGCAAAGGTGGGTTCAACCTTACTAAGATGTGGTAAGGTGAATCCCTTCTTTAGCCTAGAAGTCTACCGTGGAGTTGGTAGCTCTGAGAATACATGATCACTCATAAACACGTGATGAAGCTAAGGAAAAAATCTCTCTGAAAGATAAAGGAAAATTCCAGCCCATGATAAAGGAATCACCTAGGAGAATTCTAACTCATGATCCACTCATGCTCTTCCACCCCAAAGCTTTGCATCACAAGTTTGCACCGAGGTGCATTCTCGTTTGTGTTGATTCTCCAACACCACTCCGACATAAAAGTTTATTAACCAACAAGACTCCTGGATTCTCAATCCTCCCCTACTCTGGGAAGACAAACTTTCTTCCAATTTACAAGTGATATTTAAAGTCTTCTGTTGAACATCTCCATAAGAAAAGTTTAAAGAGATTCTGTATACTCATTGCAGCACTTACCGGGCAGTGAAGAAAGGATTAGTACTGTGCTGGATACCACTTAAACATGAGGGAATGAGAGTTAGTCATCCTGCTTTTGACAACATTCTACCCTTCCAAAAAGAGAGACGTTGCTAAATTTTCTCAATGACCGGTCCCAAATTGATTGGGTGGTGTGGCCATGGAATAAAGGCGGCCTCATATATGTGCTAGGGAATTAGCCAATGGTGTATTCAAGCATTACTTTTCCAAGAACATTTGGGTTCACATTGAAACCAAAAACTTTAGTTTTATACCAATTAACTTTTTGCTCCGAGCGTATTTTATGTAAACCAATGACAACCTTCTACTTTTTCATTTGTTCTAGCGTACTATCTCCAAAAACCATTGTATTATTTGCAAACTGGGCTATAGGCAAGAGCTCGGTAGGTAAATCATTGTCCACTTATCATAGTAAATGCAACAGGTATGTTCTTTTAGGCCTAGTTTTTTTTTTTTTTTTTTTTTTTCTACTTCCAACTCCCTTAGCAAACCCTAGCAAACCCTAGGCCATTTTTGTGTCTTTGATTACCCCAGGATATACTTGGTCACTTAGTTAGACTTGAACTTGAGACTATCTAGCAAAAGTGCCACAGAACCACACCCTAACTCCAATGTGTCTAAACATTCCTTTTCACTTAGATCACCTTTCAATGATGGGCCACTGAATCTTTACATTGTTTTTACCTTTCTAGCTGTCTTTCTGTCTTGGTAAATAATTCTTTTCTTGGAAACATATTTATTTTCTGTTTTGGTAAGGCAGAACACTCTCCCCGATGGGCTCATTTGCTTCTGAGTTAGGTGTACAATTTGAAACATGCATGGAAGCACCACATGTGATAGATGTGGAATCACAGGTGTTCAAATGAGTTTCTTGCCTTTCTCCAAATTCTGAGGTTCTATTTGGATGATCCATCAATAAAAATCTGCTCCTCATCTGTTGCAGTTATGGGCTGCTGTGATTCCGAGTGGTCCAGGGAATTATCGACTTAATGCTAGTTATAAAACAGCTGATAGAATTGATTTCCAGGTATGTTGCAAGCCTTGATAAATTTGAATAAGAAATTGTTTGAATGACTCTGCAGTAATACTAGTGACCGATGATTATGAAGGATGCTCTTGGGGCTTCCTTGGAGGAGATTTGCAAAGTTGTGCCAGGTGGCGTCCTTGTCTTCTTCCCTAGCTATAAATTGCTTGAAAAGCTACAAAGTCGCTGGATTCAGACAGGCCAATGGTCTCGATTAAATGCACAAAAACCCCTTTTTGTAGGTAAAGAGTTCCCTCCTATTTTTTATTTGTATGTTGTGGAAGCAGATAGTTGATTTGGTATCTTACACTCTCCTCTTTATAGATGAGGAAATCATGAAGATTTTGATCCTGTTTTGAAATGTTATTATGATTCGACTCATGGGAACACTGGATGTATTTGTTTATCAGTGAATTTGTTATACAATTTGGGACCTTACAATCTCCTTCTCTGCAGAGCCAAGAGGAAATCATGAGGACTTTGAGTCTGTTTTGAAATGTTATTATGATTCAATTCATGGAAAAACAAGAAGGGGACGCGGAGCAGCTGTTAAGTCTAAACCTAAGAAGGGCAACAAACCAAAAATGGACCAGCTTCCTGCAAAAGAACATCAGCAGAAGGCTGCTGCTTTTCTTGCAGTTTGCCGGGGAAAGGTACCCGGTTCATCGTACTCATACTCATACCCAACAAAATAGCTCTATACCTATGAATTGTAATAGTGCTGCAGCACCTTTATCTATAACATGTTAGTAACATTAAATCGGTTGCAGCATTGTACTTATAATTTTTTTGCAGGTATCAGAGGGTATTGACTTTGCTGATGACAATGCTCGAGTGGTTGTATCCTTTTCAAACATCTGAGTTTTATGTCTTTATTTGTTTATTTAGAAAAAATATAGAGGAGAGAGAGAGAGAGAGAGAGAGAGAGAGAGAGAGAGAGAGAGAGAGAGAGAGAGAGAGAGAGAGAGAGAGAGAGAGATATAGAGAGAGAGAGAGAGAGAGATAGAGAGAGAGAGAGAGAGATAGAGAGAGAGAGAGAGAGAGAGAGAGAGAGAGAGAGAGAGAGAGAGAGAGAGAGAGAGAGAGAGAGAGAGAGAGAGAGAGAGAGAGAGAGAGAGAGAGAGAGAGAGAGAGAGAGAGAGAGAGAGAGAGAGAGAGAGAGAGAGAGAGAGAGAGAGAGAGAGAGAGAGAGAGAGAGAGAGAGAGAGAGAGAGAGAGAGAGAGAGAGAGAGAGAGAGAGAGAGAGAGAGAGCATTGGTGATTGGAGTTAGTTGTAGACCTTATCTTACTTTGCTAATTTTATGATAAAATGGAAATTATTACATGGACATACATGTAATGAAATAACCAACAATCTAGTAAATGCTGTTGCTTTTCAATGGAAGAACAATCCTGGTGTGGTTAGGTAGCTCCAACTTCAGTTTGATCTTGTTTCCCTCCTGGCAAGAACTGCATGCACGAGGTTCAAAAGCTGTAAAAGCCATCCAAGTGGACCTTGATTAACCAAACTGCTCAAGTTCTGTTTTTGTTTTCCCCTTTTTTGAGGAAAGCAAATCTTATTAATTCTTAAGGAGAATTCAAACTGCTCGGTGCTATATTGAACTAATCACTAGTATTACTTGTCAAATACTTTGAAGCATTTCATGCTATCCTTGACTAATGCAGGTAGTTGTCGGCATCCCTTTTCCAAACATGTAAGCATTCTAACTGATATTTGAAATACTGTTTTTGATCTGTATATTTCAGTTTGGGCGACTGATTCACCTGTTGGCAGAAATGATATTCATGTTGTGTTGAAGAAAAAGTATAATGACACTTACAAGACAACCAGAAATCTTCTCAGTGGGAGCCAGTGGTATTGCTACCAAGCCTTCCGTGCTCTAAACCAGGCCATTGGTACATTTTCTTTGTCCATTTTTTTCAGTTTTTCTTCTTTCCTTTTAAGGGCATAATACTTATTCCTTGTGGTGCAAGTCAATAGTTGCAAACATGATCTTGCTTAAATTCAATTGAACTCACTTGTAGTTAAAATAGGCTGGTTTGGTTATGTTTATATAGGAGAATCTTCAACAATTACTACTCTATGAGGAATTAGATAAAGATTGAAGTATTACATTGCCTCTTGTTGAGTAATTGGATTATAAGATTGAGCAGCAAACCTTCTAAGTTGTTTGTCATTCTGGGATGAGACTGGGGCTCAATCTTTGACATGGTATTAGAGCAGGATGTTCTTGGGTGCCAAAGGCTAATTTGTGCTTCCTAGTTTGTTTGTGGGTTCCATGAGGTGAGGCAGGTTTGTGTGTTCCTTTAGGAGTTAGTACCCACGGCTCAGGCCTATGAAGCCATGCTTGAATGTGAAAGGGAGTGTTGAGTGGGAAAAAATTTTCTCATTGAAAATTGTTGACAAAAATGAATGTTGTAAAAGGTTGAGGACAGGCCTTGTAAGTGGCTAGTCATTTAGGGATGGAACCATCACCAACTTTGTCTTGGCTGCTCAATAGCGTTGGCCCATGCTGGTTGTCCAAACTTCTCCAATATTGTTTTCAGAAATATGACTGATGTATCCACTTACAATAAGCATGATTTTGTTCTCCTCTAGCATGACCTCTGCTAAAACTGCTGTCTTCAGATATGAGTCTCCATCTCAAGAGGAGCATTCCTTGATAAACCAGTGGAAAACTAGTCAATGTACAAAAATCAGTACAGCATGAGGAGTTCTGCAAAACTCATTCTGCACTAAGTACCTGATAGTGCACTTAGTTAAGCATAATGTCTCCATTGGCTGTCAAAGCTTGAGCCCTAATTGGATAACACCAAAGGTCCAACCCTTCAAGGAATCCAGTGACCTGCAACCTATTATCCTCTCTTCAAACAACAGTCGAATTTTGTCATCTGAAAATGGTTTAAAATGGAGTTACATCTAATTGTTACAGGAGGGGGAATGATACTACTTTTCTCAACAAGAGTGGAGTCTAGTAAATGTAGCAGCAAAAATCAGTACAACATGATGAGTTCAGCACAACTCATTCTGCACTAAGTACCTGATTATGCACTAAGTCAAGCATAATGTCCCCATCGGCCGCCAAAGCTTGAGCCACTAATTGGATAACACAAAAGGTCCAACCATTCAAGGAGTTCAGTGACCTGCAACAGATTATCCGCTCTTCAAATAACATTCAAATCAGTCATCTGAAAATGGTTTAAAATGGAGTTTACTGTACCAGGAGGCTAATGTTAGTGCTTTTCTCGTTAAGAGTGGAGTCTCTTCCTTGGTCCAGTTTGTCGTTCTGGGCCCCCCTTATCTGTTATCATTTTTAATGAGATTGCTTCCTGAAAAGGAAAAATTTGTTGGTTGGAGAAGGCAGCTAATCTGTATAACTAAGACACCTTGCCTTATTAGTTGCCCATTGTAGAATTAGATATGTATGATTGTTGCTAATTTTATTTTTTGTTTCTCTAGGGCGCTGTATTAGGCACCGTCTTGACTATGGGGCTATCATTTTATTAGGTAAAATCTCAAAAAAGCAAGAGAAGTGTCTTCTCTTTATCTTGTGCCAACATCTACACTATTAAGTTAATCTGCTTCTCCATGTTCTCTTCTTTATTGTTTTGAGTACAGATGAGCGATTTAAGAAGGAGGAGAACACAACATACATTTCAAAGTGGTTGAGGAAATCAATTAAATACTATGACAATTTTGACATGTCAATGGAAGGATTAAGGAATTTTTTCAAGGGAAAGGTCTTGTGTCATTTAGTTATTTTCAGTTTAAATTCATTCACTCTATGCCATCTGTTCTGATCAGACTAGATCCATTAACAGGAGGACTTGAGCCAAAATGACCACAAAGTAGGGGCCACAATTAAGATGAAAGACTACCATATGGATAGAGAGCCTTTGAGTCTAAAAAGCCAATACAACAAGACCTCGAGAAAGCAAGCTAGGAAGAAGATCAAATGTGACGTAAATGGCAATGAGGCAGTTAAAATAATTTCTGACAGTAATATTGTAGCTGCGAAGAGTAGAAAAGTGACCCAGTTTCTGGTGGCAATGCGAAAAGAAACGACATCTGCCTCTGACCTGACAGTTAAAAGTGATGCTCAAGACCAATTTGTTGAAGCAGAAGAGAAAAACTTTAGAAAGTGCACTCAACCTGATCTAAATGCCAGCGCACAAGGAGATACCAGGTTGTATCTTGAACACATATCTAACCAAAGTTTGGACTTCATTTATTTTCAGTTAAAGTTTGAGGTTGGTTAATTACTCGGAAAAGTCTAAACAAAAATTTTTGCCTTCTCAAAACCTAACAGTATGAGGCATCATAGAAGTGATTTGACAAGCAGTTTATGATTTTCATAAGCTGTACAGTTTTATGGCAAGGAGTGGCTTCTAAAATGATATTGCACAACTGATTCTTACTTTAAGGTTGTAGCATTTTTTACATACACAAAATGTCCTTTGAAGTAGATAATTGAAAAGAATTAGCACATCACTGTGTTCCAATATCATAAGAAATGGATGAGATCGGCTGGATGAATTGGTTTCCAATCAGATCTGTCTATCCATGGTTCGATGTTGACCTAGAATTAGAAAAAACCCTAAATATCAAGTTTATATTGTACATTTTTTAGGAAGCAAAATCTTTCAAGTTTGCACTCCACTTACTTTTAACTTCTAAGAATAAATGTTATAGATTTGTCCTAAGGGGTTTGCAAATCCACATTAAATTCAGAAGGATTGAGATTGCATGGACAAAAAACCACTTTCTTATGAAATTTTGTAACTAAGAATATTTGAATAAAGAACTTTCAATTCTTTGACAAACGCTATTTTTGCCAATAAGTGTTTCCCCTAAATCAGAAAGATGCTGCTTATAATGTAACAGCTAATGTACTTTTTATGTAAGATAAAAACCCATTAGCAAGAATAGCATGAGTAACAAAAGAAAAGTATCTAAGAGATAACAATTAAATGGAGTACTTTTCATATGAGCCTACACTAGAGAGCCAATGACCCACTTAACATTGGGAATAGAAGGAAAAGAGGAATACTAGATTTTTGAAAGTGATGATCATAGATTTCCTCAAAAAAAAGTGATGAAATAGAATTAGAGAATTTCGTCTGTAGAGCTTAGAAAGTTCCACATTGAAGAATGATAAAAAAAAAAGAAAAAAAAAAGTAAATGAGTTATAAGGTTGAACAATAGGCAAATTCTCAAAAAGAAGGGTTGAGCAATAGGCTTCTATGTAGCTAGTTATTTTGCACGGAACACAGTTCAACCCAGCAATGGTAGTAGAGTAGGATTTGTGTGTTTGAGATGGCCTAGTGTCTGCCTCCTAGGATTTTTTTATGTTGGGGCAACATGGCATGAGAGCTAGGTTGTGTGCTTTGTTGGGATTTTATGGCACATTTTAGGCCTGATATCTGCAATTTTAGACTAAAGCAAAGTATTGAGTGGGAAAGATTATCACACTAAAAGTGGCAAGGGAAGCAAATTTGTTATAAGGTTAAGTAAGAGGTGTCTTAAGTAGCAAATCATTTTAAGAGTTTTTTTTTTCGCTGTTAGAGGCTGCACTTGGTGTTAGCGGAGTTGTATCCTTTGTTGAAAGTTTTTTCCCAGGGTTTGCATCCATTGTGTGTAAAAATGAACATGAGTATTGAATGAAAAAGTCTCACATGAAAAGTTCAAAGAAAAAGTAAGGAGATGAGCAGTAGGTTTCCTAAGATTTTCTAATAGAACTAGATTCATATTTGAACAAATACATGTATGATCTACTCTTTATTGATAAAAAATTATTTTACCATTTTCAAAAACATAAGGATTTTTAAAATTAAAATTTCGTCTGCACCTTAAATGCATCTTAGATTTGCTGTTTTGCCATGTGGAAAATCGAACCATTAATGTGATTCATAACTCATTCATTAATCTTTTATAATTTGGTAAAGTTTTCAAAATCTCAGAACAATGTGATATCTCAGGGGTATATAGGCATTCACTTATTAAAATTCTTTTGAGAATGAGATCTGTTTTGATGCCCCAAATGGAAAATGTTCCTATCTGAGTTTTTTTTCTTAAAAGTTGTTATCATTATTCTTTTCCCATATGTAAGTATCAAAATCTGTTTATGCCTATAGGTGTTCCGAAACAATATTAGCAGAATATTATGAAAGCAGTTCTGGTGAAAGCATAGTCCAAGAAAGTATTGGTGCTATCACTATGGATGAAGCAACTTCTGCGATGGTTGAGGACTGCAATGAGTTATTGGCTCCGCTATGCGGCCCTTCATTTTCAGATGCAAATTTGAGTGGTGGACTCTCTGAAAGGTCATTCTCTGTTGTAACACCAGAATTGAAACCTGCTTACAGTGTCTGCGGTCCTGAATTAGAACCATCTTCGTCTAGAAGTGTCAATTCTCAGAGTAGCAAAAGGAGACTTCCTATCAGTTTGCAGATGTGTGTTCACTCTCAAACAGATCCACCCACTTCCTCAGACACAATATGTGGAATCAGGAATACCAATTGGCATATAGGATTGACTCCTTGTCATACAAGCAATGGATTTTGGAGGCTAGATATGCTTAAAAACACCTCAAATGATTTTATTTTTTTGGATATGGACAAGAAACTTCATCTAAGCTGTTTGTCATGTAACAATCCACTGGGGTTGCCTGAGCATAATTTTTTTATCTTATGCTCACTAGCTTTGTCTTCAAAAGATAGTTTGGTATCCTTCTACAGAAATGGTTCAGTGGGTGCCCATTTGCAAAGACTCTTGTATGCAGGTGAACCTTCAAAGGTATCTGTTGCAATTGCTGATATTTCATCAGTAAACAATCACATGTTCACTGCACAGACTGGAAAGGTTCCACTGCCTGGAGTTTGGTGTGAAGAAGATGGGTGTGTTTTCAGGGTTTTCTCCTGCTGCTTCTGCATGAACTCTGGCAATAATCTTGGTGTGCAAGTCTTGGCTACAGATTCTTCAAACACTCATTTAATGAACAAGGTAATAAGTATTAATTTGATTACATGGAGTTTATTTCTCTATTGAATGTCAATTTTGTGTATTTTTATAGGTCATCTTTTATGTTGATCGAGTGTTGATCAAGGGCCAGGAAGATGAGTCTGAAGAAAAGGTGGTTGTTTTTTCTCCTCATATAGTTAACTACACAGATGCATTCCGCGACAAAAAATCAGTCAGCTGCATAGAAAATAAGCCTGCAAGTATTGTGGATTAATATCAAATTAGTGAAATTACTTTTCTTTTGTTTTTTCCCTAGTCTAAAAGGCTTCTGTTTCTACAACTCTTCAATCCAGTTAGCTTAATGAGACTATCTCAAGTGGATTTTTCTAAATTCATTGGTGCAAACAGCAAAAGTTCTACCTTTCTTTGAACTTTCGTGCTACTCGCTGACGAAGTTCTCCACCATTGAGGTTCCAATCTTATTTGTTGCAGGCGAAAGATGTTAAAGGTCTCTGTTCTCTTGTTGACAAATCCGTGGCTTGGTCTAAGTAGTTTAACTTGGTGTCCACAAGATGGACACTTTTGACTTCTCTAATTTTTGAAATTTTAATTTTAATCTAATTTTGTTATTATTATGATGTTTTATTGAGAAAAAATATCCTAAAACATTGTACCTTACCGGCCTCATTTTATTATGTTGTGCCTTTTTTGTGTCACATCACAAATTTTTCTGACAACCCACAACTCTTTTCTCATAGAAACCTGATGATTTACGCATGTTCATTAGATATGATGAAGATCTTATACTTCTTGTATGCATTTTGAAAATGTTTAAGTTTACTCATTTAATTGGATGTTATGTTTGGATTTTACTTTGCTCATAATCTTAAATCTGAATAAGCTACAGACTGTCATTGCTCAACAGTAGCAAAAAGAAGACATAAAGCTTGCTTTTCAAGTTCTTTTGAATTATTACTTGTTTGAGCTTCTTTCAGTGTCAAATATCTTTTTTCAAAGGCTTTGACACAGTGACAACGGTTGGTAGTTACAATTTGAATGTCTCTGTTCCTGTGTGAAAAGTAAAACTGCTTAGAAGATGAAAACCAACAACATTTTACATTTGTATTTAAAGCACAAGCTTTTTTATACTGGGCTTTACTCATATTTTTGTTCTTAAGTTGAACTTTCGAATGTTGGCTTTTGTGAATTTGTCTATGTAGAGTGTATATATTGGAGTAGCCTAAAAAATGTATTGACATAGAATGTATATATTGGAGTAGCCTAAAAAGTGTATTGGCAGTTCTGTTCTAAGGTGATTGCTTTAAGGAGATTGCACGAGGCTCCTGTCAATTTGATAATGTAACTTATCTTTATGGAGAGTAGCCCCAAAAGTCTTGATTGTTTGTTCTAAGTTGATTGCATCAACTTTGTGCATTTCTATTTGTAATAGACCTTACCATCTAGTTGTTTTTTAGCTTTTTCAG
Source organism: Aristolochia fimbriata (assembly GCA_019845555.1). Taxonomy (NCBI): domain Eukaryota; kingdom Viridiplantae; phylum Streptophyta; class Magnoliopsida; order Piperales; family Aristolochiaceae; genus Aristolochia; species Aristolochia fimbriata. Next base: position 24,636,499 of record CM034083.1, read on the forward strand.
TTTTAAGAAGATAGCACGACTCGTTTATTTGAATCTATTAGTGAAAGCCGGAAGTCATATTGTTTTATATGCATGTAGATGTTATGAGGCAATGTGTTTATCTCCTAGTAAACTAAACAGAGTTTGGTTATTGTACTTTGCAGCCCCTAGTCGCTGCCAATGGATCAAACTTTTCTCAACCTTTGTTTTCAAACTCCTTACCCAAAGACCCATGTACTACACAATCTAAGAGTCTCGTCATCTCTAGTTCAACAAAGTCTAAGGTGAAAATGAGTCACACTATTTTTTTCTGGTTTTCTGGAGTTAAACCCTGCTCTAAGCATTCTGCTTTTACAGCTGAGACTACCCAAGAGACTTTCAACCACTGGAAGATGCATAACTGAGCATAACTGGGAAACATCTGATATGTTGCAATAGGTGGTGACATCCTCTTTGAAGCTACTTTTGAGAAATCCATTGACCGCAGCATGCTTCTCCACTGTAAAAACATCACAAGCCTCAAAGAGCAGCTGTGCCAAAGCTTACTGTAAATATTCAGCTGGGGTCTTCATTCACATTTTCGCAATGTTCAAACCACCACTTTCTTTCAAATGCTTATAAAGTCTCTCCATAAGTGTGCTTTGGGTTTGAACTTGAAGCCAAATCTATCTTTGGTTCTACTTGTTGAAACTTAATTGCATTCTGCTTTCAGTTCGCACCAAGCTTAGCCTGAGTCAGAGGATGCCAGTGCTGAAACCAGTCAATGCGTCAAGTTTTCAATCTGGTGCAACTTCGTTAGGGCTTCACATATGTAAAAAATGATTTGGTTCGTTTAATGTCTTCTAATGTGTTGGGTACTTTTGTGACAGTTCTTGTATTTTTGTTCAATTCATTGTTATATCAGGGACTTTAGCAAGACTATGAAGCTTTAATATCCATATGAAATAAGCCCTTGTTTTGTTATTTCGATCATTTTGAGTCAATTTAACTAATAATTCTTTTGTCAGCTGGGAAGACCTTTTTTATCAGTTTAATGTTGTTTTGATGTAATTGTTCTCAGAGAAAAAGGTTTCACCAAGGGAAGTAGAATTTTTAATTAATAGTCTATTGCTACCCCTTGTTATTTGTTTCATTAAAATTTTCTTTAGATGTAATTTTTTTTTTTTGGGAGAAACTTAAGAAATGTGGGAAAAGTTCTCTTGCTCTGAATAGAAGGTTGCTCAACCCATCTCACGAGTGATGCCAAAGAGGCTTTTGCCATCTCAACAAGAGCAGAGGCTCCCTTTCCAACTCCAGTAATCAATAGTCTTTGAAAAGTCCAAAACCAGCGATTGGGATGGGAAGCAAAGGCCCTCTATTAACTTAATAACAGGGCAGAGGAGGCAGAAGCAGGATGTTTTATTTTCAATAGGTGGGAAGGACAAGTTAAGCATAGCCGGAATGGGATTCATCCCATCCAATCAATGGTTCGTCAATTGATCTGATCCGTTTGATTAGTGTGCTGAAACACTCGTTACTTGACTATCTCAACTTCATTTACCAGATTTGATGCGATGACATTCAATGATGCGACATGGAAATAATAAATTTGACATGTAAAGATGCCATCTTCAGAAGATTATCTAAAATCGCTTCCCTTTCTGAAGGAAAATTTTATTTTCTGTTTGTTTCACACTTGCCTTTGAACAAAACAGAGCCTCGGATAACGAGATGCAAGGGGTGGATCTCAAAAGGAGCTTCCACATTCAGTGATCCATGCTCCAAAGCCAACCAAAAAATTTCTCACTTCTCACACCATAGTAAATTTAGTAATCAATATTTCCAGTAACATCATCAAGCAAATACAAGCTTACAAAGAGCTAATACAGGCAACAATCAATTCGGACACGGTAAGCTGCAAGTGCAGGGGCCTGGTTATAAGCGCTCATATCAAGAAAGAAAAAAGGGAGGAGAAAACAAAAGAGAAAAAAGAAGAAAAACGTATTCCTGAAAACTACTACTTTACATTCACTAACACAAGATTAATTAATCACAAGCAACCACATTCCAAGAGTGGGAATAATCTCTCTATTCTTCTTCTAAACTGGACTAAAGTTTAAAGGGTCTCAGATTTTGCTTATAGTAACTCTCACGAACCAAATCCAAAAGATCTGATGGCCCTTAACAGACATTAACTCCACAAACATCCTGCAGATTCTAACCCTGTATAATATTCTAAATGTATATTGTGTTACTTTACCCTGTATATTTCTTCACGATCTCTCTCCTCTAAAATGTTAATGTCAAGCCGTGATCAGCACAATTCAAGTTACTTCAAAATGCCACACCAAAAGTGGGACCGCAGTATAAGAAATGTCAACCAATCATGTCATAGCTGCCTCCTGGTCGAAAATGGCCGAAGCCTCCAGGGACCCCCATTTTTCCCATGAGATGGTGATCCATTCCTGCTTTAACCAAAACAGAGTATGTAAGACATAATCTAGAGCAGTAAATAAATCGTGTCAAGCAAAAATTCATTGGTAAAGGGCACTTTAGACCATCTATTTACGTAATAAGTAATTTACATGAGCAAAAAAGAAAATTTTAAAAGTTTCAAACATTCTAAAGTAGGTGAAAGAAGCCCTTTCTTAAGTGCCCACTTGCTTTTTAAACAATCAGTTCAAACGAAAATTTATCTCATAAAGCATTTCTTTCCTGGCATAACCTCTAAAAAGACAGACAGACAAACTTTGTAAGATCACTGCAATTAGGATTTGCTTTGTAAGTGGTACAAGCAGCTAATTATAACATATGCACAAATCTATAAAACTTGAAAAGGAAGTAAAAACATTGATGAATCTGAAACAGGAAACATACTTGGATCAGATAAGACATTCTCATAGAACAAAATATGATCCATGGTGCCAGAAGACTTCACAGGGCCATTTGATAGAAATGGTCCCTGGGCTTTACCAGATTGTGAGTCTAAAGAGTGCATGTCGGAGCTTATCTCTTGACTTTGAAAACATAAATCCTCTGCTCTCGGAGCCTGATTTTCTACTGTTTGAATATTCTCTGCCTTTGCTTTCTTCTCTCTAGGAGAGTCAACCTCTGTATCCACCTCAGAATCGGCACTGTTATTGTTTGGGATAGAGACTTGCTGCTTCCTTTTAGATCGAGCACGCCTGTTCTGAAACCAGTTATAAACATTTGTTTCTGAGATTTGACCATGTTGGGTAAGTTCAGAGGTTATTTCTTTAATCTTTTGCTTGCTTGGGGTCCCATTGCCCTGATCGAAAATACTCTCAAGAATTTGAAGCTGCACAGGCGTTGGAGTCCATCGTTGCCTTGCTGTGATCTTGTGACCACTTGGAGTCATTAATGGGTCACAATAAATATTTCCCAGCCTCAGTCCTGAAGAAAGGCAAATACAACATGTTTCACATTTCCAGAAAGGGCAAACAATGTAAACACTTTTTTAGCAACTTGCCTCATCCAAAACATAATAATACAGACGGCATTTCAAAACTTTTGGTAAAACAAACACAGTACTATGTAACATATGATCTTCTAAGCAAGTCATCAATAAACCCTGTCCTCCCTGTCCTCAAACTCAAACGACTTTCCCACCAAGTTCACAAAAACACATTAGAACTCTCACACCTTCCATGCTTCAAAGCAGAAGAGATGCATTTCTTATCCAAGGAAGGATTCTAGGAAGGCTTGAAAGAAAATGCAGGACTCTGAGAGATAGAAAGATCACAAAGCAGAAAAACTCTGTGAAGGAAACAGAGGACGATCTCATGAGTGTTTTTACAGAGATTGAATGACACAATAACAATTAGATAATCGTTGACTCTGAAAAAAACGAAGTAGCAAAAGAGGCTTTAATCTGTAAACTATCAATAAATGAAGGAGAAAAACGTGTGGTGCATAAATGACGCCAACAACTGTATTCGAAATATTTAAGGATAAACTTCGTCCATTATTAAGAAGCGTACAAGACTTCATTAACATTTAACAAGGTCATAGTTCATGTTCTTTAATTAAAAGCTCTGGGATATCCAAACTTTCGTACAGGAATTTAAGATTTAAAAGTCCATTATTTGGCGACGAATGCCATGCTCTAATTAATTAGTCTTCTTCATCAGAGAGTAAGAACGTTTTAGGAAAATCTACAGCCATTAAGCGCGCCCTTTCAGAGAGCTAAAATCAGAACAACCAAAACACGACTAAAAGAACAAAAAAGTACAACCGAAGAAGACAGAATATGGTAGAGAAAACAGCCAGTACAAAATCTCCGAAAACAATTTAATTCCCCTCCAAATACGCAACGATAAAGAGATTTTTTTTTTTTTTAAAAAGGAAGAAAAGAAGAAAAAAGGGAGAAATTCAGCTAAAATCCAAAATTCTGAAAGAAAACGTATCAGACAAAATCTGAAACAGACATTCGCCGATAAGATTCGGTACCCAGTGTAATAAACAAAAGGGAGATAGCCAGGAGAAAGGGTAGAGGGTCGCAAGAGCAGAATTAGAAGCAGGAAGGAAAAGAAACAAAAGCCTTTAACGTACAAACCCCCTCTGGCACGCAAAATCCAAATCAAAATAGTTATCAGTCATCACCAGCGAGAACCAAGTACAACCCAGAAACATAAACCACCCATACAGACACAGTGTGCACAGTGTGAAACGAAAAGGAAGAAGGAATACGAGCAAAGGAGAATTAACCAAAAGAAGAATCCCAACCATAAAAACCAAAACCCAGAAACACCCGGAAAACAACGAACGAACCGAAACGGAAAGATCAGGCAGAGACGGAACGGAACCTGAAAGGGAGTCCTGCTGCGCAGTAACGGCCTTATGCATCTCTACAAGCTGTTCGCATATTGTAGCATACACAGAAATTTGCCGTCGCAGCACCTCCATCTGCTCGTCGGTCATCACCTTAACATACAAAACGCTCTCGTCCGCCATTTTCTCCACCTTGGCCCTGTCCCTTCCGTGAATGGCATCTCTCACAACACTACCCATGTCTGCAATTTCTTCATCATCCTCTGTTTCTCTCTCTCTCTCTCAATCCCTCTCCCCCTCCACCCTCGACTCCCAACCCAGAAGTTTTTAGTACAAAAGCAAGAAGACGGAAAAGGAAAGCGAGAGAGAAGGAAGAAAAAGAGGGCATGCAGGAACTCGCGCTCACACGTTGCTCCTCCTTTTCTCGATTTTCTCGGGAGATGTTGCCATACTTTCGCCTCCCTGCAATAGAAAGACGAAGATTTCTCCGCGATACGACGACGATAAAAGAATCTGCCGCGCCGCAGAGCTGCAAAAAAGAATGAAATTTTTTCCTCTGCAAAAGCACTAATCAGTCCTCTCCAGATGTCGCCTTATCTTTCATTACTCGGTCCTTTTTTTTTATTATTATTATTTCTTTCTCCTCTAATTTTATTTTCAGACTTAATAATCAATTTTTAATTCCATAAATTTGTCCCCTTGTACTTTCCCTATTTAATTTCTAAATATTTTCACTAGTTTTTAAATCCAAACCCCATGTGTTCCTAATTATGATTTAATTCAACCACTCTAAATTTTATTATATCATTATATTTTATAAATTATTATATAATTTTTTTAAAATAATTTTTTAAATCTGATTTTGATTTTAACTACTCCAAAATAAATGTTACAATGATCTCACCCATAGAAAATATCCCTAAATTGGTGTAATATTTATATAGTAGGCCTTAAATTCAAGAAAAAAAAAAAAAAAAAAAAATCCAAGTTTCACTGGTGGGTCTGTCCCTATGGTGCCCAAACACAATTTCCTTCCTAATAATAGAAATTTTCGCCTTAAAAATTAACTACCTTAAGAAGTTGTTGATTAGATTAACCCAATATTTCAAAAACTAACATAATTGGTAATAAGTAAAACTAGAATGAGTTATGAAAATCTAACCCTAACTAATTTGTCTTCATCCTAACTTGTCCTAGTGCTTAAAATAGTACCATCACACACTCCCTTGAAAATCTCTCTTGAAAGTTCTAGACATTTTCTCAAGCAACAAGACATCTTGTCCACTTCTAAACAAAACCTACTATGGAGTCAAGAGATTTTGCTTATTCAGCTCCCCCAGTTGCCCCATTAAATCAATGATGAGACACATGAAATGATTAAAAGTTTAAGGTAAATATGGTTTTTTTGTCAACACTTAGGGGTAATTTAGATTATTTTTTTTAGTCTTTAATAAATAACTTTTATTATTATTTTTGTATATAATTAATAAATGAGTGAAAGTGACAAAGTAATTCAAATATTTTATGGGTGTATATAAAATATTAGTAGTTAAAATATTAGGGTTGGATGCTTCTAACTTTCTTTTCCTAATTTGCAATTTAATTAATGCATCTTATTTATAATAATATCAATATCTCAATTTTAGTTAATTAGTGCCTCAATTTTATTTAAAATAACATAAAAACACATAGGATAAATAAATTAGACTACTTCTTCCAGTGAAAATTAATAGTAAAAAAAAAAAAATATTTATGCTTTCTTTTCTTTAAAAATAAAAATACAAATTTGAAAATTTTATAAATACACATTTATATAAATTTTCATAAATATGTACATCTAATATATTTTTTCCCAGTGTAGAAATTGTTTACTCACTTCAAATGTTGCTTGAAAATAAATTATGTTATTTTAAATATTTTGAAAAAATACCTCTAATAACATACAAATACTTTTCATTCTACATTTTTTAAAAATTATTTATAAACTGCTAAATAAAATTTTTTTGCCTTCCATAAACCTGTCACATATAAAATCATATTATAAAAAAAAATTCATATACTAATATGTACAATAATATTTATTAGCACAGGACAAATCAATACATGTAGAAGAGTTAAGAAATAAAATAAAAATTAATTCATATTACACACTACCCTAAGCATGTTTTTTTTATCTTGAAAAGTGGCATTATGCACACCGCCCAAGTAATGGACTTAAAACTTAAATTAACGGCGGATTAAGCCCTGCTTTCTTCAGCCCGGGTCCGGTTCCCGAAATAACGTTTTTAAGTCAAACTGCGGTCCAATACGCAGACTCGCGGAGCCACCGGTCCACCGATTTTCCTCCGAAAAATCAAACCTAACCCCCCCGACGCGCGAATCCCGCGCAGGGCCGAGGAATCAGAACTCTCCACGTGGCGTTCTCGAAGCCGAAGCTCCCCCCCCCTGGATCGCGGTCAAAACACGTACCCAGACGGTGGGGTCCGAATGTCCACGGAGTCACAGTCTTTGACCGCGGTTTCGGATTCCCAGACGGATCGGCCGGGTCCGACGGGACGAATCGGTTTCGGATTCTCGCGGTACGTAGCGCGAGAAAATGGTGATGAGAAGGAGGCGAGAAATTGCGCGTGGAGGCAAGGCAGGGGGAGGGTAGGGTAGATGGATAAGACTTCAGAGAGAGAGAGAGAGGGCACTGGGAAGAGAGAGAAAGAGGGGAGTCCGAGGAAAATCTTTTCCTTTTTCTTTTTCGGTCCTTCAAATATTTATATTAAAAAAATAAAAAGGACCCTTTCGTTTGGTGGAAGCGAGTGGGTCTAACCCTGTCTGCCATGAAGATTGTAAGGTCATGTGTACACTTGCCCATTGAAATTTGTAAGTCCTCCCCACCAATCTATTAAATACCAAAAGGCCATCAAGTACAATTTTCAAAGTTTATTTAATAAATTTTTACACCTTACCCCCATTTTTTTTTTGTAATTTTTTGCATATAATAAATAAGTATAAATATATATATATATATATATATATATATATATATACCCCTTGTTTTGTGTATCTTATTATATATTGGACATTTTACTTCTTCAAATACATATTATTATTATTATTAATTATGATTATTTAACTGTTGTTATTAAAAAAATGAAAAAATACCAGTACTCAGTTTTAATTAATTAACTAATCCAATAATGACACTTGCGGTGTAATGGGGTGATACTTATCTAAAATGTATTTGATGACACTTATATAGTTGCAAGTAGTGATTTCCTAGGACACTTATCACTTAATATGATACCAGGATGCTACTCTTTGTTTTGATACTTAATTATACACGACGGGCGAAATTTCGTATTGAAAATTTGAACATACGAGTACTTTATATGTTATATACCTTATTTCATTTATAATTAACTACTAAGTTCTTGTCGATATTTTGCTTTTCTACTTAATTAATTACAACAAAAATTAGTAACAATTGCCGCGTTAAGGCGATTTTTATATCTACAAGGACGGGTTTAGCCTGTGGCAAAAAATAAAAAAAAAAGGCGGTCACTCTACGGCACAACCAAGTCTTAAATTATTGAAAAAACAGGAGTCATATTATTCGTGTCTCTTAATCTTAATGCTTTTCATGTTTAGTGGAAAATGTGATAAACGAATTATATAAGCTCTCTCAAGTCAGAAGGAAAACATGCAAAGATTGACTAATTTATACATATATATATATATGTATAAATTGGGTTTTGGGTGGCTAATTTGAATCTTGGTCTGACTCGTGGTGGACTCTTATTAGGTTAGGTAGCATCTTGAAATAATTAGTTCCAATAACCCCAGGAAGGCCAGAAGAAACAAGTCCCAAATTCTCATCATTTTATAATGCACAACTTCAACTAAGAATTAATCTACATTAATGAAGTTTATCATGTCACATTGGGTCCACTGTTTGAGCATTAGGGGTGATGGACCCACCCCTATTGAACAAATATTGTGATGCTTAAAGCTGGTGGGTCCATCTTATGTATACCAACCTATGTGTCACTATATATATATATGCTTATTAAGAGTTTTGGACCTAATTAAGAAGTTGTGTATAAGATCCAAGAAGTTTAGTTTGCTAGGTAAAGAGGGTACTTACTTTTACCAACCATTTGGGTCACATACACATCATGGGTCCTACATGTCACTCTCTTTTTAGGGTCACACATACCTAACAATGACACTTGGAAGAGACATCTTGTTGGAAGTTGAAGGGTCTCAATCCACCAAGGGGCCATTCATGAGTTATCGCCAAAGTTGGCCTAAATCATTACTTCAAAAACATATTTCATTTTATTAGGTTTCTAACTGATAACTAATGATTTTTTTCTTTCTTTCTTTCATTTTCTAATTTTGAAGTAAACATATTAATTTCTTCTTATAAGAGCAATATATATATATATATATATATATATATATATATATATATATTAAACGTAAAAGCGAATAACTAACAACAAAGACACATAATTAATATAAAAATGGAAAAAAAATTAAATCTTACTCCAACTTCCAACATCTCCATTATTCAACTTGAAATTTATTATTTACATAGAAATATTAATTAATGGATGAATGTCAACAATATATATTATTAGATTTTAAGGGTAGTCCTAATATGATATTCGAGGCAACGATATATCTTCCCCGTCTTTGACCGATCGACGATACATGAGAACATGCACGTACGTACGAGGCCAAACTAATTTTTTTGTGGAGATATTATTAATTTTCTATTTTATTAAGGAATTTAAGTGTTTTTAATTAGTTAGTTGATATATAATTCATGAGATCAAATATGAAGGCGATGATGAAGGGGGAATATATATATATATATATATATATATATATATATATATATCTATATATGAAGTCAATTACTTAATTTGTGGAAAAGCTAGAGCAGCAGCAAGCTCATGAGGAGTCCATCATCTTCTAGACCAAGTTGAAAGAGTTACAAGGACTGGTTGGCCTTTTCTGCCTCCACTGTTTGAAGCTTTTGATTGATTAAGCACACTACCTACCAGCGAAATTAATAATAGTGGAAGTCACTGCAGCTGGGAATTAAGAGATTTTAGTGGGGAATTATGATCTGAAAGTGGTATTTTTGTTGCTCACAGTTGGTGGTCTTTCTTGTTAGTTAAAGGGTTCAAAGGACGCGGTTTGGTGTTTGACTTGTGAGATAGGTGCATGCAAAGTGGTGTAAGTCATGATGTTAATCATTGACAGAGTTCATAAACGTTCCACTTTTTTTTTTTTTTTTTTTTTTTTTTTTTTTTTCTGGATTTCATGGTTTTTTTTTGGTGGTTTTTTTCTGGGTTTTAATTTGTTTGGATTTTTTTTGGTGTTTTTAGTTTATGGGTTTCTTTTCTTTTGAATTTTTTTGGGTTTTTTTGGTTTTGATCTTTTGAATTTTTTGTTTCTTATGTGATTCACAGAAGATGTAAATATGTGAAAGGAGCTGGAAAAGCACGTTAGATGAAGTATTAAAATTTTAATGTTCAAGACTTCTCAGTCTGTTCGAGGGGTGGAAGGTCACATTGCTATAATTAAGCATGCCTAACATTAATTTGACAACAGAACTCTTATAGAATCTCACAGGCCCGGGGTTGTCTTATATATATATATACGACGTCACACAATACGTAATATTATTTAAGATATATATATATATATATATATATAGATTATGAAAAAACTCTATTCGTTTTCAAGAAAAAAAAAAAAAAAAAAAAGTGGAAAGAAAGCAACCATATATAGAGTCGTGAAAGAAACAAGAACAAACAAGCTAGAAAAGCAGAAAAAATATAGTCGTTCTTGGAGTGGGGATGGTCACTTCACGTCCCTCACCGAACAATATCCCTAGCTAGCCAACAAAGTTCTTTCTTTTTCACTCTCTCTCTCTCTCTCTCTCTCTCATTTGTTCTCTCTCTCTCTCTCTCTCTCTTTCCCTCATTAGCTCTCTCTCTCTCTCTCTTTCCCTCATTAGCTCTCTCTCTCTCTCTTTCCCTCATTAGCTCTCTCTCTCTCTCTTTCCCTCATTAGCTCTCTCTCTCTCTCTCTCTCTTTCCCTCATTAGCTCTCTCTCTCTCTAGCTCTCTCTCTTTCTCTCTCCTGAAAAAACGACAGTACTCCCTCATGTAACATTACACCCTCCCACATGCCTAGCTTCTTATGTTTTTCTCTCTTAATTTCCACCTCATATTTCTTATAGTCTTTGGATCAAATCCACAGCCACATCCATGTGATATTAATTCCTATCTAAAGTGCATGCACCAGAATCTAGCTAGCTCAGTTTTCTATCACCAACACCCTTTTTCACACTTATCTGAATCCCCTTTTTGAGGCTTTTGAGGATGGTTATGGCTTGTGATTAGCAATTAGAGTTTGTTTGACCAAAACAAACATCATCAAGCTCAACCTCCACTACCAAACATGCCTTACTCCCTTTATGGTTATTGTTTATGATCATCATGGAGGATTAATTATCTCTCTTCTTAATTAAGTTGAGGCAGGGGGGCTTAATTAGGAGGATTTTCGGCGAGGACCCACCTCGCTGTTTTCGGTGTCTTGAGCATTTCCTGGTCTAGAGAATGTCCCGACAACGCATGTGCCGGCCACGGCCGCCGGATATGGTGAGGGTGAGGGTGGCGGATATCCCTATCTTAGTTTTAACTAAGGCGATGCTTTAAGGAGAAGATAAGCCTGTTCTTTTTTTATAATGGGTATGGAGGAACTTAAAAGAGTGTGCTTAAAGGTTAAAGAATATTGAGGGTGGTAGCTCAGTACTGTTGGGGGACAAGGAGAACTGCAACTCAAGTCAGGTAATTGGTAGTGTAATTCGAGGTCCTTTAATTACTTAGTTTGCTCTATATGGCCTGGTTTTGTTAAAAAGAGTTGAAAACAAGGCACTGTTGTGAGAATTAATTGATGATAATAATTATTTTAAGTCAGTTAATTTATTCAGCATATATATATGTGTATATATTTGACTTGGGTGCAGGGAAGAATCCTAAGCAAAATTTAACTTGTAGTGCTCAGTACTTCAAAGCAAAAGGGGGCCACGAGATATAAAAGATAAGCATAAGCAAGATGGAGTAGCTGGATATATAGAATTAATCTCAGTTTGGAATGTCTCATTCAGGTTATATTTCTCTGTACAAGGTTAAGGAGTGACTATGTGAGACGTCTCATATATGCATGCATGCACCCTGTATATATCTTGATCAAATCAACTTTTATTTTTTATTTTTATTCTTTAAGCTATTTTTTAGGCAGATTATACTGAAATAAAAGTTCAGGCATTCAGAAAATAAACAGAAAAGATGCTTTTAGGCAATCCCTCAAAGAAATTAATTAATGAATCTGTTTGTCACATTCTTCTTAATTAATTAAACCCAGTTGTACATTTATGAAAATCATCACATCAAAATCCAGATAAAATAAAACTGAGAGCTCAGCCGGGTAAGTTTCTGATTAATTTCGGATCTAATACCCAACTGATCAAATAATTTGAAGGAAATTAAAACAAACTGTTGTTTGTTTTTGTTTTGTCTGTGCTTGAGTTGGTTTCTCTATGCAATATCATGTCAGTTAACCGAGGCATTTGACCAGCTTTAGCTCTAGCTTTCATTTCTATAAAATCATGTAGTTAACGGTAGTCGGTAAGGCTATGATTTTTTGGAGATAAGGTGTTGTAAAGGGGAAGTGGACAAGTGATCTTATCCTAGGCATGCCCTTTATTTATCATCAGTGTTGCTTTTTCAAGTCAAAACTTGCACGATGGATCTTATAAATCTAGTCGTTCTCTCTCTCTATATAAAGTTTTATTTAGCTAAGAGTGGCAAAATAATTTGAACTAACCTTATAACTTAGAACTAATTTTTTTGATCAACCGACGCATTAGCCGTTTATATATATATTGACCAATGTTTTAAAAACCGACCGATGCTATATCCGGTTTTGGTCGAATCCGGTTAGACCGCGTTGGCCAATGGTTCACCCATGGAATATTATACACTACTCTCTATATATATTTCACAAAATTGATAATGCAGGTTATAGCGAATTGGGCTGAGTCAATAAGAACCGGACTGGCCTCTGATTCCGGTTCAACCGGGTCGGACCGGGTGGTCTGATCAGTTTTTAAAATTGACATAATTAAATTATGTGATTGGAGATTAAAAGATTGTTATTAGCTTAATTAACTCAGTTTGACTTTGACATAATTAAATTAGTAAAATGCATACAAACAAAGCAAAGCTGGAACCATTCATTTAATATATCGAAACAAACTAATTAAAGAAGAAAACCCATTCCAGTTTTTCCATCTCTATTTGGTGTTTTTCAATGGCAGATGTCCCCTTACAAATGTCTCATTACAAGGGCTGAAAGAAGTCTTCATCAAGTCCTCCCCGTCCCTTGATTCTAGAGATTGTGAGGAGATAGTCTCTTATTAATTATGAGATTACTTTGCATAGAATCCTATTACATGCAAACTTTTATCTTCTACATTATTGAGTTTCCAACTAGGACATTCAATCACACCCTCATGTAACTATATATATGTGTCCGTTCAATTCATTCAATACAATCATTTAGAGATTCAATCTCTTACATGGTATAGGCCCAACACAGATCCTCCACGACTAATGACTCCCAATCTTTCCCTTCCTCTTCGTTCTCCTCCCTGTGCCTTGTTGTCTCAACTCGTGGTCTCATGTATGAACTTGTAGCCACACTAGGGTAGTGCTGCACTATTTTATCAAATATTCAATAAATTCATGACTATTTAGAGTGGACTCTTTGCAACTCTTAGTCTCCTCTCCCTCACACAGTCATCTCACCTCAGCGGTTGCTTAGTAAAAACCTGGTCTTTGGGGACTCCGCAAGCCTGTCCCCATAAATATGAAAACTAGTTGCCATAGATCCGGCGATTGGCCGGCAGTGGGGACCAGGGTGGAATCGAACCAAACCACTCGCGAACGGTTCGGGTTCGGGTTCGGCTCGAGAAAAGTTCATTTCAGCTTGATTCGAACCCGAGCCCTTAGTAAAGCTAGATTGTATATATTAACAAGCCGAACCCAAGATGTTTTGTGAGTCGACTCGCTAAAATAAATTGTCAACCCCTTTCTAAAGATTACAAGTGCCTTCCTCATTTATCTCCCATTTAATGCCTCCCTTGTTTCTCTCCCATTTACTCTTTAATCTCATTGCTGTAATTGAAACCCTACTTTTACTCCCACTTTACTCCATGCTGTCCCTTTTTCTCTCCTTGTCTCTCCCTATTCGCTTTCCCTCTTCTCTCTCTCTCTCTCCTCTCCCTTCTTTCTCTACCTCTGTTCTCTTCCTCCTTTCTCACCTCCTTTCTCTTGTCATCGAGGTCGTCTACCCTTCTCCTTCGCCTCTTCTTCTTGGCATCCATGGACAAAGCTTTCAATGGAGACGTATGCCCCACGAGGGGGAAGATCATTCAACCTCACAAAATGCATCTGCATGTAGAGTACTCTATTTTTTTTCAATTTTTCTCCGTAATCGAGCCAACTTGAGCTCGAGCTTGAGAAAATGGTTTGAGCCCGAGCTCGGCCTTTGCTCGGGGTCGAGCTCGAGCTGGAGCTCAAGCTAAGGTTTTTTGAGCTTGGCTTGGCTTGATTCCGTCCCTAATGGGGACTGACACATGGTTACCGGTCCCCACAGCGAGACCTGTGGGGACTAGTCCCCAATTCCCACAACGAAATATGTAGGGACTAAGTAACCAATCCCCACAACGAGAGTTGTGGAACCAGCCAGCAGTCACCATAACTCTCGTTGTGGGGACTCGTGATCAATCCCCGCTGTGAGGCCTGTGGGGTGATGTGTGCTCTAAAGAAGCATTGCCAATAGACAATTACGCAAGTAGACATAGTTAATCAAGTAATAAAGTAGTAAGTATCGTTCCCATTGAGATTGATGATTAAGCACCAAAATTATGTTACCCTCCTATTATTTAAACAACAAATTATAATTGAGTTCACTAAGTGTAAAACTAAGCTAAATTAGGCGAAAAGGCAACAAGAAAAAGACAATGAATGAAAGATAGGGTGGTTTTGAATCACTTGAACTATGAGTCAATTCATCAAACACTTAACTATCACTTTAATTACCATTGCAAGGAGAGAATAATCCTTAATGTAATTGATATATTCTCTCGAATTCTATCAACCTATCAATCAAGTCCTCTCTGAAGCAAATTAAACCCTTGATTATTCGAGCAATCTTCCACTAGTCTAGTTATTTTAATCCCATTCAAACTATAGGTAGTGTAGTTTACAACAATATCCGCTCTTAAAAATTTCCTTCTGAAACTCAACTAAGAACTAAGTCAATAGGTGACTAGTCAAATTAAAAGCATTGCAATGATAAAGAAAGCTAAATTACATGATAAATCAAGTTAGAATTCAAGATGCATAAAAAACCACCCTAAGTGGAATTTTAACTCATATTCAAATACAAAATATCACAAGCATTAAACAAGAGAATCATTAAGAGAGAAATAAACTCAAACTCCTTGAAATATTGGTAAATGTTGAGACATCTCCAAAACAAGTCTTCTCCTTCAACCCTTCTTGCTCCCAAATGGAAAAGAAACTAAAAAAACAAGTAATCTAATGAAAGATCAAGAGTTTCTAATCAAAATGGAGGGAAAATCAAAGTGAAGGATCGCCTTTTCTTCCCAAAAGAACACCCTTCTTAAGCTCTCTAGGTTTCACTAAAGAAAAATAGCAAAAAACCCAATTTTCCCTCATAAGTTTTGCATCTTCGTCACAGACGTGAACCGTGACCAGTTCAGCATGCTTCAATTCAATGTGTTTCTTAGTTCCAGGAGCGCTCATAGTCACTGTCATGGTCATGGTGCAATTCGTGAAGGCTACTGTTCAATGGATTTTTTAAAGTATGCTCTTTGGCCTTCATCCTTCATGTCCAATTAGCTCCAAAATGCTTTGGGTTGACTTCAATTAACATGTAAATCCACAATTAGTTCCATACAACATTAAATTACAACCCAAAATCATTAAGAATTAGAGCAAATATATTACTAAAATCAATGCTAACAAAATACCCCAAACTTCAACATTGATCGTCCTCGATCAAGACAAGATTAAACTAGAACTCAAGCTTCTTAGCCCAATACCAAATCATCAATCAATCTCTACAAACATGAATTCCCTTCAAATATCAAATTGTTCATGGAATTACTATATATAGTGGAAATAAAAGAATATTAAGTCACCAAGCAAACAACCAATGCATAGTTCAAAACATCCTCAATCAAGTTTTAACTTAGTACACAACATATACTAAGAACTTTGACCTAGCCTCTCTTGATTTCTACGAATACAACACTAATATAGACTCTTTTACTACCCATTTCACATACATATTTTATTCAAATCTTTCATTTTTTCTTTTTCCATTCTTAGGGGTGGAATTATCCAACTTAACCGTTTGACGCGAAACTATGATTCCTGAGTCACAAACCCTCAGTTACAAAATAAATCAGCCATTGCTCCTAGTGCTATTCAAGCCTTCCCCTCTATTTTTTTTTTTAATTTTTTTTTTCAAATGACACCTTCAAAGGGCGTCTTGCTCATATTCCTTTATAGAGACATAATAGTGGAGCAATTCTTTCATGTATATAGCGAAGCAATGTTCTTGTTTACTTGAAACTGGTTTAGGTCGTATGTTGAGTTGGCAGGCAAGAGTCCAAAGTAGATGTATGTTTACCAAGCTAAACATAAGATTCATAAAGATTTCCCAAGGGCATTCATTGACAACACAATTTCAATCAACAGATAGGCTAAAATTATAAACCTTCTAAGAAATGCAAAATCCATGAGTAATTCCATTCTCACATTCATAATTATTCATGTTCATAGCATATAACCATCACTACTTGTATTGGACTAGGAAATCATATTCTAAACTCAACAATATGCATAACTCATGCACACCACAACCTAAAATTTTCATCTATCCAAACTCCAAACTTCAAGTGTTGCATTGTCCCTAATGCAACATTTAATTTCAAACCAAGGGGAAACCTAATAGCTACCAATCATGAAGTTCACCTCTAATTAATGCAAGTAACAAAGAAACATGCAATATATACATCATGCAGAAATGAAAACCACAAAAGTAAGAAAGAGAACTGAAACTCCCCTAGTTTGAAGTTTTATTTGGTGCTGAAGGCGATAGCGGTTGCTGCACCATAGTTGTCACCTCATCCAATCTAGTGTGAAGTCTATTAAACTCCAGAGCAAAATGAGTTTTCATCATCTCCATTCAGGAGTCTGTGTTGGGCAAGGTTTTTAAGTGTCCATGAAGTTGATGGGATTCCTTGCTCATGACATTCTACTCCTTCCTCTCCTCTAGGTTGGCCAGGAGTGACAATTTCTCTGCAGGTATTTTTGGTTGCAATTGGGAGTATGTTACCTGAACATATGTCAAAACATAATGAGATCCAACTCTAACACACAAATGCATTACTCCAAGGGTATTAAAATCAATGGTAACACTACCAGGAAGTTTTGGTCCAATTCTGTTAACCCCACATGCTTAGGAATAACATTAATGAATCGCTCGTATGCAAAGGCTCAGACTTATTCTTAGATTGATCCTTAAAAAGCCTTGATATCCATGGAGCTACATTAACTTTAATGTTTTTAAGCATGCAATAAATGAAGTAGACTTGGGATATATTTCCATGCCCATTGCTACTACCCTTACCACAAATAGTATGAACAATAACCCTTCAGTTATATCTTTATGCAGGATTTTTGATATTCATGGCCTTTGTTTGTTCCCGGAAATACCTCCCAACACCCATAAGATACCATTCTTAGCTCACTTTAAAATCAAAAGGTAGAGACTTGCTCCCATCATTTTTAAATCCATATATTTAGTTCAAAGTTTCTAAGGATAATTGATAATCAATACCCTTCAACTTTAAAGTAATAACACCAGGGTCGATATGGCTATGTGTATCAAAATTAAGGGAGTAAGTGGCAAAAAATTTAGTGGTAAGAGTTTTATAACATGGTTCACTAAAATTCAAAAACTCTAACCAACCAATATTTTCCATATTCCTAGACATAGAAAATGTCAATCCTAACTCATTCAAAATATTTTTATCAAAATATTGGTTAGTCTCATACGTCCGTCCTAGGAAGGATTCATACCTTTCCTTTTGCTCATTGGTGAATGGTGAAGAAGTCACACTTTCGATATCTGTTAAGGCTTCAATTTGAGCCTTTTTCTTGGGCCTTGGCTTTCTCTTGCCTTTGGTCGCCATGGGCCTTGGATATGATCAAACTCAGTAGACTCTAATTGAAGCAGACCGCTACCAAGTGGAATTTAGTTGAAATAAGCCTCAAATTGGCAAAACTTGGTGGAAAAGGCTTAACTCAGGTTTAGGCCTCAAATTTGCCACATTTGTTTATTTATTTTTTAATGACACCTTCAAAAGGTGTCTTGCTGATATTCATTTATAGAGACATAATAGTGGATTAATTATTTCATGTATACAGGGAAGCAACGTTCTTGTTTACTTTAAACTAGTTTAGGCCAAATATTGAGTTGGTTGGTAAGAGTCCAAAATAAATGCATGTTTACCAAACTTAAACATAATATTCATATTGATTTCTCAAGGGCATTCATTCACAACCAATTTCAATCAACAAGATAGATTAAAATTCTAGACCTTCTAAGATATGCAAAATCCATGAGTAATTCCATTCACTCATTCATAATTATTAATGTTCGTAGCATCTAACCTTCACTAGTATTGGACTAAGAACTAAAATTCTAAACTAAAAAATATGCATAACTAAAGCTCACCACAACCTAAAATATTTACCTATTCAAACAAACATGATATCACACAACCTATCATCACCCAAAATTCTTAAGTGTTGCAATGTCCCTAATGCAACATTTAATTTCAAACCAAGGTAACCTAATAGCTACCAACCATGAAGTTCACCTTTAACTAATGCAAGCAACAAAGAAACATGCAATGTATACATCATGCAAAAATGCAAACCACAAAAGTAAGAAAGAGAATTGAAACTCCCCTAGTTCGAAGTTTCATTTGGTGCTGAAGGTGATAGTGGTTGTTGTACCACACTTGTCACCTTATCTAATCTATTGTAAAGTCTATTAAACTAAAGAACAAAACGAGCTTCCATCATCTCCATTCGGGAATCTATGTGTTGGAAAAGGTTTTGAAGTGTCCATGAAGTTGATGGGCTTCCTTGCTCATGACATTCTTCTCCTTACTCTTCTCTTGGTTGGTCAGGAGTGACAATTGCTCTGTAGGTAGTTTTGGTTGCAATTGGGATTATGTTAAAACATGATGATCTTTAACTCTACCACACAAATGCAATAGTCCAAGTGTATTAAAATCAATGGTAACACTACCTGAAAGTTTTGGTCCCAATTTTGTTAACCCCACATGCTTAGAAATAGCATTAATGAATTGCTTGCATGCAATGACCTAGACTTATTCCTAGATTGATCTTAAAATAGCCTTGCTGTACATGAACCTACATTAATTTTAAAGTTTTTAAGCATGCAATGCATGAAGTAAACTTTGGATATATTTGCATGCCCATTGCTACTACCCCTACTACAAATAATATGAGTAAAAATTCTCTGGATATATCTTAATGCAAGATTTTTTATATTCGTGGCTTTTGTTTATGCCCATACATACCTCCCAACACCCATAAGATACCTTTCTTGGCTCACTTTAAAATAAAAAAGAAGAGACTTGCTTCATTCCTTTTTAAATTAGTATATTTCTTTCAAAGTTTCTAAAGATAATTGATAATCAATACTCTTCAATTTAATAGTAATACAATCGGGATCGATAAGGCTATATGGATCAAAATTAAGGGATAATTGGCAAGAAATTTAGCGGTAAGAGTTTTATAGCATGGTTAACTAAAATTTTAAAAATATAACCAAGAAATATTTTCCATTTCCCCAAACACAAAATCTCTCAATCCTAACTCCTTCAAAACATATTCATAAAGATATTGGTCAGTGATATACCTCCGTCCTAGGAAGGATTCATACATTTCCTTTTGCTCTTATGTGAATAGTTATGAAGGCACACTTTTGATGTCGGTTGGGGCTTCAATTTTAGCCTTTTCCTTGGCCCTTGACTTTCTCTTGCCTTTGGTTGCCATGGGCCTTGCATAAGCTCGAACTCAGTAGAATCTCATTGAAACAAGCCTCCACCAAGTGGAATTCAATTGAAGTAAGCCACGTATTGGCCAAACTCGGTGGAAAAGGCTCAACTCGGGTTTAGACCTCAAATTGGCAAACAAAATTTTTTTTTTTCAACTGACTTTTTTGAAGGGTGTCTTGCTCATATTCCTATATAGTGTCAAAATAGTGGAGCAATTATTTTATGTATACGGGGAAGCAACTCTCTTATTTACATGGAAATGGTTTAGGGCAAATCTTGAGTTGGTAGGTAAGAGTCCAAAATATATGCATATTTGCCAAACCAAAACATAAGATTCATATAGATTTCTCAAGGGCATTAATTCACCACCCAATTTCAATCAACATTATAGAGTAAAATTCTAGACTTTCCAAGATATGCAAAATCCATGAGTAATTCCATTAACACATTCATAATTATTCATGTTCATAGCATCTAACCATCACTACTTGTATTGAACTAAGAACTCAAATTCTTAACTCAACAATATGCATAACTCATGTTCACCAAAATCGAAAAATTTTCACCTATCCAAATAAAATTGATATTGCACAACCTATCACCACCCCAAACTTTAAGTGTTGCATTGTCCTTAATGACACATTTTATTTCAAACCAAGGAGAAACATAATAGCAACCAACTATGAAATTCACCCCTAACTAGTACAAGCAACAAAGAAATATGCAATATATACATCATGCAGAAATGCAAACCACAAAAGTAAGAAAGAGAATTGAAACTCCACTATTTTGAAGTTTCATTTGGTGTTGAAGGTGATAGTGTTTGTTGCACCACAGTTGTCAACTCATCCAATCTATTGTGAAGTCTATTAAACTCAAGAACAAAACAAGTTTTCATCATCTCCATTCGGAAGTCTATATATTGGGCAAGCTTTTTAAGTGTCCATGAAGTTGATGGACTTCCTTGCTCTGAGCAACATTCTTAAATGTATACTAAGAAGCAACATTGTTGTTTATTTGAAATTGGTTTTGGCCAAATCTTGAGTTGGTAGGTAAGAGTCCAAAATAGACGCATGTTTACCAAACTAAGAGATAAGATTCTTAAAGATTTCCCAAGGGTATTCATTCACAATGCAATTTCAATCAACATGATTGACTAAAATTATAGACCTTCCACGATATGCAAAATCCATGACTAATTCCATTCACACTTTCATAACGATTCATGTTTGTAGCATCTAACCATCACTAATTGTATGAGACTAAGAACTTAAATTCTAAGCTCAACAATATGCATAACTCATGCTCTCCACAACCTAAAATTTTTACCAATCCAAAAAAACATGATATCGCACAACCTATCACCACCCTAAACTTTAAGTGTTGCATTGTCCCTAATGCAACATTTGATTTCAAACCAAGGGGAAACCTAATAGCTACCAACATTGAAGTTCACCCCTAACTAATACAAGAAATAAAGAAACATGTAATATATACATTATGAAGAAATGCATACCACATAAGTAAGAAAGAGAACTGAAACTCGATCCCCTAGTTTGAAGTTTCATTTGGTGCTGAAGGTGATAGTGGTTGTTGCACCATAGTTGTCAACTCTTCCAATCTAGTGTGAAGTCTTATTAAGCTCAAGAGATAAATGAGTTTCCATCATCTCCATTCGAGAGCCTATGTGTTGAGCATGCATTTCAATTGTCCATGAAGTTGATGGACTTCCTTGCTTATGACATTTTTCTTCTTCCTTCGTATTAGTTGGTCAGGAGTGGCAATTGCTCTGCAGGTATTCTAGGTTGCAATTGGGATTATGTTACCCTGAACATCTGTCAAAACATGAGGATCTCCAACTCTAACATAAATGGATTAGTCCAAGGGAGCTCATAAATGCATTTATCACAAAAGATTACCCAAAATTTACAAGTAAAGCTCACCAATTGAGTTGATGAATTTTATAGCTTGTATCAGTGATACCTGGTTGAAATTACAGTATGTCGTGTCCTCTAGGTCACTGACAAGAGAAATATCAGATGATGCTTGTAGTGAATGCAAGAAACTTCTATTCCTAACCAGATTTTTCCTTGCCTTGGCGACCGTCCTGAGTGAAGAGGAAATGCTATTTACCGTATGTGACACACAAAAGTATAAGCAAGGAACATTGCACATTAAATGCATAAACATTGCCGTGAAGTAAACAACTGTTATTATTTACAAAATTGTTTGCAATCTGATGCATCTTAATGGAAGAAGTCATTACAAGTGAAATGTATGGCAAAACAAAGGCAAGATATCGACCAAATATGGAGATACCTGTTTTGCTGCAACAAGCAAGCGACTCTGTTCTTTGAGAAACTAGAGATCTTCTTGAATTTTGCTAATCTGTGAAACGAGTTTCAGCGGATTGACCTGCGAGGGCGTGACAATGAAATTAATGACTGAATATACAAGGAAATTGAAAAGAAAAAAAAATCTAACAGCAAAGGACACAAACACCCAATGCCTAAGGATCAAGAATCATCAGCCCCTAAATTTCACGGGAACCCAATAATCACCTCAAGAATCATCAACATTCAGCTCGCCATGATTAGGAAGAGAAGAAGAAGAAGAAGAAGAATCACCTCAAGAACCACCGGGTCGCCAAGAATCACAAGAAGAAGAAGTAGAAGAAGATACAAAAAATAAAACGAAGAAAAAATTAGGAAGAGAAGAGAAATGAAAGATTAACTCACCTTCGATCGACCAAACGAGAGAGAATAAATGAGAGCTTCCAAACCAAATGACGATGTCTTTGTAGCTATGAGCACAGGTGACCTCCGATCGACCAAATTTTGGTTCTCATATCGATTTCAGCTGACTTCGAATGGATTTCTACCGGAAGCTTCGTAAGGATAGTGTGTAGGCAGCGAAGGATGGGAATTTTGGCGGGGAGAACACACGCACGGGGGAGGAGAATGAGTAGGAAAAAATTATAAACGCACCAACTGATATTAACAATCACCCCAGAGTGTAGTTAACTATCTCCAAAGAGGATATGTTTGGTCACGGTTAAATGTAATCGCCTATATAATATAAAATGACGATTGCACCCACAAGTCGCCTTATATTTGACCTGAAATGATAGAAAAAACAATTGCTACATGAGAATAGTGGTGACGGGCAATATTTTGTCAATCACTATTAAAAAATCAATTGCCAAAATTATTTTTTTAGACTAACATAAATAAACCGGTGCACATACAGTAAACCAGACGCTATATATATGCACCCTTTGGTCACTGGCTTTGAGAAACCAGCCACCAAAAGAGGGATATGTACTAGTGTATAAAATTGATCTTGTGACTTGTCACCTCTCTTTAAATTCTATCTTCTAACTCGTCTTCTATAATTTTGATTTGCAGTTGGAGTTTCTAACTGCTTATTTGATCTCTAAGACAACCTTGAGCCCCCCTTCCTCTTCCTCGCCTATCACCTCCTTTTCCTTATGTGTGTCTCTAGACTGTATGACGCTTCCTCATTCATTGAGAGGCATTTTATGCTGCAAGGCATGCTCTAATCTCACAACATAATTTAATATATTATTCATTCTATGTTCATGGGCTCGGAGCGAGCCCACTAACTCATCTACAATAATAGTAGATAAATCTTTAAATTCTTCAATTATCCCGTAATAAATCCAAATTTGGAGTGAGCCACCTTAAGATTTTCTGTACTTCTCGAACCACCTCTATTTTTTCTCCTTTTATCTTTATTTTATTTATTAGAGTTTATACTCTTGTAACATAATTTTCGACAGTTTTAGTGTTGCGCATCTTCATTACCTTAAACTTTCTTAGAGTTTTTAGGCATACTTTCTTTCCTCTCTCAACACCTTGAAGAGAATTCCCCAAAATATCCCAAGCTTTTTTTGTGGTTTTTGCACAAATTTTTTTTCTCAACGCGGTTTCCTCTTCCCCTTGAAAAGTAACATATAATGGCTTTGTGTGTACTCATGGTCTGTCAAAAATAGCCAAGCATATATATCCTCTAAAACATAACATCAACCGACCTGAATCTATTATATGCTAAAATTAAACCATTTAAACTGAAACCCAACTTTGTTGATCATCATGAACAGAACTATATACAAGCAGACGTCGTCTTAGAAATCAGTGAAAACATCCCACAAGTCAGCTAGTGTCAGCTTTATGTTACTAGCACACTTGTAGTGTGACAATCAAGCAGCCATGCACATATCCAACAATCTTGTTTTCCATGAACGAACGAAGCACAATATTGAACTGGAATATTGTTATTTCGCTGGAGAAAGGATTCAAGGAGGATTCATAGTTCCATCTCATGTAACCATCGACATTTTCTCCAGTTTAATTATAGGCAAGAGTAGCATTCTCAACATCCATGCATCCATCAACTCGAGGGGGAATGTTAATTACCTGAATGATTCTCACCCATGCAGTACTCATCTTCCTCATTTACATCAACTGATTCACAGCTCATTATTTGGAAGTCAATAAGCTGTGTACAGTGTATATTGTATAGTTTCCCTTTCCCTTTCTATGGAATCCAGCATAACTGGATCCTCCGCATACGCATTTAACTGTACAGAAATATGAAAAGATAAGTAGAATTTACTTCATACAATTATATGCTGAACCCACCATTTAAACTGTAACCCAACTTTGTTGATCATGACCACAACTATATACAAACATAGGTCTTTGAAAACATTGAAACATTCCACAAGTCAGCTAGTGTCAGCAATATGTTACTAGCACTAACCTGTTTTACTTGATAGAATTACAGTCTAACCTGTTCTACTTGATCACATTTATTTCTTAAACTGATTAGAGATGATTAGGTCTAGCTACACATATTTCTGCAGCTCTACAACTTCAGAATTCCCCCATCTTGAAATCCTCCTCAGATCCATTGACATGCCGCAAACCCTCCATTGAAGCTGTTATGGAAATTCAGTATCTCAATTACCTGCTAGGAGAAAACCAAAAGAGTGGATTAATACATGTCTCCTAAGCAAATGTTACGTCTTTATAGAAAAAGGATACATCAACTAATTGTTTCAACCACTGACCTGTAATGTCTCTAATGTCATCATCAGTGAAGCGAGATGGAATAGTCTCAGTCATGTAGTCATCAATCTGGGTTCCAGTAACTTGCTCCAAATCCTGCCTGAGCATCTGAGAAAAGCTGTCAGCTGGGAAGGCTTCCTCATGACCAGACTGATCTGCCGCAGGTCCACCCATCTGATGATCCCAACCAGAAAGGTTCAAGTTAGAGATCTCATTAGTTATATTTTCTTTGAGAGAGTCCAAGCCAAACACAGGCGGAACGATGGCAGTTTGATCAAAAGCATCTTGCTCTCGCAGAAGATCCTCCACACTGAAAGTGGAATCCCCCCACTGATTATCAGCTGGAGGGACTTCATTTGTGTTGGTTCCGAGCTGACCAAAGAGAGCTGGAGAGGTATTAGATGACAGTACTGCTGGCTGAACCTGATCATCAAGTGAAGCACTGAAATTTCCTGCAATATTGATGCCTTGTTGGGTCACCCACCCAGGATAAGTAGGAAGATTACTGAAAGCTGTAGAATCCAGTGCTGGTTGGTTCACAAGCACACCTTGATCAGCTGCATTAACATTGTTGTGATCATACTGAAAAACTGGTGAGCACACTGGTACTTGGTTCACAACACTTTGAGATGCAATATTATTGATCCCACCTCCAAGATTAAAGTGACCTTGATGAAAATTTGTGGAACCCTGTGGCTGCAGGTTCCCAACACCTTGAGCTGCAACATTGACCCCACCTCCAAGATTAATGTGATGATCTTGATGAAAAACCGTGGAACCCAGTTGTTGGTTCACTATATTGATACCTTGGGTTGCAATATTGATCATCCCACCTCCAAGATTGAGATGATCTTGATGAAACATCTGGCTGGGGGTAGTAGTAGTAGTGCCGTTTGGGCGCTGAAGACTGGGGCCCTGAAAAGAGTTAAAAGGAGAAGCCCCAGCACCGCTACTGTTGAGCAAACCTGTGTTGGCCATGGAGTTCATATTCTGCATTTCCATTTGGTGCAGTAATCCCTGAGCATTCACTTGCACCTGATCCATTTGTTGATGGGTACTCCCATAATTCATCTGCTGTACTTCCATTTGAGGGAGAATTACCCCATTGGAGTTCATCTGCCTATTCATTTGAGGCACCATTAGTACTCCTTGCTGGGAACTCACCTGGTAATTAGTATTCTCTTGCCTCTGGACCTGATCATGCTGGGCGTTAATATTCCTCACATGACCCACTTGTACTGGAAGTAGTACTTCTTGCGAACGGGAACTATTCATCTGTGTATTTTGATCCATCATTGTACTGATGCCTCTTCCGGAATTAATATTCATTCCATTGGAATTAGTAGTACTTCTCTGAAGACCATCAGCAGCTTGCAGAAATACCCCCCCAGTAGAATTAATCCTCGTCTGCTGCATACGTCGCTCCATCTGGGAGAGGAGTCCTGTAGCACTGGTTTTGTTCAAATCCATTTGCGAGAAGACCCCATTAAGATTGGAGCTGGGACCGGTAAGATTAGGAGTACTAGGAAGCCCAACATCGTATACGGTATGCCTGCGAGGTGGGTTATTATTGGATAAAGCAGGATTCGTCAAGGTGAAAACACCATTCGCCATTGAAACAAGCGGTCTCCCCTGGTTCCTAGCACTCCTCGGACGAGTAACATTGAACCCGGTTCCTGGCGAAAAGGGGCCGAACCCTGGAGAAGTACGTGAGCCAGTCCCTGCAGACTGTTGTTGATTGAGCGGCTTCTCAGGGACGACATGGGTGGTGTTGTTGCCTCCGAGTAAGTACGACCCGGAGATCGGGGGTCGGACCTGGTTTTCTTGATCGGCTGTTCGAGAGTTGGAGCTGCTTCCGAAGAGAAATGTGCCGTTTGGATGGGGATTAGCAGTAGTGGAGTTTCCCGAGTTTGGAGCGGGTCCGGAGCTTGCGTTATTGTTTAACGCATCGGCTTTTTCTTTGGCGGCCAAGTACGCCTCAAAACTAGCTACGTAGTTGTGGTGCTTGGGGGTGTTTCGCTTTCCCGCGGGCTCCTTTTTTTTTTCTGGTGGCTTCACCGTGGCCTTGTCTCGGGCAGTCTGCTCCTGCTTTCTGATATACAGACGGAACTTCTGCGCCCAAAGTGAACGTTTATCAACCGAGAGAGAGGTTTAGTGGTTTGCATAAATAAAAATAGTACGTGCACAAGAACAATGAGATGGGAAGAAAAAAGGAAATTAGCCTTCCGGTTTAGTGGTTAAGATTGATGATCTAAAAAAGGGATAGAAACAAAGCATGCATATATAGTGTAGAGATAGAACAGAAATGTTTCTGAAACAAAAGCATGCATAATGTAGAGATAAAACAAATATTGCATTCGTTTTGTTAAAGAAACACATTTGCTTAGAGTACAAGGAGATCAAGAGGCCTCTGAGTAATGCAATATTTCTGTTTTGGTAAAGAAACACATTTGCTTAGGGCAAATCTTATAGCTAATATGCAACTGAGTAAAGGAAGTACACAGAAAATATTGTAACAATTATAAGAAGATTAAACTGATTATGCACAGTAAAAATTGAGGAAAATCAAAAGATTGGGTGGGTAATCAAAATCTTAGAAAGTTTGAGCCTACAAAGAGATTACTTCAAGGATGATTTCAATCATAACATTTGTATACAATGTTGAGAGAGAGAGAGAGAGAGAGAGAAAATGAGAGAGAGAGAGAGAGTGAGTGAGCAAATGAGAAAGAGGGAGAGAGCAAATGAGAATGAGAGAAAGAGAGAGCAAATGAGAATGAGAGAAAGAGATATATATAAAAACGAGAATGAGAGAAAGAGAAAGAGAAAAACATAGAAATATATAGAAAAAGAGAAATAAAACGAGAATAAGAGAAGATAAAGATAAAACGAGAAAACGAGATAAAGATATATATTAATATAGAGAAAAATAGATATATAAAAACGATATATATATATATATATATCCTGTTCAGAAAACCCAAAACCCAAATATAAGATATAAGAAAAAACATATATAAACCAAAACGATAATATATATATATATATATATATATATATTTATATATTATAAACCAATGTCCAAAGTTATATATTAAAACAAATATATATATATATATATATATATATATAAAACCAAATAAACCCCATAT
This sequence comes from Aristolochia fimbriata, assembly GCA_019845555.1. Lineage (NCBI taxonomy): Eukaryota > Viridiplantae > Streptophyta > Magnoliopsida > Piperales > Aristolochiaceae > Aristolochia > Aristolochia fimbriata. The sequence goes on from CM034083.1 coordinate 24,664,758, forward strand.
ATATATATATATGTTCATATATATATATATATATATAAAAACCCATATATATATATATATATACAAAACGACCATATATATATATATATTCAAAAACCATATATTATATATATATATACAAAACGATATATATATATATATACAAAACCATATATATATATACAAAACCATATATATATATATACAAACCATAAAAGTATATATATATATTAAAACATAAAACTATTATATATATATATTATATACAAAACCATATATATTATATTGTCAAAACCATATATATATATATTATATTAAACCATATTATATATATATATAAACGATAAACGATTTTATATATAAAAACATATATATTAACCAAACGCTTTTATATATATTTTATAATATATATATATATATATATATAAAACTTATATATTATTAAAAACCATATATTAAAACCATATTATAAGTTATCAAAACCCATATATATATATATATATATTTTCAAAACCCATATATATTAAAATTTTACGAAAAACATATATATTTATAAACAATATATAAAACCCATAAACCAAAACGATTTATATATATATATATATATATATAATATATCGTAAAACGATATATAAAAAACGATTTATATATTAACCCTATTTGTTTTATTTTTTATATAAAAAACTCTATTAGTTATATATATATATATATATATATATATATATATATATTAAACCATATATATATATAAAACCATATTTTTATCGCAAGGTTTTTTATATATATTTATTATAAAACCATATATATTATTAAACCCATATTTTTTTGACCGACCTGCTTTATATTATTATTAAACCATATTTTTTTATATATATTATATATTGTTTTATATATATTATTATATATATTATTATATATATTATATATTATTATATTAATATATATTATTATTATATATTATATATTATTATATATTATTAAAAACTATTAAAAATTTTCATATTATTTATTATTATTATTTAAAACCATATATATATTATATTATTTATACATTATTAAAATATTTAAAAAACATATTATACATTATTAAAAAATTTATTATTATTTTATTATTGGTTTAAAAACCATATTATTTATTATTATTATTTATTTTATTATTAAACAAAACCATATATTATTTATTTTTATTATATTGTAAAATAAAAACCATATTTATATATTTAACCATTTACTTATCCGCCTATTTATATATTATTAAAAACCATTATATATTTATTATTACATATTATTAAAACTATTATTTACATATTTTACATATATATTAAAAACCATATTTACATATTTATTATTATTATTTATTTATTATATTTATATTATTAAAAAACATATTTATTATATTTATATATATTATTAAAACCATATTTATTATTTACATATTATTTATTATTTTTGGATTTAAACCATTATTATTTATATATTAAAAAAAATTTACATATTTAAAATATTTTATTATTATTATTATTTAATTATTATATTTATTATTTATTTACAAATTATTTATTATTTTATTTACATATTATTATTTAACCATATATATTACATATTTAAAATTTATATATTATTAAAAAACCCATATTTATTATTGAGCTTATTTATTATTATTATTATTAAAAACCCATTTTTATTATATTTATTATTAAAAACCATATTTAAATTTATATTTACATATTAAAAACCATATTTACATATTTATTATATATTATTAAAAAACCATATTTTTACATATTTTACATATTATTAAAACCCATATTTATATTATATTATTATTAAAAACCATTATTTACATATTTTATTATTATATTATTAAAACCATATTTTATTATTATTAAAATTTATTATTATTATTTATTATTTATTATTATTAAAATTAAATATTTACATTATTTTATTATTTATTAACCATATTTTATATATATATTATATATTTAAAACATATTTATTAAAACCATATTTACATATTATTATTTCAACCATATTTACATATTATTATTATTAAAACCATTCCATATTATTAAAACCATATTTATATATTTATATTTTAACCAAATTTTTTTATATTTATTATTTAACCATATTATATATTTATATATTATTAAAACATTTATTTATTTATTTATATTTATTATTATTTAATCAAATTTATATATTTATATATTTATTAAAAACCATATTTTATATATTTAATAAAATAAAGGACATTTTTAAAACCATATTTATTATTATTAAAGAGAATATTTATTATTAAATGAGATATTTAAGAAATGAGAAATATTAAAAGAGAAAATGAGAGAGGGAGAGAAAAATGAGAGAGAATGAAAAGAATGAGAAGGGAGAATGAAAACCAGAGATTAATGGAAGAGAGAGAATGAGAATGAGAGTGAGAGAGATAATGAGAATGAGAGTGAGAGAATGAGAATGAGAGAGAGAGAATGAGACTGAGAGAGAGAGAATGAGAATGAGAGAGAGAGAGTGAGTTAGAGAGAGAAAGAGAGAATGAGTGAGAGAGAGAGAATGAGTGAGAAAGTGAGAATGAGTGAGAGAGAGAAAGACCAATATGAGAAAAAACTCTGATCAAAGAAGTCAAGATCCATTTGTGCTTCAGTGTATCCTTTGTCCTTCTATGGGTAGTATAATTTTTTAGTTCATTGAGGAGATATCACTACAAATAATTAGTTATATATAAAAAATTAAAAAGTCATATAACATCATAAAGTATAATATTTTTATTTAAAAAAACTTTCTATTAATTAGTTAAGGTAAATAAAATTTAGAAAACTTTTAAGTTCATCCTTATCATATTCTTTCATATACATCCATATTCAACTTATACGGAATTATTGTATATATATTAGAAATTAATCAGAATCTTATCAAAACCTGCAAGTGGCTTGCTACATTTTCTCTGGACAAGCCTTCAACTTTCATGATCCCATGTATAGTTTTAGGCACCGCCCCTACATGCACAAAGAAGAAAAACAAATCAGCCACATACGTAAAAAAAAGAAAAAAAATAATTATTTTTTAATTATCAAAAGCAAGAGAACTACCTAGCTACATAACTAAGCAAGAACAAGAAATAGAGGGAAAAAAACACCGATAAAGATCTTAGTAGTGAAAAAACAAAAAGAATAGAAAAAGAGAACAACTAAAAAAGAGTAATACGGTCGTATCCGATCCATTTGAGGGCCTTGAGAAACTTGTCATGGAGGTCGTTGTCCCACACGACCCGGCTCCTCTTGTGCCTCCCGGGCGTCTCCGCCTCGTCTTCCTTGAAATCGTTCATGTGTTTCCTCTTCGATTTCACACTACTACTCTTCTTGTTGTTGTTCTTGTTATTCTCAACATTCTCCACCTCCATCTTGGAAGTGCATTCCTCCGCGTCGTCCTCCTCGATATTAATCAAGCGGCTGCCTCCTCCGCCCTGGTGGTTGGCGCTTCCGGCTGTGGATTGGTCGACGGTGGGATCGGGGCCGGCGCGCATCCCTTTCCACCACACCACGTGCTGCCAGATGTGTCTCATCTCCTCTATTTTCGCCGGCTTCGTGTAGTAGAACACCGCGCCTTCCCTCAGCCCTCTCATGATCATGCTCGGCTGCGTATCCGCTGATAGCACTGTCGAATTAAAACCAACAATTTCATTAAAAATTAATTAATTAAAACCCATTAATTATCAGACAATTATCAGATAGAAAAGCTAACTCAGAATAATCATGAGTAAATTAATTCAGTTATACTCGATCAAAGAGCACGACCTCGGTGAAGAAGAAAAGAAGAAAGAAGAAAGAAGTAGTAGTAGTAGAAGAAGAAGAAGAAGAAACCCATTATACATTACTTTGTGGGAGTTTAATGGGTTAATAGAAAACCAACTCGGAAAGAGTAAAATCAGAAAAAGAGGACGATCTCCAGAAAAACTAGAAAAGTAAAAAGAAGAAAGAACAAGAATAAAGAAGAAGAAGAAGTAGTAGTAGTAGTAGAAGATTGAAGAAGAAAGAGACCCATTATACATTACTTTGAGGAAGTTTAATGGGTTAATAGAAAACCAACTCGGAAAGAGTAAAATCAGAAAGAAGAAGAAGAAGATTACTTTGTGGGAAGAAGAAGAAGAAGATTACTTTGTGGGAAGAAAGAAGAAGAAGATTACTTTGTGGGAAGAAGAAGAAGAAGATTACTTTGTGGGAAGAAGAAGAAGAAGATTACTTTGTGGGAAGAAGAAGAAGAAGATTACTTTGTGGGAAGAAGAAGAAGAAGATTACTTTGTGGGAAGAAGAAGAAGAAGATTACTTTGTGGAAGAAGAAGAAGAAGATTACTTTGGGGAAGAAGAAGAAGAAGATTACTTTGTGGGAAGAAGAAGAAGATTACTTTGTGGGAAGAGGAAGAAGAAGAAGAAGAAGAAGAATACTTTGTGGGAAGAAGAAGAAGAAGAAGAAGAAGAAGAAGAAGAATACTTTGTGGGAAGAAGAAGAAGAAGAAGAAGAATAGGAAGAAGAAGAAGAAGAATACTTTGTGGGAAGAAGAAGAAGAAGAAGAAGAAGAATACTTTGTGGGAAGAAGAAGAAGAAGAAGAAGAAGAAGAAGAAGAATACTTTGTGGGAAGAAGAAGAAGAAGAAGAAGAAGAAGAAGAAGAAAAAGAAGAGTAGTTACTGACGGACGACAGGGAGATCGATTTCGAGTCTGATGCGTTCGAGTAGGGTGAGACCGTCCATATTGGGCATGTGGATGTCTGTCACTACTATATCGAAGTCGTGCCTCCTCTCTCGGAGCAGCGCCAATGCAGCTTCCCCAGAATCGCTAGTCGTCACTGTTTCGATATATATATATGTAACAGTACTGGTCAGTATAATATCAATGATCCAAAGAACAGGAGAAATATCGAAGCTCAAATGTCATGTCATATTGCAGAATGTAACGGCAAAAACATCTGAAAACCGATCGAAATCATTCAGGAAGGGAAAAACAGAAGAGGTTGATCATGGGTCTAACGAACAAATTAAGAACAGTACATATTATTACTGAAACGAAAATATAAAAAATGAAAACCTTTTATTACTCTCAAAACTGAACCAAAGAAAGACAACAAATCGTTAGAAACTAGACCAGAAGTAGTAGTACTGATTGTTTCAGCTAGCTAGTAGATTTATCGTAAAAATTAATCCACGACCTGTAAATTAATATACTCAAAAAATCATCTTCAGAAACTATTATACTACAAAAAAAAAAAAAAAAAAAAAACAACCACAACTAATGTGAGTGGTTCTGAGAAAACGCGTCAGAGTAACTAACAACAAGTGAAAGTAGAAAGTATTTTTTCAGGCGACACAGAGATTAAAAAACAAAAAAAAGAAGATATTTAAAACATAATTAAAACCCAGCGACCAGCATTGACTGGCTTAGCTAGCTAGTGTGAACAGTACTAGATTTACCCTCCGATCTGTAAAACCACAACAAATACCCAAGTCAGATCGATACAACAAAAAAAACAACAACAACAACAACAACAGAGAAATCAAAACCCAGTATATATTAGAAATTAAAGATCAGTAGTACTAGTACTGATCATCAAAACAAAACACAGGTTTAATAAGAAACGAATCTAGCTAGAAGAAAAAAAAAAACCATATGTATATCATACCAATGTATTCACAACAGATAAGAATCTGCTGCACAACCTTCCGACATATGGGGCTGTCGTCGACCACCAAAACCCGAATCCCCGCTCTCAGGGGAGAAGTCATGCTAGTAATATCCAGCCTTGCCTGCAGATCACGACGAGGAACCATCTTCCCATTGCCATTATCATTCCGCTCCATCGGATAAAACAGATTTTTTTAACAGAAGAGAATGAAAAAAGAGAACATGAGAGACAGAAAGAGGGAGAGAGATCGGAAAGGGTGACTGCAGAGATCTCAGAGAGTACTAGAGAGAGTAGAGTAAGGGAATGAGGAGGGGGGGTAGAGTGCGTTTGTATTTATAGATTGACACCTGAGAAAAGAATTAATAAGGGGCCTCGGCCGCGCATGGTTTTGATTACGGGCCCGAATCTTTCGCTCGAAATGGAATCGGTTTTGAGGCGCTGTGCGGAAGGTTTGGACAGATGGGTAAGGGGGGGATAGAAGGTGAGTTACACGTCGAAGGGGTAGTCTGTATGCATGCAGGGGTGCCGGAGGCCCGGAGAGAGAGAAGGGGTGGGGGGGAGGGCCTTACGGCCCTTACGTCAATGGGAGGAGGCCTAGAAGTTACGGGATTGCCCTCTGCCGGTTCGAGGCAAGTAACATGCCTTCGTTGACGGAACAGCCCCCCTTCTCCTACCCGGTCTGATTAATCAATTGCAAGCTGGACCGCAACCTAGGGCGGCCTGGTTCAGTACTAATAATTACTTAAAGGCAGAAGACAGGAGGAACTCCTATGAATTGGAGGATTTAATTAAGCTTCAATTTTTTTTGTAAGTAAATCCAAAAATAAATAAATTTTTTTTCGGTTTGAGAATTTTATTTGGTAGTGAAAAACTAGAGTATACCTTAATTATTATTATTATTATTATTATTTTTGCTAATGTTTGAGAACTAGAATTGATTAATATATATAATTAATTTAAATCTTGCAATATTGACAGCTTGACTCAAAATAACTCTTAATAATCCATTAAGAACTCAGAAGGGGAAGATACTCTATATGTGGGATTAGATTGTATATATATATACATAATATTATATAAGAGATGCAACTAAATTAAAATTTTTGAGATAAGAGATATATAAATTAAACTTTTCATGTGAAATATTAAGTTTATGTTTAGAAAATATGTAACTTAAGTAATGACAGTAAACTTATGCTAGTTAATGATCATTGGGAGATGTTATTGAAACTAGATTGATCTAGTTGTAAGTGGCAGATGAAAGTACAAGAAGCTAGTCCTATTTGAACCGGCTTAATGTTATGAGTCTAGCGTAATGTTCGGGGCGGTTCACATTATGATTAAATAGGCGGTCGGATAGTGTACGTGGAGCCTAGCTTACTGGTTCAAAGTAGGGTAAAATGGGAATAAGGTAAAATTATCGAAGCGACAAACATAGATATAATTTGTTGCCAATCAACTGAGAGTTGTCTTAAGTCCAACTAGCTAGGTAGGTTTTTTCTTTTAATCAAACATGCATTTAAAGTTGAAAAAATGATTTGGATGGATAATGTGTAAAAGTGTCTTTTAGTTAATGAAAAAATATTGTTGATTAGGGTTTCTTCTAATCATTTACATGATATACTTGTAACCATGAAACGTGTCAGAGTTCGAATTCATTGTCGAGGCTTCATTCAAATGATTGAAAGGTAAACAAAGAATGAATGGAATTCTAATTTATACAGGTTTCTTTAAATACAAAGCGTTGGAGTGTTCCACAATTTTCTCATTGTAGTCTCGCGTGCTCTTATGAAAGGTTTGTATTCGTACAGATCGTAAAGATATCAACTGTGACCCGTCACTTTTAATTACTAAACGGATTTGCAAATTATGAGAGAAATATAATTATAGTAATTTTCGTGTTTCTTTCCACGTAGCACACTAGGGCTTAACACAATTAATCCAAGTTGTTGAAAAATTAGTTAAACTATAAGTTTCGCCAATCCACATTAAACAAACATCAATGTACAACATTGTGACTTGTAGTACTACATTTGTGTATAATATTAACCATGTTTAAATTATTTTTATATATCAATAAAAGTAACATATAATGAAATTCCTTTGATTCAAATGCATTTATTCTTTATTTACAAGAATATATAACTATACAAAAATTGCTAGGACATTTATTTTATTCTAAATAATGTATAAAAAAGAATTTATTTTTGTTCACACATATATAGGTGTGTGTGTGTATTTATATATATAATGTATATATATTGTTTAGATGTCTTCTTCAATGAAAGACTTATCAGGCAAACAATTTATTTATAGTACTCTCTTTATTGTATTTAATATTTAAAATTTTATTTTCATTATTTCTTAGTAAAATATACTTTTTCATGTTTTTTGTGCTTGGTCAAGTATTTTTTTCATTCATATATAAATTAATCACCTTATTTGGAAGGTAAATAGACAATTAAAGAGGCGGGAAAACAAATGAACCCATGTATTTAAAAGGTTGAAAACCTAACAGCCGGGTTGAAGTACTGTTTCCGGATCACTCGTGTTTTAATTCTCTAACAAACCGGGGTCGGAAGGGTAAGACCGTAAACCCACTCCCACTTGCCGGTCTGACCGTCTTCCAAAAGTTCAAACCCATTTTACCCTCGAAGGGAAAAGGAAAACAAAAAAGGCAGTGCCCTCCCTCGCTCCCTCCCTCCGCACTTGTCGCCGACCTTAAATATTTCAACACAAAAGGCAGGTTTGGACTCCTCCTCTTTCCTCCCCAACTCGGTCTATCTCTTCGTCTCCGTCCGAGTACCCTCCACCAAGAACATACCCAGATACAATCACCAAACTCAGTACTACTGAAAACCATGTTTGGAATAAGGAATCTTACAACAAACCCAGTAGCTGGATTTCATTTCGTTTTTGAATATTTATAAATAATTATTAAGTATATAGCACAACACAACAATGGCCGAGAGAGAGAGGGAGAGGAGTAGTAGTATTGTTCGTGGCGTATTAATTAGGGGGTGATTTCCGGGGGGCTGAAACAGGATGGTTTTTTGGTGGGATGCCATGATTAATTATTACCAGGGGGGCTACCTGCTGTTACGGTTACAATGCGGGCGGTGGAGGGAGGAAGAGGGCGCCATGTTGCAACGGAGATAAGAACGGAGGCGTTTCTTGCCTTATTTGGGTTGTAGCACGCGCGGTGGAGGTGTCTGTCAAAGTGATAAGGTAGAAATTAATGACGGTCTCTGCGCGCACTACTGGCATCTTTCCGTTAGAAAGAGCCGAGAGACACCCAGCGACGCGTCTGAGTGCCCACCTGCTCCTCCCTTTTTTCTTTTTCTTTTCTACCTAATTTGTCTCTGTCTGTGTCTCTGTCGTCTCTCTTTCTTGGGTCTTTCTCGTTTCTTCCGGTTTGGTGGGGAGTTCCTCTGAAACCTCCGCCGCCGCCGTCGTCCGCAACGTAGTTTTCTGTTATGTAAAAGTATGCAACTGTTTTTCTTGGGTCTCTCGTTATTCTGATTTTCAGGAGCCTGCAGGGTTTTAATTTCCAGTTCTTTAATTAGAGTTTTTCTGGGTTCTTAATTGCAGGTGGCGCAGTACTAGTACTACATAAAAAGAAATGTTTGAGACTCGTGTTTAATTCTAGTAATTGGTACTATGCTACCCACGGTTGAATTATCATTTATTGAACAAAGAAAGAAAGAAAGAAGACGACATATGAAATGGGGCTCTCTTCTCTCCAGCCACTTTTGCTCCATGCATGCATGGTTCCATTCCAATCCAGAAGATTGACTTGTTAGGTCAAACAATTGTACGTGGCCGAAGCTGGCCGAAACGTGTACACGGACCTTGACACTTGTACCATGCACGACGAAGAAGGACACATGCATGCACACGTATCTCTCTTCACATTCCTTCATTTATATATATATATATATACATATAAGAACGAACAGAGTTGCAGAAAACTAGGTTTCTAAGTAACACTTGAATCGATCGATTGATCAAGAGGCGGAAGTGATGGCGGATGTGAGAGGCGTTGCCGTTTGCGACGAAACCTGCGGCTGTCCCACCCCTTGCCCCGGCGGCGCCGCCTGCAGGTCCGAAACCGTGTTTAATTTAATTCAAGAGTAGAAGTATAGTCGTGCATCCCCAATTAATTAATTTTAAACTGTAATGTTTAAATATTATGTGATTTTGTTTTTGTGAATATTCTTAGTTACTGCTATATATGCTCATTAATATTGAAGGTGTGAGACGACGTCGTCGAGGAAGGAGCACTCCCGATGCTCGTGCGGGAGCCATTGCAGCTGCAACCCTTGTGGGTGCACCAAGGAGGAAGTTGCAGGGACTGGCCGCGCCTTCTGCAAGTGCGGAGCCGGATGCGCTTGTCCTACCTGTGCTGTTTAGGAAGATGATGATCCAGCTAGCTAGGGTCATATATATATATATATATATATACATATTGAATATGTCTAGGGTTGCAGTAGTATTATATGTTATGCAGCTTGGATAAGGGTTTTAATTACTGTATAACTTTTCCTGATCTTTGTGTCATGAGGTTTTATATATATATATGTACGTGGAGTACTGTATATATATATGATATAATAAATGTTATCTTTTTTATCAGTTTCTTGTCGAGGATGGTTTGATCTTAATTATTTGCTCTACACATACGTTCTTAAACCAGCTGATGCTGAACACCTATGAAACTTTCTGTTCTTTTCTATGATTCGGGTTCATAATTAAGAGGCTTCAGAGTTTAGTTTAATTTGCGTTAGCGGAATACTAATTAACTGTTTTCTTGGCCGGATTGATGAAACTCTTAAACTAGACACCACTGATCTTGTAATGTAAAATCACATTAAATTTAGATTCATTAACCATTTACAAGACTAATTGAGTTTGAATGTAAAATCACACATTAAACTATACACCGTATGTGAAATATTAAATTTTTATTTTATTTTTATTTTTTATTCTATTTTTTTGTTAGTCAGGGTTGATTGAAATAATGAATGTGTCAACTATAATGCACTATACGCTACAGAAAATAACATATTTCATTTTGTTACTTTGCTATTTAATTAGAAAATTCAAATTATCATACTATTTTATTTATTTTATCATAGGTTAATATTTTAAATCATAGCAAACTCTCAGTAAAAAACTTGAACTTTTAAAGTTGTGACTAATTTAATTAATACAAAAATCTAACCAAAATTTTCTAATCAAGTTCGTTCTTAGATAATTATGATCCAAACTCATGAATTATTATATAAAAATAAACATTTTATAGATTAATAATTTGTGCTTAAATTATAAAATCTACGAATACTTTAAAAATAATTGAAAGTACTGATTTTTTTACTTTTTTTTAACTTTTCATTCTCAATATATATCATCTTACAGTAGGCTATTTCATGTTATCTGTTCTGTGGTAGGACTGGAAGTATTATGCTCTATTAATATTGAATAGTGTAAAGTTTAGATAATCTACCTTAGTAGTTCAAGGTAATGTAAATATATGTAGGCTAATAGTTGGCAGACCTCAACTCAAAGAAAACACATCAACTGGGAGAGTTAGTAAATGAAAATAAGGTAAAGCTTCTACTTTTAATAATCTTCCCTCATAGTCTTTGATGAACAAGTAAATTGCATTCTAATACTCTTTTACCTTGATAGTTGATAGTAGATCCCTATAATTGCAGAAGAAGTGGATGAGATAATGAACATACTCTACAAAGATATTTTTGAGCTGAAAGAATGTTTAAATGTACAGGGGATGTAGCTCACATGGTAGAGCGCTCGCTTTGCATGCGAGAGGTACGGGGTTCGATACCCCGCATCTCCAATTTAATTATTAAAATTTTATCTTCAATATTTCAAAAGAAGTTTATATCTTGAAGAAGACTACAATTTTTTTTTTTTCTTATTTTTTGTATATTCTTTAATTATTCTCATACACCTTGGAAAGGGAAATAACTCCAGTGGGAAATCAAACCAGATTTCTGGCTACACTAGGGCCTCATCCATTAAGCCATGGAATTCCTTTAGAGTACACTTCAACAACATTTGTAACACGATAAATAAAGAATATGGTTTGACACTGCTTGTGAATTTTTCAGTGAAAACTATGAAACATAGAGTGCAACATCCAACTTCTGCAACTCCAGAAACTAGCATTTTGAAATCACCCTTACTGCCAACAAAAAGTCATAATAGAATCAATGCCTTCTAATTAAATGATTGGAAGCATCCAAATCAAGCAGTTTAAAAGAGTTAGAGAGCAATATGTAAACAACCACCAAGGAAAATAACCAAAAGCACACATGACAAATATCCAATAACCAATAATAGGTTCTAAACACGCAATCATGAAATTCTACCACCAATTGAACTGAAACTACGCACCACTCAATTTCAAGTACTAGAAATACAACAAAGCTCAATACTTTTCATGACTCAAAATAATATTCAATTTCACTAAGATATTTCTGCACATACTTTTCACAGAAAAGTAATATCAGAAAAATGCACCCTAGAGGAAAAAGACAACTCTAGAAGTCTTATTCCCTTTTGACACTTAAGAGGAAAGAAGACACTCTAGTACCATCGGAGCTAAACTTCATTCCCTATTTCACTAGTCTACATTGGTGATTTTAAGCACATGCAACAAAGCAACACTTATTATGCCTGACATTCCAAACATGCTAATTCCTTGCAAAAGTTTAGTTAAAAAGAGGACCCTCAAATACAACAATGTATATTGAAAAACGCTCCGGTGATATAGGTTAGTTAAATGTTCAGGTGTTTGACACACCTCCTGGAACACTAACTTAAAAACATCATGCAAATAATAAAATAATGTAAAGACACACAAGATGTTATCGTAGTTCGGAACAATTGTTCCTAATTTGTGGGGCTTAGCCCAGGATAATGACAATCCACTAATTATCAACGGTTCCATGTCTTCATCAAGACATTACAAGAGTTATACACTCCTTGTTCAATAGTGTAACAGAAACTATGGATTACCTCCAAGCTCCTCCTTGATCTACACGATGTGAATGGTCACGTTATTATCCCAACTAAGGCTTTCCCTTAGTATGAGCTTCTAGAGTAGAAGACTCAGTCAGTCTCTAGCATAGACTTAGAAGGCTTGATGTGGCTAGCTCCGGTTAGACTTGGACTGAATCAAATCAATAATCTTCTTCTCCACTTGGAAAGCCCTTGCCAAAATATCACCTGAAATCCTCAATTTCGACCCAAAAATTGAATTATCGACCGTGATCACCCCTGGTTCTTGTCGCTCAAAGATGCAATGGCGATTACATTAGTGTTCCCCACATTGAACTAGAAATGAACAAGTCCAATTAAGAAGACAAAAACATCACCCTTTTTAAGCACCTTGCTTATGAGGCGATTCTCAAGGTTGGAGGTAACAAAACCCACAAAGAGAGAGCCCTCTACCACTGTCAAAATCTCGGTGGCTCGTGAGTGTGTGTGTGGAAGGTTTCGACCGTATGGGGCGTAGTCAATCCTCACCATGGAGATGCCTAGAATGTTGATCCCAGGGATCTAGTTTACATTCATAATTCATTGTTGTCATGTTTAAACCCATAGGATTAATGGGTGTTCTCGTCTTGTGTAAAATTGGTAATTTACTGGATGTATATTACTTCAGAACACATGTACATATAGACAAGATTCATAGCTCTCCTAGGAGTTTTTCCTAGATTAGACTACATTAATTACAAAAGACATAAAATACATAAGAAAACACAATCAAAATAAAATACTAAGTGATCTGATTGGAAAAGGAATCTTCCTTAACATTACCCCTCAAGTTGAGCAGCTTCAAAGAAATGTGAAGCTTGCTGAGAAAACGAGTGATTTGCGATCGACTAAGACCTTCAGTGAACGTATCAATAACTTGGTCTTGTGTCAAGATGTAACACACTCGAAGTTGGCCACTTGTCACCCATTCGCCGATGAAGTACTGATAGTCGAGTTCAATGTGCTTGACTCATCCATGAAAAATTGGATTGGCAGCAATGAAGGTAGCTGAGTCTTTGTCGCACCAAATGACCAGGGGTTCCCAGACAAAACTACACAACTCTTGAAATAGTTGTAGGATCCATGACACTTCGGCAACAACGATAGCTAAGGCATGATATTCAGCTTCTGCACTGGTCAAGCCACTATGGGTTACTTTTTAGATGTCCAAGAAATGAGTGAACCACCAAGGAAAATGCAAAAACCAGCGACAGACCGTCTGTTGTCCAGACACCCTCACCAATTGGCATTCGATAACACATCAATGCCAATGTCTGCAGGCAGTTGAACATGCGTACCAAGAGATAAGGTGCCCTTGAGATAACGCATAATGCGTTTGACCGTTGTCCAGTGAGTGTCAATGGGGGCTTGCTGGACTGACAGGCTTGATTCACCGCGAATAGGAGATCCGGACTAGTGAGAGTGAGGTATTGCAACGCCAACGGTAGCTCTATATTCTGAAGGGTCTGCCAAGGGCGTGCCATCGACTTTAGATAACTTGGACCCTGTGGCAATTGGTGTGGAAATCGGTTTGACTTTAGACAAACCACTGCTATTCAGAATACTTTGAGCATACTTAGACTGACATAGATGCATTCCAGCCTGAGTTCGAGTGACCTCACCGCCCAAGAAATAATGCAGAGGACCCAAGTCTTTTACAGAAAATTCCGACTTGAGATCATCAATTAAGTCTTGAATGTCTGTTAACGAAGTTCCAGTAATATCAATGTCATCGACATAGACCACTATAAACATAGTCGAGGAACAACTATACCGAAGGAATAAGGACGAGTCTGCTTGCGAGATCTTGAAACCAACTTCAGATAGGTATGTAGCAAGGCATTGAGACGACGCTCGAGGGCTCTGTTTAAGATCATACAAAGTCTTTTTAAGTCGGTAAACAACAGATGGCTGACTCGGGTCAACAAAACCAGGTGGTTGCTTCATATACACAACCTCCTCCAACCGCCCATTAAGAAAAGCATTATTCATGTCAACTTGGCAAACCTCCCACTGGTGGCACACAACCAAAGAGAGGATCGTGTGAATGGTGACTGGTTTGACCATCGAACTGAAGGACTCAAAGTAGTCAAAACCTTCCTTCTAATCAAAACCTTTTGCAACAAGTCTGGCTTTGTATCTCTCAATGCTGCCATCAGACTTTGTTTTGTTGCAAAACACCAACTTGTAGCTGATGGCACGACAACCTATGGAAGAGACATAAGAGTCTGAGTCTGGTTAGCCAATAAAGCATTAAATTCATCTTTCATTGCCTGTTGCCACTCTAAATACTTGACAACTTGACTACAACAAGTCAGTTCAAGTGGAGATTGGGATGCGGGAGCAGGATGTCAGACAGTGGAGAAGACACGAGACTTGGTTTTGCCAGTAGTCATGGATCTAGTCACCATCCCATGCGTGGCGAGAGGTGCAGTGGGATGGCTTGTGAGGAGTGGTAGAGGGTCAACAATATCAAGTGGATCCGGACTGGTATTTGGGGGGGAGGGGGGGAGTCGAGTGAAGCAGCAGGAGGCTCATGTGGAGGTGCCACGTCTGGGTTGGGAGAATGAGATATAGAAAGTGGACGGGATATGGTGGAAGGAGAGTAGGTAGCCGGTGATAAGGGTAATAGTGGGATAGATGTAGTGGGGATGTGATCAGATGGAGAAGTCGGCAGAAGCGCAGGTTAGGAGAGAGGAAAAAACTTTCTCATCAAAGACCACACTGCATGATACAAAGAAACGATTGGTGCTAGCATCAAGACACCAAAAACTTTTGTAATTTGAATGGTAATCGAGGAACACACATGCGGTGGATTGATATTCAATTTTGTTTTTTGAATAAGGTCAAAGATGTGGATAACACAAACAACTGAAAGTTATAAATTGAGAGTAATTGGGTTTGTGATGGAAGAGAAACTCAGAAGGAGACTTGGACTGTAACACTAGTGTAGGTAGACGATTGATAATATAAGTGGTAGTGGAGAAGACCGAGTCCCAATGCAACTTTGGCATGGAGGCTTAAAGAAGGAGAGTAAGACCCATCTCCACATTATGATGATGCTTACGTTCGACCAGCCCATTCTATTGTGGTGTATAGGGACAAACTGACATGACGTTGAATGACCAAGTTACTCAGAATCTGTTGAAAGTTGTTACTAAAAAATTCAGTACCTCCATGCGATTGGAAGTACTTGATTTTTTAGGAGAGTAAATTTTCAACTTGAGATTCAAATTTCGCAAATATGGAAGCAATTTCGGATTGGTTTTTAATAAATAGAGCCAAGAGAAGTGACTGCAATGATCCATACAAGAGATGTAATATTTGAACCCACTAAATGACTCCGTGGGAAAGGGTCCCCACAAATCACTAGACACAATATGGGGAGGTGCTTGCGCACGCATAGAAGAAGATGGAAAATCAAAACGAATGATTTTATTCTGCTACAAGCATTACATGAATGTTGTTTATTCAAATTTGAAACAACTATATTCATAGACCTAAGTACATCCTTTAGAATAGAAAAACCTGGGTGACCTAGACGACAATGCCAAACTGAAAAAGGAGAAACTGACAAAAGTAAACAAAATAGTGAAGTAGTGTGGTCAACAATGTAGAGTCCATTCCTATTCCGCCCTTTGAGTATAGTTCTGCTCGACTTGGCTTCCTGTACAAGAAAACCATTAGAATCAGACATTATTTTTCAAAAAATACTCCTACTATATATAGCCTTGTACCATGAATCTCTTCAAATTCTCTGACGATAGACTTCAGTCATTTTTTTTTCAAAATTCCTTCACTATAGCCTTCAACCATGATTTCTCTTCAAATTCATTATGAAAGCATCTATCCATGATTTTTGTTTCAATTACTTTACTATAGCCTTGAACCTCCATTTTCATCAATTTCTCTAATTATTGCTTCCAGGTATGATTTTACTTCAAATTCCCATACTACAACCTTCAATTAAGATTTTTCATAAAATTCCCTAACTATAGGCTTCAGCTCTAACTTTTTTAAAAGTCCTCTTACTGCAACATTCAGCCATTATGTTCTTTAAAGTCCAGGACAATAGCCTTCAACCATTAGTTTTCCTAAAATTCCCTATAAATAATTTTCTTGAAATTCCCTAACTATAGCCTTAAACCATGATGTTTCCTAAAATTCCCTAACTGTAGACTTCAGCCATGATTTTTCTTTAAATTCCCTAACTCTAGACTTGTGCCATGAATTTCTTCCTATTACTATAGCCTTTTGTGATAAGTTTTGTCAAAAGTCTCTTACTTCAGCCTTCAACCGGTATTTTCCTTCAAATTCTCTTACTCTAGCCTTTTTCCAAGATTATTTTAAAATGCCTTTACTATAGCCTTGGTCCAAAGTTTTCATAAAACTCTTTAACCATAGCCTTCAATCATGAGTTTTATTAAAAATTACCTTACTATAGACTTCAGCTTTAGTATAGCCTCAAACAATGAATTTTCCTAAAATTCTCTTCCAGTAGCCTTCAATCATTATTTTTCATCAAAATACCCTTACTATAGCTTTGTACCTTGAATTTTTTCAATATCTTTTACTATACCCTTATGTCATTTTTTTGGCAAAATTCATTTACTATAGCCTTCAACCATGATTTTTCTTAAAATTCCTTACGACGACAGCCTTAAACCAAGCTTTTTGTTTCAATTGCTTTACTATAGCCTTGAACCTCCATTTTCTTCAAATTTTCTTACTATAGCTTCCAGCTATGATTTTACATCAAATTCCCTTACTATAGCCTTGAATTATGATTTTTCATATAATTCCCTAAAGATAGCCATCAACACGGATTTTTTAATATTCTCTCACTTCAACTTTTAGCCAGTATTTTCTTTAAATTCTATTACAATAGCCTTTAACCATGAGTTTTCTTAAAACTCCCAGGTAATTATTTTCTTTAAATTCCCTCTTTATAGCCTTAAAACATAATTTTTCCTAAAATTCCCTTACTATACCGCTCAACCATGATTTTTCTTTAAATTCACTAACTCTAGCCTTGTGCCATAATTTTCTTCTAATTCTCTTACTATATAGCCTTTGTCATATTTTTTTGTCAAAAGTCCCTTATTATATCCTTCAACCATTATTTTTCTTTCAAATTCTCTTACACTAACCTTTTTCCATAATTTTTTTTAAAATCCCTTACTATAGCCTTCAACCAGATTTTTCTTAAAATTCATTTACTATAGCCTTCGGCCATGAGTTTTGCTCAAATTCCCCTACTATAGCCTTTATTTTTAAATTTTCTTAAAATTCTCTTACTATACCCTTCAGCTCTTATTTTTGTTAAAATAGTCTTACTTAAACATTGAACCAAGTTTTTTTATTTAATATCCATTACTAGAGATTTAAACCATGATTTTTATTTAAATTCTCTTCCAAGAGGAATCAACCAAGAGTTTTCTTCAAATTTATGTACTATAGCATCGTGCCAAAAATTACTAAAAATTCTCTGACAATAGAAATTAGTCATAAATTTTGTCAAAATTCCCTTACTATAGGCTTCGACCAAGATTTCATTTCAAATTCTTTTATATATCCTTTCCCCATGATAATTGTGAAAATTCCCTTTCTATCGGCAATAAACCATAATTTTCTTTAAATTCTCTTACAATAGCCTTTAGCCAAAATTTTACTTCAATTCTCTTACAATAGCCTATAATTATGATCTTTCTAGAAATACCCTTAAAATGGCCCACAACACTTACTTTTCTTAAACTTCTGTTACTTAAAATCTTAAGCCATGATTTTCTTCAAAATCCAATTCCATTGCCAAAAACTATAATTAATCTTAAAATACCCTTAATATAGACTCCAACCATGATTTTTTTTAAAATTCCTTTACTATAGCCAAGTGCCTCGAATTTCTTGAAATTATCTTACCTTATCCTTCAATTATAATTTTGGTCAAAAGCCCCTTACTATAGCCTTCAACCATTACTTTTCTTCAAATACCCTAACTATAGCCTTTTTCCATGATTTTTGAAAAAATTCCCTAAATATAGCTTTGAACCATAGTTTTCTTCAAGTTATATTTCAATAGCCTTCAGCCATGATTTTTTCTTGAAATTCCCTTACTATAGTAATCAATTTTTATTTTTCTTAAAAAATTCCATTACAATTGCCTTCAACTGTGGTTTTTCTTAAGATTCTTTAACTACAAGACACAGCCATGTTTTCATATTTAAATCCCTTACTACGTCCTTAAACCATGATTTTTCTTAAAATTCCCTTACAATAGCCTTCACTCATTCTTTTTCTTCAAATACCATTACTATAGCCTTGTACCATGAATTTTTTCAACTTATCTTACCATATCCTTCAATCATAATTTTCGTCAAAAGTCCCTTACTATATCCTTCAACCATTATTTTTCTTCATATTCCCATACTATAGACTTTTTCCATTGTTTTTAAAAAATTCCATTAATATAGCCTTGAACTGTAGTTTCCTTCAAATTCTATTACTATAGCCTTCAACCATGATTTTTCATAAAATTCCCATACTATAGCATTTCGATTTTGATTTTCCTTAATATTCCCTTACTATAGACTTCAGCTGTGATTTTTCTTAACATTCTATTACTACAAGCATCAACAAAGTTTTCTTATTTAAAATGTCTTACAATAGCCTTAAACAATGATTTTTCTTAAAACTCCCTTCCAATTGTCTTCAGTCATTATTTTTCAACAAATACCCTTACAATAAATAGCCTTGTACCAAGAATTTCTTTAAATCCTCATACGATAGACTTCAGTTATTTTTTTGTCAAATTTCCTTCATTATAGCCTTCAACCATGATTTCTCTTCAAATTCTTTATGGTAGCCTTTAGCCATGATTTTTGTTTCAATTATTTTAATAAAGCCTTGAACCTCCATTTTCATCAAATTCTCTAATTATTGGTTCTAGCTATGATTTTACTTCAAATTCCCATACAACCTTCAATAAAAAATTTTCTAAGATTCCCTAACTATAGCCTTCAGCTCTGATTTTTTAAAAGCCCTCGTACTACTACATTCAACCATTATTTTCTTTAAAGTCCAATGCAATAGACTTTAACCTTGAGTTTTCCTAAAATTTCGTATAAATAATTTTCTTGAAATTCCCTAACTATAGCCTTAAACCATGATGTTTCCTAAAATTCCGCTACTATAGTCTTCAGCTATAATTTTCTTCAAATTCCCTAACTCTAGCCTTGTCCCATGAATTTCTTCAAATTCTCTTACTTTACCTTTTAGTGATAATTTTCGTCAAAAGTCTCTTACTTTAGCATTCAACCGTTATTTTCCTTCAAATTCTCTTACTCCAGCCTTTTTTCAAGAATTTTTTAAAATGCCTTTACAATAGCCTTCAACCATGAGTTTTCTAAAATTACCTTACTATAGCCTTTAGTTTTGATTTTTGCTTAAAATTCCCTTACTATAGCCTTCAGCTGTGATTGTTCTTCAAATTCCCTTACTATAGCCTTCAGCTGTGATTGTTCTTCAAATTCCCTTACTATAGCCTTAAACAAGGAATTTTCTTAAAATTCTCTTTCAATAGCCTTCAATCATTATTTTTCATCAAATACCCTTACTATAGCTTAGTACCATGAATTTCTTCAAATTCTCTTACTATATCCTTATGTCATTTTTTTCTCAAAATTCATTTACTATTGCCTTCAACTATGATTTTCTTCAAATTCCTTACGGCAGCCTTTAACCATGCTTTTTGTTTCAATTGCTTTACTATAGCTTTGAACCTCCGTTTTCTTCAAATTCTCTTACTATAGCTTCCAGCTCGGATTTTAGTTCAAATTCCCTTACTATAGCCTTCAATTATGAATTTTCATATAATTCCCTAAATATTGCCATCAGCAGTGATTTTTTAAAAATTCTCTCACTTCAATATTTAGCCAGTATTTTCTTAAATTCCATTACAATAGCCTTCAACCATGAGTTTTCCTAAAACTCCCTAGGAATTATTTTCTTTAAATTCCCTAACTATAACCTGAAAACATAATTTTTCCTAAAATTCCCTTACTATAGCCTTCAGCCATGATTTTTTTTCAAATTCACTAACTCTAGCCTTGTGCCACAAATTTCTTATAATTCTCTTACGATAGCCTTTAGTCATAATTTTTGTCAAAAATCCCTTATTATATCCTTCAACCATTATTTTCCTTCAAATTCTCTTACTCTAACCTTTTTCCATTATTTTTTAAAATTCCCTTACTATAGCCTTCAACCATAGTTTTCTAAAAATTCTTTTACCATAGTCTTCAACCATGAGTTTTGTTCAAATTCCCTTACTATAGCGTTCATTTTTAAATTTTCTTAAAATTCCCTTACTATACCCTTCAACTCTTATTTTTCTTAAAATAGTCTTACTTAATCCTTCAACCAAGTTTTTTTATTTAAAAACCATTACTATAGCCTAAAACCATGATTTTTCTTTAAATTCTCTTCAAATAGGATTCAACCAAGAGTTTTCTTCAAATTTCCATGTTATAGCATAGTGCCAAAAGTTACTAAAAATTCTCTTACAATAGAAATTAGTCACAAATTTTGTCAAAATTCCCTTCCTATAGGCTTTGACCAAGATTTCATTACAAATTCTTTTATATATCCTTTCACCATAATATTTGTGAAAATTCCTTTTCTATCGGCTATAAACCATAATTTTCTTTAAATTCTCTCACGATAGCCTTTTGCCAAAATTTTACTTCAATCATCTTACAACAGCCTTCAATTATGATTTTTCTTAAAATTCCCTTAAATTAGCCTTCAGCACTTATTTTTTTTAAACTTTTGTTACTAAAAATCTTCAGCCATGATTTTCTTCAAAATCCAATCCTAATGCCATAAGCTATGATTAATCTTAAAATTCCCTTAATATAGCCTCCAACCATATTTTTCTTAAAATTCCCTTACTACAGCATAGTGCCTCGAATTTCTTGAAATTTTCTTACCTTATCCTTCAACTATAATTTTGGTCAAAAGTTCCTTACTATAACCTTGAACCATTACTTTTCTTCAAATACTTTAACTATAGCCTTTTTCCATGATTTTTGAAAAATTCCCTAATATAGCTTGGTACCTTAGTTTTCTTCAAATTCTATTTCTATAGCCTTCAACCATGATTTTGCTTGAAATTGCCTTACTATAGTATTCATTTTTAATTTTTCTTGAAAAATTCTCTTACAATAACCTTCGACTATAGTTTTTCTTAAGATTCGCTAACTACAAGCATCAGCCATGTTTTCATATTTAAAATCCCTTACTACAACCTTAAACCTTGATTTTTCTTAAAATTCCCTTCCAATAGCCTTCACTCATTATTATTTTTCAAATACCATTACTATAGCCTTGTACCATTAATTTCTTCCACTTATCTTACCATATCCTTCAATCATAATTTTGGTCAAAAGTCCCTTACTATATTCTTCAACCATTATTTTTCTTCATATTCTCTTACTATACACTTTTTCCATGATTTTTGAAAAAATTCCATTAATATAGCCTTGAACCGTAGTTTCCTTCAAATTCTATTCCTATAGCCTTCAACCATGATTTTTCATAAAATTCCCATACTATAGTATTTCAGTTTTGATTTTCCTTAATATTCCCTTCGATACACTTTAGCGGTGATTTTTCTTAACATTCTCTTACTAGAAGCATCAGCCAAGTTTTATTTAGAATGCCTAACAATAGACTTAAACAATGAATTTTTTTAAAACTCCCTTCCAATTGTCTTCAGTCTTTATTTTTCAACAAATACCCTTACTATATATAGCCTTGTACCATGAATTTCTTCAAATTCTTTAACGATAGACTTCAGTCATTTTTTTGTCAAAATTTCTTCAGTATAGCCTTCAACCATGATTTTTGTTCAAATTCTTTATGGTAGCCTTTAGCCATGATTTTTGTTTCAATAACTTTACTAAAGTCTTGAGACTCCATTATCATCAGATTCTCTAATTATTGCTTCCAACTACGATTTTACTTCAAATTCCCATACTATAACCTTCAATAAAGATTTTTCACATAATTCCCTAACTACAGGCTTCAACTCTATTTTTTTTAAAAGTCCTCGTATTACTACAATCAGCCATTAACTTCTTTAATGTCCAAAACAAAAGACTTTAACCTTGAGTTTTCCTTAAATTCTGTATAAATTAGTTTCTTTAAATTCCCTAACTATAGTCTTAAACCATGATGTTTCCTAAAATTCCCTTACTATAGCGTTCAGCCATGATTTTTTTTCAAATTCCCTAACTCTAACCTTGTGCCATGAATTTCTTTAAATTTTCTTACTATAGCCTTTTGTGATAATTTTTGTCAAAGGTCTCTTACTTTAGCCTTCAATCGTTATTTTCCTTCGAATTCTCTTACTCCAGCCTTTTTCCAAGATTTATTTAAAATGCCTTTACTATAGCCTTCAACCAAAGTTTTTTAAAAATAATTTTACCATAGCCTTCAACCATGAGTTTTCTAAAATTACCTTACTATAGCCATCAGTTTTGATTTTTTCTTAAAATTCCCCTATTATTGCCTTCAGTAGTGATTTTTCTTCAAATTCTCTTACTACAAGCATCAGCCAAGTTTCTTATTTAAAATGCTTTACTATAGCCTTATACAAGGAACTTTCTAAAAATTCTCTTTCAATAGCCTTCAATCATTATTTTTCATCAAATACCCTTACTATATCTTCGTACCATGAATTTCTTCAAATTCTCTTACTATACCCTTATGTCATTTTTTTTTGTCAAAATTCATTTACTAAAGCCTTCAAAGATGATTTTTCTTTAAATTCCTTACGACAGCCTTTAACCATGTTTTTTGTTTCAATTGCCTTACTATAGCCTTCAACTTTGATTTTTCATATAATTCCCTAAATATAGCCATCAACACTAAGTTTTTAAAAATTCTCTCACTTCAACATTTAGCCTATATTTTCTTTAAATTCCATTGTAATAGCCTTCAACCATGAGTTTTCCTAAAACTCCCTATGAATTATTTTCTTTAAATTCCCTAACTATAACCTTAAAACATAATTTTTCCTAAAATTCCCTTACTATAGGCTTCAGCCATGATTTTTCTTCAAATTCACTAACTCTAGCCTTGTGCCACAAATTTCTTCTAATTCTCTTACTATAGCCTTTAGTCATAATTTTTGTCAAATGTCCCTTATTATATCCTTCAACCATTATTTTTCTTCAAATTCTCTTACTCTAACCTCTTTCCATAATTTTTTAAAACTACCTTACTATAGCCTTCAACCATAGTTTTCTTAAAATTATTTTACCATAGCCTTCAACCATGAGTTTTGCTCAAATTCCCTTACTATAGCCTTCATTTTTAAATTTTCTTAAAACTCCCTTACTATTCCCATCAGCTTTTATTTTTATTAAAATAGTCTTACTTAAACCTTCAAAGAAGTTTTTTTATTTAAAATCCATTACTAGAGCCTTAAACCATTATTTTTCTTTAAACTCTCTTCCAATAGGATTCCACCAAGAGTTTTCTTCAAATATCCATACTATAGCATAGTGCCAAAAATTTCTAAAAATTCTCTTATAGAATTAGTCATAAATTTTGTCAAAATTTCCTTTCTATAGCCTTTGACCATGATTTCCTTCCAAATTCTTTTATATACCCTTTTGCCATGATATTAGTGAAAATTCCCTTACTATCGGCTATAAACCATAATTTTCTTTAAATTCTCTTACGATGGCCTTTTGCTAAAATTTTACTTCAATTCTCTTAAAATAGAATTCAATTATGATTTTTCTTAAAATGCCCTTAAAATATCCTTCAACACTAATTTTTCTTCAAAATTTTGTTACTGAAAATCTTTAGCCATGATTTTCTTCTAAATCCAATACTATTGCCATAAACTGTGATTAATCCTAAAATTCGCTTACTATAGCCTTCAACCATATTTTCTTCAAATTCCCTTACTATAGGCTTGTGCCTCGAATTTCTTCAAATTATCTTACCATATCCATCAGTCATAATTTTGGTCAAAAGTCCCTTACTATAGTCTTCAACCATTACTTTTGTTCAGATACCCTTACTATAGCCTTTTTCCATGATTTTAAAAAAAAATCCCTTAATATAGCCTTGAACAATAGTTTACTTCAAATTCTATTACAATAGCCTTCTACCAATATTTTTCTTAAAATTTCCTTTCTACAGCATTCAGTTGTGGTTTTTCTTAAAATTCTCTTAGTATAGTCTTCAGCTGTGATTTTTCATAAAATTCTCTAACTACAAGAATTGGCCTTGTTTTCTTATTTAAAATCCCTTACTACATCATTTAACCAGGATTTTTCTTAAACTACCCTTCCAATAGCCTTGAGTCATTATTTTTCTTTCAATTCTCTTACTATAGACTTTTTTGTAGATTTTTTAAAAATTCCTCATAATATAGCCTTGAACCATTGTTTTCTTCAAATTCTATTACTATAGCTTTTAGCAATGATTTTTCAAAAAATTTCCTTATTATATCATTCAATTTTGATTTTCCTTAAAATTCCCTTCCTATAGCCTTCAGCTGTGATTTTTCTTAACATTCTCTTACTACAAGCATCAGCCAAGTTTTCTTATTTAAAATGCCTTACAATAGCTTTAAACAATGAATTTTCTTAAAACTCCCTTCCAATTGTTTTCAGTCATTATTTTTCAACAAATACCCTTACTATATATAGCCTTGTACCATGAATTTCTTCAAATTCTCTTACGATAGACTTTAATCATTTTTTTGTCAAACTTTTTCACTATAGCCTTCAACCATGATTTCTCTTCAATTCCTTATGACAGCCTTTAGCGATGATTTTTGTTTCAATTACTTTACTATAGCCTTGAACCTCCATTTTCCTCAAATTCTGTAATTATTGATTCCATCTTTGATTTTACTTCAAATTCCCATACTATAACCTTCAATTAAGATTTTTCATATAATTTCCTAACTATAGCCTTCAGCTCTAATTTTTTAAAAGTTCCGTACTTCAACATTCAGCCATTATTTTCTTTAAAGTCCAGTTCAATAGCCTTTAAGCATGTGTTTTCCTAAAATTCCCTATAAATTATATTCTTTAAATTCCCTAACAATAGCCTTAAACCCTGATTTTTCATAAAATTCTTTTACCCAAGCCTTCAACCATGATTTTTCTTCAAATTCCCTAACTCTAGCCTTGTGCCATAAAATTCTTCAAATTCTCTTACTATAGGCTTTAGAGATAATTTTTGTCAAAAGTCTCATACTTTGGCCTGCAATCATTATTTTCATTCAAATTCTCTTATTCTAGCCTTTTTCCAAGATTTTTTTAAAATGCCTTTGCTATAGACTTCAACTAAAGTTTTCTTAAAATTCTTTTACCATAGCCTTCAACCATGAGTTTTACTGAAAATACCTTACAATAGCCTTCAGTTTTGATGTTTTCTTAAATTTCCGTTACTTTAGCCTTCACCTGAGATTTTTCTTTAAATTCTCTTACTACAAGCATCAGCCAAGTTTCCTTATTTAAAATGCTTTACTATAGCCTTAAACCATGAATTTTCTTAAAATTCCCATCCAATAGCCTTCAATCATTATTTTTTATCAAATATCCTTATTATAGTTTCGTACCATGAATTTCTTCAAATTCTCTTACTATAGCCTTATGTCATTTTTTTTCAAAATTCATTTACAATAGCCTTCAACCCTGATTTTTCGTCAAATTCCTTACGACGGCCTTTAACCATGCTTTTTGTTTCAATTTCTTAACTATACCCTTGAACCTCCATTTCCTTCAAATTCTCTTACTATAGCCTCCAACTATGATTTTACTTCAAATTCCCGTACTATAGCCTACAATTATGATTTTTCATATAATTCTCTATATATAGCCATCCGCACTGATTTTTAAAAATTCTCTCTTCATCATTTAATCTGTATTTTCATTAAGTTCCACTATAATAGTCTTTAACCATGAGTTTTCCTAAAACTCCCTAGGAATTATTTTCTATAAATTCCCTAACTAGAGCCTTAAAACATAATTTTTCCTAAAATTCCCTTACTATAGCCTTCAGCCATAATTTTTCTTCAAATTCACTAACTCTAGCATTGTGCCATAAATTTCTTTTAATTCTCTTACTATAGCCTTTAGTCATAATTTTTGTCAAAAGTCCCTTATTATATCCTTCAACCATTATTTTCTTTCAAATTCTCTTACACAAACCTTTTTCCATAAATTTTTTAAATTTCCTTATTATATCCTTCAACAATAGTTTTCTTAAAATTCTTTTACCATTGCCTTCAATCATGAGTGTTGCTCAAATTCCCTTACTATAGCCCTCATTTTTAAATTTTATTTAATTTCCCTTATTATACCCTTCAGCTCTTATTTTTCTTAAAATAGTCTTACATACACCTTCAACCAAGTTTTTTTTATTTAAAATCCATTACTAAGCTTTAAACCATGATTTTTCTTTAAATTCTCTTCTAATAGGATTCAACCAAGCGTTTTCTTCAAATTTCCATCCTATAGCATAGTGCCAAAAATTTCTCAAAATTCTCTTACAATAGCAATTAGTCATAAATTTTTTCAAATTCCCTTACTATAACCTTCGACCATGATTTCATTTTAAATTTTTTTATATACCCTTTTGCCATGATATTAGTAAAAATTCCCTTACTATCAGCTATAAATCATAATTTTCTTTAAATTCTCTTACGATAACCTTTAGCCAAAATTTTAATTCAATTCTCTTACAATAGCCTCAATTATGATTTTTCTTAAAATTCCCTTAAAATAGCCTTCAACACTTACTTTTGTTAAAATTCTGATACTAAAAATCTTCAGCCATGATTTTCTTTAAAATCTAATACTATTGCCATAAACTATGACTAATCTTAAAATTCCATTACTATAGCCTTCAGCCATGGTTTTTCTTCTAATTCCCTTACTATTAGCCTTGTGCCTCAAATTTCTTCAAATTATCTTACCATATCCTTCAGTCATAATTTTGGTCAAAAGTCCCTTACTAAGGTCTTCAACCTTTACTTTTGTTCAGATACCCTTACTATGCCTTTTTCCATGATTTTTGAAAAAATTCCATTAATATAGCCTTGAACAATAGTTTTATTCAAAATCTATTCAAAATCTATTACAATAGCCTTCTACCATGATTTTACTTAAAATTCCCTTACTATAGCATTCAGTTTTGAATTTTCTTAAAATTCCCTTAGTATAGCCTTCAGCTGTGATTTTTCTTTAAATTCTCTTACTACAAGCATCGGCCTTGTTTTCTTATTTAAAATCCCTTACTACATCATTTAACCATGATTTTTCTTAAAAATCCCTTCCAATAGGCTTATGTCACTATTTTTCTTTAAATACCCATACAATAGCCTTGTGCCATGAATTTCTTCATCTTTTATAACCATATTCTTCAGTCATAATTTTGGTTAAATGTCCCTTACTATATCCTTCAACTAGTATTTTTCTTCAAATTCTCTTACTACAGATGTTTTCCATAATTTTTGAAAAAATTCTCATAATATAGCCTTGAACCATTGTTTTCTTGAAATTTTATTACTATAGCCTTTAGCCGTGAGTTTTCATAAAATTTCCTTACCATAGCCTTCAGATTTATTTTTCTTAAAATCCCCTTACTATAGCCTTCAACTGTGATTTTTCTTACAATTCTCTTTCTACAAGCATCAGCCAAGCTTTCTTATTTAAATTGCCTTACTATAGCCATAAACCTTTAATTTTCTCAAAATTCCCTTCCAATAGCCTTCTATCATTATTATTCTTAAACAACCCTTACTATAGCCTATTACCATGAATTTCCTAAACTTCTCTTACTATAGCCATAAGTCATTTTTTAGTCAAAATTCCTTTACTATAGCCTACAACCACGATTTCTCTTCAAATTCCTTATGATAGCCTTTTGCCATGATTTTTGTTTCAATTGCTTTACTATAGCCTTGAACCACCATTTTCATCAAATTCTCTTACTTAGTCTTCCAGCTATGATTTTATTTCAAATTCCCTTACTATAGTCTTCAATTAAGTTTTTTAATATAATTTCCAAACTATTGCTTTCAGCTCTGATTTTTAAAAAATTCTCTCACAACAACATTCAGCAATTATTTTCTTTAAATTCCATTACAATAGCCTTCAACCATGAGTTTTTCTAAAATTCCCATAGAATTATTTTCTTTAAATTCCCTAACTATACACTTAAACAATGATTTTTCCTAAAATTCCCTATCTTAAGCATTCAGCCATGATTTTTCTTCAAATTCCCTAACTCTAGTTATGTGCCACAAATTTCTTCTAATTCTTTTGCTATAAACTTTAGTCATAATTTTTTTTCAAAAGTCCCTTGCTATAGCATTCAACCATTATTTTCCTTCAAATTCTCTTACTCCAGCCTTTTTTCATGTTTTTTTTAAATTCCTTTACTATAGCCTTCAACCGAAGTATTCTTAAATTTCTTTTACCATAGTTTTTAACTATGAGTTTTGCTCAAATTCTCTTACTATAGCCTTCAGTTTTAATTTTTTTCTTAAAATTCCCTTACTAAGCCTTCAGCTGGGATTTTTCTTCAAATTCTCTTACTACTAGCATCAGCCAAGTTTCCTTATTTAAATTGCTTTACTATAGCCTTAAACCATTAATTTCCTTAAAATTCCCTTCCGATAGCCTCCAGTCATTATTTTTCATCAAATACACTTACTATATCTTTATACCATGAATTTCTTCAAATTCTCTTACTATAGCCTTATGTCATTTTTTTGTCAAAATTCTTTTACTGTAGCTTTCAACCATGATTTTTCTTCAAATTCCTTACAACAGCCTTTAGCCATGTTTTTTGTTTCAATTGCTTTACTATAGCCTTGAACCTTCATTTTCTTGAAATTCTCTTACTATTGCTTCCAGCTATGATTTTACATCAAATTCCCTTACTACAGCCTTAAACCATAATTTTCAAAATTCCCTTACTATAGCCTTCAGCCATGATTTTTCTTCTAATTCCCTAACTCTAGCCTTGTGCCACAAGTTCTTCTAATTCTCTTACTATAGCCTTTAGTCATAATTTTTGTTAATAGTCCTTTACTATATCCTTCAACCATTATTTTCCTTCGATTTGTCAAACTCTACCATTTGTCCATGATTTTTTCAAAATTCCCTTACTATAGCCTTCAGCCATAGTTTTCTTAAAATTCTTTTACCATAGTCTTCAGCCATGAGTTTTGCTCAAATTCTCACACTATAACATTTAGTTTTGATTTTTTTTAAAATTCCCTTACTATACCCTTCAGCTCTTATTTTTCTTAAAATAATCTTACTTTAACCTCCAGCATAGTTTTTTTATTTGAAATCCCTTACAGAAGCCTTAAACCAGGATTTCTTTAAATTCCCTTACAATAGGATTCTACCAAGATTTTTCTAGAAATTTTCTTACTATAGCATAGTGCCAATAAGTTCTAAAAATTCTCTTACAATAGCAATTAGTCATAAATTTTGTCAAAATTCCCTTACTATAGCCCGACCATGGTTTCTTTTCAAATTCCTTTCTATACCCTTCTGACATGATGTTTGTGAAAATTCCATTTATATTGGGTATAAACCACAATTTTCTTTAAATTCTCTTACGATAGCCTACAAACAAGATTTTACTTCAATTCTCTTACAATAGCCTTCAATTCTGATTTTTCTTAAAACTCCCTTAAAATAGCCTTCAACTCACTAGTACAAATGTGAACATTACCAACGGTGGTAGACCGTAGCTACAGTAATAAAAAACCCTTGGTAAAAATAAAAACTCTTCGTCGATGATCTTTGATCTCGCGGAGCCGAAGACAACGAGCGATCAATACCAGAAACAATTAATCTGCGGTCGCCCGGGGAATTCCCCCTCTCTCCAGAAGCAATCGAGCAGAAATCCGAGTCTCAGTAGCATATACTGATCAAAACGCATGGAGCCGCAGTCGATCGGAGAGGTAAAAGAAGAAATGCTCGATCGATTTTGATTTCCATTTCGATTGCCAGTGTTCGATCGTGCTCAAGATAGTTGGAAATACATCTATGTATACCCGAACCGAGGCTAGGAGTTGGAGGAACGATTAGAAGAAAAAAGAAAAAGGAAATTAGAAAAAAGGCAAAAGAGCGTACAGGAATGCCGCGTTCAAAGCAGCGGGAAGAACACGTTCAAAGGGGGTTCAACCCCTATCCGACACTATAAAGAAGAAGGGGGAAATATATCTATGGTCAGAGAGGGTCCGTTGGTAAAGTAGAAGTGTTACACTTACCAACCGTTTACCCAATAACCCTAGTTATGTGGGGATAAATACCAAGGGTTTTTATTTAAACCCTGAGTACTCCAATACTTATACCAAAAGAGTTATTTTTTGTCTGTAGGTAAAAATTAACCCTTGCTAAAGTCATGTATTTACTAACGGACCACTAGAAAACCGTAGGTGTATAGAAACATTTACCAATGGTTACAACCAAACCCTTGGTAGAAAGTCTCTTTCTACTAGTGACTCTTATTTTTCTAAAAATTCTTTTACTAAATATCATCAGCCATGATTTTCTTCAAAATCCAATACTATTGCCTTAAACTATGATTAATCTTAAAATTCCCCTACTATAACCATCAACCTTGATTTTTCTTAAAATTCCCTTACTATAGCCTTGTGCCTCAAATTTCTTGAAATTATCTTACCTTATCCTTCAATTATAATTTTGGTCAAAAGTCCCTTACTATAGCCTTCAACCATTACTTTTCTTCAAATACCCTTACTATAGCCTTTTTCCATGATTTTTGAAAAAATTCCCTTAATATAGCTTTGAACCATAGTTTTCTTCAAATTCTATTTCTATGGTCTTCAACTATGATTTTTCTAAAAATTCCCTTACTATAGTATTCATTTTTTTATTTTTCTTAAAAAATTCAATTACAATTGCCTTCAACTATGGTTTTTCTTAAGATTCTCTAACTACAAGTATAGCCATGTTTTCATATTTAAAATCCTTTACTACGGCCTTAAACCATGATTTTTCTTAAAATTCCCTTCCTGTAGCCTTCACTCATTCTTTTTCTTCAAATACCATTACTATAGCCTTGTACCATGAATTTTTTCAACTTATCTTACCATATCCTTCAATCATAATTTTGGTCAAAAATCCCTTACTATATCCTTCAACCATTATTTTTCTTCATATTCTCTTACTATAGACTTTTTCCATGATTTTTGAAAAAATTCCATTAATATAGCCTTGAACCGTAGTTTCCTTCAAATTCTATTACTATAGCCTTCAACCATGATTTTTCATAAAATTCCCATACTAGAGCATTTCAGTTTTGAAATCCATAATATTCCCTTACAATGGACTTCAGTTGTGATTTTTCTTAACATTCTCTTTCTACAAGCATCAGCCAAATTTTCTTATTTAAAATGCCTTACAATAGCCTTAAACAATGAATTTTCTTAAACCTCCCTTCCAATTGTCTTCAATCATTATTTTTCAACCAATACCCTTATAATATATAGCCTTGTACCATGAATTTCTTCAAATTCTCTTACGATAGACTTCAATTATTTTTTGTCAAAATTTCTTCTTTATAGCCTTCAACCATGATTTCTCTTCAAATTCTTTATGATAGCCTTTAGCCATGATTTTTGTTTCAATTACTTTAATAAAGCCTTGAACCTCCATTTTCCTCAAATTTTCTAATTACTGCTTCCAGCTATGATTTTACTTAAAATTCCCATACTATAACCTTCAATTAAGATTTTTCATATAATTCCCTAACTATAGCCTTCAGCTCTAAATTTTTAATAGTCCTTGTACTCTCTAATTTCAACTATTGGAGGTTCCCATCCATCTTCAACAGACCGCCAGGCTCTTTCATCCTTAGCCTTAATATAGATTTTCATCTTTGCCTTCTAGTAAGCATAGTTGTTCCATCAAGTAAAGGTGGTCATGTGTTTGAACCCCCTTCCTTATGATTCGTTGCTATCTTCCTTCACGTCAAGTTTATAATACCGTTTATCTCCAAAATAATTTGGAGCCTGCTCTGATACCACTTGATAATCCCAATAAACTCTAGACGTGTCTTTAGAAGCATACTTACAGAATTTCCTGTAAACTTAAAACGTGAGCGCAGGAGTGTACTTACACCCGAGGACTGGTGTAATGACACTTAACGTTATACTCATAAACAAAAGACACATCAACAATTTGTTATCGCAGTTCGGAACCAATCGTTCCTAATTTGCGGGGCATTCGGCCTAGGGTATCAAAATTCACTAGAAAGAGTAGTACAGTAATTCAACAGCACAACTTACAGTAATAAGTTCTCCTCCCCTCAAGGACTCGAACAGCAGCCTCTTCCTAGTCAAGCTTCCTGTCAACTCACTTCTACAGAAGCCCTTTGTACTCACACACTAAGTCTCCCCCTTAGTGTGATCCCTATCACCAGGGAGTCTCTTCACGCAGGCTTCTCAGGATGAGATCACCATTACAATGGTCAATCGCTTCTTGATAAGCTTGTAGACCTCTTAATCAGCTTTAACAACCTCATACAACATTTAGGATGTGAACATATGAATCTTCTCCTCTTTACTCCTCCTCAAACTCATCCCTCATGGATACTCGTTAATCTCTGCGTAAAAACCCTAGCCCAGCACGTACTGTGCTATAAATAACCTTTAGGGTTAACCGTGTCTAAATCTGTCTTTAGACACATTACATCCTGTATTACTTACTTTTCTATCTCAACTAGGAAACTCAATCACCCTTATCCTTATTGATATCACGTGCTGATTTCTATCCTATATAACTTAGGAAACTCAATAACCCACGATTAGGAAACTCAAAATATCCACGCTTCATGGTGTATATCGTTGACGTGGTCAAAAATAAGTTTTGTCATAAAACAGCCAATAAAATTTTTATGCACCAACATTCACCATGAGAGAGTTCACTTTGTTAGTACGTCTACGCACAGAGAGTTCACTTTTATAAGTAGAAAGGTCAAAGGGTTGGAACATTTGGGTTCAAGAAGGGTTGAGATTCATTGCTCTGTCGAGGGCAGATACCCTCTATATATACCAAGTCACTTGTAGCACGCCATGTTTCGATGCATGAGCCACAAGGGCCCATTGTTAAACCAAGGGAAATTTTTTCCTCTTGACCCCAGCCCTCTCCTAACCCCTTTGTACCCCCAACTTCTATTTTATTGAAGATAGGAAGTAAAAAAATACCCTAGAAACTGGATCATCCAACCTTTCTACAATATGAGAAATCTTCAAATCTATCATAATGATACATTTGACAAAGAAAGTGGGTAGGTGATAAAAAATGGATTACTAAATCCTTCACATTAAATCAATAGAAGATCTCAACATGAAATGAGTCTTACAAGCACCATTACTCGAATGACAAACAAGAAAATTAAAGTGAGCTATTTTCTTCATCGTTCTAGATAAAATTATTAACTTCCTAAATTGAGCTTTATTATAGTCACAAGCTCTTGTTTCCGGTTTACAACAGTTCTTCACTCCCACTTTGTGAGGTGGGAAAGGTGACGAGGAGAGACAAGATCTCCCTCTCAAAGAACAGACTTCTGCAAATCATCGACACCATCAATACATTGAATTTTAAAATCGGACTTATTATACATTGATCTCTCAGCAAAGACGATCTTTTTTAAGCAGTGATTGCTACCGTGACGGG
The DNA here is from genome assembly GCA_019845555.1 of Aristolochia fimbriata. NCBI lineage: Eukaryota > Viridiplantae > Streptophyta > Magnoliopsida > Piperales > Aristolochiaceae > Aristolochia > Aristolochia fimbriata. Next base: position 24,699,254 of record CM034083.1, read on the forward strand.
CACTCATGAATAGAAACACATCACAAATCATCTAATATACATCAAATCCATAACCCACCCCTGAAATTTAAATTATTCACAGGCATTTCCGTATTCATCCACACCACTTCACACCCCAAAAACTTGTCAAAACAATCAACATCTCCTAACAGTTAAAACTATTATTCACACTATAATTCTGCACATCTCACTCGCCACCTCTTCCAGTAAGTCGCCTAGAATCAGTAGCTCCACCTCCCGCCCTATTTCACTGATCTCATCTTGGATCATGCCTGACCAGTGAGTCATTCTCAAGTCACAGGCTATTGTTGAGTCAAGAGAGTGACATCCATCCGTAGGTGGATATATATGTTGGTGTAACATCCTCCATACAGCCTCTAATAGCTTCTTCCCGCGTGGACCCACCATGATGTGTCCATGGACTCTTCTCATGAACACAGACCTGCCTACTGGAGGTTTCATTAGAACCAACAATGCCTCATTTAACAAATCAAATAACACTTTGCGATTCACTTCACTGTCCAGATTGTTCTTAGTGGCTGTTTCACCCTCTTCGCTTCGTTTTACATAGCTGTCTTCTACTTCCTTGAAAACCCTAATATCAATTGGTTTTGTAAGAGTAACAGAGCCATCATATAAACCAGCAGCAACAAGTACATCCCGTATATAGATATGTGCTTGACTTTCTAAATTAACTGATTCAGCCTCCAGTAAGGCACTCTCCTCAGATACGTCCCCTTCTTCTGCAGCTCGATCTGACTGAAGTTGGTTGAGTTGTCGTCTTAGTTCTGTTCCAAAAGTTAAACAGTAAAGAGTTAAAAACATGGCACAAGAAGTCTAGAATTATAAGTTGCCATACTTCATTTCTAGAATATCTAAAGAGAAGTAAAATCAGTGACCACAGAGGGAATAGATTAGTCTAAGTCCACGCCATTTTGGGAGCACAGAGGAAAGAACTCTTCGAATGGTAGTGCCCAGGTGAATGGATTGTCCAGTTAATGCCCACCAAGATAGAATAGATGTACCCATGTGCTTAATGAAAGAGTTGTTCCTCATTGATGCTTTTTAAGTCTCAATCTTCTTCTTTTGACAACATTGAGAAAAGGGATTCCATTGAGAGGGATCATCAGGGAGTAAGTGGTACACGATTCACAAGAAACAACAAAAAAAGGCAACAGAAGTGAGCAGGAAAGTCGATAAAGTCACCCATCAAGGTGTTGTATCATAGATGGAGAAAGGTTTCTTGTAAGAATTAAAACACAAATACTTCTGATTTCTGAAGAGCAAGCAAAGCTAACTGGATTTCTCACTAAATCAAATTTTAAACATCTAGACCAAGCTTGTGATGAAAATAAGTGTTCGAGTATGACAATCCTGGACCTGGTTGAGATGTCAGTTTCTTGGTCTGAGTCTGATCTCAAATGATCACAGAAAACTAACTTTAAAGAAACTTAAGCCACCGGGCCAGAAAGGGGTGAAAGTGATATGAAGAAATATCTTACCATGAAGGTTAGAGCTTATCTCTTTGAAGGCCTGCGGAATGGGGTGATCTTCAACGAATGGAACATCCAGTGTTGACACAGGGCTTGGATGGTCTCCAGGCCGAAAAAAATCCTCATAAGGACTGCTGCATACAGATGCAGGGCTTGGGGGAACCTCTGTTGAGTTTTCCTACAAGATAATACATCAATCAATTTAGTTCAGCATAAAAGTGATTGAGGAGAAATGAAGCTAATTGATCTACCTGTGCATTCCCAAGATTTGCTAGCACGGTTGGTACCGTCATGAAAGCCTTAAAAGCATCAGCTTCATCTATTCCAGATTCTCCACTAGACTGAATCCTCTTTCCAAATAATCTACCTCTGAGGGTAAAACTGTATTTCAAATTTGATACCTTGCCCTTAAAATTGAATTTCTGCCTCCTAGTTTTACTCACTTCTACCACAACATTTTCAGTTGCTTCAAGTTTTCTTCTGATTTGAGCACCTGTTAACACATGTGGATCCTCTAAAAGAAGCTTCCCAAATGAAGTTCCTGAAACAGGGGCTGACAGTGACCTGACTAGGTTCCTCGGTGAGATTCCACCATTAACAAACTGCTCATCTCTCATCTCCTCATGTCTAAAAGATCTGGTTATTGTTTCTGGCTCGATCTTCACATCTTCCCAGGAGTTTGACTTTCTCCCAATCTTTGAAAACTCTGTTATTGATCTTGTCCTCATCCCTTCACCCTCCAAACAAGCAGTCCTAGTGTTCCCATTGACAAATGAAGGATCACTTACATTTGTTGCACTTTCAATAATATTTCTTAAACGATTGGAAAGGAATTTCCTTGTGTCTCTATTAATGAACTCAGGTGAATCAAGTCCATCTGTCTGAACTTCACTTCGACATGATCTGGTTGATTCTGATCGCAGCAAATTCATCCCTAGATCTCTTGTCACATTTTCTCTTACCTGTTTTGCAATATGCCGAGCAATCTGTTTTGGATCTGTTGGCCTCTCACTGAATGGAGTCTCAACTCCACTACCTCTAACAATAGTAATTCTTTTACCTTTGCCTTGAATTTCAAGTCTCAGCCTCTCTTTTACCTCCTCAAGAAAATTCTCAATGCTGCACTCCTCCATCTCGGAGGAGCTGGCCTGAGATTCTTCAATTTCATCAACCCTTTCCGGTCCAGGCTTCAAGATAACAATTCTAGTGGGTTTGGGAGTTTCTTTAGAGCATTTATCATCAAAATCTACGAAAGGGATGTGCTCCCTCTCATCACTTTTGACCCTATTCCTTGCATTCAGTTTGACCTCCTTTTGGATAGGTTGGGATGTTTTAGCTGTATGCTCATCCTGATGTAGACCACTTTGTGGTCTGTCTTTGAATTTCGTTGACAGCCCATGTGCCACATCTCTATTTATATTCAAGTACCTGGCCACTTTCTCTTTGTGAAGATTCTCTTGTGCAAGGATTTGGTTATCAAACTCTCTAGGATAGTTGGGCAGTTCAACACTTCTCGACCTCTCCCAAATTTTAGCTGCCTGCCATGCTTCAAATTCTTTCTTGAATTTTTGTAATTCTTCTTCTTGAGGGTGCTCACGAGCTTGTGGCTTCCTTAACCTTTGCCTTGGTCTTGATTGATTGGAATCTTGCCAGTAACCATGCACATCTAAATCTTGCTTCATCTCCTTTGAGGGCTTTGAACCTAGTGCACTCTGATAAATTGAACCATCGTCTAGTTGCTCCATTAAAGGCGGGTTGCTTCTATCATTGTCCTTTTTGCCCTCATGTTTAGGTTCCAACAATTTCACATCTGATGGTAACATATCCATACCCATTAAACGTGCCACAACACTTGGAACATTTCGTTTAGAGCTAGTTTGTTTTGTTATCTCCTCTTCAATCAGCTTCTTGATGGGGCCTCCACTTGGATATGCATTCATTTTGAGCGATTGTTGCTTCACTTGGTATGTACACTGCCCAGAAAATATGAAAAGAGATGCTCAACTTCCTTTTGTAGACAAAGTGAATGTAATGGTTTTTCCAGGAAAAAGATGCAACAAGAAACTAATTGTCTTAAATATCTTATCAGAAAAAGAAGATAATTATACTCAACTTCTTTTTTTTCCTTTCTGAAGGGCACAGAACTAATTACAGAGAGTTAGTATTTGGTTTTAAACTATCCATTGCTAGAGTTATCGTCCAAATTGAGATATATATGAAAGAAATGCATTTTAATTCAACCACAGATAGCTGAAGGTCAATCACCAGAACTCAAAATACTCACTGGTACAGTCTCATGAATGCCATGATAGGTCTGTGATGCCTCTATAGGAAGCTCCAAACTATTCCTAGGAGCTTCAAAACCTGAGTCATTTAGATAATAATAAAAACCAAATTGTCAGTAAGAAAAAAAAGCACCCCAAAAAGAATATAGGCTATGGAAAATAAAAACTATTTGGTTGATAGATAATTAAAAATTGAACTAAGATATTGCCATGAATAACAATGACGAATTAACAAACTAACAAATATTACCATCACTGTGCTTCTTATGTCTCAACAATTTCCTTGATGTGCTTGTCTGGTTGAAATCAAAAAGGTGCAAGATGCCTCCTCCCATTTAGCTGATCAACCTTTTAAAAAGCTTTTCTTTATGATTTTCTGCAACGTACTTTGTTTTATACCATGAGAATCTGAGGAGACTGTTGTAATCCAACATTGCTTCCACTGAGCACCTTTACTTGGAATCTATACACCCACAATTCCAGTACAGTAGGAACTGAAATAAATTCTCTAACTTTGGAAATACTGCTTTCTATGAAGAACTAGATCATGAAAAAAGAACTATTGGATCTGTAATGAATCACATATTAGTGCCATAATAACATTCACAGTGTGTTTCCCTGTCATGCTAATATACCAGTTCAAGGTTGAATCATCCATCAAATAACAAAGGACTCTCCACTTGATTTTCAAACAAAACAACAAAAATATTGTAATTCTGTCCACAAGAATAGTTGATTTCATTGTCCCAACTTGATTTATATAGAAACAGAATTTAGTCTTGGTAAAATATAAAATTAAATCATATAGAGGACAACACAAACTGAATGCAAAATAACATAGACGAAAAGTACATTATCACTCTCTAATAAATGAAATCACGACTAAGAAAGATCTGCCTCATAGTAAGAATAAGTTCTTGACATTTAAAAAAGGGCAATGCACTTATCAGAGCACCTAAGTCACTACATGGAGGATAAGACAAAAAAGAAAAATTGGGAGAACTAGAAATGTGTATAGTCAGATAAAACAAGTAATGTTAGCCAAGTTGATTTAACTGATCGTAACAGACCGGGATAAAGTTCGCATTCCAGAGCACCCCCTGCACAAATGCTTCATCAATTCAACCGCAAAAACTCAAATTCACCAGAAAACAAATGTGAATTCAGCTATTTTGACGACATTGACCAATCCTATCCCAATTCAATCCGTTCTTCTAAATATCAAGCTCGTAATGGAAGAGGTCCACAAAATGCAGCATATTGAAGAAATTCGCACATTGCCGATAAAATGCAGTACAGTGAAGAAATTCGAACATTACCTTTGACGCATTCCATCAAACATCTCCTTGGACGATACCCACCTCAGACTTTGAGCCAAACTTGTGGCAGGATCAACCGGACAGTTCGGTAGGATTTGGAAAGAGAGGAGAGAGGGGAACGACTGAGATTTTTGAAGGTGATAGTTTGAGATTGAAAGACCGAAAATGGAAAACGAAAGAAAAGCAAAGCTTTTTGAAGGAGAATCCATCGCTGGAATGACATAACAACCTAGAAAGCGAAGCTTCTCTTTTATTTTTTCCATTCCCATTCTTAATTCAATATAAAATATTTTTACCGTTTCAGTTGAAAGTTTAAAAATCACCCGAAAGGAGAAGAAGGAACTACGTCTCAGAGTCCAGCAGTCGAATCAACCAGGATGACTTTCAGCACATGAAAGCTTAGACCTTAGAAGAGAATTAAAAGAGAAGAATCAACCACGAGTACTGATACCATAAAAAAATGACAAAAACTACTTGACACTGAACAATCACCCGAAAATGGGCATTGTAAATCGGTAAAGAAAGTCACTTCTTCAAAACAGAGCTTTAAAAAAAAATAGCCATCTTCGTTACCCTCCTCTCCTGCGATTAAAGAATAATAATTTGCAGTAGCCGCTGCAGTACCCACTATTCAAATACTTTGAAAAGTTTACACTACTCTGGCGACTCTGGACGTGAAATTCTCGATTCATTTTTTTATCATTAAAAAACCCAAAAAAACAGCTCAATCACTGCCCAGCTTTCCTGCACGACATGAGCTGCATAAGGTATAAACATCACAATTTGCGGTTCCGCCATTTGGCGCTTATTAAAACCCCTCTTCCGGCATCCCTTCCGAGTTCCGACGGCGACAGTTTATGCAACCCGCTTACGTTAAACCCGATTCCCCTTCTTGTGACTCTTTTGGCCCTTTATGGTCCCGCTAGGGTCGTCGGAGAGTTAGAGGTGTTCGGAAAGAAGGCAAGAAATGTAGGGACGAGATAGAGACGTAAAAATTGCGGGAGCGTACCAATAATCGGTTTAGTAGGTTGTAAAGGGGAGAGGAGACTCAAGAGGGTGAGGTGACGGCGATACGCTGGCTCATGATTTCACCCAACGTGGGCTCATGTGCTTCCATTGTGGAGGGAATGAGTGACCAGTCCTCTTCCACTCTCTTTCCAGGGTCCTTCTGTAAAGATTGATCCTGTGAAACAAAAAATCTAAGTCCGAAGGACCCAACTAGCTTCGTCCCCAATTATAAATGGTCATTTTGCAAAAAAATATTGTTTATTACTGTGTTTTAAAAACTGAACCGAACCGGCCAATCTGACCCAGTTGAACCAGAGCCCGCTGGCCAAAATGTAGCATGGCCAAAGCGAATCACGGGGCGCCAGCTGAGCATTGCACGGGTCCCGTGTCTAGGCGTCCCGTGATTCACTTTGGCCACGCGCATTTTGGCCCGCGGATCCGGGCCCGATGAACCAGAGTCGGAGGCCAATTTGGTTTTTATTGACTCGGCCTGGTTCACTACAATCAGGATTATTTATTTTTTCTATAGAATATTAAGAAAATATAAAGTATGAAGTATAATATTCAATGGTTGAACCATTGGTCCAACCCGGTCTATCCAGGTTCAACTAAAATCACACATACTGCCAGGCTGATATACAGTTCAGTTTTTAAAACACTGGTCATATAACAGTGTTTTAAAAACCAAACCAGTCATCCCAACAGTATGTCCGGTTTTGGTCGAACCTAGTTGGATGATGTTGGACCAATGGTTCAACCATTGAATATTTTATGCCCTATACTTTATATTTTTTAATATTTTTATTGAAAAAAGATAAAAATAATCCTGATTATAGTGAACCGGGCTAAGTCAATAAGAACCGGATTGGCCTCAGATTCTAGTTCAACCAGGTGGGACCAGCCGGTTCAATTCAGTTTTTAAAATACTGAAATATAATATATAATCAATGTTTTAAAAAATAGTGGGCCGGCCCGATTCACTATAATTAGCACTATTACCTTCACATTATAATATTCAATGGTTGAATTATTAGTCCAACATGTCTAACAGGGTTTGACTAAAATCCAACATACTGCCCAATTTGATGGCGGCTTTGGTTTTTAAAACAATGCATAAAATCATAAAAGTAATTTGACTGATTTTAGCGTTTACTAATTAAAATGAATCATGTTTTCTTTCTTTAGTTGGATTTGGACCACATTTGTGAATTGCCGAATAACCAAATTGGGTCTGGGTGAAGTCTGAGATGACTTGTCGTGGTATCATGTCTTACACTCAAAAACTTCAATACTAATTAATGGTATTGATGTAAGAGTGATGAAGTAAAAATTTTAGTAAACGTTAACATAGGATTGACATTATTGTTTGTACTGGTTAAGTTCAAGCACTTTAAAAGTGCAATTCTTCTTCATCTTTAAACAGAGGCGTGAACGTTAAGCTAGATGAGCAATGTGCATAGCTCAAAGCCTAATTCAATTAACAGACAGGTTTATACACTACTTTGAACCCATCAAATCAGGGCCAAGTCCATGGTTGCAAAAGGGTTAATTTACGTCCAATGAGGCATTGCGAATATGAAAATAATTCATAGATGTTAGTGTAAGGTTAAATTCTGTTACTGGAAAGTATCAATGTAGAAAAATTCAGATTTAAAACATTTTTGGGCTCGCTTCTATTTGACAGAAACTGCAGGCCCATCGTAAGGTTGCGATCTTCTGATTTTGACTTCTTTATGTTTTGTGAATTGTGTGTGATCATGGTGGCAATTACACCTCTAGTAGCTCTTGTAGCTTAACAAATGGTATTAAGAAAAAAAAAACTACAGAAGGTGAAGGGAGTAGCCTACAGTGGGTCGTTACGGTGGGACATAAATTTCTTCCGGATGGCTACCATCAAGAGAACCATCGACTTCTTCTGCCTCCTTTCGCTGCACAGAATATGAATGTAGGTCAGTATCTCCACTTGGGTATATTGCTCATTTAACCGCTTCAAAAAACAACAGTGAAAATGTCTAAATTGAAGTGAAAATAGAACTGCCAAACAAATTTGACTGTTATAACTGAGTAAATTGCCCCAGCATGGCCATAGTCAAATTTACTAATGAAATGTTATAACTGCCGTATGAAAGTAATAAATCAGTGATGTATTAGATTTGTGGCTCTTGAAAGAGAAATCTCACTATTTTCATGATAAGATCCAGTGAAAATGACCATAGATGGTGTTGTGGTTAATCATTTTGAGAAAGGGGGGCAAAAAATGTAGAAAGGCAGGACTTACCATTCGTTTGCTTATGTATGGTTCTATTTTCATTGCTTTCTCAGGTGGGTGACTAGTGCTAAGCAGTTTCTGTTTCTCCGTTTCAAACTCTTTCCTTGACTCCTTACGGGTCCCAGCTTGCCAAACCCTACCAAAATTGGGAAGCCAATCATAACCACAATGCTGAGCAACAATCTCTCCTCTCTTCTCCATCTCAAGTTCTAACTTTCTCCTCTCTGCCCATGCAGCTCCCACCCGCTTAGGATTTAATTTTCTACTTCCTCTTGGCTGTTGCAAGGAGATGACAAGGTTATCCGTGCTTTTGTTTCCTTCAAGATTTATCGGAATCTCATCATTCGTCTCTAACCATGGGGGAGGAGCTCCAGTATGCACATTTGCTGCAGGCTCTTCCGTTTGCACACGAGGAATTTGAGTGAACCACTCTAATGCTAAACAAAAGAAACAGAAGCATGAATCAGATTGCATGAACTACATCAAAAGTTGAAAGCTCCATGAAGTGAAAATGATAGCAACAGTACCTTGGCTGCTTGCCCCACCATTTGTCCCATGCACCTGAACATAATCAAGTATAATTGATAAGGTAGTTACTAGTTTCAAGATATTCAGGTGTTAACATCTATAATACAACCAAATACTTTAAAAAGGCAAAATACAACAAAGGATTCAGTCCTGGGCATGAAATAAAGGTTCCTTTGCTCAATATCTGAACCCATATCAAGAGCATAAAATACAAGTCGGACAAGAACAACTTGGCCCGAGGCCAACCTCAAACAAATTGATAATTTCAGAAAAAACTAAAAAGAAAAGATAACTTAAACATTAACGGATTTAATATATATCTTACAGGTCCATATCAAATATATTAAATAATTGCAACAGGCAGAAATATATACAAGTTATCTAGTTGAAATGTGTTTTACCTTATCATACATCTGCTTATGTACAATAATATTGGTTCATGAAAAGGTGTGACCATAAGTTTAACAACAAAAAAGTGGTTTACAAAGCACAAGTCTGTTCATTATTATCTCCAGCTTGGATACATAAATCAATCTCCGTGAATGATCCTCTGTGGTTCTCCAGTTTAATGAATAGAAAAATTAAGAAAAAAACCAAAAAGAAAAGATAACTTAAACATTAACCAATTTAACATATTTCATACGAGTCCATATCAAATATATTAAATAAAATTGTAACCACCAGAAATAGATACAAGCTATCTAGTTGCAATGTGTTTTACCTTATAATACACCTGCTGATGTACAATAAAATTGGTACATGAAAAGGTGTCGCCATAAGTATAACAACAAAAAAGGGTTTACAAAGCATAAGTCTGTTCAGTCCTATCTCCAGTTTGGATACATAAATCAATCTCCATGAATAATCCTCACCGGTTCCCCAGTTTAATGAATCGTTAGATCTGAATCTCTTTTGATCAGTTAGCTGTTTGAACTTACTATTTGTCACCACATGACACATGACGAGAACTATGAGCTTGAGCTGTGTGACTGTATAAGGCAGATTGTCAAAATGACAAGTTCTATTTTTTTTTTTTTTAAATGGACAAGTTCTATTTTTTTTTTTAAATGGACAAGTTCTATTTTTATGGAGAGAAAAACAAAAACATGTCAAGCTTCCAACAAATCTAGGGATGAAGTGAAGTATTTCGGGGATATCAATCAGGGAAGAAAAAATTTGTATAGCCGAAGTTCATACCTTCATAATTTCTCTACCTAGTTATAATAATGCTTACACCTCTAAAAAAACCAATCATTTTGTATACAGACAACCACCACATCTTTGATCTAAATTAAAGGTGAAATTCAATTGAGTGGTTCATTTTATTCCAAAATTTGGATTATATGATTTTTTTTTTCTTTGAAAACAGTAAGAAAGACAAGTTTGTAAAGAAGGCCTAGAAAGACCAAACATGCAGAAAAGAGTGGGGTGCTGATAGAGGCGCTGATAGACCACAGATAACCTCAGTTTACAGCAGACGCAGGGGACCACATGGGACAGGTGGCAGCACCTGGAAGAGCACACACCAACAAACTGAAGTGGACAGCAAGTTAGTTAGGAACGTGAAGGGAATGAACAGTAGGGAAGAAAGAATATAAAAGCAATGTACCAAGGGGAAAAGCTTAAGGAAGCAGTATCTGGTGTAATCAGGAGAGCCAGAGGGGGCCTTCCATCTTACGGGAAGGAAGCTTCATTAGAAAACCAGAGAAAATGGAACAGAACAAGCTAAAGCAAAACTAGAACTTGGGAATAGACAAGCTGAAATGAAGCAAAAGCAACAGGCCAAGTTTATAAGATTCCAATCATTCAAACAATGATTTCCAGAGTTTCTCTCACACCCAAACTTTAGATCATCTCACTAGAGATGATTATTAAGGATATTAGTTATCTAGATCACTAGTATTTCTGAAGCTTTTAACCAAATTGTACTTGTGCTTGGTTTGTGATACACGATCACGTTGTTAGATTTCAACAAGGAGTAGGCTGCTTTTTTATGAAATCTATGTGAAACAAAAATGCATTATATCAACATTCTTAAGTCTTTCCACAGTTCATCACAGCCCTGTAAGCCAATTCACAGGATTGAAACTTTGGATAAAAGAAAAAAGGAATTCCACAGAAAGAAAAATACAAACAGTATAAAGTGAAAAAAGCAATACCTTTTCATCACTGTGAGAACAACCAGCTGGTCTGCTTTCACCTCCAACCATGGGAGGTAAACTAGATCCCACAACTACAGGTCTAATAACTTCTGTATGAGACACCGGATGGCTCTCATTTGTATGACATTGTAAAGGCAAAACACCAGAAACAGTAGATTGAAAAGAGTACAAATAATCTTTAGAACTATTGATATTAACAGAGGTTTGTTCAATGTGGATATCTTTTGAAGGCCCTGCTACACTTGCAATTGGTTCACTGCCTGATGAAATAGTTGGAAGCTTTAATGATCTACATCGGCTTTCCCACTGCAATGGTCATGAAGAACTTGTAAGTACCATGCAGACTAGAGAAACATACCCATAAGGTCTGATGAACTCCAACGCCCAACGTGCAAGGTCAAAGTGTCCCATGCACATAACAGATTCTCAAACTCATTCTAGTAACTACTTGAATATTCATATCTCTTCTTCTCAGTTTACCCTTTTTTGCATTTATATCTATGAAGCTCCAAACATGTTAAACACGAACAAGTAAGATTGTACTTACACTCAACCACCAAAAAGAAAACATTTACCTTTTCTAAATCCTTCTCCAAAATCCTAAAAGAATCAAGTTTGTCTTGCCCCCCACCATTCCTCCAAAGGAAGTCCTTAACATTCTTCAAATGCTCCAAGCTTGCCAAATGATTGATTGCATTCTCACTAGGAAAAGAACAAATAAGGAAAAGAGAGCGAAAAAAGAGGATTACAGAAGGCAAGGCTACAAAAACTTACCAAGCAAAGGTGCTCCTCATTTCCATTATATCAAACTCGCAGAAGATACACCAGAAATGAGTAAGAGAAGCATGCTCTTGGCGAAGAGTGGATGGGTACTTGATGAAAAATCTTATATCAGATATTTTTTGCGCAAAACGGGAGAGGAGAGGAGTGAGAGCCTTTTTATGATTAGGGAAGTAAATATGACGACGACCATCGGAGTGATTCAGCTTGCACACTTTGCAGAAATCAAATTGTTTGATACCTTTCTGCTGTCCCTGATTCTTCATCTGGTTTTCCATTACCTCCTACTGTGGTGAGATAAACAGATCAAAACAACAAAAATGGGTGAGACAAACAAAGTTAATGCAATTACCACTTAAAATGATTTTTTTTTTAAGGAAAAACCACTTAAAATGATGTTATAAACAACTTTCAGAATCTCTATTGAAATTGGATATCAGGCTGACCTCAACACTCATTAGGTTTGTTACCTTCTCCTGCTTCTCCTCAGCTTCATTGGAAAACTGCCTCTTTTCAATCTGGAATTTTTCAAACCAATTCAGATTCTTTCATCAAGAAAAGGAAACAAAGAAACAAAAATTAAGATCTGTAAGAGCCGACACAGGTGAAAGAGTCTGCCATGAGAAGCTAAACGAGCATTTAATTGAGCTTCTAGGAAACTTAGAAACAAGAATATCAGTAGTTCCAGTTTAGCCAGTCCCTTCCTTATCCTTACAGTTTGTTGATCTTTGATAACACATGATTACCACTTCAAGCACATGAAATTAATCTGACTGGTAGCGCTGGTAGCATGTCTAGGATGGCAAGTCAATTAACTTTTACTCTTCGAGAAGAAATAAAAACTACAGAATATTATATTTAGATTAAAAGCTCACTGCTAAGTAACACAGTGAAGAGTCAGCAACTATTGGGACATTCTTGTAGAGATCAGCAGTTATAAGTTGAATCACAAGAACAAAATAGATAAAATACAGAAACAGAGCAAGACATAAAGTATATTAGATTGAATACGAGAAAGGAAATTCCTGTTAGAGCATACTGAGCAATACAAATTGAAGGTAAGAGAAATACTGTAAATTAGACTCGTGTTGTTAACCACTAAGAGAATCAAATTGAACATTCTAACTCATTATAAGAGAATCAAATCGAACATTCTAACTCGTTATAAAAGAATCAAATTGAAAATTGTGAATGATAAGAAAATACAACATTCTAACTCATTATAAGAGAATTGAACATTTTGACTCTATATCCTCTCCACTAAAATTTACTAAGGTTTAATTTCTCGCTGCACGTCATCTCCCTGTCCTAGTATTGTCCTGTAACAATAACGCCTCCAAACCAGTATGCTATTTGCAACTCGAAAATCTGCCTGAAGAAAATTAACAAAGAGGAAGACGGGAGATGGAAGTAGTGGGACTTTGTTATTGTGTAAACCGAAAAATTGCAGTTTATGCCACATTATCCAAACCAACAGTGGAGAATCGAGCATTATCCAATGGTTTGAAGCACAAACCATAGAATTATCCTTGGAATGGACGAAAGACGAGACACACACCTCTTCCACTGTCGCTGGTGAAACGGAAGGTTGGGCGAAAGTTTTACTCTCTGTTTCGCCGTTCGGTGGTATTTTTTGTAATTAAGTCGAAATCCTTTATGTAAGAACATAGCCATAACCCATATGATCAGACGCTTTTGATTGAACCCGGTTACAACACCCTCATCTTTGGGGAAGCATCCGTTGATACTTCCAACACATTAAAGGATGAATTAGAATCCTTCTCTTTGATGTCCGATCAGGAGATTAACCAACATAAATTAGAACTCTTTTTTTTTTTCAGCAGTCGTCCCTCCTACCACTCAAGCCCAAATTAGACAAATACTTCCTTTCAAACAAACATCAAAGTTGTCAAAGTACCTAGGATTTCAGATCCCAGTTGAACGTCCATCTACATCCAAATACCAGACACTCCTAAATAATATACAACACAGACTCCAAGGATGGACATGCAAAACATTATCTTTCGTTGGACGTCTATGGCGCCTCTTCTCCAACACCATCTATTCTAACTCGCAGGGCGGGTGTAGGTTTTGCTTAAAAAACCTGACCCAACCCGTTTAACTTTTATGTCATATAAATAATATCAGAGGGGCATACCTAAATATCTCTTTCTCTCCTGTCTACCACTCGACCTCCTCCTAGCTCTTCTCTAATCTCGGGGAACCTCGGGTCTAGTGACAGATGATCCCAAGCTCAAAGAAGCCGTAACAGATCCATCTCACCTAAAACCAACACCATCGCCTTTTGAGAACAACATCGACGCCAGAGCTCTCTTTCTTCTCGAATCAAAAGGTACCTCCCTCAATCCATCTATTTTTCAAGCTTCCTCTGCTCTGTACCATTTACATCCGTGCTCATTCTATTATTCTATCGCAATTCCTCTCTCTCTATCTCTTCTGGAAATTTCCTTTCGCTTGATCTTCAATATGCGCCGACGCACCGCGGAGCCCCTCACGAGTTACGGTAACTCGCTCCTCACTCAACACGGTATGCAGGAGCGGATTCAATATTTGGGTCCGTCGTGGGCCCCACTTCCTCTGGTGCGGGGGTCTTTTGTGTGCAAGCCCACTTCTATTCTTGAGTCCAAAACTTCAACTTCTTCTGAAATCTTCTTCCTGGCGGAGTCGGACTCGGTATGCGGATTCACCACCTACGCACCTTCCTTTTCAACATCGACATGCGGAACCATCGAGATTGCTTGTGCTGCTCCCTCTTCCAGCAAGGTTCCTGGCAAAATCAGCTCTGGCAAGGTCTGTTACGCGGGGGTCGGTACTGGTATAGGCTCTAATTCGGGAAAAACTTGGAGATCATTTTGCCCTGATGCCCATTTTCGTGTAACATCAGCGCTGGTGAACCTTCTCCCTCTTCTCCGGTCACCGGCCAAAGAGTTCCAGCCGGCCGGTATCCCTTTTTCTTCCTTCTTTTCGTACTTTGCTTAGAAAGTGATAACAGGCGGTAAAAAAACTCTTGCAATTCTTGTCGTGTGTTTTCTACTCTCTATTATACTATAGTTTGTTTCCCAAAGAAAAAGATTTCTTTCATCTAAAAAGTTTAGTTTCTGATATTCCCTATATGATATCTCTTTTTTGGTGTTCTGTGAGAAGAAAATGGTGGTTATAGAACCAGATTCTAGTTCAGGGGAGTCTGACAGTCAACAAAATCTCAAAAAGAATAGCTCTTTGGAGACCTCAAATGTTTTAACTGAAGAATCTGGAAAGGAAGGCGATGGCTTTGAAACTGCGAGTGAAGGTGAACATGAGAGTGATGGGTTGGAACAATCAGGACCTTCTAAAGATGATTCTTTCGAAGATGCATTGACTATGGATGAGCTAAAACAGGTCAGAGTGTACATATCCTTAGAATTTATAATCTGATGTTTTTCTTCACAAATCTATTCCTGTTTCTTGTGGGTCCCATTGTATTTGAATCTTCTTTAGCTTCACACTGTTTGGTACTGCTCGGCCAGTTCATGACAAATATAGTTCTGTGAATTAATTTTTTCTTCCATAGATATCAAACATTTTTGTATATTTCATCTCAATGGAATGAGGAATTTGATTCTTTATTTATATCTTTAATCTGTAGTGATGTATCTCAATATTCGTCTGTATTAGTACTTTTATAATTGAAAAAGCACCGTAGAAGTTGTCAGCTTATATATGGGCTTGAATTTGTAATTTTGGACATGCTTACTTTATTTATGGAGAGGGATGTGCAAAGGATTAAAAGAATGATAGATTCAGGTGGAGAAGGGGCTTACGTTGAAGCAAACTTAAAAATTCAATCTGGTCATTAAACTGGAGAGGTGATCCAGTGCTGCAGTATCTGGTATCGATTGTTGGTTGACCTGTGTGAATGTGTTCACATCATTGTTTTAAAAATAAAAAATAAAGAAAAAAACATCAGCTCTTCTACTGCAGTTTTTTGGAAGATCATAGTGGAAGGGAGAGCCTTACCCCTACTTGTCTTTCTTCTGCATTGTGAAACTTGGCATTGTGTTTCTGCAGCAAGGGTGGATGAGGAGCAAGGGACTCACTGAGTTCTCTATGTTGAGGAAGAAAAAGTGAGGGGAAAAAAGTGGGTGTTTTGCTGGTTGAACTAGCCAATTCCGTTCTCTACTTTGAAGAATCAAGTATTGAAATGGGGCCCTCCAGCAAATCGTGCATAACCTAAGCTTTTGTATAAATATAACAATTTATACTAGGCGAACCTAGTTAGGTACTTTATTAGGAAGTGATGTATTAGTATGTTAGTAGTTCTCATTATAGTATATTGTGTCCTCTAATATATGAAACATAGGAACTGCTGTTAACCAGCAGGGCCCAACTTGGGGCATTGTGTAGGGCTAACCTAGCATAGATAGATTCATGGACCTACTTATCTGTGTTTCATCAATTCTAGTACTTTTAACTTATTGGCTAAGTGTGACGTCCGATTAGGCACCATTGCTTGTGTTGGAATACGCTGGGTTTGACTATAAAGGGCTTATGCTTCCTATCTCAAGGGTGGAAAGAGTTTGGTTAGGTGTGAAAAGTTGTACAGAATTGTTACTGTGTCATAGAGTCAATCTATGAAAATATATCTTGTGTCTACAGCCTGGAAGCATGGTGGATTCTCGTCATCCCATGGGACCTAACCATGGGTACTGATGGTAGGTAAGGCCGAGTTAAAAAAAATTCTATGTTCCATCTTCTTCAGAGTTTTGACTAGTTTGCAGTGTACCTTATATATATAAGTTAATTTTTCTTGTTTCACCTCTCTGGCTTCATTCTCTATTGAAGCCACTCTTAAAATCTGATATCATCATTTTCTTTTGCCTAGAAACAAATATGAAATGTATGCTAATCATCTGCCAATGATTTATTGCATAAATAATTGGAAAAATATGAGGCGGTATGTTTTGGGAATTGTTTAATTCTTCTAATGACTATATGCAAACCAGTTTCAAAGAAAAAAAAAAAGATGTATATGGCCCAGATAAATTATTGGAAAGAAAATGAGATGGTATGCAATTGGGAGGGTCACAAATCTCCAACAATATATCCACTTAGACTCCTTCAGGAAAGCTTTAGGAAGTGGAGATCTTAATTTTCTTAATAGAGTTGAGAATATGCAGCCTGTGACACCAAAGCTGAATCGGATTGTGTCTTAGTTCTACTACTTTAACTAATGACTGCTATCTGCGATTTCTATCCTTCTTATAAGTGATTGTGGCAGATCATATTTAAAAATTGTCTGGTTCCTTTTTTTCTTATATACACATTTAACCGAACGCTTTCTTTTTGACATGCTCCAAGTGTAGCTATCCATGCACATCTTCTTGTTTGTTCATAACTTTTAGAAATCATGCTGATATCATCTTATGGATTTTGCCAATTTCCTTTCTCTTTTATGGGATTAGTTTGTTATCATGTTGTTATAGCTTTGTCTGCAGATATCTCTTATTTGACACACTTGTATATTGCTTGAAGCAGAGAGCTGTAGATCAAGCCAATGATGCAAAAATGGAGGGTAACCGACTCTTTGGAGCAGGGCAGTATGAAGATGCATTGCTTCAGTATACACAGGCATTGCAAGTTGTTCCTGAAATGCCGTTAACAACAGAAATACGTTCTATATGTCATGCTAATAGTGCTATATGCTACCTGAAACTGGTAATGTCTATATGATATTAAAAAGGGAAAAAAATAAAAGAACGAAATTTTTTTGTAAATATATGAGCGTTGTGTCATTTGCACAGAATCTGTAGTAGGGTTTCTTGTAGTAATAATCTTTCCACGTCTAAGTCCTTTCTCAAACATTGTTATTATGTTGAGGAGAGATTTGCTGCCGAGCTAAAATTTTAACTGGGAGTCGTTATCGCTTGATCAATTCCCGAGTCTTCTATTTTTTAGATTGGAATCTGATTGGGTATTTGGTACTATATCATCATCCATTGTGCTAAAAAGCATTAGTTTCTTCCCTGTTGTCTTCATTTCCCTTTGTTTAAGGAGGAATAATAATTCTTTTGGTAGAGTAGTATAACTTTCTTGTCTTCTAATGGTAAGCTGATAAAAGTTTATCTTCATCTTCTGTGGTTTTATTCACTGCTTTAGTAGAAATGGTAAGAACTTCTAATTGTAGTCTGATTGCCAAACTGTTTTGAATTACTCAGGGAAGGTATGAAGACACTGTTAAGGAAGCCACAGAAGCATTGAAATTGAATCCCGCTTATCTGAAAGCACTATTAAGAAGGGCAGAGGCTCATGAAAGGCTAGAACACTTTGAAGAGGCCATTGCAGGTATATCGCTGATTCTCCCTCCCTTCCTCCTTGCCTCCTTGTTTCTATTCATTTGGTTATGGTTTTATCACTGCAAATGATGCTTATTTTCAGTTTCTTGGCCCTTGATTTACTTAATCTTTTCCCATAACCTGTAGACATGAAAAGTGTCTTGGAGTTGGACCCTTCACATGATCAAGCCAAGAGAGCCATCGGGCGCTTGGAGCCTTTGGCTGCGGAGAAGCGAGAAAAATTGAAAGAAGAGATGATGGGTATATTCTTTTCTCAGCTTCTCTTCTATTTACCTTGATACATCTGCATTGATTGCTTCCTGTCATTTAAAGTTTGTCTCCATGAAGTGTCGGTCTTGTATTCTACTTATGATGGTTTAGATAAAAAGTAAACTTGCTTACAGATTATGCATGTGCGGCTTACCTGCACAATGACTATCTCCGACTACTAAATGTATTGTTTCCATCTGCAGGGAAGTTGAAAGATATGGGCAATTCTATACTGGGGCGATTTGGGATGAGTGTGGATAACTTCAAAGCTGTTAAAGATCCGAACACGGGTTCGTATTCTATCTCATTCCAGCGCTAAGTGAATTACTGTAAATCCTTATTATTCTTGAAGGGAGGCCAGATATTGGACAAATTCTTTGCCATTAAACGAATCTGAGAGTTCGTTCCGACAATGTGTGTGAAGCCTTTTAGCGCAAATGAGAAGTGGGTAAATATTTCCTTGTAAGATCATGTGATTTGGAATACTGTGAACATATTTGTCCCACTATACGTTTAACAAAAAAAATTTCATCTTTGTTGATCATAGTTATAATAGATACTTGTGCCTGCCATTTGGACGACTATTGTTGCTCACTGTCTTGAACTCTGATTCTCTGAATAATATGTTTTAAAGGTTTTCAGGTTTTGGTTATTTATTCATTTAATGTTCTGACAAATGGTATTCAGCTTGGGGATGAAGTGTGTCGTATGTATTCTCCCCGAGTAACCGTCAGTACAGTTTTATCAGTCCTTGAAAATGAGTTTGTTTTCTTTTCTTTTCGAGTATCATGGTTAGAAGATCATCAATTGACTTCTTTACTTTTATGTGTTTTATAAGAAAATCTTGAATCACCCATATTGCATTGCGGTGGAAAAATTTTCCAATATAGTGGACTTAGAAAAGACTCGGAGATTTCACATTCAACTGTCATTAGTCAAGCAGCGAAGTTTGCCGTTTTATTTGAGTGATCTCTGCGTGAACCTGGTGAGCTTCATTGTGGTGAATGGAGTTTTGTCTTAATGAACCTAGCACTGTCAATTCAGAGGCATTGAACCTGGTGGGAATTGTTGCAAATGCGAAAGTAAATACATGCGTTGAGATAAAATTGTTTGTGGGATAAATGTTAATTTAGTTTCATTCTTTATGATAAAAGATGTAATTTGAACTTGTCTATTAAAATTATGATATTCCTATACTTTATGTCTAACACCCCCTCATCAACAGCGGAAATTTAGAGGAAAAAATAGTAAAACGAAATCTACAACTAGAAACATCAAATAAAATTTAAGTTGCCACAACGACAACCGTGAAATAAATCAAAGGGAATTTTTTTGACGCAAGAGACCAAAGGAAAATTACTTTCCACATAGCAAGAAAAATCTGATGATCCTAATAAAGTAAGAATGGAAAAAAAAAATCAAGAACGGGAGATTACATGCTTCCCCTTCCACTTGGATAGACGAGACCTTACAACATAAGCCTAATCCGTGGAAAAACAACGCACAAAAAGATGTAGAAATAAAATGTTTGAAAGAAAAGCATCAATATAATACCAGGGATATAAACCCCAAAATTCTAGAGGCAGGGATTCTATTGTTTTTTTTTCAATAACAACAGAGTAATTTCTCATGGGTTGGAACTCCAAGTGATGAGTGGTGATGTAATGTTATGACATGTCGCATTTTTTAATTCAATTTGAGCTTCTACTTAGGTTTCCATATATTTTTGCTTGTAATTCATATTCAAGTTATTATTTTTCCTAGCTAGGTACTGGTTCAAGGAGGCGTTAAGGAGACGTTAGGAGATAGATTTCATGATACAAATTGCATGATTATTATACCTAAGTTAAATGCTATATTGGTTTAACTGGCTTAAGGTGACCTTTCTAGCATGAGGTCCATGGTCTTTATCTGGTTTAAGGAGAGATCTCGTATGATTCAATGATTATGCAATTTAGAAGTTTAGATTAATTGGTTTAAGGTGTCTAAAACCTAAATTGAAAGGCTTTAACTGGTTTAAGGAATCTACCTAGGTTTAATTGAGTTAAATCACCACTATGTCATTGCATGAGTAACACAAGTCACTTGGATGCCCCAACTACCTCGAAATCTGATCCTTGTTCCCTAGCTTTGTTTATTAATTTTTTTACTTTTTATTTTCCTAAATCTCATCCAAAAAACATATATTTATTAATTACACAACCTATAGTTGATTCAGATTACTAGTTGTTAGCTATTTCCTCAAGGGATCAATTGGGGCTCACTTCAACCCTATATTACTTGGACCAGTGCAATTGCTAGTGTTTTAGTTAGGGCCAGAAGCTTTTTTACTCTTGTTTAATGATTTATATTATTTTTTTTTGGATTAGTGTTAGTATTTTAATTTTTTTTTTGGGATCAGAGGCTGGAATTGTTAGGGAAGTTCCTCTTACACCCTTTAATTTTATTTCTTGCATTGAGGATAATGCAAAATTTTAAGTATGGGGTAGGGGATTCAAATTTCTCAATTTCTCATCCTAATTTTTTTATTTTTACCGTCGCCTTACTTGAAATCTTTGCATTAGAGGGAATTGCATTAGAATTCACTTTGGATAATGACTGAAATAGAATGAGAATGCTTGAACTGATGGTGGCTTAGCTGAATGAGTTGATATCTTAAAAAACTAAAATCATTGTCGGGACCGGTCCTGACTCTTTCTTCTTCCCTCAACTCTTTCTTCTTCCCTCGATTCTTTCTTTTCCCTCGACCTTTTCTTCTTCCCTAGGGAACCACGTGTGATCGATCAAAGAAAAATCAAATGCTTTTAACCACCGGCATCATTTTTTGGTGATTTGGCCATTGGATTTGGTGCAAAGAGGTGCGTACTTTATTGTACAACACTATTATCTCTTGTTTCTATGATATTTGTTTCGGATAGAAATACCTAAATTTCTTAGTTTTTGTTTTCCGACAAAACAACCTATTTTCTAGTGTCGAAATAATTTTTTTTTTTCCGGTAAGGAAATGGGACCTAAAGACTAAAGTGTAGGAGCAAGGTTTGATTACTCCCTTAGTAACTCAAAAAATTTTCGATATTTGTATATGTAGACGCCGAAAATTGACGGCCCGTCTATTGCTAGCCCATCCACCGATCCTTCCACAATTTTTTTAAAGTATATGATAGCATTTTGCATTCTCACTAGGAAAAGAGAGCGAAATAAGAGGATAACAGAAGGCGGGCTACAAAAACTCTGGTCAAATGTTTCAAAGAATCAAATCAGATATGCACTCACGCGAAGGGGTTTCCTCCTCCAAAGTGGAAGGCGGTTGCTGGTTTAGAAGCACGTACTATTCCTCCTACTCGAAGAGGAATGTTACCGTTCCATTCCAGCTGGGAACTCACGAGACGAGACCGCCGTGGATCTTGTATATAGCTCACTCTCATTTCCTTCTCCACTCCATGTTTTCAACTTTTCTTCCTCGATAGCCAGCTGCGAGAGTCTACGTTGAAGGATCAATGGTAGGGTGAGGAAGTTTTTGTTTTACGATTTCTTTAATTTATTTTATTTTTATTTTAGTAATTTTTAACTTCTAACGTACCTGTTGAGTTATTTGTAACACATTCGCTTCCGAAGTTTAATCCTGTTGATTCCTTTATCATTCAAACTCGTAGAGATGCTGATATTAGCGTAATATATATGTATACATAAGGGTAATTTAGTCACTCTGTATATGTGTAACCATGTATATAAATATTTGTACAGTTCAATGAAAGTTAATTTGGTTTTTTGAGTGTTTTGTTGAGAGGACCAAACACATTGAAGTTGATTGCCACTTTATTCGACATCATTGTACATGTTTTGCGTACTCTCGAGTTGTACTATATATCCTCTGAGGATTAGATTGCAGACATATTTACTAAATCGATCACCGCAATTTCAGTATTTGTGTTCCAAACTCAAGATGTGCTCACTTGATCCCTCTTGAGTTTGAGGGGGGATATTAGTGTAATATATATGTATACATAAGGGTAATTTAGTCATTCTGTATATGTATAACCATGTATATAAAGACTTGTACAGTTTAATGAAAGTTAATTTGGTTTTTGATAAGTTTACATGGTATCAGAGCCAAAAAATTGAGTGTTTTGTGGAGAGGACCAAACACATTGAAGTTGATTCCCACTTTATTCGACATCATTGTACATGTTTTGCGTACTCTCGAGTTGTACTATATACCCTCTGAGGATTAGATTGCAGACATATTTACTAAATCGATCACCGCAATTTCAGTATTTGTGTTCCAAACTCAAGATGTGCTCACTTGATCCCTCTTGAGTTTGAGGAGGGATATTAGTGTAATATATATGTATACATAAGGGTAATTTAGTCATTCTGTATATGTATAACCATGTATATAAAGACTTGTACAGCTTAATGAAAGTTAATTTGGTTTTTGATAATTTTACATGGTATCATAGCCAAAAAATTGTGTTTTGTTGAGAGGACTAAATACATTGAAGTTGATTGCCACTTTATTCGACATCATTGTACATGTTTCGCGTACTCTCGAGTTGTACTATGTACCCTCTGAGGATTAGATTGCGGACATATTTACTAAATCGTTCACCAAGTCACGATTTCAGTATTTGTGTTCCAAATTCAAGATGTGCTCACTTGATCCCTCTTGAGTTTGAGGGGGATATTAGTGTAATATATATGTATACATAGGGGTAATTTAGTCATTCTCTATATATGTAACCATGTATATAAAGACTTGTACAGCTTAATGAAAGTTAATTTGGTTTTTGATAATTTTACATGGTATCATAGCCAAAAAATTGTGTTTTGTTGAGAGGACTAAATACATTGAAGTTGATTGCCACTTTATTCGACATCATTGTACATGTTTCGCGTACTCTCGAGTTGTACTATGTACCCTCTGAGGATTAGATTGCGGACATATTTACTAAATCGTTCACCAAGTCGCGATTTCAGTATTTGTATTCTAAACTCAAGATGTGCTCACTTGATCCCTCTTGAGTTTGAGGGGGATATTAGTGTAATATATATGTATACATAGGGGTAATTTAGTCATTTTGTATATATGTAACCATGTATATAAAGACTTGTACAGTTTAATGAAAGTTAATTTGGTTTTTGATAAGTTTACAGCTGAAAGGCGTAGAGAAGAAGAAGAAGAACGTAAATAAGAAGAAGAACAAAGACTAAGGAGAGAAGAGGAAGAAGCGAGGAGGGTGGAGCAAGGTTGCGGCCAATACGGACGTTCCATTCACCGTTCCCCAAACGTGGGACGCGATACGCCTTTCGAATATGAGGAGGAGAAAGAAATTGAAGACGAAGAAGAAAAGAAGAAAGAAATTGAAGAAGAAGAAGACGAGGAGAAAGAAAGTGAAGAAGAATGAAAGAATTTGAAGTTGGGGGGCATTTGTTGTTGTGGTTTTTTGTATTCGTTTTGCTTGTTTTTTTTTTTTTAAGTAGGGTAGGCGTCCGGAGATGCTTAATTTCCAGGTTGTTTTTTCTTTTTTTTTTCTTCTGGTTGTTGGAACTGTTCATGTCGTAGGTAGAACTGTTCTATTCTGTTAATGAAGGCCCTTGTTTTTTAATATATCCTAGTTCTTAATTAATCATCCAGATAAATAATGATTGTAATTTTTTAATTCTCTTTAATAATAATTAATATATATTATGGGTGAGGGATTAACAAAATACATATGCCTTTTTACGTACGAAAGCTTCTGATCCAGTGGGAAATTAACTTCCCTTTACGGAGCAGAGAACCCAGAAAGGCAGAAAATCCTTATGGAGAGAGCTGCACCATCAGGAAATTAAGAACCTTGAGAGATCAAGAGGAACCCCAGCGGAAGCAAATAATTAAGAGAGTGCCCAAAAAAGGGAAAAGCTTCAGAGGGAAACGCATGAGATAAACCCAGCGGAGCCGAGACAGGAGAGACATTGCAGAGAACGAAGAAAGCGGATCAGGAAGGGGAGAGATAAAATGAAAAGAGGTCTGGCGGCGGTAAATTTTGCTCTAATGTTTGGAATTTTTGTTTACTACTTATACCCCTAGATGTATAATTTTTGTTTAGTTTTTGCTCTGATAGAGGTGTGGAATTTGTGGTTAATTTTCCACTTCCACCTTGATGTCTGTGTTTCAATTTTACTCTAAGGGTTGGAAATTTGTGTTTATTATTGCTCATAGATGTATAATTTGTTTTTAATTTTTGCTCTTAGGTTTAGAATTTGTATTTAGTTTTGCAGCATAATGATTGTATAATTTGTGTTTAATTAGTATTTGCTCTAAGATTTGGAGTTTGTAACTAATTTTTGCACCTTGAAGTTCAATTTGTGTTGAAGTTTAATTTTCTCAATGGTTAGGAATTTGTGTTTAATTAATTTGTGCTCTAAGGTTTGAACTTTCTGTTTAATTTTGCAACTAGACAACCAAGTTGCGCTAGATGTTTGGTCTAAGTTTTGGAATTTGTATTGGAATTTTGTATAATTTGTGTTTAATTTTTGCACTCTGCAGGTTGGCAATTTGTGTTTAATTAATTTTTGCACCTAGCTAGATGTGTAATTTGAGTTTAATTTTCCCTCTCAGGTTTAGAGTTTGTGTTTAATTTTGTTCTCTAAGGTTCGAATTCGAGTTTAATTTTTGCACGAATATGTATAAATTGTGTTTTTGCACCTAGACAGATGTACAATTTTGTGTTTAATTTTGCACGTAGAGAAGAGATCGTATATATAATTTGTGTTTAATTACTCTGATCTTCTAAAGGTTTTGAATTTGGGTATAATTTTTTAATATTAAACTTGAGATAAAATTGTTTGTGGGCTAATTTTTTAATTTAGTTTCATTCTTTATGATTAATGATGTAATTTGAACTTGTCTATTAAAATTATTATATATCGATACTTATCTCTAACACCCCCTCATCAACAACGAAGATTTAGAGGAAAAAATGGTAAAATGAAATCTAGAACTAGAAGGATAAGATAAAATTGAAGTCGCCGCAACGACAACCGTGAAAAAGATCAAAGGAATTTATTTTTGTCGTAAGAGACCAAAGGAAAATTACTTTTCACAATGCAAGAAAAAATCTGATGTTCCTAATAAAGTAAGAATAGAAAAAAAAAAAACTCAAGAAAATAAACATCTACCAACTCAAAACAAACAAAAGAGTACGAAGCTTCCCCTTCCACTTGGAAAGACGAGACCTTACGACATAAGCCTAATCCGTGGAAAGGCAATGCACAAAAAGATGTAAGAAATGAAATGTTTGATAGAAAAGCATCAATATAATACCAGGGATATAAACCCCAAAACCCCGAGAGTAATTTCTCATGGGTTGGGACTCCAAGTGATGAGTGGTGATGTAATGTTATGACATGTGGTTTTTTTTAATTCAATTTGAGCTTCTACTTAGGTTTCCATATATTTTTGCTTGTAATTCATATTCAAGTTATTATTTTTCCTAGCTAGGTACTGGTTCAAGGAGGCGTTAAGGAGACGTTAGGAGATAGATTTCATGATATAAATTGCATGATTATTAGACCTAAGTTAAATGCTATATTGGTTTAACTGGCTTAAGGTGACCTTTCTAGCATGAGGTCCATGGTCTTTATCTGGTTTAAGGAGAGATCTCGTATGATTCAATGATTATGCAATTTAGAAGTTTAGATTAATTGGTTTATGGTGTCTAAAACCTAAATTGAAAGGCTTTAACTGGTTTAAGGTAAGCTAGGGTTTAAGGAATCTACCTAGGTTTAATTGTGTTAAATCACCACTATGTCATTGCATGACTACCTCAAAATCTGATCCTTGTTCCCCAACTTTGTTTATTAATTTTTTTACTTTTTATTTTCCTAAATCTCATCCAAAAAACATATTTTTATTAATTACCCAACCTATAGTTGATTCGGATTACTAGTTGTTAGCTATTTCCTCAAGGGATCAATTGGGGCTCACTTGAACCCTATATTACTTGGACCAGTGCAATTGCTAGTGTTGTTGGGAACACACTAAGTTTTTGGCGCCATTGCTAGGGAATTAGTCTTGGCAACACTTGTTTGAAGTTTTAGTTATTGACTTCGGGATAGTTTGTATTTTGGTAGGATTTTTGCTGGTTTAAATTGTTGGTTAGAATTTTGTTTTGTTAGTTGTTGGATTTCTAGTTTTATGTTTAGTTCATGACTAGGTTAGATTTTTGTTTTAGTTTGGGCTATAAGTTCTTCTACTCTTGTTTAATGATTATTTTTTTTTTTAGGGTTAGAGATAGTTTTTAAATTTTTTTTGTAGGATCTAAGGCTGGAATTGTTAGGGAAGTTACTCTTACACCATTTATCTTTATTTTTTGCATTGAGGACAATGCAAATTTTTAAGTTTAGGGTGGGGGATTCAAATTTCTCAATTTCTCATCCTAATTTTTTTATTTTTATCATCACCTTACTTGAAATCTTTGCATTGGAGGGAATTGCATTAGAATTCACCTTGGATAATGATTGAAATTGAATGAGAATGCTTGAACTGATGGTGGCTTAGCTGAATGAGTTGATTGATGAAGTAGGATTTTGTCTTTTGCCTTGATGGGCACTTAGTTAAATTCTTTAGTACACGAGGCAGCTACCTATGGTTTGTGGTATGAACGGTTAAATGTAATCAAAACATGCTTTTCTTGTTTTCTAGAACCTCTTGAAGTAAATAAGGTTTTCAAAAATTTGAGATGATTTAGGCCATGTTTTTAAATTAGATTGATCCTTTTTGAAGCCACCTATATGGAATGCACAAGATGCATCACCTGTTGTAAACATCTTTGTGCACCGGGTCTTAGGCCTCAGCAAGCTTAGGGACTCTTATCCAACCAGTAGAGTAAGTTACACTTTTGACTAAGCCAAAGAGACAAAAATACCAAAGGAACACACTATAAAAGGATCTGAAATTCTAAGTTTGGGATGAACATTGAGACTTCTTACAAAAAAAAAGTATGAAATTATAAGTTTGGGGTGGACATGGTGAAGCAATTATGAGGAAGTGATGTACAACATAAAAGGTGACCTCATGCTCAAGAAAATAGGACATGGATATGAGTAGGAGAACTTAACCATAAGCAAAGAGCTATTGATTAAAATTTTCAATTCCTTCATGTTAGTGGAGAGTGGATTAAGGTTTGGCTTATGGAACTCAAAGGAAAATTGTTTGAACCATGGGAGAAGAGGCTTGGACAAGCCTATTTCTTATTGAAGCTTAGGATGTGAGTGTCACCCGTAGTCAAACCGTCTAAAAGTTTTGTCATTACCCAAAGTTGTTGATTTTCTTTTACTTTGCTTAGGGACGAGCAAAAGTTTAAGTTTATAGGGTACTTGAAAAGTGTCTAAGATATATTATTTTTAGTAGTTATTGAATAGGATTTACCGTTTGTTTTCCTATATTTTGGACTTAAAAGTTAGATATTGCATTGATTTGGCTCAATTTAGGTTGTAAAGCAGCTTGGAGGAGAATTGGTGGAAAAAGGGCGAAAAACTAGTAAAAACAGGCAAAACCCACCAAGTTCGTGCTCCACAACACCAAAAGTGGCACCACAATGCCAAAATCAATGCCACAGTGCCAAAAGTACCTTAGCACCCTGCCAAAGTGCCAACGAAGATATCCAAAATGATCTAATCGGGTTCAACCGAAACTAGACACAGTGAAAAGTGTTGTTATATATATATTCATTCATATTGAATAGTGAATACTATTATTTATTTTTCCCTTCTTGTCTTTTATTGATTGGATGATATACTCTCGTAGAATGCAATAACAAGAATTAACACATTACTTTATAATTAGACAAAGAAACATACTAATAATAATATGATTTACATATGTAATAACTAAAAAATATTAATATTCTAGTGCAAAAAAAAAGCATTAAATGAATATTACAAAATTATTTAATAAATTGAAACACATTTATCTTAAGATAGATGGGTCACATTTGAACAAAAAAAATTTTCCGCTTGTAAATGGTTAGGGATCGAGAACAGGTAAACCGATAAAATGGGTAGAATTATTCGTTCATATCTATGTTTTAAGTACCGGTTAAGTCACCCCAATCTGTGACTCAGCGGCCTTGTACTGGTTTCTAATCCTTCGGGTGTCGTTTTATCGTAAGTGCGCTTAATTAGAGTCCAAATAGTATGGACTCTCTCTGGCGTACTTATCCTTTGCCATCCATCCATCCATCCATCCATCAGCAACAAATTGAGGTAATTACCACTTTGGGATTATGGATGACGCCGTGCGTATAATCAATGCCCATAAATTAATGAGTTCACTTTGCTAGCTGCTTCGTAAGAATTAAAGTTCTCGTCTCTCCGATAGATTCAGCGCCGACGTGCTGCTCATGCCTGGTCCAGCTTCGCTCTCTTCGATCGTACGTATACCCTGCTGCTACATATATGCATACGTACTTTCTCTTTGATTCTTCATGTATTTTGCTTTGTTTTAATTCATTAATTTCTGTATTAATTCTTATTTATTTCTGGCTTCAACCATGCATAATCGATTAACTGATTATTTGAAAAACACATGTTTATTAGTACATAAATTTATTAAATATTATTTTTAAAAATTATTATTTAAAATATATATTTCCAAAAATTAGATTTATTTTAAATTGATTAAGTAAAATTAAATTTAATAAGGAATGTCCTAAATTTTTAAATGAGAGTGTATCTTTTAAAATTAACACAAAGGATATAATAATAAAATAATAAAGTATTAAAAATAATTTATTTGTTTTGTTAATAAAATCTGTAGGTTATTCTAACCATATGTTTTGATTTACTTTTCATTTGAATAATTGGTCATTTGAATATATGTTCTTCATTAGACGTAGTAAATTGATATTAATTTTTTTTTTTTTAATTATTTCATTAAATATAGATTCTAAAAAATTTATCCGATACTATTGCATTGCATTAAAAAATATGATGCTATTCGGTTTTTAAAACACATATTAGATTTCAAAAGTTGAAATAACACTAATTTAAAAAATGCAACATAAAAAAGAAAAACCTATTATTAGTATGCTTAGCCATTATTAACATCTATTATTAGTATCTATTAATATTATCTTTGAATTAATAAAGAATAACCACATGTTATAATAATTTCTTAAATAAATAAATAAAATTTGAAATAACAATAAATTAAAAATGCAACATAAAAAAATTTGTATGCTCATATTTTGAAATAATAATAAATTAAAAAATACGCATTTAAAAGAATACCTTTGCTTATTTACACAATAACAATAAAATACACGTAAAATTCAAAAATTGAAATAAAAATAGTTTAAGAAATGCATCATAAAAACAAAACCTATTATTAGTATGCTTATCTATTATTAACCTCTATTATTTGTATCTATTAATATTATCTTTTTGTAGTTAAAAAGAATAACCACATGTTATAATAATTTCTTCAATAAATAAATAACTAATGTACATATCAAGTAAATAGAAAAACAATGAATTGATCAGACATATAAATAAAAATAATTGAGATCAGACATATAATTTCTTAAATATATAATTAATTAATGTACTTATCAAATAATTAAATAGAAAAATAATTAGTTAATTACATAACACGTATCAAATAAAAAGAAAAACAATTGAGATGATGAGACATATAATTTCTTAAATAAATAAATAATGAATGTACAAAAAATTAAATAAAAATATAAAATAAAAAAAAGCACATCGTCCGACTTTTTTTTCCTTTAATACCTGAATTTGTCCATAGATGAGGAGTAGTAGCTTAATATAGTGAATTATTCCCCTCAAAATAGTAAGAAAATCATCCATCTCCCCTTGATCCCGATCCATTTTCTATTTAATCTAATGGTTACCGATCAGTCTCCAGCATTTGTTGAAAAAGAAGTTAGGTTTATTAAAACATGTGTGGAAAAAAAAATATTGAATTTTTAAAAGAAATGGGGGTAGCTGGGGAGAAGCCACGTCAGTTTTTTTCTCCCTTTTTTCACTCACCCCCATTTCTATAGCCATGTCAGGTTTTTTCTCCCTATTTTTACTCCACCCCTATTTTTATATAGATATATATAGATATATATATTTGTGTGTGTTGTATACATGTACGCAGTAGTGATAGCGCCATGATGGAGCATGATGAGTTAATCCCCGGATTACCCGAGGAGATTGCAATCGAGTGTCTCATTCGAGTCCCACCATTCCATTGTTACAAGCTTGGGATAGTCCAGAAGCTATGGAAATCGGCGGCAACAATTCCATATTTCACTCACAGACGCTCTCAATTACAGGCATCCCTGTCTAAGAAAAACATGGTCAAACCCGGCCGCAGAGAAGGCAAATTCATGATTCTCTTACAAGAAGAAGATCATATGATCAACGATAATATTGATGGTAATAAGGAGGAGATGATTATCAAGAAGAATGCCCGATTGGTCTTGTACGACATCGTTAAACGAGATTGGTGGTGTAAGACTCTGGCAGGAAATTTCCCGGCGGCTAACTTGCCCAATTGTTGCGTGATTTCGTTGACAGGCGAAAACTTAGTAGTGATGGGGGACCTGACGGTGAGGGAGCCTCCACCACAACTAGCATGGGCTTCCCGCACTACTGGCCCTTCCGTTTGGGTGTACAATTTCTCATCGTCAATTAAGTGCCAGGGATGGCGAGAAGGAACCCCCGTGCCGGGCCCTCCCCGTTTGTTGTTCGCTCACGCTTCGGATGGACTCGGGACGATTTTCGTGGCCGGTGGGTGGAACCCGGTCTCGGATGAGCCACTGCGCTCGGCCATGGCTTACGATGTCGAGCAGGAGGAGTGGATTCCTCTGCCGCCCATGATACAAAAGCGAGCGTATTGCTATGGAACTTTCTTCGATAACAAGTTGTACGTAGCCAATAATTCCTGTTGTTGTGAAGTCTTGGACCTGACCACCTTCTCCTGGAGCTTGAGCGTCCCCCCGGAGCAGGATTCCATCCACAAACAAGTTGACCCTGAAACGTACCATCACATACCGTTGAACTTGCCCAGCTTTCCCGAAATCAATACCTTCTCCAGTCCCGGCGTCGTTTGGCTGCTAACGAAACCCCTAACAAAGCCCCATGCATTGTGTGCGATTTGTCAAGATCCCAACGAGGGTGATATACTACTGAGGGCCTGGTTAGACCACGAGCATTCACATGATGAAGCTATCAGGTTTATCATAGCTGCGAAGCTGAAGAAGGTGGAACATATTGCGATTTTGCCAGAGAAGTACTGGGTTGCTGTTCGTGGAGTTTCTCTGACAAATTTTTTACTTCCAAATTTTGCAGAGTAAAAATAAAGGTGCTAACCAGTACTCTTGAGAACAACTAATCATGTATGCACATGAAAAATCATGGCAGACGGATATAGTAAAGGATTTTTTATAATATTCAATCGTATAAGCTATTGTAAGGGATTTTGAAGAAAAATATTGAAGAAGATACTAGTAAGAGAATTTAAAGAATAATATTATATTGGTTGAAAGCTTTAGAAAGGAAAATTCAAGAAAACTCATGCCATAAGGCTCTAGTAAGGGTAGGGGTGGCAATAGCCGAGCCGAGCCGAGCGGAATCTATGTTGGCTCGAGCTCGGCTCAGCCAATTAACATTCAGCTCGAGCTCGGGCTCGAGCTCGGACTCGAGCCCATGGCTGGGCTCAAGCTCGAGCTCGGACTCGAGCCCATGGCTGGGCTCAAGCTCGAGCTCGAGCGGCTCGGACGAGCTCGAGCCGGCTCTATCCACTTATCGAGCCCGAGCTCGAGCCCGTACTCGAGCCCAGCTTGTGACGAGGTCAGTGTGGCTGCCTTGCTCAACGATGCGGCCATCCTGCACCACCCCGATGCAGTCCACGCCCCGGATGGTCTTTGGTGAGTTTGGAACTCTGATCTCTTCCAACATCGTATTCGCCAGTTCCTCGATGCCTCTCTCCACGATCAGCTTCATCGGCTCCTTCTCCAACTTCACCTGCAAAATCAAAGCCCGATCCATTTCAAGATGCCAGACCTTCGCACCGTCGACGGAGCCGGACAATAATAAAGGAACGGTAGCTTAATTTCTGGTCAGTTTCACAGTTTACCTTCTCTTGCGGATTGATTCCCTGTCGGAATTTCTCCTTGAGCACCCAATCCGCGTCCCGCTCCTCCACCCTGGGCTCCAGCCGCAAAGAATCGGGCTCCGCCGCCGGGACCGCCGATGGGGTCGGAGCCGCCCGCGGCCGCCGCCGGTTGGAACGGATCGCCGGCAGCGAGGGAGTGTGGAATCGCAGCGAAGACATTCCGATTTTTGAAAAAAAACCAACAAAAACCCGCAAAACCTCATTTCAATCTTTCTTCGTTACGCCGATTTGCCCCCTTTTTAGCTTGAGGCCCGGCGTTCGCAGAGAACGACGAGGAGACACTACATAACCCTTCGTTGCACCAAAGAGTTACCACCGCTTTGGAAACTACGGAAATGTCCTCACTCGATTCGGCTCGACGAGCTTTCGAACCGAGTTAACTGAAACTCGAGTTCGGCTCGATTATTTAACCGAGCTTCGTTTCAGTACCGAGTTCGGTCCGAGCTCGATTATTTTTTAGCAGAACCGAGCCAAACTCGAGCCGAGCCTGAGCTACTCGCGAGCCGGCTCAGTTCAGTGCAGCCCCTAAGTAAGGGGACTTGAAAAATAATGGCTGAAGGTTATAGATAAGAAAATTTAAGAAAAATCAAGTTTGAAGGTTATTGAAAGGGAATTTTAAGAGAAATTGTGGAAGAAGGCCATAGTAAGGGACCTTTAAGAAAAACCAATGTTGAAGGATAGAATAACGAATATTTAAGAGTGGTCATGGTTAAAGTTTATAGTAAGGGAATTTCAAAAACATTCTTGGATGAAGTCTTTAGTAAGGTAATGTTAAGAAAGAAATGGCTTAAGGCTATAGCTAGTTAGTTTAAGGATAATCTTTGCTAAAGGCCGTAGTAAGGGAATTTGAAGAAAATTCAATGACATTAGGCTATAGTATGGGGGAATTTTAAAAAAAATCATGGTTGAAAGCTATAGTATGGGAATTTTAATAAAAAACATAGTTGAAAGTTATACGATGGGAATTTAATGAAAATATAATCGTGAAGGCTATAATTAATAAAAGATTTTGATGAAAAATAACCTAGAAAACTATATTAAGGGAATTTGAAGAATAGTCTTGGCTCAAGGCTACAGAATAGGAATTTGAAAAAAAATTAAGATAAAAGGCTATAGTTAAAGAATTTTTAAAAAAATCAATGTTGAAGGCAATGGTTAGTGAAATTCATGAAAAATCATGGCTGAAATATATAGTAAAGGAATTTTTAGAATATTCAATTGTGTGGGCTATTGTAAGGGATTTTGAAGAAAAATATGGAAGAACACAATAGTAAGAGAATTTGAAGAATAATATTAGCTGAAGGTTGTAGAAAGGGAAATTCTAGAAAACTCATGCCACAAGGCTATAGTATGGGGACTTTAAGAAAAATCATGGCTGAAGGTTATAGATAAGAACATTTAAGAAAAATTAAGTTTGAAGGTTATTATAAGGGAATTTTAGGAGAAATTGTGGAAGAAGGCTATAGTAAGGGAACTTTAAGAGAAATCAATGTTGAAGGCTATAGTAACGAAAATTTAAGAGTGGTCATGGTTAAAGTTTATAGTAAGGGAATTTCAAAAAAAATCTTGGATGAAGTCTATGCATGGTAATTTTAAGAAAAAAATGGCTCAAGGCTACAGTTAGTTAGTTTAAGTATAATTTTTGCTAAAGGCCGTAGTAAGCGAATTTGAAGAAAATTCATGACATAAGGCTATAGAATGGGGAAATTTTTAAAAAAAATCAAGGTTGAAAGCTATAGTATGGGAATTTTAATAAAAAACATGGTTGATGGTTATTCTATGGGAATTTAATAAAAACTAAATTGTGCAGGCTATAATATGGGATTTTGAAGAAAAATAAGCCAAAAAACTATATTAAGGGAATTTGAAGAATAGTTTTGGCTCAAGGCTACGGTATAGGAATTTGAAAAAAATTAAGATAAAACGCTATAGTTAAAGAATTCTTTAAAAAATCAAGGTTGAAGGCAATAGTTAGTTAAATTCATGAAAAATCATGGCTGACGGATATTTGTTTCCAACTTTTTCTCTTTCCTTTTCTGATAAGAGTTTACGTTTATATATTTGAAATAGATATAAATATATAATTATATTATTTTTTTAGAAAGTATTTATGTTTCTTTAATGACTAAGGGAGAAGATAATAAAAAATTATAAGTGACATAAATGAAAATGATTAGGGGTGTATATGTGTTACATGACTACCTATTTTTATTTTACTTGGTTATCGCCAAAATAATTATTACATGATAAGTAATACAAAACCCTAGGAGTAAATTTTAGTTTAATAAAATTGTTCAAAAACATAAAATAATAAGCCATAATATTATTAGTAATTTGAAATTATGTTTAAATTTTTTGTTATTTATCATTAATTTAATGTCTATTACCTTTTTGAACGTTTATTATACCTAAGTGAATTTTTAAATAAATACACATTTTAAAATATATAATACATGTAAATTTTCTCCCTTGTATTTTTTAAGATTTTTATATGAGAAAATTTTCGCTCTTTCCACCAAATTGCTTTAATTACT
Source organism: Aristolochia fimbriata (assembly GCA_019845555.1). Taxonomy (NCBI): domain Eukaryota; kingdom Viridiplantae; phylum Streptophyta; class Magnoliopsida; order Piperales; family Aristolochiaceae; genus Aristolochia; species Aristolochia fimbriata. The sequence continues at coordinate 24,734,404 of CM034083.1, forward strand.
AAAATTTGTTATGGTAGCTAAAATATCTCTACCATCAAGTTCAATCTGGTTGCCTTTTTTTAATTACCTTTTGTTTTAGTCTAAGTAGAATTTTATGGTGAGATGGTGTGAAGCAGGTTAGATAGCCAATGAGGAAGGGTGTTTTTTCTAAAAATACTCAATCAGATATATAGATATATATAGATAGATAGATAGATAGATGAAAGATATATATAGATATAAATTTACATATAGATAATTATATAGATATAGATTAGTTTAATAAAATTGATCAAAACATAAAATAATAAGCATATTAAAATTTTAAAGTAATTTTATGTTTTACATGTTAGTAAAAAAATACCCGTACCATTTTTTTCGTGCTTTTTTTCTCCCTCGTGTCTTCCCTCTCCATATTTTTCCTCAAATTTGGACAAAAATAATATTAATTCTCTCCCCTTTTATCTCTCCCATTTTTTTCCCCAAATTTTCTCTCCCTTGCCTAAGTCAAAAAATCTACCAATAAGAAAATTAAAATTTCCTTAAAATACTCAAACCTGGTTCCTATTTAATATATATATATATATATATATATATAAATAAATATAGATAGATTTGTTTAAAATTTTTTACTCCGGATTTTTCTCAAGTGATTAAGTTGATTGAGTATGTTGATTTAACTTTCTTTCCTATTTTTCCTTGAGTCCCTGTCAAGTTAATGTTTCAATTTGATTTGATTTGTCATTTACCATATCCTCTTTCATTTGTCACTCCCTTTTATTGTAAATCTCTTTTTGCTTTATTTGTTTAAAATTTTTATTCCCTATTTTTCACAACTGTTTAAATTGATTTGATTTTTTTTCCTATTTTGCCTCAAATCTCAGCTAAAAAGAGTAACAAATAAGCAACCTGAGATTTCCTTGAAAATATCAAACCCCGTTCCCATTCAATATATATAAATAAAGAATTTATTTTTCCTTTAAGTTTAAACTTTTAAAGCATTTTCTTGTCATACACTAACAAAAAGGAATAAAAGCAATACAAAAAGGAATAAAATAACAAATGCATTTTCTTGTCATGGTTTTTCCCTAATAATGTCAAATAAAATAAAAAGTGGAAAGTTTTAAGGCATATATCTAAATTATTTGGTGATCTACATTCAAAACAGAATAAATCCACTTGAAATTCTGTATTAGCAGTGTTTTAAAAATCGAACTTAACCGGCCGATCCAACCTAGTTGAACCAGAATTGGAGACCAATCTGCTTCTTATTGGCTCGGTACGGTTCACTCTAATTAGCATTATTTTTATCTTTTCTTCTATAAAAATATTAAGAAAATATAAAGTATAAAGTATAATACTCAATGGTTGAACCATTGGTCCAACCCGGTCCGATCAGGTTTGACCAAAACCGGACATATTGCCCGTTTGATGGTCGGTTTGGTTTTTAACACTAGCATTAACTCTTAATCCATCTAAGACCTTTTAACTTTGCATTGTATTTTACACCATTTGTCTTAAATAATTTACTCCAAATTTAGATTTTCTAATCAATAAACTTCACCGGGCAGCTATGAAATCTTTATATAATTTCCTTAAAATGTTAACCTTCATATTGTTGCTGGTACATTAAAATGGCTACTTAATAACAAATAAAAAATGTTTCGTGTTTGATTTCTTAACGGTAATTTTCATTTAGGCCAAGGTAACTCTCTACCTTGAATATACAGTAAAATGTTTCAGGTTAAAATAGTTTTAAAATTCTTAGTTGGACTTTTTACCTTAATAAAATATAAAAAATAAAATATACCCAAAATAGAAAAGAGAGAAAAATAATTCCCAAAATGAAATATTCTACCTTAACCCTAAAAAATAAAACTCCATGTGGGCAACACATTGGCACACCTAACCATGTGGGGCAACACATTTGCGCACTTGACCATGTGGGCGACACATTTACGCACCTGACCATATGGGGCGATACATTGGCGCACCTGACCATGTGGGAGACACATTGGCACACCTGACCATGTGGGCGACACATTGGTGCACCTGACCATGTGGGCGACACATTGGCGCACTTGACCAAGTGGGCAACACATTGGCTCACCTGACCATGTGAGCGACACATTGGCGCACCTGACCATGTGGGCGACACATTGGCGCACTTGACCATGTGTGCGACAACATATTGCAAATTTATTTTTAAAAATAATTGTAAGCATTTTAATCCAGCCTTCCCCTAAATTATCTAAGGTGAAAACGGCACTTTAATATTGTCACAAGTCAAAGACACTTTAGGAAGCGACATTGCCTCCATCATAATATCAATGACACTTCAGGAAGGCAGCGTGGCCACATCAGCCAATGTATCGCCAACATGTTGACCACATGTGCTTTTGACTAATTAGGGTTAAGGTAAAATATTTTTTTTTGAAAATTATTTTTGTCTCTCTTTCATTTTGGGTAATTTTTATTTTTTATATTTTGTTATGGTCAAAACTAAAAAGCCTAAAAAAATATTAAATTAATATAGAAAAGGAAATAAATGACAATTAAATGTTAAAGTTAGACCGGATTTCAATTAGACCGAATTTGGTATGCAGCGTGAGTCAACATTGGCAGGTCAAACAGCTGTACCAGCTTATCCAATTAAAATGGGCCCCGTCCCCCTCTGTCTCCTTTTCGGAGGCACAATTATCTTTAATTTTGAATATTAACTTTTTACTGTTTATTGATTATCCACTAATCCAGCTTTTTAAAATTAACGCCGACCAGATCTGGAATCTTAGTCTGCAAACCACACGTGTCCCAAGTACTGTGGATTTCATAAATGGGCCCATCTATGCCACGTGCCGCTCAGTCTGGAGACCGACATTTTGTCTACCTCATCCTGTAATCAAAGCTTTGGTCTCGTAACAAGATTACTTGTCCGAGCAGGCAATCAGTCTCGGTCCCACTGGTGGGTCCATCACGTTGACGTCGACTGCCTGAACGAATCCACGTCGTGTCGTTATGCGACACGTGGAAGAGGACGTTATTTCTCTTTAAAAACTGCAAACAAACAAACCGCTCTCGCTCGTCTCGCCTCGCTCCGGCGACGGGTTTCTCAAAGCAGGGAAACGCCTCTGACTCTGCGTCTCTCGCGAGTCTTTAACTCCGGAAATCGAAGCTGAAAGTCTCTCTGAGAGTTCGTTGTTTCTCATTTGGCGAATATCTTGTGCGGGAAGCGATCTCGTGGCGGATTTTCGCGATGTTCGTGAAAAAGCTCGTCGACATGGCTACTAAGAAGGTACGGTGAATTGGTGATCTCTCTGTCAGTTTTTCCTCATTTCGGTTTACTCAGAGAGGTCTGATTTTGATTCGACTTGACTGGTTATTTTTTGCCTGCGTAGTTTTGACTTTCAGTAGCGTATCGTCTTGCTGCTTGTAGTGTTAAGAGTGGGGGATATACATTTACAATTTTCTCTTTGACGTCTTGTTGTTTTGTTACTTTTGGATTTTTACGCGTGGAAACTTTTCACTGGACGAGTTCTGCAACGACTGGCTTTACCATTTTCTGATCGAGGATCGTTATTGATCTCTTCGTATGATCTGTTCTGTTATATATAGTGTTAGTACAAACTTACAATTTTGCTTGATCGACTACTAAAGATTAATTAATCTGGTTACTGATTCTCGAGTTTTCCCTCTTCTTAGTCTTTGAGTGGATCATATTTCATCGCTCAACGGGAAAAAAAAAAAAAAAAAAGAAAAATATCAGTCTATTCACCGTTACTTAGGAAGAGTTGAAAGTGCTATATTCCTGTATTCCTCTGTGGTATGACGTTGTATGTAGTTCTTATTTGTTACTGGTTGCCACTCGCCATTCATTCTCCTGACTGGGCCCTCATTGTGTACCACCGATTTTGCAGCCGGCTTCAAGCCTAAGCAGTTTGAGAGCTGATGATGTCGACCCGCGTCTTGTTTTCCATTATGGCATTCCAGCAGGATCCAGCACCTTGGCTTATGATCCAATTCAGAAAATTCTTGCTATCTCCACGAAGTAAGTTTACTAACCGTTATTACTTGTTTTTGAACAGTAGGGAAGCGTAACGTTCTTGCTTAACTCGATGGTGCTATGAAATAATTTCATCTTCCTGCTTCAACTTCCTTAAAATATTCTATTTCACATTTTATATTCATTGCTTGTTAAAGTGAACGACTTTTTATTTTCGATGGCACATATGGTGATGTGCCAAAATGTGGACAAATCAAGATGGCTCTCTCTGTTTCTTTTCAGAGATGGACGGATCAAATTATTTGGGAGGGACAATACTCAAACCCTACTAGAATCAAGTGAATCAGTTTCAAGCAAGATTTTGCAGGTTTTTGCTCAATTTTGCCATGGTTGTTTCTGTTACTTGAACAGTGTTTCCATTGTATGCTTATAAAGGGACTTGTCAGCAGAAATTATTCCATATAATATTATAATATGCATTTTATACAGTTTGATAATTTTAGCTGCATTTATTGCTAACAAAAATTTCTTCTCCTGAAGTCTGCATCTAGATGTTCTGTCTTGCTGCTTGCTTGAGCAGCTCTATAGTTTGAGAATGTTGGTTGGAATGCTTGATATACTGATGCATTACTTGCATTTGATCTGCCAGTTCTTGGACAACCGAGGGATCCTCCTAAATGTGAATGTTTTAAACCACATTGAGGCAAGTCCTACACTCTTGAAGACTACTACAGAAGCTGTTTATTCTCCTTCAACAATCAAACTTCTAAAGTTTACTTACTGCTATCAAATGTTATCTTGTGCTCAGATTAGGATCAAGTCAGAATGGTTTGCTTTCATTCAATCCTTCTAACAAATTTGAGTCCTCTTATAGACATTTTTTTTAAAATTATGAGTGACAAGTGGTAACATCTGTAGCATTTCTGCAAATATATGATTTAGTTTATGGGTGAATGGGCACATCAATACAATGCCGTTGTCTTGATGATTTTTCTGATTTGCACCTTGTTATCATTGTATGCATGGGAACCAGCCTTTGTTATGGTACTTTAGTTGCTAAAGTTAACAGCTTAACATAAACTATTTGAAAAAGACTCAACCTAAACTTTCATTGTTTGAGATTATACAAGCCAAGCATCAAGTGATTTAATTTCTTTATTTCATTTTCTAATAATATATTTAATTCAGGTCTGGGATATTGAAAACAAACAGCTTGCTCATATTTATGATTACAAAGATGAGATCACCTCATTTATGGTTATGCAACGATGTTCATTCGTGTAAGTCACCATATATTAAATCTGATTTTTAATATGATAATATGCAATACATTTAAAAAAAAATATGATAATATGCAATCAGTATTTTTTTTAAATAATGAAAATGAACCTGGGTCAAATATCAGGTATGTCGGAAATGCTTCTGGCAATGTGTCAGTCCTCAGACTTGATCAGGAACCTTTACATTTAGTGAACATGCAGTACCACATCCCTTCATCAGCATCTCATGGTGAGATCTTCTTCATTCTTGCTTCCTCAATTTTGAGTACAGTTTCTCTATTAACTTCATTTTATTACTAAATGACAAATGGTATGTTTCTGTAGACAAGATTTTTTTTATATGACATCATCAGATTAACACTTCAGTTTTCTCCTATCATAAAATTCTCTCTCAGTAAGCATCTAAATTTCTTTATTAATAAATAAAAATAAAAACTAAGAAAAGCATTTTTGTATCTGTTTTGAATCACAAATATATTAGCAATGCAATTTAAAATAGAATCAGTGCTTAAAATATGGGATCATTGAATTGGTAGTAAATATTCTCTTCAGTTTCCTGATCAACAAAATTTTTTCGAACATGGATCATTTCCCAAATGAGGTTATTCGAAGGAGAGGTTAGTTATCAATTCAGTCTGTCTCACTGCTTGGTCATTGCTTCCAATGGGTCAATTGTGGTTCAGTTTTGTAGAAGCTCAAGGGAAAAGTCAGGGTCAGCTAGTTGAAGTCATCAGGTAGTGGTAGTACTTTCATCTTGTTCACTTTGCTCCTTGTAGCCAGTGTCAGTTCAAGTTGCAGAATAAATCGTCCTCCTTGGTTTGACGTTTCATAGTGAATGCTTCGTACACATCACTGAGGGAAATTATTATCTGGTAGTCCTGTAGGAGGAATCCTCCCCTCCCTTTCACATCCTTCTCTTAAAAGGTGTTTTTGATATGGTGGAATGAAGAATGTCTCTAGATACCGTAAATACCCCACTGCTATATGGCTTCATACGTCGAAGAGTGTCGGTGGTATTTTGGGGTTGGCTCTTGACGTGTGGTTTTCTACTGTGTCGCTGTGGAGTTTTCATGGTATAATCTTTTCTTTTAAGGATATTATTTGTTTAATCTATTTTTTAATTCTTAAGATCAATTCATTTTTTTCTTTTTTTTAAAAGGTGTAGGTGTCAAAGTATGCATTCCATCTGAGTATATCCTACAAATACATAGTACCTGTGAAGGAGCATTATGTGTGGAGAATCATTGTTATTGTAGGATTGGATGTGTGAACTTGAGCCAGCTCAATGGTCACATGTGGGAGTTATAATGGGAGGTCTTGTGTTCAAGTCTCCTTGGGGGCATTAGGGTATGGGGTTTAAAATGTTGTTATATATACGCACTTTCCTCAACAAAAAAAAATTGTAGGATTGGATGTAAGGGAACATACATGTGAAGAAGTTCGACTTAATGCTAGTTTAAACTCATGTCAATTGTCAATATGAATGTTATTTGATGTTTTACATTGCTACATTATTCTCTTCAGTGATTTGCAGTGTAAAAATTGAACTTTGAGAAGGAGAGAGAGACAGATAAACTTGGAAAAAAGAGAGAGAAGTGAAGGAAAGAGAGAAGAACTTGTGCAAGGATATGAAGGGCTTGTTAAGGGCTTAAATCAAGCCTTAATAGGCTTTTATAAACCTTAATATGATGCATTACAAACTACTTAAGAGCCCTTGAAGGGTTTAACAAAAAGTAAATAAGAACCAAGAATAGAAACAAAATATAGACTTGTAGTTCTGTATCCATTGTGGAAGAGGGTTGTCCATGAATGAAACCTAAGTGAAGAACCTTTACACTTTCTTGTTCATTAATGGATGCATCAATGGACATTAAAAGGATGACTAACATCTGATGTTCCTTTGAAGGATCATCTTCATCCATTGATGGAACCGTTGTTTTATCTTCAATCTTTAACTCTCTGTGGTAAGTTCTGTTCAAATGACCAAACACTGACAACGGCTTAGTCAATATTGCCCTCCTACTTGCAGGGGTGCATTTGACGACTGAGCCCATAACTTAATTCCTGTTAAGAGCGCTCTGGCTTCAGCCTCATTGAATGAGCACTGCCCAATTCGACCAGAGTAGCAAAATAGGCATCTGCCCTTGCTGTCCCTTCACGCCCCCCCAAGGTCTGCTGTACCTGGGTTCCCTAGTGTTGAACCGTCAAAATTTACTTTAGTCCAACCCATTGGTGCTGCCTCCCAGACTGCTATATTTGGTCGTTTATAACATGTGAATGTTGATACTTTCTTGCAATGTTTTCTAATGAAAGAGCTTGGTAACCTTGACGTTTTTTAGGTAGATGCCCATAACAGCATACTGTGGAAGGTTTTCTCTATGACCCCGCCTAGAGTAGCTTTTGTTCTGAAATGTTCTGTTGTTTCTCTCCTCCCAGAGCCTTCAAGGTACTGCTGCCAACATTATTTGCCGTAGTGTTTCTTACAACTTGCAAGGGGCCTGTAAAACCATTGCTCAATAAGTAGATCGAAGGTGCTTGGAGGACTAATATGCATATTGAACTTTTGAATTATTGCTGCCCACACTGCCCTGCTGAAATTGCAGTGGGCAAGTGGTGGCAATTTCCTCAACACTTCCACATAGCTTGCAGAGAGTCTATAACTGGCTGCCCTCTTTTAACCAGCTCATTGCTCGTCAAAATTTTAGCATGGACAGCAACCCATAAGAACTGTTGTACCTTCTGCAGGACTGGTAGCTACCAAACCAGACTGGCTGTGTGTCTACTTGCTCGGCCTGAACTTATCTTTTATGCTGTAGAATGATTTAATTGAGAAGTGACCTGATTATATGGTGCCTATTTTATCTCATCCTTCCCATAGGGCCACCCACAAGTCTACCTAACCATGGGAGCTAAGATGTATCTTTGAGGAAATAGCAGAGCTTCTAGCTAATGTCAACCCTGTATGGCTGAAGTGCCAAGATCAGCCAATTCTTTGGCTGACAAACTTGCAAAAGGAGTAGAGGAAGTCCTAATTTTGGAACCACTCTAGCATCCAACTGAAGTGTAATTCATCAATTAGTTGAAATAAAACCATTTTGCACTCTTAAAAAAAAAAAGAAATTGTCCTCCTTTGACAAAAAAATATTCACATTTCTTTTTAGTTGTTTATTCTTTCTATAATGAGTGATTTTTCTTCTGTAATCTTTGCTATATCTGTTCCGTTTATAATCTATTAACCCGTGAATTATCCTCTTAGTTAGTACTACTGAAGACACGAAGGATTCTGCTATAATATCTATATTGCTGCAGCCACTGGGTGAGAGTAGACGGTAATTCTCTGATTTTCATCTTTACTTTTTTAAGATTGCCTTAGTTTGTACAGAAATTTTTTGTTGGGAGTAGTTTATCTAGCGTATTTAACTCAGTAGAATAGTTTACCTTTCAGGGGCATCTGAAGAATATACCTCCTATACCTAGGATCCTTACAGTCCAATGGTTAACATCAGCTAGCAGTAGGATCTTCCAGAAACCTTTTGACCAATGCTAAATTCTTTGGACAGAGATTTAAATCTCATTTAACTCTTATGATATGTGGCTAAATTCTTTGGACAGAGATTTAAATCTCTCTCACTCATTGCAATTGAGTTAGACTGTAGACTTCACACACACACAAACACACACAAAGAAAAAAATAAATTAAATAAGAATCGTCTGTCTTCTGTAAAAGAACAGTAGCACTCCCTTGATTATTCTTACAGTACTTGTGTCATTCGGGTCATCAATTCAAATAGAGTGGTTTCACATGTACTGTCCTTGCCATCTTTTCAAAGCTTTTTTTTCTTTGAAAGAATATTCTTTTTAAATCTGCTCTTCGGGATCAATGCAGGGTTCTTCTAATTTTTAGAGATGGACTGATTGTCTTATGGGGTATTCAAGAAAGTAAAGTCCTATTCTCAACAGGTGGAAACTCCACTCTTTCCTTGGGTCAGGAGCCCAGAAAAGTAACCTCTGCATGCTGGGCATGTCAGTCTGGAAGTAAAGTTGTTGTTGGTTACAATAGCGGGGAAATTTTTATCTGGAGCATACCACTATCCTCAGTCAAGGATGAAGAAGACGTATACACATCGCAAAATATCCCAATATCTAAACTGAATCTTGGATATAAGATGGATAAAATTCCAATAATTCTATTGAGGTGGGTTTATGGGGATGGACGGAGTAGTCGATTATATGTTAATGGAACCTCCAAAGATGGATATTCAAATTTGTTTCAGGTATTAAGACTGTTATGCTCGCTTATGTTGTTGAAGATTTGCCATTTCATCAAAAAAATAAAAAATAAGACCACAACGATTGTTCAGGAAAATAAAAGAGTTTTGCCATTTCATGAGAAGATTTTGTAATGTTGAAACTATACATTATGCCAATCATGTAACTGTTTTTCCTGAGAGTCAACTAAATTCGTCCCCCTTCATCAACATACTTTTTCTGCTTAGTTGGGGCCTTTGATCATTGTCTGAAAGATTTCATTAGCCCAACTCCTTACATTAATGATCTTTTGATGCAAATAGAAAATCTGTATTGTGCTCTTCTTTCCTGTTTTGTTATGGATACTTCTTATGATTAACTGTACAGGTGACAGATTTTCTGCTTTTCATGTTCTAAAATTGCCTCGATTAGGTCTTGGAAGATGCAGAAGAAAACTAGTTTGTATACGTTTTCATTATATTAAAATGCATGTAATGAAATTTTAAACAGTTAAATAAGCTTATAACTTTTTCTTGGCTTTGATTTTTGTAGCTTCTAACATAATTATTAGGCTTAAGACTGATGGTTATTACAGACATTAGTTTAATTTTCTGTTAGGTTTAATTTGAAAAAATATAATGTAGATGAACAATTATTTTGTTGATAATCTCTATTAATGTGACAGATAGTCCTTCTCCAAGAAAGTACTGAATCTCGTACTATCAAGTTGGTCATTCCACTACCTGAACATTGTGCAGACATGCGAATTGTTTCAAGTGGTGAAATTAAGCAGCAAACCCAAGATTTTCTATTATTGCTTCTAGAATCAGGGAACTTGTGTGCTTTTGATGATTCTGATATTGAAAAGTACCTATTACAATCCCAGCAATCCAAAGCGCCCTCAAATCCTAGCCATGTAATGGTGAAGATACCATTCATTCACTCAAGCATTACAGTTGCAAAATATTTTACAGATAATTCACTTCAGTCCACTAACATGGATGAGGTAATACATTTTCTTATAAATGGCAGTTGAGTTAATGTTTTAAGTTGTCTGATGTGGGTAAATTAAACAAATGACATCAATTAAGAATTCTTTCTCTATGTAGACCCATCCGCCAGGCAAAGCTTTTCCATCGCTGGTGCCTATCTATACAAAGGAGAAAATTGGAGGTTCTTCTATTCGCATTGAGGGATTCACAAAGATAAGGAATGTATATATAACAGGGCATATTGACGGGAGCATAAATGTCTGGGACATTTCATCTCCTTTCTTAGTTTTGCTTCTATCAATTCGAGACCAGGTATTATTTCACCTTGTTGATTATGTTTTTACAAAGATGTTTTTTAAGTCCTGTTTAAAATAAAAAAATGCATATTGGTGGAGCCTTGTCACTTTGAACTGATGGTAGACATGTAAGAAAAAGGCATTCAACTGTTTTGCATTCAGGTGAGGTCGGATCATATTCACCAATATGTGGTTTTCAAAAGATATCACTAACTGCATAACCATTCCTTGTAATGCTTCTTTGTTTTGGATTGAGCCAGGATGAGCACTCTTTGAGTGGTGTTCCTGTGACAGCTTTGTATTTTGACATCAGTTCCCGAATTCTTATTTCTGGAGATCAGCATGGAATGGTCAGGCACTTCTGTTAAATTAAGAGATGCTTTCCATATTACTCTCAAAAAGTTACTTTTAGTTCCAAAAATTTTTGTAGACACTAAATGGAATTTCTTTGTGAATGTTACTGCAGGTCCGCATTTTCACATTTAAACCAGAGCAAGGTAGTTTCTCATAATGGGGTTCCCTTTATTTCTTTTACTTTATTCTTTTTTTTTTTTCTTTTATTTACTCAATGTTGATAAAAAGCCACTTATATGAACCCAAACCTTGGTTAAACTCAAATTCAAGACCTGGCATGAGATGCTCACTGGTATTGGGCCAAAGGCCCACAAACATTATCCAACTTTAGATTTTAGTTTTACGATATTTGACTTAAATCCATATCGATACATTTTTTTAATTTCATGTCCTAGGATTTGCAGACCAGGAGCATGTTATCCCTGCTTTTATCAGCTTTTATGTCCGTCTAGGAAGCCCATTTGCTTGAGTAAGCTTGCCAATTGTTTGTTAAACAGGCAAAAGCGAAGATGAAATGTTGCTATCAACAAGAGGTTCTTGTAAGCAGCAGTGCAAGAAGTTCATGTTTCATTTGCTTAGAATTTTTGTAACAGATTCTTAAGTAGGCTACACATGTTCACTTTCCAATGGAGCCACTTTCATCTAAAATATTCAGTTCAAGCCTATATTACATATGCACAAGTTTCTTTTCTATGACAAAAATGAGTAGACTCTATTGTGTGCTCAGAAATGTAAAAAGATCCACATTGTACATTATCCATCTACTGTTTAAAACATACACATTCCTAAGGAGGTCATTTACTGCTTGATGGTCTCGTCACAAAGCCTTAGTCTTTTCAGTTTTAATGTATTATCATTAAGTTTATTTGTTATTGAACAGCAAACTCTTTTGTCCCTCCAAACTGTACAAGTGTATTCTAACATAGATACCTAACCTTCGCAGCAAGTACAAAGCAAGGATGCAGCAGCAACATTCATGATATTAAGCATATTAAGGTTATTGGAGTTGTAACCTCCATACATATGAACTCCATTGCAGGGAATCTTGTCATTGGCTCTGATGAGGGATCTGTAAGTATCTACTGCTAATTTTTTTCTGCATGCTAGCAGTCCGTTGATTCTGTATAAAAAAGACATGGAATTTTTTTTGAAATAATACAACTTTAAGAGCTGATTTAAGACCTTACTTTGAGCTTTTATTTTATAAGAAATACAACTTCAAACTCAAACAATAAAATTGGTCCTGGTTGACATATTACTTAGGTTCTAAAAAGAATAAAACTCAAAGTTTAAGAAAATAAGTAGCACGTTATTATGTGAACTTCAGAGTAAAACCTTTTGGCATAGTCTGTATGGGCTTTACTCCAAATAAAAGTTTGAAACTTTTCAGTTTTATTTTTCTAAAAGTGGCTTTTAACCAATACAAAATTTTCACAGATTATCCTTGTCTCCAGGTTTCAATAATTGATGTTAAAGGGCCTACCATATTGTCTCAAAGGCACTTTTCAAGTGAATTGTACACTGGTGCAATACAATTTGAGCATTGCAGTTCCAGTGGATCTCAGCAAAGTATCTTACTGGTAGCCCTGAAGGATTCATCTGTTTTAGCCCTTGATGGAGACACTGGAAATCCACTTAGCACCTGTGGGGTCCGGTGTAAAAAACCTGCAAAAGCACTCTTTATGGCCCTTCTGGGTAAGATGCAATCTTTTTCTGGAAAAAAATTGGTTTGTTATTTTCAAATATCCCTTTTTGTGAAACATAGATATTAAATGATATGCAGATAAGCTAGATACTTCCGGCCATGGATATCATGTATCCAGTCCACGTGCAAACCAAGGTCAGATGGGTAAAGAAACTATATCAAAGCAATCACTTGTCTTGGTTTGTTCTGAAAAGGCAGTACATTTGTATTCCTTAACATATCTGGTGCAGGTAATGTATGGATTTGCTTGAAGCAATTTTGTTAATGTTTGGAGGATGATGGTTGAATGTGTGTGTTGGCTTTCGGTCTCAGGGAATTAAGAAAGTGCACAATAAGAAAAAGTTCCAGGGGACTTGCTGGTGGGCATCAACATTTTCCAGTCCTTCTGGGATTGGGCTAATACTTCTATTTACAAGTGGCAAAATCGAAGCAAGGTGAGAACTTTTTTTACTTACCAGTGTCCAATAGCTATGGTTTGGTTTGGAGTTTTACTGAAAGTATTTGATGAGGCTTAATTACCTGACTACATTTGAAACATAAAAAAATTGTTGTGCACTCCTGAGTTTGTAATCCTTGGACTCGATCTCTCCAGGGTTTTGGGCTCGATATTCAATAACCAGAATTTTGAAACCCAGGAAGATAAAGATTAAGTATGATATTTTTGGAGTATGTAGGTGATTAGGCCTTTTGGATATTAAATTTTATATTCATTATCGATTAACTATACTGAAAGGCCTAATAAAGTTGACCTGAGATGTTTATGTCATTCTTTTAATTCTTATTTTACTTTAAGATATTTAAATTTCATTTGAGTTAAATTGCCGTTTTAACATTACATTTGTTGGACATTTGAGTTAAATTGCCTTTTTAACATTACATTTGTTGGAATTAAATTTCTGTTCCACTTCCTTTTCGAGTTGTAAGCCATACAAATTTTAGGGCGACCCTTCCCTTCATGTTTTCTGTTAGTCACTTTTACTTAGAAAAGTTTCTGTACTGCACTTCAGGTCTATTCCAGATTTATCCTTACTGAAAGAAACATCATTGAGGGGTCTCACTGTTCCATATTCAAAGTCAAGCCCAACTTCAGACTTATCTTTCTGCTGTTCATCTGAAGGAGAACTCATTTTGGTGAACTATACAATGATCATACTTCCCAAGTACAACTGTAGAAATCTGTATAAACATTTTTCTGAGACTTTTGCTATGCATTTAATACAGGTCAACAAAGAACAGGAAATCTTTTTCATTTCTATTTTGTACAGGAAGGACATATACAGGTGTGATTTGTTCTTTTTTTTTTTATCGTAGGTGTGATTTCTTGATGTTGAAATTGGTGCAGTATTTTTCTACTTCTTTGTTTTATCAAGCTGATCTTTTTATCTCTGCAAGAACCACATGAGTTGTGTTATTGACTACTAAGATCTTCCTTTTTCCAGAAATCTAGAATCGCTTAAGCTAATTTACAAGGACTCAATTCCTGTACATAATGAAGCCACCAGTACAACCCCAAGCAGTAAAGAGAAGAAAAAGGTTAGTGGCTTAGGTAAAATGGTTAACAATTTTTACTGCATATTCTGTTCACACTAAAGTTCTAGTGTGCAATTGGGTTTACAGGGATTGTTTGGTTCAGTTATTAAAGATATGAAAGGCAATAAGACAAAGCATTGCCTGGACACTGAAGTACAAGATTCTGAAGCTAGTATTGCAGAACTCCCTGTCATATTTTCGACGGCTAATTTTCCATTAGGCGCAGGGAGAATAGAGGAACTGAATGTAGACAAAAATGATCCCGAGCTAAATATAGGTATTTCTTCTATAACTTGCAGCACGTGAGTTTGACTGTCCTTCTAAATTCTTGTTTCTTTTTTCTTTTAATGCGTTCAACTTATTATTTCTAACCTATTATGTTTAAAGATGATATAGATCTTGATGATGTGTGTGAGAAGCCAAAAGGACGAAGTATGTCATCTATCAATAAGCAAAAGTTGTCTGGGAAATTTCAGGCATTCAAAGGTTGTTAATTTTTAATTCTTCATAATTGCATTATGTATTCTTTCTGAATTTCCATTTTTTTATGAACTAGTGGACTATCGAGCATATCTATTCTGGAAGTCTGTTTCCAGTTGTAGATAAAAAAGCTCATGCTTGTAAATCATGTCTCCTGTAGGTAAATTGAATGCAGGAAAGCTAAAACACAAAGAAACATCAGTGGAGGAGCAGAGAGATGAGAAGAATATTGACGCTCTTGATGAAATTAAAAAGAAATATGGATACTCCTCATCCAGTGTAAGTATACATCCAGAAATTTTGACTTTTTCCAGTTTGATTAAGTAAGGAGAAATATTGAAGTTATACACTAAGGTACTTTGTTCCTGAACATTTTCATTGAAATCTGAATTAGACAGAATGATTATAGTTCCTTTGAATTATTCTTGAAAAAGTTTGTTCCTTTGAATTCATTGGCAATCAGGTTTATTCACAGTGATCTGTTTGATTCTTCCTACTGCTTTAAAATTTCCAGTTTTCTTGAAGGGGAAATAATATTGAAAACTCTTACAATGATGCAGGAATCTACTACAATGAGAGTGGCAGAAAGCAAGCTTGCTGAAAATCTGAGGAAGTTGCAGGTGATGATCTCAATCTCCCCTTTTCTGAAGGAAAAAGAAAATGCCATATTTTTATTCAAAATATGCACGTGTATGTATGAATTTGTGTTCATTTTGAAAGATATAGTGAAAAGGAGAATATTTTTATATTAGAGGAAGGATCCTTTTTATATTTTACAGAATCCTTGGTTTCCCTATGTGACTGATCAAGGAGAATATTTTATCAACATAGTTATGAGGACAAAATCAATAAATTTTTCTTTGGAAAAGGGGTACATTGCAACAAGTAATTAGAGGAAGGATCCTTTTTTAAATGAGTCAGCAACATGGTTAGCTGATCTCCTTTTTTTAAAAGTGAAAAAGGCTTAGTTATCTTGAAATTTTGGCACCCCAACTACATAAAGAGGAGGAAACAATAACCATAGCATTATGATAGGACTGCCAGAGCTCACAAGGAGGTTGAATGCCTTTAAAATACCATCTGATTGCCACATTAGACTCTACCTATGATGCCGTTGAAGACTGGCTGCACTGCCGAGGTGGAAGTCGAGATACCAATAGTATCAGCTTAAGAAACAAGGATGACAAAAACTAGCAAATTTGAATCAACATCCTTAGCAGAAGGTTTTTGGTTATGACATCAAAAGAAATAGCCTGCTAGGTACTGCATTGATCTGATTTATCATTTTTAAATCTCTATGCTTATAATGGCATTTGCATTGATATACTAACTTGAATGATCTGTTGATACTTGCTGTCCAACTCTTAGGATCATCTTGTTCAATAGTTGTAGTACTTCCTGGTGCTAGCGTATTTTTTAGGCCCTCGGAACAACTATGAATGCTATGTCTCTTTAGCAGCTATGATGGATGCATATAAGCCTGTAAACTACTTGCCAATTGATGCTTCTCTTATAAGTATTGTTCATTCAGAGCCTCAGTGATGGTGGTAGGCAGTAAGAGCTTGTAGACGACTTGTTAATTGATGATGCTTCTGTAATAAGTATGAAATATAAGAGCCAAGTGAAAGTATCTTAAGTCTTTTTCATTTTTTGTTTCCGGTTCATCAGCAGCGATTTTATTATCGGCTGACCATTTGATAATTTTCTTAAATAGAGCATCGGCACAAGAACAGCTGCTATGCAGAACACTGCGCAATCGTTTTCTGCTGCTGCAAAAGATCTGCTGCAAACTCTACAACGTGAAAAGAAAGGCTCCTAAGTCGTCTAATTTAGAGTCATGTGCAAAGTTTGCATTAAGCATGTATATATTCGTTCATGACCTTCATTAATTTTTGTGTCAAGTTAAATATCTCATGCGAATTGGAAGGTGTGTATTGTGATTAATAAACGTTCATGTTCGTCTTTTTTTATCATAAATCTCTTTTTCCACCTTGTGTAATTACAGAAAGAGGGGCCTGTACGACTCTGACCAGGCCCATGTGCCTCTAATGTTTATACAATTGACTCTTACAGTCTTACGAAGCCGACTACATAGAAACCATTTAGCAGAAACCGTTCACTTAGAAATATTACCGACAACTTAGAATTCAGAACTACTGTGTTTTTTCCCCTCTCCTGCATCAGGCTATTGCAGAAACCTATTGACTGCTTCCTGAAGAAGTTCACCAATTGGCTGAAAACCTCTCCATTGATCTGGTTCCTGTTACCGCATTGAGTGTGTATACAACAGCTCCTGGACGATTTCTCACCCTCGCCACTGTAAAAGTTATCAATCAAGTAAAACCTCAAGTAGAAACTGAAGGACAGAAATGAAAAATAGGGATCGTAGTTCTGTCGAATAAGCAGTTGATCAGATAAAAATGCACATAGGCTTGTCTTGAAGCCACATTACAATTAAAAAACCAGAAGCTTGCTCATGTGCTTAATATATGTACAAACAAAATTTTGCACCGAGTACTCAATGAAATATTTTCTGTCTTCCTTTTCTAATGCAATTGATTGAGTTTGATTTCTTTGCTTTGTCCATGGTGATCTAGGCTAGATTTTAACCTTGTTAGTCCATGTTTTATATTTTTCGAGCAAAATTTATGTGTTTCCTCTTTTGCAAAGAGAAAGACAGAAAATGAATAGGATTGGATCAAGAAAAAGGAGAAGGATCAAGTTTAGAATTTCAAGTTTCTATTAAACCCTAAACTTTTAGTTTTTGAATTGAGGACTGTAAATTTTTTTTGTTCCGGGTACGGAACTTGAATTTCTCATCCTAATTTTTCGATTTCCTCATCGTCTTGCTTAAATATTGTTTGCATTATAGGAACTTGCATTAGAATTCACCTAGGATAATGACTGAAAATGAATGAGAATGCTTGGCATGATGGTGGCTTAGCTAAATGAGTTGATTGATATAATAGGTCTTCACTTTTGTCTTGATAAACTCTTGCTTAAATTCCGTACATGAGGCAGCTACCTAGGGGTTGTGGCATGAATGGTTGAATGTGATCCAAACATGTTTTCTTTGTTTCTAAAGCCATTCCAAGGAAAACTTAATAAGGTTTTTAGATGTTTGAGATGATTTAGGCTATGTTTTTAAATTTAGATTGAGCTTTTTTAAGCCGCCTATACGGAATGCACATGTTGCATCACCTGTTGTAAACCCCCTTGAGCCAACAAGATCCACAAATTCTTTCGTGATCCTATGCAATACATGAACCAAGCCTTTGTTATTTATGTCTTGTTTCTTTTATCTCATTCTTTGATATCATTGAAATGTTCTTATAAACTGAGCATTTGGTTGGGTGGAAGTGGGTAAAGTGTCGTACAAATTCTGGAGAAAGGAAAAAAAATTGCAGAAAATTCCAGAAAAAGAAAAGGAAAAAGAAAGAAAAGAAAGAGGTTGAATCAAAGAAAGGTCACTTTGTGTGTGCCCGAGGTCTCAGACCACAACAAGCTTAGGGGCTCTGAGCCAACTGGCAAAGTAAGTTGGGCTCTAGACAAAGACAAAGAAAAAGGAAAAGGACCAATACCAAAAGGCCATCTTATACAAAAGGGTGCAAAAAATTCTAAGTTTAAGGTGGAAAAAGGAAAGCGTGCATGAAAAAGGTGACCTCATGCTCAAAAGAAAAATGACATGGATACATGTAGGAGAAATGAACCACATTGTGACCTTATCATAAATTCCTACCCATTATTACGACTAGATTTGAGCCGAATCAATCCCAAATCTACCAATGTTTGGGCTTGGTCGGTGTGGAAGTTACAAACTCGAGCTCGAGTTCGTGATCAGCCTCGAGACTTGAGTAGAGCTCGAACTCGAGCTCAAGTAAATTTACCAAACTCGAGCTCGAGCTCGAGCCTGTTAAAAATAAAAGAAAGAAGAAGGAGAGTGACGGAGAAAGAGAAGAAGGAGATAGATGTAGAAAGAAGTAGATGGATGCAGAAAGAGAAAGAAGGAGATCAATGAGGAAAAGGAGGAGATCAAAGAAGAAAGAGATCAGGAAGAGGAGATCAATGAAGAAGGAAATCAATGCGGAAAAAGAATAACAGTAGGGAAAAAAAGGAAGAACAATAGAAGGAGAAGAAAACGAAGGAAGACGATGGAAGCTTTTTGCCTTAATTAAAATATTTAAAAAATGGCGATTTCCAAGGGTTAAAGAGTTTCAAATAAAAAACACCTTAAACAAGAAAGTTATTAGATGCCATCAGAATTCAAACGATCATTCACAAGCCGGCTTGTGAGCCGACAAGCCGAATTCTATCGAACTCGAACCCTAACATTACAAGCCTTTATTTCTATCCGAGTTTGGCTCAGGCTCGCCTTTAACGAGCTCGAGCCGAACAAAGGACAAGTCGAGCCCAAGCAACCCGTGAACCGGCTCAACTCACGTCCACCCCACCTATTACCGATGCCCCATTACAACCTAATTGAAGACCTCTAGATCAAAATTTTGAATTATTTCATATGTTAGTGGAGAGTGGACTTAGGTTTGGCATATGGGGCGCTCAAGGAGAAATTGGTTTATCACATGGATTTATGGTTTGAAATAAGAGGTAGCTAATTTGTGTCTAAGTTTTGATGTCATGGGGGAAGAGGCTTGGACAACCTACTTTGGATAGAAGCTAAGGAAGTGAGTGCCACAAGAAATTAAGCTCTTTGAAAATTAAGTCATGCCTCTAGGTCTCGGCTTTGTTTTGCTTTGCTCAACGACGAGCAAAGGTCTAAGTTTGGGGTACTTGATAAGTGTCTAACATATAGTCATTTTTATTAGTTTTTCAGTAGGATTTGTAGTTAGTTTACCCTCATTTTAGGCTTAATTATTATATATTACATTAATTTGGTGTATTTTAGGAATCAAAGTAGTTCGAAAGAGAGTTGGTGGAAAAAGGGCAAAAAATGAGCAAAAAAAGGTCAAACCCACCAAGTTTGGGCGCCATCGGCGCCAAAGCACCTTAGCACTCTGCCATAGCGCCAAAGGACTGCAAAAGGAAGCATGAAGCAATCGGTACCACAGGCACCAAATGGAATGCCATGGCACTAGTAGGGGCGCCATGGGGCCGAACTTCATTAAATCTGCATGCAAGAGAATCCTAATCCAAAATAGAGGCTTTTTTGGGTCAAATTTAGGTAAACTAGAGAGTTATTCTCCTCATTAAAGACATGCTCATGAGTGGAGATAGAAGAGAAATTTAGGAATAAATGATAGAAGATGCCCTGAAAGTGGAATATTTCTCTCATCAGGGGACAGGAAGCTATAGACCTACTTGCACTAAAAGTGGAATATCTCCCTCATCTGGAGAGCTATTTAAGCAACATCAAGGGCATTGGAAAGAGGAGGTCGAGGAGAATTTTCTTATCAGGTTTTTGTAGCCAAAACCCTAGGACGTCACATAGAGAACTGGAGCCAAAATCAATGCATGTACAAAGGAGCTAAAGAAAAAAACTAAGTCCAAAATAGAGGCTTTGTTTCAACCTCTCTTTATTTTATCATGTCTAAACTATCTTCTATTGTTTTTGTTTTTGTTTTTATTTCAATAACAATGGAGTAATTTCCCATGGGTTGGAACTCCAAGTGATAAGTGGTAAAGCAATGTAATGACATGTGGTTTGTTAATTCAATTTGAGTTTCTACTTAGGTTTTTCAATCTTTTTGCATGTAATTTATGTTCAAATCATTATCTTTCCTAGCTAGGTACTAGTTAAAGGAGACATTAGGAGAGTGATTCCATGATATTTATTACATGAATATTAGACCTAAATTAACTGCTATATTGGTTTAACAAGTTTAAGGTGACCTTTCTAGCATGATTTCCATAGTCTTTATCCGGTTGAAGGAGAGATCTCGTATGATTCCATCTTATGCAATTTAGGAGTATAGATTAACTGGTTTAAGGTGTCTAAAATTTAAATTGAAAGGCTTTAACTAGTTTAAGGTGAGCTAGGGTTCAGGGAATCTATCTAGGCTCGGTTGAGTTAATTACCACTATGTCATTGCATGAGTAACCACAAAGCACTTGGATGTCCCAACTACTTTTAAAATCTTATCGTTTTACCTCAAGTTTATTGTTTGCTTTTTTTTATTTTTTTACAAAATTCTCTTTTTGGAAATCAACTTTTCAACCTTCACCCAATTAAGCAGTTAAAGGCAGATTTCGAGTAGTTGTAACTAATTCCCTATGGGATCAATTAGTGTACTCTTTAGACCCTATATTACTTGGACTAGTGCACTAGTTGGTGTTATTGGGAACACACCACAATATATTCTATATGCTTCTATTGTAGGAAGCTTGATGTATACTCACCAATATACGAGACCTAACATAACATTTGCAATTGGAATGTTAGGGAGATATCAGAGTAAATTAGGACTTGATTAGTGGAGAGTTGCAAAAAAAGTATCGAGATATTTTCATGAGACGAAAAATTACATACTTACAGAAGACAAATAGTTTAGAAGTGATTGGCTTCTCATATTTTGTCTTTGTTGGCTTTGTTTATTCTTGAAAATCAACATTCGGTTACATATTCATGTTTGTCGGTGAGTTATCTCATGGTGGAGTGCCAAGTAGTCATTAATCGCCACTTCTTGGAGGTTTGAGTTTGTTATGTTTTGATGATACTTTTCAAGTGGTATGGCTCAAGAGTTTCATTGTTAGGCTTAGACTAGTGGATCCCATTTCTTAGCCATTGCAGGTATATTGTGATAATTCAGTAGTTGTATTCATGGCTAAGAACAACAAAAGTCGAAGTCGAAGTAAATACATCGACATAAAATACTTAGCCATAAAGGTACATGTTGAAGATCAAAAAGTAATCATAAAGCGTATTAACCCTGTGTTTATGTCAGTTGATCCTCTTACTAAGTGCATATCGCCTAAAAAGTCAAAGATCTTATTGTCATTATAGGATTGGGTCCCATTTAGTCATTTAAAGGTATGACTATAATATTTGAAGCTCTGTTCACTTGATGCTTTCAATTATGTGTGCATATTTTTGTTACATTGAGAAAATCAATAAAGTTGTAACCAAGAATACGCATAGGGTTCATTCATACAGTTGTAAGAAATTGATGTGAATGATGAACATCTAATACATGGAAGATACTACTGTGGTTGAAGAGGGACATACCACCATGATTCATGTTTCTTGTTTTTAAATCAAATTTCCAGTCATATGGATCAAGTAGGAGCATGTATGATTGGTTATACGATGATCTGTATGATCAGGCCCCACTTATCAATTAGATACCCAAATCAGGATCTAACTAATAACGACCAACAGGCTTTTAATTTTATGTATAAAAGCATCAGGGTCACTAGGGGTATAGCCATGTAACTGAAATACTTGTAAGACTCTCTGATTTCTTGCCTTGTCTTATCTCAGTTCTTTGTTTCAGTTGCACGCTCCTACAGACTACTAATAGGCCATCGGGCTACTGATCAACTATAGAAAACGATGGCAGGAGGTTGTTACACTAAGCATAGCCCTTGTTCGCAGCAAATCTAGCGCCCCTGGTTCACTCTATTCCCTTGTATCCACTCCAACCGTAGCCCCCTAATCCGTCGCTCCCTGTCTTCCCTAGCAGAGGGGAGAAATTTCAACCATAAAAAATATGTCCAAAGATTATATAAATTCTAGTACCTAAAATTAAATATATGCAAAAGCTATAATTAAACATATTCAGAGAGTATTTTTTATGCATACAATAGAACAAGGATAAGTTAGAAAGACCTCGACGACGGACCTTGAAGATTAACTTCTCCTTAGAAAGGCTCCAAAATTCTACAACTAAATGTGCCAACACCTTTTACCTTGTCCTCCTTTTGAGAAAAGCTCACAAACATGTAGAAAAACAAACTCTTCTAGCATCCCTACCTTGCTCTTGACAACATTCCTAGGGGATCATTTATCAAAAGAGGATTTTCATATTTTTTCTCTTTGAGTTTCGCACTGGAGACATGACAAACTCATGCCACGGGTTCCTCCTTCGTTGCCCTCCTCCCCAAAATAGATAAATCCTACAACTACTCCACGTAAGAATAGAGAATTGGCATCAGTTTCCTCAATTCCGACCGAGAAGCAAGTATCAATAATAAGAACATACTGCAAATTAGAAACCTAACATTTTTTTGGGTTTTCAGTCCATCTGCAGTAGTTTATTTATCTACTGACCATTTGATAATTTTCTTAAACAGGGCATCAGCACAAAAACAACTGCTATTGTGTAAATAACCCATTTGAGTTCGGAGGTGTGTATTGTGTAAAAATAAACGTTCATTTGGTCATAGTTTTGATTGTTAATCTGCTTTTCCCCCTTGTGTAATTATTTATACGATTGACTCTTGCTACTCAAAAGCTGATAGAGAAGGCCCGACAACATAGAACCCGTTTGGCTGATACAATTCACTTAGAAATATCATACCAACAACTTAGAATTCAGAACATTTTTCCCGCTCCCGCATCAGGCTGTTACAGAAACCTGCTCACTGCTTCTGGAATACGTTCACCAATTGGCTGTAAACCTCTTCATTGATCTGGTCTCTGTTACCCTTATTGAGAGTATATACAACTGCGCCTGGATGATTTCTCACCCTTGCCACTATCAAAGTCATCAATCAAGTGAATTAGAAAATAAAACCTCAAAATAGAAAACCAAGAATGAAAAGACCATGTAGTTCTGTCGAATAAGCAGTGAATCAAATAAAAATGCACGTATGCTTGTCTTGAAACCACATTATATTAGAAGACAAGTAGCTCATGTGCTTGATATATGTACTAACAAAATTTTGCATCTGGGATCTTCAAAGGATTGGAGTTGATTTCATAAACAAGAACATAAACCCGTGTGTATAGCGTACTTCATAATCACTTAAGACAGGGAAATTTGAGACCCTTTATGAAGTTCTCTAATTCATCAAAACAACTATAGATGAAACAGAAAATTTCTAATTTACAGTGGCAGTGGACCATGCCTCATCCATATGATTATTTCACGTAACAATTTAAATCATCTTTCCTAAATCCTGGAGCGGATGAATAGGATCTCTTGAAAGTTTGACAACACCACCACTTAAACAGGATGTGACAGTAAAGATAATAGGATCATAAACAGTTTATACACTATTGAAAGTTTACCATTATGAAGTCTTTCAACAGGTTCATCTATCCTGTTTTTGACCTTTGGCAATGGATGAATGAAAACAACTTTGGCATCAAGAAGTTTCACAAAGATTCAAGGTTGAATGGAAAACCTACTACATTAGGAGCAGTAAGTGACACTAATTCATGGAATTACAAATATATGCAAAAGACAAACAACATATTTATAGGCAGGAGCTATAACAAAACATATTCATTGCATGAATACGGAATACTTTTAACATGAACATTTCATCCATTAAAAATATGCCCAGAGATGATAGATATTTCAATACCCAATGTTAAGTGACTATAGGCAGGAGCCATAGATAGAAATATTCAGTCTGTTTTTAAAACAAAAAATACAACCAATAAATATAATACCTCCAGGTATGTCTCGACCAAACTTTGGGATAGGTATTGTTGCTAGGATAGGAATATTGGATTCTAAAACTCTTAAAACGGATGGAAAAAAGGAAGAACTATACAACTCCATTTTACCAACTTCGTCAATGATGAAAAGATCTGTATGATTCTTAACCTGAAATCATATAATGAAGAATGTTAACTCTTTCACAGGCAATGCTACATTACTGCAGCAAGTGAGCTAAGGTTGATGAACTTCAAGTTGTGAAGAGAGAATGAGAAAGACTACCTCCAACTCGGGCAAAGCAAGTGACTCAAAAGATGCTAGATCTACTTTGTATTTCCCAACAGCAGGCCATCTGATGGACTCTGGGCTGTCATTGTGAAACATACTAAACTCAAGCTGTAGAATAAAGTGGTACACATATTATAGATATTAAACTACAGAGCCCCATTATGCCATAAGAACAAACAAAAACATCAAGAGCAAACTAACATCAACAGATTGTCATTAAAAAATTTATAACTACACTGCACCAAAAATAAACTCCAATAAACTGGAAGAGTTCTTCATTTTTTTTCTTATTCAAACCAAAACGTTATCCTATTATTAGAATGAAAGTGCACAAAGTTATGTCCAAAAGTCAGGTTGTTTTTAATTAATCATAAATGGCACGCAAAAATGATATGCTGCAAGTGGATCCCGTCGTTCTTTTACAGAATAGCAACTCCTTCAAAAGCTTAACACAATAAAACAAAATATTAAACATATGCTGCAAAAGATACAAGATAAAATCAACCACTATCAACCAGGATTACACAGGGTGTGTAACAGAAGCACACATCCTAGCCAGGTTATTTACCAAATAGTTTGCTGTTCTTATGCTATGTACCCCTTGCAAAAAAGACAATGACATAAATGGAGACCTTCATCATGAATATGCCAAAACCTCTGGAGTAGCCTGATGCCAGCTGGAAACCATTTCTCTACTACAACCTTTAATAATGACTTGTGAATTGAAATTCCGTCCACAAAGCAAGTCCCAAAGGTCTGACTCAAAAGAGCTTCACTCACTGAAGAACAATATAATCTCACGACTAATCCTAAACTGCAAGGACTCCAAATGGTACTGTCATCCCCGGTATTGCTTGGGTTCCTTTTCAGAATGCCATCAGAATAAAGTTTCAGCCACCCTTAGGGCAGGGATGAAGGTGGGATGGGGTTTTCAGCTATTTAAGATTTTCAAAAAAATAGTAAGTCCTTTATCAATGTAAAGGATATAATAGACAGGGGAGAGGAGTGAGGAGAGTACTCAGACCACAATGGGGAAAGAATCAACAAGTAAAATTTAACACGAGAAGAACCCAGGTGGAGGTGTCACCCAACTAATCATGCAAGGAAAAGACCAGAAGTGTGACCTTGTGAGCTTTTAAACCTGTACCTTCTCGCAAAGAACTAGGATAAGTAAGAAAGAACTTGACGGATGGACCTTGAGGAATAATTTCTCAATGATTTTTCTCAATTCACTGAATACCCAGAAAATTTTGAGATTCTCCATCGAAGGCTCCAAAATTATACAAGTAACTAAATGTGCCTAGACGTTTTACTTTGCTCTCCTTTTGAAGAAAGCACACAAACATGTAGAAAAACAAACGCCACTAGCATTTCTTTCGAAAGATGTGTAAACAAATTTTTCGAAGAATAAATTACAGTTTTTCAGAAGAACAATAGAAAAGAACAAGATTACCAACTTCCCAAATTCTTTGGCCAAATTCTTGGATCTTGTTGAGATTTCCCTTCCCACACAGTATTAGATCATTGTGAGATAATCCTTGACAAAAACCATAACAATGTCTTACGAATTCTCCATGAAAGACAGTAGTATCCAAATTAAAGCGTACTTGTAGTGTTCAATGAAACCGATTGATTGATTAATCCGATGTAGAGGTGAAATCAGAGAATAAACGAAAGGAGTTTAGAGTAGAAATTAAGGATCAGGGAGAAAGAGGAAGAAGAAGAAAAGTGGGAGAGAAAGGAATCCGGGAAGAGGGAAGTCATTCTGGTAATCCATTTTGTCGATGTGACAGAATTGGTTAGCTTTTATCGATAACTTGTAAACAAATGATTATCTTGCCCTTAATCACCAATTGGGTGAATTACATGTGCAATAAGAAAAAATAAACAACATAAGTGAAATAAACATAATTATGCTCCTAAGCCTGCCATGCATGTAACCACTCCCCTTAAATATCTTAGATAAGGAGACCCACTCTTCCCCAATGCTTTTCACTGGGTTAGTGATGAATTGACTAACATTTTCCATCATGCAAAAGATATTGGTTGCATGAAACACGCGCCTCAAACTGAGGTCTTGACACACCTCTACTGCATTTCCTAGATGACACCACATGTTACAAAATGGCCAACATTAACTAAGAACATTGAGGCACTCCTGCTCTAAGGAATCATATTGATGGATGGTTAATCAGTCAACATCAAATACTTATGCGATGAATTCCCCAATTGAACTCTTTTGATTATTCTTTATTTCTTTCTTCTTTTTCTTGAATAATTATTATTTATTTTTCTTCTTAGCCACAGAAAGTACTCAAATAATCACTGTGCAAAACAAATGAACATGTTCCACCAATATATGTGCTTTATAGGAAAAATAGGAAGAACAAGTAATGAAAAGGATAAGAAGACTGACCTCGAAGTTGTTGTGGATGCAAGAGAGCCTCTTCTGCCGTCCAAAGTCACTACCTCAAACCCCACTCTCTCGCCTCCTTGTCTAACCTCGCCTAACAAATAGTTCCACCACCAGGCCGATAAAATTGTTGAAGACATGAAGAATCTACCAAGATGTGATAATAGACCACAATGAAATATTGAATTCTTCGACTTAAAAAACATCCTTTTACTCAATCAAATAGCATCAGGAGTAGGTTAAAATCCTTGAGATATAAAGATCATATCACCGTAATAACAGTTTAAATCGTTTATTCTTCCAAAAATAAGAAAAATTATACACAATTTAAGTAAGGCACCAAGTGCATTTTTAAATGCTCAAAATATTGAAGTATACCCATACTTCAGAATAAAGTTTACAACACTCATCTCACCAAAAGTTATCAAATTTCCATGGCAAAATAAGACAAGGGCTATCACTTCCCAGTTTTTACTAACCCATGGAATATTCTAACGAAATATGCAGAAATGAAGCGTTTATCCAAAATTATGCTGAAAACTGTTAAATCCAAATGCCTCCTGCAATGTCGTCTTTCTTATTAAAACATGAACCACGATAAAATTGGCAAGCAACGAGGAGAACTCGAATCTTACGCGTATAGAATCCCCGTATATTTAGATTAGGGTGAGACAGTCTAAGTCTCTCAAAAACTTTCATCACGAGAGTCGTCTTCCCCACGCCCTGAAAAAATAACAATACCACTGATTAAAATGCAGGTAAATACAAATGTCAGCCAATTTTGTTTGAGCTTGGGTACATGAGAGTTACAGGAGGGCCTGTGATGAGGAAGCACTTCCCTGGAGCTGCCATTGCGTTGCTTCTCGTTGTTCACTGGTGCGGACTGGAAGCTGCTACTGCATGCAAACTTGCAAGATACTAGTTACAGGCAAATAGTTGAGTCTCGTTCCCTTCAGTATTTTCGTTCTCTTCTCGATTCCGCGTTCACGCACTTAGAATGGATCATGGGCCTGAACGTCTGAGCCCAACTGATATTTTCGGGAGTTTTTATTTAAATAATTCTAAACAAAAAAATAATAACAAATGGCACAAAAAAAATTATTCGACAAAATAGCACTTTCAAACTTTCACACTTGTAGACGCCAAAATGTGGTTAGCCCATTTACGATGAGCCAAATTACCCATTAGCCCACCGGTCAACCGTCACAGACTCATTGCAAGCTTGTTCATCAATTTTTGGAGCCACCTATCAGTAGCCCTGTTGTTGATCTGTGTCACCACCACATCATTAATCGTGTTACTACCACATCATCAGTCACATCATCAACACAGCATTGGCCACACATCCGTCGTGTCACCGCCGAACCCGTCGTAGTCAACACCAATTCACCATCTTCAAGTCATCGTCATTAACTATGTAACTCGATCCAAGCGGCAGCAGGAGAACAGAAAACTAATCCCTTCGTGGTTACAAAATATTCTTCTTATGCCTAAAGGACCTATGTTACCTTTGGTAGCTCCATTGCAATTGAACTTTATTGAATTCACCAGTGGTAGCCTCCAAGTTAAAAGGGGTTTCGACTTCTTTCCTTTAAAGGTCACGACGATGTCAAACCAACTTGCTTTGAGCTGCCAAGATGTATAATCAGATAATTCATTTAGTGACACGACCCAATCGACATCCACTTTTCCAGAGGGTTGACTAGTTGATGATGGTCCATCTGCTTTCCAAGAAAAATACTTTATTTTGTTTTCTCCTTAATGCTCATGGGATATAAGAAAGGGAGACCTTGATTAATAATTTTTCCATGTTTCCACTTTAATTCCCTTACATTGACGTAGTAAGGAGTAAAAGAGTTGGGACCGCCATCGAAGAATAGAAGATGAGAAAGATATTTGACCATACACTCCATAAAAACTTGCAGTATATTGTGGTGTGATCAATGGTTTCATTAGATTAAGAGCAAAGCGAACAGATCAGTGATGTCGTATTTATCCCCCTTCTCAGCAGGTTGTCCTTTGTAAGGAGCTTTCTATGGAGCACTTGCCAGATGTGAAAAGGGTTTTGGGGGGGCCAGAGAGTTAGTTTCCTTGCTTGGCATGCTAAGTGATTCTAATTTTGACCATGCAAAGATTTGTATGCCGATTTGACTAAAAAAATGTCATCGGTTTCTCCTTACCAAATTAGATCATTGTCATAGGAAGAGTCAAAAAAATATTTGTTGCATTTGTGTATATCGAGTGCAACAATGTGGCAGCTTCACTCCCAGCCTTCGTCCTGCTAGTTGTTCCCAATTGATTTGTTTATGCAAGTTTTGTTCCAGAATCTTGCTCAAAGTAATCTTTTTCATTCAAACAGTGTTGGGTAAAGGATGACAAAAGATTCATTTGTCAACCAATTGAGTGCAACAATGTGGCAGCTTCACTCCCAGCCTTCGTCCTACTAGTTGTTCCCAATTGATTTGTTGATGCAAGTTTTGTTCCAGAATCTTGCTCAAAGTAATCTTTTTCGATCGTGCTTTTTCAAACAGTGTTGGGTAAAGGATAACAAAAGATTCATTTGCCAACCAATTGTCGTTCCAGAATTCAATGGTATTTTCTTTGTCAGGGATAAACCTTGTCAATTCTTTGAATTTAGGGAATAAATGAGTGAGTTCCTCCATATGACTGACAAGGCGCCATTGGGTTTTTTATTAGAGCTTGATTTGCTTCTTTGATTTTTCAGATGCTTAGACCTCCTTCATTCTTTCCAAGAAAGACCTGACGCCATTTGATAAGGTGTAATTTTGACTCATCTTTGTCACCACTCCGAAGAAAATTTCGCATAAGCCTCTCCATGATTTTAGTCACTGATCTTGGACATTGGTAAAAGGATAAATGATATGTTAGTATCCTTGGTAAGCATGATTTGATAAGGACTAATGGGTAGACCTTTGACAAGGTTTTCCCCTTTCACGTGGATAATCTCCTTTGCATATGTTCAATTACCAGGTCCCATAGAGATGTTGTGATGCGACTATGGAAGAGGGGGAGACCCAAGTAGATGGCAGATTACCTAAAGAGCAGCCGAGGATCTCTATATATTCTGCTATTTGAGAATATTGGAGACTTAACCCGGACTTTCTTCAATTGATTCTTTGACCCGGCGCCAGGTCAAAGGCATATATTAAACACTTTATGCGATGGAGTTGCTATTTGTCAGCTTCAACAAGCATAATTGTGTCATCGACAAATCGAGAAATAAGATGAAGGTTGTCTGGTATAATATTCTGAATCATGTCCCTACTACAGGCTCATTTAACCAGTACATTCAAAGCTTCAACAATTATGTTGAACAACATGGGGGATAGTGGATCTCCCAATAATTAGGTTTGTGGCTTCACATCTCTGGAAAACCTTCTCTAACACACTCAAGCAAGAATCTAAGGAGTGTCGAAAAACAGTGAAATCATTCAAAAACACTTTCATAACTTGTATATCTGAAAAGATCGTCATCATAGACCGTTAAAATATAGTCGATGCAGTACACAACCCGAAAGGCATTCTACGAAATATAAATATGCAATACAAACATGTGAATGTAGTTTTCTCTTGATCCTCTAAGGCTATGACAATCTGATTATATCTGAAATATCCATGTAGGAACTAAAAATATTGCTCTTGCCAATCTATCCAAAACTTGATCAATGAGGGTTAGAGGAAAATGATCCTTCCATAAATGAGCTCATTACTTTCATTGACTATCATCGTCTTTCCTCGTTTCTTCGGTATACACTACACTAGGCTAACACATGGACTATCTAAGATGAGGTAGATGATGACTGCACCAAGCCACTTGATAATTTTCTTCTTCACTGTCTCTTTCATAATTGGGTTTAACCTTCTTTGGGACTTTATGGATCCCTTGTGTCCTTCTTAAAGAAATATTTTGTGCATACACATAGATGGACTAATACCATTCAAAACTTCAATTGTCCACCCAATGACTCTCTTATTCTCTCTTAGAACTCTTAACAATTATTCCTACAACAAAGTGAGGTGTGCATAAATAATAGCTAGAAGAGTATAAGAGAGTTTGAGAAATATGTACCTTAAATGAGATGGGAGTTGTTTTATCTCCAACATGGGTGGCTCCTCAATAGATGGTTTCAACGACACAATGTTCTCCTTCATAAACTCTAGAGCTTCGAATTTGCCCTTGTTGTGTAACAACCGTGGCAGTGAATCTAACCATTTGGCTTCTTTTACCACTTGATCCTCAACCTCTTGACACTAGTGGACAAGTTGAGCTTCCAAATGGTCTCTCGGGTAGGCTTTTACAAGCGTTGCTTGGACTACACTGTGCAATTTATGAGGTGAGTGTTCCTCTTCATCTTCTTCAGGGAACTTCATGGATTAAACACATTAAAAGTCATTGTTTGGTCGAACACCCTCATAGTAAGCTCTCTATTTTGAACATCAATGAGAGTACATCCTCTAGCCAAGAAGAGTCTCCCTAGGATGAAGGGGATCTCTCAATCTTCCTCCATGACCAAGACAATGGAATTACCAGTAAGATAACCTCGTCAACTTTCACTAAGATATTTTCAACAACTCCTCTTAGATAACTCAAAGAGCCATCGGCCAATGGAAGTGCCATTGTCGTCGATTTCACTTATCCTAATCCCAAAGTGTTGTAAATAGATAACAACATCAAGTTGACACTTGTACCTAAGTCACATAACACTTTACCCTTTAAGTGGTTTCAATGGTGCATAGAATGACAAAACTTCATGGAATTTCAACTTTAGGGAGAGCTTCCTTTGTATGACGACACTGCACTCTTCAAAGAGGGTTATTATTTCAAATTCATTGAGTCTTCTCTTCTTGGAAAGGATTTCTTTCAAGAACTTGGCATAAGTGGGCATTTGCTTCAAAGCCTCTATATATGGGATATTGATGTGGAGTTCGCTTCAACAAATCTCTCAAATTACTTATCCAATTTGTGATTTTTGGGTCTTTTGGGGATTGGTGGGGGTAGGTATGTTCTTTCTTTATTCCCTTTAACTGACACATGAGAACTTTCTTACACATGAGAACTTTCTTACACATGAGAACTTTCTTGCACATGAGAACTTTCTTACACATGAAAATTTTCTTGCACAAGAGAACTTTCTTGCACATGAGAACTTTCTTGCACATGAGAACTTTCTTGCACATGAGAACTTTCTTGCACATGAGAACTTTCTTGCACATGAGAACTTTCTTGCACATGAGAACTTTCTTGCACATGAGAACTTTCTTGCACATGAGAACTTTCTTGCACATGAGAACTTTCTTGCACATGAGAACTTTCTTGCACATGAAAACTTTCTTGCACATGAAAACTTTCTTGCACATGAAAACTTTCTTGCACATGAAAACTTTCTTGCACATGAAAACTTTCTTGCACATGAAAACTTTCTTGCACATGAAAACTTTCTTGCACATGAAAACTTTCTTGCACATGAAAACTTTCTTGCACATGAAAACTTTTCTTGCACATGAAAAACTTTCTTGCACATGAAAACTTTCTTGCACATGAAAACTTTCTTGCACATGAAAACTTTCTTGCACATGAAAACTTTCTTGCACATGAAAACTTTCTTGCACATGAAAACTTTCTTGCACATGAAAACTTTCTTGCACATGAAAACTTTCTTGCACATGAAAACTTTTTTGCCACTCTTCACCTTGAGTATGATTCTCTTCCACTTCTTGCCTTCTAACTTGATCCTTCAACTCCTTCCTACTTCTCAAAGCCATTGTGCCATAATGGTGGTAGAGACGTCTACTTCATGCAAACCAATCATCTTGTTCACCCCAACTTTTTCTAATTGCCATTGGTAGTTGTTGTTAGTCATTTCCTCAATAGATTGTACACATCATCAATAGACTTACCCATGGGTGCTCCTCCCGTAGTTGCAACAATGATAGTACATGTTTGATATTGTAACCTAGTTTAGAACGCTTAGATTTGGAGCCACTTAGGGATGCCATGGTGTGAACATTTTCTCATTAATTAACTCCACGTATCTCTCCCAAGTTTCACAAAGGGTCTTCGACTCAAGCTAAGTAAAATATGTGACGACATTCCTCAACTTGGCTATTTTAGATGGAGGGAAGAACTTAGCCAAAAATTTATAGGTTAGCTCGTTCTTGGTAGTGATGGACCCCGACGATAATGAATTTAATCAATGTTTGGCTTTGTCTCAGAGTAAATAGAATCGCATAATCTAATATGTCTCTGCTTGAATGTGTCACAAATCTCCATAAAGCTTGATATGTGTGCACAAGGATCATCACTGGGTAATCCCCCAAACTGGACCGAACACTAAATCATCTGAATGACTCATGGCTTAATCTCAAAGTTGTTTACACCCATTGCTAGTATTTTAATAGATGAGGGAAGTCTTTCAACTTGCGGAATGATGAAGTCTCTAAGGGACTTGTTCTCAATTTTATTTGTCATATTTGCCTGTGGTTAGGCCAGTTGTTGATGGGTTATCTGTTGCACCCTTTGAATTGCTCTGAAAGTTATTTCAATTTTTGGGTCGAATGGTAATAAAACAAAGCAACTTCCAGGGTTCATGCACCAACACAAAAATTAATATGGTTACATTATGCACACACTTACATTAAACCAAATAAACATTAACTCAGTATAAAATAACTACAAAGTACCGGAAAGTATACCCCAAATGGGTTATAACCTATAATATATATCAATTTAAACATATTCCTACTTAATATATACAAGACATACATCAAAATATACATCATGGTAGCTACAATGTCAATAAGCTAATGAAAAACACTAAGATCAAGCAAACTCTGGAAGATATAAACTTCCACGATGTGATTGGCCTCCCACATCGATCTCACGCTATAGGGTGCCCCAAGTTCCCAAACTTGCATTGCTTATAGTCTTAACACTCCTTAAGTCTCCCAACTCCCCAAACTTGGATTCCCCCTTTCCCATTTATAGGCTCGGGGAAAAGAGGTTATTTTTCTACTTTGAGTGACTGGGCATCATATAGTGCCGAGTGAAACGTTATATTGCCTAATCACGTAAACAGTAAAGAAAAACCTTTAAAACACCGACACCACATGGCGTTAGGAACATTTTATGGTGCCCACGCTTTTTGCAAGCATGGCACTATTATGCTAAAAATCAATGCAAGGGCACTGAGTTGCGCACTTTTGTACTATGACGTCGGCTCCAGAACATTGTTGTATCAAAAATCACTATAGTGTGGCCAAGTTTTGCACTTTGGTGCAGTGAGTCTCATTGTGCCATCACTTTCGATCTTGGGCCATGGCACCTAGGTTCATACGTGTTTTTCACACTTGTCTTCTTCTCATGCTCTGCTCGTGTGTCGTGCAACAAGTCCTCAACATCATAGGGCATTCAGTATCCTCCCATGAGCCCCAGCTTTACATGTGCCAGCTACAGTGCCTCTGGCCTGCCTCTTGTGCCTGCGTTAAATGTTTGATGCTCTAAAGCATTGTGGTGAAATCTATGGCAGTCAGATAATTTGGGTGCTATGAAGTCCCCGGGCACCTATAGCCTCCAGTTTTTGTTCCTCTACTAAATTTTGGTTAGATTTTCTTGGCCGATTTGCTTGGGACTTCTTCCATTGTTCTTCTACTGTCATTTTACTACCTGTTCTCAGGAAGAAACAAACAAGAGTAAGTCAAATTGCCCTCATTTGGAGCAATTTTGTGTCTATCTATACCATGTACAATACGTTTAATTTGGGTGGCCAAAAGTCGATCTAGTTTAGATATGAAGGGATTCGTCAAACTATTTGACTAAGTAAATTTTTTCTCAGTTAAGGGAATTTCATCTAAACCCAATGCTCTAATTAAATCATTGAATTCCTCATCGATGTAGTAATATTTCTGTCAAGGGGGTGTTTTTCTCCTCTAAAATCGATTTGGTTGAAATCACTACCAATCTGCCACATGTCTGATCGTCTTCCATGCATGTCCTCTAGTTTGTCCAAAATTATTTTCTTTATATATAACATGACGAACCGTAAACTCCAGCTAGTGCCCATGTTTTATTTGTGACTAGATCTTTAACTCTGACTCCCACCGAGAATGCACTAGATTTTTTATCTTCAAAATTAGCAAGCTGAGAATCACCTGCTATGATAATACCTCCTGTCGTGCCAATTGCATTAATATGTGTTAGTATAGGACTGTGAAAAGGGAGTAAGCTGCTTATGTTTATGTTCTAAATGCATAGTTCAGTTTCTTGCAAGATCACTATATGTAAACTATGTTTTTTTTATTAGTTCCTTAATATTAGCAGCTTTGGAAACTGAATTGAATCCTAGGATATTTCATGATAATATTGCATTACAAAGTTTCATTAAAATAGAGATAAATAGGACCATCGAATTGCCCTCAAGCAATTACTTCCTCCCCCTTTTGTACAATTTTTGTGCTAAGACTTTCTTCCTTTTCGGCTTCTTGTTGTTTTCCCTTTCTCGGCGTAGACATTCTGCCTCTACACCTCATCGAGCTCCTGCATCATCTTGTACACTATGTTGTAAACATCTTGTGGGATTGTATCCCTGTCAACTTCGAAAGTCGTAAACCAAGTGCCCCCCCCCCCACTTTGGGGCTCGCTCTACAAGGATCTTTGCATTATCTGTTTCACGCTCGTTCTAATTCTTGATGGTCAACTCAATAAAACTCTTGCTCCTGAATGACTTGCTCAATAGTGCTAAGCGGCTTCGAGGTGCTCAATGTTGCATCTTTTCGACTCCATTCTAACTTTGGCATTTTTTATGTATATCAAACCTTGGATTGAGACGCAGAGATCCATAATCAACTCTAATCATCTTCTCAGTTTCAGGAAGTACTACTTCGATCAGATTTCCCGAATAGTCTGCAATCTTATGAAAAAATTCTATGCTCCATAGTTCAATTGGAAGACCCTAAAACAAAACGACTGAGTTTCCAAAGGGTTAGCGCCCAACATTAATGAAATAGTTAATAAGGCGACCAGCTTGCTGAAACTATGTTGAGGTCAGCTTCTGAATTCAAGCATTTTAACGAATGTGTTTTGAAGGTACCAAAGTTGAGTTTCTAAAGTTGATCCTCTTCATAGATTTTAAAAACAACATTACCAATACTAGTGAACTTGCCTGGTACTAGCTCCAAGCAATCCCTAGACTGCAATATTACTTTCAATATATTTTTTCATTTAAAAAACCCT
Organism: Aristolochia fimbriata; assembly: GCA_019845555.1. Lineage (NCBI taxonomy): Eukaryota > Viridiplantae > Streptophyta > Magnoliopsida > Piperales > Aristolochiaceae > Aristolochia > Aristolochia fimbriata. The sequence goes on from CM034083.1 coordinate 24,770,782, forward strand.
ATAGTATTTCTATATGCCTAAGCTAATATAGTCAGACACAAGATTCTAGCTATTAATTATCAACATATTACAAATAGAGGGAAAGGTGACTAGAGTTAAAAGAAGAACTAAATTTGGTTGTACCCACTTTCTTTTATATATTTATTCATAAAAGTTTTATATGTATAATATCTTGATATAATCTAGATCACATTTGTATTTCCAGATCAGCAAAAAAAAAAAAAAAAAAAAAAAACTAAAAACAAATATATTGTATACAACCTTACAAAAACAATCAGTATCATCTCAATAAGGGTTGTGTAATTTCTATGGCAATATTTCGTAAATTTATTTAAATGTTGAAAAAGTCAATTATATTGAATATAACTTGTATAGAACAAGATCAAATTGTTTATTATCATAAATAATACAAGCTTAAATTAAGAGTCACTCAACACCCACTTTTACAATTGACATATATAACGTTTCTTCTAGTGAAAGAGACGATGAATCACGTTGGGATATATATATATATATAACATGCATTTGTCATTTAACGTTACTTATCTTCAGCTACAAGATCCCAGTTCTAATGGTGATTCATTCATCAGGTCAGTCCGGCGGGTCTAAGTTAGACTCGGCCTGAGTTGACTTCGGCACAGCGACCTGACTCGCTTCCAGCGAAAAACAACGGTACGATCGAGATTTTCTAACCCAGAACCAGGAGCGGACTTGGGTTAATTACTTATTCGAGTTGGGCATCTTCTACGAACAAAGATCAAGCCCGACCGACTCCTTCCCGAGTCTAAATCGACCCGGCCGAGTTTGATCATCCGAAACGAGCGCCACGCGGCCCACGCCCACGCCTAACTTTCTTCGAGAAAGGATTTATGCTTAACGACCAGGATTAAAAGAAGACTGTGGGAACCAGTCACTTGGGTGACACCGCATTGAAGATCTACTTACCCCCCCCCCTGCTCAGGCTCAGCTATCTTCCACCGAGAGGCGTTCACATGGACACCACTTGAAATGACTCCTTCACCCACGTCAAATCTTAAATGACACGTAGCTCCTCTTTTCTCCTGTCGAGAGAAGAATGTCATCACAGCACGACGTAACCCGCGGAGTCACCCTAAAAAGGAAGTCCTCGGCGTTAGGTTTAGGTTCGTCTGGGGGTTCGGGCGCGGGACCAGTGATCCGCAAGCGGGCCACGTAACCCTCGACCCCCTCCTGTAAAAGCTCGAGATATTTCCGCTGGTGGGGCCGCCCCTTGTACAAAGAGGAAAGCGCGGCCGGGGCGAAAGCAAAGTGAACAAACACAAGCGAAAACACAAAAGAGGGAGGGAGGAGTGGGAGAGAGGGGGCGCGAGGGCGGGGATCGAATAATATTTGAGGACGCGGATCGCTGACGTGGCAACAATTTTCAAATCCCGCCCAAACCCGGATTTCATTTCATTCCCCATTGAATTTTAATTTTGGCTCACCTTTTATCCCCCCCCCCTTTCTTTCCACAACACGCCCTCAACAAACCGTGTCCCTCATCGCCTTTCTTTCTCGCTGCCCCCCCATCCCCTCTCGTTCTCTCTCTCAACCCCCTCTGCGTCGAGGAAGCCCTAACCCTAAAAGTAAGTCCCTCTGGCCGATTTCGGTCCCGTTTTCGACGATTTTCCGTCGTTTTGATCTGGTTTTTTCGCTGTTTTAACGTTTTGGCGTTGTTTTGGTGCAGTTACCAAGATGAAGGGAGCCAAGTCGAAGGCGGATACGATCAAGAAGACCGATAGCAAGTGAGTTGGCTTTCGTTTCGTTTACTGAGTTTGTAGTGGTTGCTGGTTGTGTGAACGCTGTGGATCGGAGCCGTTTTTATTTTGTTTGTGGATTTTGTGGAGATTAGATCTGGAACAGTAGTCTGGAACAGGAAATCGTCTATTTTTTGTGTGTTTATGTTTCTGTATTTATGAGAATTGAATGTTTCTGTTGAATCTGAAGGCTTTCCGTGAAGAGGAAAGGAGGCGATCGTGCTGCTAAAAAATCCAAGAAGGAAAAGGCAGGGAAGGATCCTAACAAGCCTAAGAGGCCTGCCAGTGCCTTTTTCGTCTTCATGTAAGCGGCTCACATACTTTTTTAGTTAGTTTTGTTTTGAGTTTTTTGCCCTGATTTTTATTTCATTTTATTTTATTTTTTATTTTTATGATCTAATTTGGTTTTTCCTTCGATGCGTTTAGGGAGGAATTCCGGAAGCAGTTCAAGGAAAAAAATCCTAACAACAAATCCGTCTCCGTGGTGAGCTATTTCTTGCCGCCTTAGATCTGGTCTTATGCTTGATCTGGTATTTTTACTTTTACTAATGTTTGTTTTTCCTAATAATTCTGTGCAAATAGGTCGGCAAGGCTGGTGGAGATAAGTGGAAATCAATGAGCGAAGCGGTAGGTGTTTATAGGAAGAAAAAGATGCTTTGTTTTTATCTTTGCTGCTTCGATTTTTGTTAATTTGTTTATTTGCTTTTTCAGGAGAAAGCCCCCTACGTTGCTAAGGCCGCCAAGAGGAAGACGGAATATAACAAGAACATGGCCGCTTATAACAAGAAACAGGTTTGATCCATTCTCTTGTTCTGTTTTTTTTTTTGCGATCTGAATTATCTTGTTGCTAATAACCCACGCAAAATTGCAGTCTGAAGGATCTAATGAACCGGAAGAGGAGGAAGAATCTGACAAGTCCAAGTCCGAGGTTAACGATGAGGATGATGAAGAGAGTGGCGAGGTATCAATTATTATTTGTTTTCTGTCGTCGTGCCGTTTTAGCATCGCGAATCTCTTGCTAAACGGTTGTTCAAATTCTTCAATTGCAGGAGGAGGACGATGAGTAGAGAAAGATATACATGGAAAGAAAAATGCAAGGAACAAAAGCTGTTAGATTTTTTATTACTAGCGCTGTAGGATCTTTAGGATCTCTCTCATTTCCTGTGACTCTGTGAAAATAGTTGTTTTTCTCTTTGTTTCTTTTTTCACTTTTTTGAATGGGTTTCTGGGTGACTCCAGTGACCAAAACGGCTTCGATATGAGCCGAATATCTTGTACTTAACATCTTCAAGATTTCCAGTGATTCAGTTAGGTCTTTTGTTCGTCCTGTTTCCGCTCTTATCTTCTGTGTTGTTGTGTGCTTTATGTGTTTCTGGTTGGGGTTAGATTTTCGCCCAATGTTTCTTGCATGTTTTTGGCATCATTGTGGCGAGCTCTGATTCTAAATAACAGAAAACGGTATGAAGAGCGTGACTGGTGCTATTGAGATTGTGGGAAAGCTTCTGGATCCGAAATTGTGGTCAACGGTCGAATCTCTGCAGTTTTTCGTTTGTGCTCGCGCCTCCTCATTTCATGATTTAACCTCGTTGTTCTGTGAAGACGGCGAGCATTTAAGCGCTAGCGGGGGTCTCATGCACGTTCTCAGTCGATTGATGTGATCTTCTTAATACTGAATCTCTCAATCTTTCTTAAGTCTAATGTCTTGCCATATCGTGTTTATGCATGGAATTGGAAGTGGGATATGTGAATATGACTTGATTTGATCAGTGTTTTCAAGATATTCTGTAAATGTTCAGTGTCTGGAAGTTATCCGGACGGGACCCCGGAAATCAGTTTATCGCACAAACCCGTGGCGGGGAACCATGTTTTTCAGATTTTGTGTTCTAATGGGATTCCATCTATGAGGGTGGTTACAGCTAACATGTGACGAAGTTCGCTTTGATATAGCCGAGGCATGAAATGTTATGTCGTTAAACCTAAATATGGAATGGAAGTGTGATAAGACTAGATAAACATCGACGACTTTATTGTCTGGGGAAATTATGTTCGAATTCCGATATTTACATCTCATGAAACTTCGTTTTTAGCACACATTTTCGATCAAATTATCGTAAATAATTCACGCGGAATGCTTGTGATGGTTGCAAAGTTACCTTGCTAGCTCTGATTGTTCTAATTTTCTAAGACCTGCTGTTTCGTACCTGATTTCGTTTTAAAAGAAGCAGCCACAAGGCTCTCCTAGTTGGTAAAATATTTTAGAGAGGATTAATGAGTATATATTAGACAGTGTATCTCTCTGATATTTTAAATATTCAATTTATTTTATTTGAATATGCAAAATATTTGAAGTTTCTGCCTTGTAAAACGTCCGGATTGATTGCTGCCAAACAACTGAAGATTTTGTTTTTTTCAAATAATTGTAACTAAACAGTAGTAATTAAACATTAAGTACTCTCGGAGTCTCGCATATTCCACAATCTTTTGGGAGTTTTTGTTTGTAAGGACTTCAAAAATTTTGTGGGAATGAGGTGTGTTAGAACCCTATAGCAACTGAAGTCAATCATGTCTGGTTACTGGTTTTTAATTGGATGTCCGCGGCGTCTTCCAAAAATTGTAATCGAGAAAAAAAAAACCCTTGACTGATACTGAACATGCCGTAAAACTTCGAAATAAATGGAAAGGCCAAAGTATACTGAAACTTTTTTTCTACAAATGAGAAATGACATTTAATTTATTGTAATTTTAACAGCATAAATAGTAGATCACTCTGTCTCTGTGAGTGTGAGGCAATCAACTCAACTCTAATGGTTAAAAGGAAAACTGAGCACCACCAAGAATTCAAGCCCCCCCCCCCAAAAAAAAAAAAAATATTGTTGTTACTTGTAAGCAGTAAAGAAGTCTTTATTTTTCAAGAGTTAATTTAGGCAAATACCATTAAACGTATAGTATTTACGATAATGCCATCATCAAATTTTTGTCATTTATATATTCATAAAATTGGAAGATATAAGATATTTTAGCAATGACGTCAAGATGAAATGATGAATACATATAATAATATATAAATAGAGAATAATAAAAATATTTTTAAAAAATTCTGTTCAATTAGATATGGTAAGTACTTAATGTTCATATTGGTTTATTCCTATCACACTATCGTGCTAAAGAGTTATGATCATTCATAGGGATGGAACCGAACCGGCTCGGGTTCGGGTTCGAGCACATTTTGATCTCGAGCCCGAGCATGTAATTCAGGGGTCGAGCCGAACCCGATCGTAGGCATGTTCGGGCTCCGCTCGGCTCGATTCCACCCTGATTCATTCATCAAAGCATTTAGGCCTCTTCATTTTAACCAAATTTTAATATTTATCTAAACTCTTTAGTGCGAATTTCAAAACAAATAATTTTGTTTGTTACCTTTTCATTTGTCTTCGCTTGATTATTGGGACTTCTGTCTTTCGTATTTTGATAGATAAATGTTTAGGTAAATGACTATCGTTGGCCTCAAATTTAAATCGAAGTAAAATTTAAAAGATAGTCAGAAATCGGAGGAGGAAAGATCATCGGTTCGTCACGGGATTTCATTTTTGCTAATTTCCCATGGAGACGGAAAAAACTCCGGGAAGCCACGGATCCCTGGTAGCTCCCACTGTATTTATTTTCTTACTTGGTCTGCAGCTGCTTTCCAGATATCTTGAGCGGCTGAAAAGGGTAAGATTTGGAATTCTTGCAGAAATGCTGTGTTAATTTCAGATGTATTTGGATGATTGCATGCATGGTTTCCATTGACTTTTACTTACGACTCGATATCTCAAAGTCCAGGCGTTCCTATGATATTATATGTTTAACTAGTTTCTGATTCATCTTGGAATGTCGTGGTTACATTGTCAGAAAGCAGCTAAGAGTCCCCAGGAACAGCAACTACGACAGGATATAAGAGATCTTCTTAAAGAGGCAAATTCTTTATCGGTGTAGGTCATTTGGACTCTATATTCTACATTTGCTTTTTGTATTTTTCAGAAAATTCACCGTAGCAGGCACTGTATCCCTACAAAATGAATTAACTTATGTCTGAATCTGTTTTTTTTTTTTTTTGGTTGTGAAATGCTTTAAATCTGTTTTTGTGGTTTGACTTAATGTTGCAATCTCATCGTCCACCTGGATAGACTATGTCAATGTGCACCTCTATAGACCTAATTGCAATATAATGAATATCTTGGGGGATATTTTCTTGAGTATTTAGTTCACATCACTTAACATTTGCAATAATTTCAGTTTTAAAAGGAATATCTGGGTCAACTTTTCTTCTAAATTAATGTATGAAGTTGGTAGAGATTAAGCTATTTGATTCTTTTCTTTGGTTGATCTATTGATAACTTTAAATGGAACTAATAGTCTCTAAGTATGGTTTGCTAGTAAGAGTTTGTAGAGCAGGGACTTTGTCACTTGTTTCCTCTGCCTTATCCACCTTCTTTGGGCTCTTGTTCTTGGTAACTGTGGGTACATTTTTCTCAGATACTATTGGAGTTTGTAGTCCAGGTTGTAAAAATGTGGAAACTGGTAGATTCTGGCATGCTATATATGCTGGGGAATGACTAAGAGTAGTTTAGCGGACGCTTCAAACAATACTTTCCTATATGAAACTTATGCTTCCTTATGGAGGAGTTTTCTTAGATCCGTATTGTGGAAACTCTGAAGCTGCCATCTAAAAGTTTGATAAAAGAAGTTTGTTCAATGGCTGATTAACAGCATACGCGAAGAGGACTATTATTACTTTAAAATCCAATAGTGATGCTCCAATGTGTAAGAGCATATGCAACTGGGCTGCTGTGTTTGATCAGCTGCTTTATGTTTTGAAAAGAATGCGATTGCTGACAAGAACTCGGAGATGGGTTGTTATCTTTCAATACAGATCCATTAATTGGTGAAGCTAAACTCCAATTTATTTATGTTTTCATGTAGACGTCTTTATTGATATGAAGCTGATGCATTTGGTTAGTGAATTCCTTCAGGTTTCTGGTATGGTAGTAGCATGATAGGTTTACTATGAGAAGCTTGAGTAGAAGGCAACCAGGTGGCTATAAGGTGTAAAGTTTATAAAGTGAAAAAAAATTTCTGGAAATTTATAAAGGAACAGTATGGTCACTTGCTAGGGAAGAAAGAATTTTGGCTGATCAGTTGTTGTAGAGGGTTTTCCATCATCTGCTGGTCGATGCTATTAAGTGCCATTCCTTTAAGAAAATCTCCTTAAATCTGGAGAAGGAATATGGCCAATTTAAGTGGTTTCTGGGATTAAGGTACTTCAGTAGTCTTTTTAAATAGTGGTTACCTTTACCTTAACTTTAATGGTAACAAGGGGTAGTCCATGTTGTGATGGAGATGCATCAATTGAGATAGTAAGGACACTATCACCTGGTATATTTTGTAAGTACTCTGTCATTGTGACTTCTCTAATACATAAAGGTTGTCCTTCAAAGAGTCCATTCAATTTGAAGTGCATTGGGCAGTATGTCATTTTCAGGGCGTGTTTTCATGAAAATGCCGATGTTGTGGAGGGTTGCTTTTTTTCAATAACCACCTACACTCATAGCAACATCCACTTGGCTAGAAGTGAGGTCTCCCTACAACATCATGTAATGAAACAGACATTCTACACATTATTTTCGTGGTTATTTTATGGCATATAATCACTCTTGCATCTTTAAAATTTTTTTATGGCTTATCGGGATTTTATTCCTTTGTTTTTCTCCCTTTCGAATGTCTTTTCCCTTTTCTTTTACTGTCTCTCTTTTTCATTTTATTCTTTTGTTTGTGTTCCAAACTCGAGTGCCGGAAAAATAACTAGAATCTTCTGAGGGGATAAATCTTAACCTTTTGAAATAACATTGGAAGATTACTTAGCCAACATGAAGAGGGGTCTCCTCAATGCAGCGACCTGAAAGTAAGCCAGCTCTAAAATCAGTTTTATTGGAGTGTGCCATGAAAAAAAAACAGTTTTTCGCAGAGACAATGCGATAGATGGTTACTGCAAGAAAGGTAAATAAAAGTTTTAGGCTAGATGTTTTTCAGCAATGATCAATTGAAAGCAACTTGGTCAACTGCATGATTGATGGGATTATATTTTCTTTTGAGAACAATGATCAATGGGATTATAATGCAGGCAAAATTCCCCAATCAGGGTCCTGAATGAAATTTGACAATATCTAATGGGGCAAAATTCCAAGGAAGCTTCAGCTCTCCATATATGTAGCCTTACCTAAAGATTTGCAGTTATTGCCAGTAAAAAAAAATTTATTGACCACTTGATGTTCCTTTTGTTGCTAAATGATCTGAATAAAGGATTCACAAAACATGAAAAGTTTGCAGCCCCTCTCAGGAGTTGAGCTGGCTACTCTGCAATTATAGGCCAAGTGATGTAATATTCTGGTGCAAATAATTTTTTCTTATAATCCATAATTCAAAGTTTGGCCGCTCATCTCAGCATTGGAGAGAAGCAATTGAAGATTTAAAGTCTATGCTGGCTCTCTGGACTCTGTTATTGACAAAATATCTGCCACTATTCTTGCCTGCATTTGTTCCTCCAATGAAAGTCTCCAAGGTGGCGTCCTTTAAGAACACTGGAAGTTGATTTCGTGGATGTCAACCTTCCATGGGAATGAGACCTTGGAAAGGAGCCCCTTCCTTGTAGGCATGATTACACTTTTACTGGTTTTGGAGAAGTTTTTCTTTCAAAGGAGGGTAATTCTCACTTCTTATTCTGGTCCCTTGAGTAGCTGAACTACCTCTCCTGCAAGTCAGGCCTGTAGTACAGAATTATCATATTCAGGGATTCTAATTGGGGGGCAGCTCTCTATGAAGAAGATTTTAAGGTCATTACTGCATGGTTCTCTAAGCCTTCCAATCACCTTGGAGGCCTTCCAATTTTTTCATGAGATGACGAACATTTCAAGTTTCTTTTATTGTGATACCGCATGTTTTAAAGGCAGCCAATCATTGTGCTGACCTCTTGCTAAACAAGGAGACCATCCAATCTCTTGCTGTAAAGGAGATCCCTGTTCTTGATGTTTGTTATTTTTTGGTTTCTGTTTTGCAATAAAATTTTGCCTTTCTGAAAAAAAGAGAAATTAACTTGAATGATGGAAAAATATGAAAAGCCCAATCAGAACAAGAAACAAGAAAAACAGAAGACAAGGGGAACAAAAGAAGAATATTAAAGAGGACTTAGTTCGCTGCAAGATGTTGATGAGAGGATCCTTAGCATGCAAAGCAGTTGAGGAATTCATTGAATGGGAGACATGCTCCCACAAAATCTGAGGAAACTACAAGTTCATGAATATGAAGGAAAAGCCAAATTCTCCAAGGAGCATCACCTAAGCTGGTACTTCAAGACATGGCCGTTATAGAATCTTCCCCAATGATTAAGGGACAGGGAAGTGCTCACCGAACTGGATAATGCCTTGAAGGACAGCCATCTCTTCGGCTTCCATGGAGTCTATCTCACTAACAGACCCAAAGAAGGATACAGATTAAAATATTTTTCTGTTTCTTTTATAAAGAATTTGAAAACTTTATCTCTCTTCTATGTTTCAGCTATCTTTCAAACACTATGGTTAATGGGGCTTCAAATGTGGTTACAGGCCGGCTACATTTGCTCAAGCTGCAAAACTTAGACGAAAGGCAGCTGCTAAAGAGAAAGAACTTGCAAAAGGTAAGTTGAACACTATTGGTGAAATCGTAGAGGAATCTATAAATAGGCATCTTTTATAACCAAAGGTAACTCAAAAATACTTCCTCTGTAACTAAATTTAATAAGAAAACTCTTGCCATGAAAGAAGGACAAAAGAATAAAAAGAGATTTTTTTTTTTTTTTTTTCCTTTTTTACTTGGAAGTAGACTCCTATTCCTTCTCTTATGGTAATTGACAAAAGAAGATGCCTTAATATGTTAGTGAACACAGAGACCATACAGTTTTACTTCCTTTGCCAAAGATTATGAGGCTCCAAGGTTCGATTTATGGGGCTTCTTGATAATGATCTCTACTTAGTTTCACCGTAGCATCAAATTAATTAAAAATTTGTGACGGATTCTACTTAGTTTCCACGTAGCATCAAGTTAATTAAAAATTTGTGACAGATTCATAAATCATTTGACATTTTTGAGAACCTTTTACTAAACCAGGTATATCTACACCTTTTTGTGTTTCAAGTGTTAGCTGCATAGTTGTCCTTTAACATGGCAAAAATGAAAGAAACAGGAGTTGATGCGTACCCATGCAACAACGGAAAGGTTGTCTGCATGGTTTATGAAGAACACTACTGAAAGATATAATTTAAAGTTTGAAAAGAATAAAAATGGTTCTTTCTAAGAATTCTGTTCTGCCTCTCCTGGCCATGTTACTGAGAGTGCTTCTCAAATGTGTTGTTTTGTGCTTCATGTGGGACTTGTGTCTTTAAATGCTAGATAACTCTCTATATATGTGCCGATTCTTCTGTTCTTTTTAAAGGTACCCCAGTTGTCTGCAGAATGCTCATGGATTTTGTGTATAATGAAACACATCTTTGCTGACTTCATCGTTCTTATGTTTGCATACTACAATCACTTATCTTCCTGTCATATATTTGCTCCTTGTTTTCCTTCTTTCTTATGGTTACGGTACTACTATTTTCTTCTGAAAGTCTTTGCAATATTTCAGTTCAAGATTTGCACACTAAGGAAGCAAAAGGATCTTTCGATGTGTATTTCAAATCACTCTTGGCCTTAAAGGTAAACTAAGATTCCATAAGAAACACTTGTGGAAACATTAGTTGGTTTTGAATTTTTCATTTATGTTTTTTTAAAACTTTTGTGGCTTCAACTATTTGATAAGGATTGAATCCTTTCTTGTGATTGATTGGCTTGAGTTTTATAGGTATTGACTCTTACTGCCCTTAGTTGGCAGTTTTGGGGTGTTCCTGTGGCTGTCATTCCACAACAGTTACTTCAACCTTTCGGTAATAATTTTTTTTTTCTTAAAATGGTGATGATTTTATTAATCATAAGCTAGAGTTACAGAGGTGTAGTTTTACAACAATAGTGATACAAGACTCTGTATGCTTCAAAGACGTGTTGCCCTTTACATGCTTAGTATTAATGTAAACGGAGTTCAACCTTTCGGTAATAAGTCCATGCATACATTTTCTCTTCCAAGACTACTATGTACTTTTGTTTCTTCTGAGGCCCAGAAAAATGTACTGCAGTTGTTTGGTGCGATTTTTTGTTTTTTATGAGTTTGATATTGCTATCTCCCCATGGCTGTCTTTTTAGTTGCTTTTCCAACTTCTTTCTTTGCATGAAAACTGATAATATGTGATTCTTCTTGAACCTTTATGATTATTCTCAAACAATGAGCAAACTGTTATAAACATTTTGAACTTCTTTATTTAAAGTTCCACTAGTTATTGTAGTCACACATGCCCATAATCTGGAAGATTAGAAGGTTAGTCACCCAAGCCACTTATTTCAATACATATTGCAAAATTTTGAAAAATTGAAAAACTCAACAATTATAGAAGTTAATGATCAATAGATTTTTAACTTTAGTTGCTTCTCCCTCTTTAGGAATACTATTATCTTATTTTTCATTAGCTCATTAGGCACATGTTTATGTATATCATTTTTCTTAAGTGGAGTTATGTATAAGTTTATATATGTATCTACTTGGGTTAGGTTTTTCAAATTAGACCCGTCCTGGAACCAAATTTATGATGGGTTTTTACAGAAACTTGACTCCACCGGGTAAAATGATGAATCTGTCCCTGCTATCCCTAGTCCTGTAGGACTAATTAAAGTCCATCATCCTTCAGTCTTGTTGTTTCTGAAGACGCACTTCATAATGAATTTAGCTCCAGACCAGGTAGTCTTCTTTAATTTAGTGTCGACATTCATTGTGGGACATGTCAGGTGAGTGTGAGTTTTCTCTTTTAAAAAAAGAAAGGAAGTGTGAGATTGTCTTTGAGCCCTCCTGTATATTTTTCATCTGCATAAGAGGAGGAAACATAGAGAGGAGGATGCACATTTACTCCTCTTATTCTGAACTTGTTGGGTAGGCAAAACCTTCCTCGCGGTCATCTTGAGGAGAGGGTGCAGGGGAGGCGTTGGTTTCTTGCAGGGAGGATCTATCTCTATTCTCCCAGAGTTTTATTTATGCATTTTATCTATACTTACGTAATTTTACCAAATATTACATAATACCATGCATAATATGTTATAGAATAATATAAAAAACATAACTAATATAAATATAATATAGTATCTCATTCAGAAGAATTATATTATTTATGTTGAACATCATTATGATGTAATTTAGTATTACAACTATGGCAAATATCTACTTTTTGTAATGTATAATATAAGATTACATTATTGACTAGAGTGAGTCAAACAAATATCCTTATTTTTACGTCACTGACTAAAGTGGTGTAAAGAAGCTAAAACTCAATGAGCTCTCTAATAAGGGTACGGAGCCTATTTGTTAAGATAAAGTTTAGAATCCCATTTCCAATTATATTGCCCTCTCAAACATCTTAGAGAAGGTTGTTCAAAGTTGTGATTTTTTGAACCTATGCAGAATCACATTTAGTCTTCAAAAAAACACCATAACTTATTTGGAGTCCATGTAGATGGGTATGATTTATTTATTGATGAAAGCACGTGATTTTATTAGGCAATAGCGGACCCAAAAAATGAAGGTACATTATTAGTTGTAGGTTCCCATACAACAGAGGATTGTAGGGTAACCCCCTCCTTTGCTGGAGAGCTTGACAAGGAATTGGCAGACCTCAGAGTACAAGTCCACTCACAGATACGCCCCTCAGCTAGTGCATGGATCTCTCTAAATACATAAGCAAATCTCAAAGGAGGTCAAACCTCCTTCATGCCCCATTTGTTGACTTCCTCGAATCCCCATTAATACATAGCTGTCCTGAGAGATGAGCTCTAAAGCACCCCTCAGCTAATGCATGGATCTCTCTAAATGCATAAGCAAATCTGAAAGGAGGTCAAACCTCCTTCATGCCCCATTTGATGACATTGCTCGAATCCCCATCAATACATTGCTGTCCTGAGAGGCAAGCTCTAGAGTACCCAAGTCCAAATAAAAGGCCATGAAGCTCCACCAAAAGTCGAGTCCTCAATGTCACATGGCCCAGCAAAGGATAGTATGTCTGGTTTCTAAAAACATCAATAAAACTTGTCAGACACGAATTTTGAGTTGGTAAGACATCAAAGTTTAACTTTAGAAGTCCAACTGGTGGAGCTGAGATGGGTGTGATATTTGATCTGACCCATGTAACCTTAGAATAGTGTAAGTTATTTTAAATAGCAATGTTAAAGTTAATGTCACATAAATACTTGTGTTGCTTCTACTGGAGCTTAAAGAAGAAGGTGCACAGCTAAGGGGGGAACATTAAGTTTAATCCTACATGGATGAACCAGTAGATAGATTTGAATGTATTGGCGTGGATAATGAGTTTCTTAACCTGGCTAGTCATTTTGAGACTGACTTTGGACCCAATTTACATACCAGATTAGGTACCACATTATGAGCTTCTACTTTGTCGTCCACTTGCAGGTGCCCAAAGAGGAAGGCCAATGGGAGCATTAGGAGTTAGTTTATGTGTAGATACTTGTGTGTGTGTGATAGTTTATGTGTAGATACTTGTGTGTGTGTGATAGAGCTGAGGTGCTCTATCTGCTCCTCTTCTATATTTCTCTCTATTTTCTTGATGATCTTTACATCCATCTTTCCCCTTTTTATACATTCTGTTTTTCCCTTCACCCTTCATGCTCACACAACCCACACTTCCTCTAACTAATCTCTGACATCTGTTTGCACTGGACCCTCTTGATTAGGTCACCTGTCCCTTGGTCCCCTTCCTCTTATATACTGATATTAATGGACGCCTAACAGTGTGCCCCAGCCATAAAGTCCATGTAGGACCTACATATTCTCGAGAGTATTAGAAATTAGTTCCTCACAAGTTCACAAGCAGAAAATTCTTGGGTTTAACTTGGCTAGTCATTTTGGGATAGTCCTTGGACTGAGCTTCACAAGAAACAACTTGTAGTCTTTGGGGTTCCTACCTCTATACTTCCAGTTTTTTTTTTTTTTTTTTTTTTTTAAGCATATTTTTTGTTTCTCGTGAAAACAGATTACACCAATTTATAAGAGGATGGCTGTCCCTTACATAAAGAATTGGAGAGAGACAATCTCCTTAGTCATTGAGTCTGCCAGAGAGTTGGCTGATCCCAGAATACAACTCCAATCACTCCCACAGTCTTTTGCAAGTTCAAAAAATCTCCCCAAAAATGTGGAGGAAATGCCAGCGTGTGGTTGTCTTCTTACTGCATCAACGAATGATATTGCTTATATCTCCCTCTGCTCGAAGTCTCCTTGATACTCTTGCTTTGAAACACCTGAGTCCGTGTGGTATCCCACTAAAGTGGAACCATCATGATCAAGTGGTCTGGAAAAAGGTAAGAGAATGGTGCCTACACCGTCTTTGAGAGCTCCCCCCCAAACCAGCTTTCTATCCATCAAAATTGAACTTGAGGAGTTCCTAAGGAGGGCAGATGCAGCATGCCACCCTTGGCTGAGGTGGGTCACCAGCTAGAGTAGCTACCAGTGCCCAGGATGTCCGAAGGGAAGCCCCTCTAATTGCCTGGTGGAACCTCTTATTGAGCTACCAGGCAATGATTTTTCCCTTGATATTCCACTACTTCCCCCCCTACCTGCTCTTCCTTGAAAAATTCTGAGGCTTTTTTCCATGCCAAATAGCCCAGGGTACGTAGGCTAAACAAGAGCTCCACAGGTCACCACTGACTGAAGTAGTGGCGTATAGTATGCACTGTCTGACAATGTTGTTAAAAAAATCAAGTTTCCTAGTTAAGAAGCCAGAACTTGCCCAGAGTAAACTGCTGACTTGAAGTACGAAATTGCTTCTTAAAATAGGACTTCTAATTGAAGCCTTCACCAAAATAGCAAGTTGCTGACTGAGACTTCCCTAGAAATACAACTTGAGACTATTCCTAGTTTAAGGATCTCTACATTAGGAACTTTGTGCCCAAATAGGAAACTCAGGCTTAAGTCTTTTTCTTCTTGTTTCATTTTCACTTTTGGGAGCTATTAAATGAACATTTCTGTATGATCTCATGATCCTCCAAGTTCTTTAGCTCCATCATTTTTGGAAACTTGGACTTTCTTATTCTCCAACAGATTTCATTGATTCTCACTATTATTCCTCTGGTTACTAAAATTTTGTGGGGCACAGTTGAATCCATGCTTGTACTGAGCACCTTTTCAATATTAGTTGTAAGGGCATTCCACATCCTCATTTATTTCTAGATAAATAGGCCACAAAACTCACATTGTGGCTAGTAAAGGCACTTAAGTTGCCCTTTTTTTTTTTTTTTTTTAGTAGAGTTAAGGGTAAATTGGCATGTTGTTGTCATAGGGGGTGAGGAATTATAGTGTTGAAACTCGTCACAGTTCTTGTAGTTGGTCAATAAGGTGCTTTCTCAAATTGAAACAGAAAGGAGAGGTAGTTTGACTTCAGTTTCTTGTTACTACCCTTTTTCGGACCACTAATGGAAGTTTTGCCTCCTGATCCCCCACTAAGGACATTCTATATTTTCAAACTTGAGTTGGTGCCTCTTCTTCTGCATTAATGTTCTTGTTCTCTTTGGGATACGTCTTCTGCACTTCTTAATACCATGTCTATATAACTTAACAGCGCTTCTCTGCAGGAAAAATATTGTCCTGGAAAGCCGGGGAATCCTTTGCTGGTTATGTTTCGGTAAGAACTTTTGCTCTTGTTGGTTTCTTTAGTTCGTGAAGTTGAACTCTGTTATGACACTGAGAGTGCCACGTCAAACTATCACACTGGCAATTTTACAGTTCTTTGGGCATGACCAATTGCATTTATGTTACGATTGCAGGTTGGAATTGTACCATGGATACTGCTGTCTACGAAAGTGACCAAATTTATTTCTGAGAAGCTCCCTTAGTGGGTGCAGTTTTCTGTGGCGGATGGCGCAGCACATTCGATCACATGTTTTTGTTAAGTAAAGGTCTCATTAATTGTATGCCAGGTTTGTGCCTTGTTTTAGGTTGGAATCGGGCCTTCAAAGAGACCTGTCCAAAGAATTGTTGTAATTGGAACAAATACAATCGCACAAGTTGGTTTTAAACACTTGTCTTTACATTACATAAGACATGTTTCAGGCTGACCACAGTTCTTTTTTCTACTGAGTTCGTGATTTAATATAAATCTACATCAGGAGATACATGTCAATCTCATGTGGCAGTGTATCATTGAGCTCGTGGATTGGACCTTCCACTTGATGAACGAATGTTGGTGGATCTAGCCTCCGTCGTTGGGTACGTAGTGTCAATGTATAATAAAAAATATCATACAAGAAGTTCTATGTTTTATGGTAGTTTGGGTGTCACAACCATGGTTAACAATAGTATTTTTCAACACTCTTGTTTTGTATTTCAAACAAAAGAAACTAGAAAGGTGGGTTCTCTCATGGAAACCCCGAACCCAGAGGAAAATGCCGGATTGGGTGGTTTAATGCCGAGTCACCGGCCAGTTCGGTTCAGTCAACCCTAACCAACATGAACCCGATTCAGGTGCTTTGAGTTTCAGTATGTGACTTTATCTTTATATTGTAGCACCTATTGTTCAATATGTGAATTAAATACTATGGCATCTTATCACATAGTAAGGTATTTTTGTATCTTATCACATATTAAGGTATTTTTCTCCACTAGTATTGGGTGCACAACAAAATTATAAATCATTTATCATTAAGTTTTAATATTCAATAGGTTAATCATTGGTCCAACCAAGCAAACCCGGGTTCGATGGCTGGTCTGGTTTTTAAAACATTGCTGCTGACATAAATAATATTTTATGGCAACAAATTCGTTTTATGGACTGTTTGATTGGGCCACTCCGGCATCAGTTATGGGCTTAAAGCTACAGTTTTAGAAAATAAACCTCTCAAACAAGTAATTTTTGGCCCGAATCCACTACGTTATTACGTAAGGGCGGTGATTGTAGGGTTTTTATACCCGCCCGAAGTCGTTCCAGTTAGTTTTTCCCTCACAATTCACAAATCTCCACAGCCGTTTCGGAACTCAGGAGTTCTGAATAGAATCCAGGAAGCGGTTGTGCGGTGGCTGTTTTCGCCTTTTTGGATTACCTTGCGAGGCACTTGTAGTTTCTGCACCATGTACGGAGCTAGAGGGTAAGTTGAATCGATCTGCTCATTCCTTGTGAAGAATTTTTTTGCGTGTTTTGTGGAATCTGATCAATCTGTATCTGGAATATTTGGTTGTCATATGTTTCTGAGGATGTTGGATACTTGGTTGTGTCTTGTGTTGGTACTCTTGATTCTGTTTTTATGTTTTTTGATGCGTTGTCTGGTTTGAACCTCTGATCTCTTTTATGGGATTTTAAATGGTAGAATTAAAAGGGGATGAATATGGACTATGTTGTTATTGTTTGCTTTGATTTTCTGGGCAGTGTTGTTTTAAGATCATCTCGTCTTAATATTAGGGTCTGAGGTAGGATTTCTCCGTTCCACTGTATCAGATGCACGAAGACCCCAGTCGTGCTTCTGGTTTTCATTCCCATCATCATATTGAAGTTGAAGTTCAGGATTTTTTTCAAAAGTGGTCGCCTGTACATTGAATAGCACATGTGATCAAAGTATTTCCCTGCCTGGTTTTTTTATTGTATTCAGGCAGTCTTTAAGATATTCCTACCTAAAATAAAATGTATAATGCTTTTAAAAATATCTTCTGGTTCCGGTAATTTTTTGAGGAGCACATGATGATGTTAAGATCGTTTTAGTATTTTAATTTTATTGAGAATATGTATTTCTTAATCGTTTGAGGAAATGGCGGTTGTTAACTGAACCACAATGGGTTGCACTGAAACTTTTATTTTGTCGATGACCAAAATAGTTATTCATGTCAATCAGAGTTCCATGAGGAAAAAGGATAAAAAATACCACCATTTATTTGAAGATTTTAGATTCTATTGAGAATAAAATGTTTGCTTTTGGAGATAATAAAGGCATCTAAGTATTTACGTTATTTGTGAAAGATTTCCTTAATATTCTTACTTATATGGATAATGGATGCTCGCTTTTAAGTCTGTATCATCAACAAAAATGTGATAGCAATGGAGTGGACAAAATTTTTTGGGTTGGGGTCTGGACTACCATCCTGTGGGGGTGCATGTTTGATTGATACACTTTCCAACAAAAGACTTTCATGAATAAGGATCAAAACACAAATCTCACTTATATGGGACTTGTTGGTCAATCTGGTTTCATCTTCAATCTACTTGCTACTTCTTTCTTCAGTTAGATCAACTTGTGTTTCCTAGTGTCTTTTTTTGCTGAGGCCTAGCTTTCTCTAATTCATCATCAAAGTCCTGGTCAAAGGCTTCTGGGGCTCATGAGGTCCAAGTATGTTTTTCCCATTTTATTAGGTAGCATGGTATGTGGTTGTTTTGTCACTTCGATGTGCTTGATAGATAGTTATCTGTCTTGGTCCGTAAAGTATTTGAGCCTTGGACTTTAAACCTCTTTTATCTCTTTCTGGTGATTTTAACTGGCTTGATTGTTTAGCTGCTGTATGGACTGTTGTTTTTCCTTCTTTTTATTTTGTTCCATATATGTGCTTTTTGAGGCGTTTTGTCTCCTTCCAATTTCTCTTGCATATGATGTCTTACACTTGATCGCTGAACTTCCAGGTAAGTTCTTATGTAGACAAGTTTGCAACTGATGCATAAGTTGTACTTTGTATCTGTCAGATAGTAATGTTGTTTCTAGAGTAAGCAGTCTATTCCCTCAGAAGAATTGCTGGAATTTGCTTCCTCTGCTCAGAATTTTTTTTGATTTTTTCTTAATCACATGTTTGTCGTTTTGCTTCCTCTGTTTTCAAAGTCTTCAGAAATGTGCACATTTTCTTGTCACATATAATTCATTGGTCAGGTCATATTGTTTTTAGAGTAGTGTCTTGTTCATGTCAACCTGGTTTGGTTTCTCTGACATTTTGTGCTTTATAAGTAAGGATAAAGAAGGGATTGGTTCAGCTACATCTATTTTTTATGATTTTGTCGACTCTGATCTGTGTGTCTGGTCTTTGACATAAATATTTGAAGTTGCGCCTTTCTGGTGTTCTTGGTAGTTTACACTCTCAAGTGTATATAATCCCCTGCGACCTATAATTATTTTAGATAAAAGATAATTGGAAAAAGAAATCCGAATTATTAGGATCATCTTTTCCGAGATCGCTCATAAGATGGGAATGCTGCACTAATGATTAGCAAGATCTTTCTGAGGTTGACATACTTGGTATAAGAATCATTAAATTTCCTTGATTTCGAAAAGACCATTAGTTAGCTGCATTATCCAAATCTCTTGGTAAAGTTTCCTGCAAGTTTTTTTTAGTGTTAGACAAGAATAATCTTCTGTTGTCCCTTTTGACCATATCTCTGAACATCTCATATGCTAAACATTTCAGTAGGGTTTCTTCCTAGATTCCTAGACTGTTGAGTTTTGGTTTCTTCATGGCAGATGCCCTGAACTTTTGGTCTATTCTTAAAGCTTTGTTTTGTTATGCCCATTTCATAATGGGATTTGTTAGTTGATTTTGCCTGTGAGGCAGTTAGTTTTTTTACAATGAGTCCCCAAAGAAATGTTACTTCTTGTTTCTTTTTGTCGTAGGAAGCCCCGGAGAGATGTTACAATGAGGCCCCGTAGTTTTTGAACTCTAGTGTGTTTTGGAACTTTATTGTATTAATTACTTCTCTTTTTTCAGTGTTGGCAGACTGCTTTTACCAATTGCCCTGCTTATTGAACTTTTTCAAGTTCTGTGTTAGTGACAGCATGATTTGAAAGTGGACTGTAACTAATGCTGTTGGAAATCCTCTCTAGTGTTAATAGGATTAGCCTCACAATAGGTTTGGATGTGATATGATTTATTTAGAGGTGATCACCTCCATGTAACTCATAATCCCTTTTTAATCTCTTTTATGTGCTATTTTGGTCTAATTGTCCCAGTTTTCCTGTCATCTTCAATGCAATTTCCATTTCAAAAAGAATCTTCAATGCAATATTCCTATATTTTTATTGAAACGTAATGAAATTGATAGTTACTGTTTACATGTTTGAACTTGTTCTTTCTGAAATGTTCTATTAAAGTTGAAAGAAGTTAGTCTTTTATGAAATACTTTTAAACTGAAGTCATGAAATCTGTGATTAAGTTTTGATAAAGAACATATCTATGGGTTGGGTCTCTTTATCAACTGGGGCTGAGTGTGGGGGGTGCTCTCCTTTTTTTCTTTTTTTTTCTTCTGGGATGGATATTTGAAGGGCAATGTTGGGGACCGGGGGGGTTTCGGACGGGTACGAAGTCGGCTCAAAGAGACAGCGAATGATAGATTCAAATCCATACTTCGCAGTTGGCGGCGGTGGAGCTGGTGGCTATCCACCTTACAGCTATGGTGGTCTTCCTTCTTTTCCAGTGGTCCGCTTGCGAGGCCTCCCTTTCAACTGCTGTGATATCGATGTTCTCAAGTTCTTTACAGGCTTGGATGTTGTTGACGTCCTTATGGTCAACAAGAATGGGCGCTTCTCTGGGGAAGGGTTCGTCGTATTTGCTTCTCCTATGCAAGCTGAATTCGCGCTCCAGCGTGACCGCCAAAACATGGGGCGCAGGTATGTGGAAGTATTCAGATGCAAGAAGCAGGATTATTACAGTGCGATTGCTGCTGAGGTGAATGAAGGCTTCGATAACCATTATCAGTCTCCCCCGCCTACACACACTAAAAAGTCTTTTGACAAAGATCAGCTGGAGTACACTGAAATCCTCAAGCTCCGTGGGCTTCCTTTTTCAGTAACCAAGGCTGATATAGTTGATTTCTTCAATGAATTTGAGCTGAATGAGGACAACATACATATTGCGTGTCGGCCAGATGGTAAAGCTACTGGGGAAGCATATGTTGAATTTGTTTCAGCAGATGAGGCTAGGCGTGCCATGTCTAAGGATAAAATGACTATCGGATCGAGGTACGTGGAGCTGTTCCCTTCAACTCCAGATGAAGCGAGGCGAGCAGAGTCTAGGTCTCGGCAGTAAGGCAGTTATATGTAGCACAGTCCTTCTGTTTCACTGTAGATTTCTTCCTCTGATGTCTTGGCACTGAACCTGCCATATTTGTCTGGGTTAAGTGTTGTTTGTTCTCTCTTATCAAGCTGTGCTTGCATCTTATGATAGAAGTAATGAACCAGTGTGCCTTTTGGTCTTTTTTCTGTAGAAGATGTATCAGTAGGATATGATATATGTTTTTTATATACTTTATACAATTGAGTTCAAAATGGGGTAGAGTTTCTGACTGAAACTAATTTTGGAACTGGGATTTGTGGAAACTGTTGTGATCATAAGCAAATATGAAACATCTCATTGAAACTACGGGGGGTATTTAGTGTGTGCATATAAGTTTTCTTACTAACAATCAGGGGTATTTGCCATGTCGTTGAGAAGGAAACATGATTCCTGTTAGTTAAGCCGATAATTTGAGACAGTCTGGGTTTTTGTGCCTGAAAAATATGGTGCTGGCCGAGCTTTTATCAGAATGTTCAAGTTGCAGATGGCGAATAAAATACATATCTCCATTGTATCCATTTATCCAAATTGCTTTTATTGAGTTGTCATTGATAGTTATTGACACCATCGTTGGGGTTCCCGAGTTCATACTATGATTTGTTGGGAGTAATTTCGTAAATAACCACTGTTCTTCTGCGGTGACTTTGGCTGCCTCACTTCAACAACAGAGAAATCTAATTCCGAAATACATGCTACAGTTTATCTTGGTGATAGTTATTTATTTACAAAGCAAAATTATAAAAAAAATCTTGATTGTATTGGGACGAACGATTAGCTAGACCATCAAACGTCCATTGGCCCGTCTGGCCAGTAGACGAAATTTTCACGAAAATGTTGTCTCATGCTAACAAATTTTTCATCATGTTTAATATATTATTATATGGAGTGAGTGTTTGAATATATTGTGTATTTCGCAGACAACATATTCATATGTTGAGCATATTACACTATTATTGCTTCTTTATATTGTTTTTATTGTGTAGTCAGTAGACTGTATTTACTTAATTCAAATATGAAGTTGATATCGTGTGTTAATCCCATCTAAAAATGGATATAGCTTGTACTTTATACTACTAGGATTTTTTTTAAGTGTTTTTATTATTGATTATTTCTTCTATATCATAGGATGATATTGAAATGATGTATCTGAGCGACAATAGTTTCACGATCCGTAATATTAGTTGTCTTATCTTAACATATTTTTTCATCATGTTTAACATATTATTATATGGAGCAATGTTAACACTGTAATGCTTGAATTTATTGTCCACTTTTATAGATGACATATATATATATATATATATATATATATATATATATATATATATATATATATATATGTTGTGCATATTCCACTGCCATTGCGTCTTTATGATGTTGTTCTTGTGTGAATAATATGTTGTATTTATCAAATTCAAATGAGTTGATATGGTGTGTTAATTGCATGTAGTAATTGATATAGTTTGTACTTTGTACTACCCTGATTTTTAAGCATTTTTATTCTTGATTATCTCTTCTATATCATGGGGCAGTACAGTTATTATGTGTCTTAGCCACACAAATTAACTATCCGTAACATATTAGTTGTCTTATGATAACATTTTATTGTTGTCATGTTTAACATATTATTATATGTAGCAATATAAACATTCCAGTTTGAATATATATGTTATCTTTTTCATAGACGATATATACACAAGTTGAGCATATTCCACTGCCATTGCTTCTTTATATTGTTATTGTATTTACTAAATTCAAATAAGGAGTAGAAATGTATATTTCTTGTGTACTACCTTCATTATAATAATGTGTTCAATTACTTTACTCGTTATTTGTCATACAACTTATTTGCTATGTACCATCTAGCAATTAGTAATGTTGAGGTTTGCCACCACAATGAAATGCATGATGCTACCACCCTTAATAGTGAAGCACTTGTTATGGGGTTTATTTGTTTTTTCATATATTCAATTATTTTATTTTTTATATGTAGGGTTAGGTTCTATTATAAGCTATTGAGTTTTTATTTCTATTATCTTAAAGTTGGGACTCGATGATATGTATCCAAGTCGGCTAATAAATTTTTTCGGTCTTGAAAAAACTAATGCATACAAGAACTTGTTTGAGTTAATGTTATGATCCTTATTAAAGTGTCTACCTTTCTTTGTTCCATCAGCTCTAGAGCTTTTGACACATTGGCTAGGGGATGTTATTTCCTACGAAGTCTCATAAGCTTTTCATGGTTTTTGCATGAAACACCTATGCTCTAACTTTTATGACTAATTAAAGGATAAGGAATCTATAATGGCAAAGTGCACGTACATTATAGAGTAGCTGAGTACAATGATATACTAAATGAGATTAAAGACAAAAAACTTGAGGCAGGTAGATGGATTGAAGAACTCCCTATAGATCTTTGGACAAACTCAAATTTCCCGTTTCCTAGAAATGGTGTGTTGAATGCAAATACTTCTGAGAAGCAATATTGATAGAAGCTAGAACTTTGCCTATTTAATCATTGGTTGAAAGAATAAGGGAGAAATTGTATCAATATATCGATGACTCCATATTTCATTATTAATTGGTCTTATTGTTTAAGTCTTCTCAAAGTCTCACTTTTAATGGAGATTAGAGAATACGTGAAAAAAATAATCGTCGCCTGAGAGATTCGAACTCTCGCGGGGAAACCCCATGTACTTAGCAGGCACACGCCTTAACCACTCGGCCAAAGCGACTATTTGTCGATATATAAATCTGATTTGTTTACTTATCGTGTTTATTCTGCGTCGCTGTGCAGTTCGTTTTCTTCGTTGGACTTGTACTTTCGGAAGGAAAGCAGAAATTCAGCGAAGAGGAGAGCGCGGAGATGGTGTACGCAGTTCAGACCCACCATGTATACCCCATCGGGGGGGTTCAGCTTCAAATTCCTCATAGATGCGGATGCCTGAAAAATCCCTCCAAGTTGATTCTCACGGTTTCTGCTCTTGCGCGGCCAATCATGGCCGCCGCCGCACACAGCAAAAAGCCTAAGAATCTTCGGTTCCCACGTCGTGCAAAGGTCCCTCCGGAGCCGAATACGCCTACATTTACAAAGAAAAGGACCCCCCGCGAAAATGCATCCGAGACGAATTCAGATTATATGCAGGGGAGAGAAGAGGAAGACGACCCAACTTGGTCCCCGGACGAAATAGAGGCAATATCCTCACTTTTCCGGGGGAGAATTCCCCAGAAACCCGGAAAGGCGGCGAAGCCGAGGCCCCTGCCGCTTCCCTTGCCCTACAAAATCCGACCCATGGGGTACCCAACTCCCAAAAGACACATCAGAGAAGTCTCTCGTCTCCGATTGTCCTCGCGTTCTTCCTTCTCTAGCAGGGTGTACAAGGACCCGCAAAAGCTCGTCGGCATAGCTAGAGAGATAAGCAGACTTCCTTCGGAGACGGATGTTGCGCAAGTTCTGGACAGATGGCTCGGGTTCCTCCGTAAAGGCTCTCTCTCGATGACGATTCGGGAGTTGGGTCACATGGGTCTCCCCGAAAGAGCCTTACAGACGTTCTGTTGGGCTCAGAAGCAGTCCCAGTTCTACCCTGATGATAGGATTCTTGCTTCGACCGTGGAGATTTTGGCGAGGACCAAAGGACTGAAAAAGCCAATCGATTTGGAGAAGTTTGTGAATTCGGCAAGCAGGACGGTGATCGAGGCCATGGCCAGGGGGTTGATCAGAGCTGGGAGTTTCCATCTCGCTCGAAAGCTTCTCTTGATAGCCAAAGACAACAACAGAACACTGGGTGCAGGTATTCATGCGAAGCTTATACTGGAATTGGGGAAAGACCCTGATAGACATAGACTCGTATCTGCTTTGCTTGACGAATTGGGAGAGAGGGAGGACTTGGATTTGAAGCAGCAGGACTGTACAGCCATTATGAAAGTGTGCATCAGATTAGGGAAGTTCGAAGCCGTGGAGAGCCTCTTCAGTTGGTATAAAGAATTGGGCAACGATCCAAGTCTCGTGATGTACACCACTGTGGTTCATAGCAGGTACTGTGAAAAGAAATACAGAGAGGCGCTGATGCTGGTTTGGGAGATTGAGGAACTGAACTTCACTTTGGATCTTCCAGCTTACCGGGTTGTTATAAGATTATGTGTTGCTCTGGGTGATTTGTCAAGGGCTGCTAGATATTTCTCAAAGATGAAGGAAGCTGGATTCTCACCTCCTTATGATATTTACCGTGATATGCTGAAGATCTATGTGAGTTCAGGTATGCGGACCAAGGTTGAAGAGGTACGCAAGGAGGTGGAAATGGGAGAGTTTAACTTGGATAAGGAGATGCTGTCCTTATTATCAGATATGAAAGGAAGCAAAACGAGCTGATAATTCTTGAAATGAGGTTTCCTCATTCTTGTTTCAAGGGCTGCTGTATATAGAACTAAATGCTCTGTTTAAGATAAGTTTTAGGGGACTTTTGAGATTGTAAGCAACCATTTGTTATATTGCTATAGCAGAATAACAAAACAAAATGATAGAAAGAACGGTTTTTGTTAAACATGTTCTACTGTTGGTATAGCCCTATTCGTTAATTTGGCTGCCAAAAGTTTCAGTACAGCAAGCAAGTGAGAGAGAACATATCAAGCATTTTACTCATTAGATGCACAGAACAAAAGTTAAAGCCACCAAGACAGGTGCTGCTTTTTTTTTTTTTAAATCAAGACAAGTGCTTCTTGAAGCTTTATGTATGAACTATAAACAGCATCACAACTGTAGAACAGGAGAAAGTTACAAACAGAAAGGATAAGCGCCATTGAAGTCCACGACTTGTTCCTATACCCACGAGACAACGGTAGCTGTCAGGAAGAATCTTTATTGCTAAGAGCTGAGGTGAAACCTGGCTATGCTTCTTGGATCTGAAAGTTAAATGTATGATCCTTCCAAACACCTTTCTCCAAGTATGTTTCATAGATGCTAACTTCTCCGTTGGCTTTCACTAAAAGTACCGCTGAACTTCTTGTGCCATAGCGTCCCTGAAATTGTTAGAAGTGTTAGCTTGTTTTCGTTAAATGGGATGGGAAGAAGAAACAATGGAGTACCTCACGAGGGGCAAAGGGAGTTATTGACTATACCCGTTGGCCTTCAGCATCTACAAATATGGAGCTTAGTTTTAATTCCCACTCAGAATCAGCACCTGTGTTAGGCAACCTTGCCCTTTCAGCTTTTACGGTGTCTCTCATAAGCAGTTCCACCATGTCTTTCTTTGGGAGCTCTTCACTTCCATATTTTGATAGCAGCTGGATAAAATTTCTACCCAACCGCTCAGCCTGCATATATTTTCATCAATCAGACAAGCGATGCACTTGTTGAACAAAATCTGAAAATTACTTGAAACATGTGGAATAATCATTATAACACATCTTTCCTCCCCCCATTGAACATAGAAACAGGACTGCAATCAGTGAATTATAGGTCATGATTATAATTTCTTTGGATTCTAGAAGATACGACTAACTCCATACTATAATACAAAATGTTGTCTAGTGAAAGAGATGCAAAAACACCAAGGTCTCTGAAGAGTTTCAAGGATTTCCTTATAGAGAAGGATACGATCTTTAGCCACATGCTCCTAAGAAACTAAATCCTGAATATTATGTCTTACAAGGGAATCATTTCCTGCACCCAAATAAAGAAGGCTGCCTTAAATGGACTTATATAGCGCTCACAGTATAGAAAACTGCCCAGTTCCTGACTGCTTCAGTGGAAAAGTCAGGATAACTATATTTTTTCAGTGTGTACTCCAGCATAATTATGGTAATTTCACTGAAAAATGAGACAATGATCATGAGGGGATGAAGAACTAATTTAATTTCAAGTATTTGTTCATAGTGCTTCTCCAATAATAACATTAAGACAAATTATCTCCCATCGTCTTTCATATAGAATAGGAGGGGTTCACCGCTATAAAAGTAATATTCAATATTTTGTCAAATGAATCAACTACAGGAACACAATTTATAATTAGTAAGATAAAGCTAAAGCATCCAGAATAACCTTGGAACAAGGACAATAACTAAAAGGTGCATGATTTCATTTTACTACTTGCCTTATGCCAAGGAGAGTCTAGTTTTGCATTTGAGAGAACATGAAGTCCAGGGAGCACATCCTGAATTGAAACAGGCTCACCCTTTGGCCTATTAGAGATGTAGACCATGCTTTTGGAACATATATCAACCAATATGAGATTAAACCCATTATAATGGTCAGCCTCTGCAGCTACCTCCTCTGCAAACTTAAGAGGGCTCTTTCGACTCTGCACTTAAGACAGCAAATAAAGAGCTCAGAGATAGGCCACTGATGTCACTAGAATAGCTAAAGAAAAAGGAAAAATTTAACAGTTGGCTGAAAAAACAATGCAGACAGATGGAGCCACGGACATGACTTAATCTAAAAGATATTAGGACTTTGGAAGAAAAAGATAGGTAAGAAAGATGAGTAAGCCAAAATTAAGTTAATCACACAAACTAAGTATTGCATTTTTAAATGAAAGAGGGTATATGAGGTAACACAACTGTTTATCACTTAAATCAACCTTTACCAGGTTGAGATGGAGATCCTTGTATCTCTAGCATGGCTTGCCATATGTATATGTGGAAGCTCATACCAGAATTTTGATGCTATGTCGTAGTCTCCAGAAAAGATGAGAAGACATGATGTTCCTCTTCGTTACTAATTTACTACTAAGACTAGTAAAAGACTGTATAAATGCTGAACCTGCTGACCTCCAAAAAACGCAGAGGTAAGTTGCCCCTGCTCTTTGCTTCGGGGAACGGGTTAGGTTCCATCACGTTTGTTAAAAATGCTATTCGTCCGTCTCTTTTGCAGGCCATCCACGTACCCCCAGCCAGGCAATCTTTCCCTCCCAATATTTGTGAAGAGTCATCCCACCAATGAATTGGTTTAGTCGGCCTGTATGCAACAATCAACCAATTTTAGTCCTCAGAGCATGTATATCTATATGTAAGTAGCCAGAAACATTCTGCCATGAATCAAGTGTAGGAGGTCGCGCTATTCGGATTCTGTTAGGCAATACCATAAACAGGTGACAAAGAAACGAAAGACCCACAATTCATACTGCCCAAATTCGTGAGAACGAAGAAGAACTCAAAATGATCCAATCCATATAACAATCGACACTGCATAGTTTCCCCAGTAACCTCTTTCAAGAGATTGCGATTAAGAGAAGAAGATAAGATACAGTAAACAAACAAATTCATTCAAACCGACCTGTCGTGCAATTCATCTCTGTTTAGTAGAAGGAGAAGTGGGAACCGAGGATCAGACTGCCAAAGCCACACCGCAATACACATGCCTTCTTCTCGATGAACCAACCACAGTAAGCGACGAAGCCACTTGAACTGCCCCTGGCTTCGCTTTATAGGCAATTTTAGATGAAATTAAAGCGGTGAAAGTTCCAAAGAACATGCGCAATTTGGGACATAACTCAGTGGTCCTATTGCTGCGGGAGGTCTTGAGGATTGGAGACAATGAAAATTTGTATTTTTGGGAGTTTGTAACTGCCGTTTCAAAAAAGAAAAAGTTCCAAAGAAGCTCAACTGCACGCTTAGACAGTGGTGGCTGTCAACCTGTCACGGCTAGAAACAATTTACTCCCCACTCGAAAGAAGAAGAAAGAAGCTCGACGGAAGAAGAACCCAGACTCGTGCCCATTAAGACGAAGACGGTTACTGCTAATGCAATCGTGAGCAGGAATGAAGCAAATTTTCCCTATAAGAATAGAAAGTGAAAAAATACCAACTACCCAAACTACCAGAAAATTTTGCTGGTGCGCTACAGACGGAGGCGTGGAGTTTGGAGCAACTGAAATAAGGAAGCGGTTCCATGGTGCTGCCAACTGCCAAGCAAGCGGAACCAGGTTGATTCTTCCATTAATTAATCCTAATTCAAACCGGCGGCTTTTTGCTTTTCCGCCGCATTCCTCTTCCTACCGTGCCTTAGTTTTGCTTTACATTAACTCGGATAAACATGGACAAGGGAAAAAAGCAAACATGAATTTCTTAACTGCAATTGACACCCTGTTTTGAAGTTAAACGCCAGTGGGAGCTCCTGGTTTTCGTCTTCCATGGCTCTTCAAACTCTCAATTCATTCCCTGATTTCCTTCTGCCCCTGGAGTTGGAACAGGTCGCCTAATTTTATGAAAAATAATTGCTTTCTCTATATCCTTAATTGGTATATATTGCGTTTCAAATAAAGCTACCTTGGGAAGCAAAATCATAAAAAAGCCAAGATAGAGTTACATGTAATGGAACTTTAATATTCAATATACGAATTAGGCAATATATTAAACATCGGGTCGGGTTTGTAAGTAACCTGACCTGACCCAAACCCAAAAATACCGGTTTCCATTATCAAATTCAACCTGTGGGTTGGGTTTGGGTTTTGAAATACAAACTCAATTTTGGATCGAGTTCGGTCGGGGTTGGGGTCGAGTTCGGTCGGGGTTGGGGTCGAGTTCGGTCGGGGTTGGGGTTGAGTCTGGTCGGGTCGGATTTGTTGCAAATTATGAAGTCTGAACTTACTTGGTAACTAGAACGGAGCCCGGATCCGCTGGCCAAATTGCAGCGTGGCCAAAGCGAATCATGGGGCGCCCAGACATGGATCCGCCCGTGTTGGGCTTAGGTGGCACCCCGTGATTCGTTTGGCCACGCTGCAATTTGGCAAAACCCGTTCATTTGACCTGAAATGGACCCGGCTATAATTGGCCCAAGTACGGTTTTGTTCTCTTGACCCCAATAATAAATTGGTCAAGAACGTGATTTGATAGTAGGAACCAAGAGTAACGGGTTTGGCATCATAGAGAGAAAATAACTGAAGAATTTCAGCAGCATATTTGGCCTATGAAAGATGTTACGTTGTGCCTTGAATCTATATGGGTTGGTAGGCCTATAATTAAACCTGTCTAACTTGGGTTGGGCGTTTTGGGAATTTGACTCTGTAGTAAGGATCTAGGGATTGATCTTTGAAACACTATCTGTCTCTGAGCTATCTCTGAGCTCTACAGTTTGTATCCCTTTTTTGGCTGGCATAGTGAAATCTCTCCTGTCTCTTACTGCCCGTGGATTAGCTACCCTGGCCGAACCACGTAATTCTTTGTGTCTCATTTTACTTGTTATTGATTCACACAGAAAATAATGCAAAGGTGCCATGTCCTTAATAGAGAACTTTGTGTGCAGCTGGCTTATGACGTGGTTTACATTGTTTTGATGACTCCTTGTAAAGAAACGATGTGCCGACTGTTGAAGTAGTGAAGCCAATGCCTACTAAGAACTTTGTGAGACGAAGATACCAAGCTCGAGGGCTTTGCTTTAGCCCATAGAGTGACTTTTGGAGTTGATAGACTATTGTAGGATTAGACGGATCATTGAAACCAGGTGGCTGCTGTGTTGTGTAGTTTTAAAATGATGTAATTCATTTTAATTTATTTTGTATAAGTTTTATCTTATTTCCACAATTGAGATGTATCTCAGATGGGAAAATGCTTGATTAGCATATGAGAGGTCCATCAGATCAAGTTGGTTATAGATCGAGGGAGTAGGGGATGGAGGGTTCGACGTGGCCAGCGGCGGGGGCTCTGACAGTAAACAACAGGGGGAGAGGCAGGAAAGTAATAACGATAGTGGAGGGCAGCGGATCCGAAACATGCATCGACAGCAGTGGCAGCTTGGAGAAGGGAAATGTAGTTTCATCAAATACGACACTGCGAGAGATGTAAGCACGACCATACCGCATGTCAAGACATCGATGTGGGTCGCGGTAGCGAATGCTGAGTTCCAGTGGGATTGAGGCATGAAGGCTCGTGCAAGTAAAGTGAGACCCATCTCGACAATATGGTGGTGTTTACACTTAACTAGACCATTTTGTTGAGACGCTTATGGACATGAGCTAGACACGGCGATGAATTCCACTAGAACGAAGGATTTGATGAAACGAGGAGCTCATGATTTCAGAACCCCCATCAGACGGGAGGATCTTGATTTTGGATGAGCACGAGTTTTCAGCTAGGGCTTTGAACTAAGCAAACGTGGACACGACTTCGATTTTGGAGTGAAGGAGGTAAAGCCAGGTAAAGCTGCTGAAAATTGTCGATACATACAATGTAGTAACGAAAACCATCAAACGGAGTAACCGGAGTTGGCACCACAAATCGATCGAAACAATTTCCAATGGTGATCGAGAAGAAGACGTAGAAACAGGGAATGGCAAAACGGCATATTAATTTGCTAATGCGAAATGATTGACAAATAGAATTTTTATTCAGATAAGAAAGTGTAACATTAAATGAGATACTCAAACCTGTCCTGTTACCAAGGAGAATTGATCGGAGATACTGAAACCTGTCCTGTTACCAAGGAGAATTGATCGGGGCCACTGTCAGCAGATCGTGTCTACCAGCAACAAACCATCCGAAGTTATGTGATGCAAAGCTCCTGAATCTGTGTACCACGTTACATCGTGATTGTCGTCGATATGTGCAGTTGTTGGCCTGAGGTTGCGGTTGGAGTTGGGATGCTTGATTGAATCGATTTCTGTAGTCTAGAGCAACATGACGACCATGCTTGTTGCAAATCTGGCATTGTGGTAGATTAATAGGATTCGACCAGCCAGAAGAGTTGGAGCCACGCCCACCAGAGTTGTTAGAAGGACCTCCGCGGTTGCCACGACCGCGACCTCGGTTGTTGCTAGAGGACCAATTTTAGGAGCTAGGTTCTGTTTGCAACGTTAGATGTTAGAGTGACCAGGAGTGACAGGTTGGCTAGTTGTGTCTGAAGCTCCTGGCGATGCTCCTGAGTTATGAGAAGGATATAGAGATCATTGAAGGGGACGGAGTCAGACTAGGCAGTAACGGTCTGCACGAATGGTTCGAACACGGGTCTGAAACCTCCAACCATGTAATGAACGATAATGCGATTATCCAGCGGTTGACCGGTAGCCGCAAGCTCATCAGCAGTGGACTTTATCTTGTCCAGATATATATTGAGCCATGAAAAGAAGATGATTGAGGCAGGCCTATAGGAGGTATTCGCATAGTGATTCTGGAGCTTCTCCCACATGGCGGTGGCTCTGGTGAGGCCAACAACTCTAGCAAGGGCACTGTTTGACAAGCTCAACAGAAATCAGCTTTGGATTGTTTGGAAGATTCGAAATTGGTTCAGAGGAATTAACAGGGATGACCAACTTCGGTGGGGTGTAAAGGCATTGACTGTTTACTATGAAAGGTGTCATTAGGGATGGCAACGGGTACGGGTTAGCGGGGAACCCGCCCCGACCCAACCCGCTTAAAGCGGGTTCGGGTTTATGTTTTTACCCCGCGGGTCGGATTCGGGTTTGAAGGTAAGGCAGCGGGAGAAGGCAAGCTGATTAGGGTTTGACAGTGTGGGGAGACCAGCCATGCATAAAATGGAAAAAGTGTATTGATTTTGATTTAATTTGATTAAACTGGGTGTACATTGGATTGAACTAAAATGTACATGACCTTAAGTCATATTACTCTGGCATTTTTTTTCTATGATTTACGCAGTGACAAGTGACATCATTCGTCACGTATTAAAAAATAGTTAATTTATATTATATCTAAAAATTATATGTTCTTGATTTAATTAAACCTGTTTATAATATCTGAAAATATTAACCATAGAGCCTGTACCTACCTGAAGCGCAATAGGACAAGTGTCAGGATTTTATTCGCGATTGATAAGATGCGTACCAACCTGTAACTCCCAAGTTCATTTTTAGTTATATTAAAAATAACGAAACAGGGCCCTTTCAGCCACGTGTCGTTCAAATGGAGCTTGTCAAATTCCTCAAGAGTGGGGCCCGTAATGCCGCACCGGCCAGTAAGGAATAAAGGATATGCCCGAAAGAAGAGAGTGGTTACTGTGTAACGCTTCACTCTCACGTGCCGCGTGACCTCTCACGTGTCTTTTTGTCACGTGTGAGTCAGTGACCCACCGCGCGAAAAAGTCATGTGACCAGGTGACAAAAAAAAAAAAAAAACCGAAAAAAATACCCCCCCCCCTTAGTTTAGAGAGAGAGAGAGAGAGAGAAAGAGGAGAGAGGGGGGGATCGAGGAAAATGGGTAAGGTAGTGGAGAAGAAGAAGAAGAAGAAAGGCCGTCCCTCTCTTTTGGATCTCCAAAAGCGAAGCCTCCGACAACAGCAAGAACAGCAATTAGAGCAATTGGGGAAGAATCCCAATTCTGATACGGGAAAACCCAATTCCCAAAACCCTAACCCTCCGACGCACCGCCGGCATACCCGTCGCAACCCTAATCCGGAGGCTGTTGGGGACGGTCGGAATGGCGACGAAGACGACGACGACGACGACGACGATGATGATGATGAGGAGAACAATGGGAAGCGCAGGGAGAAGAAGCTTACGCTTGTGCTACGTTTGCCCCAAAAGGCGGACAATTCGCAGTCGGCCGGGAGGTCGGGATCCGAAGCAGGGGACGACTCCGACGGGGACGAGGATGAGAATGGGGAGACGCCGCTTAAGAGAAGGAAGATCAATGCCGTCGGTGTTGTCGACGGATCGGGGGAATTTAGTGAGGTATTGGCCAAGGGAAAGGTGATTGTTTTTCCTTTTATGCGTTTTCTTACACGGCCGTGGATTTTGTGTTTTTTTATTTTATTTTTATTTTTTTTTGTTTCGAGCGTTTTGAGTTATTGATTGGAAAGGGAAGAGAATTGACTCTTTAGAGAAATTTATGGGTTTTGTCAATCATTGGGCGTGTGAGTGCTGGATCAGATACGGAAAAAAGGTGGCCTTTTTCGATTTTTGAATTTTTCTTTTCCGCTTTGATTTGCAGTTTTGGGGGATTTCGCATTGCTATTTGTCTTAAAAGACGTGTTCTTTTCCCTTTTTAAATAGAGACCTGCTTGGACTTTTTAATTTTTTTCGATGGTCTTTTTGTTTGTTGAAAAATCTCTGTCCATATTTGTGACAGATGAACTTCGATATCCGGAACAGTTCACCGAGTTGACTTTGTCAATTTTCTGTCTTCCGTATTTCTTTTACCTTTAAAGTTCACGACTTGGATTTCTGCGGTACTTTACGATGTTATTTATTGTACTTTTATATTATTGATTGGTCTCGATTTCTAAAATATCTTGAGAACATCTGTTTTATCTTTAAAGTTCTATTTGTCTTTTCTTCTCTTTATTTCTCTGTTTTCTTTTTGTTCCTATTGTTATCATTTGTCATTTGTCCCGTTTCTCTGGTTTTAATTGGATCTTTCATCTACGTTTACCTACTCATTGCATGTGCAAAGGTCTTCAAATTATGTGCGTTTGGAACGATCGGTTCATTTTCGGTGTGTTTCTTCAATTTTAGTGACCGTCTCTCACTCATGTTTAATATTTTTTCAGACAGAGAGACAAATTGCTGCTGCGAAAGCGACAGATTCCCGTCCAGGTGGGTCTTGGTTGAAATTCTCGCAAAAAAATTCCTGTTTATGGAACTCTTTATCTATTTATGTGGTCTTTTGCATTCAGTGGCACCTTCTGTTAACGGGCCCACAACTCCCCTGCCGGATAAGAAGTTGCTGATTTTTATTCTCGATCGGCTTCAGAAGTACGTTTGCGGATTCTCATTACCTCTTAATTCTTTTTGAAAATGTCCTTACCTCTTAATATTTGATTATTTAGTTTGTTTTTGTACTCAAGTCTTAGTTCCGACTTCAAAGTTCTGTACTAATGTGATGTGTTGACAGGAAAGATTCTTATGGAGTTTTTTCAGAACCTGTGGATCCGAATGAGGTTGATTTTTTTATCATATCATCTTGATTCCGTACTTGTGCATGCATTTTGTTTCTTTATTCTTGCTCCTGTCCCTTACATCAACTTTTTGATGAAGTACTTATTCCATTTGAACTGAGTTTTCATGCTCCCTATTTACAGCTGCCAGACTACCATGAAGTCATAGAACATCCTATGGATTTTGGCACTGTGAGGAACAAACTTTCTTCTGGAGCATATGCCAATCTGGAACAATTTGAGGTCGGTTGAAGGAGGTTCCAGACGGGTCTTAATTTCTATGATTTTTTCTTTACCAGTTTTAAGAATGAAATATATCTTCTTCCATTTTGTGAAACTGCTGGTTTAAGGCAATTCAAACGTGTATTTCTCATATTAAAGTTGCTTGTCCTGTTAGTGGTCTAAGAAAATTTCGTTTTCCTGATTCCATTCAAACACATAAATGGAATCTTTTGACTTAGCGTTTTCTAATTGCTACTTTTGCAGTTCAATGTTGTTGCTACTCTAATCTCTCCAATGATGCATAATTTGCATTCCTGCTTGTTTTCTAGAATTCAGATTTTACTAGTTGAGATTAAGGATTGACATGTCCTTTTGAATTTGGCTATCTTTATGGCTTAATCCATTTGATCCTCTGCATAGTCCTTTGAGAAGATTGAAGCACAGTGCTGGAGTAACACTTTTAAGGGGAGCAAGTGTATATATTTGGCAGTATGCAGAAACACAGGATGGAACTTGCCTTTCTTCTAAAAGAAAGCTTTTTAATTTGAAATGCAAAGATTAACATTAAATCACTGCCGGGGAGCTTCAATGACACAAAACGTTCTAAGAGTTGTGTTTTGGTGAGGTTGTATTTCTTGAAGCTTGTCTGGTTGTTTTGCGCTTAATTTACATAAATAATTTAAAGACGCCCTTCAAAGGCCTAATAAAGATTAAGACTACTAAATGTGACACAGTGATAGGCGGTTGGGCAGTGTACATACTCAGCTTGCATGCAATGCGGGAGTTGGCATTGGATTGCTAGCTCTGGTGTTGCTACTATCTCGTCTGGGCATGTTGTCTTGTCCACACATCACTCAAATACCAAAATTGAAGAAATTATCTTTGAATGTTCGCAACAACTGTCCCAGTGTATTGTACCTTGGCTTTCTATTCTTTGGTCTAAAACAGTTGTTCTCACTGTAGTCTTTTTTGTTCATTTCATTTAACTTTAATTATGGTGACTGACACATAGGTCATATGCATCCAGTGCAGCTGATATTCCTTTGAAAATCCAAATGAAGACTTTCAATTTTAAAAGTCTCTGATTAGCCATTAAACCAATGATCAGCTATGTCGTGGACATAGCTCATCTTTTTGTCAAGGCCTAATTCTCCATGCTAGGCAGCTTTTAGCTATGTCTATGAAGACAAATTTCTAAAAGTTTGTGACAAGAAAGGCCCGTGTCCTCTTCTCTCGTGGTTTACGGTCATCAAAACTTTTAAAATATTTTTAGTTTCTAATTAAAAAGGAGCATGGATGTAACATGTATTTCATTTGTCCTTTTGCTGGGAAGCTGTCCCCAGTTTTAGAAATTTAATCTGTTGTTAGATAGTTTATGATGCTGCCAGCAACATATGCAAATCAATGATTTAAACTTTCTTCTGTGACATTTATAAGTGTTACAAGGTTAGTGTATACTTTCTCGAAAAAAAAAATCCCTGTGAACATAACCATCAGTAATTTCTATAATAGGAAACTAGGTCCACATTTTTATTCAAGATGGAGTTCCATTACTTATTTCACTTTTCTTGGATTTTGTTTCCTTGTATACGTAGATCTGTTTCATAGGTGCTGCTTTTGAAACTTGAAATTTAACATGTGAAGCAAAAGATTTTCACGGTTATTTTTTGCTATTCTATCTGGTATTAATGGCGGCCCACTTGGATCTGGACACTGTTGACTTGCTAAAAGATGTTTGTACATAGTTATGCATGAGGGGAACAAGTTGTTTCAAGTACGATTACATATAGAAATAGTCGCACAGTATTTCCTAAGATTCTCAAACCAAAACCTTATAATAGACTTGTCTGAATTTCGTTCAAATTTGGGATGATCTTCTGGTAATATCATCTGTTACCTATGTACCATGTGTTAATTTTGAATCGTCTACCATGTTAATCTGGTAAGAGTAGAGCTGTCAAACTCGTGTCTTCTGACTTAAATTGGTATTCGCATTTTTGTTTAATTGCATTATTATGCCTTTTTATTCTGTTCTGGTTCTAGTTGCCATGTTTTGAGAGATTCTATTTTAGCCTTCAATATTAGATGTTCTAAGTTGTCATATTCTTTGATATTGCAGGCAGATGTGTTCTTGATATGTTCAAATGCGATGCGTTACAATGCACCAGATACCATTTATTTTCGTCAGGTATCAATTATGACATTATAAATGTTCTATTTTATGAACTGCCTGAAGCAAAGGATGGAAAGGAGCTAAAATTGCCGCAATGATCTGGTTGGCTTTTGTTAGGCTCGGTCTATTCAAGAACTTGCGAAAAAGAACTTTGAAAACTTAAGGCAAGATAGTGAAGATAATGAACCTGAGCTGAAAGTTGTACGTAGAGGAAGACCACCAGGCAAAACTTCCATCAAGCGCCAACTAGGACGCCCTCCGGCTGATAGAGCCAGTTCAGATTTCTCCTCTGATGCTACCCTTGCAACTGCTGGTGATAACAAATCGAACTCTTTATATGATTTAAGAAGAGGAAGTGATAAGCCCAGCTTTGGAGATACATCCACAAAGAGTAACCGTGGTGGTGAAACTTTTGGCGGTGATCATAAATTTGAGGGAAATGATGACTTCCCAGGTTTGTTGTGCTGAAACTTTAAGCAATTTACTTCATTCAGCCGTCCTTTTATAGATTCAATGGTTACAGTGTATGCTTTGTTTTCTCTGTTTTGGCCTTTCAGGTTCTTTGTTGAAATCTGTGTCTAAACTTGGGAAGAAACAGTTCATATTTGACGAAAATCGTCGTAACACTTACAAGCAGTCCCTCCAATCATTATCAGCACGGGAACCATCAGTGCTTAGTACTTTTGATGGAGAGAGGAGGCAATTAATGCCTGTGAGTGCTATCCTAAAGCTATCTCGTTGAAATGTTTTTCCTTAGTATTACTGGTAACTGATGGTTGATTCATCTATGACATGAATTAGGTTGGTTTTGGCTTTCATACGGAGCATGCGTATGCGAGGAGTCTGGCTCGATTTGCTGCAAACCTTGGACCTACTGCTTGGAGAGTTGCTTCCAGGAAAATTGAAAAAGCATTGCCGCCAGGAACAAAGTTTGGCCCAGGATGGGTGGGGGAAAATGAAGCTCCAAATCAATCACTGCAGCCATCACTAGCATCGTCTTCACTTACAGGTGCACCACCGGTTGGTTCACCACCGATTGGTTCTTCACCTGAACCTCCTTCCAAAGCGAGGCTCTTGGCATGTAGTACTGTACAGCATGAAGGTAATAAGCAGCCGGAGAAACAAGAACCTTCGAGTAGTATGTCTGCCGCAGAAGCTAACATGACCAGAACTCCTATGTCTACAACTAGAACTTCCATTGGTGGCAGTTCATCTGATTCTGCTGAGATCCCTAAAAATCTAAGAGGGAAAATCTTTGATTCTGGTTTTAACTTACTCAATAGCAGCAGTGGAGTCCGGCCAAAGCCGCCTTTCCAACTTCATCAGAACTCTCAGGTTCATTCTCCTATTAATGGATTTAGCCCTGGATTTGGTTTTAATCTCTCTCAAGTGGGAAAGATGATTAGGCCAGTAGGTACAAATGCAAATAACTTCAGTTTAGAGACATCTTCAGCTTCAGGGATGCTTGACATGGTAAATAGAAGAGCAAATAGTTTTGTCCACTCCATGCCCACTAGTCGAGTGGACACTGAAGGCCCCAGACTGGTGGGTGCCACAATGCCCTCAGCACGAGTAGAAGCTGAAGGCACTAAAGTAGTAGGATCATCAAGTTCGGTAAATTCTGCTGGGTCCTCTGCAACTGCCCCTCATGATGTTCATCCGGTGGGTTCGGGACTTCTACCCCATCAACAGCCATCTTGGCGAGGAGGATTATCTCTGCACCCCAATGCAGATTCAGTTCCACCAGATCTTAATGTCAGATTCCAGTCTCCAGGTTCTCCATCATCAGGTGCAGTCAAGGTGGACTCACAACATCCGGACTTAGTGTTGCAGCTCTAAAGGGGTAATTTTTCTTATTCCTTGGCATAATATTGTTGCAAGAAACGAGTTGGGTTGGTGACCACAACCGAAAGCAACAACTGAGAGGGTATTTCTTTACAGCCCATTTATGTTGTATAAGGGTAGGGGGGAGTCTGTACAGATTAATGTATCCTAATTTCGATTCCTGAAAGGAAGAGGTAAAATCACATTTTTAACTTTTTAAATTTAAATACATGATTTTAATAGGAAAGGAGGGTTTATTTCATATATATTTGTCCAATGGTTTCATGATATTGTCCATACCTACCTACAGAAGTGGCCTCTTCTTGGCCCAATATGAGAATTCTGCTGTTACAAAGTGTTACTCTAACAGAAGTCCAATGCTGCCACCAGAATCATGATCGGTTGTACTTCAGAAATTGCAAGCTGTTCAATAGTGAAGTGGTTGTGATTGGGGCTGGATGATATCTTTGTCAGCAGTCTCCCAACTCTTTTTTTAATTCTGGAAGGACAGAGTTTTGGCTTGTCATGAACATGGGGAGTGCCATCTTCTTCCTCAGATGGCCACTAGAAAAGGTGACTCGTCTGCGCCCTTTTTGGCCCTTTTAACTGCATAAGCGTCCATGTTTCATCATCACCACTAGTCAGAAACACTTACAACAACAACAGACCCACAGAGTCAGTGTTCAATTGAAGAAGGAATTTATAGACAATCTCACCCTCAAAAAGCTATCCACCACCACATTCTTTCCAGGGAGGAACAGTCCTCGGAGAAAATAATACAATAGTAGAAAGAAAAATGTTAAGAAAAATTTAGTCCAAGGTTAAGAAAAAAAAATCAGTATGTGATCCGCGGAGTACCGTGTATAATTCCCGCAGCCTTTTGGAGTTGGAAGAGAAGAAGAAGAAGATACAGTGGTATTCTTGATATTGTCTGTAAAGGTGCGGGCATTCTAAAACGAAGAAAGAGCCAAAACCAAAAAGCCTCGCGTTTACATGCAATTATGCAAACGAGAGAAGAAAGAGAAAGGGCAGAAGGGGGCACTAACGGACGAAATACGGAATTCAGAAACCTCGGATTTCGATTACGCAACAAAAATATTCTAACGACCTCGCCGGGCCCGCCTAACCTTTTTAATCATCGGAGATGAACTTTTACAATATTACCCTCCGAACTTGAAAGTAGTAACTTGTAAACACGTCTCTCCATCATCGTCATCATCGGTCAAGAGACTCAAATACACGTCAAATTTTTTTATTTTTTTATTTTATCAATCATATTATTAAACAAAAGAGAGAAAGATAATTATTACATTATAATTTATAACACTAATTTTTCTATTAAAAATATATTAGAATAATTAATAAATATACGCCTCCATTTTTATCTGGTGCCGCCAACCAAACATAGCATGGCCAAAGCAAATCACCGGGTGCCTAGACATATTATTGTCAGGGGTTTGAGAGAAACCCTTAATTCGCTTTGGTTACGCTGCATTTTTTTCAAGTTGATTCGGGCTTTTATTTTTGTATTATTAGATAAAAAATATAATATTTTAAATTAACCTTAAATTTAAAATTTTATGTTAAGCAGCAAAAACGGCAAGTCGTTACTCAATTACGCCTGCACGATGCATGTGAATGCATTAATGATGATTTGTTACAAATTTGCTGCCATAAACGTGTTTCATTCATCCTTCCTTAATCAATAATAGTGACCAAAAACGTCATTTTAACTTATATATCAAATTAAAATTATTATAATTAATTTAAACATTTAATGATAATTTATTTCTTCTTTAGAACCTTATCTCGCCAGCTAATCATATTAGATTTTTATTTCTTAATTCTTATTAAAATAATTAATTTTCATTTTTTACTCGAAAATATTTTTTTAGAAAAATGTGTAAGGAAAAATCGGATCGTTTTTTTTTTTTTTTCATCGAAGTTGAAAAAAACAAAAAGGGATATTCTGAGTTCTGACAGCTTTGATTTGGTGGTCTCGCGGGTTACGGGAACAAGAGAAGAAGCTTCAGTGGGAAGCCAGTACTAAAAGACGGAAGGGGGGGGGGGGATTAAGGAGCTGCTTCCTTCCTCGTGCCGCTTGGGCTTCCCCTGTCATTCAATGACTCTCGTCTCCTTCCTCGTTCCGTGCGCTTGGCACTTCCCTCTGATCTACTTCGCGACTCTTCCATGGTTGTTACTCTGAGAAAATCTCATCGAATGTGAAGTGTGAACACACTCCGAGGCATTACAGCGCCGTATCTCGCTCCTCCTTGAACTAGCTCTCGCCAGTCTCCCGAAGATCGAAATCCCCGTGAGAGGTAGATTTTTGTTTCTCCTGCTCTGTTTTTCCTCTGTTTAATTTGCTTCTAGGAGTGTGGTTATGTGATGTGAATGTCTGTGTTCTTGGTGTATGATATCCGGCTGGCTTGCATTACTTGCGTTTGGTCAATAGTGTGTGCTCATCTGCAGGTTTCGGATTAATTTTTGCAGCATTACTGTTGTTTTTTCTAGTTTTGGAGTTTGCGTTTTGGTTTTTGCAGCATTGCTGTTGCTGAAACTTGTCTGTTTTCGTTTTTTGGATTAATTTGTTACTCGACTATGTGTCTACAGAGTTGGCACTTTTCGTTTAAGTTTTGACTTTATTCAGCTAAAATGGTTCGAACCGAAGGACTTGTATTCTTCATCACCTTGTTTGCCTTGTCGGAGCGATTCTGATCTTCTGTTCTAGTGTTTGGTCTCCGGATTTTTCCTCGTTACAACCCTATCATCATTTTATGCTCTTCAACGATCCGGAAACACGATTCCTTGCCGCGAGCACTGTGTACAAAGTTTTAAGTTTAGAACTTTTTCTGTGCTGTTTTTTGGGCCACTCTGAATTGAAGCTGAAAGTCAGGTTAAGCAGAAGTATTCTCCTATCTTTGCTGTGCGTTTGAGCTGACAAACACGTTTAAGATCCTCAAATGAGAGTTATGAGTCTCTGTCCTCAGAGAAGTCTTTATCTTCCAGGGAAGGGAATGTCCTTGGTGGATTACCTCTTAATTTTGATAGCTACATTTTTACTTGAGTCTGAAGTCGTTGGGGACATTAGCTCCTGTCGGTTAAGAAGAAAAACCGGCTTTGCCTCCTTCCCAGGTACTTTTGTGAGTTTTTTACTTTTACCGGGTAAATAGCAGAATCGTTTCCCTTCCTTCTCTTCTAAACTTTGCTGATCCTTGCTTCGGTTGGGGAAATTTCGTCGAACACAGGAGAAAGAAACTCTATTATATATCGACTTCTTATTCTCTTCAAAAGGAATCAAGTTTGAGTATGCCGGTCTGGCGATCATTGTTTGCTTGTGATTCAGCTTGTCAACAGTTTATCTATCATCAAAGACCTAATAAAACCTCCGGAAAGCGTTTTCCTTAACCTCCCAGCTTTTTCCTTTTATTTATTTTTTTTAAATTTGCATATATGCTTTTGTTATGGTTGTTGTACCTGTTGAAGCAGTATAAAGCTCCGGTATTTAAGAACTGCTTTTAGTAGTTTTGTCAGTACCCTTTTTTTGTAGAGCTCGGTAGAATAATGATGCCATTCTGGTGGACATGGTTCAGCTTTATGAACTTGCATGATTTAGGTTCAATATATAACCTAATCATTTTGATTCAGTTTTGCTGGATTACTTTCCCACTGTTGAATCAATGTGCTCATTTGTCTATAATAATTTTGATGTTCTCTGCAGAGCTAATAAGTAAGACCAAGCAGAATTTGCTTTCCGACAAAATGTATGGACTGATGGGCGGTTATTCTTATCCTCCAACAAGAACCGGACCTTCCCTTTCTCATGGTTTTGTTTCGGATGAAATGGTGGCTTGTCAGCAAACGGAGAAGATCATACCAGGTTGAAATCAACTTTTTCTATTCAAATCATTCAGTAGTGACATGCTTACTCTTCTTCTTCTTCTTTTTTGATAACATCCTGTAAACTATAACCTTGGCTGCCTTCTGGTTTTTATGATATTTAAAGAAAGATAGGTACTTCTACTTGTAGTGGTTGTATCCATAATACAAGGAAGATGAAATGATTAACAAAAGTTTTGTCGGTTTGGTCTTTCGCACTAGAAACTCTTTCTCTTGCTCTCTTACCTATGACTAATCTCTCCGTTTAAACAATCTATGCATTAGTTTTTCACACATCAGTGGACCATTGCCAGGTTAGGTACGGTGATAAAAGGCAGTCTGGGGTGTAGCCCATAGTAGTAATACTGGTTTATGTGTCATGTCAGGTTCGCTTCCCACAAATATGCGTAGGGTCGTTGGTCTCTGCCCTGGCATTTTAATTCGATACACATTAGCTTTTACTGCTTCAAGAATGAATGCAACTCGGGCATTTCAATGTCTGTAATCCGTCCTTAACATTTTGGGAAAAGGGCATCGGGAATGTCCTTCCCATCGTCTGGTATTTCCTGTTTCCATGACTCGTCTCTCAAACGTAAATTGCAGAAGCTGCGGTGAAGAAGAAGAGGGCACCCACTAATCTCGTAGCAAGCATTGCGCTTACGGACCTGGTGAAACACTTCGGTCTTCCAATAGCAGAAGCTTCCCGAAATCTGAAGGTTGGAGTCACAGTCCTGAAGAGGAAATGCAGAGAATTTGGTATTCCCCGCTGGCCTCATAGGAAGATCAAATCGCTCGATTCCCTCATACAGAATCTCCAGGTATATGCGTCACAGTTCAGTTTCCATTACATTTTCCGGCAACGAAGCACTAGAGAAAGCCAGGAGAACAAGGAATTCATGTATGAAAAGAGTCTTTATCATGTATTTGCAGGAGGAAGCTGAAAGACAACAGAGGGAGAACCAGGAGGCAGCGAGGGCAGTTATGAAGAGGCAACGAATGTTGGAAAGAGAAAGAGAAGGTATAGAGAAGAAGCCCTTCATGGAAATACAGAGTGAGACCAAGAGATTCCGACAGGACGTTTTTAGGAGAAGACATCGGGCCAGAACTCTGAATATCAACGCCGATTCTTCTTCGAGTCAAGTATCAACACCCGAATGAATTATTACAGCCCATTGGTTGGGCGTTGATCATGAAAATGCCTTTTTCATGTAAATCCCTTGTTAATTATCGTTTAAGAAGCCAACGTTCATACCCAGAAACCAGCAAGTACTCAAAACCGTTTAATTAAAGAACATCACAGAAACTGTGCATTTGGCTAAAGCTCCTTTGGAGGCTAAAAGTTTCTAAATCCTAATTTAATGAAAAAGCAACTCTTTCAATAAAAAATATTTCAAACTCTCTTTTAAGCAGGAGAAGGGAACTGGTGTTTCGAGAGCTCATAAACCCAAGCTGACTTTTCCAAAGAATAATCTCAAAAATTCCTGTGTAGTCATCTATTTAATTAAATCTAGCTCAAAGTAGCTCCGAGTCTCCGACTGAGCTCCACCAGCGGTCGGACTTGTAATATATTAATATATGACTTGAGAAAAAAGTTATACTTTTCTCTCTATTACTTGTTCAGCATTTTTCAGTCAAGGATACGCTTTATCGTTTTCGATATCTATAGAGACGGTGCTATCCATTTCCACCTATGATCGAGCGAGGCTCTCATCATAGGCCCATATTAGTACACTGGACCCCTTCCGAGGGTTTTATTTTCTCATGCCGCTTTGGTCAGCCTCATTAGGTACCATATATGCAGATGAGGAGGCCTGGCCCATTCCAGAGAAGTAAAAAGGCGTTAAAAATAGGATAAAGAGCAGCACGCAGTGCGCCTCCTTAACGATAACGAGCGGAGAGCCAACCATTATCGGTAGGGAAGATATGGGAGCAGCCAACGCCATCCCTCCCCTGTATCCGACCTCCCGCATCTTCCACACCAAAGCATTA
This sequence comes from Aristolochia fimbriata, assembly GCA_019845555.1. Taxonomy (NCBI): domain Eukaryota; kingdom Viridiplantae; phylum Streptophyta; class Magnoliopsida; order Piperales; family Aristolochiaceae; genus Aristolochia; species Aristolochia fimbriata. The sequence continues at coordinate 24,815,684 of CM034083.1, forward strand.
ATCCCACAGAAATCGTCCCTCAGCCCTCCCTCACGCTCTCTTCTCCTCGTCCTCCGCGCAGTTAATGGCAACGACGCTACACCCCCGCCGCCACCTTCAGAGACGCCTCAGATACCGCCGCGGGCGGTGGAGATAAGATTCCGGCGAGGATCGAGGAGACGAAGCCGTCAGCAAGAGCCAGAGAACTTCACACCAAAACCACCACCTCCTCCCAAGGACTGGGACTCCATGACAATCGGCGAGAAAGCGGTGGAGCTCTACGTGGGAGAGAAGGGCCTCCTCTTCTGGCTCAACAAGTTCGCCTACGCCTCAATCTTCATCATCATCGGTGGATGGATACTGTTCCGGTTCGTGGGTCCTTCCATCGGCCTGTATCAACTCGACGGGGCTCCGCAACCCCCAACATCCTTGTTCAAAAGCTCGTAAATGGAAAGAAGAAAAAATAAAAAAATAAAAAAGAAGAAATTATCTATCCAAAGAGTCTTTGTTTCATTGCCCTTCCCTCCCCCCCTTTTTTTTACTTACATTTCTGATCAATCAGCTAATCCCAACAATAACCACTAACAGCGAAAGATGAAAGAAAAACGAAACAGTGGAAACGGCTGCCACTAACGGCTTGCCGTGGCTCGGGTTCTCCTCAATCTCCCTCGTGTTACGCGAACGGCCTCTTCCATGACCGCCTCCTGAGATGGAGGGTTCGAATTTGCTTCTGCAACAGTTAGTTGCATGTCCACATGCATTGTGTCTTCACTGCTTGATGCGGCTACCTGGCTAGTGCTTTCTGCTTCCCTTGAAGTTGTTGCCTTTTGTACGTTGGTGGATCCCTGGCTCGTGGTTCTTTGTACCTGGGACGAGGCTGCAGCTGTTTTTTGTACCTGGGATTGTGTCGACACCGTTTTGGGCGCCTGGGATGGACCGGAATCAGTTCTTTGAATAGCACTTGCCTCACCGGCCGCTTTTTGTACCGTGTTGGGTCCTAGCGTTTTCGGCGGGGCTGCAGGCGGGCCACCTTCCTGCACAGATTCCTCAATTGGTGCAGCTTGAGGTTGTTCTTCTCGTGCCAATGGCTGTTGTTGTTGCCCTTGGGTTGCGGGGCGAGTGGAAGGTGGAGCAGGTGGAGGAACTCGGACCCTGGTCTGTTGTTGCTGTGGTTCAGCATAAAGTATAAGAACATGTATGATGATGAAAGAAGACCAGCAAATTCAAGCATTAGCACGAGAACCTATTATTCACCTTTTTGTGCACTTCTTCCGTGCTTGGAATCCAAACTTGTTGTGAATGACTAAGTTAAAAGCCCAAAAGCTTCAACAGAGAAAGTTCACACAAACTTTTTTAATATCTTCCTTTTTTATTGATGACAGTTGACGATTATATCAGTTTCAAAGTTTATATAATTTAGCCTACGCCAAATGCGCAAGAGTCTATATAAAAGACACCTGCCCACACTATTTGGAAAAAGAGGATGTGATCATTTCACCATCTTGAAGAGTGCCTTTCACTCGTCCATGATGAGGAAATTTCATGTTTGGCCTGACTGGCAGTTTTGCTTTCCTTTCACGTTAGCACACTTTCAGACTAAGCATTATGAGATGGGGGATAGCTGATGTAGTATGAGCACCTTCATTGAACTACCTTTCAGAATAGTTATACAACTCTGCTTCTCCAGTTAACAAAATGCTAGTGCTAGACATAACTGCTAATAACAAGTAACACTGTTTATTGCACTTTAAGATTTTTTCCCACTGGTGAGACTTGAGGCCAAGACCGCATACAAAAAGTACCCTCAAGTTAAAAGTTTTATTGTACAAACGAAATAGAGTAACTTAGATTTAACATTTCTCGTTTCACCTTACCAAGTCCACTTCTGCTTCTCTTTCCTACTCTCCTACATATTTATTTTACTCTCCACACGATGTTTCTCTATTAGTCCGTGATTTACAGCTCTATTAACCTTCAACTGTCACAAGTAAACTCTGTGTTGACAACTTAGAACTAGTTTGATGTTAGACATCTTGCTGCACACCTTTCAACAAATGCAGCACTATGTAATATTTAAATTTGAAACTGAGAACCAGTAGAACGTAAAATAATGAATCACTATCCTAAAGTCTTTATTGAAACAGAGCAACGGAAGCTCAAAAGATTGGGGAATACAAAGCTAATGAATGTAAAAAATAATAAAGATGGACACCAGCATCTGCCAAAGCACCCATGCCTTGCAGCCATGCTTTGCATTTTTTAAACCTTGAGCTTGGAACTCTTCATGCCCAAGCATTTTTGAGTAAATGGTTTTACAGCTAGAGAAGCACCGAACATGCAATCTACTAGAGATCGATGGATCAACAAAACCCACACAACCACTCAATGGTAACCATTTACTGTTTAAAATGTAACAAACCTATTTATTCTTTTCAAATGGTACCTGAGTAGGTCCAGGCCTTGAAGATGACTGTGCAGCAACATACTGAAGAATTTCAAAGATCCTTGTCTGCCCATAGCTAGCAGCCCTTTGCCAGTACAACACTGCCATATCCCCTGCCCTAGCTCTCAATTCCAGTAAATTGCGATCAATTTCTGTTTCATGCTTTGCTACATATGGCTTCAAGAATGCATCATAAACATATGTTGTACCCTGGTATATTTCGAAGTAAAAGCATTAGAAGACACGCTACGAAAAAATCATAGGAAATTAGTAAACAGAATAATTACACAGGCACCATACCCTTGTTTTGGGATACCACAAGTACACAAAGAATGCTAACTTGGCTTCACTGTACATTGGCAACCTTCAAAAATATGCACATTGAAGATAAACCAGTTAAATCAACTAAGAAAGATTATGGGCATCGAGATTATTCAAGGTCTGAAAGCAATGAATTATTACCATGAAACAAAAGTATCCCCGACCCTCTCAAATACTGTCAAGACTGCAACTAAAATCCTGGAGATCTCAGAGAAGGATATGCTTGTCAGCAGAAAAAAATCAGACATTGATATAATTTTTTTTTATAAGGCGAGAAACCCACCAATATTGACACCAAAACCTCAGCTGTTCAATCTCAGGCTTGTTCTTTTCCACAGTTTTGAAGCATTCATAGGCCGGATAAGCATAGCCAAACACCATACTGCAAACATAATGAACCCTTGAAAATCCCCACAAGTCCATCTAAAGACATTACAATTTGTCTCTCTTTCCTCAAAAGAAGAAAAAAAAAAGCAGGAACTTAAGCAAAACAAAAGTAGCAAAAGCCGTCATTGTTCAAGTTTGAAACATACACAAGGCCTCTTGTGAGAAATGATCCCATCATCTTGGAAAATAAGTATGAAAAATGGATGAATCCTCTGCTGCAACCACCACAGTAATCCAAGCCAAAGCTCCAAGAGCCAATCTGTTAAAACTTGTATTCAAACTCTAATTCCTGTGAACCAATAACATGGAAAAGTAGCGAAAAAATATTCAGAGTTGAAAAGAAACTAAGAAAAATAAAACTGTCAGATATAAATAATATGAGCAATTAGGCACAACGGAAACAAGTAGTCCAGAATCATCCACGTTTACATGCATATTATCAAATTCAGAAGAGAAATCTACAAGGGACAGAAGACAGGACTAAATCAATAAAGTACTCAAACTATGAATACGGATAAATAGATCCGCACTTTGGTTAAGAGGTTGCACAATAAAAAAAGAAAATTTCATTGAAAGCAAAAACACCGAATTTGCATATCCATCCGGAAAAGCAACGTAAATTCAAACAGCAGTCGTCAAAAGCTGTTGGCGTAGAAAATTTAACCTACATTATCGATCATTTCATTTCTTCAGTTAGCAACAGAAACATAACTCATCAGCAATCTCATCAACGCTAAACAGAAATATGAAAAAAAACACGAATCACCACTCTAAAACAAAGACAAAAAACGTCAATAGAAAACAAATAACGAATTGTACTCAAAGAGACGCGGAAGAAAAATTCAAAGACACAGACACGAAAACAACCGAACAGAATCACCAGCACACACTGAGAGTAGCAATTTGACAGAGAAAAAAAAAATTAAAAAACACGAAAAACATACAGCTGAAAAAGAATCACCAAAATGGACTGAAAGAAGCAGAAGTTTCACAGTAAATCTAAAGTGTCCAAACCGAACCAGAAACGAGAAGATAACGTTCACAGCAAGTGTCACGCCGCACCTCTTGGAAGCAAAAACCCTACGGAAGAAACCGAAAATGCTGGACAACAGAGCACGAAGACGAAGAAATGATTGTTCGGAAGAGGATCTAAAGAGCGTAACGGACGTGTCGAGCGTATAATCGCGGTTCGGTCGGTTGCGCGAGGCGGAAGCGTCGCGGCCGCACGGCTCCAAGGGAAGGAATCGACGCCTGGAGAGGAAGGAGCAAAAAGGCAGAAATGACGCCGACGAGGAGCCGTATCTTCTTCTTCTCTCTCCGTTTGAATTTCTCCTCGGGCCCCCCTCCCGGACTCCTTTCCCCTTCTAAACCATACCTTAATCCCGCCCTCGCATCCGGACCTCGTTTTCGGATTTTTTTTTTTTTTTTTTTTTTTCTTTTATGACTGTCCTCTGCCTGCCCTCCCCTCCCACACGTGCTAGCTGCTTTTCGCACGTATCTAATTTTATTTAATACTTTAGAACCATTAATTATTGTTTTCCAATGTACTTTATTCCAATAATTAAACTGGTTCGCCCAGTTTAGTACGTGGCTTTAAATTGTATAATACAATGTTAGCGCTTAGCCGGAGCCCCGAGGATCTTTGATTCGGATAACGGATAACATTATCTAGCCGACACGTAAACATAAAAATTCACAAAAAAAAAAAAAAAAAAAAAGGGAAGATGCCTTCATTATTCGCGCGTGTACATTTCGCTTTTTCCGTTTCGTTTGCATTAGACTGCGCCGGCGTAAAACTCGCAACGCCGGTCCACTACGTGCGGCCCACTTTGAAAGATCACCACGATCTGACGGTTTTCCCTTAAAGCGCAAACGGAGGGTCCACCACGGGTCCGACAGAAGGTACCGTTTACTTAACCGAACGGGCCTCTGATTGGACAGCGGCTGCCGGCTAGTAGTTACCTACTACCCTCCTTGTTCATAAGGCGTCGGCGTCGTTTTTAAGTTGCGGTTACAACAAGAAAATCAGAATCAGTAGAGGAGATAAAAACGTCGTTAATTTATTAATTATCGGGTTTAAGTTAACTTTTGGGAGACCGGGAAGGGGGGTAAAGAAGGAAGAGAAGAGATTAAAAAGGTGGGCCCCGAAGGAAACATCAAAGTCAATTCGGTTATCGAGGAAATTGACCGTTGGATACCCTGGAGGAGTTGGTAACAAATGTGGCCGATGACGTGAGTCGAACTCTCCCACGAAGCCCCTAAATATAGAATTAAACTATGTATTTCGACCCGTCCCTCTTCCCGAAAAGTAAATAACTAAATATCGCTATGTTTTTCGTAAGTTTGGTGTACTGACTTGGGTAACGACTAATTTAATAAGAAAGTTCCCGGGGCCCACGAAATGGACGGCGAGGATTTCATGTAAGTATATCTCGATCGGAAGAAGGAAAGTTTCGCGACTGGTACAGGTAAATCGGGTACGGAGGGGATAATCGGATTCGGGTACGAAGTGCGGAGCCGGGCGGGTGGGTCCAGCGGTGGTTGAGGGTTTTCTATCCGATCCGCCTTTCTTTAATTCCCCACCATGTGAGTAAAAAGGATTAGCATGATTAAAAAGGCACGGGGAGCGTGAAAAAGAGACGAGCGTTTTGGAGGCTTGCGAGCCACGTCTAGCACATTGGATCAGGCTCGCCGGTCCCCGACTCCGTGGCATTATGGGGGGAAGGTGGGCCCATCTTCCTACTTATGATCATCGTCGTCCCTCGCTACAGTGGACTGGATTAGGGGTCTCAGTCACGGAGTTGGTGGGACCGGACTGCCTGAGTGCAGTGTGGCCTGTGGCCGTGGGGCCACCTTTCACGTCCCGCTACCTACGCAAGATAAGACGGGCCGCCGCTAACTTTAAGTGTGTGTCAATCTTTGTTGCACTGAACCAATGGTCCAGTGTGTCACGTTCATGGTCTTGGTCGGCCCTAAATTTTAGTCCACGAGTCTAACTGGTCAAATGGAAAAAACTTAGGTTGATGAATTTTATCTTTTTAGTATAAGCTGACCATTCTTTTATACTAGCTACCTAGTGCATTGTTAATTAATTACTTAGTTCAAATTTTAAAATTAAAAAACTAAAAGTAGGGATCGGGTTTCTGAAAACCCGAACCCGAACCCGACCCGAAGTACCATTTTACAAACCTGTACCCGACCGACCGACCAAAACCAGTCGGGTTTTGGCAAAACCCTAACCCGACCGAAAAACCCAATATATATATATATATATATATATATATATATATATATATATATATATATATATATATATATATATATTTTTTAAATAAATAAAGAAAAAATATATTCAAAAAATAAAAATAAAAATTTCATGGACTCATCCAGTCACATAAAATCTGTAAAATAAATTATTAAAAATTAAAGAGTTTCAGCTCTACTTTTCTGATAGAACTAATTACACCAAAAGTCTCTTCTTCTTCTTCTTCTTAAGATCTCCTTCCTACCCTAATGCTCTATTCAATGACGTTCCAAATTCTCACTCTACGTTTAGCTTCATCAAATTGGGCTGGGAAATATGCTATAGCTGCTCTAGGCTGTTAAGTTACATTAACACAAATTTATCTTCAATAATCTAAAAATAGTAATTGAACATTTTCATATATTATAAAATGATATACAACTCTCACCTCTTGGTTACAATACTTTCTAGTGCCACACAATGGGTAATAAATTGTGTGATCCCTAGTTGTATTATCGCTCGTCCTCTAGTGTATTGTCTTATAAGATCCAATAGACATTGTTATAAATAAGTGTTGCGATACTACTGCACTTGACGACTAATTCTCCAAATGTATCTAACTTGAAAATGTCTAATAGTATAAGATCAACATAGACCAACATATAGTGCGATAGAACTCTTTAATCTTCTTCTTTGTAGCTTTGGAATTTGCTGCATTATCTGTCACTATATGCACTATATTCTGAGGACTGATTTCATCTACTACTTTTATCAAGTTGAGCAAATGTTGAGTATCTTTTTTGTAACGACTCTCTTCAACTGATTAAAGAAAAACAATCCCCTTGTTTGAATTGACAAAAAAATTTACAGAGTGACCTTATTGTAGGTCCAGTTCATCCATCACACATTAAGGTGTACCTCACTTTTGCCAATCTTCTTTGAAGATGTCTAAATATGCATTAATTTCTTTTAGTTCCTCATTTAACAAGGGATCTTGGATATCTCTTCTACTCAACCTCTTCATTCCAAGCCAAGCAATAGCAATTGAATCTGCCATAGCAACAAACTGAAATAAGGAGACTATTTTTATGCTCAAGCCTTTCCCATACAAAAAACTAGCAATGTTTTAATGCACCATTTTCTTCACACTTGCAAGCATTGACGATTTTAGTTTAGGTTGGCTCACCATAGAGCATAAATGGTACAATCTACACCAAAAGTAAAACTTTCATGGATCAATAACGAATGACACATCAAGTCGATTCACATGCTCGATCTGTCAAATGTGCGGCATGGAGTTGCCAATGGCGACCCCCATCCGACAGAGCTGTTCCAAATTGTAGTTCTCTTTTGTCAACAGGGAGACATGCCCCTTCTCCTCATTCCACGAGTCCTCACACGTCACTGCCTTGTTCAACGCATACCCCATATGCATGTTCGCCTCGGCCCCATTGTTGGTCTTGAAAGCGTACTTGGCCTGCTTGGCATCAGACCATGCTTCCGCGTACAACCGCTTGCACTCGCTCAACTTCGCTTGTGCGTAAGGGTCCTGGGTCTTGACTAAAGCATGTCGGCCCTCTGTCCCCAAATGTAGCCCTAGCTCTAGCAAGGCTCGAGGCGATCATGCCCAGCCAACGCAGTTCTGTGGTCTTACTCTTGGAGGAAGATTGTAGGGTCTTGACACAGAAGTCGTAGCTCAGGCCAGGGTTGGATTGTGTGGCCTTTTGGCAGGTTTGGGGTATTAGTGTGCTGCCGCCGGTGCCTATGGCACCAACCGGGACAATGGTTAAGTGGTGAGAAATGACGAGGATCAAGATGGGGATTAGGGAGAGTTTGACAGCTAAAGAGAAACCCATATTTTTTTTTTTTTGCCCCTTGGGTTTTCTTTAGCTGTCCTTTTTTCTCTCGTTTATGCCTCTCCCCAATGGTTATTTGTGTTAATGAATGGAGTATATATAGTGTTTTGATCTATGTTGGGTAACCTGTTTGACATTAATTTTGGCAATTAAAGAGGATCTAATTGGTTTGTGGTTATCGATATCATATATTAGTCTCAAGTTTTTGTTGTTGTTTGTTGTTGTCCTACAGAAGGGAAGGGGATAAAAATAACCAAAGAGTCTCCCAAGTTTTGCAAAAGAACTATTTGAGTTTGTTTTAAAATTAACTATTTTAAAAGACCTTGAAATATTAATTCTTATCAATATTTTAAAACCCAAACCTGCTATTAAACTGACAGTATGTCTAGTTTTTATCGAACCCGGTTAGACCAGGTCGAACTAATGGTTCAACCATTGAATATTACACTTTATACTTTATATATATTTAATACTTCTATAGGAGAACAAGGCCTCAACACCCCACTAACTAGTATATAACGTTTGGTCCTAGTGAAAGTTTTCTCATACCCAAACTGCTACCTAAATTTCATTCATTTTCCTTCGGAGGACGTTTTTGTTATTTTTGCACTTACAAGAGGAATTTCTATAGGAAAAAAAGGCCTCAACTATCTATTTATTATACATAAATTTTTTGATTTATTATACATATGTTGATTAGACTATTTGTTGTCTAATTTTTCATTTATTTTGTTGATCTTATTACACTCTATTCATCTCAATTGTGTATTTTTATTTTATTTTTTATTGGATTTTTTCACGTTATAATGAGAAAGGCCATTAATTGAAAGATCTTCGTTAAATAAATTTAAACCGCACCTATAGATACCCCACCGTGGCTAAAAGATCTTAAGACTATGGTACTCTTTTTTTTTACTATGTCTTTCTCCCAATTATGTCATTTTTGTTCTCTATCATTTTTATTATTTTTTTCTCTCTTTTATCTCTCTCCCCTAATAATTCTTTTTCTTTTATTTTTTCCCAAAGTGAAGACATTATGAATTAAGATAAAAAAAAGATAGACATTATTGAATTATAATTTCAAATTCAATAAATAAATCAAGATTTGTGATTCTGATTGTAAACTTTACCTACTCTCATAATTTTAAGTAGTCTTTAAATTCTTAGTAATATTGTTACAACTAATATTCTTTTTTTAATTTTTTTTATTTGCATGTATAAAAAAATGTAACTCAATAAAATATGAAGATAAATAAACATATACTATCTAATAATATATCTATATATAAAAATTTTGAAAGCTATAAATATTAAATGATTATATATTATATTAAAATAATGTAAACATTTAATTATATATTTATTAAAATACTATAATATATCTCAATAATTGATAATGTTATATACTTAATTCATTTAATGACTTTATAGATAAAAATAGAAAATTCTATTTTTTTTTAATTAAATTAATATTGATATAAAAAATCATTAAGTAAAAATAAATATTAATAACAATAATATTTTAAAAATACTTATAAAGAATAATTTAATTAGTATTTTAATAATATATAATAAAATATATTTATATTAAAATTATTCTCTTCCTGTGCATCGCCCAGGGTTCATGTTAGTATGGGTTTAATTGGATGGAGAAATTAAGAAATTAATTTTATATAACTTTCGATGGTTTATTGCCAAGGGAGTAAATGGACTCTACGGATCGAAGTCCTGAGCAGATGAGACCACACATCCACTTTTGAGCCCACCAGTGATATCGGCCTATCAGCAGATAATGCACGTGTTGCACGACGCAAACCAGGGAGGAGACGCGTCGTCTTTGTGAGTCTCGTCTGCGTACGATACGAAAACCGCAACCGAGGGCCACCGAAAGTTGTAGTCCTCACCGGACTCACACAAAGAGGACGATCTGTCCTTTTATGAGGCTCCTCTCCCCTCTCGCTTCTGCCTACTGTACGGCTGGACCGCGCTCTCAGCGTTCTTCTTCAACGAGATCGCAAAACCCTAGAAGAAGAAGAAACAAGGAGCCTCGCTCCTCGCCTACGCCACCTCCTCGAAGCGACGGAGCGAAAGTGTCATGGCGGAAGGGAGAGAAGGAGATTGGGAGTGCGCCGGATGCCAGAACAGGAACTACGCCTTCAGATCCTTCTGCAACAGATGCAAGCAGCCTCGTCTCCTCGTCGACAACAAAACTCCCGCTGATTCTAAATGGCTTCCGAGAATTGGAGATTGGATATGCACTGGTTCGTTCTTCTCTTGCCTGTTTTTATGTTCTTTTCTTTCAAAGTTTTCTTTTTTGCTTGTCTCGGCTTTGTAACGCAGTGTGACTAATTCCTTAAACTGTTCGATATTATCTAAATGACGTCAGCTATAAGAAATTTTTAGTCAGTAGTTGTAATATATAGCTTGATGCAGCTTCCTATACTTGATGATGCTCCTCGTTTGCCGACATTTCGAATGTTAAACTGAGCCTTGGACATTCCTGCCAGTAAATTGTGCTAGTACTGTCTTTTTCGCTAATTATGAGTGCGTTTTACTGAAATTTGTATCTGCTTTCTGAAGGATGATAACTTCATTCTCTTGGCGGTAGTTATTTAAGCACTCAATCAAGAGTTGGTTGAGGTGTGTCAAACGTTTTCTTATATTTAGTCTTCGATAGTTATTGCTGTTAGCCATGTATTAGAGTGTAAATCCGGCAGTGGTATCACTGTTTAATCATGACGTCTTACTGCTTGTACTTTGTTCTAGTTTGCTTAGGTGTATTGTAAACGTCACCTCAAGAAATAATCAACCATTAGAAAAGGAATTGTGAAAATGGTGAACATAAAATCTTAATCACATTGGCCGATGGAATGTTCAATAATCAATTTCCAAGTACTGATTAAAAAGGAGGGAAAAGTTCAGTTTTTTACTCATAATATGTAAGTGAAGGTCTTGTATAAGTAACCTGAGTAACCTTTCACGCAGCATGCTCTATTTCCCAATATATTTATCTAATGCTGTTGGTTAATTTCATCATGCTGATTGAAAAATTCAAATTCATCTGAACAGTGGATTAGAGTTTTTATTCTTATTCTGTCCAGGTTTGTTACCAATTGATGTATAGATGTTTTTATTATTCAACACTAGCCAATATTTTATTTTATCAAGTTGAAATTAGCCTATTACAATCAGTTGGGTTTTGTGTATGACTGGTGTGGGTGCGTGTGTTTTTGGTGTGGGTCCTGTGGTGTGGCTGGTTGGTGTGCGTTACTTCGCTGCATTGTCCTCGCTGGGTATATCTGGGCCTACTGCTGATGCCAATAGGTTGCAGTAACAACAATTACGCTTCAAGAGAAAAGTGCAAAAAGTGTGGGCAACCAAAGGAGGTAGCAGCAATGCCAGCAATTGCAATGCCTGGAGCTTCTCTACCAACTTATGCACATTATTTTGCCAGGGGTCAGGGAGCGCCAGGACTCAAGATGATGACAGCTACTAATCCAAATTGGCCATTTGGAGGTGCTGAAAAATATGGACTTCATCCAGCTTCTGGTTGGCCCCTGCTTGGGAACAGTGGTGGTGCTTTTCCATACGCAACTGGTGCTAGTCAGCTTCTTATGGTCCCTCAAGGATGGCGCTCAGGAGATTGGATATGTGTCTGTGGATTCCATAATTATTCTTCACGTGCACAGGTATTTTTGTTTATTTTTTTCAATGGTAGCTTATGTAATGCACTAAGAATTTTCAGAGGAGAGATAAGTACATTCTATTAATTCTGTGTGGCAGTGTAAAAAATGCAATGCACCTACACCATCCAGTGGGCCTTCTTCTGCAGCAAACACATCAGGTTCTGATTTATTTCCTGGTAAGGAAAAGTCATGATTTCTTCGGATCTATTTTGTAGTGCTTGATATAAAACCTTGTTCTTTCTCACTTTTGTTTTCATCCTCTATATTCTTTCTAACTTTTGTTTCATTGAGGAAAAATTTACAGACTTGAACAAAGGTATTGTTTGCCCATAGTGCCTCAAAGTAGGACTTACAGTAGATATGATCATCATGAGATCAAGTCTTCTTCAATTTTATCGTGGTTTTATTTGTTAAGCAAGTCTTTTATGATTTCATTTGATAGAAACAAATCATTCTTTGTTATTACTACTTCCGAAATTTAACATGTGAAAATATTGCAGAAACTCTCTCTGTGTGGATGTTTCTGCTGTTGAGCTTAGACATGAATTTTATGGCTTTTTTTCTCTTCAACTCATTTCTGTGCTATGCTGGTTGATGATGTTGTATCATCATTTGAATTCTCCTTGGTTTTTTTGCTTTTGTAGTTTTTTATTTTCTTTTTGATTTTGTGTTTTTCTAGCTCTTGGGACAAAACGTTTGGCATCCGATGAATTTGTGAATGAGTGGGACAACAAGCGGCTAAATGCAGGAGTTATGAACAGCCATTTTCTGGTATGACAGATCCATAACTGAAATATTAACTGTTTGTTATCATTGTATCTGCTTTTGTGATTTCTTTTTGATATTGTTGTTTCTTGGATGTTCAAAGACAAATGGGGCACAACATTCTCATCAAGGTTTTGTTCCAATGTCAAAGTCTGGTAATGGTCCTGATATATATTCGACATACCCAAGTGTGAATGCAACAGCTCACATGCCATCACCACAGCATGCAGCAATGCCTACGCTTGTTGGAAAGGGGTATGAATTTCTTTCCTGCTTTATCATCCTTATGTTTTTGTTTTTGGAAATAGTCCTTTATGTATTTTGAGATTAGTCACTGCTTTAGAAGAGGAGGAAAAAGAAGCGAGGGAGAACCAGAAGCTATGGAAAATAAAAGAAATTTGAGTCAAATATGACAATTGTATGATGAGCGCATATGGGGCTAGATAATGTGTTTTGGTTAAGTTGATGATTTTTGTTCCTTTTGGCTGAGAGACTGCAAATTTCTCTTGTTCCATTCCATTTTCAATATGCATAAGTCTTGTAAGTATCTTTTGTTGCTGAGGTGTAGGTATTTATCCTATGTGTAACACATCCTTGTTTGGGGTGATCTAGCAGAAAACATTGCATGAAAAGCAATTACATAAGAGGCTTATGTGATACCTACAGTACAAGACCTTAGTGGCTTAGACTTCTAAGTAGACATATATGTTGTGTGTGGAAAGAACACATAACAGTGAACATCGTGCTTGGGTTACTATTTTTTTGTATACCTTTGGTATTTGAGTGACTTGGTTTGATGCTTTTGGGCCTTCTCTAAAGATTATGTAAAATGGGATAACAGTATTTGTATTTGTCTCCTGCAGAGCGAAGCAATGGCGTGATGGAGATTGGATGTGCACAAACTGCAACAATCATAATTATGCATCTCGATCACTTTGCAACCGGTTTGTAACCATTAATTGATCTCGGGTGTTATTTTTCATGATATGTCTGTGAACTGACTGCTGTAAGGACCTTAATGGTGCAGGTGTAAATCCCAGAAGGAGGCTACCACTCAGCCTGTAAGTGTTGCGTAAACAGTGGGTAGAGAGTTTCTCCAAATTTGTTGTGGTTTATTTAATTTTGCATTATGGAGGCGTATTAAATTTGGTTGACTTGGCAATTCGTATATCATGTATTCGGTTTGCTCAGTCATGTTGTTGGTGCGAGTTTGGGAGTAGCATGTATTGGAGCCAAAAAGTAAAAACAAGGTAAAGTAATGCATAGAAGGTAGTTTAATAGCTTCTGCTCGATACTTGTTTCTAGCGTGAGGAAGTTAGTTTTGTAAGATAGCCTGACTGCTGTGATGGCTTATTATTTAGGAGGGGATGTTTTATGTTCTACTTAGTTGATATTAATATTGAAATGTGGTAAGAACTAGTATTACTTTTGGCTTTAATTTTTAGCATGATATATGAGCTTTTAAAAGTGGGAAGGAGATAATATATGGGGCCAAAGATCTCTTATGGGTTTGCAAATTAGCAAATTTTCTATTTCATTACCTTCCTGCAAAGGAGATAACAAACTAGTTTATTTTATTCATTAGTTAGATAAAATAGCTGTTCATTGCGTCCCTTTTACATTTATTTTGTTTTCGTTGATCGTGGTTGGGTGGAGATGTGGTCCAACCGAACCATGTTTTTAGCAGCCGGAACAAATATTGACACTGCCGGTTTAGGAACTGGATCCCAGATGCCCTTCCAAGTAATCCATCTCATCTCTTACACGTTATACAACCGTGTGAACTGGCTCCTCTCCGACTTAACAATGAATTGAACCGATTCAACGAACAGATTATGTACAAACTATGTACACACGAACAAAAAAAAACTTTCAAATTATGTAACCAGGAAGAAATTAAGATGGTGATAGAAGAGATCATTCCAACATGGAACTGTCATGGTCAAGACCGTAGATTCTATTGATTGCATTCATGTTCTCCAAGGTTTGTTGTAGCGTCCGGTCCTCGCTGGTGCTGCATTTCAGATGCTTCGTGGGTCCGTTGAGCAGCTTCTTCACGATGCGGCGACCGAGAGCAGCTTCTTCACGATGCGGCGACCGAGAGCGGCGACCGAGAGCAGCGACCGAGAGACCGAGAGCAGCGACCAAGAGCAGCGACCGAGAGCAGCTTCTTCACGATGCGGCGACCGAGAGCAGCTTCTTCACGATCGCGGCGACCGAGAGCAGCTTCTTCCGCGATCGCGGCGACCGAGCAGCTTCTTCCGCGATCGCGGCGACCGAGAGCAGCTTCTTCCGCGATCGCGGCGACCGAGAGCAGCTTCTTCCGCGATCGCGGCGACCGAGCAGCTTCTTCACGATCGCGGCGACCGAGAGCAGCTTCTTCCGCGATCGCGGCGACCGAGAGCAGCTTCTTCCGCGAAGCGGCAACCGAGAGCAGCTTCTTCCGCGATCGCGGCGACCGAGAGCAGCTTCTTCCGCGATCGGCGACCGAGAGCAGCTTCTTCCGCGATCGCGGCGACCGAGAGCAGCTTCTTCATCGATCGCGGCGACCGAGAGCAGCTTCTTCCGCGATCGCGGCGACCGAGCAGCTTCTTCCACGATCGGGCGACCGAGAGCAGCTTCTTCCGCGATCGCGGCGACCGAGAGCAGCTTCTTCCGCGATCGCGGCGACCGAGCAGCTTCTTCCGATCTCGCGGCGACCGAGAGCAGCTTCTTCACGATGCGGGCGACCGATGCTTCTTCAATGGGCGACCGAGAGAAGTTTTCACGATGTCGGAGACCGAGTAGCGACCGAGAGCAGCTTGGCACCGAGAGAAATAATCGAGCAGCGAATCGAGAGCAAATAATCGAGAGCAGGGACACCGAGCAGCTTAATCGAGAGCAAATACCGAGAGTACCGAAAGCGAATCGAGAGCAGAGCGACCGAGAAATAATCGAGAGCAAATGACCGAGAGCAAAAATAATCGCAGCTAATCGAGAGCAGCTTAATCGAAAGAGCAGCTAATCGAGAGAATCAGAGAAGCACTCCAGAGCAAATGACCGAGAGTAGCTAATCGAGTGAAAATAATCGAGAGCAGCTTAATCGAGAGCAAATAATCGAGAGCAAATAATCGAATCGAGCAAAATAATCGAGAGCAACTAATCGAGAGCAAATAATCGAGAGCAGCTTATTCTGAGCAGCTTAAGAGAGCAGCCAATCGAGAGCAGCTTAATCGAGAGCAGCTTAATCGAGAGCAGCCGACCGAGAGCAGCCAATCGAGAGCAAAAAATCGAGAGCAGCTTAATCGAGAGCAGCTTAATCGAGCAGCTGATCGAGCAGCTTAATCGAGAGCAGCAGCGACCGAGAGCAGCATCGAGAGCAGCGACCGAGAGCAGCTTACCGAGAGCAGCGACCGAGAGCAGCGACCGAGAGCAGCGACCGAGAGCAGCGACCGAGAGCAGCGACCGAGAGCAGCGACCGAGAGCAGCGACCGAGAGCAGCGACCGAGAGCAGCGACCGAGAGCAGCGACCGAGAGCAGCGACCGAGAGCAGCGACCGAGAGCAGCGACCGAGAGCAGCGACCGAGAGCAGCGACCGAGAGCAGCGACCGAGAGCAGCGACCGAGAGCAGCGACCGAGAGCAGCGACCGAGAGCAGCGACCGAGAGCAGCGACCGATGCAAATTCTCTCCTATAATCGACTCGGCCTGGATCACTTCCCCTCGTCTCTTCTCCAAGTTGGCCTCCATCGCCTCTTTCAGGTCGTCCACGTCCAAGACCCTCGCGACGCCGACCGCCTCGGAAACGCAAGAACCGACGTTCCTCGGCACGGAGAAGTCGACGAAGAGCCTGCGGAGGGAGGAGTCCCCGAGGGGAGGGAGCGGTTCGACGTCTCGCTTCAAGAACAGGGGAGTCTCCGACGAGGTGCAGGTGAACACGACGTCGGCTTCGGCGGCGCAGCCGAGCATCTCGGTGGTGGGTCTGTGAATCAGCTCTATGGAGCCGCCCTTCAATTCCTTACGAATCGCGTCCACCTTCTCCTCCGATCGATTCACCACGACGATCCGCTTCGACCCTCTCGAGACCAAATGCTTGATTACGAGTCTCCCCGTCTTGCCCGCTCCGACCACGAGCACTCTCGCCGACGGGAAATCGGCGGCGGGGTGCAGCTTGGAGAGGGCGAGGTCGATGGCAGAGGCGCTGACGGAGACGGAACCGGAGGAGATTCCGGTTTGGGTGCGCACTCGCTTGCCCACTTCGATGGCGCGATTGAAGAGCAGAGTCATGATCTTGCCGTGGCCTTTGGAGGCGTTCCCGACCCTCGCCACTTGTTTCACCTGCGCGAGTATCTGGGATTCCCCAACGACGAGGGAATCGATCCCCGCCGAGACTCGGAAGAGATGATGAACCGCGTCGCTCCCTCTACGCGTGAACAGATGCCATTTTAGTTCCGAAACGTCGATGCCGCTTCTCTACAAAATCAACAATATATTAATTAATCGATCAAGACTAACAGCGCGAATCAATGAAATAGAGTGATCATTAATAATATAACTAACCTTTGCCATCCACTGTGTTACTTCGATAAGCGCCTGCTGCATCGAAAGGGTGACGACGTAGACTTCGACCCTGTTGCAGGTGCTGAGAATGGCGGCTTCTCCGACGTGGTTCAAGCTGCAGAGCTCCTCAACGGCGCGGCCGTTTTCAGATTCGGAGACGGCGAGCTTCTCGCGCGTCTCCACGGGGGCGGTGTTGTAGGTCAGGCCGATCAAGAGGAGTGTGTCTCCGGCGAAGCTCGTCACAGGGCCGGGGCATAACATTCGGGAAGCTGCAGCCGGTTCAGGAGAAGAAGTAAAATCAGAGCCACCCTTGCTGCTGAAACATGAAGTACTACACATCATCATTCGGGGCGGGATTAATGCAGCTGGTGCTTCCAAAATCCTCCTCCTCCGAGGAAAGGAAATTACCCCAAAGCTGGAGAGTTTCAGGGGATTAGCAGAGGACACCCCGTGAAAGCTGGTACATTTCGGGCGCGGGTTACAGATGGAAGAAGCCAAGGAAGTAGTGGAAATCGCCATTGAAGATGAATAAACTGAAGAAATGAAGAGGCCCAGAAACTTATATATACATACATATATATACAGCAGTGAAGGAGGAGGGTATGCATGTAAGTTTCCAAATTGGTAATCTAGTGTCATAATCCGATTAGGAGGGTAAGTTTTCGACTTGGGAATCCAACTTCTCCGATTAAGTAGGAGACTAAGTTTCCTAATTAACACTACAGTTTGATTCTTAATAATCAGAGATAAGGGTCGGGATTTGCTGCCTGGGGCAGGCCCGCGACTCGGATTTCTATCTCGCCAAGTCGGTTCATCGTTTCTTTATGTGCCTCCGAACCGCTCTAGAAACACCCAACCCGATGACCACCCCTTGTGGGAGAGAAGAAGTCATTCATGTTCTTCTAGGGTGAGTCAAACATTGAGAAGAAGCCGTTCATGTTTTTGAAAATCCCTTAATTTGATGGGTTTCAAGACACAGCTCTGGATCCTTAGATTTGTTTGAAAACGAGTTTTTTTTATCAAGACTGTTAATACATTTGTCTATATTTTTCAACTATTAAATCATATTATTTGTTCATGCTCAAGATTAGGAGAGTGATCGATGTCTCACCTTATAAATGACCAAAAACAAAATCATTAAACCCGTAATGGGTTTGGTTTTACAACAATTTTGAATCTGCGAAAATACATGCCGCCTCCAAATGAAGATGGTTGGGTTTTTTTTTTCCACTGCTACTTAGTCGTCATCTTTGAATTCTCTGTCGACAGAAAGAAAAGAGTATAAGAAGAAGGGCTGACGAGATTCAGACATTAATCTGAGTTTCTGGGTCCGTTCGAAAATTTTTTACCTGCGATCGAGGTAGCGAGGTTGGATCCCGGAACCTTGACAGGTGGTGCAGGTGAGAGAACCGGCGCCTTCACAGTTGATACACGGTGAAACTTCAGTCTCTCCGGCTCCCAGTTCCACAGTCACACTCCCAGTCCCCAAACAGAATCTGCATTTCTCTGAATTCCAACTATTAAAATGATCGTCACAAACTTTGATCAACGCAGAGTCATGGGTTCGGTTCATTTGTTTGAAAAAATTAACAAGACTCTGCTTGCGAGGTTAACATCTCTGCGCATTGTTTTTTTTTTTGTTTGGTTTGATTTTTATGGCGGACAATTTTATTTCCAAAAGTGAAATTCAAATATCTGAATGAAGAACAAGACGATTAGGGACTTACGGGCACCGGAGCCATTACAGGGGAAGCAGGGCTGCGTGTTATCCCTCTTCGCCTGAAAACCACAGCCAACACTCAAGACAAAACCAGTATCAGTCATCGCAAAATTAACAACACTGGAATTAAGGGCAAAAGGCAAAAAACTCAAAAATCCGCAGCAGAGACTCCCAAAGAAAACATCCACAGCAGATACGCACCGCACCATCAATCTGGGTTTCGTAGAACACTGGGATCCCAATCCCAACCGCGATACTGGCGACACCCACCGAAATCGCCACAATCTGAAACCACAATCATCACAGAGTGACGGAGAGAAAGACCGAAAATCAAATAAAACCCCACCGAAATACTTCGCAGCGCATATCAATTTCACCCGAGAAGAGGTGACAACTCGGGGGGTTTAATCGACGAGATCGGATTTACCGTGTTTTGGTCGAGATCGATCGCCCTTATAGCCGGATAAGAGGAGGGAGGGCTTCGAATTTTGGGGCTGGTTTTCTGAGAGAAGGAGAGGGCGAGCTTGGAGTGGCGGGAGGAGGAGCCGGAGAGAAATGGAGAATGGAGGCGAGGAAGCGACGGCGCCACCGACATCGTGCTTAGCTCCGGCGAGCGTCTTCCTCTGCTTTCGGCTTCGGAGACGGAGGATATGTTTCGGCTGTCGAGCTTCAAGAGCATTATCGCCACTGGTTCATTTTCAGGATATGTTTGTGGGGCCTCCCTTTCATCGCACGTGCATGGTTGCAATTTGAAGCGGCGGGACCCAGAAAGATGTGTGGACCAGATTCTTCCTCCTCATTTATATGGGCCAATGGGCTTTCTCTATTGGGCTTTTCATTTACAAACAATTATTCTAACGGCCCCTATTGAAGCCCATGAATGCTGGTTTCATGGGCGGTAGAAGAAGGCAGGCACACATCCGAAGCATCATCTGAAAATTCGAAACACTATAACTATAAAATCAAAAGCTAAACCAAAAACTCGTAAAGTGAATAAAAAAATTGAAACTAAACTACAAACATTCGATGCTAAAATTTATTTTATAGTTATACAAATTAAATACCTAGTGTACAATACGATGATATAAAACCTAATAACGACGTTGGCAATACGTACACTGAACAGCCCTATAAACTGTGACTAGGGCGGTTCGGCATCACGAACCGAGCCAGTGTTGGTTCGGCATCAAATATCCTCAAGTTGACAATCTTCTCAGAATTATTTTATCTTTTTTATTTTTTATCATATAACTCGGAATGGAATGGTCTATCTCTCCCTGTACGTACATACACCTCTAGTTTAAGTATGTTATATTGGAACTTAAATTTCATATTTAAGCTAGATATATATATATATATATATATATATATAACTAATTTTAAGGTGAAAGAGTACCACAAATTTAATTACAACTAATTAAAATAACTTAAAAATAAAAAAATTTCATTTTTTTTTTTCTGGATTATTTAAGTTTAGTGTTTTTTTATGTCATGATAGGGTTTTTGTATTATTTGTAATTAATACATATATATATGATGAGGGAAGTAATTAATTTCTTCAGATTTTCGTAACAGAAACATAACATTACCTGCAGACAAAGTCGGGCTTTATCACATTACTTTTAAATGCTAGCTATTTAATATTTCCAAGAAAAAAATAATTATTTTCTAGTAGTAATTAAACATGTTAGCATCCCTACTCCCAAGAAGTCACATACATATATAGATCCGTTGCTTGCATCTGACCCCATTATATTGGACTCCACAATGTTCACACCCCATCCAACATTTCTTAAATCGGAGCCCATGCATGAGACGAAGTTAGCCCCCCCACCCCGGCCTCCATATTAAAGGTTAGAACACTGCAACAACACACGTGGGTGTACAAAATATTAAGTGCTGCTGCTCATCAACTTGCTCAAGTCGATCGACTGTTTATATATATATATATATATATATATATATATATATATATATATATATATTGGTGGTTTAATTTGGGTCAAAAGAGGAAGGATGTTACGGAATTAACAAGCAAATGATCGATCGATGAGCATCCCAACAGCTACACAACCCCTTCAAAGAGAAAAAAGAAAACCCTTCAAAGCTGTAACAAGTGGAGGCGCAGACCGAAAACATTATAAACTCGAGGAAGAAGAAAGAAGAAAAAGAATCAGCAGAGACTGAGAGAGAGAGAGAGAGAGAGAGAGAGAGAGAGAGAGAGAAGGAATTATATATAAGGGTTTTGTGGGTCAATCATTAATTCGAGAAGATTTCGGTCAGTAAAGATATTCCCATCGTTCACCAAAGTTAAGTGACACCTCCTATGATTGCTGTAGCATCAAATTATTGGAGAGATATGAAAAATATATAGATATATGTGGGACTTCTTTCGCAGGTAAAATATATTGAGTTGAAACTCGAAAGGTAGATGATCTTGAGGAGGAGGCCACACACGGGGTGTCTGCTGGGTGGGGCGGCGCGTTAGAGAGAGAAGGAAATTAATCAAGGAATATATAGAATGACTGCTGCTGGAGACAGCAATGAAAGAGCACCAAATGTGGAGAATCATGATCAGGTATGGGGTTACTTTCATGGCCGTTTTGGCTTCATTCAAAAGTACCCTCGCGACCCTTTTAATTTAATTTAAGAAAATTAAACAGTACTTCACCATGCATATTATATATTTAATACCCACTTCCAGTAGTACTCTTTCAATATATATTTCACAAATACGAGTGAGAGAGCAAATGAGAGAGAGAGAGAGTTGGAGAAGATGGGGTCGTCGTCTTCTTCTTCTACTTGTTTATTTTTTTTTCCCTTTCAAGGTTGGTGGATTATGCTTGATCAGTAGTACTACTGCATGTGCGGCTTTCGTTTTTTATGCGCTACAATCCATCCTTTCTATACAAATATTTGCCCCTTTTTCCGGCCCAGAACATGATGATGCATGCACTACAGTACACAACTCAACATCTCTCTCTCTCTCATTTGATCTCTTCCCTTCCTCTTCTTTAATTTGTTCTTCTGTCTTTTCTTACTGATCTTCTTCTGATTCTCCTGCAGCCTCCCTCCCTCTTCCTCTTACTGCAAGTATCTCTGCTTCTATCTAGTCGTTTTGTGATCCGATCCGGCCATCAAGTACGTACCATGCATTTGGTGCATATATATATCACGCATCCTCACTATATCTATATATATATATATAAAACCAATTAAGAGCTAGTCTTTATTTGGTTTCCGATCTTATATCTAATCTTACCAGCTAGTACTCTCCAATTCTTCACATTAATTAATTTCCTCCTACCCTATTCCTCACATGCTCCCCGACGGTTCCACACGTGGAAGATGGGAATTGGTGGGACCGGTGGACCCAGTTTGAGGGGACCCGAGTACGTGCTTCTCAATATTGATCTCCTCTAGCTCTCCAAGAAAGTGATCGAGTGAACACCTATCAACTTGGCAACCCTCCTGATATGCCTCTAAATTGTTTATATAGTTGTATCTGTCTATCTCCATCTCCATGTGACTAGGGATGGCAACGGGTACGGGTTAGCGGGGAACCCGCCCCGACCCGACCCGCTTAAAGCGGGTTTGGGTTTATGTTTTTACCCCGCGGGTCGGGTTAGGGTTTTGAGAGCAGAACCCGTCACGGGTTCGGGCCGGGGACGGGTTTCGTCCCAAAAACCCGACCCGACCCGCTTAATTCTTATGTAAAAAAAAAAGTTTTAGAGGGTATTTAAATAATACAAAGTAAAACCCTACTTTTTTTATGTTTTCCCCTTATGTTTGACAATATGTTTAGGTATTTATATGTTTATATTATTTATTTTATTTTATTTTTTTTTATTTTTAAAATTTTAATATTAAACATAGCGGGTCGGGTCGGGTACCCGGGGCGGGTTTTCATGGGGGACGGGTTTTCGGTTTTTTTTCTTGGGCGGGATGGGTTTCCAAAAACCCACCCCGCCCCGCCCCGTTGCCATCCCTACATGTGACCTACCTTGGTTATATAGAGTCCAAAATTCCAAACTATTATTTACATTCTTAATGTGTTACAAAATCTAAAATGATCCCAAGTGTCACACTAGCAACAAAACACTCTGCTTTCGGTGTCAATTAATACAATAATCAACCGCGTTTAAATGAATAGAGGTTATTTAACGATTGGTTGGATATATAAGATGATCTATAGTACCTAGCTAATTAATCAAGCATACGCTAATTAATTAGATGAATTAACCCTGCCAGATTCTATTAATTATATAACTTTACCATCGGTTAATTTAAGTAATTTAACATTAGTCTCTAGTAGCTAGTGTGACTTTTGACTGTAAATTAATTAGTGTATTATGTACGCAGCCCAATGTTGTCATGCCACGTGTTAACATTGAGTGTAGGGCCTGGGTGTCCAGCACGAAATCTACAAGAGCCAATGGGAAAGGTGGGTAGTCCCCAGGTTGGCCAATGATTAGGCGTTGCTAATCATTGGATTCGATCAGTGTTAGCTAATAATCATTTGGTGGTTAGGAAGTGATCCGATATTAGTGCTAGCTTTCGTTAATTTTAGGTAAGTCAAAAGCTCGAAAGTTCAACATATATAATATATACATATGTGTATATATATATATATATATATATATATATATATATATATTAGACTGGACCTCTTGAAATAATAATATTGGTGCAAACTGCAAAGCCTTGAATTGATTACAGTGGGCGAGCGGCCCCCGGAATAAAATTTACAGGCACAGAGATAGCCCTTGTAATGACTCTTCCCTCCCTCCCTCCCTCCCTCCCTCGGGAACCGATGAAATCACTTTTCTTTCTCCAATCATCTTCGTCTTCTTTCTTTCTTTCTTCTTCTTCTTCTTTCTTCTCTTTCCGGCCGGTTTCTTTTTCACAGAGGATAAGCTGATCATCTCGTTGGGCGCCGTGGTGCCATTGTATGGAGACGCTCTTCACGTGGGTGCGTCTCAACAGAAAAAAAAAAAAAAAAAAAAAAAACCAAACCCTAACCCAATTGGAGCACTCTCTGTAAACTCTTCATGCAGTGCTTCCGTGATGATTCAGTCTTCTTTTCTCTCTCTGTGTTTTCATCGCTGTACAAAACAGGGTTGACGATATAGGAAACCCAGTACGTTACACGTACGTATCGTCTTGTATATATATATATACACACACACACACACGATCCATCCACATCTCCAAAAGGACAAAGAGATGCGTCCCAGTTCATAAAACTGGTTCTAGAACCAAAGCCCTCGTTCGTTAATTCGTCGTCCGGCTCTGCAGCTCACGGGACGAATAGTTTATGCTTTGTTCTCTTCTCAAATGGTCTTTCTGATGCGATGGTGCATGACAACACCCCCTTTTTTTTTTAATTCTGCTCAGCGGAAACAGACGAACCGTTTCAAAGTTCAAACGCTAGTAATCTTGGTTTCAGACCGCATGCATGCAGCAGTGGTACTCTTCTTGCTTGGGAGACCGTACCACCGGGCACGTCCTTACCGTAAGGAAAGTTACAACACACCGAGGAAAGTCATACTGATTACTAATTTGTTTGATTTGGAATAATAATTTTTTTAACGAGATGATAATTAATTAATTAAGGTCCGTCATACTGATTACTACGATCCGCTCCCGGAGACAAAGGGCCCGGTGTTTGGGTTTTAATTAATTAGCATTGGGTCATGGGAACCCCCATTAATTATCACGGATCATTAATTAGAATTAATAAACCGCATGCATAAAACAAAAAAAGGGGCTTAACTTCTTACTTACTGACCTGATCAAGAATTAGTAACGTTAATCGAAGCATGTATGTGGAGACAGGTGACCCAAACTGGTCGTCGAATGCGGCGCACCCCGGTTGATCAGCAATATATATATAGTCTTAATAAAATTCATATAATTTAAATTTTTGAAAAATATTTATCTTGAAAAGTGAAAACAAGGGTGGAAAAACCAAACTCAATTCCAGAAAAATATATTTCCGGGTCAAATCAGGTCAACTCCTAAACTCGACGGGACTTTACACGAGTTCCAGAAAATTAAATTAAATTAAATTAAAAAAAGGTAGATGATCTATAAATAAGTTTTTTTTAATTTTTTTTTTAAATATGCTCCTTATTAATGTGAGAATGGATAAGAGACAAGTAAGCCCTTAGTCGCCGAAGACTAAAGAGCCCTCCTCCCCCACGGCGACTCGTCACGTCCCCCTTCCCCCGTCGGGGTCGTGTGCCATCATGGCACTCTTTCTAAATCCAGACTTCCTTCCCACCACCGCAATTGGATTACAACTAAGCACCGTCCGAACCTGGACGCCCCTTTTTCTCTTCCCTTTTTTTTTAAAAAAAAAAAAAACAAAAAAAGGAGAAAATTTCGAGTTCCTTACAACTCGACCGGGTCCCGCCGGACCCTCGACCCCACCCACGAGCCCTGTAACGGTTCCGCTCTTTCGGTGGGCGGGTCAATGACACGAGGGGAGGTGTGCCACGTCATCCGACATGTCACCACCCCCGGCCCGTTCCTCTTCCCCATCGGACTCTCCGCCGCTTCTGTCTCGCTGTACGGCAACGTGGACATCTTTAAAACGAACCCGGACTACGAAAAGCCCCGAGTTTCCGTAATTTACCCTTGGGTTTACTCATTAATGACGGACGGATCCCCTGATTTGGAAAGAAATGTCCGGGTCCAGTCCTATCAGATCTGTTCCATGTCCTTATAACAAACGCATTGATTGAAGTAGTCTATTTTTGACCATTTGTCTTCCTTATACTCTCTCTCTCATTCACTCTCTCTATACATGATTGATGATAATGGAGCTCATTAGCCCTTAAATCCCTCCAAACTCGTGTCATTACTTAATAATTTTAGTGTTTAATCATAAAAATTAAGTGAGGTCAATACGGGCACTTTATTATTCTGTCGTTCTGACCATGGGCGTTAAGGTAGTTCGCGATTTAGGTTAAAAAATAAATATAAAGAAAAGGAGAGGGTAGTCCACCCCCCACCTCGCACATGGGACGTGCAACAGAGCAGCAATTCCCCTTTTTTTTTTTTTTTTTTTTTTTTTTTTTTTTATTATAAAAAGAGAAAGGAAGAGTTTTAGAAAAGGTCAAAAATTTTATATAAAATAATATATAAATTTCGAGGAATCTTATGTAAACGCAAGGTCATTAGTTAACTTTTTATTAACAGCAAACGATAATTATGGTTTTAAATTTAATAGAAGGTCTCTTTTGTCTAATCCCAACTTCGCATGTGGTGGGTGTCATCAACCCCCTCCCGTTTCAAGTTTTCAACCTGTCTCTTCCGCTCTTTCTTTTTACTAATCCGACCAGGATTTCTCCTCAACGTACAGGGACGTCGTACAGTGAATACCCCCAGTTTTTCCCATAATTACGTGTCATGCCCTGTACTGCTAATAAAAATGGTAAAACTAATATGGTGGAGAGGACCCTTCTCAACACACCAAAAAAAAAAAAAAAAAAAAAAAAAAAAAAAAAAAAAAAAAGAAATGTTTGAGCTGATTTGCAGTAAAAATGTTTTCTGGGCGCTTCACCGAAAAACTACGACTCGGTTACGTGATTAGTAGCCGTTGATCTGTCTGGTGGGGCCATGTTGTGAAACACAGGATCAGACTAGATGTACGGTGTACGTGTGCCTCAGAACTTGTAAATACTAATGGCTTTTTTACGCGTCACCTACTGATTCACCGTGGGGTAGGTAATTTCGTGAATATATGGAAAAGAAAGGGTGTTTTTCAGTTTCGGCGTTATAAAAGCGAAGTTCCGTCTCCTCGTCACCTCCCCTCCCTTCCCTCTCAGCCTTCTCTCTGAAGCGAAAAAGCCGGAGCTCCAGCGCAGCCTTTCAGAAGACTCCTCAGGAGTTGTCGTTCGCTCTCTCTTTCTCTCTCTCTCTGGAGCTCTCTTTCTCTTTCGTTTCGTTGAAAGCTTCGATCGCGAAAAGAAAATGTCAGGCGGACTGGGGAAGTGCTGCAGAATCCGGCACATCGTGAGGCTCCGGCAAATGCTGCGGCGGTGGCGGAGCAAGGCCTCCTCGGCGGCACGGATCGCCGCCGTCGGGTCCGTGTCCGGCCGAATCCCCTCCGACGTCCCGGCGGGTCACGTGGCGGTGTGCGTGGGGACGAGCTCCCGCCGGTTCGTCGTGCGGGCCGCCTACCTGAACCACCCGGTGTTCCGGAAGCTCCTGAGCGAGGCGGAGGAGGAGTACGGCTTCGTCAACTCGGGCCCGCTCGCGATCCCCTGTGAGGAGTCCGTCTTCGAGGAGATCCTCCGGTTCATCTCCCGGGCGGACGCCGGCTCTGCCCGGTTCGCCAGCTTGGAGGACTTCAAGCGCTGCGCCCACGCCGGTCCGGCCAAGGACGGGTGGCCCGAGTCCAGACCGCTCCTCCACGGGTTGGCCGAGAAATCCGTCTGGTGAACCCCCCCTCCCTCCCTCTCTCTCGCTTTGAACTCGGATGATGATGACACAATTGAGTTGGCCGGCTCAACCGGGTCAGGACCCGGAGAACTCCGTTCCTCTCCCAGGCATCAGACACATTTCACGCATTAATCCTATCCCCCTCCTTCTCTCCCTCTCTCTCTCTCTCTCTCTCTCTCTCTCTCTCTCTCTCTCTCTCTCTCTCTCTCTCTCTCTCTCTCTCTCTCTCGAGTTCTCCGATCCTTTTCAGCAGCGCCATTGCTGTGGGTTTTAATTCAGTGCGTGACCCGTTCCTTGCTCCGGCGGATCTATGGTGATGGCAAAGAGGAATTTTGGCCGAGTCGTCCCGAGTTCGTTTCGGAGGAAAAGAGTGAATAAAAAAGAAAAAAAAAAAACTGAACCTGAATTCAGACGGAAGAAGAAGCGAAGCGATGAAAATGAGAAACCGATACCATAAATCCGGAGAGAAGGCGGAGATTTGGGTCTCCCCCTCCCCCCCTTTTCTCTTGTAATCTGTAAATGCTGTGAGAATTATCATCATTTTTATCATCAATATATCATTCATCATTCAACACATGATTTTCCCAATTTCATTTCATGTGCCGCCTTTTCTTTTCTTTTCTTTTCTTTTTTTTTTTTAATTAAATGTGTAGTATTTCATGCATAAAAAAATATTTCTAAAAATCCAAATTCAGTTTTTTCTGTTGCTTCGGCCTGAGAACGAAATGATTGATCGGGCGAATGAGCTCTGAAGTATGAACTATGTAGTCTATTGTTGTTGCTCCTGAACTCAAACTCCCCCAATTTCTATTCATTTATTTATTATTTTTAAAAATTACTCTTTTTTATTTTACTGTTTATAACTTTATAGGTAAATTTTTTTTAAAAAAATAAAAGTAGCAAACTGAAATTAAAGGGGTCTTTTTTATCTTTCTTTTGGGAGAGGCTCTAGAAGGGTTTCTGGGGCCCCGGGGGGGGGTTGTTCTTAACATTTTACCATAAACGGTGGTGATGTGGATACGAGAATATCGCGTGTCGGGGGTGGGGCACAAAAGCAAGGGGGAGGCAGGGATGGCCCACCGCTCATGTGCCATGTGCGATGCTGCACGGGCCTTCGTGAGCACTCGAGTAGACTTTGTAGCGCGGACATGTGCCAACGTACCTCCGCTAAAAAGGCAGACCCCCTATGTACACGCTCGAAGCGTCAGCACACGTGTGCGGGCCGCGTACCACTTTTACGTGCTTTTTCGTTTGATTTTGGAAACGAATCCGGGAAGAGGGGAAGGGGGGCGGGGGGGGCAGCATTAAAAGCCATGCCCAGGCTATTTTGGGGAGCTGGTGCTGCAACTCATTCCACCTGTTTCTTCATTTTGGGCTTTTTTTTTTTTAAAATTGGAAGAATTAGGGCTCATTGACCAATTAATATAAAAATATCGAATATACACGTTACTATAATATTGAGTCATGAATACAGAGAGTTTGTGATACGTAACATCTTATTATGTTTGCGCCTAACATATATACTTTTCGGTTGAGCACGACACATTGACTAATTATAATCATTCAAAAGCTAAAATGAGAAGGTAGAATCCATGGCTCGATTTTAATTATTTGCTAAAGGGCACATTTGAAATGGGATATGGTTGGTTCAAGCGTTTAGGTTACATAGCTTTAGGGTTTTATATATAGGGTGGGTCTGGGTCCTTGTAGTCACATGCATGCAGTACCCCCTAAACGTTTAGGGAGAATATATATTGTGGAGAAAAACTTTAGTCAAAATGTCCGTAATGCACTACCCCATCCTTGATTTGTACATGTCACTTAAAAAAACCAGGCAGGAGAGCCAAGTGATGTGTAAAGACGCTAGTGATATCTTTCTCCTTTCTTCTTTATTTATTTCCCCCCATGTTTTTTATCTATGCCAAAAAGAGCAAAAGATATCTAAGTTTGGTTCAACACTCAATGGGCTCTTAATTAGAATGGGAAGGATAAGAGAGACCCTTCCCCACCACTTCCCATCCCTTGCCATAACTTACATATAATGCACCCTCTTCCAACTCAAGATTCCACCTTAAAACCTCAGTATGACATCGCAACTATAACAAAAAGCATTTCCATGGCTTGTGCAGCCTTCACATGGTCTTAATTTGTAAATGTTGATTCATCCTCACTCCGATCCTTAGCCCGTCGTAGTCTGTATGTACTTTGGGAATGACTTCTTTATACGTACGTTACACACACACACACACACACACACATATAGTACATGTGTCTGAAGTAGGCCCTATTTACTTTTTCTTCTTTTATTATGACAGTACGTAGGGGACCATCTCCAGTTAGAAAATCCAACATAATTAAATTGGGTCTCGTCAACATTATATAAACTTGAACTCATCACTTTGTTCTATAGTTAGTTCTATGCATGATATTCATCCATGTGATAGAACATGGATATGTTCTAAAGATTTTTTTTTTTTTTCATATTATTATTTCATTGGTTTTATCATCTCAAGCAGACTAATTATTATGTTAGTATAGCATAATAATTCTATCATATAAATATCTATGAAAAAATGGCCTATAAGTAGGAAAAATCCGAGTCAATTAAGATTCCCTAATATTAAAGGCGCTCGTATATGACACTACAACTAACAAAAAAAAAAAAAAAAAGCCTTCCATGTATCGATCTCTACGTACTACGTAAAGTCCTCTACGTCCACAAAAACCTGGTAGCTCCTCCTGCATGTCCTTGCACCAATTTAAGTGCTATATATACTTTGTATCATTCCTTTGTATGTGTAGTGTACCATATATTGTTGAGGCCCCTGACCCGTCTAATCCGTCGTGGTCCCAATAATATATATGATTCATTCACGATGACATACCAATTAGTCAAGTACCATATCATTGAAGTCTCTTGTAGGGTATGTTTTGCTGTAATTGGCTCAAGATCTTCAATGAATGTCAAGTTCTCGACGAATCAAGTAAGTCTGCGTGCAGATCCGGATTTTAGGTTGATCGAATAAGACTGATAATTAAGTCACTAACAAATATGCATAATCTAAAATTATACTCTTCATATTAAATGTGGGACTACTACTCTTTAATTACTAGGGAAAAAACCTAGCTTTCACTACATTTAGTGAAGGAAAATTTTACCTTGAATAATATTGCTAATATTGATTAACCAAATGAATTTAAACTCAATTTAATTTCTTATTCTACTTCTATATGAGTTTTTAGTATAAAATAATGTTTGGACTGGCAATTATATTTCTTATGTGATTTTGTAATTTGTCATGTTCATAAAGAAATTGAAAAATATTTTGGTTTGGGTTTAAGGGGGTTTAACTAGCCAGCTACTTTTAATTTTGGTAACAATTAATATTGGTCATAATATATACTAACGGTTAACATTTATTGAAGACTTTTTATTTTTATCAAATTTAATTGAATATTGTTAAGCACTACCCGATATGCCAAAAGCTCTAGAGTTGATAGAACAGGGAAAGTTGTACACTTAAATAATGATTCTAACAAATCACTAGACTTCCATGCTGACGATCTCGGTATAGTAGCCGTTTTCACTTTTGTGATGACTCACACTCTGGCACAGTAGTTAACCCTGTTCATAAGTCGCCCCCGGCCCCTATATGACAGCTTTAACTTAGGGAAGTAGTACGTACAATTCAACTAGGTTGAGCCTAGAGCTGTAAAACTTTGATCAACACTTTTTTTTCACCCATGCACTTTTAGCCACGGTTTTCTGGGCCTCTGGCAACCAATTGATAAAAAGTATATTTTTACTAGTGGCCACAATTTCTTAACAATGTAGATGTGATAAAAGTAAACAGATTTTGAATCCCCAAGTCTTTCTTTAATTTCTTTATATGAAGTGGGGTTTTCATGTCCAGATTATAAAACAAAATAATAACCATGCATTGAGCAACAAATAAGGCCTGGTTCCAGTTTCCAAATCTCCCAGAATTATGAACCATATCTGATAAAACCTCCTCCATTTATGTCAGCTTCATATCCAAGGTTTTAA
The DNA here is from genome assembly GCA_019845555.1 of Aristolochia fimbriata. Classification (NCBI taxonomy): domain Eukaryota; kingdom Viridiplantae; phylum Streptophyta; class Magnoliopsida; order Piperales; family Aristolochiaceae; genus Aristolochia; species Aristolochia fimbriata. The sequence goes on from CM034083.1 coordinate 24,847,121, forward strand.
CAACTAGGTCCTGCATTCAAACATGTCAAGATCTACAAAGAATTGTAACTGATCACGATGAGAGAGAGAGAGAGAGAGAGAGAGAGAGAGCGAGCAGTCAGGCATGTTAGGCTATATATATATATATTCAGATGCTGCATGCAAACAAAAGAACTGGGTTTAATTCTGAACCAAAAGATATTATTCCCTGATTCTAAATCCATTCAGTACTTGTGATTAGTGTTTCCCAATAACCACGGTGGGATTAATTAAATAATTTAAGTGGAATAATTAAATTAAAGGTGGAGATGAATCCACTCCACTCAGTGCTAGCTGATAACACAAAATCTGAAACTCGTCGGCTAAAAACAAAACATGTCCCTGTCATTATTGCACTAATCACATGCCTTAATAGTGGCTTAATTTGTTTTTGTCATGCACTATATAATTAACCAGGCTTTCTTGCTATTACGGAGGTTAGGAAGGAAGAATGTCCATGTTAATTATTGTGCTTTCGGCTTGAATTAATGTTCCAATCAAAATGGTTCGAGAAAAAAGAATGAATTTGGACCAAATTTTAACTGAAATATACATATATAAAGTGGTTAATTAGGTTTTTGTTCCTTTAATTTAAGGCATGCCATTTAATTTGGAGGTGTACATTAATTTGTTGCTACTATATGTATATACTAATGTTTCAATTAAAGGTTAGGATTCATAATTTCCTAAATCCTCTTCCAACTTTCTAGTTTTTCTATCATTCAGGTGTTCAGTGTCATTAGATCTACATACATCTGTTTGGTTTAATAATATTGGGATATTGTACTAGAACAGGCAAAAATATTGCTATGTACCCTAGTTAGATTCGTGTTACGTACATTCGATATTTTTTTTTTAAAAAAAATCTTTTATTAATTATTCCTCATATTAGTATGTTTTGTATGAATAATACAACCATTTTGGACAAAACACTAGACATGTTTTGAACAAAGCACCTGAAACAAGGATTGGTGATGGCAGTAGGAGATGATGTAAATTAGACATTCGTTACGTCTCGTAAGATGTATATCGAATAGACACGTACATAGTAACATGCTCGGTGACAAAATTCGGAAGAGACTGCCTTCCCTGTCCATTAAATCAGCAAGCCCCATCTTAATCTGTTTTTTTGACTTTTAAAACCTTTTTAGCCAATAATTGTATATAGAAACAGGTTACAACTTGTGACAACTTTTAAAACTTGTGACAAGGGGTGAGTTAATTAATCTTAAACAAGTTGAGAAATCTTTCATATCTCGACCATGCCTGCTTGTAATGTTTTTTGGGTATTCTACAAACTAGAAAGAGACAATTAGACGTCCCTTCCAACTTGGAGTTATCTAACTTGGACGGACCCAGGTTAGATTTTCAAGTATCTAAGTTTGGCTTTTGAGTGAAAAACTTTGATTAATTAAGACTAATATATACATTCAATATTAATTAATTAAGTACCTCATGCATCTTACTTTAAACACTATGACGTGACTTACAGGTTAAAAGTGACTTCAGTAGAGTGACCCACATTAATAATTAATTAGGATACATAATAAATATTATTACGCTATAAGATACATAGAGATAGATATGGGGAATATTATTTGTGAGAAGCTCAGGCTCACAATTAATTTTTTCTGATGCTTAATTTTGTCGGTCTAATATATACATCATCCCCAAGTCCCAACCCTCATCCCTAGCTTGGATCATAAAAAAAAACAAGTCGAAGAGAGGAAGGATAAGAAATGAATGAAAGAAGAAAAGGACGGAATGAGAAATTAAAAAAAAAAGATATATATGACATCCGGTGGTGTTTGATTTTCATTGATGGGGAAGGATGGAGAAAAACGAAAAGGGAGTGCTGAGGAGTGGGACGTCTCTTTCTTTGGAATCTGTTGATGAAGAGATCATGTGTCGTTGCATGCAGGAGGGAATAGGGAATTAGGGATTCCGTCCAGATTTGGTTCTGTGAATGGAGAGAGGGAGAGGTAGGCGCCTCTAAATCTATCTTCCACCAACCTGAGTTCATCAATGGTGGATTTTATGCGCTTGGGGCATTCAATTCATTGTTCTTTTGTAGAAATCGGAGACAAGGGTCGGTCCCCCCAAGTTCAGTTCTACCCACTAAAGTTCCCTTTGGATTTATGGGGCCTCCTTTCAATTTTCTTATTTTGCACTGATAGAGAGACAACGTGGGCCAAATCTGAGAAATTAATGCCTCAGTTTACTCTCTTTCTCCCTGTTTTAATTCTCGCCCTCCTCCCATTTTCTTTTATTTATTTATTTATTTTTTTAACAAAATTGGGCATGTTGCCCTGCTTTTAAAACACCGGTTTTAATACATAGAAATATTTTATAGGATATAATGTATTTCTACCAATCTTTAGGTATTAATTTTACAAAGTTAAAATAGAGATCTTGTTAAAAGAAAAAATGATGTAAAATGCTTTTCTCTAATAGATCAAGTTAATATATATATATATATATATATATATATATTTTAATGTCCTCTTTTGGGTCACTTTAGTTATGTGAATTATGTTTGTTGTGTTTGGCCATTTTATTTTAAATAAAAAATAATTTTTTTGTTTTTACTATTTAATTTAGTTGTTTTAGGTTAAATGCTTTACATCTATAGTTGTACACACCAAAATGTGGTCGGCCCAAATACGGCAAGCCCAAACGCCCACCGGTCCATCGGTCGGTCGTCATGGATAGGCCCCATCGATTTTCAAAGTCATCTCTTACAGCCCATCGCCAGACCCATTCGTTTCGCTGCATCATCAGTACAGTCGTCATAACAGTCAACAACAATTCATCGAGTCATCGCCACTCATCAGCTAGTCACCTTACATGCCACTTCAGGATCTAAACGACCAAGCCTGGTTGCCAACTGAAGAAACCGAAAAATCACTGACGATCCTCATTCGATGGATCCAACAGAGGAAAAGGAGGAGCGCCCAAGTCCTCCTCCCATCTCAACAGAAGTAGCAGAAAAGGGATCGTGATCCCCATTCCAAGGATCGACCCCCAACAAGTGGACAAAAATGGCTACAAAAATCCAGAAACATTATGTTGAAAGGGTTCAAAAATCATTCGTCGAGAAGCGCTCTCACGTACAGAAACTCTTTCGAGCCGAAGAAGTTAGGCTACTCGCAGTTCGTCGAGATTCACCAGTTTGATTGGAGTACCTCTACACGTTCATCAACAACGTCAACAAGTCGATACACGCGGAACGCAAACACTTCCGTCCGACCAACGAAACAGTCATCATTTGTGCACACTCGTTTCAGAAACTTGGATTTCGACGTCAACTCGCCATAAGCTGGAACTTCATCAAATTACACGGAGATCAAATCAGAGAAATACTAGGAGATTGTACTCGCATTTTCATGATTTTCAAATACAAATTGTAACACAAATTTTCTGTCGCAAATCGAATTACTCTCTCGGTCGCACCATTCACGGATCGGTGGATTTTCGGTGAAACAATAGTAAACAATAATTTTTTTGTTTTAACTATTTAATTTAGTTGTTTTAGGTTAAATGCTTTACATCTATAGTAAACAACCATAAGGTTTCTGATTGTTTGAAAAAGCATCAGTTATAAGTATAACTGAGGTTTCCAATGGGTTGGGCTAACCCGCTTTCTAAACTGATTCAATCCATAAAAATCTGATCCAATTCCTAAGCTAATGGATTGAATTAGTATTTGGATAAGAAATATGACCAATGTTCTATATGGATGAATAATAAATTAAAACCAATCCAATCCAATTTAATCCATAGGGGTGGGCATCGAGTCGGGTTTATCAAGGAACTCGATCTGACCGGACCTAAAAATCTCAGGTTTGAATTCCCTAATCTAACCCACGGGTTGGGTTTGGGTTTGGGCTCGAGTTCAACCAGTTTTTATATATTTATTTCATATATTTACTTTTGAGTTATTAAAAAATTAGTAACAATAATTGGGTTTAGTTGGACAGGTTCGGGTTTTATCAAAACCCATCAGGTTTTTGGGTCGGGTCGGATTCAGGTTTTGTAAAATAAAGTTTGGGTCGGGTTTAGGTTAGGGTTTTAAAACCTGTTCAGTTTGTTCGCTTGTTTGGATTTCAGGTTATGTATGTCAGGGTACCAAAAGTCAATAACCCCAACGGTTGTGCTTGGGTATAGTGGTGGGCACGGGTCAGGTTTGGGTCGGGTTTTTGAAAATTTGAACCCGACCCGACTTATATAACCCGAAACCCGAACTCGTGAAAAAATTGCATGGATTTTAAAACTCGAACCCAAACTCGACCCGAACTACGATTTTACAAACCCGAACCCGACCCCTGCCCCAAAAAACCTGAATTTTTTATACATATTTTTTATATTATATAAAGAAAAAATATACAAAAAAATTAAAAATAAAACCCAAACCCAACGCGACCCGAGGTCTGGTTTGGATTCCCAAACCCGAACCCGACCCACTGGTTGGATTTGGGAATCCAAACCCGGGTTTTTTGAGTCGGGTCGGGTCGTGTTTTTTGTCCCTACTAGATGCCCAATCCTACTTGGGTAATAATTCTAGTAACGGGCTTTACTATCAAAACGGTGGGTAATCATCTTAATGTTTTAATTTTGAGCTCTACTACCATAAACAACTATATTTTGATTGAATCACTTGCCATATTCTTAGAGCAAAATCAAATTCGTTTTGTTAAAAAAATTTCTATTAATTAGCATTGCCTTATTTTAATTTGATAATATGGAATTGTGAAGCTCTGGCAACAGGAAGAGAGTTAAATGAGAATACAGGACGAGAGTTAAAAGAGAATAGAAACTCAATCGAGCAGCACACATGATCTTTCCCTGTATACACGTAAGTGTAAAAAACTTTTCTCTATAAGCACTTTTTAAAGAAGAAAAGTGATGACATTGTCATAAATGTGAGGGGCATTTTTATAAAAGAGAATAAAGTTGTTAATCACTTTTATAAAAGTGCCCCTCATTCCTTCTTTAAAAAGAGAGAAGAAAAAAAAAAAATAAAAGAAAAAAAAAATATATATTTATAGCCTTCATAAACGTTTTTTCTTTATTTTTTTAATTTTGTTCTAATTTCAAAATATTTCATAAAAACGTAACTATAGCTTTAATTTGTGATTTTTCTTCAAATTCTCTTACTGTAGCGATCTGCCAAAATTTTTCCTCCAAATCCCTTACTATAGCCTTCAGGAATAAATTTTTAAAAAATTTCCTTACAATAGCCTTCGTAAACGATTTTTCTTAAATTTTTGAAATTTTTGTCTTCTCTCAAAAATTTTCTGAGAAAACCCAAATTCTTTTACTATTTCATTCTGTCCAAAGTTTTCCTCCATATCATTTAATATAACCTGCGAAAATAAATTTTCAAAAAGTTCCATTACTATGCCTTCATAAATGGTTTTTCATAATTTTTTTCTATTCTCATGATTTTTCATAAAATCCCCTTACAATAGCATTCGTTTGTGTTTTTCTTCAAATCCAATCACTCTAGATTTTAGTCAAAAATTTTCATGCAAATCCCTTACTATAGCCTTCAAGAATAAATTTTTAAAAAATCTGAATACCATAGCCTTCATAAATACTTTTTCTATATTTTTTTAATTTTTTGTTGTTTTCAAAATATTTTCTTTGTAAACCTTACAATAGCCTTAATTTTTTTTTCTTCAAATTCTCTTACTATAGCGATTATTCAAAATTTTTCCTCTGTATCCCTTACTATTGCCTTCTAGAATAAATTTTCAAAAAATTCTCTTAGCCTTCATAATTGATTTTTCTTCAATTTTTGAAATATTTTTCATTAAAACCCTTACTATAGCCATGATTTTTTAATTTTCTTCAAATTCCTCTATATCCTTTAATATAGCCTTCAAGAATAAATTTTCAAAAAAATTGTTACTATAACCTTCATAAATGATTTTTCATAAAAATTTTTCATCAATCTTCAATTTTCATAAAATCCCCTTCCTATAGCCTTCTTTTGTAATTTTTCTTCAAATTCCGTCACTAAAGATTTTAGTCAAAATTTTTCGTCCAAATCCCTTACTATTGTCTTCAATAAATTTTTTTTAAAAAATACCAACTCTATAGCCTTCATAAAATATGTTTCTATATTTTTAATTGTTTGTCTGATTTCAAAATATTTAATAAAAAAACCTTTCTATTGTCTTAATTTGTGATTTTTTTTGAATTTCCTTATTGCAGCGATCAAACTAACTTTTTCCGCCAAATCCCTTACTATTGCCTTCAGGAATAAATTTTCAAAAAATTCCCTTATCATCGCCCTCATAAATGATTTTTCTTTAATTTTTGAAATTTTTGTCTACACCAAAATTTTTTCTTAAAAAACCCTTACTATAGCATTCATTTTTTATTTTTCTACTAATTCTCTTACTATAGACTTTAGTCCAAACTTTTCCACCATAACATTTTATATAGCCTGCCAGAATAAATTTTTTTAAAATTGCATTACTATAGCCTTTATAAATGGTTATTCATAAATTTTTTCTAGTCTCATCATTTTTCTTAAAATCCCTTTGCAATAGCCTTCGTTTGTAATTTTTCTTCAAATTCCATCTCTATAGATTTCAATAGAAATTTTTTGTCCAAATCCCTTACTATAGCCTTCAAGAATAAATTTTTAAAAAATCCGAATACTATAGCCTTCATAAATTATTTTTCTTCAATTATTTAAATTTTTGTGTAATAAAAAAATTTTTCATACAAAAGACTTAATATTGCCTTCTTTTGTGATTTTTTTTGAAATTTCCTTCATATAGGCTTCTATAGAAAGTTTTAATCTAAATCCTTACTATATCCTTCAGGAATAATTTTTCCAAAATTTCCCTTACAATAGCCTTCATAAATGATTTTTTTTAAAATTTTGATTTTTTGTGTACTAAAAACCCTTACAAATGCCTTCTTTAGTAATGTTTCATCAAATTCCCTTACTTTAGCATTTAGTCTCAATTTTTCTTCCAAATCCCTTACTATAGCCTTGAGGAATAAATTATTAAAAAAATCTCTTTCTATAGTTTTTAGAAATTTTTTTTCAATATTTTGTCTTATCCCACAATTTTTTACAAAAAACTCTTACTGTAGCCTTCCTTACAGATTTTTCATCAAATTCCTCAACTTTCGCAATCAGTCAAATTTTTTTCCCTAGATCCCTTACTATAACCCTTAGGAATAAAATTTCAAAAAATTCCCTTACAAAATCATTAATAAATTATTTTTATATATTTTTAAATTTTTTGCCTGATATCAAAATATTTGATAAAAAAGCCTTACTATTGCCTTCATTTGTGATTTTCTGCTAATTCCCTTACTATAGCCACCAGTCAAAAATTTTCCTCCAAATCCCTTACTATTGCTTTTAGGAATAAATTTTCAAAAAGTTCCCTTACCATAGCCTTCATAAATGTTTTTTCTTCAATATTTGAAATATATGTCTACTCTCAAAAAGTTTCTTAAAAACGCTTACTATAGCCTTCTTTTGCGATTTTTCTTCAAATTCTCTTATTACAGCCTTCAGTCGAAAGTTTTCTTCCATATCCTTTAATACAAGCTGCAAGAATTTATTTTTAAAAAGTTACCTTACCATAGCTTTCATAAATATTTTTCATTAATTGTTTTCTACTCTCATCAATTTTGATAAACTCCCTTTACAATAGCATTCGTTTGTAATTTTTCTTCAAATTCTATGACGAAAGATTTCAGTAAACATTTTTTATCCAAATCCCTTACTATAGTCTTCAAGAATAAATTTCGAATAAATACCAATACTATAGCCTTCATAAAAGGGTTTTCAAAATTTTTAAAATTTTTTGACTGATTTCAAACTATTTCATGAAAAACCTTATTATTGGCTTAAATTATGATTTTTTTTCAAAATCCCTTAGTGTAGCGATCAGTCCAATTTTTTCCTCCAAATCCCTTACTATAGCCTTTAGAAATAAAGTTTCAAAAGATTCTCTTTCCATAGCCTTCATAAATGATTTTTCTTCAAAATTTGAAATTTTTGTCTTCTCATCAAAAATTTTCTTAAAAAACCCTTCTTATAGCTTTTATTTTTTATTTTTTATTTTTCTCAAAATTCTGTTACTATAGACTTATCTCCAAAATTTTCATCCATATCCTTCAATATAGCCTACAAGAATAAATTTTCAAAAAATTCCTTTACAAGCCTTCTTAATGGTTTTTCATATTACTCTCTTCATTTTTCATAAAATCCCCTTACAATATCATTTGTTTGTTATTATTCTTAAATTTTTTTCTGATTTCAAAATTTTTCGTAAAGAAACCTTATGATAGGCTTAATTTGTGATTTTTCATTAAATTCTCTTACTGTTACCATCAGTCAAATTTTTTCCTCCAAATCCCTTTGTATAGCCTTCAGGTATAAATTTTCAAATAATTCCCTTACGATAGCCTTAGTAAATGATTATTCTTCAACTTTTAAAATTTTTGTATACTTTGAAAAAATTTCTGAAAAAACCCTTTCTATAGCCTTCCTTTTTTATTTTTCTTCAAATTCTCTTACTATTGCCTTATGTCAAAATTTTCATCCACTTCATTTAATATAGCCGGCAAGAATAAATTTTCAAAAAATTCCACTACTGCAGCCTTCATAAAAGGTTTTTCACAAATTTTTTTCTACGCTCATCATTTTTCGTAAAATCCCCTTACAATAGACTTCATTTGTAATTTTACTTCAAATTCCGTCAGTATAGATTTCGGCCAAAATTTTTTATCCAAATCCCTTACTTAGATATCAAGAATAAATTTTGAAAAAATATGGATACTATAGCCTTCATAAATACTTTTCATATATTTCTTTAATTTTATTCTATTTTCAAAATATTTCATAAAAAAACCTTACTATAGCCCTAATTTGTGATTTTCTTCAAATTCCCTTACAATAGCAATTAGTCAAAATTTTCCTCTGTATCCCATACTATAGCCTTCAGGAATAAATTTTAAAAAAATTCTCTTAGCCTTCTTAAATGATTTTCCATTAAATTTTAAAATTTTTATCTTCTTTAAAAAATTTTCATTAAAAACCCTTACTATTGCCTAATATTTTATATTTTTCTTCTTATTCTCTTAAGATTGCCTTCAGTTGAAACTTTTCCTCTTTATCGTTTAATATTGCCTGAAAGAATAAATTTTTGAAAAAATTCTGTTACTATTGCCTTCATAAATGGTTTTTCATAAATTTTATTCTACTCTCATCATTTTTCATAAAATCCCCTTACTATGGCCTTTGTTTGTAATTTTTCTTCAAATTCCATCACTATAGATTTCAGTCAAAATTTTTAGTCCAAATCTCTTAGTATAGCCTTGAAGAATAAATTTCTAAAAAATACCAACACTATTGCCTTCAAGAATAATTTTTGAAAAAATACCAACACTATAGGCTTCAAGAATAAATTTTTTAAAAATACCAACACTATAGCCTTCATAAAATTCTATATTTTTCCATTATTTGTCTAATTTCAAAATATTTAATATAAAAGCATACTTTAGCCTTCATTTGTGATTTTTCTTCAAATTCCCTTACTGTAGCGATCAGTCAAAAAATTTCCTCCAAATTCCTTACTATAGCCTTCAGAAATAAATTTTCAAAAAATTTCCTTACCATTGCCTTCCTAAATGATTTTTCGTTAATTTTTGAAATTTTTCTGTACTCTCAAAAATTCTCTTAAAAACCCTTACTATTGTCTTCATTTTTTTTTCTACAAAATCTCTTTCTATAGATTTGAGTTCAAATTTTTCATCCATATCCTTCAATATAGTCTGAAATAATAAATTTTCAAAAAATTCCTTTACTATAACCTTCATAAATGGTTTTTCATAAATTTTTTTCTACTCTCTTCATTTTTCATATAATCCTCTTCCTATAGCCTTCGTTTGTAATTTTTTTTCGAATTCTGTCACTATAGATTTTGGTGAAAACTTTTTGTCGAAATCCCTATTGCCTTCATGAATAAATTTTAAAAAAACCGCAACACTATAGCCTTCTTAAAAAGTTTTTCTATATTTTTTCTATTTTTGTCTGATTTCAAAATATTAAATAAAAAACATTACTCTTGCGATCAAATTCCCTTAACGTTGCGATCAGCCTAAACTTTTCATCCAAATCCCTTACTATAGCCTTCTTGAATAAATTTTCAAAAAATTCCATTACCATAGCCTTCGTAAATGATTTTTCTTCTTTTTTTGAAATTTTTGTCTACTCTCAAAAATTTTCTTAAAAAACCCTTTATCCTTCATTTTTTATTTTTCTACAAATTCTCTTTCGATAGGCTTCTATCCAAAATTTTCCTCCATTTCATTTAATATAGTCAATAAGAATTTAATTTTATAAAAATTCCATTACTGTAACCTTCATAAATGGTTTTTTATAAATTTTTTTCTACTCTCATCTTTTTTCATAAAATCCCTTTTCAATAGCTTTCATTTATAATTTTTCTTTAAATTCAGCCGCTATAGATTTCAGTAAAATTTTTTTGTCCAAATCCCTTACATAGCTATTAAGAATAAATTTTGAAAAAATACGAATACATAGCCTTCATAAATACTTTTTCTATATTTTTTTTATTTTTCTATTTTCAATATATTTCATAAAAAAACCTTACTATAGCCTTAGTTTGTGATTTTCCATCAAATTCCCTTAAAATAGCGATTAGTAGAAATTTTTCCTCCGTATCCCTTACTATAGCCTTCAGGAATAAATTTTCACAAAATTCCCTTAGCCATCATAAATAATTTTTCTTCAATTTTTAGAATTTTTCTCTACTCTAAAAAATTCTCATAAAAAACCCTTATAATAGCCTTCAATTTTTATTTTTCTTCAAATTCTCCTACTATAGCCTTCAGACGAAATTTTTCCTCCATATCCTTTAATATAACTTGCAAAAATAAATTTTCTAAACATTCTATTATTATAGCCTTCATAAATGGTTTTACATAATTTTTTTTCTATTCTCTTCCTTTTTTTTAAAATCCCATTACCATAGCCTTCGTTTGTAATTCTTTTTCTGAATCCGTCACTATAGATTTCAGTAAAACTTTTTCATCCAAAACCCTTACTAAAGCCTTCAAGAATAAATTTTAAAAAAACATCAACACTAAAGTCTCCATAAAAGGTTTTTCTTTCTTTTTTAAATTTTTTGTTTGATTTCTAAATGTTTCATTAAAATACCTTACTATAGCCTTAATTTGTGATTTTTCTTCAAATTCCCTTACGGTAGATCAGTCAAAATGTTTCCTCTAAATCCATTACTATACAGGTATAAATTTTCAAAAAATTCCATTACCATAGCCTTCATAAATAATTTTTTTTCAATTATTGAAATTTTTGTCGTCTCTCAAAAAATTTCTGAAAAAACCATTACTTTAGCTTTCCTTTTTTATTTTTCTTCAAATTCTCTCACTTTGCCTTTTGTCCAAAATTTTCATCCATATCATTTAAACCCTTACTATAGCCTCCAAGTATCAATTTTAAAAAAATTCCATTACTATATCCTACATAAATGATTTTTCTTAATTTTATTTCTACTCTCATCATTTTTCATAAAATCTCCTTATAATAGACTTCATTTGTAATTTTTCATCAAATTTTGTCTTCAAAGATTTAGTCAAAAAATTTCGTCCAAATCCCTTAGCTATCAAGAATAAATTTTGAAAAAGTATGAAAACTATAGCCTTCATTAATACTTTTTTTATATATTTTTTTTTTTTGTAAAATTCCCTTACTTTAGCCTTCGGTCTAAATTTTTCCTCCAAATCCCTTACATTCCCTTTAGGAATAAAATTTCAAAAAATTCCCTTATAAAAGCCTTAATAATTGTTTTTTTTTTAATTATTTACGTGATCTCAAAATATTTCATAAAAAAAACATTACTATAGCCTTCATTTGTGATTTTCTTCAATTCCCTTACTCTGGCCATCTGTAAAAAAATTTGCTCCAAATCCCTTACTATAGCCTTCAGGAATAAATTTTCAAAAAATTTCCTTACCATAGACTTTATAAATTATTTTTCTTCAATATTTGAAATATCTGTCCTCTGAATTTTTTTAATAAAAACGCTTATTATAGCCATCATTAGTGATTTTTTCTCAAACTCTCGAACTATAGCCTTCTGTCAAAAATTTTCCACCATATCCTGTAATTTTGCCTTCAAGAATAAGTTTTCTAAATTTCCCTTACCATAGCTTTCAATAATGGTTTTTCATAAATTTTTTTCTACACTCATCATTTTTCATAAACTCCCTTTACAATAGCGTTCATTTGTAATTTTTCTTCAAATTCAGTCACTATAGATTTCAGGCAAAATTTTTCGTCCAAATCCTTACTAGAGCCTTCATAAAAGGTTTTTGAATATTTTTTTAATTTTTGGTCTGATTTCAGAATATTTCGTAAAAAAACCTAGCATTCATGAATAAATTTTCAAAAAACTCCCTTGCCATGGCCATCGTAAATGATTTTTCTTCAATTTTAGAAAGTTTTGTCTATTCTGAAAATTTTTCTTAAAAAACCCTTACTATTGCCTTCATTTTTTATTTTTCTACAAATTCTCTTACTATAGACTTGAGAGCAAGTTTTTCTTCCATTTTCTTGAATATAGCTTGCAAGAATAAATTTTTCAAAAAGTTCCTTTACTATAGCCTTCATAATGGTTTTTCATAAAATTTTTTCTACTCTCATCATTTTTTTTAAAATCTCCATACAGAGTCCTTCGTTTATTATTATTCTTAAATTTTGTCACCAAAGATTTCTGTCAAAATTTTTTGAGCTAGTCCCTAACTTAGCCTTCAAGAATAAATTTCAAAAAAATACCTATACTATAGCCATCATAAACGGTTTTTCCTTATTTTTTAATTTTTTTCTTTTTTCTAAACATTTCATTAAAGAAAACCATACTATGCCTTAATCTGTGTTTTTTCTTCAAATTCCCTTACTATAGCGATCAATCAAAACTTTTCCTCCATATCTCTTCCTATAGCCATCACGAATAAATTTTCAAAAAATTCCCTTACCATAGCCACCATAAATTATTTTCTTCAATTTTTGAAATTTTGTCTTCTCTAAAAAATTTTCATTAAAAACCCTTACTATAGCTTACCTTTTTTATTTTTCTTCATATTTTCTTACTATAGCCTCCAGTCAAAAGTTTTCCTCCATATCCTTTAAAATTGCCTGCAAGAATCAATTTTCAAAAAGTTCCGTTACTATAGGCTTCATAAATGGTTTTTTATAATTTTTTTCTTCTCTCATCGTTTTTCATAAAATCCCCCTACTATTGACTTTGTTTATAATTTTTTTTTTGAATTCCGTCACTATAGATTTCGGTGAAATTTTTTTGTCGAAATCCGTATAGACTTCAAGAATAAATTTAGAAAAAACTCCAACACTATAGCCTTCATAAAAAGTTTTTCTATATTTTTTCAATTTTTAGTCTGATTTCAAAATATTTCATAAAAAAATATTTCTTTAGCCTTAATTTGTGATTTTTCAAATTCCGTAACTATAGCAATCAGCCAATGTTTTTCCTCCAAATCCCTTACTATAGACATCAGGAATAAATTTTCAAAAAATTCCAGTAGCATAGCCATCGTAAATTATTTTTCTTCAATTTTTTATATTTTTGTCTTCTCTCAGAAGTTTTCAAAAAAAACCCCTACTTTAGCCTTCCTTTTTTATTATTCTTCAAATCTCTTACTATGGCCTTCTGTCCAAATTCGTCCTCCATATAATTTAAAATAGCCTGTAATAATAAATTTTTTAAAAATTCCAATTCTATAGCCTTCATAAATGGTATTTTATAAATTTTTTCCACTCTCCTCATTTTTCATAAAATTCCTTTACAATAGCTTTCATATGTAATTTTTCTTCAAATTCCGTCACTATTGACTTCAATCAAAATTTTTCATCCAATCCCTTACATAGCTATTAAGAATAAATTTTGAAAAAATATGAATACAATAGCCTCCATAAATACTTTTTCTGTACTTTTTTAATTTTTTCCTGTTTTCAAAATATTTCATAAAAAAACTTTACTTTAGCCTTAATTTATGATTTTTCTTCAAATTACCTTACAATAGCGATTTGTTGAAATCTTTCCTCCGAATCCCTTACTGTAGCCTTCAGGAAGAAATTTTCCAGAAATTCCCTTAGCCTTCATAAATGATTTTTCTTCAATTTTTAAATTTTTTGCCTACTCTAAAAAATTATCATAAAAAACCCTTACTATCGCCTTCATTTTTTATTTTTCTTCAAATTCTCTTACTATAGCCTTCAATTAAATTTTTCCTCCATATCTTTTAATAAATCCTGCAAGAATAAATTTTAAAAAAATTTGGTAACTATTGCCTTCTTAAAATGTTTTTCATAAATTTTTTTCTACTCTCATCATTTTTTATAAAATCTCATTAGTATTGCCTTCGTTTGTAATTTTTCTTCAAAATCCGTCACTAAAGACTTCGGTCAAAACTTTTTGTCCAAATTCCTTACTGTTGCCTTCGAGAATAAATTTTAAAAAAAACACAACACTAGAGCCTTCATAAAAAGTTTTTCTATATTTCTTTGTCTAATTTCAGGATGTTTCACATAAAAACCTTACTGTAGCTTTAATTTGTGATTTTTCTTCAAAATCCCTTACTATAGCGATCAGTCAAAATTTTTCATCCAAATCTCTTACTATAGCCTTAATGTATAAATTTTAAAAAATTCCCTTACCATAGCCTTTGTAAGAGATTTTTCATCAATTTTTGAAATTATTGTCTACTCTCAAAAATTTTCTTAAAAAACCCTTCTTTTAGCCTTCATTTATTATTTTTCTAAAAATTCTGTTACTATAGACTTAAGTCCAAAATTTTCATCCATATCCTTCAATATAACCCGCAAGAATAAATTTTAAAAAAATTCCTTTACTATACCCTTCATAATGGTTTTTCATAATTTTTTTTCTACTCTCATCATTTTTCATAAAATCCCCTTACAATAGTATTCATTTGTAATTATTCTTAAATCCCGTCACTATAGAGTTTAGTCAAATGTTTTTGACCAAATCCCTTACTTAGCACACAAGAATAAATTTCAAAAAAATACCAATATATAGCCATCATAAATTTTTTCTTTATTTTTTAATTTTTTTCTGATTTCAAAATTTTTCTTAAAGAAACCTTACGATAGCCTTAGTTTGTGATTTGTCGTTAAATTCTCTTACTGTTGTGACCTGTCAAAATTTTTCTCCAAATCCCTTTGTATGGCCTTCAGGTATAAATTTTCAAATAATTCCGTTATGATAGCCTTCGTAAATGATTTTTCTTCAATTTTTGAAATTTTTGTATACTCTCAAAAAATTTATGAAAAAACCCTTTCTATTGCCTTCCTTTTTTATTTTTCTTCAAATTCTCTTACTATTGCCTGCTATCAAAAATTTTCATCCACTTTATTTAATATAGCCTGCAAGAATAAATTTTCAAAAAATTCCATTACTATAGCCTTCAAAAAAAAATTTTCACAAATATTTTTGTTGTCTCATCATTTTTTCATAAAATTCACTTTCAATAGCTTTCGTTTGTAATTTTACTTCAAGTATCGTCACTATAGATTTCAGTCAAATTTTTTTGTCCAAATCCCTTAGCTATCTAGAATAAATTTTGAAACAATATGAATACTATAGCCTTCATAAATACTTTTCATATATTTCTTTAATTATGTGTCTGTTTTTGAATATTTTATAAAAAAACCTTACTATATCCCTAATTTATGACTCTCTTCAAATTCCCTTACAATTGAAATGAGTCAAAATTTTTCCTCTGTATCCCTTACTATAACCTTCAGGAATTATTTTCAAAAAATTCTCTTAGGCCTCATAAATGATTTTCCTACAAATTTTAAAATTTTTATCTACTCTAAAAAATTTACATAAAAAACCCTTTCTATTGCCAAACATTTTTTATTTTTCTTCTAATTCTCTTAATATAGCCTTCATTTGAAAATTTTCCTCTATATCCTTTAATGTTGTCTGGCAGAACAAATTTTCAAAAAATTATGTTACTACAGTCTTCATAAATGGTTTTGAATAAAAGAAAACCATACTATAGCCTTAATTTTTGATTTTTCTTCAAATTCCCTAACAATAGCGATCAGTCAAAAGATTTCCTCCAAATCCTTTCCTATAGCCTTCAGGAATAAATTTTCAAAAAATTCCCTTACCATAGGAATCATAAATTATTTTCTTCAATTTTTGAAATTTGGTACTCTAAAATATTTTCATTAAAAGCCCTTACTATGGCTTACCTTTTTATTTTTCTTCATATTTTCTTACTATAGCCTCCAGTCAAAATTTTTTAGCCATATCCTTAAAAATGTCCCACAAGAATAAATTTTTAAAAAATACCGTTACTATAACCTTCGTAAATGGTTTTTCTTAATTTTTTTCTTCTCTCAACATTTTTCAAAAAATCCCCTTATTATCGCCTTCGTTTGTAATTGCAAATTCCGTCACTACAGATTTGGGTGAAAATTTTTCGTCGAAATACCGATTGCCTTCAAGAATAAATTTCAAAAAACACCAACACGATAGCCTTCATAAAGAGTTTTTCTATATTTTTTCAATTTTTTGTCTGATTTTCAAATTATTTCATAAAAAAACATTTCTATAGCCTTAATTTGTGCTTTTTCAAGTTCCCTAACTGTAGCGATCAACCAATGTTTTTCCTCCAAATCCCTTACTATAGCTATCAGGAATAAGTTTTCAAAAAATTCCCTTAGCATAGCCTTCATAAATTGTTTTTCTTCAATTTTTTATATTTTTGTCTACTTTCTAAAATTTTTTTTAAAAACCCTTACTCTAGCCTTCATTTTTTATTATTCTACAAATTCTCTTATTCTGGCGTTCTGGCCAAATTCTTTCTCCATATCATTTAATATACCCTACAGGAATAAATTTTCAAAAGATTCCATTACTATAGCCTCAGAAATGGTTTTGTATAAATTTTATTCCATTCTCATAATTTTTCATAAAATCCCTTTACAATAACTTTCATTTGTAATTTTTCTTCAAATTCCGTCACTATAGACTTCAATAAAAAATTTTCATCCAAATCCCTTTCATAGCTATTGAGAATAAATTTTGAAAATATATGAATACTATAGCCTTCATAAATACTTTTTCTATAGTTTTTAAAAATTTTTCAGTTGGTCAAAATATTTCATTAAAAACCTTACTTCAGCCTTAATTTATGATTTTTCTATAATTCCCTTAAAATAGCAATTTGTTCAAATTTTTCCTCCGAATCCCTTACTATAGCCTTATGGAATAAATTTTCCAGAAATTCCCTTAGCCTTCATAAAAGATTTTTCTTCAATTTTTAAAATTTTTGTCAACTCTAAAAAATTCAGGTAAAAAACCCTTACTTCCGCCTTCATTTTTAATTTTTCTTTAAATTCTCTTACTATAGCCTTCTATCAAAATTTTTCCTCTGTATCCTTTAAAATAACCTGCAAGAATAAATTATAAAAAATTTATATTACTATAGCCTTCATAAAATGCTTTTCATAAATTTTTTTCTACTCTCATCAATTTTTATAAAATCTCATTACTATAGCCTTCGTTTGTAATTTTTCTTCAAAATCCGTCACTTAAGATTTCAGTCAAAACTTTTTGTTCAAATTTCTTACGATTGCCTTCGAGAATAAATTTCAAAAAAACTCAACACTATTGCCTTCATAAATTTTTTTTCTATATTTCTTTGTCTAATTTCAAGATATTTCACATAAAAACCTTACTATTGCCTTAATTTGTGATTTTTCTTCAAATTCCCTTATTGTAGCGATCAGTCAAAATTTTTCATCCAAATCTCTTACTATAAATTCCCTTACCTTATCCTTTGAAAGAGTTTTTTCTTCAATTTTTGAAATTTTTGTCTACTCAAAAAATTTCTGAAAAAACCCTTCCTATTGCCTTCTATTTTTATGTTTCTACAAATTCTCTTACTATTGCCTTCTCTCATAATTTTTCCTCCATATCTTTTAATATCGCCTGCTAGAATAAATTTCCAAACAATTCCTTTACTATAGCCTTTATAAATGGTTTTTCGCAATTTTTTTCTACTCTCATCATTTTTCATAAAATTCCCTTACAATATCCTTCATTAGTAATTTTTCTTCAAATTCATCACTATAGATTTCAGGCAAAATTTTTCTTCCAAATCCCTTACTTAGCTATCAAGAATAAATTTCAAAAAAATAATACTTCTGTAGCCTTCATAAATACTATTTCTATATTTATACATTTTTTGCCTTTTTTCAAAATATTTCATAAAAAAACCTTACTTTAGCCTTCAATTATGATTTTCTTCAAATTCCCTTACCCTCAGGAATAAAATTTCAAAGAATTCCCTTTAGAAAGCCATAATAAATGTTTTTTATATATTTTTAAGATTTTTAGCTGATCTCAAAATATTTCATAAAAAAAACTTCCTATGGCCTTCATTTGTGATTTTCTTCAAATTCCCTCACTATAGCCATCAGTCGATGTTTTTCCCCCAAATCCCTTACTGTAGCCTTTAGGAATAAATTTTCAAAAAAATTTCTTTCCACAACCTGCGTAAATGATTTTTCTTCAATATTTGAAATGTATGTCTACTCTAAAAAATTTTCATAAAAACCTTTGCTATAGCCTTCATTTGAGATTTTTCTTCAAATTCTCTTAGCCTTCAAGCAAAATTTTTCCTTCTTATCCTTTATATCGCCTGCAAGAATAAATTTTCAAAAACTTCCCTTACCATAGCTTTCATAAGTGGTTTTTCATTAATTTTTTTTTGCTCTCGTCATTTTTCATAAAATCCCATTACTATAGCGTTTGTTTGTAATTTTTGTTCAAATTTTATCACTGTTGATTTCAGTCAAAATTTTTTGTCCAAATCCCTTACTATAGCCTTCAAGAATAAATTTAGAAAAAATACCAATGCTATAGCCTTCGTAAAATGTTTTTCAATATTTTTTAAATTTTTTGTCTGATTTCAAAATATTTCATAAAAAAAACTTTACTATAGCCTTAATTTGTTTGTTTTTTTCAAAATGCCTTACAGTAGCGATCAGTCCAAATTTTTCCTCCATATCCCTTACGATGGCCTACAAGAATAAATTTTCAAAAAGTTCCCTTACCATAGCCTTCATAAATCATTTTTCTTAAATTTTTGAAATTTTTGACTACTCTCAAAAATTTTCATAAAAACTATTACTATAGCCATGATTTCTTATTTTTCTTAAAATTCTCTTACTGAGCCTTCAGCCAAATTTTTCCTATATATCCTTTAATATAGCCTTCAGAAATAAATTTTCTAAAAATTCCATTACTATAACTTTCATAAATGGTTTTTCTTAAAAAATTCTCTACTATCATCATTTTTCATAAAATCCCCTTTCTATTGCCTTCATTTGTAATTTTTCTTCAAATTCCGTCACTAAAGATTTAAGTCAAAATATTTTGTCCGAATCCCTTACTTTCGCCTTCAAGAATAAATTTCAAAAAAATACCAACACTATACCTTCTTAAAAGGTTTTTTGATATTTTTAATTGTTTGTATGATTTCAAAATATTTAATAAAAACACCTTTCTATTGCCTTAATTTGTGATTTTTCTTCGAATACCCATACTATAGCGATCAGTCAAAATTTTTCCGCCAAATCCTTTACTATTGCCTGCAGGAAAAAATTTTCAAAATATTTCCTTAACGTGGACATCATAAATAATTTTTCTTCATTTTTTGAAATTTTTTTCTTCTCCAAATAATTTTTTAAAAAACCCTTTCTATAGCATTGATTTTTTATTTTTCTACTAATTCTCTTACTATAGCCTTGAGTGCAAATTTTTCCTCCATAACCTTTAATATTGCCTGCTAGAAATGTTTTTGAAAAAATAGCATTACTATAGCCTTCATAAATGGTTATTCAAAACTTTTTTTCTACTCTCATCATTTTTCTTAAAATCCCATTACAATAGCCTTCGGTTGTAATTTTTCTTCAAATTCCATCTCTATAGATTTCAGTCAAAATTTTTTGTCCAAGTCCCTTACTATAGCCTTCAAGAAAAAGTTTTGAAAAAATACGAATACTATTTTCTTCATAAATTATTTTTTTCAACTATTTAAATTTTTGTGTAATAAAAAAATGTTTCGTAAAAAAGACTTAATATAGCCTTCATTTGTGATTTTTTTTTCAAAGTCCCTTAATATTGGCTTCAGTCAAAAGTTTTACTCTAAATTCTTACTATATCCTTCATGAATAAATTTTTAAAAAATTCCCTTATAATAGCCTTCATAAATGATTTTTGTTAAAATTTTGAATTTTTGTGTACTCTTAAAAGTTTTCTTATAAAACCCTTTCGAATGCCTTCATTAGTCATTTTTCGGCAAATTCCCTTACTTTAGCCTTTAGACTAAATTTTTCATCCAAATCCCTTACTGTAGACTTTAGGAATAAGCTATCAAAAAATTATCTTTCAACAGGTTTCAGAAAAAAAAATTCTATATTTTGTCTTGTCCCACAATTTTTGACAAAAAACCCTTACTGTAACCTTCCTAAGAGATTTTTCATCAAATTTCATAACTTTCGTAATCAGTTAAATTTTTTTGCCAAATCCCTTACTATTACCCTCAGGAATAAAATTTCTAAAAATTTCCTTACAAAAGCTTCAATAAATATTTTTATATATTTTTTATTTTTTGCCTGAAATAAAAATTTTTCACAAAAAAACTTTACTATTGCCTTCATTTGTGATTTTCTTCAAATTCCCTTACTATAGCCATCAGTCAAAATTTTTCCTCCAAATCCCTTACTATACATTCAGGTGTAAATTTTCAAAAAATTCCCTTACCATAGCCTTCATAAATGATTTTTCTTCAATATTTGAAATAAATGTCTCTTCTCAGATTTTTTTTTTAAAATGCTTGCCATAGTCTTCATTTGTGATTTTTCTTCAAATTCTATTACTACAACCTTCCGTCAAAAGTTTTCCTCCATATCCTTTAATACAACCTGCAAGAATTAATTTTCAAAAAGTTCACTTACCATAGCTTTCATAAATGGTTTTTCATAAATTTTTTTCTACTCTCATCATTTTTCATGAACCCTTTACAATAGCATTCGTTTGTAATTTTTCTTCAAATTCTGTCACAATAGATTTCAATTGAAAATTTTCATCCAAATCCCTTACTATAGCCTTCAAGAATAAATTTCAAAAAAATACCAATGCTATAGCCTTCATAAAAGGTTTTTCATTATTTTTTTATTTTTTGTCTGATTTCAATATATTTCATAAAAAATCCTTACTATAGGCTTAATTTGTGATTTTTCTTCAAATTGCCTTACTGTAGCGATCAGTCCAATTGTTTCCTCCAAATCCCTAACTATAGCCTTCAGGAATAAATTTTCAGAAAATTCCCTTACCATAACCTTCATAAATAATTTTTATTCAATTTTTTAAATTTTAGTCTACTCTCTTAATTTTTTTAAAAAACCCTTTTTATTGCCTTCATTTTTTATTTTTCTAAAAATTCTCTTACTGTAGTCTTGAGTCCAAAATTTTCATCCATATCCTTCAATATAGCCTGCAAGAATAAATTTTCAAAAAATTCCTTTACTATAGCCTTCATTAAGGTTTTTCATAAATTTCATATTTTTCTTAAAATCCCCTTACAATAGCATTCGTTTGTAATATTCTTAAATTTTGTCACTATAGATTTCAGTCAAAATATTTTGACCAAATCCCTTTCTTAGCCTACAAGAATAAATTTTAAAAAATATGAATATGTAGCCATAAAAATTTTTTTCTTTTTTTTTAATTTTTTTATAATTTCAAATTTTTTCGTAAAGAAACCTTACGATAGCCTTAATTTGTGAATTTTCTTTTAATTCTCTTACTGTTGTGATCAGTCAAAATTTTCCCTCCAAATCCCTTTGTATAGCCTTCAGGTATAAATTTTCAAATAATTCCCTTACTTTGTAAATGATTTTTCTAGAATTTTTGAAATTTTTGTATACTCTCAAAAAATTTCTGAAAAAACCCTTTCCATAGCCTTCCTTTTTTTTTTTTCTTCAAATTCTCATACTATTGCCTTCTGTCAAAATTTTTCATCCACTTCATTTAATATTGCCTGCAAGAGTAAATTTTCAAAAAATTCCATTACTATAGCCTTCATAAAAGGTTTTTCACAAATATTTTTCTACTCTCATCATTTTTTCGTAAAATCCCCTTACAATAGCTTTCATTTGTAATTTTACTTCAAATTCCGTCACTATAGATTTCAGTCAATATTTTTCGTCCAAATTCCTTACTTAGCTATCAAGAATAAATTTTGAAAAAATTTGAATACTATAGCCTTCATAAATACTTTTCATATATTTCTTTAATTTTATGTCTGTTTTCAAAATATTTCATAAAGAAACCTTACTATAGCTCTAATTTGTGATTTTCTTCAAATTCCCTTACAATAGCAGTTAGTCAAAATTTTTCCTCTGTATCCCTTACTATAGCCTTCAGGAATAAATTTTCAAAAAATTCTCTTAGCCTTCATAAATGATTTTCCTTCAAATTTTAAATTTTTTATCTTCTCTAAAAAATTTTCATGAAAAGCCCTCACTATAGCCTAACATTTTTTATTTTTCTTCTAATTCTCTTTATGTAATCTTCAGTTGAAATTTTTCCTCTATATCCTTTAATATTGCCTGCAAGAATAAATTTTCAAAAAATTCTATTACTATATCCTTCATAAATGGTTTTTGATAAAATTTTTTCTACTCTCATCATTTTTCATAAAATCCCCTTACTATGGCTTTTGTTTGTAATTTTTCTTCAAATTCCATCACTATAGATTTCAGTCAAAATTTTTAGTCCAAATCTCTTATAATAGCCTTCAAGAATAAATTTCTAAAAAATACCACCACTATTGCCTTCAAGAATAAATTTCAAAAAAATACCAACACTATAGCCTTCAAGAATAAATTTCGAAAAAATACCAACACTATAGCCTTCATAAGTTATTTTCTATATTTTTTAATTATTTGACTAATTTCAAAATATTTAATATAAAAGCTTACTATAGCCTTAATTTGTGATTTTTCTTCAAATTCTCTTACTGTAGAGATCAATCAAAAATTTTCCTCCAAATCCCTTACTATAGCCTTCAGAAATAAAATTTCAAATAATTCCCTTACCATAGCCTTCATAAATGATTTTTCTTTAATTTTTGAAATATTTTTGTTCTCTCAAAAATTCTCTTAGAAAACCCTTACTATTGCCTTCATTTTTTTTTTCTACAAATTCTCTTACTACAGACTTGAGTCTAAAATTTTCATCCATATCCTTCAATATAGCCTGAAATAATAAATTATAAAAAAATTCCTTTACTATAACCTTCATAAATTTTTTTCTACTCTCATAATTTTTCATAAAATCCCCTTCCTGTAGCATTCGTTTGTAATTTTTTTTCAAATTATGTCACTATAGATTTTGGTGGAAAATTTTCGTCAAAATCCTTATAGCCTTCATGAATAAATTTTAAAAAAACAGCAACACTTAGTCTTCATAAAAAGTTTTTCTAAATTTTTTCAATTTTTTTCTAATTTAAAAATATTAAATAAAAACATTACTCTAGCCTTAATTTGTGATTTTTCTTCAAATTCCCTTACAGTTGCGATCAGCCAAAACTTTTCATCCAATTCCCTTACTATAGCCTTCAGGAATAAATTTTCAAAAAATTCCAATACCATAGCCTTCGTAAATGATTTTTCTTCTATTTTTGAAATTTTTATCTACTCTCAAAAATTTTCTTAAAAAACCCTTACTTTATCCTTCATTTTTTATTTTTCTACAAATTCTCTTACTATAGCCTTCTATCCAAAATTTTCCTCCATTTCATTTAATATAGCCTATAAGAATAATTCTTCATAAAATTCCATTACTATAGCCTTCATAAAAGGTTTTTTGTAATTTTTTTTCTACTCTCATCATTTTTCATAAATTCCCTTTACAATAGCTTTCATTTGTAATTTTTCTTCAAATTCCGTCCCTATAGATTTCAGTAAAAAATTTTCGTCCAAATCACTACACAGCTATTAAGAATAAATTTTGAAAAAATATGAATCTAAAGCTTTCATAAATAATTTTTCTATATATTTTTATTTTTTCTGTATACCATATATTTCATAAAAAAACCTTACTACAGCCTTAATTTGTGATTTTTCTTCAAATTCCCTAAAAATAGCAATTAGTAGAAATTTATTCTCCGTATCCCTTACTATAGCCTTCAGGAATAAATTTTCAAGAAATTACCTTAGCCATCATAAATGATTTTTCCTCAATTTTTTAAATTTTCGTCTACTCTCAAAAATTCTCTTAAAAAACCCTAACTATGGCCTTTAATTTTTATTTTTCTTCAAATTCTCCTACTATTGCCTTCAGACAAAAATTTTCCTCCATATCCTTTAATATATCTTGCAAAAATAAAATTTCAAAACATTCTATTACTATAGCTTCATAAATGGTTTTTCGTAAATTTTTTTCTACTCTCATCATTTTTTATAAAATCCCATTACCATAGCCTTCGTTTGTAATTTCTATTCAAAATCCGTTACAATAGATTTCGGTCAAAATTTTTCATCCAAAACCCTTACTAAAGCCTTCAAGAAGAAATTTCAAAAAAACATCAACACTGAAAAAGTGTTATGATGATATCGGTTAGTATAAATTAATGAGTGTTAAAACTCCGCTTGGAACTCTGTGTTAAACACCTCGAGAAATAAAGAACAATGCAAACACTAGCAAGTTGTTATCGCAGTTCAGAACAACCGTTCCTAATATGCGGGGCATTCTTGCCCGGGATAGTAACAATCCACTAGTGATAACTGATTACAAGTCTTTCACAAAGATAATACAGTTTTGATTCACCTTCTCAACAGAATCGTGGATTACCTTCAACACCTGACCCACTCAGTGTAAGTGGTAACGTTACTATCCTACTGAGGCTCCCCCTTAGTTTGAGCTCCCAGCATGGAAGATTCAGTCTGTCTCCAGTACAGACTTCAGCAAGGGTGTTCCAACTGCGGGTGGAACTCCGTCTTCATCTCCTCGACCGCTTCTTAGAAAGCAAATTGATGAAGATCAAATACGCTCCAGAACACACGCACTTCTCTTGAATACTCGGAATCGCTCTCTCAGAAGTTGTGTTTTGTGTACAGGCCTTCATGCCTATTTATACTCGTACGTATCCCCTTTTATGGCTTATCCTCTAATCATGGCTTAATTGACAGTCCATGATTCTCTCTCTTCCTTCCTCTCGTGACACTCTTCTTCATATAATTTCAGTCTCACTTTATTTAATCAGATTGATATGATCTTCTCAATCTTCTTTCCTTTTCGTGACCCTCTTCTATATATATCTTCAATCACACCTTATGTAAACAGATTGCCATGATCTTCTCTTCCTTCCTTTTGTGACCTTCTTCTCTATATATCTTCAATTTCACCTTTATTAAACAGAATGCAATTTCTTCAAGTGTCAACGCAATCATTCTGTTTAGACCACTCCTGATCTGTGTACATACTATATATATATCTCACGTCTTGATCTCCTTATAATTGATTTTGTCTAAAAGATAGTCAACTCGTGATGTATAGCATTAACAATCTCCCCCTTTGACTTTCTTTGACAAAATAGACTTGAAACTGGAACTTTTGCATATCTGTTTAGAATACTCTTTTGGAGACATCACTTCTACCTCTTGAAACGCTTCCTTTTACTGAGGAAATGTATAACAACACCACAAGAGCAAAACACTTAATCAAAACTCCAAATGATCAAAAGATCAAAATACTCTCTCCCCCTATTTTGACATGGGAAGTCAAAGAGGACCCAATCCAAGCATCCTACTCATCAGTATCATCTGGAGCATAGGTATTTCAGAATCAAGGACGTGCAGCCGTTTCTGATAATACTATTGTTGTCGCTTGGAATATGCCTCAGAAAAGCTTGGCGGAGTAATATCCAGAGTGTCTGTTTCTTCTTCACATTGACCTGTCTGTATGGAGGCCTTCCGTGTATGGATCTTCAGAGGAACAGACCGAAAACACAGTGGACCAGGAGGCAGTTCAAACTCCTTTTGAGACAACAAAATAGTATATATGGTGCTTGCAATCATGCTTGCGTAGTGCTTCGGGTTCTCAGCAAAGTTCACAACTTGATAAAAAACTATCTGCCCAAGATTGACTGGAATAGCCTTACCCACTCTATACAGAAAACGTGCAAGTGATTTGTTCACAGTGGTGTAATGACCGGTAGGCATCCAGTGAGATATAGCAGCCTTGTGCAACCCATAGTATTTTGTGGTCAGAGCCGAGGTAGGAAAAGTGCGATGTTAAACCCATTGTTTATTATAACCTCCAGTAAGCTCAGAAATGATTTCATCAAGACCAACAGCAACATGTACCTCCTCCACTGTAGGGACACCAACAAACATAGCCAAAATGCAGGTGAAAACTCATAATAGTGACCCTGAAGCCATACCTTGTGATATCCAGGAGATGCTAGATCAACTATAGCTTTCTTCAGATTGGAATAAAATTCATATATGATAACTGGATGAAATTTGGCAGTGAACAACGCAGACTGTCGGAGATGTGTCTGACTTAACACTGGGAGGAGATTAGCTTTCTCATACTCTACTTCACAGATAGGAAGTTCTAGAATAAACTTCTGAGTATTGAATGCGTTCCACGATGCTCTGGCTTGCTTGTCCACTAGAACAGGGTCTACATCCGGAAGAAGTACTGGCATCGCGACTGTTCCTGTTGCAGCTCCGTCTCCTTTAGGCACAACTTTAAATGGAGCCGAGGCCGAAACAAAGGCTGTCTGACGTGTTTTAGAACCCAGAACAGGAGTTCGTCGAGGAGTGGAAACTCCTTCCATAGAAATTCTGGGCCTCAGCCGAGAAGCAACTCCAATTGAGAGAGACTCGATTGGGGCACTAGGCTCAGATAGACGTCTCCTTTTACGTGAAGATGTTGGTTTAGATGACTGCTGTGTTGAGGCTTGCGATGAAGCTGAGAAATTGGAATGTCATCAAGTTCAGAAGA
This sequence comes from Aristolochia fimbriata, assembly GCA_019845555.1. Classification (NCBI taxonomy): domain Eukaryota; kingdom Viridiplantae; phylum Streptophyta; class Magnoliopsida; order Piperales; family Aristolochiaceae; genus Aristolochia; species Aristolochia fimbriata. The sequence continues at coordinate 24,874,303 of CM034083.1, forward strand.
GTTTAAACTTTGTACCTCTTCAGAGCTAGAAAAAGATGAATCCGGCGTGTTAGCACTAGAGCTATCATTTTCTTCGTGCCCAGTGGTTTTCAACCCTTCCTCAGACAATTTATGAGACCGTTGGGATGACTTCTAGACAATGTACTGCAGTGCATCTTTCATGGTCAGTGAGTCTCGCACAGATGAAGAAGATTTGGCTGGAGACTCCTCAACAGTGGGAGAACTACTTGCGACAACCTGTGATGATGCTTTGATAGGAATGTGCAGAATTTCTTCTGTCTGAGAATCATCACGAATAGAGAGCAGAGGCAGAGAAGAAGATGCGAGAGCTGAAGCTGCTTCTTTTGGCTGATCTTCGGATGCTGCCTCAACTGCTTTCGGCATGGAAGGTTTCGTCAAGAAGAAGGAGACGACTCTATCAACAATCGTCGCTGATCCCTTCTTTTTGCCCGACGAGGATGGTGAGGAATCCATCAGATCAACAAGTGCTGAAATGGTGTGTTGCTAGGGCACAAAATAAAGCCTTGACTTGTGAGACAAGATAGGAAAGAAATCAAAGAGAGATACTTCGATGGAAAAGGAGTTTAAACTTCCTTTAAATAGTCACCAAAAGGTGCCTTCGCATGTCAACGTGTCAGTAGAAATATTGCTCTTACCGTTGCACAATCGTAAAAAACCTTTACCATAAAACGGTAGGTGGTTCAGACATAGGGGTCTCTTCAAAGTGAACGTTCGCCAACAGTAACTCCCTCTTGAACACCTAGCAAAAATAAAGCAACTCGTGACATATAAACTTTCCTTCCTCTTTTTTTTTTCCCATAATCCCAATGTTTTTGAGATTTACAATTGACACATCCCAAGAGCTCCTCGGAGGAATTCAAACCTTGTTTGGTCAAGATTTTTGGTAAAAATATCTGCCAATTGATTTGCTGTAGATATGTATTCCAGACTGATTATCTTTTCTGTCACCAGGCCTCTGATCAAAACCATAATCAGCCAACATTTGCTTCATCCACAGTAATTGAGTACAGCAACTCCCAGCTGCAATGTATTCAGCTTCAGTAGTAGATAAGGATATTGAGTTCTGTTTTTTACTGTACCAAGCCACAAGATTTGTTCCTAGATAGAAATAACCACCAGAGGTACTTTTTTGATCATCAGCATTCCCAACCCAATCACCGTCACTATACCCTGCAAGTGCTATAGTTGAAGAATTTGAGTAAAATATACCTAGTTCGGTAGTCCCATGTACATACCTCAATATTCTTTTTACTGCCTGGAGGTGTGATTCGTTTGGTTTTGCCTGATATCGTGCATATACCCCAACACTGAAGCATAGATCAGGACGACTTCCTGTAAGGTATAATAAGCTTCCAATCATACTTCTGCATAGATGCTGATCTGCTCCAACTCCTTCTGAATCTCTATGTAACTTTTCATTGGTTCCCATTGGAGTGGCTTTTGGCTTAGTGTGTTCCATTCCAAATATTCGGACCATCTCTTTAGCACATTTCTCTTGACTAAAAAAGATACCATTATCCTGCTGTTTGATTTGAGTGATGCTTTTGTGTTGTGTCTTATGCTGCTTGCCTCGTTGACAGTCACCACAATGCTTATCTCGAATGTCTTTTGTCTCAGGAAGTCCCTTTACTGCTGCTTGTTTGATCAGCTTCTGAATGTGCCTGAAATGGACATGGCCCAATTTCTGATGTCAGATATCTGCACTGTCTAAAGAGGCAGTATAGCATTGTAATTTGTCAATCAATTTATAACAGTTATCACCTATTCGAACTCCTTCCATCACCAAATTTCTTTTATGGTCAGCCACTAGACACTTTTCACTAGTAAAGTGAACTAATAAATTTTCATCACATAATTGGTTAATACTAATCAGATTTGCTTTCAGGCCCTGAACAAGTAATACATTCAATAATCTAGGCAATCCATCAACATTTAAAGTTCCTTTCCCAGTAATTGTACCTTTAGCTCCATCACCAAATGTAACTTGGCCAGATTCAGTGTAACTTATGTTGCTCAGCAAATCTGATTTGCCAGTCATGTGTCTTGAACATCCACTGTCAAAATACCACACAAAGTTAGTAACTGCTTTCAAAGCATGATTACAAGATACCTTATTCTGAACCCAAACAAACTTATGATTCAGATGGTTCCTCTAAATCCCTCTGTCGCTATACTTTAGATCTCTGAACAATCTGTAGCACTGTGATTGTAGATGTCCCAGATCCTGGCAATAATAGCATCCACTCCTTTTGAATTTTTGATGAGGTCTTTTCTTTTGATATCCTTCTTTGACAAATATTGTTTGTCGTTTGGAGGTGCTCCCAGTATAACCAAGTCCACTCTTATCATTACTAGTTTTTCCACTGCTTAAAATCTCATCCAACTTACCCTTACCTTTCTTCAACTTCTTCAAGATTTGTTGTGTCGAGAATAACTCCTTCTGCAATTCTTCAATTTGTTTTTCCTGCAGCTTTAGAGATTCTTCTCTTTTCATTACATCTATCTGAAGAAACTTTTGAGAAGCTTCTGACTCATTAAGTTTAACAATTAGCTCTTGATTTATATTGGAGAGATTGTTCAGTTTGTCTTTCATACCTTTCAGAAGAGTGATGTTATCCTTGGGTATCTCAAGTGGTGGAACATCATCTTGAACTCCAGTAAAGAACACTGTATAATTTTCATCTGAATCTGACAAGTTGCTGTCTGAATCACTCCAGGTCACATTGTGAGCCTTCTTTTTCTTCTGTACTGTGGGGCACTCAGCCTGGATATGACCATATCCATCACATCCATGACATTATACTCTTCTTTGTTCTGCAGTGAACTTGTTAGGTTTCTTTTCACCATACTTGGAAGGGTTTCCATGTTTAGAGAATTTCCTGTACAACTTGTTAAAACCTTTATTCAAGTTAGCAATTCTCTCTTCCAGTAATTCATTTGATGACTGACCATGTTTTCTGGTTTCACCAGTAAACACAATATTCTGGTCATCTATTTGAGATATATTCTCCTCAGCTTCCATCTCTGTCTCAAATGTACACAGTGAACCAATCACCTCATTCAAAGTCATTTTATCAATATTATTAGCTTCAGCAATAACAATGGCTTTCACAGAGAATTTTTTATTTAAAGACCTCAAAACCTTTCTTACCAATCTATTTTTTGGAAACGGATCTCCAAGTAGTCTTCCTTCATTGGCCAATCTTCTGATCTTTCCATCATACTCTAAGATGGTCTCATCTTCTTTCATTTTAATCAATTCAAACTTTGTCATAAGTTGTTGGAGTTTAGCAATTCTTACCGGAGCAGTTCCTTCATAGTGTATCTCGAGTGATTCCCATGCCTCTTTTGCAGATGCAATAGCTGACATCCTGCTGAATTCCTCCAGGCTAACACCACGTAATATGGCATTAAAGCTTTTTTGAATTCAAATTCCTACTTTTCTTTTCTTCGTCAGTCCAATTCTTTTGTGGCTTATCCAACGTCTTTCCTTCAAGTACAACAGTGGGACGGGACCATCCTTCAAGTACAGTGAGCCAAGCATCTTCATCTATGCTTTTGATGTAAGCAGTCATTCTAACCTTCCAGTAGGGATAATTTGTTCCTTCTAGAAGGGGTGGACGAGATGAAGAACCTCCATCCTTGATTGTGTCTGCCATTTTCACCAGAACTTCTGAATCTCACCACGTAAACTGTCTGGTGCCTGCTCTGATACCAATTCAAAAGGTGTTCTTATGATATCGGTTAGTATAAATTAACGAGTGTTAAAACTCTGTTTGGAACTCTGTGTTAAACACCTCGAGAAATAAAGAACAATGCAAGCACTAGCAAGTTGTTATCGCAGTTCGGAACAACCGTTCTTAATCTGCGGGGCATTCTTGCCCGGGATAGTAACAATCCACTAGTGATAACTGATTACAAGTCTTTCACAAAGACAATACAGTTTTGATTCACCTTCTCAACAAAATCGTGGATTACCTTCAACACCTGACCCACTCAGTGTAAGTGGTCATGTTACTATCCTACTGAGGCTCCCCCTCAGTTTGAGCTCCCAACGTGGAAGACAGTCTGTCTCCCGCACAGACTTCAGCAAGGGTGTTCCAACTGCGGGTGGAACTTCGTCTTCATCTCCTCGACCGCTTCTCTGAAAGCAAATTGATGAAGAACAAATACGCTCCAGAATACACGAACTTCTCTTGAATACTCTGAATCGCTCTCTCAAAAGTTGTGTTTTGTGTACAGACCTTCATGCCTATTTATACTCGTACGTATCCCCTTTTATGGCATATCCTCTAATCATGGCTTAATTGACAGTTAGGGATGGCAACGGGGCGGGGCAGGGCGGGTTTTTGGAAACCCGTCCCCGCCCCGTGAAAATATGTGGAAACCCGTCCCCGCGAAAACCTGCCCCGCGGGTTTATTTTGTAAACCCGTCCCGCCCGCCTGGGTAAAACCCCCCTAACCCGCCAAAAAAAACCCTGACCCGACCGACTAAGCCCTATTAAATATTAAAAAAATTTTAAAATATAAAAAAATATAAAATAAATATTATAAATATGTAAACATATAAATAATTATAAATCATGTAAAATTAACATTTTTTTAAACATAAAATTTATTAATATATTTTTTACATATTTACTTTCTAATATATTTTTTATAAATATTAAGCGGGTCGGGTTGGGTTTTTGGGGCAAAACCCGTCCTCGCCCCGAACCCGTGACGGGTTCTGCTCCTAAAACCAGAACCCAACCCGCGGGGTAAAAATGTAAACCTGAACCCGCTTTAAGCGGGTCGGGTCGGGGCGGGTTCCCCGCTAAATGGATCCCGCTGCCATCCCTATTGACAGTCCATGATTCTCTCTCTTCCTTCCTCTCGTGACACTCTTCTTCATATAATTTCAGTCTCACCTTATTTAATTAGATTGATATGATCTTCTCAATCTTCTTTCCTTTTTGTGACCCTCTTCTATATATATCTTCAATCACACCTTATGTAAACAGATTGCCATGATCTTCTCTTCCTTCCTTTCGTGACCTTCTTCTCTATATATCTTCAATCTCACCTTTATTAAACAAATTGCAATTTCTTCAAGTGTCAACGCAATCATTCTGTTTAGACCACTCCTGATTTGTGTACATACTATATATATCTCACGTCTTGATCTACTTATAATTGATTTTGTCCAAAAGATAGTCAACTCGTGATGTATAGCATTAACAAACACTAAAGCCTTCATAAAAAGTTTTTCTCTATTTTTTAATTTTTAGTTTTATTTCTAAATGTTTCATAAAAAAACTTTACAATAACCTTAATTTGTGATTTTTCTTCAAATTCCCTTACTGTAGATAAGTCAAAAGTTTTCCTCCAAATCCCTTACTATAGCCATCAGGTATAAATTTTCAAGAAATTCCATTACCATAGCCTTCATAAATGATTGTTCTTCAATTATTGAAATTTTAGTCTACTCTAAAAAAATTCTGAAAAAACCATTACTATAGCCTTGGTTTTTTCTTTTTCTATCAATTCTCTTACTTTGCCTTTTGTTCAAATTTTTCCTCCATATCATTTAATATAGCATCCAAGAATCAACTTTCAAAAAATTCCATTACAATAGCCTTCATAAAAAATTTTCATAATTTTTTTTCTACTCTCAACAATTTTCATAAAATCGCCTTACAATAGACTTCGTTAAAAATTTTTATAGAAATTGTCTTTATAGATTTAGTCAAAAATTTTTGTCCAAATCCCATAGCTATCAAGAATAAATTTTGAAAAAAATGAATACTATAGCCTTCGTTAATGCTTTTTTAATATATTTTTTATTTTTTTCTATTTTAAAAATATTTTATAAAAATGCCTTACTTAATTTGTGATTTTTCTTCAAATTCCCTTACTGTAGCAATCAGTAAAATTTTTTTTGCCAAATCCCTTACTATAGCCTTCGAATAAAGTTTCAAACAAATTCCTTACCATAGCCTTCATATATGATTTTTCTTCAATTTTTGAAATTTTTTACAAGAAAAAAGTTTCTTAAAAAACACTTACTATAGCTTTGATTTTTCATTTTTCTACTATTTCCCATACTGTAGCCTTCAATCTAAATTTTTCCTCCATATCCTTTAATATAGCCTGCAAGAAATTTTTTTCAGAAAATTCCTTTACTATAGCCTTCAGAAATCGTTATTCATAAATTTTTTTCTACTCTCATCATTTTTCATAAAATCCCCTTACAATAGCATTCATTTATAATTTTTCTTCAAATTCCGACACTATAGATTTTAGTCAAAAGTTTCGTACAAATCCCTTACTGTAGCCTTCAAGAATAAATTTTCAAAAAATATGTACACTATAGCCATCATTAATTATATTTCTTCTTTAAATTTTTGTGCGATAAAAAACTGTTTCTTAAAAAAGACTTAATGAAGCCTTAATTAGAGATTTTCTTTTCAAATTCCCATAATATTGGCTTCCGTGGAAAGTTTTACTCCAAATCCTAACTATAGCCTTCAGAATAAATTTTCAAAAAATTCCATTACAATAGCCTTCATAAATTATTTTTGTGTACTGTAAAAAGTTTTCTTAAAAAACCCTTACTAATGCCTTCATTTGTAATTTTTTGTCAAATTCCCTTACTTTAGCTTTCGGTCTAAATTTTTCCTCCAAATCTCTTACTATACCCTTAAGGAATAAAATTTAAAAAAAATCCCTTACAAAAGCCTTAATAATTGATTTTTTTTATAATTATTAGCCTGATCTTAAAATATTTCATAAAAAAACATTACTATAGCCTTCATTTGTGATTTTCTTCAATTCCCTTACTGTAGCCATCTGTCCAAATTTTTCCTCCAAATCCCTTACTATAGCCTTCAGGAATAAATTTTCAAACAATTCCCTTACCATAGACTTTATAAATAATTTTTCTTCAATATTTGAAATATATGTGTACTCTAAAAGTTTTTCATAAAAACGCTTACTATAGCCTTCATTAGTGCTATTTTCTCAAATTCTTGTGCTATAGCCTTCAGTAAAAATTTCTCATCCATATCATTGAATATTGCCTGCAAGAATAAGTTTTCTAAATTTCCCTTATCATAGCTTTCATAAATGGTTTTTCAAAAAGTTTTTTCTACTCTCATCATTTTTCATAATATCCCTTTACAATAGCATTCGTTTGTAATTTTTCTTCTAATTCCGTCACTATAGATTTCAGTCAAAATTTTTCGTCCAAATCCTTACTATAGCCTTCATAAAAGGTTTTTCAATATTTTTTAATTTTTAGTCTGATTTCAGAATATTTCATAAAAAAACCTCACTATAGCCTTCAAGAATAAATTTTTAAAAAACTCCCTTACCATGGCCATCGTAAATGATTTTTCTTCAATTTTAGAAATTTTTTTCTATTCTCAAAAATTTTCTTAAAAAACCATTACTATAGCCGTCATTTTTTATTTTTCTACAAATTCTCTTACTATAGACTTGAGTCCAAGTTTTTCATCCATATTCTTCAATATAGCCAGCAAGAATAAATTTTTCAAAAAGTTCCATTACTATAGACTTCATAATTATTTTTCATAAAAATTTTTCTACTCTTTTCATTTTTATTAAAATCTCCAAACAATGTCCTTCGTTTATTATTATTCTTAAATTTTGTCTCTACAGATTTCTGTTAAAAAAATTTGAGCTAATCCCTAACTTAGCCATCAAAAATAAATTTCAAAAAAATAACTATACTATAGCTATCATAATCACTTTTTCTTTTTTTTTTTTTTTTAATTTTTTAATTTTTTCAAAAATTTTCATAAAAGAAAGCCTTACTATTGCCTTAATTTGTGTTTTTTCTTCAAATTCCCTTACTATAGAGATTAGTAAAAACTTTTCCTCCAAATCCATTCCCATAGCCTTCAAGAATAAATTTTAAAAAAATTCCATTACCATAGGCAGCATAAATTATTTTCTTCAATCTTTGAAATTTTGTCTACTCACAAAAATTTTCATTAAAAACCCTTACTATAGGTTACCTTTTTTATTTTTATTCATATTTTCTTACTATAGCCTCCAGTCCAAAATTTTCATCCATATCCTTTAAAATAGCCTGCAAGAATAAATTTTCAGAAAATTCCGTTACTATAGCCTTCATAAATGGTATTTTATAATTTTTTTCTTCACTCATCATTTTTCATAAAATCCCCTTACTATAGCATTTGTTAGTAATTTTTTATCGAATTCCATCACTATAGATTTTGGTGAAAATTTTTGGTCGAAATCCCTATAGCCTTCAAGAATAAGTTTCGAAAAAACACCAACAGCCTTCATAAAAAGTTTTTCTATATTTTTTTAATTTTGTCTGATTTCAAATTATTTCATAAAAAAACATTTCTATAGCCTTATTTTGTGATTTTTTAAATTCCCTAACTGAAGCGATCAGCCAATGTTTTTCCTCCAAATCCCTTAATATAGCCATCAAGAATAAATTTTCAAAAAATTCCCTTAGCATAGCCTTCGTAAATTATTTTTCTTCAATTTTTTTATTTTTTGTCTACTCTCAAAAATTTTCCTTAAAAACACTTACTATTCTACAAATTTTCCTTAAAAACACTTACTATTCTACAAATTTTCATTAAAAACACTTACTATTCTACAAATTTTCCTTAAAAACACTTACTATTCTACAAATTCTCTTACTATGGCCTTCTGTCCAAATTCTTCCTCCATATCATTTAATATAGCCTGTACGAATAAATTTTCAAAAATTTCCATTACTATAGCCTTCATAAATGGTTTTTTATAATTTTTTTTCCACTCTCATCATTTTTCATAAAATCCCTTTACAATAGCTTTCATTTGTAATTTTTTTTCAAATTCCATCACTATAAACTTCAATCAAAATTTTTCGTCCAAATCCCTTACATAGCTATTAAGAATAAATTTTGAAAAAATACGAATACTATAGCCTTCATAAATACTTTTTTGATAATTTTTAATTTTTTCCTTTTTTCAAAATATTTCATCAAAAACCTTACTTTAGCCTTAATTTATGATTTTTCTACAAATTCCCTTACAATAGCGATTTGTTGAAATTTTTCCTCCGAATCCCTTACTATAGCCTTCAGGAATAAATTTTCAAGAAATTACCTTAGCCTTCATAAATGATTTTTGTTCAATTTTTAAAATTTTTGACTACTCCTAAAAATTCTCATAAAAAACCCTTACTATCGCCTTCATTTTTTATTTTTCTTTAAATTCTCTTAGTATAGCCTTCAATTGAAATTTTTCCTTCATATCCTTCAATATATCCTGCAAGAATAAATTTTAAAAAAATTCTATAACTATAGCCTTCTTAAAATGTTTTTCATAAATATTTTTCTTCTCTCATTGTTTTTTATAAAATCTCATTACTATAGCCATTGTTTGTAATTTTTCTTCAAAATCCATCAGTAAAGACTCCGGTCAAAACTTTTCGTCCAAATTCCTTACTATTGCCTTCGAGAATAAATTTTAAAAAAACACAACACTACAGCCTTCATAAAATGTTTTTCTATATTTCTTTGTCTGATTTCAAGATATTTCACATGAAAACCATACTATAGCCTTAATTTATTATTTTTCTTCAAATTCCCTTACTGTAGCGATCAGTCAAAATTTTTCATCCAAATCTCTTACTATAGCCTTCAAGTATAAATTTTAAAAAAATTCCCATACCATAGCCTTTGTAATAGATTTTTCTTCAATTTTTGAAATTTTTGTCTATTCTCAAAAAATTATCATACGATAACCTTCAAGCAACATTTTTGTCTATTTTTATCAAACAATTCTCATAAATGATTTTTCTTCAATATTTGAAATATATGTCTACTCTCAAATATTTTCATAAAAACCTTTAATATAGCCTTCATTTGCAATTTTTCTTCAAATACTCATACGATTGCCTTCAAGCAAAATTTTTCCTCCGTATCCTATATATAGCCTGCAAGAATAAATTTTCTAAAAGTTCCCTTACCATAGCTTTCATAAAAGGTTTTTCTTAAATTTTTTTCTGCTCTCATCATTTTTCATAAAATCCCGTTTCGTTTGTAATTTTTTTTCAAATTCTGTCATTGTTGATTTCAGTCAAAATTTTTCGTCCAAATCCCTTACTATAGCCTTCAAGAATAAATTTAGAAAAATACCAATGATATAGCCTTTATAAAATGTTTTTCAATATTTTTTAAATTCTTTGTTTGATTTCTAAATGTTTCATAAAAAAAGCTTACTATAGCCTTAATTTGTGATTTTTCTTCAAATTTTGTTACTGTAGATTAGTCAAACGTTATCCTTCAAATCCCTTACTGTAGCCTTCAGGTATAAATTTTCAAAAAATTCCATTACCATAGCCTTCATAAATGAGTTTTCTTCAATTGTTGAAATTTTAGTCTACTCTCAAAACATTTATGAAAAAACCATTACTATAGCCTTCCTTTTTTAATTTTCTACAAATTCTCCTACTTTGCCTATTTTCCAAATTTTTCCTCTATATCATTTAATATAGCCTCCAAGAATCAATTTTCAAAAAATTCCATTACTATAGCCTTCATCAATGGTTTTTCATAGTTTTTTTTCTACTCTCATCATTTTTCATAAAATCCTCTTACAATAGACTTCGTTTGTAATTTTTATTCAAATTTCATCTTTATAGATTTAGTCTAAATTTTTCGTCCAAATCCCTTAGCTATCAAGAATAAATTTTGATAAAATATGAATACTATAGACTTCATTAATATCTTTTTTTTATATTTTATATTTTTTTCTTTTTTAAAAATATTTCATAAAAAAACCATACTATAGCCTTTATTTGTGATTTTTCTTCAAATTCCCTAACTATAGCAATCAGTAATTTTTTTTTGCCAAATCCCTTACAGTAGCCATCAGGAATAAACTTTCAAACAAATTCCTTACCATAGCCTTCATATATGATTTTTCTTCTATTTTTGAAATTTTTTACTACACAAAAATTTCTTAAAAAACCCTTACTATACCCTTGATTTTTCATTTTTCTACTAATTCCCTTACTATAGCCTTCAGTCTAAATTTTTTCTCCAAATCCTTTAATATTGCCTGCAAGAATAAATTTTCATAAAATTCCATTACTATAGCCTTCACAAATGGTTATTCATAAAATTTTTTCTACTCTCATCATTTTTCATAAAATCCCCTTACAATAGCATGCATTTATAATTTTCTTCAAATTCCGTCACTAAAAATTTCAGTCAAAATTTTTGCCCAAATCCCTTACTCTAGCCTTCAAGAATAAATTTAGAAAAAATACGTACACTATCGGCATCATAAATTATTTTTCTTCAATTATTTAAGTATTTGTACAATAAAAAAATGTTTCTTAAAAAAGACTTAATAAAGCCTTTATTACAGATTTTTTTTCAAATTCCCTTAATATAGGCTTCTATGGAAAGTTTTACTCTAAATCCAAACTATAGCCTTCAGGAATAAATTTTCAAAAAATTCCATTACAATAGCCTTCATAAATTATTTTTGTGTACTCTCAAAAGTTTTCATAAAAAATCCTTACTTAGCCTTCCTTTGTAATTTTTTGTCAAATTCCCTTATTTAGCCTTCGGTCTAAATTTTTCCTCCAAATCCAAACTATAGCCTTCAGGAATAAATTTTCAAAATATTCCATTACAATAGCCTTCATAAATTATTTTTGTGTACTCTCAAAAGTTTTCATAAAAAATCCTTGGCCTTCCTTTGTAATTTTTTGTCAAATTCCCTTATTTAGCCTTCGGTCTAAATTTTTCCTCCAAATCCATTACTATGCCCTTCAGGAATTACATATATAAAAAATTCCCTTACAAAAGCCTTAATAGTTGATTTTTTTTAATTATTAGCCTGATCTCAAAATATTTCATAAAAAAACATTACTATAGCCTTCATTTGTGATTTTCTTCAATTCCCTTACTATAGCCATCTATCAAAATTTTTCTTCAACATTATAGCCTTTAGGAATAAATTTTCAAAAAATTCCCTTACCATAGACTTTATAAATGATTTTTCTTCAATATTTGAAATATCTTTGTTCTCTTAAATTTTTTCATAAAAACGGTTACTATAGCCTTCATTAGTGATTTTTTCTCTAATTCTCGTACTATAGCCTTCTGTCAAAATTTTTCTTCCATATCCTTTAATATTTCCTGCAAGAATAAGTTTTCTAAATTTCCCTTACCATAGCTTTCATAAATGGTTTTTCATAAATTTTTTTCTACTCTCATCATTTTTCATAAACTCCCTTTACAATTGCATTCGTTTGTAATTTTTCTTCAAATTCTGTCACAATAGATTTCAGTCAAAAATTTCCATCCAAATCCTTACTACAGCGTTCATAAAAGGTTTTTCAATATTTTTTTAGTTTTTAGTCTGATTTCAAAATATTTCATAAAAAAACTTTACTATAGCCTTCAAGAATAAATTTTCAAAAAATCACTTACCATGGCCATTGTAAATGATTTTTCTTCAATTTTAGAAATTTTTGTCTATTCTCAAAAATTTTTTTAAAAACCCTTACTATTGCCTTTATTTTTTATTTTTCTACAAATTCTCTTACTATAGACTTGAGTCCAAGTTTTTCATCCGTATTCTTCAATTTAGCCAGCAAGAGTAAATTTTTCAAAAAGTTCCATTACTATTGCCTTCGTAATGGTTTTTCATAAAAATTTTTCTACTCTCTTCATTTTTATTAAAATCTCCATACAATGTCCTTCGTTTATTATTATTCTTAAATTTCATCACTACATATTTCAGTCAAAATTTTTTGAACTAATCCCTAACTTAGCCTTCAAGAATAAATTTTGAAACAATACCTATACTATAGCCATCATAAACAGTTTTTCATTTTTTTTAGTTTTTTTCTTCTTTCAAAATGTTTCATAAAAGAAAACATTACTATTGCGTTAATCTGTGATTTTTCTTCAAATTCCTTTACTATAGCGATCAGTCAAAACTTTTCCTCCAAATCCCTTCCTACAGCCTTCAGGAATAAGTTTTTAAAAAATTCCCTTACCATAGCCATCATAAATTATTTTCTTCAATTTTTGAAATTTTGTCTTCTCAAAAATTTTCATTAAAAACCCTTACTATAGCTTACCTTTTTTATTTTTCTTCACATTTTCTTACTATAGCCTCCAGTCCAAATTTTTCCTCCATATCCTTTAAAATAGCCTGCAAGAATAAATTTTCAAAAAATTTTGTTACTATAGCCTTCATAAAGGTTTTTTATAATTTTTTTCTTCTCTCATCATTTTTCATAAAATCCCCTTACTATAGCCTTCGTTTGTAATTTTTTTTTTAGAAATCAGTCACTATATATTTCGGTGAAAATTTTTCGCCAAAATCCCTATAACCTTCTTGAATAAATTTTGAAAAAACACCAACACTATAGCCTTCATAAAAAGTTTTCCTATATTTTTTCATTTTTTTTTATTTCAAAATATTTCATAAAAACACATTTCTATAGCCTTAATTTGTGATTTTTTCAAATTCCCTAACTGTTGCGATCAGCCAATGTTTTTTCCTCAACATTACTATAGCCTTTGTGATTTTCTTCAATTCCCTTACTATAGCCATCTGTCAAAATTTTTCCTCCAAATCCCTTACTATAGCCTTTAGGAATAAATTTTCAAAAAATTCTGTTACCATAGACTTTATAAATGATTTTTCTTCAATATTTGAAATTTTTGTCTACTCTCAAAAAATTTCTGAAAAACCCCTTACTATAGCCTTCTTTTTTCATTTTTCTACAAATTCTCTTACTATTGCATTCTGTCATAATTTTTCCTCCATATCTTTAAATATCGCCAGCAAGAATAAGTTTCCAAACATTTCCTGTACTATAGCCTTCATAAATGTTTTTTCACAATTTTTTTCTGCTCTCATCATTTTTCATAAAATCCCCTTACAATAGCCGTCATTTGTAATTTTTCTTCAAATTCGTCACTATAGATTTCAGGCAAAATTTTCTACCAAATCCCTTACTTAGATATCAAGAATAAATTTCAAAAAAATAATACTACTATGGACTTCATAAATATTGTTTCTATATTTTTAAACTTTTTGACCGTTTTCAAAATATTTCATAAAAAACCGTACTATGGCCTTCATTTACGATTTTCTTCAAATTCCCTTTCTGTGACCCTCAGGAATAAAATTTCAAAAAATTCCCTTATGAAAGTTGTAATAAATGATTTTTACATATTTTTTATATTTTTGCCTCAACTCAAAATATTTCATAAAAAAACCTTCCTATGGCCTTCATTTGTGATTTTCTTTAAATTCATTTTCTGTAGCCATTAGTCGAAGTTTTTCCTCCAAAACCCTTACTATAGCCTACAGGAATAAATTTTAAAAAAAAAATCTTACCACAACCTTCATAAATGATGTTTCTTCAATTTTTGAAATATATGTCTACTCTCAAAAGTTTTCATAAAAACCTTTAGTATAGCCTTCATTTGCGATTTTTCTTTAAATTCTCTTACTAAATCCTTCAAGCAAAATTTTTCCTCCATATCCTTTATATAGCCTGCAAGAATAAATTTTCAAAAAGTTCCCTTACCATAGCATTCATATATGGTGTTTCATAAATTTTTTTCTGCTCTCATTATTTTTCATAAAATCCCATTACTTTAGCCGTCGTTTGTAATTTTTTTTCAAATTCTGTCATTGTTGATTTCAATCAAAAATTTTTGTCCAAATCCCTAAGTATTGCCGTCAAGAATAAATTTAGAAAAATACCAATGCTATAGCCTTCATAAAATGTTTTTCAATATTTTTTCAATTTTTTGTCTGATTTCAAAATATTTCATAAAAAAACCTTTCTATAGCCTTAATTTATGATTTTTCTTTAGATTGCCTTACAGTAGCGATCAATCCATTTTTTTCCTCCAAATCCCTTACGATGGCCTTCAAGAATAAATTTTTGAAAAATTCCATTACTATAGCCTTTATAAATCATTTTTCTTCAATTTTTGAAATTTGTGACTACTCTCAAAAATTTTCATAAAAACCCTTACTATAGCCATGATTTCTTAATTTTCTTAAAGTTCTCTTACTTAGCCTTCAGACAAAATTTTTCCTCTATATCGTTTAATATAGCCTTCAAGAATAAATTTTCAAAAAATTCTGTTACTATAACCTTCATAAATGGTTTTTCCTAAATATTTTTCTACTATCATCTTTTTTCATAAATATTTTTCTACTATCATCATTTTTCATAGAATCCCCTTTCTATTGCCTTTGTTTGTAATTTTTCTTTAAATTCCGTCACTAAAGATTTCAGTCAAAATCTTTTGTCTAAATCCCTTACTATAGCCTTCAAGAATAAATTTTGAAAAAATACCAACACTATAGCCTTCATAAAAAGTTTTCTGATATTTTTTAATTGTTTGGATTATTTCAAATTTTTTAATAAAAAAACCTTTCTATAGCCTTAATTTGTGATTTTTCTTCGTATTCCCTCTCAGTAGCGTTCAGTCAAAATTTTTCCACCAAATCCCTTACTATTGCCTACAGGAATAAATTTTCAAAAAATTTCCTTAACATATCCATCATAAATAATTTTTCTTCATTTTTTGAAAATTTTGTCTACTCCAAATAATTTTCTTAAAAAACCCTTACTATAGCATTGATTTTTTATTTTTCTACTAATTCTCTTACTATAGCCTTGAGTCCAAATTTTTCCTCCATAACCTTTAATATAGCCCGCTAGAATAAATTTTCAAAAAATAGCATTACTATGGCCTTCATAAATGGTTATTCATAAATTTTTTTGTACTCTCATCGTTTTTCTTAAAATCCCATTACCATAGACTTTGTTTGTAATTTTTCTTCAAATTCCATCTCTATAGATTTCAGTCAAAAATTTTTGTCCAAGTCCCATACAATAGCCTTCAAGAAAAGTTTTTGAAAAAATACGAATACTATAGCCTTCATAAATTATTTTCCATCAATTATATAATTTTTTGTGTAATAAAAAAATGTTTCATAAAAAAGACTTAATATAGCCTTCATTTGTGATTATTTTTTTCAAATTCCCTTATTATTGGCTTCAGTCAAAAGTTTTACTCTAAATGCTTACTATATCCTTCAGGAATAAATTTTAAAAAAATTCCCTTACAATAGCCTTCGTAAATGATTTTTGTTAAAATTTTGAATTTTTGTGTACTCTCAAAAGTTTTCATAAAAAACCCTTACGAATGCCTTCATTAGTAATTTTTTATCAAATTCCCTTACTTTAGCCTTTAGTCTAAATTTTTCCTCCAAATCCCTTACAATAGACTTTAGGAATAAGTTATCAAAAAATTCTCTTTCAATAGGTTTTACAAAAAAAAATTTTATATTTTGTCCTCTCCCACAACTTTTTACAAAAAACACTTACCGTAGCTTTGCTAAGATATTTTTCATCAAATTCCCTAACTTTTGCAATCAGTAAAAAATTTTTCGCCAAATCCCTTTCTATTACCCACAGGAATAAAATTTAAAAAAATTCCCTAACAAAAGTTTCAATAAATATTTTTATATATTTTTTAATTTTTTACCTGATATAAAAAAATTTCATAAAAAAACCTTACTATTGCCTTCATTTGTAATTTTCTTCAAATTCCCTTACTATAGCCGTCAGTCAAAAATTTTCCTTCAAATTCCTTACTATACCTTCCGGAATAAATTTTGAAAAAATTCCCTTACCATATCCTTCATAAATGATTTTACTTCAATATTTGAAATATATGTCTACTCTCACAATATTTTTTAAAAATTCTTACCATAGCCTTCATTTGCGATTTTTCTTCAAATTCAATTACTACAGCCTTCAGTTGAAAGTTTTCCACCATATCCTCTAACACAGCTGGCAAGAATTAATTTTCAAAAAGTTCCCTTACCATAATTTTCATAAATTTTTTTCATAAAATTTTTTCTTCTCTAATCATTTTTCATAAACTCCCTTTACAATAGGATTCGTTTATAATTTTTCTTCAAATTCTGTCACAATAGATTTAAATGAAAATTTTTCGTCCAAATCCCTTACTATAGCCTTCAATAATAAATTTGAAAAAAATACCAATACTATTGCCTTCATAAAAGTTTTTTCATTATTTTTTAAATTTTTTGTCTGATTTCAAAATATTTCATAAAAATACCTTACTTTTGGCTTAATTTGTAATTTTTTGTCAAATTCCCTTACTACAGCGATCAATCCAATTTTTTCCTCCAAATCCCTTACAATAGCCTTGAGGAATAAATTTTCAAAAAATTCCCTTACCGTAGCCTTCATAAATAATATTTATTAAATTTTTAAAATTTTTGTCTACTCCAAATTTTAATAAAAAACCCTTTTTATTGCCTTCTTTTTTTATTTTTCTAAAAATTCTCTTACTGTACTTGAGTTCAAAATTTTCATCCGTATCCTTCAATATGGCCTGCTAGAATATATTTTTAAAAAAATCCTTTACTAAAGCCTTCTTTATGGTTTTTCATAAATTTTTTTTTACTTGCATCATTTTTCATAAATCCCCTTCCAATAGCATTCGTTTGTAATTATTCTTAAATTCTGTCACTATAGATTTTAGTCAAAATTTTTTTACCAAATCCCTTACTTAGCCTTCAAGAAGAAATTTCAAAAAAATACCAACACTATAGCATCACAAACTTTTTTCTTTATTTATTATTTTTTTCTGATTTTAATATTTTTTATAAAAAACATTACGGTAGCCTTAATTTGTGATTTTTTTTCAAATTCGATTACTGTTGTGATCAGTCAAAATTTTTCCTCCAAATCCCTTACTATAGCCTTAAGGTATAAATTTTCAAATAATTCCCTTACCATAGCCTTCGTAAATGATTTTTCTTCAATTTTTGAATTTTTTTGTAAACTCTCAAAAAATTTCTTATAAAACCCATACTATATAGCCTTCCTTTTTTAGTTTTCAACAAATTCTCTTACTACTGCCTTATGTCCAAATTTTTCATCCACTTCATTAAATATAGCCAGCAAGAATAATGTTTCAAAAAATTCCATTACTATAGCCTTCATAAATGGTTTTTCACAAATGTTTTTTTCTCTCATCATTTTTTATAAAATCCCCTTACAATAGCAATCATTTGTAATTTTACTTCAAACTCCGTCACTATAGATTTCTGTCAAAATGTTTTGTCCAAATCTATTACTTACCTATCAAGAATAAATTTCGAAAAAATTGGAATACTATAGCCTTCAAAAATACTTTTTATATATTTCTTTAATTTTATGTTTGTTTTCAAAATATTTCATAAAAAAAATACTATTGCCCTAATTTGTGTCTTTTCTTCAAATTCGCTTACAATAACGATTAGTCAAAATTTTTCCTCTGTATCCCTTACTTTAGCCTTCATGAATAAATTTGAAAAATTTCTCTTAGCCTTCATAAATGATTTTTCTTCAATTTTTGAAATTTTGTTCTACTCTAAAATATTTTCATAAAAAACCCTTACTATTGCCTTCTTTTTTTGTTTTTCTTCTAATTCTCTTACTATAGACTTGAGTTCAAAATTTTCATCGATATCCTTCAATATACCCTGAAATAATAAATTTTCAAAAAATTCCATTACTATAACCATCATTAATGGTTTTTCATAAATTTTTTTCTACTCATCATTTTTCCAAAAATCCCCCTACTGTAGCCTTCATTTGTAATTTTTTTCGAATTCTGTCGCTATTGATTTTGGTCAAAATTTTTTGTCAAAATCCCTATAGCCTTCATGAATAAATTTCGAAAAAACACCAACACTATAGCCTTCATAAAATGTTTTTCTATATTTTTACTATTTTTTTATGATTTCTAAATATTTCCTAAAAAAACATTATTGTAGCCATAATTTGTGATTTTTCTTCAAATTCACTTACTGTAGCAATCAGCTAAACGTTTTCCTCCAATTCCCTTACTATAGCCTTCAGAAATAAATTTTTCTAAAAATTCCCTTTACATAGCCTTCATAAAAAAAATTTCTTCTATTTTGACATTTTGGCTACACACTAGACTTTTCTTAAAAAACCCTTTAGCCTTCATTTTTTAATTTTCTAGAAATTCTCTTACTATAGCCTTCTATCCAAGATTTTCCTCCGTTTCATTCAATATTGCCTATAAGAATAAATTTTCAAAAAATTCCATTACTATAGCCTTCATAAATGGTTTTTTTAAAAAAAAAACTCTACTCTCAACATTTTTCATAAAATCCCCTTACAATAGCTTTCGTTTGTAATTTTTCTATAAATTTCATCACTATAGCTTTTCTCCAAAAACCTTACATAGCTATTAAGAATAAATTTTGAAAAAATACGAATGTTTTGAAAAAATACGAATCCTAAAGCCTTCATAAGTACTTTTTCTAAATTTTTTAAAATTTTTTTCTGTCTTCTTAATATTTCATAAAAAAACCTTACTATAGCCTTAATTTGTGATTTTTCTTCAAATTCCCTTACAATAGCAATTAGTAGAAAATTTTCCTCCACATCCCTTACTATAGCCTTCAGAAATAAATTTCCAGAAATTTCGTTAGCTTTCATAAATTATTTTTCTTCAATTTTTAAAATATTTGCCTTCTCTCAAAAATTCTAAGAAAAAACCCTTACTATTGCCTTCATTTTTTATTTTTCTTCAAATTCTCCTACTAAAGCCTTCTATCGAAATATTTCCTCCATATCCTTTCATATAGCTTGCAAAAATAAATTTTCAAAACATTCTGTTACTATAGCCTTCATAAATGATTTTTCATGAATTATTTTCTATACATTAATTTTTATTATATCCCATTACAATAGCCTTCATTTGTAATTTTTCTTCTAAATCCGTCACAATAGATTTCGGTCAAAAATTTTCGTCTGAAATCCTTAATAAAGCCTTCAAGAATAAATTTTGAAAAAACACCAACACTATAGCCTTCAAAAAAAGTTTTTCTATATTTTTAAAAATTTTCGTTCAATTTCAAAATGTTTCATAAAAAAACCATACTATAGCCTTAATTTGTGATTTTTTTTCAAATTCCCTTACTGTATATCAGTCAAACATTTTCCTCGAAATCCCTTACTATATCCTTCAGGTATAAATTTTCAAAAAATTCCAATATCATAGCCTTCGTAAATGAATTTTCTTCAATTTTTGAAATTTTTGTCTACTCAAAAAATTTCTGAAAAAACCATTAATATAGCCTTCCTTTTTTATTTTTCTACAAATTCTCTTTCAATGCCTTCTGTCCAAATTTTTCCCATATCATATAAAATAGCCTGCAACAATAAATTTTTAAAAAATTCCATTACTATAGCCTTTATAAATGGTTTTTCATAAATTTTTTTCTACTCTCATCATTTTGCATAATATCCCCTTACAAAATACTTCGCTTGTAATTTTTATTCAAATTCCGTCACTATAGATTTCAGTCAAAATTTTTTGTCCAAATCCCTAACTTAGCTATCAAGAATAAATTTTGAAAAAATATGAATACAATAGCCTTCATAAATAATTTTCCTATTTATTTTTAATTTTTGTCTGTTTTAAAAATATTTCATAAAAAAACCTTACTATAGACTTAATTTGTGATTTTTCTTGATTTTCCCTTACTATAGCGATCAGTCAAATTTTTTTTGCCAAATCCCTCACAATAGCCATTAAGAATAAATTTTCCAAAAAATTCCTAACCATAATCTTCATAAATGATTTTTCTTCATTTTTGGAATTTTTTCACAACTCCAAAATGTTTTCTTAAAAAACCCTTACTGTAGCCTTGATTTTTATTTTTCTACTAATTCTCTTACTATAGCCTTCAGTCCAAATTTTTCCTCCATATCATTTAATATGGCCAGCAAGGATAAATTTTCAAAAAATTCCATTACTATAGCCTTCACAAGTGGTTATTCATAAATTTTTTTCTACTCTCATCATTTTTCATAAAATCCCCTTACAATAGGCTTTGTTTATAATTTTTCTTCAAATTCTGTCACTATAGATTTCAGTCAAAAATTTTGTCCCAATCCCTCACTATACCCTTCAAGAATAAATTTTGAAAAAATACTTATACCATAGCCATCATAAATTATTTTTCTTCAATTATTTAACTTTTTGTGCAATAAAAAAATTTTCTTAAAAAACACTTAATAAAGCCTTAAATTAAGATTTTTTCTAAAATTCCCTTAATATAGGCTTCCGTGGAAAGTTTTACTCCAAATCCTAACTATAGCCTTCAAGAATAAATTTTCAAAAAATTCCAATACAATAGCCTTCATAGATGATTTTGTGTACTCTCAAATGTTTTCTTAAAAAACCCTTATTAATGCCTTCATTAGTACTTTTTTGTCAAATTCCCTTACTTTAGGCTTCAGTCTAAATTTTTCCTCCAAATCCCTTACAATACCCTTTAGGAATAAAATTTCAAAAAATTCCCTTACAAAAAATGATTTTTATATATTTTTTAATTTTTTGCCTGATCTCAAAATATTTCAGAAAAAAACTATACTATAGCCTTCATTTGTGATTTTCTTCAAATTCCCTTACCATAGCCAACAGTCAAAATGTTTCCTCCAAATCCCTTACTGTAGCCATCAGGAATAAATTTTCAAAAAATTCCATTACCATAGCCTTCATAAATGTTTTTTCTTCAATATTTGAAATATATGTGTACTCTCAAAAACTTTCATAAAAACGCTTACTACCCTTCGCTAGTGATTTTTTTTCAAATTCTCATACTGTAGCCTTCTGTCAAAAATTTTCCTCCATATGTTTTAATATTACCTGCAAGAATATATTTTTAAAATTTCCCTTACCATAGCTTTCATAAAAGGTTTTTCTTAAATTTTTTTCTACTCTCATCATTTTTCATAAACTCACTTTACAATAGCATCTGTTTGAAGTTTTTCTTCAAATTCCAACACTAGATTTCAGTCAAACATTTTCTTCCAAATCCTTATTAGAGCCTTAATAAAAGGTTTTTCAATATTTTTTAAATTTTTAGTCTGATTTCAAAATATTACATTAAAAAACCTTACTATAGCCTTAATTTGTGATTTTTCTTCAAATTCCCTTACAGTAGTGATCAGTCCAAAGTTTTCCTCCAAATCCCTTACCATAGCTTTTGAGAAAATATATTCAAATAATTCCCTTACCATAGCCATCGTAAATGATTTTTCCTTAATTTTTGAAATTTTTTTCTTCTCTCAAATTTTTTTTATAAAAACCTTTACTGTTGCCTTCATTTTTTATTTTTCTCCAAATTCTCTTACTGTAGACTTTAGTGCACGTTTTTCATCCATATTCTTCAATATAGCCAGCAGGAATAAATTTTTCAAAACATTCCATTACAATAGCCTACATAATGGTTTTTCATAAAAAAATTTCTACTCTCATCATTTTTCATAAAATCCCCTTACAATGTCCTTCGTTAATTATTACTCTTAAATTTTGTCACTACAGATTTCAGTCAAAAAATTTTGGCCTAATCCCTTACTTAGCCTTCAAGAATAAATTTAGAAAAAATACCAATTCTATAGCCATCATAAACACTATTTGTTTATTTTTTTATTTTTTCTGATTTCAAAATATTTCATAAAAAAACCTTAATATTGCCTTAATTTGTGATTTGTCTTCAAATTCCCTTACTGTAGCGATCAGTCAAAACTTTTCCTCCAAATCCCTTACTATAGCCTTAGGGAATAAATTTTAAAAATGTTCCCTTACCATAGCCATCATCAATGATTTTTCTTCAATTTCTAAAATTTTCATAAAAAACCCTCACTATAGCTTTCATTTTTTATTTTTCTTCATATACTCTAACTATAGCCACCAGTCAAAATTTTTCCTCCATATCCTTTAAAATAGTATGAAAAATAAATTTTCAAAAAATTCTGTCACTATAGCCTTCATAAATGGTTTTTTATAACTTTATTTCTACTCTCATCATTTTTCATAAAATCCCCTTATTATAGCCTTCATTAGTAATTTTTTTCAAATTCAGTCACTATAGATTTTGGTCAAAATTTTTTGTCAAAATCCCTAAAGCCTTCAATAATAAATTTCGAAAAACCACCAACACTATAGCCTTCATAAAATGTTTTATTTTTTGTCTGATTTCAAAATATTTAATTAAAGAAAATACTATAGCCTTAATTTGCAATTTTTCTTCAAATTCCCTTACTATAATGATCAGCCAAAGTTTTTCCTCCAAATCCCTTACTATAGCCTTCAGGAATATATTTTCAAAAAATTCCCTTAACATAGCCTTTAAAAATGATTTTTCTTCCATTTTTGATATTTTTGTCTACTCTCAAAAATTTTCTTAAAAAACCCTTTCAATAGCCTTCATTTTTTATTATTCTACAAATTCTATTACTATGGCCTTATGTACAAATTCTTCCTCCAAATCATTTAAAATAGCCTGAAAGAATAAATTTTCAAATAATTTCATTACTATAGACTTCATAAATGGTTTTTTTTTAAAATAATTCCTCTCATTTTTTTTCATAAAATCCCCTTACAATAGCTTCGTTTGTTATTTTTTTTCAAATTCAGTCACTATAGATTTCAGTCAAAATTTTTCGTTCAAATCCCTTTCATTGCTATTAAGAATAATTTTTTGAAAAAATACAAATACTATTGCCTTCATAAATACATTTTCTATACTTTTTAAAATTTTCTCTGTTTTCAAAATATTTCATAAAAAACCTTACTGTAGCCTTAATTTATGATTTTTGTACAAATTCCCTTACAATAGCGATTAGTTGAATTTTTCCTCTGTATCCCTTACTATAGCCTTCAAAAATAAATTTTCAAGAAATTCCCTTAGCCTTAATAAATGATTTTTTTCAATTTTTAAAATTTTTGAGTACTCACAAAAATTCTCATTAAAAACCCTTACTATATAGCCTTCATTTCTTATTTATCTTCAAATTCTCTTACTAGCCTTCAATCAAAAATTTTCCTCCATATCCTTTAATATAGCCTTCATAATTGGTTTTTCATAAATTTTTTTCTACTCTCATCATTTTTTAAAACATCTCATTACTATAGCATTCATTGGTAATTTTTCTTCCAAATCCGTCACTATAGATTTTGGTCAAAATTTTTTTATCAAATCCCTTACTATTGCCTTCAAGAATAAATTTTGAAAAAACACCAAAACTATAGCCTTCATACAAAGTTTTTCTTCATTTTTTTAATTTTTTGTCTGATTTCAAATATTTCATAAAAAAACCTTACTATATCCTTAATTTGTGTTTTTTCATCAAATTCCGATACTGAAGCGATCAGTCAAAAATTTTCCTCCAAATCCCTTACTATAGCCTTCAAGTATAAATTTTCAAAAAATTCCCTTACCAAATCCTTTACTATTGCCTTCAATTTTTATTTTTATACAAATTCTCTTTCTATTGCCTTATGTCCAAATTTTTGCTCCATATCATTTAATATAGCCTGCAAGGATAAATTTCCAAAATATTCCATTACTATATCCTTCATAAATGGTTTTTCACAAAATTTTTTCTTCTCTCATCATTTTATATAAAATTCCCTTACTATATCCATCATTTGTCATTTTTCTTCAGATTCCATCACCATAGATTTTAGTCAAAATTTTTCTTCTAAATCCCTGACTTAGCAATCAAGAATAAATTTTTTTAAAATAATACTACTACAGCCTTCATAAATATTGTTTCTATATTTTGAAATTTTTTGCCTATTTTCAAAATATTTCATAAAAAAACCTTACAAAAGCCTTAATCTGTGATTTTTCTTTAAATTCCCGACCAATAACGAGTAGTCAAAAATTTTCCTTCGAATCCCTTACTATGGCCTTCAGGAATAAATTTTGAAAAAAAAAAATTAGCCTTAATAAATGATTTTTCTTCAATTTTTGAAATTTTTGTCAACTCTCAAAAATTCATTTACTATAGCCTTCATTTTTTATTTTTCTACAAATTCTATTACTATAGACTTCAGTCCAAATTTTTCCCTCCATATTTTTTAATAGACCATCAAGAATAAATTTTCAAAAATTTCCATTACTACAGCCTTAATAAATGTTTTTCATAAATTTTTTCTTCTCTCATAGTTTTTCATCAAATCCCCTAATTATAGCCTTCATTTGTAATTTTTCTGCAAATTTCGTCACTATAGATTTTAGTCAACATTTTTTGTCAAAATCTCTAACTCTTGCCTTCAAGAATAAATTTTGAAAAAATACGATCACTATAGCCGTTGTAAAAAGTTTTTCAATATTTTTTAATAATTTTTTTTATTTCAAAATATTTAATAAAAAAACATTACTGTAGTCTTAATTTGTGATTTTTTTTCAAATTCTCTTACTGGAGCAATCAGTCAATATTTTTTACCAAATCCATTACTATAGCCTTCAGGAATAAATATTCAGAAAATATTCTTACCATAGCCTTCATAAAAGATTTTTCTTCAATTTTCTTCAATTTTTGTCTTCTGCAAAAAAGTTTCTTAAAAAACCCTTACTATAGCCTTGATTTTATATTTTCTACTAATTCTCTTGGCCTTCTGTCCAAATTTTTCCTCCAAATCCTTTAATCTAGCCTGTTGAAATAAATTTTCAAAAAATTCTATTACTTTAGCCTTCATAAAAGGGTTTTCATAAATTGTTTTCCACTCACATTTTTTTTCAAAAAATTCCTTACTATTGCCTTCGTTTGTAATTTTTCTTCAAATTCCATCACTATAGATTTAAGTAAAAAAAATTTGTGAAAAATCCCTTACTATTGCCTTGAAGAATAAATTTTGAAAAAATATGATCACAATAGCCTTCATAAAAAGTTTTTCCATATTTTTTAATTATTTGTCTGATTTCAAAATATTTAATAAAAAACCTTACTATAGTCTTAATTTTTTATTTTTCTTCAAATTCCATTACTGGAGCATTCAGTCAAAATGTTTTTACCAAATCCCTTACTATAGCCTTCAGGAATAAATTTTTAAAATATTTCCTATCCATAGCCTTCATAAAAGTTTTTTCTTCAATTTCTGATATTTTTGACTTCTCCAAAAAAGTTTCTTAAAAAACCGTTACTATAGCCATGATTTTTTATTTTTTTACTAATTCTCTTTGCCTTCAGTCCAAATTTTTCCTCTATATCCTTCAATATAGCCTGCAGGAATAAATTTTAAAAATATTCTTTTACTCTGGCCTTCTTAAATGGTTTTTCATAAATTTTTTTCCTCTCACATTATTTTTCAAAAAATTCCTTATTATTGCCTTCATTTGTAATTTTTCTTCAAATTTTGTCGCTAAATATTTTGGTCAAAATTTTTTGTCCAAATCCCTTACTATTGTCTTCAAGAGTAAATTTCTAAAAAATGCCAACAATATAGTCTTCATAAAACAATATTCTATATTTTTTAAATTTTTTGTCTCACTTCAAAATATTTCATAAAAAAACCTTACTATAGGCTTAATTTGTGATTTTTTTCAAGTTCCCTTACTAGACCGATCAGTCAAAAATTTTTCTCCAAATCCCTTACTATAGCCTTCAAGTATAAATTTTCAAAATATTTTCCAACCATATCCTTCATAAATGATTTTTTTAAAATTTTAGAAATTTTTGTCTACACTCTTAATTTTTCTTAAAAAGTCCTTACTATTGCCTTCATTTTTTATTTTTCTATAAATTCTCTTACTATAGCCTTTAGTGCCAATTTTTCTTCCATATCCTTTAATATTGCCTGCAAGAATAAATTTTCAAAAAATTCCATTACCATAGCCTTCATAAATGGTTATTCATAAATTTTTTTTTACTCTCATCATTTTTCATAAAATCCCCTACTATAAATTCTCTTACAATAGCAATTAGTGGTAAATTTTGTCAAAATTCCCTTACTATAGCCTTCAACCATGATTTTTCTATAAATTCCTTACTACAGCCTTTAGCCATGATATTTTTTTCAATTGCATTACTATAGCTTTGAACTTCCATTTTCTTCAAATTCTCTTACTATTGCTTCCAGCTATGATTTTACTCCAAATTCCCTTACTATAGCCTTGAAATAAGATTTTTTATATAATTCCCAAACTATAGTCTTCAGCTAAAATTTTTTAAAAATTCTATTACTTCAACATTCAACCATTATTTTCTTTAATTTTCATTACAATAGGCTTTAACCATGTGTTTTCCTAAAACTCCCATGGAATTATTTTCTTTAAATTCCCTAACTATAGACATAAACCATGATTTAAACTTCCCTTTTTATAGCCTTCATCCATGATATTTCTTCAAATTCCCTAACCCTAGCGTTGTGCCACGAATTTCTTAAAATTCTTTTACTATAGCCTTTAGTCATAATTTTTATCATAATTTCCTTGTTATCGCCTTCAACTATTATTTTCCTTCAAATTCCCTTACTCTAGCCTTTTTCCATGATTTTTTTTAAATTCTCATACTCTAGCCTCTTTTCATGATTTTTTAAAAATTCATTTTCTATAGCTTTCAACCATAGTTTTCTTAAAATTCTTTTACCATAGCCTCCAGCCATGAGCTTTGCTCAATTCCCTTACTATAGCCTTCAGTTTTGATTTTTTTTAAAATTCCCTTACTTTACCCTACTCTCTGATTTTTCATAAAATACGCTTACTAAAATCTTCAGCCAAGTTTTTTTATTTAAAATCCCTTAATAAAGCCTTTAACCATGATTTTTCTTAAAATCCCCTTACAATAGGAATCAACCAAGTGTTTTCATCAAATTCCCTTACTGTAGCATTGAGCCAAAACTTTCTTCAAATTCTATTACAATAGCAATTAGTCATAAATTTTGTCAAAACTTCCCTTACTATAGCCTTCGACCATGATTTCTTTTCAAATTCCATTCTATACCCTTTGGCAATGATTTTTTTGAAAATTCCCTTACTATAGGCTATAAACCACAATTTTATTTAAATTTTCTTACAATAGCCTTCAGCCAAGATTTTACTGCAATCTATAACAACATCCTTCAATTATGATTTTCCTTAAAATTCCCTTAGAATAGCCTTCAGCTCTGATTTTTCTTAAAATTCTGTACAAAAAATCTTCAACCATGATTTTCTACAAAATCCACTACAATTGCCTTAAACTTTGATTTTTTTTAAAATTCCGTTACTATAGCTTTTAGCCATGAGTTTTGTTCAAATTCCAATACTATAGCCTTGTGCCTCAAATTTCTTAAACTTATCTTACCATATCTGTCAGTCATAATTTTGGTCAAAAGTTCATTTCTATAACCTTCAACCATTAATTTTTTTCAAATTCTTTTATTATAGCCTTTTCCATGATTTTTGCAAAATTCCCTTAATATAGCCTTGAACCATAGGTTTCTTCAAATTCTAATACTATAGCCTTCAGCCCTAATTTTTCTTAAAATTCTCTTACTATATCATTCAGTTTTGATTTTTCTTAAAATTCCCTTACTATAGCCTGCAGCTGTGACTTTTGTTAAAATTCTCTTACTACAAGCATCAACCATGTTTTCTTATTTAAAATCCTTTACTACAGCCTTAAACCATGATTTTTCTAAAAACTCCCTTCCAATAACCTTCAGTCATTATTTTTCTTGAAATACCCTTACTATAGCCTTGTGCCATGAATTTCTTCAACTTATCTTGCCATATCCTTCAGTCATAATTTTTGTCAAAAGTCCCTTACTATATCCTACAACCATTATTGTTCCTCAAATTCTTGTACTGTCGAGATTTTCCATGATTTTTGAAAAAATTTCCTTAATATAGACTTGAACCATTGTTTTCTTCGACTTCTATTACTATAGCCTTCAGCCATGATTTTTCTTAAAATTTTCTTACAATAGCATTCAATTTTGATTTTTCTTAAAATTCCCTTACTATTGCCTTCAATTGTGATTTTTCTTAAAAAACTTTTACTACAGGCATTAGCTAAGTTTTCTTAGTTAAAAAGCTTACTATATCCTTAAACCATGAATTTTCTTAAAATTCCCTTTCAATAGCCTTTAGTCATTATTTTTCTTCAAATACCCTTACTGTAGCCTTGTACCATGAATTTCTTCAAATTCTCTTACTATAGCCTTCAATAATTTTTTTGTCAAAATTCCTTTACTATGTGGCCTTCAACCATGATTTCTCTTCAAATTCCTTAATGCAGCCTTTAGCAATGATTTTTGTTAAAATTGTGTTACAACAACCTGGAACCACCATTTTCTAAAATTTTTCTTAATTTTGCTTCCAACTATGATTTTACTTCAAATTCCCTTCCTATAGCCTTCAATAAAGATTTCTCATATAATTTTCTAACTATAGCCTTCAGCTCTGATTTTTTAAAAAATCTCTTGCTACAACATTCAGCCATTGATTTCTTTAAATTCCAGTACAATAGCCTCTAACCATGAGTTTTCCTAAAATTCGCTAGGAATTATTTTCATTAAATTCCCTAACTCTAGCCTTAAACCATGATTTTTCATAAAATTCTATTACTATAGCCTTCAGCCAAGTTTTTCTAAAAATTCCCTCACTCTAGCCTTGTGCGACGAATTTCTTCAAATTCTCTTACTATAGCCTTTAGTCATAATTTTTGCAAAAAGTCCCTTACTATAGCCTTCAACCATTATTTTTCTACAAATTCTCTTAATCTAGCCTTTTTCCATGATTTTTTTAAAATTCCCTTACTATAACTTTCAACCGTAGTTTTCTTAAAATTCATTTACCATAGCCTTCAACCATGAGTTTTGCTCAAATTCCCTTATTATTGCCTTCAATTTTGATTTTTTTCTTAAAATACCCTTACTATACCCTTCAGCTGTGATTTTTCTTCAAATTCTCTTACTACATATATCAACCAAGTTTTCTTATTTAGAATCCTATACTATACCCTAAAACCATATATTTACTGAAAATTCCCTTCCAATAGCCTTCAGTCATTATTTTTCATCAAATACCCTTACTATTGCCCTGTACCATGAATTTCTTGAAATTCTCTTAAAATATCCTTAAGTCATTTTTTTGTCAAAATTCCTTTACTATAGCCTTCAACCATGATTTCTCATCAAATTCTTTACTAGAACGTTTAGCCATGATTTTGGTTAAAATTGCTTTACTATAGCATTGAACCACCATTTTCTTGAAATTCTTTTACTATTGCTTCTAGCTACGATTTTACTTCAAATTTCCTTACTATACCCTTCATTGAAGATTTTTTATATAATTCCCAAACTATAGCCTTCATCTCTGATTTTTAAAAATTCTATTACTACAACATTCATCCATTATTTTCGTTAAATTCCATTACAATAGCCTTTAACAATGAGTTTTCCTGAAATTCCATAGGAATTATTTGCTTTAAATTTCCTTACTAAAGCCTTAAACCATTATTTTTCCTAAAATTCCAATACTATAGCCTTCAGCCATGATTTTTCTTCAACTTCCCTTACTTTAGCCTTGTGCTACGAATTTCTTCAAATTCTCCTACTATAGCCTTTAGTCTTAATTTTCGTCAAAATTCCCTTACTATAGCCATCAACTATTATTTTCCTTCAAATTCTTTTACTCTAGCCTTTTTCCATGTTTTTTTTAAAATTTCCTTACTATTGTCTTCAACCATAGTTTTCTTAAAATTCTTTTATCATAGCCACTGGCCATGAGTTTTTCTCAAATTCCCTTACTATAGCCTTCAATTTTGATTTTTCTTAAAATTCCCTTACTATACCCTTCAACATTGATTTTTCTTAAAATACAGTTACTAAACTCTTTAGCCAAGTTTTTTATTTAAAATCCCTTACTAGAGCCTTTAAACATGATTTTTCTTAAAATTCCCTTACAATAGGATTCAACCAAGAGTTGTCTTCAAATTCCCTTACTATAACACAGAGCCAAAAATTTCTTCAAATTACAATAGCAATTAGCCATAAATTTTGACAAAATTCCTTTTCTATAGCCTTCTTAAAATTCCCTTACAATAGGATTCAGCCAAGAGTTGTCTTCAAATTCCCTTACTTAGAGCAAAATATTTCTTCAAATTACAATAGCAATTAGCCATAAATTTTGTCAAAATTCCCTTTCTATAGCCTTCAACCTTGATTTCTTTTCAAATTCCTTTTTATACCCTTCAGCAATACTTTTTGTGAAAATTCCCTTACGATAGGCTATACCACAAATTTCTATAAATTCTCTTACTAAAGCCTTTAGCCAAAATTTTACTTCAATTCTCTTACAATAGACTTCAAATATGATTTTTCTAAAAATTCCCTTATAATATCCTTCTTCTCTGATTTTTCTTAAAATTCTGTTACTAAAAATCTTCAGCCATGATTTTCCTTAAAATTCTGTTACTAGAGCCTTTAAGCATGATTTTTCTTAAAATTCCCATCTAATAGGATTCAATAAAGAGTTGTCTTCAAATTTCCTTACCATAGCACAGTGCCAAAAATTTATTCAAATTCTCTAACAATAGAAATTAGCCATAAATTTTGTCAAAATTTGCGCCTTAAACCATGATTTCTTTTCAAAATCCTTTCTATATCCTTTGGCCATGATTTTTGTGAAAATTCCCTTACTTTAGGCTATAAACCTCAATTTTTTTTAAAATAGCCTTCAGCTCTTATTTTTTAAAAATTCTCGTAAAAAAAATCTTCAGCCTTGATTTTCTTCAAAATCCGATACTATTGCCTTAAACTAAGATTCTTCTTAAAATTCCCTTACTGTAGCCTTTAGCCATGATTTTTCTTCAAATTCCCTCACTATAGCATTGTGCATCAAATTTCTTCTAATTATCATACCATATCCTTCAATCATAATTTTTGTCAAAAGTCCTATACTATAACCCTTAACCATTACTTTTCTTCAAATTCTCTAACTATATCGTTTTTCCAAGATTTTAAAAAAAATCCCTTAAAATAGGCTTGAACCTTTGTTTTCTTTATGTTCTATTACTATAGCATTCAGCCATGATTTTTCTTAAAATAACCTTACTATATCATTAAGTTTGGATTTTTCTTAAACTTCCCTTACTATAGTCCACGGCTTTGATTTTTCTTAAAATTTCTTACTACAAGCATCAGCCTTGTTTTCTTATTTAAAATCCCTTACTACATCCTTTAACCATCATTTTTCTTAAAATTCCCTTCCAATAGCGTTTAGTCATTATTTTTCTTTATATACCCTTACAATATCCTTGTGTCAGGAATTTCTTCAACTTATCTAACCATATTCTTCTGTCATAATTTTGGTCAAATGTCCCTTACTATATCACTCAACCATTACTTTTCTTCCAATTCTCTTACAATAAACTTTTTTCACGATTTTTCAAAAAATTCCCATAATATTGCCTCGAACCATTGTTTTCTTCAAATTCTATTACTATAGCCTTAAGCCATAATTTTTCTTAAAATTTCCTTATTATAGCATTCAGTTTTATTTTTCTCAAAATTCCCTAACTATAACGTTCAACTGTGATTTTTCTTAAAATTCTCTTCCTAAAAGCATCTGCCAATTTTTCTTATTTAAAATGCCTTACTATAGTGTTAAACCTTGTATGTTCTTAAAATTCTCTTCTTATAGCCTTCAGTCATTATTTTTCTTCAAATACCCTTAGTCTATATTGCTTGGTAGCTTGAATTTCTTCAAATTCTCTTACTATAGCCTTCAGTCATTTTTTTGTCAAAATTCCTTTACTATAGCCTTCAACCATGATTTCTCTGAAAATTCCTTACAACAACCTTTACAATGATTTTAGTTTCAATTGCTTTACTATAGCCTTGAACCTCCATTTTCATTAAATTCTCTTACTATTGCTTCCAACTATGATTTTACTTCAAATTGCCTTACTATAGCCTTGAACCTCCATTTTTATTAAATTCTCTTACTATGATTTTACTTCAAATTGCCTTACTATAGCCTTCAATTATGATTTTCCATATAATTCCCTAACTATAGACTTCAACTATGATTTTTTAAAAATCCTCCAATTACAACATTGAGCCATTATTTTCTTTAAATTCCATTACAATAGCCATTAACCATGAGTTTTCCTCAAATTCCCTAGGAATTATTTTCTTTAAATTCTCTATCTATAGCCTTAAACCATGATTTTTCCTAAAATTCCCTTTCTATAGCCTTCAGCCATGATTTTTCTTCAAATTATCTAACTCTAGCCTTGTGCCACGAATTTCTTCTAATTCTCGTACTATAGCCTTCAGTCATAATTTTTGTCAAAAGTCCTTTACTATGTCCTTCAACCATTATGTACCTTCAAATTCTCTTACTCTAGCCTTTTTCCTTGATTTTTTCAAAATTCCCTTACTATAGCCTTCATCCATAGTTTTCTTAAAATTCTTTTACCAAAGCCTTCAGACATGAGTTTTGCTCAAATTCTCTTACTAAAGCCTTCTGTTTTAATTTTTTCTTAAAATTCCCTTACTATAGCCTTTAGCTGTGAGTTTTCTTAAAATTCTTTTACTACAAGCATCATCCAAGTTTTCTTATTAAAAATGCTTTACTATAGCGTTAAATCATGAATTTTTATAAAATTCCCTTCTAAAAGCCTTAAGTCATTATTTTTCTTCAAATACCCTTACTATATCCTTGTACCATCAATTTCTTCAAATTCCCTTAGTATAGCCTTAAGTCATTTTTTTGTCAAAATTCCTTTACTACAGCCTTCAACCATGATTTCTCTTCAACTTACTTACGATAGCCTTTAGCCATAATTTTTTTTCAATTTCTTTAGTATAGCCTTGAACTACCATTTTCTTCAAATTCTCTTACTATTACTTCCAGCTATGATTTTACTTCAAATTCCCTTACTATAGTCAACAATTAAGATTTTTCATATAATTTCCTAACTATAGCCATAGGCTCTGATTTTTTTAAAAATTTCTCACTACCACATTCAGCCATTATTTTCTATAAATTCCATTACAATAGACTTTATCCATGAGTTTTCCAAAAAATTACTTGGAATTTTTTTCTTTAAATTCCCAAACTCTAGCCTTAAACCAGGGTTTTTCTTAAAATTCCATTACTATAACCTTCAGCAATGATTTTTCTCCCAATTCCCTAACTCTAGCCTTGTGCCATGAATTTCTTCTAATTCTCTTGCTATAGCCTTTAGTCATATTTTATGTCAAATGTCCCTTACTGTAGCCTTCAACCATTATTTCCCTTCAAATTCTCTTACTTTAGCTTTTTTTTATGACTTTTTTAAAATTCCCTTATTATAGCTTTCAACCATAGTTTTCTTAAAGTTCATTTACCATAGCCTTCAGTCATGAGTTTTTCTCAAATTCGCTGCCTATAGCCTTCAATTTTGAATTTTCTCAAAATTCCCTTACTATACCCTTCAACTCTGATTTTTCCTTAAATACGCTTGCTAAAATCTTCAGCCAAGTTTCTTTATTTAAAATCCCTTACTAGAGTATTTAACCATGATTTTTTTTAAAATTCCCTTACAATAGGATTCAACAAAGAGCTGTCTTAAAATTTCCTTACTATAGCATAGTGCCAAAAATTTCTTCAAATTCTCTTACAATAGCAATTAGTCATTAATTTTGTCAAAATTCACGCCTTCGACCATGATTTCTTTTCAAATTCCTTTCTATACCCTATGGCCAAGATTTTTGTGAAAATTCCCTTATTATAGGCTATAAACCATAGTTTTCTTTAAATTCTCTAAGGATAGCCTTCAGCCAAGATTTTACTTCAATTCTCTTACAATAGCCTTCAATTATGATTTTGTTTTAAATTCCCTTAAAATAGCCTTCAACTCTTATTTTTCTTAAAACTCTGTTACAAAAAATCTTCAACCATGATTTTCTTCAAAATCCAATACTATTGCCTTAAACTTAGATTCTTCTTAAAATTCCCTTACTATAGCCTTTAGCCATGATTTTTCTTCAAATTCCCTTACTATAGCCTTGTGCCTCAAATTTTTTCAAATTATCTTACCATATCCTTCAATCATAATTTTTGTCAAAAATCTCTTTCTATAGCCTTCAACTATTATTTTTCTTCAAATTCTCTTACTATATCATTTTTCCAAGATTTTTGAAAAAATTCCCTTAAAATAGGCTTGAACCATTGTTTTTCTTAAATTCCCTTACTTTATCATCAGTTTGGATTTTTCTTAAAATTCCCTTACAATAGTCTTCAGCAATGATTTTTCTTAAAATTCTCTTACTACAAGCATCAGCCTTGTTTTCTTAATTAAAATCCCTTACAACATCCTTTAACCATCATTTTTCTAAAAAGTTCCCTTCCAATAGCCTTCAATCATTATTTTTCTTTAAATAACCATACAATAGCCTTGTGCCATGAATTTCTTCAACTTATCTAACCATATTCTTCAGTCATAATTTTGGTCAAATGTCCCTTACTATATCCTTCAACCGTTATATTTCTTCTAATTCTCTTACTATAGATTTTTTCCATGATTTTTGAAAAAATTCCCATAATATAGCCTAGAACCATTGTTTTCTTCAAATTCTATTACTATAGCCTTCAGCCATGATTTTTCTTAAAATTTCCTTACTATAACCTTCGGTTTTATTTTTCTTAAAATTCCCTTACTATAGCGTTCAACTGTGATTTTTCTTAAAATTCTCCTCCTACAAGCATCTGCCAAGTTTTCTTATTTAAAATGCCTTACTATAGGCTAAAACCATGAATTTTCTTAAAATTCCCTTACTATAGCCTTCAGTCATTATTTTTCTTTAAATACCCTTACTATATATAGCCTGGTAGCTTGAATTTCTTCAAATTGTCTTACTTTAGCCTTCAATCATTTTTTTGTCAAAATTCCTTTACTATAGCCATCAACCATGATTTCTCTTAAAATTCCTTACGACAGCCTTTACCATGAATTTTGTTTCAATTGATTTACTCTAGCCGTGAACCTCCATTTTCATTAAATTCTCATACTATTGCTTCCAACTATGATTTTACTTCAAATTCCCTTACAATAGCCTTCAATTATGATTTTTCATATAACTCCTTAACTAACCTTCAACTCTGATTTTTTAAAAATCGTCCTACTAAAACATTGAGTCATTATTTTCTTTAAATTCCATTACAATAGTCTTTAACCATGAGTTTTCCTCAAATTCCCTAGGAATTATTTTCTTTAAATTTCCTACCTATAGCCTTAAACCATGATTTTTCCTAAAATTCCCTTACTATAGCCTTCAGCCATGATTTTTCTTCAAATTCTGTAACTCTAGCCTTGTGCCACGAATTTCTTCTAATTCTTTTACTATAGCCTTTAGTCATAATTTTTTTCAAAATTTCCTTACTATATCCTTCAACCATTATGTACCTTCAAATTATCTTGCTCTAGCCTTTTTCCTTGATTTTTTAAAAATTTTCTTACTATAGCCTTCATCAATAGTTTTCTTAAAATTCTTTTACAAAGCCTTCAGCCATGAGTTTTGCTCAAATTCCCTTACTATAGCCTTCAATTTTGATATTTTTCTTAAAATTCCCTTACTATATCCTTTAGCTGTGATTTTTCTTAAAATTCTCTTACTACAAGTATCAACAAAGTTTTCTTATTTAAAATGCTTGACTATAGCCTTAAAGCATGAATTTTCTTAAAAATTCCTTCCAAAAGCCTTTAGTCATTATTTTTCTTCATATACCCTTACAATAGCCTCGTGCCATCAATTTCTTCAAATTCACTAACTTTGGCCTTCAGTCATTTTTTTGTAAAAATCCCTTTACAATAGCCTTCAACCATGATTTCTCTTCAAATTCTTTACGACAGCTTTAGCCATGATTTTTGTTTCAATTCCTTTACAATATCCTTGAACCTCCATTTTCTTCAAACTCTCCTACTATTGCTTCCAACTATGATTTTACTTGAAATTCCCTTACTATAGGCTTCAATTAATATTTTTCGTATAATTCCCCAACTATAGCCTAAAGCTCTGATTTTTGAAAAATCCTCTAACTTCAATATTCAGCCATTATATTCTTTTAATTCCATTACAATAGCCTTTAACCTAGAGTTTTCCAAAAATTCCCTAGGAATTATTTTCTTTAAATTCCCTAACTATAACCTTAAACCATGATTTTCCCTAAAATTCCCTTACTATAGCCTACAACAATAATTTTTCTTTAAATTCCCTAACTTTAGCCTTGTGCCATGAATTTATTCAAATTCTCTTCCTATAGCCTTTATTCATAATTATTGTCAAAAGTTTCTTACTATATGCTTCAACCATTATTTTCCTTCAATTCTCTTACTCTAGCATTTTTCCATGATTTTTTAAAAATTCCCTTACTATAGCCTTCAACTATAGTTTTCTTAAAATTCTTTTACCATAACCTTCAGCCATGAGTTTTGCTCAAATTCCCTTACTATACCCTTCTATTTTGATTTTTCTTAAAATTCCCACACTATACCCTTCAACT
The DNA here is from genome assembly GCA_019845555.1 of Aristolochia fimbriata. NCBI lineage: Eukaryota > Viridiplantae > Streptophyta > Magnoliopsida > Piperales > Aristolochiaceae > Aristolochia > Aristolochia fimbriata. The sequence continues at coordinate 24,911,743 of CM034083.1, forward strand.
CTGATTTTTCTTAAAATAAGCTTACTAAAACCTTCAGCCAAGTTTTTTTATTAAAAATCCCTTTCTAGAGCCTTAAACCATGATTTTTCTTAAAATTCCCTTACAATTGGATTCAACCAAGAGTTTTCTTCAAATTTCCTTACAATAGGATAGTGCCAAAAATTTCTTCAAATTCTCTCACAATAGAAATTAGTCATAAATTTTATCAAAATTCCCACCTTCAACCATGATTTATTTTCAAATTCCTCTCTATACACATTTCTTCAAATTCTCTTACTATAGCATTTTTCCATGATTTTTGAAAAAATTCCCTTAAAATAGGCTTGAACCATTGTTTTCTTCATATTCAATTACTATATCCTTCGGCCATGATTTTTCTTAAAATTCCCTTACTATATCATTTAGTTTGGATTTTTTTTAAAATTCCCTTACTATAGTCTTCAACTATTATTTTTCTAAAAATTCTCTTTTTATAAGCATCAGCCTTTGTTTTATAATTTAAAATCCCTCACTACATCCTTTAACCATGATTTTTCATAAAATACCCTTCCAATAGACTTCAGTTACTATTTTTCTTTAAATACCCTAACAATAGTCTTGTGCCATTAATTTCTTCAACTTATATAACCATATTCTTCAGTCATAATTTTGGTCAAATGTCCCTTACTATATCCAACCTTATTTTTCTTAAAATTGTTTTACCAAAGCCTTAACCCTTGAGTTTTGCTCAATTTCCATTACTATAGCCTTCAGTTTAGATTTTTTTCTTAAAATTCCCTTACTATATCCTTCTGCTATGATTTTTCTTAAAATTCTCTTAATACATGCATCGGCCAAGTTTTCTTATTTAAAATGCTTGTCTATAACCTTAAACCATTATTTTTCTTAAAATTCCCTTCCAATAGCCTTCAGTCACTATTTTTCTTCAAATACCCTTACTATAGCCTCGTGCCATGAATTTCTTCAAATTCTCTTACTATAGCCTTAAGTCATTTTTTTGTCAAAATTCCTTTACTATAGCCTTCAATCAAGATTTCTCTTCAAATTCCTTACGATAGCCTTTGCCCATGATTTTTATTTCAATTGTTTTATTATAGCCTTGAACCACCATTTTCTTCAAATTCTCTTACTATTGCTTCCAACTATGATTTTACTTCAAATTCCCTTACTATAGTCTTCAATTAAGATTTTTCATATAATTTCCTAACTATAGCCTTCAGCTCTAATTTTTTAAAAATTCTCCCACAACAACATTCAGCCATTATTTTCTTTAAATTCCATTACAATAGCCTTTAACCGTGAGTTTTCCTAAAATTCTCTTGGAATTATTTTCTTTAAATTCTCTAACTATAGCCTTAAACCATGATTTTCCTAAAATTCGCTAACAATTTCCTTCAGCCATGATTTTTCTTCAAATTCCCTAACTCAAGCCTTGAGCCACAAATTTCTTAAAAACCTCTTACTGTAGCCTTTAGTCATAATTTTCGTAAGAAGTCCCTTATTATAGCCTTCAAATATTATTTTCCTTCAAATTCTCCTACTTTATCCCTTTTCCACGACTTTTTTAAAATTCCCTTACTAAAACCTTACACCATAGTTTTCTTAAAATTCTTATACTATAGTCTTCAGCCATGAGTTTTGTTGAAATTCCCTTATTATTCCCTTCAGTTTTGATTTTTTTTTTAAAATTCCCTTACTATAGCCTTCTGCTGTGATTTTTCTTAAAATTCCCTCACTAGAAGCATCAGCCAAGTTTTCTTATTTAAAATGCTTTACTATAACCTTAATCCGTGAATTTTCTTAAAATTACCTTTCAATAGCCTTCAGCCATTATTTTCTTCAAATACCCTTATTATAGCTTCGTGCCATGAATTTCATCAAATTCTCTTATGATAGGCTTAAGTCATTTTTTTGTCAAAATTCCTTTTCAATAGCCTTCAAGCATGATATCTCTTCAAATTCCTTACGACAGACTTTCTACATGATTTTTGTTTCAATTGCTTTACTATAGCCTTGAACCACCATTTTCTTCAAATTCTCTGACTACCAGCTGTGATTTCACTTTGAATTCCCTTCAGATTATCATCAATTAAGATTTTGCATATAATTTCCTAACTATAGCCTACAACTCTGATTTTTTAAAAATTCTTTCACTACAACATTCAGCCATCAATTCATTCCTTCATTTGCAGATTCATTTGCAAGGTTGGATGTATGTTTATGGAGATATTTAATTCCCTTAGTAGATTGATTCCATCATTGTTAGTAGTATTTTGGATGTTTCCTGTTTTAAATTTGTATTTCTCTTTCTTATTTTCATTTTTTACTGAAGTGACCCATCAGAGTCCTTTTATCTCTAAGAAATCTCTCGCTTCTTTGGACGGAAGATATAGAGAGCGTAAGTCTGTATATACCTGCCAAACCAAACCCTCTAGATCTGCCAAAGCCTCTGGGAAACTCTCCTGCTGGTCCAAAGTGCGCAGCTCAACACGCATGAAGTTGAGAGCAATTTAATGATTCTTTAGCATTATAGTGATTGGAACATAACCATCTTTGTTGCATGGATTAATAAAATCCAGTTGTTAGCTCAGTAGCATGGCTCACCGTCTTGTACCACCAATGAACACCAAAAACCTGCCTCAACACGCTTAAAAGTGAGTATCAAACCGCAATCAAAACCCAAAAGAACAAAAATCAGAGACATACTAAGAGCAAATACCACATAAAAATGTATAGAAAAAGAAGATGGTATATGCTCACTCCCTCAAACCACAAAGGGGAGAAGATTTCTTCCAAAATTTTGCCCCTCCAACAAAGCGCCTTCAAAAGACGTTCCAAAGCCGATGCCTCGAGAAGTTGCCAAAAAAAACTGAGGGTGGATCCTAGTCACACGCTACAAGAAACCGCTCAAAGAAATTGACGCGTCGGTGGTCAACAAAGTAAGAGGGATACGACCTACAAAAGAAGACGCAAAACGCAAGAGAACTCTTCCAAAGGTCCACACCTGAAGAGCAGACCGAATAAGGAGAAGGAGACCCGTCACACTTGTGGAATTCTTCTCCAAATAATTTTTCACTCTGAGAATTGTATGTTAATCTTATAGGAAATAAAATGTTAGTGATCACCGACTTATATGTTAGCAAAAAATGAATGATGTTTCTATACCTTTCACAATGCAAATCATAATATTCTATAATAAGTTAACAATAGAGAAATAGTATGTTATTCTTATAAGAAATAATACGTTTGTAAGCATCGACAAATATGTTAACCGAGAATGAAGGATGCTTCTATAGTTTTCTCAAATGTTGCGTAATTACAATTAACAACAAAGGAATAATATGTTAGTCATATAAGAAATAATATGTTGGTCACCAGTGACATATATGTTATCCAAGACTGAATGATGTTTTTATAGCATTCACAAATGTTAATTACAATATTATATATTATGTTAACAACAGAGAAATAGTATATTAGTCATATAGGAAATAATATGTTAGTGACCACCGACTGACATGGTAGCCCATAAAGAAAGTTTCTTATGTAACTTTCAATATTCACGTGCAAATTACAATATTGACAATTAGGTTAACTACAACTTAATAGCATGTTCGGCTCATGCAAAATAACATGTTAGTTGTCAGTGACTGATATGTTAGCCAAGAATGAAGGATGTTTTTATTAGTTCCATAAATTTTATGTAATTACAATTATGTATAGTATGTTAACAACTGCGGAATAGTATGTTAACAAGTGCGGAATAGTATGATGACAACTGCGAAATAGTATGTTAACAACTACGAAATACTATGTTAACAACTACGAAATAGTATGTTAACAAGTGCAGAATAGTATGTTAACAACTGCGCAATAGTATGTTAACAACTGCAGAATATTATGTTAACAACTGCAGAATAGTATGTTAACAACTGTGGAATAGTAAGTTAACAACTGCGGAATAGTATGTTAACAACTGTGGAATAGTATCTTAACAACTGCAGAATAGAATGTAAACAAATGCAAAATAGTATGTTAACAACTGCAGAATATTTGTTAACAACTATGGAATAGTATCTTATAAGAAATAATATGTTGGTTACACAATATCGTATGACAGTCTTACACTTAGTGACATTTGTTATAAGTAAGTCAATGTTTTAACAAATTCACTTTTGTGTTATTAAAATATCAATTAAGTAAAACATCACATTCACTATAAAATCAAGCTTAAGTGAAGTGATCACTTGTGAGGTTATTTGTGTTAAATCTAGAGTTCATTTAGAAGTTTATGTTACAAAATGCTAGAGGATGAAAAAAAAAAGTTTACACTATTGTAGTACTGAACATCAGTTCCAAATCACTGAGTAGTGAAGAACACTAGGAATTGAATGTAAAATGTAGAAAAAATTGATAGAAAGTCACACATTTCATCATTAATATGCTAAAAATTGCGGGATATGAAGCCAACAGAAATTTCTAACCAGATCAAGTCTCTCAATTCTCACTATGTGTGTATTCATACTGAATCTCTTAACGAAATATTGATGACAACAAACCCGACCATAATAAAACAAAAACTCTCCTTGAGTGAAACTGAGAATAGATCATAATAGATCTCAATGATGCCTTAGAAGATCAAAGAATCAAAATCTTTGGTACAATTAATTACAAGACCAAATGTGAAAATGTTTGATATATGATTCAAATATTGCACTAACTTCAATTGTACACAAATCAACCAATATAGGACCTTTCATATACACAAATATACACAAATCTATCTCTTAACAAAGTTCCAATTGTACAGAAAAACAAAACCAGCTCCAATTCTACACAAAAACTGAACCAACTCCAATTCTACACAAAAACTGAACCAACTCCAATTCTACACAAAAACTGAACCAACTCCAATTCTACACAAAAACTGAACCAACTCCAATTCTACACAAATTGAACCAACTCCAATACTGAACCAGCTCCAAGCAAATAAGAATACAAAACCAGACATGTACATGAAAATATAGTATAAAAAACACATTATAGAAACCTAGGTCATTTAATGAATTCTCATTTGCCCCTACTCTTCAAGGTCCTTTTCATCCCCTACATTCTTCCGTTCACTGACAGTTGTAGGTTGATAAGGAGGAGATTCAGTAAAATCCTCAGGGGTCTTTTGTTATATGTCTTGAACTCTTTTGGTGCTTGTGACATTCAAGGTAAACAAAGTGATGATGATACACAAATAAATTACAATTGGAGCTTTGAAACCACAAGTATCAACAATTAAAACAACATTTTAGCTACAATTGGAGCTTTGAAACTATAGTCCAACATTTCAAACATAGAGAAATAATCGTATTAGTAGCTAGTAGAAGAAATCAGCATATACAAAAGTAAAACATTTATGAACAAGTAGGAAGGACCATGTGTATTTTGAAAGGAAAAGCTCAAACATTTATGCTATAATACAATCTCAACATAAGTAAAATGGATTAAGTCTAAGCCAAAAACTATAAGGAAATAAAGAAATGCTTCGTGTTGCAAACAGCTCAAAACCAACTGATTCCACCACATGATAAAGCAACACAAAAGGAATATATACATTCAAATTACCTTTCAGTGCAACTTCTTTTTGGACGCTTTCTAGTAGGATGTTCCATATAAGGAGAAGCTAGGGCTCGGCTACCCTTCGTCTTCCTTTTTTTTTTTTTTTTTTTTTTTTTTGAATGGCGAATATGAGCTATGAGGATCCGAACCCAAGCCCTCCCACAGAATAACTCACTCCTGGGACCACTGAGCTACAGCCCTAGTTCCACCAAAGTTGGAGCTTTAGACGTTAATTACTCAAGTTGTTTCTGACACTGATGTTATTCTATCATGATATGGATTAGAAGAGACCTACAAAGCATTACAAGTATTATTTGTTTAAAATAAATGCATAACTGATTAGAAATACATAGGCAACAAACTAAGTATTACGTAATTATATAGGAGTTTCTGCTATCAGGTAAATTAGCTATTGCTACATATCAATTTAGTCAAAAAAAAAACCATAAAAGAACAAGTATATAAATCATTTTAATACCTGAATTCACTTTGTCAAAATGAGTTTGTGGACTGTCCCTTTCGGTGTATTCCACTCCAGCCCACCTATACAGTCTAGGATATATATTTGGGACCGATGACTTAAATACTTCTACAACCTCTTTAAACCATGCCAGAAATAAAGTAAAAAATATTTCAAATGAAAGAAGCAGAAAGAGTTGTTAAGACTAAACAAAGTTAAATTCTCTGAAACCTCGATATAGTACATATAATTTAAAATGTTTATATCTTCTAATTAAAAGTAATTTTAAGTTGAAATTGCTGGAGTATGATATTGAGTTAGTTTCACATGTTGCCTATGCTCTTATCTATTTTCATTGGAAAATTTTAAATTTTAATTATCTAATATTTTATATTCAGCGTGCATTTACATTTTTAGCTTATTAATAAGTTATTTTCATAGAAAAAATATATGAATCTAAAGTAAATAAAACAAAAAAAATAAAGATTTTTTAATTTTTTTTTATAACTATATCAGTTTGTAACCTTTGATTTTGCGTTACACAGCCAAAACAGCCAATATGTATCCCCGATACGGCCAATACAGCCAATACGTATCCTTGATACAATAAATTTGTATCCCCGATACGGTCGATACGTCTCCCGCCGATACGACCGATATGTATCCCCAATAACTAAAAAAGATTCTTCACAATAACTAAAAAATGGTAATAAATGAAAACTGTCACATGTAAATCAACAAGAAGAATGCATCAAACAACAAGAAGAATGCATCGAACATAGACAAAAGATATATAGATCTCGTAAATAAAAATGATAAAGTAACAAGAATAAGAATACAACAATGCAGGTCTCACAAACCCAAATTTTTTATATATTTTTTTTAAATATATCTAGAAAAAATATTAGCTCTCGTTTGCTAGCATTAGCGGAGAGTATCCAATTTGACTGCAATACTCTCGAATCAAACAAAACACGATATTGATAAATCTAATAGTTTAAAAAAATTTAAAAGAACAACCATAAAATATGAATGAAAGTATTCTAAAAAAGACCCTAAAAACCTCCTTAGGGAACATACAAAAACCTATTAAATTGAATATAACATTTTTTTTTAAAATGGCAAATTTTATTGCTTGTTATATAAGAAGTCAAAGTCCATGGTACAACTATAAATTACAAGGATATTTTAGTCCCTGATTGTAGCTCAGCCTTATGTATGCCAACATTGGCAAGATGGTCAGCAAGGGAGTTTGTCAGCCTAGGTTTATTCTTCCACAGAACATTGTATCATGACATCAATTTCTAGATCTCTTCATATATAGCCTTTAGCTTCCAAGGGAGGTGGGAAACCTAGGTAGCCCATTTGATGACCAGGGCAAAATCCCCTTCCCCTTCCACTTCTCTGAGGAGCTTAATTCCTGTCAAAAGGGAATGTGCCTCAGCCTCTTTAGAAGTGCGAAAACCACCCAAGTCAGCAAATAGCAACACATTTTCCCCTCTACTGTTTCTAATAGCCTCTCCTACTCCCATTGAGCCTAAATTATCAAAAGACAAACCATCCAAGTTCAACTTCAGCCATCCATCTTGGGGGGCTTCTCGTTTCTATTCTTAAGGTCTTATACAATTGAAATTGTATTACTTTACCCCAATACTTCCATGGAGCTAGGTAAAGGAGACACTTTGTTAGAAATGCCCACCCATAGTAATATGTTGTGAATCACATTTTCAATCAGCCCCCCAACAGAGGAGTGATCCCCCCTAAACACTTGCATTCAATTCCAGCCAGAGTAAACAAGGATTGCACTAGGAGCTGTTTTCCACAAAAGCTTTCATTAGATGATAAATGTTTATTTAGTAAACATAATTTTATGTTTTTATACAATGATCCTATTATTTGATTACTTCATTAACCAAATTTTTTAAATATTTAGCCAGTTATGAGATGTAAACATATTTTTTTGTTTTGAACAATTTAATTTAGCATATATCACTTTAGTTAAAATATCATAAAATATATGACATCCAACAAGTGTATCCTATAAATTCATAGAAGTCAGATGGTACCATCATCACGTAAACAACTTTTGATGGGTAGTCAGGCCAAGTTGTTCCAAGAGTTTGCAACTTTATTTTACCCATTAAGGCAGTTAAATTAGTTAACAGAAATTGTTGAGTGACCACTGACTGAACACTAATATCCACAAAATATCAAATTACCAGTATAACTATGTCATCCAGTTGTGGCTGAGTTAAAATTTTGACCATACAAAGATTTAGCTACCTAGTTCTGTAATAAAGAATAAATATCTACTTTAACGGTTATAAAGTTATTCAAAAATATCAGAAATACCCTTTATATAAGCATTAACAGAAGTTATAAAGTTATTAAAAAATACCAGAAATAACCTTTATATTAGCATTTAATAATTTAAAATTTCATTCATATCCCAGATAAAATATTAAATTAACAGAAGTTATAAAGTTATTCAACAATACCAAAAATACCCTTTAAATTAGCATTGTATAATTTTAAATTCCATCCATATCCCTGCTAAAATATTAAATTAACAGAAGTTATAAAGTTATTCAACAATACCAGAAATACCCTTTAAATTAGCATTGTATAATTTAAAATTCCAACCATATCCCATATAAAATATTAAATTAACAAAAGTTAAAAGTTATTCAAAAATACCAAAAATACCCTTTATATTAGCATCGTATAATTTAAAATTCCATTCATATCCCAGATAAAATATTAAATTAACAGAAGTTACAAAGTTATTCAAAAATACAAGAAATACCCTTTATATTAGCATTGTATAACTTAAAATTCTATTCATATCCCAGAAAAAATATTAATTATTTAAAAAATACCCTTCAATAGTTTTAAAGTTAATAAAAAACCAGAAATACCCTTCTATATAAGTATTTTATAATTTAAAATTCCATTCATATCCCAGTAAAAATATTAAATATTTCAGAAATACCGTTTAGTGGTTGTAAAGTTAATAAAAAACAAGAAATACCCTTCTATATAACTATTGTAAAATTTAAAATTTTATTCATATCCCACAAAAAATATTAAATATTCCAAAAATACCCTTTAACGGTTTTAAAGTTGATAAAAAACCAAAAATACCCTTCTATATAACTATTGTATGATTTAAAATTCCATTCATATCCAGGATAAAATATTAAATATTCCAATAAACCCTTTATTTTATTAGTGGTTATTTTAATTTTTCAACCATGGTACAACAAGGGCTGATGCATTTCATTGAACATAATATTAAATTACAAGGATAAGAAGAAATTTAAGGGGTGCGAAATTGCACGTTTTCCCTATACTTTTACCTATTTTTGTTATCAAATCAAGCAGAATTTATCCTTTAAAGATTACGTATCAAGCGAGACGGTTCAATTACCGATTAGGTATCAACCGAGACAGTTCAATTACCTTAAATCTGAATAAATACTAAATTTTGTCGCCTGGCAACCCAAGTGATAATTTACATTATCGATTGATAACACAAGGGACAATGTATGTACATTGTTGCCTGGTAAGCCAATTAACAATGCACATTGTTGCCTGGTTAGCAAATTGACAATGTACATTGTTACTTTGCAACCCAAGTGACAATGTACATAGTCGCTTGGAAACCCAAACGACGATGTACTGGTTGGCAACCCAAGAGATAATGTACATTGTCGGTTGGAAATCCAAGTGACAATATACATTGTTGCATGCAACCCAAGTGACAATGTACATTATCGGTTGGGAATCCAAGTGACAATGTACATTGTTGCATGCAACCCAAGTGACAATGTACATTATCGGTTGGCAACCCAAGTGACAATGTAGATTGTCGATTAGGAATCCCAAGTGACAATGTACATTATCGATTGGGAATTTAAGTGACAATGTAAATTATCGGTTGCAACCCAAGTGACAATGTACATTATCGGTTGGCAACCCAAGTGGCAATGTACATCGTCGGTTGGCAACCCAAGGGACAATGCACATTATCGTTTGGCAATAAAAGTGACAATGTACATTGTCAATTGCCAACCCAAGGGACAATGTACATTGTCGCTTAGCAACCCAAGTGACAATGTACATTGTCGGTTGCCAACCCAAGTGATTTTTAGATTGTCGGTTGGGAATTCAAATGACAATGTATATTATCACATGCAACCCAAGTGACAATGTACATTGTCGGTTAGCAACCCAAGTGACAATGTACATTGTCGATTGGAAATCCAAGTGATAATGTACATTGTCGGTTGGCAACCCAAGTGACAATGTACATTGTCGGTTGGCAACCCAAGTGACAATGTACAGTAGGCAACCCAAGTGACAATGTACATTGTCGGTTGGGAATCCAAGTGATAATGTACATTGTCGCTTGCAACCCAAGTGACAATGTACATTGTCGCTTGCAACCCAAGTGACAATGTACATTGTCGCTTGCAACCCAAGTAACAATATACATTATCGGTTGACAGCCCAAGTGACAATGTACATTGTCGTTTGGCAACCCAAGTGACAATGTACATTGTCGGTTGGGAATCCAAGTGACAATGTACATTGACGCTTGCAACCCAAGTGACAATGAACATTGTCGATTGGCAACACAAGTGACAATATACATTGTCAGTTGGCAACCCAAGTGACAATGTACATTGTCGGTTGGCAACCCAAGTGATAATGTACATTGTCGGTTGGCAACCCAAGTGACAATCTACATTGTCATATGCAACCCAACTGACAATGTACATTGTCGATTGGCAACCCAAGTGATAATGTACATTATCGTATGCAACCCAAATGACAATGTACATTATCGTATGCAACCCGAGTGACAATGTACATTATCGGTAGGGGTAGCTTTGAGCCGAGCTAACTCGCGAGTAGCTCGGGCTCGGCTCAAATTTTATTCGGCTCGAGCTCGTTAATTACGAGCTTGAACCGAACTCAAATAAATAAAAAAGTTCGTTAAGCTTTTCGAGCCGAATTCGATTTCACAAGAATTTGGCTCATCGGCTCGTAAGCCGACTCGTCTCATTAATTTAATATTTCTTTATTTAATATTTTAATATATAAAAAAGTCATGCATTTATTACTTACCTTAGTCTATGTTTTATTTAATATTTTATTATGTTTGAAAAGACAGCTTTTATTTCTTGTTTTTCTTCATCTTCCGTCTTTACCCTCCATATTCTCTTATTATTTTTTGAGGTACACAGCTTCTTTCTTGGTTTTTTTTTTTTTACGAACCATTCGAGCTCGAGCTCGAGTTCGACAAAATCAAACGAGCTCGAGCTCAAGCTCTCTTACAAGCTCGTGGCCGAACTGGAGCCCAAGTGACAATGTACATTATCGGTTGGCAGCCCAAGTGACAATGTACATTGTCGTTTGGCAACCCAAGTGACAATGTACATTGTCGATTGGGAATCCAAGTGACAATGTACATTGACGCTTGCAACCCAAGTGACAATGAACATTGTCGATTGGCAACCCAAGTAACAATATACATTGTCAGTTGGCAACCCAAGTGACAATGTACATTGTCAGTTGGCAACCCAAGTGACAATGTACATTGTCGGTTGGCAACCCAAGTGATAATGTACATTGTCGGTTGGCAACCCAAGTTACAATCTACATTATCATATGCAACCCAACTGACAATGTACATTGTCACTTGGGTTGTACATTATCGTATGCAACCCAAGTGACAATGTACATTATCGTATGCAATCCAAGTGACAATGTACATTATCGATTGGGAATCCAAGTGACAATGTGCATTGTCGGTTGGGAACCCAAGTGACAATGTACATTGTCGATTACTACCCAAGTGACAATGTACATTGTCGGTTGCAACCCAAGTGACAATGTACATTATCGGTTGCAACCCAAGTGATAATGTACATTATCGTATGCAACCCAAGTGACAATGTACATTATCGATTGGGAATCCAAGTGACAATGTGCATTGTCGGTTGGGAATCCAAGTGATAATGTATATTATCGGTTACTACCCAAGTGACAATGTACATTGTCGGTTGCAACCCAAGTGACAATGTACATTATCGGTTGTAACCCAAGTGATAATGTACATTGTCGGTTGGGAATCCAAGTGACAATGTACATTGTCGCTTGGCAACCCAAGTGACAATGTACATTGTCGGTTGGGAATCCAACTGACAATGTACATTGTCGGTTGGGAATCCAAGTGACAATGTACATTGTCGGTTGGTTACCTAAATGACAATGTACATTGTCGGTTGGCAACCCAAGTGACAATCTACATTGTCGGTTGGTCAAGTGACAAAGTACATTGTTGGTTGCCAAGCCAAGAGACAATTTACATTGTCGGTTCGTAATCCAATTGACAATGTACATTTTTGGTTGGGGAACCTTAAGGCGAATTGGGTAAGTCTAATCCATGATGGCCATCACTTTTAGACAAGTTTTTAAATAGAAAATTATTATCTCTTAATGAGACCTGTGACAAAGTTGTTTATTGAGAACATCGCGCATTATTTAGCATACAGTGGACATTTTCAGACCCACACATGGATCTTGTCTATTGGTGTAATCGAATTGGTTCAACCAGGTTGGATACTTTTGCAGGTCAACATAAGTTCAATAATGAAAATTAAGATATTCTTTTTTATGTAGTGAATTGAACTGTGGAGGTTTATTGCGTTTTAGACAGATCTATCTATGTCCAGAGTCTTAAAAATTGCATTGAAGATCATCTTGTGCTTATACTTCTATGCTGATGTTTTACTTTATTATGCACTTTTTTTACACTCCATCTACATGAGTTTGTGTGCTGCTGTACTTTTGTCATCTACTGTGTATCCTTTGTTTTGATAATAACTTTATGAACTGTGAATAATACTTTGCAAGTTAATTCTGTAATTGAGTCTATATGATCTAATGGTCAACACTTCTGGTTAGCAAGCATTATATTTTGCCGATGGCTTGTTCTTTTCTTGAGTATATAGTAGATATTGTCCTATTTCCTTAACTAAAGGAACATTGGTGGATAAGCTATGCTGCCCTTACAATGATCTTGATTGGAGAGATTATACGGAAGGTTGCTATTGGTACTACTCGTCAGGCATTCACTCTTTTGATTAAGATTTATTATGAAGATGGTCATGAGTTGGTGACAAAAGGAATCTATAGGTCAGTATCTGCGAATAAAATCATTTTTACTCTTTAAACTGACCAAGAATTCCTCTCTATTCAGGATGTTCAAGCATTTTTTGTAGTGACAGAGTGGTTGATTTCACTCTTTGACAGTTTTTGTTATTTGTGTAGTCGCTCATTAAACTTGATTTACAGCTTTGCAATTTTTTTGCTTCAACAAGTATGTCTCATCCAAGATATAGTGGTTTTTTCATATGGGCAACAAACACTCTGGTATGCAACCCTATGTGCACCATCGCATTTGCAGCCGTTACATAGGAGTTCTTCTCAAGGCGAATACCGTATCCACCTGAATTGCTAGCAGAATCTCTTTTAATTTTGGATTTTTTTCTTAACATCTCCACTAAAATATGTCGTAGGGAGTTTAACCGCAAGATATCTGTGACAACTTTTGTTTCTGTTATTCACTGACCTAAGGAAGCAGGTCTGAAGAATTCTTCTTGAAGCAATTTTTTGAAGCTCAGTATATAGAGTATGCAAGAAAAGATCCCTCAAGTTTACCATTTTTCAAGTTATAAGAGCTAATGGCAGCTAGTATTCTAGCTCCTTGGGTTGCCCCAAATTGGTTCTCCTACTGTCCATAACGTGGGTTCAAGGGTTATGGTACCATGAGAGAATTCCAGCTTTAAGGAAGACACCCAATTTTGCAGTGTCACCATTTTCATACGAGTAAGAAGTCCAGAGTACAAAATTTGTACATCGTCCAGCGAACTATTCATGAGAGTCCTCTAGTTGCTTCTGCAAACAATTAGTTAATTTTATCCCCCCTTGCTGTTTAGAAGTTACTAAAATGTTGAATTGTAACGTCAGAGATGTACTATATGTAGAATTTGGCAGATGAATATTTTGCATCTTCGCATCCATTACTAACTTGAGGGATACTTGCCCAACGCTATATAAAAGATGTTAGCATCACCACCAAAATACCTCTAATGAAATTTTGTACCACATAATGTTTTAGTAATATTATCTATTTTACTTTGAATACTAACAAGTTGTAGACAGCAGTCATAGTAACTAAGTTTATCATGCAAGTGATTGTATAATGTAATAACCTGCACTCCAGAAAGCCGTCAGCAACAACGAGAATATAAAAGACGATAGCAATAATCATGTCCTACTGAAAACAAATTTCAGGAGTAGAATGAGAAACTAAAAGCTAAAAGAACAGGCACAAAACATTGACATCATCTTCAACAAATACAGAAAGGAGACATCGTAGATAGAGGCAACATGATGGCACGTTTGGCCTCAAACTCGCGGCTTTACATGGTCGTACACCACTCGTCATGAAAAAAGTTAAAACGCCTACTTACATGTGTACAATGTTTTCCCACAACATCCTGTTAACGATACAGGATCATCTACCTAAACAGAAGATGCTTCCCGTGCAATAAAAAAGGCTGCAAAACCTCAAGAAAATCAGCAAGAAGCAAATTTTCAAATAAGCCAAACAGAATTTCGAAGAAACAAAACTAAATCCTTACCTGCATTCTCTCATGTAGGGAAGTGAAGAGTAACTACAGATCACCTAGCAGGTTTAGTAGTACAAAAGACTTGCTCAAAGTTACCGGCAAGCTTCGCTCAGATATTTAAATTTTCATATACAAGTCAGTCAACTGTAAATATGAAACTGTGTGGCAGCAGGTACAGGGAGATTCAGCAACTTTCTCAATCTCACAAGTCACAATAGTGTCAACCGCGAAATTTTGTGAAACTCATTCCACTGTCTTTTGTGTATTTTCTTCTGATTTTTCCTCAGAAAGCAATTGTGCATTTTCACCACTGACAATTGGGTCATCATCAGCATTATCCTGTGGAAGCTTAGCAGCCGATTGCTCATTCTCACCAGTGATCATTGGCATATCAACATCATTCTGGGGAGGCTTAGCAGGCAATTGCTCATTCTCACCATTGCTCGGTGGCATATCAACATCATTCTGCAGAGGCTTAGACAGCATTTGTTCATGACCATTCTGCTCTTGTGCATCCACAACATTTGCTACTGCCTCATTGGGCATATACTAACTGTAATGATAGAATTGTGCCTAGTATACAAGGAAACAGAAAAGGCAAAAGAGATAACTGATATTAATGAATAGTTTTGCCTCCACCCAAAAGCATCACCTACTAAAATGGTTCTTGCAGAGAAGCTAAAAAACTGTTGAAAAGAAATAGATGATAATGAAGTGATCTACACAAGGCTACTACAGAACCCGGCCCAGGCCAATAAGTGGACTATTTTTGGCTCCAAAAATGAGCCCTTTTCTGGGTCAGTGGCATTGGCCAAAACACATTGACCATTTCAGGTAACCAGCGACCCGACCCAGCCCAACAGGCTCAGGGAAATGCTGCATTGGGGGTTGGAAGGGGGAGGGAGGGGAGAAGAAGAAAAGAAAGGGAGGGAAAAGGATGAGACTGGAGACGGTTCCAGACAGCCATTGGATAAAGGCACGGAGGGTGGGAAAGAGAGCAAGAGGGAAAGGGTCATAGGAAATATGACATCATATCAATTCATCAAGCAAGGTTATACTAGTCAGACCAGGGTAAGCCCGTCCTAAACATTTTCAGGTCAGCGTCATGGCCAGGTTTTGTAACATTGACAGAAAAAAAGGTGAAAGAAATGTAATACCAACTCTTTTCCTAGCAATCCTTGCACATATAAGTTCAACGACTAGAGGAGTTGCACACCTGGTATAGTTGATGATAGATTCTACTGTTAATGAGGTTCTCCATCTCTTGAATTCTGCTTGGCGTTAGAGCAACTTGAATTCCACGAGATGATAGATCCTACATCATAATACTGTTAAACTGCTTAGCGTCAGGATGCAATCGAACTAGGGTCAGCCAAAGAAAATGTGAATAACAGCAGATCACAGAAACAGTAGAGCAACTTACCTTCACCACTTGTAAGGGGAATATCCTTTGAGCTACGTAAAAATACCAACTCGTTGGACAGGAACAACATCACAAGAAAGTACTTCAACACAGGGGTTGCCGATCCAAAAAAGCTGAAAACAGGACAACCAATTGAATATCAATTGTTCCCAAAAAGTATTCAAACATCATTTTGTACATTCCTGTTTCCCAAACTAACCTACTATAGTAACCACAAGTACCATCCCCATGGTTGTATAATCAGCCAATGCTTCCCATACTGTATAACCAAAATCATCACCTATTGAAGGAAGCTCATCTTACTGCTATATTTGTAAATCTTAAACTTCCAACAGGTTTATGAAGACAAGTCTCACAAATGAAAATACCTGAATGCACCCGAGAAGTGGTAACCATTTGTGGTAGGCAATTGGTCTTCAAAAAAAAGAGGTACCAACACTAAGTTGGTTTCTCAACAAAACACGAGATTGCAAAAAACTATACAATCCAACTAGGGCCAATCACGCGACGAATCGGTTATGAGGTCCTCGCAGATGGTCTTGTGCATGGCAGATACAAGTGAAAGTTGGTCAACTAATTTCTTAATTGGGAATAAGAAGACGTACAAATGAAAACAAAGAAGATCATCATAATGGCGTGAGCTATACCACTTCACTTCTTAAAATTGTTGTTGCGATCTCTCCTCTGATACGCGGCACATGCTCCTAAGGTAGAGAGAAATATTTGCAAAAATTAGCTACGAATGAGAACTAAACTCCGTACTAACGAAGAACTAACATATCCTTATAAATACCTCTTTGAAATTTGGGCATTTCACACCAAGGGATAAGTTGTCCATATACTTGAGCATAAATATACCACAATCATACCCATTTCCTTGCATTGGGATGTTCGTGACAGATAGAAATTGCCAATGTTAAATGTCATGTACCCCCTTGCCTCCATTTCCTTCCTAAGCTGATTGGTCTATAGCAATCGGGCAAAGCAAAGTTTATATATATATAAATGATTGTGTACTGAGAAAACAGACCTAATAATGAAGGACATACTTACTATCTCAATAGCATAATTATTGTAAACACCCTCCAGATTTAGCGAGTTGTACCATTGAAACTGCCTCTCTTTCATGTTGATGACAAGAAGGTACCAATGTAGTTTGTTGTTTAAAGGGAGGAATGACGCCCATGACTGCTTCTTCATATAGTTGTGCTCTCTTCCTTCCCCATACCAACGCATAATACGGGAAAAGTTTGGTTTAAGAGGTTTGCATACAATGATGTGTTCAAATAACCAAGCCTGTGGGAAAAAAAAATGAGAAGTGAGACATTAGATCTTAAAGGATAGTTGCGTGTTTTTTAAATAATGAAAGCAGTAATCTACCTGTAGGACTACTGCACACCCATTCAAGAATACTTTAGTTTGCTTCTTGTCCTGTCTCATACCGTGCAGTCGTCCATGAACGTGATGCAGGCATTTCACCAAAAAACTGTGCACAACGTTCGCCTATGCATACCCCATTAGGTCGTCAAAATCATCCAAGAATCAAAAGCGATTTTCTAACCCATTAGTTCATGAAGTTAACATTATGTTCAGGATCCATGATTTTTATATTTTTTTATCAAGCAAAGATTACATAACTTTTTATAATGTAGTTTTATTGAAAGGGAATTCAAAACATAAAAAGAGGTAATCGTAAAAAAAATTTAAATATTATAAATTTTTATTAGAAAATAAAAATATAAATAAATTAGATTTTTTATATGTTTGAGAATAAGTATGGCCCTATATGATTTTATAAAAAGAATAAAAAGACAAGAAATTAATTCTAGATTTGCAAGTGGATAGTTTTTATTTGTGTTAGTTTCTCAAATTTTAGAAGGTTATCGAGGCAGAGAATTGGAAGGAGTTGAAAATTCCACATCTAGAAGTGAGAATTCAGAATTCTCAGAGCGCCTCTAAATTTACTGTCTTTAAAACTGACTTCTCACCTATTTTTAGGAGAATTGAGAATTATTGGGAATTTAAAATGACCAATCTAAGGTATTTTTACAATTGGACTACAACCATACCAAAAATAAGAGATTAAATTAAATTTGCCATGAAATTAAATTTAAAGACTATTCTAACCATAATCCTCAAATAAACCTGTTAACCAATCTCCTATAGACTTGTACGACAAGCCAGCCACTAAAACAATCAAGCCACTTAGTTCCACCACTGACATCCAAAACAAGTTAGCAGCTCAAGAAAAAGAGGGAAAAGGGGAAAGACGATAGAGAAATATTAGAGAAGAGAGCAGAAGAAAGAAAAAGGAGAGAAGAGAAGAGAGAAAAAGGAGAAAGAAGAGTAGAGAGAAAGAAGAGTAGAGAGAAAGAAGAGAAAAAGGAGAGAAGAGAAGAGAAAGAAGAGAAAAACGAGAAAGAAGAGGAGAGAGAAAGAAGAAGAGAAGAGAGAAAGAAGAGAAAATGAGGGAGAAAGAAGAGAGAAGAGAAAGAAAAGGAGAGATGGTGAGGTGCACCACTAACATCGAAAACAAGTTAGTAGCTCAAGAAAAAGAGAGTTGAAGGGGAAAGACGATAAAGAAAGATTAGACAAGAGACTAGAAAAAAGAAAAAGGAGAATGAAGAGGAGAGAAAGAAGAGAGAAAAAGGAGCAAGAAGAGAGCAAGAATATAAAGAAAAGGAGAGTAGGTGAGGTGCACAACGTCCGTCGTACCATTATTTTCCAACATTGTCACCTTTATGAGGGGTATGATGTCTCTTCTAGGCTCCTTTGCAATAGCTACACCATCCCCTTCTTCCAATGGGGTCAGCTTAGACAACGGGCCACCTATTTCCCCACTGCGGATGACTATAGCCTCAACTTCCTCAAGTAGGTCATCCAAATTCACAACATTTGCTGTTGGATCCAGATTCTTAGATGGATGTTCTTGCCCAATGCCTAGGTCCGCGTATTTTTTTGGGTCCACAACAGGTAATTGGACGATCCAATTGTCCCCTACTTGCATTTTGCTCCATACACAATTCCCTTTCTTTTATATGGATTTTGGCTTCTTCATTTAAGGCAATTGCCAAATATGCCTCAACAATCGACCACCCGTTTGAGGCTCCCCAATTTTACTTTTTTGGCTCATAGCCAACTGTTCTAGGGTTGTGTGGTCCCCTTCCCTATCTCCAGTGGCCAAAGAAGAGGTATTCTACTAATGAACCGCTTTTTGCTTCCATTTTATAGTCATTTTTCTTTTTTTTCTTCTGTAGATCGGCTTGATATTTCTCAAGTTGTTGTCGGCTTCATTCTTAGCTTCAATTGGGGCCACGTACTGATAGTCGTTGATTGTAATGGGAACTACCATCTCTACCACAAAGGTTGTGGAAGCAAGGATCAAACCCTCGCATTCATTCCCTAAAAAGCTTCTTTGTTGATCTCTCACACAAGCAACCAATTCACCTAGACCTCTAAAGATCTCCTCCCTCCAGAGATGGATCGACCACCACCAAGTTTGGACTCCACTACCTTAAATCGTAGATGATGTCAGACTTTAATTCATTTCACAAAGCAAGGATCCAATTCCGTTCTTCTTTGTTGGTTAGGTGCACCAGCCATGAGCAAGAAGAGAGTAGCAAAAGCTTGGGTTCCTTGGCGAGCTTCTAGTCGACTGAGATAGATTTAAGTGCTGCTCCTTCCTAGTAGTCTTCGTATGTGTATGACTAAACATTTCCCAACAATAAGCAAAAGGAGTCTAGCAAGGAGCAGTGAGGAAGGAGCCGAGTTGAGAAGAAAGAGTCGAGCAAAGAGGAAGGAGTCGGGCAAAGAGGAAGGAGCGGACAAAGAGGAAGGAGCCGGGCAAAGAGGATTAGTTTGTGTGGTTCGATTCAGATTTTATTCTGGTTGATTTCAAATTTAATAAAAAAACACGAAAGACAAATATAAGGGCATTTTTCTCAACTGCTATAAAAATTAGCTGCCTCGCTTGTACCTGCCATAAATACTAGGGGGCAACAAGAATCAAAAAAGTCCTATCAAAATTTTTAACAAGTAATAGTAGTAATGGAGAAAGATTATAATCATATAAATTTATGCAAAAGAAACCGAAATGTAAATATAATCGAGAAGAGAACAGAACAGAAAATAAACGAGGAACTCCAATAACAGAGTTTAATTCACAATGGGAAAAAAGACCTACCTTGCCGATTCCACCCATTCCGAAGAAGGCATTATAACACCCTTGTCCAAACATCATCCTCCATGATTTTCCTTTTAAAATATCACCGGCAAATTCAGTCACTTGAGCTACATAAGAGAGAAGAGTTCAGACAGTAGCATTTGTAATCCTCAACAAGAAGAACTTCTATGATAATTAAGTTGAAAAAAATAATATTTGAAAAGATCTCTCCAGAGATAACCACACAAGATTGTGGAGAAAAAGAAGATTTGATTAAGTAACAACAACCTAGCACTTTTGTAAAATATTTTCAAACTAAAAATATCGGAAAGCTAGAGATTAACGTCCTCCCAAGTTACTATTAGAGATACCAACCAAACTAGTGACGAAACCAGACAAAAACAAAAAAAAAAAACAGTACCACAACCCTTGAAATTCAGGCTCTTATAATGCTGAAAATTTTATGTTCTGGGCCCGTCTTCCCCACCAAGACCTCGTCTCCCCCACCAAGTCCCTGTCTCCCCAACCAGAAACAAATAAAAAAAAAAAAAACAGTCGCACTACCCTTGAAATTCAAGATCTTATAATGCTGAAAATTTTTTGTTCTGGCCCCCGTCTTCCCCACCAAGACCTCGTCACCCCCACCAGGCCCCCGTCTCCCCCAACCAGGCCCTCGTCTCCCCAACCAGGCTCCGGCCCTGGCCGTAAATGAAAAGCAATCCACTCCCACAACAATAAATGCAATGATTTTGTTCTACGGATATACAGAACAACAACAGAAGGAAGAAAAGAAAAAGTAGTAGTAAATCCCGTGATTCTCTGGCAGGGATTCGCCGTGGATCAAATGGTGTTTTCCCCGTCGAGTTGCAGAGACTGAGTGCAGGGGGGTCGAGGAAGAGGGGAGTAGTTTTTCAGAGTGAAAACGGATTTCAAGTCCCAACACACACAGCTCGATCACATTGCAAAATATACCCAAGGTCTCGACGTTAACACGACGTTTCATAATGCAGTCCAAGAGATGATGCCGTGGAAGATCCAAGATGTTGAAAGCCATTTAAAAATGGTGTATGCCAGAGGAAAAGCGCAAAAACCATAAGCTTAGGTAATAAGAAAAATGGAAGATTAACTTGCTCGAGATTGAGGTAAACTAGTTCAACAAGTCCGAGCATAAGCTTTATTATAGACGAACACCGACGAACACCACGAAACTAAGATAAAAATCCGAACTTTATTGATCAGAATTTGGTAGGAAACTTTCAAAAGCGAAGGCAGACTAAATACGTAAAAAAAGGGAATGGGTGGACTAGCCCCTAAAATAAAACATAAAAAAACAAAGGCAAAAATTTGAGAAGGGAAGAAGTGTGTCGATCAGTAGTTGATCGGTACAACATACCCGTCGCGTCGCGTAGAACTGCAAAGCTTGACGACGACGAGGCGCTCTCAGCGACTCCCAACAACCTTTTATAAGAGAATAACGAAAGCGACATCTACTTCTTCTCCCGGTCGCATATAAAACCCTAAAAATTTTACAAAGTTAAATTATTAAAATATTTTTATTTTCTTTCATGCTTTTATATTTTACCCACAAGTATTTTAAATTACTAAAAATTTACCTGTTATTTATTACGAGACTTAGAAATTTATTTAAAAAATTACTAAAAACATAAAGGGCCCATTACGGAAGCTGACACTTAGATTTTTTCCGGTTTTGTTGGGGGACGCGAGTTCATTAGATGGATATCAGTTTCCAAAACCCAACTCGAATTAACATAGACTGATTTTATTTTATTTTATTTTATTTGTGTATCTGAAATATATATAGACTGATATTTGAATAAATGAGGACAACCGATATGAGGTGGTTAGTGTATACAAAAATCGATATTAGGAGGGAATTTATACTATTAATATGAGTAGAATAGCTTCTTTTACTGCTCCAGTATATCATTCACACCCCTATGAAGGCTCCGACAAAGAGAACCCTTAAAATTGAGGGACTCTCCAAAAACAATTGAATGGATACAAGATGTTAACCTTTCATCTTCGCTTTTACATTCAAATGATGGTGACATGATTAAAGCTTATATTAGTGATCAATTTATTAAAAAAATGATAGCGTATTTCGCTAGAGTTTCAGTGGGCATATGATTATGTTGGTATGGAGACAGAGCGATTAAAGCAATTAAATTCCGTGACGTGACGCTATTGTCAAGAACAGTAACGTCTCTAGTCCTGCTCAATGTATCTCCTCTCTTCCATTATTTTGGCTGTATTAACTCCAGTAATTTTGTTGGGGGGTTGGATGTCTTCTCTGAAATGTGCTTTCATCTGAAAAATGTTTGAATGGATCAAAAGTCTTAGATAGATGCAGCAACTTGCTCCGTTATCTCCTTAGAACACGGCACACCCAAGTGCGAAGCCGATCCAAATTGCCTAACCTGCTTTGAAGAATGCAGCCCACCAATCATTTGCTTGTCTCTGCTTATTGAACAGGGTAAGATCACATTTTGTCCAACGCTAAACACATTCAGGAGAGAGAAATATTAAAATTAAATAATTTACCTTGAATGTCATTCCCACATTCTTCAGATAAGATACTTCACAGAAGTCAGAAATAAACGTATATTGACTCCTATATAAAGAAAGAATCCCCCCATACATACTATGGGGTCAGATTGCTGTGGTCTTGACCCCAGCAAGGAGACTGTCAGCCAAACACAGGGAGGGGAAGCCACACAGTTGGCTCGGACAGAGGTCATGACCGCAGCAGATCTGATCCCACATAGTATGGGCATGTTCAAACTTTAATATGAATGTAGAACATCAGGCTGACAAAATTGAAGTATGTCAAAGATGCGTCAAGGACTACAACATTTATAGTGTCACGATGGTGTACAAATAAAACTTGTAGAGAATTAATGTATGAAAGCCACCGGCCCCAAACAAATGGCCCAACAAAAATTACCACACAATTTTTTTCGCATTTAAGTATAATAACCCTTTCTTCCACTCCGTCTAAGGGTATGATATGAGAAAGACCCACATCTTCTTTCTTCCTAAACCATATTATCCACAACAACCCTGCTGTAGCAACATGAAGCTAGGTCACTTTATGGACAGTAAGCTAGTGTTATGCCATCCTGGCATCAGCACACTATGTTCCACCTAGATTTGAAATACTTCGCTTTTTAAGGGCTTCAATGTGAATGGATACAGCTAGACGTTGCCTGACATTCAAACCCAAGAGACTTGCTCCCCCATTTGCATGCGTATATTTACGCTCCTCCAGGTTTCATCCTGCGCTGCAATTCCAACTTGTTGCTGGCTTTTCTATCACATTTCTGACTGATTCTTGACATCTGATGGATGGCCTGAACTGCATGAATCGAGACTCTTTGTTCGCTTATGAGAAGCCTGTTTAGGAGTTTTAACTTGGCATGAAGCCTTGATCTTGGACATCATCTACTGGACCACAAGTTCGATGAGCTCTTCTCTCTTGCAAATGCTCACAGAGAGGTGTTTACTTAGTCATAGTGCTCGGCAAATGCTCATCTGGGCAATAGCATTCATCTTCTTACTCAATCCCCCATGATATTTCAGATATCTCTGCGACACAAACAACCTGGGGAAAGGACCGGTTAGGCTCAACAGACCTGCAATTTTTACAACTCCTCTAATAAATCTATTGACCACATCATGATTAACAGCAGTCATTCCTGGCAAATATTTGACGCTTCTTCTGGATAAGATTTGGGCTTCACCTTTGCTTCCTGGAACCTCACTAGTTTTGAAGAGCAATGCTTCACCATACTTCTCACAAGCAAGGGCACATCATGTGGCAGGCCTGTTTCGTCTCTGTCACTAGGTAAATGTGACATGGAAGCCTCACTAGTTTTGAAGAGCAATGCTTCACCATACTTCTCACAAGCAAGGGCACATCATGTGGCAGGCCTGTTTCGTCTCTGTCCCTAGGTAAATGTGGCATGGAAGCAACCACCTGCCATTCAAGAACAAAAGCAGTAGCTTTCATTCAGTGTTTGATACAGCTAATCATCCGATGTGGTCTACAAATTTTGTAGTCAGTGTTTGACAGAGTAGTCATCTGCTGTGGTTTAAAAGCATTGATCAGATACCTTCCAAATCCTATGACCAATTCACAGAAACCCATTCATTATATTCATCCATTCTTATGATAAAAGAACTTGAAGTTGGTGAACCTCCCCCACCATATGCCTGCAGTGACAAAAGCAACAACATAGTGCTCCATAGTTAATCACTCACAACAATTGCAGTAGATATCTTTCTTTTGAAAGGTTCTCTGTATTTCTTACCTTGGCAATCTCTGAAGTGTCAGTTGCACTTTCCAAACTCCTCAAGCACATTTTAAGATTCCCCCGTTGCATATATACCACGGCACCTATTGGTCTGTCAGCATCAAGTTTCTATAAGACGGAGCACATGACATACTTACAAGCAGCTGAAATAAAGACATGTAACAACCAAAATCACTGGTAAACATAGAATACTTTTATTTTTCTAAAAATAGAAAGAATACTTTCTTTCAATAATTTCTCCTTGCTAATAGAATAAAGAGAGATCTGCAGAACAAATATAAAATAATGATCACATCCTTTGTTAACCAATAAGGAAAAACAAAGAAAACCACACCTCAGTCCCATCTCAGCACTCCTTAGGCCAAGTTCCTCACAAATTTCATTGCTCATATCAGAATTTCCATCGGCTCTAGTTCCCTATAGGCAACCGAGGATTTAGTGCATGTTGGAGATAGAAATAAAGATCTTAACATGGATATAAATTGTTTAAGGATTAAACGTGACGGAACAAATAGAAGAATATAGTGTAAAGAATAAAGACAAATTTCCAGTAATAAAGGATGAAATTCCAAATGGAATGGCACGGGGGCAAGTGAAGAGAGATTTACTCCAAACAATTTTGACTTAAAAACACAGAAACCAATCCACAGATCAATCAAATTTCATTAACCCATAATTAATTTTTGAAGACTTCTGTTAAAGAGAAGAGACTCTACCAGACACTCCCCGTAGAGTCCTTTGCCTAGCCGAATCCTGAAAACTTTTCCCAAAGACTTTATTGCAGCATCTTTGCGAGAGCACATACACAAGTTTCCTTTGGCAATTAAATCAGCAGCATTTAACTTTAGCAACTGTAACAATAATATCATCAGCATTTACAAGAAATAATAGGGTCCTCTTTAGACCATAAAAATACAACAATTTGTAGAGAAAATCGACTAAATTCTCTATCATCACTGGACAGGGACATTTTGGGCATGGATCAACATATTGCTTTCAAGTTCCATTCTACATTTTTCAGGCCACCAAGAGATGTCCAAAAAATGCAGCAAGAGAAAGCATAAGAATATTGTGCAAGGGCGCTCTACACAAGTTCCACTGATTCTGAAATTGTTTTTGTATGTCTAGTTTAAATGTGCAAACCTGTTCAAACAAAGATGGATTAGTCAGGCAATTGAGTTTTGACCACTCTTGTCTGAGTCCAATATTGAATGCTTGTATATCAGGTAGAGCGTATCTCCGCAAGTCTCCATCTTCAATGTACTTCAGGACAGTCATCAAACTTTGTACCTCATCCAGATGAACCAGCTCCCTGACCTCCTTCTTCGTCCAAATGAAGCAGCTTTTAATTAGCATTCATTGCAACAGTAACAGTAGAAAACTAAAAGATATAATAATTCTTCTCAGCCGCTTTGGTGTTTTATGAATTATTACAACAAGGTTTCTTGGTTGTCTAGAACAAGTGAGATTTGGTTGAGACATTTTATAAAGTTCAGCCGATGGCCCCTGTCAATGTCTTGCCAAAAAGGAATTTCTCTTGAACATCTAGACATAAGAGATCACTTCTCTTCAAGTTGCACTTGCCTGGCTTTTCCCTCAATATAATTGTCCTATTTTTTGGAAATAGATAAGTGTCCTATTTAAAAAAAAAAGAAAAGAAAAATAAAGACCATCGCATTGTTCTATCTTACCTCTGTAGGTCTTGCTTTCATAATTTCACTCGAGAAGTAATTGAAAGCAGATCGGGCAGTGCTTTTCTCAGTGTCAATGCGCAGGACAAGGTTAGCCGGGCACGGCTCCAAGACAGGAATCTTTGCTAATGTAGATTTACGATGATCGAAGACCATTACCCTTGAATAGTATATTGATGTGAAGAAAAACTCATGTGAAAACATTAAAGAAGCTAAAAGTCGACGAAGCATTAGCTAATCATCTTAAAAAGCCAACAGAAAAAGGGCACAATTTCTTGGTAAAGATAAGTAGTGATATTGAGAGAAACACCGTAAAGAACAGCAAGAGAGGAAAAACAGAGACACAACTGAGAATCATTTCGAATAAGATAACTCACTGAGAAACCAGCTGCGAAAGCTGAAGTAAAAATCTTTTCGGACCAATGAAGTCGAGAAGATAGCACTTTGCAATACCCTCCAATGCCACATCCTCGACCCTAGATAAAAATGAAGCGTAGAATTAACAAAAAAAGAATATACCTTTAAAATAAAACAGAAACACAAGGTACAAATTTTTACCAAGATCTTTACAACCTTAGAGGCTCCACGGAAGAGAAAGGCAACACAAGGCATGGGAGATTGAGACAAGAGTGGTAGAGAGAAGCGAAGAGAGCAGCAAAAGCTCCAGAAAAGGAAGGATAGTTGTAGAGAACAAGAGAATGTAGCTTCCCTTCCGAAGCCTTCTGTAGAGCATCGAGTGCTGCTTTAGAACGAAATCTCCGAACTGAGGAAGCATTGCAGCCTCTGGCACTGGGAGCTGTTGCGAAGTTCTGAATTTGGACAACGAGCTTCCTGGACATGCCCATGGCTACGATCTATGAATGAGATACACTCGCTAACACTGTTGGGGAAAAAAATAAAGCCTGTTAATAAATTAGTACTAAACCATGATAAAATATATATAAATACCGGAAAAAGGTGAATTTTTTTTACAATTAATTAAAAAAAATAAAAATTGACGCTTATAGCACTGTTCCAAAATTAATAATAAAATGTTATTTTCAACCTTTGACCAAAGTTGACTACCTTGGTCAAAGGCCATAGGCGACACGCGGGCCTGCAAGCACCAGCTTGTTGCCAAATTTTTTTTAAATAAACATCCTGTAGGCTGCATTTCAATGCCGCCTGCAAAAAAAAACGAGGCGGCATTTCAAAGCCGCCTAAATGTAAATATAATCGAGAAGAGAACATAACAGAAAATAAACGAAGAACTCCAATAAGTTTAATTCACAATGGGAAAAAAGACGTACCTGGCCTATTCCACCCTTTCCGAAGAAGGCATTATAACACCCTCGTCCAAACATCATCCTCCATGATTTTCCTTTTAAAATATCACCTTATAATTAAGTCCGGCAAATTCAATCACTTGAGCTACACAAGAGAGAAAGTTCAGACAGTAGCATTTGTAATCCTCAACAAGAAGAACTTCTATGATAATTAAGTTGAAAAAAATAATATTTGAAAAGATCTCTCCAGAGATAACCACACAAGATTGTGGAGAAAAAGAAGATTTGATTAAGTAACAACAACCTAGCACTTTTGTAAAATATTTTCAAACTAAAAATATCGGAAAGCTAGAGATTAACGTCCTCCCAAGGTAGATACCAACCAAACTAGTGACGAAACCAGACAAAAACAAAAAAAAAAAACAGTACCACAACCCTTGAAATTCAGGCTCTTATAATGCTGAAAATTTTATGTTCTGGGCCCGTCTTCCCCACCAAGACCTCGTCTCCCCCACCAAGTCCCTGTCTCCCCAACCAGAAACAAATAAAAAAAAAAAAAACAGTCGCACTACCCTTGAAATTCAAGATCTTATAATGCTGAAAATTTTTTGTTCTGGCCCCCGTCTTCCCCACCAAGACCTCGTCACCCCCACCAGGCCCCCGTCTCCCCCAACCAGGCCCTCGTCTCCCCAACCAGGCTCCGGCCCTGGCCGTAAATGAAAAGCAATCCACTCCCACAACAATAAATGCAATGATTTTGTTCTACGGATATCCAGAACAACAACAGAAGGAAGAAAAGAAAAAGTAGTAGTAAATCCCGTGATTCTCTGGCAGGGATTCGCCGTGGATCAAATGGTGTTTTCCCCGTCGAGTTGCAGAGACTGAGTGCAGGGGGGTCGATGAAGAGGGGAGTAGTTTTTCAGAGTGAAAACGGATTAATTCAAGTCCCAACACACACAGCTCGATCACATTGCAAAATATACCCAAGGTCTCGACGTTAACACGACGTTTCATAATGCAGTCCAAGAGATGATGCCGTGGAAGATCCAAGATGTTGAAAGCCATTTAAAAATGGTGTATGCCAGAGGAAAAGCGCAAAAACCATAAGCTTAGGTAATAAGAAAAATGGAAGATTAACTTGCTCGAGATTGAGGTAAACTAGTTCAACAAGTCCGAGCATAAGCTTTATTATAGACGAACACCGACGAACACCGACGATCAGTATGTTGATCGGTACAACATACCCGTCGCGTCGCGTAGAAGTGCAAAGCTTTAGACGACGAGGAGGCGCTCTCAGGGACTCCCAACAACCTTTTATAAGAGAATAACGAAAGCTTTATACCACTTTGCCTTCTATTTATAAGAAGATAATTTCTTATACAGATTTATAAGCCTTTTTATTGTTTTTTATGTTTATTTTAAAAAAGATACCTATCTAAATATTTAAATATTTTTTCATTTATGACCCATTTAAATAAGTAAAATAGTTTAAAAATTAATTACATGGAAATTGGATAATTAAATGATAAAAAAATGCATATGAAATAACTTTTTTTCATTTTTCATCATAATATTATTTACACCTCTACTTGCATTAATCAATATATATTTTCCCTGATGATCAAAATCCCAGTCAATAAGCATAAAGGGAACAGGAAGAGGTGGTAGTTAGGTGTAGTAAATTAGATTTCGTTCTGGATCGAATTCCTTTTCAGCTGACACTGAGAGAGGATTAATTCTCCATTTTCTTATTACATATAATGCTATAGGCTTTATGGAGATATTTAATTCCCTTAGTAGATTGATTCCTTCATCGTTAGTAGTATTTTGGATGTTTCCTGTTTTATATTTGTATTTCTCTTTCTTATTTTCATTTTTTACTGAAGTGACCCATCAGAGTCCTTTTATCTCTAAGAAATCTCTCGCTTCTCTGGACGGAAGATATAGAGAGAGCGTAAGTCTGTATATACCTGCCAAACCAATTAAACCCTTTAGATCTGCCAAAGCCTCTGGGAAACTATCCTGCTGGTCCAATGTGCGCAGCTCAACACACGTGAAGTTGAGAGCAGCTTAATGATTCTTTAGCATTGTAGTGATTGGAACATAATCATCTTTGTTGCATGGGTTATAAAATCCAGCTGTTAGTTCAGCAGCATGGCTCACCATCTTGTACCACCAATGAACACCAAAAACCTGCCTCAACACGCTTAAAAGTGAGTATCAAACCGCAATCAAAACCCAAAAGAACAAAAATCAAAGACATACTAAGAGCAAATACCAAATAAAAATGTATAGAAAAAGAAGATGGTATATCATGTCCTCTGTTCCAAAGGTCCACACCCAAAGAGCAGACCGAATAAGGAGAAGGAGACATGGCAAGCAAAGTTACTCTGACACTTCCCAGCAAAAGTGAAAAGGAAGCCTCTTCCGGCCGACTAAAGGAAGCAGAATCATATGTAGTATCATGTCCTCTGTTAGAGTATGTAATTATGTAAATTTGATAAGGGTATTTTTGTAATTTATCTTTGTAAACCTTGTGTATAAAAACACTTCTGTTTAATAGAATGTAAAGTCGATTTTTATGAAGTTAATTTGGCATCAGAGCTAGAAAAGTGTGTGTTTTGTTGAGAGGGGGCGTGACTCAGTTAGACTCGGTCACAACACAGTCAAAATTGGCCTAACTCGGCTCAACTCGGGCCCAACTCGGACCGAGTTCGCGACTTCACCGAGTTGACCCGTCGTTACTCGGTCGTCTTCAACCTTGGGTTGGGTTTCGGCGCCAGTTTGGGATTGTGATTTTGGAGCTTTCAGGCCACAAAAATTCCTTCTTAGACCACGTATAGGATCGTTTTGAGTTTCTATTTCGTTCCCCCTCAAAAAATTTTGGATAAATCTTGCGATTTTGTGATGATTTGAAGTCGTCTTCAACTTCGGGGCTATGGTTTGGGCGCCTCTTTGGGGTTTCGATTTTGGAGCTCTCAGGCCGTGAAAACTCCTTCTGAGACCACTTATAGGGTCTTTTTGACTTTCTCTTCCAGATCCCTCAATCAATTTTGGAGAAATCTTGCGTTTTTGCGACGATTTGAAGACGTTTTTGGGTTGCGTCGTCGACTCTTGCGCAGGTCGCGAGTTTGGCTTTATGGGCGGATTCCGTGCTATCCAGCACCTCTTGGCTGATCATAAGTGTCGTTTTGGTCGGATTTGACAAACCCCTCTTGAAATTTTGAGGAATTCAAAGTTTTTCACGAGATTTTGAAGAGGGATTTGGGGTCAACGGCTTCTCTGATATGGTGATATGGATTTTGGGAGTTCGTTTGTTCGCCTCCTCTTCTGGGTTTCGGATTCGTGATTTGGTATTGTGGGTTATAAACGTGGGGGAAATGGAAAGAAGAGGGTGTTGGTGGGGTTTCGGTGCGAGCTCTTTCAGATGTGAAAGCTAGGCTTGGTCCATTTTGTTGAGAAAGTTTGGGTATTGGTTGATGAGCGTAAGATTTGGTGTTTGGATTCGTAGAGAAGACACTTGTGCTGATTTGGTGAGTTTTGTTTCGATTATTGAATCGTTCGGCCATCAGAACACGAATCGACTTCCTTTGGATTCCCTTTTGATTATGACTTTTGCTTGTTACGAATTCTCTTATGCGAATTCTGTTGGTTACCTGTTGCTGGTTAATTATTGCTGGCTGTTGGGTTGTTGTTGATTGGATTGTTGCTATTGTGCACCTAGTTGGGATTGTCTTGTCCTTCGGTTTAGGGTGCAGCACTTGGTCTATGGTCAAGTCATTTTTAGGCAGCTGTTTTCGTTTGGCCTTGAAAGTTTGTGGGATTCGACGACCATCTCCGAAAAATTTTATTTCCTCTTCATTAGTGTTGTTGATATGGTCTTGAGACCTCGTGGGTTGTTCGCACCTGGTTCAGGTCGAAATTTATGCTCTACCGTTGGTCTAACAGTGCAATCTTGGTCATCTTTTGGTCACAACAATTTGATTTGGATTGTCGGCGTTTGTATTTGGGATTGTGCTAAGGTTGCTTTTGGGTTTGCGATTTCTGCCATTCCAGCCACGAAATCTGTTGCGCGACCATGAAGTAGTTCGTTTTTTGGGTTGTTCTTTCCTTTTCCTTCAAAGGGTTGACGCTGTTTGGTTTGGTCGACGCTGTTTGGTTTGGTCGACGCCGCTTTGGTTTGGTCGACGTTTTGGTTTGGTCGACGCCTTTGGTTTGGTCGACGCCGTTTGGTTTGGTCGACGTTTGGTTTGGTCGACGCCGCTTTTGTTTGGTTAGTTTGGTTTGGTTTGGTCGACGCCGTTTTGGTTTGGTCGACGCCGTTTTGGTTTGGTCGACGCCGTTTGGTTTTGGTCGACGCCGCTTTGGTTTGGTCGACGCCGCTTGGTTTGGTCGACGCCGTTTGGTTTGGTCGACGCCGCTTTTGGTTTGGTCGACGCCGCTTTTGGTTTGGTCGATTTATTTTTGGTTTGGTCGACGCCGCTTGGTTTGGTCGACGCCGCTTTGGTTTGGTCGACGCCGCTTGGTTTGGTCGACGCCGCTTGGTTTGGTCGACGCCGGTTGGTCGACGCTCGTTTGGTCGACGCCGCTTGGTTGACGCCGCTTTGTTTAGTCCGCTTGGTCGACGCCGTTTGGTCGACGCCGTTTGGTCGACGCCGTTTGGTCGACGCCGCTTTGGTTAACGACCGCTTGGTTGACGCCGCTTTTGTCGACGCCGCTTGTTTGGTCGTATTTGTTTGGTCGACCGTTTGGTCGACGCCGCTTGGTCGACGCCGTTTGGTCGACGCCGCTGGTTGACGCGGCTTTGGTTGACGGCGTTTGGTCGACGTTATTTGGTAAAAAAAAAAAAAAAAGTGTACTTGTGTTCAATACTTCATTTTCCAAATGTTAAGAAGGGGACAAATTGTTAACACCAAAATTTGATTTAAATTAGATTTTAATATTCTAATTTTTATAGTATCTCGATCAAGTCAAACTTTCTCAAGATGTAGGTCAACGAGCTAAATTAGACCATTGATTGACATGACTTAATTGACCCATCTTCAATATCGAATTGTCGGTGAAGATTCAAATTGCCCCAGTGGGCCCACCAATGCATCATTGCCGCGTCAACATCAACACCACATTATCACTGCGACATATTACGTAGGACCACCACGTGGACCAATCACAATGGGTCAAGAAAGTCAAAATCGTGTTGAAAGAGAAAATCAAAAGCAGATCCGTGGATGAGCTAGAGAAAAAAAGAGGGAGAAAAACTACAAATGGCCAGAAGGAAGAAGAAACAAGGTCAGAGAAAATTTACTTTTAATGATAAATCCAAATAATAAATCCAAAAAATGGTTTTTTTACATCAATGAAATGTTTTTAGAAAGCATATTTACTTTTAATGATTTTAGGGAATGAAAACTCAAATATTTTAAATTTTGTTTAATGTTTTTATTCTTAAGAACTTCAAAATATATATAAAAAAAAAATAGTAAAAGACTATAATTAGACCACCATGAAGATAAGTGGTTGGCTGGAGTTGACGATAGGCTAAAGGAACAAAAATAAAAATTAAAAATTACCAAACACAATAAATTAAATTATAAAACAAACTTAAAGATATCTTGCATTTCACACATTACAAATAGCAGATTGTAACAGTAGATAACCAAGATAGTAAGACTCAAAAATATTCTCATTAAATAAAAAAAACATAAAAGTAAATCAATCGGACTTTTGTTTCATAATTGATTGAATATGATGCAAAATCTATTTGTAAAACATTAACATTCTATTTTTACGATTTAGGACAGCAGAAGCGGCCACATGAACGACCTCGATGACCTCATTATGCGACAATGAGATAGTAGTGAAAGAAAGAGGGAAAGCTAAGCAAGCGTAGAAGAAAAGGCAGCAGGGAGAGCAGAAAATGGAGAAGAGAAAATAGGAGAATGAACAAAGTGGAAAACAAACAATAAGGAAAAAACCATTGGGAGATCTTCATCTGAGGGAAACGGATACGCTAGAACAGATGAAAGAGCAGAAACAGGGAGAAGGAAGGGTGAACCATCGGTGAACATAAAAGGGGATCAGTGAAGGAGATAGAAAGAAGAGAACAAGGGAGGAACAAAAGCAAAGAAAAAGAATGATTGACAGAAGATGCAGAGCAGAGGAGAAAAATGAGAGAGAGAGGAAAGAAATAAAAAGAAGTGAGGCAACAGCTTGCTCTTGAAGAAGAGCAGTCAGGAGTACATTGCTAAAACCCCTTGGATTTTATAAAGCCACCGAGGAAAGATGATTAACTTATGTTTCCTCTATCATGTTTTCCCTTTATCTGGCCATCCTCATTTTTCTGGCCATTCTGATTTTTTCTGGCCATCCTCATTTTTCTGGCCATCCTGATTTTTTTGGCCAATCCGGATTCTCTGGGCATCCAGATTTTTTTGTCCTGAATTTCAATGTGGTTATACAAAAAAACTAGTAGTTGTTTTTACCTTTTATTCCTACTTTCTCCCAAAAAATAGATTTACTAACCTCTCTTCCCTAATTCTTTCCCTCAATGTTTCACCATTTTTCTCTCCTCCATTTCCTATATTTCCTCTCTTGCTTCTTTCCTCCTTTATCTCCTTCTATTCTAATCTCCCTCCCTATTTTCTCTCCATCGTTCCCCATTTTTCTGTTTTTTTTTCTCTCCTTCCATTCTAATCTCCCTCCCTATTCCGTCTCCATCTTTAACCAAGGGAGTTAGGTGTTTATTGTTTATCTTTTAAGTTTTTAGTTTGTCCCAAATCCTAATAAGTGATTTTTTAAATCGTGTTAGTTTATCCTCCTCCTCCCTATTTCTTTCTTCTCATCACACGTCAGCAAATTTCCCCTAGTTTTTATGTGTAAGAATGAAAGAGGTAGAGATGATTCTGAAGGGGATTTTGAAGGGGATTTTGGAGGGAATTCTGAAGGGGATTCTGAAGGGGATTCTAAAGGGGATTCTAAAGGGGATTCTAAAGGGGATTCTAAAAGGGTTTCTGAAGGGGTTTCTGAAGAGGATTCTAAAGGGGATTCTGAAGGGGATTCTGAAGGGGATTCTGAAGGGGATTCATAAGGGGATTCTGAAGGCTTCACCAAGGCAAAAAGGATGGAAGGTAAGCCTAGGAGGAAAAAAAAACCGACAGCTAACCTGAATGTATATATATATATCAATGAGTGATTTGTACACCTTAATCTAGAATTTGATTTCAATTTTGTAGCTTTTTTTGTTTTTCAAATTAGAAGGAAAACTTGATAAGATCGAATTTCCTTATCCCAAACTTAATTTTCATTTTTATTGCATCTTGTTTGTTTGAAATAGAAACGAAGCTTAATAAGATTCACCCTTAACTTTCTAATCCTCATTTTGATTTTATTTTTCAATCGGATCTGTAACTTTCTCTATCCTTGGTAAACATTTTACTTTTCCTCAAACTCAATCAGCTTCCTCACACTCTCCTAAATTATCTCTTTCACTTTCATGACTATTATCTTTTTTTAAAAAAAATTCCTACCCATCCATCTCACATGCCAATAAATTGGGATTTCTATTATATATTTTTATCTCTCATCCCTCCCAATCTTCCTAAGTCAGTCTCCTATTTCCCTATTTCCTCTACTACTAAACTAAGTTTTCCTCTCCTACTTATCTCACTATCTCCCACGTAATCCCCCCTGTGTCATTTCCTCCTAAATCATCTCTCTAATTCTTCTTCTCATCAGAGTCTCGGCCTCCTAAATTATCTCACTAATTCTTCTTCTCATCACATGCAAGAAAATTTTCCCTATTTTTTATAATTTTATTATATTTAAATTAAATGCAGGCTATAGGGAAAGTCATTGATAAGTGTATATTTTATACTATTTTTAGGGTCAATTTTATTTATAAATTATATTATGGTGTCAGTATTTATATTAAAACCATGAAATAAAATTGACATTTCTCTTTTATCTCTTAGGAATCTAATGCAATAAGAATCACTCAAATCGGAGCTAAAACGAAGAAGTTATGAAGATTTCAGTGAAAGAAGGAACAAGACAACAAGTCTAGGCATCGGATGGTCCCAGGATTGGTACCATGGCACATGGAAAATTAAAAAAAGAAAAAAAATGGTTTGAAATACCCTTGGTGACCAACTGCCAAGTTAAAAATAAGTTTGGAAAGTTTTCAATGTGCTATAGCGCAATAACTTAGGAAATTACAAAATTGGCAACATCAACCAAGGAAAGTTTTGATCATATTAAAAAGAGTATATCTTGGGATTCTAAATTCATATTGAGCTCAAATTTGTACAACAGACTGAAACAATGATAGAGAATCATGTCACTAACAATCAGAGGAAATAAGGATTTGTTTTTTAAGTTATGAATTTTCCAAGTGGAGGGCCCAATTCTGAAATTGGAAGCAGAACAACTCAGGTTCAAATCTTTATATCCAGAGATTCCAACTCAAAGAGATCTAAAATTTTATACATTAGTTAAGATCCCTCTGGATAAGGCCTACATTAAACTTCACACAATTTTTTAGCATGGGAAGATCTAATTTTGGTATCAGAGCAGAAGCTAATTTCTAAGCCTGGACAACAACAACCCCATAAATAGGGGTTCAAGGGGAAGGCTTGGCATCCTATTCTATTGAGTTCGAACTGGTTTGCTTCAATTTTATTCTTAGTTTTTGGTTAGATAGAGTGAGTCTGGAGAGGCCAAATGAAGTCTTGGGACGACTTCTTGGTGCTTTTGATGTCAAGGTGGAGAACCAGTCATTGGAAGTCATCTTTACCAAGTGGATAATTCTCAAAGGGAGTTCGTACATAGTTTATCTTTCTTTCGTTTCATGGTTGTATTCAAGATTTTTGATTTTTTCTTTAAATTCTAGCATGGAGTAGTCGTTTCATGTTGGGAATCAATGACTCCCTTGTTATATAAGGAGATTGATGTTTTATCTCAATAAATTATAATGGAAATTTTTGTATTATTGAGTGTTGATTGTTGTTGATTCCTTGAATTATGCTTGTTAATTTTTGTATTATTGAGTTGTTGATTGTTGTTGATTCCTTGAATTATGCTTGTTCTCTAAATGATGTACTGTAGTATAGAAGTTAGGACTTAAAGCATGACACATTACAAGAAATAAGATTTTTAACCAAGAATTTTTTCGTGGCTAAAAGTCTCCAGTTCGTGGCTAAATCTTTTAACCACGAAATTTCGTGGTTAAAAGTTCGTAGCAAATAAAGCGTCGCTAAATGAATTAACCACGAAATTTCTTGTTTCGTAGCTAAATCTTGCAACTTTTTGCCACGAAATATTAAATATCGTGGCTAAAACTTCTTTACATGTACCAACGGATTATGCAGTTCCGTGGTTAAAAGTGGTCATTTTTTTGCCACGAAATCAATTTCGTGACTAAAACTTACTTTTTTACCACGGAAGATCTAATTATCATTTCGTGGCTAAAAACAGTCGACCACCATTCCCTACCAGCTTACCTTCTTCCTCACCTTCAGACTCTATTGTAGCCATTCAACACAACAGCATATCAAGGAGAAATAACTCATGCCAGGGTTGTATATTCTAGAAAAGGAGTGGAACATCAGGTAACTACGACAGTCTTCACATGCTACCTTCTAAGCAGTTTCCAATTTCCAAAAACACAAATCCGTCACTGAAAATGCATCAACGTGGTTAAATGATCTTGTCCATTTGCTTTTATCTATCACAACTACTACTCCCACCCTAAATGCAACGTCAAGGTGCCAAAACTAAAAAATTGAGAAAACAATACTTTATCATATTTTGAACTGAATTCACTACAACCTAGTACAAGTATTTTGCAATTTCAAGATGACTCCCGAGACTATCTCCAGAACTTGCAAAAACATAAAAAGCCATGGCACGCGAATATTCCTCAAGCAGCTTAGAAATGCAAACCTGGATGTCTGATATCCGACGAGCAACGCGACGTGGTCCGAAGAATCCAATTTCTGGACAACAATTCGAGCTGCTGGAATCCCCTGTGAGGAATCGATCTCCGAGTCCGTAAATGGTCGGATTTTCCCAACTATGCGGACTTTCTGGCGGGTCCTGGGTTTCTGGCTACTCGAATCCGCCATCTGGGATGCCATTAAGCGCAGATCCAAAAGATGATTCAAGTAGGGCACCAGAGTCGCAGACGAAAAACAGAGATGTAAAAGAAGGGCAGCACCCGAAGGGGACGATATTATCTGCGTGTGAGAGAGACGAGAGACAGAGGAGAAGACGATACGACTTTAAATCTGTGAGGGGGAGATAGAAGAGGAACCGAGAAGAGTCCTCGGCAAGATTCTTAGGGGAGAGACGCATCCCGGTAGCCGTTGAGCGTGGGAGCGTTAAGAAGAAAGGAGGGAAACAGTCCGCTGCTCGCCGCGAAAATGTCCACGGCTCGCCTCTGTGGAATGCTCCCCGCGGATGCTCTACTCGCCGATGGAGTCGTTGCGTGCTGTCAATCCAAGTCGAGAAGCATAAGCTAAAAGGAACGCTGGTCGAAGAAGAAAGGAGGGAAACAGGAAGAAGAAGAAAGGAGGAAAACGGGTGCGCGGGTGATGGGAGATGTTGAGACTAAAGACGGTCGTGGCTTAAGATAAAACTTTAGCCTAAACATTTCGTGGCTTAATAGAGACATATATAACCACGAATTTTATATTTCGTGGTTAAAACGACAAAAAATTTAAAAAAAAATTAAAAAAATTAAGTTATTTGCCTCGAAATTTTACATTTCGTAACTATTATGACTTATAAAATTATAAAATTTCGTGGTTAATAACCCTTTTTTATAAACAAAATTGATTTCATGGTTAAAAATATTGTTACTAAAAAATAAATTTCTTGTAGTGACATGACATAAATTATAGGATGTATAAGTTATTGTTAAGTTCATACGTTGGATGTATCAAGCTTGTTTTAGGGTTAATTCCAGGTTATAAGGTAAGGTCTTTGAGTTTTATGTTTATACTACTAAATAGAGTTGATCATGCTGGTTAGTTGTTTGTAGGAGTAAGAAGATGATGCTGGTTATAAGCTTTAGCTATGGATTTAATAGATCTCGGCGGATTTGTCTTTTAAAACCTTTTTTGTAAGTAGCTAGGGAGGAATGGAGTTTCAACGCTTCCAAATTACTATTTTTTTATTAAAAACCCTCTCTTAATTTTCATAGGTTTAGTTAGATTTAATTAATTTATTTATTTAATAAAACTCTTTAATTTGGTTTATCAAACTAGTAAAGCAATTATATATTAACTTGGTCCTTGTGTGATTATATTCGGACTCCTAGGGTTTACATAGTTGGATTGCATCTTGTCAACTTTTTTGTGCCTACTTTTTATCAACCCTTATTCTTATATAGTTTAGGATGTTTTTCTCTATAATCACTTTTTAAAGAAGAAAAGTGATGACATTGTCATAAATGTGGGGGAATTTTTTTTTTTTTTTTTTTTTTTTTTTAAGGTGAATAAAGTTACAAATCACTTTAACAAAAATATCCGTCACAACTATTCGCATTTTTCGTAGACGTATATATAGAGTCCCGATCCAATACGAAAGGCCTTATCATGCGAAAGTTACGAAAAATAATTTTGGGCCATTAGATCATTACATCTGATTGATCTACGGCTTATATGTGTTACCCTAAGTTAGCCCCCCTAGTTTCCTCCTGGCCATCGACAGAAAGGAGATTCTTTCGGGCAGCTTCTCCGCTGTGCTTTGCGACCCATGTTCACCGAGTTCGCAAAGGTAAGGTTCCCTTTCTCCCCCCTCTCGCCCTCTCCCTTTCCTCCCCCTCAAAACCAGCTTCAATTTCTGGTCAGTAATGCAACTGGTTGCAACTAGATCGAAAAAGATATTCTGTACCATGGCATAGAACAAAATGAAAGTATGCTATTTGGTTCTGGTTGGGGAAATTATGGGCTCACTACTTGTTTGCAGACTGCGAACAATGTTAGTCTCCACTTGCTACAAGCAGTGCATCTTTCAGATATCAGCGTTGTAGCTATATATTATGAGAAACTACAAACGAAAAAATCATTTTGGCATTTGAAGCAATTAAGATTCTTAGTCTTGGTAGCAGTAAAAGACGCACCTCCGTGGAAGATGGATTTTTAGAGTCGTTCATCGCTGAGATCGACTTTAATGGAAGACTCTCAACTGTTATTTCAGGAATGGCATTGTGACCACAAACCTTGTCGCCTTTCCTGAAGGTGAAGACAGTTGTTTGAAGTAACGTTTCAGGGGGAAGTGTCTCCTGGGTCATGAGCAGATGGAGCCTGCAGGATTTGGTTGTTAAGGAGTACAGATTAGAAGACCCATTAGCATATTGTGTAGTATTTTCTGATGGTACCAGTTTTCAATGCCCGGTCTAAGTCGCCATCCATTATTGGACTAGAAGAGAGGGGATACGGACCTTGTTTGGTCACAAAAAGTGGGAAACTTCAATCTAGGAATAGCAAAAGGCGAGCTCAAAAACCCGTATCTGCTATTTCCTGCCACTTAGTGTGCATATTCACATTATGCTGTGATCACATGACAGGCATCCAGTACTCTACTGAAGAAGGAAAACCCAAAAAAAAAAAAAAAAAAAAAAAACTGTGGGAGAATATGAATCTTGATCATATCTGACTCAATATTATGGAATTTAGATGTGCTATTTGAACTGGGATTAATCTGATCCCAAGAGGCACAAAAAGCTAAGATGATTCAACTCAGTCCTTTGCTTGGATTAATGGTACTGGTAATCTGTTCAAACATGCCAAGCTGTCTTCTTGAGGTGTTCAAGGTAGAGACTAGGGAGTAGTAGTGGGGAAGGAAAATTAAGTGTCCAATCAGCCTTTGAAGGGGCTACATAGGGAGGGCACTGAGGGCCTGCTGCATGGTGCAACAGACCTTTCCTTGCCGTCTTTCTTGCTTGTTATTTTGTAGTATTTTATTTTTTATAACGTGACATATTTATAATGTCATATCGGTTCAAAGTCAGGTCACGGTCGGATAAATTTCACATGTTTTTTAAAATATAGAGATATAGACTCGTAACCAATTTGGGTTCAGTAGATTCTGATTAACCTATTTAAACATTATCAAATGAAAAATATAAGTGTACGATAAAAGTTAAATACTTTAAGTGTACGTATCTGTTTCACCGAAAATTCGCCGGTCCGCAAAGAGGCACAATCCAGAGATTAAATCGATTTACGACAGAGAATTTATGTTACAATTTTGTATTTAAATATCAGGAATGCGAGTACAATCTCATAATCTTCTTCTGATTCGATCTCTGTGTAATTTGATGAAGTTTTGACTTATGGCGAATTGACATTCGAGTTCTGGAACGAGTGTGCACGAACAATGACAGCTTTGGTCGGTCGGACGAAAATATTTGTATTCTGCGTGTATTGACTTGTTGACATTGTCGGTGAACGTGTAGAGCTGCTCTGGTCAAACGGATGAATCTCGACAAACTGCGAGTTACTTAACTTCTTTGGCTCGAAAGGGTCTTTGTTCATGAGAACGTTTCTCGATGAAGGATTTTCGAACCCCTTCGACATAACGTTTATGGCTATTTGTAGCCGGTTCTGTCTGGTTGTTGGAGTTTTTTCCTTAGAATAGGGATCACGATCCCCTTTCTGTTGTTGTTATTAAGATGGGAGGAAGACTGGGAAGCTCCTCTCTTGGATCCCTCAAATGAGGATCTCGGCCTTTCTCGTTGGCGACCAGGCTTCGCCGATCCCCTTTTTGTTGTTGTTATTGAGATGGGAGGAAGATCGGGAAGCTCCTCTCTTGGATCCCTCAAATGAGGATCTTGGTCTTTCTCGTTGGCAACCAGGCTTGTTGAAGAGGTTGCATCGTGGCATAATTGTTGATTGGTGCCGATGTGGCGGTTTATTGCTGACTGGGGCGACGACTATACTAATGACACAGCGACGCGAATGGGCTACGGCAAGTGACTTTGAAAATCGACAAAGCCTACCCACAACGATTGGTTGCTGAATTTGTGGGTGTTTGGGCTCGTTGCATTTGAGTTAGTCACATTTTGGTGTATATAGTATATATAAAATTACTAATAACTAGTTTATTTTTAAAAATTAAGAATAAAGAATCTCGTCTAGTAGTATAGGAATTATTAATTT
The DNA here is from genome assembly GCA_019845555.1 of Aristolochia fimbriata. Classification (NCBI taxonomy): domain Eukaryota; kingdom Viridiplantae; phylum Streptophyta; class Magnoliopsida; order Piperales; family Aristolochiaceae; genus Aristolochia; species Aristolochia fimbriata. The sequence continues at coordinate 24,953,555 of CM034083.1, forward strand.
ATTCAGATCATATAAATGTCTTGGATTCTGTTTAGGTTATATAAGATGAGTAAGAATTTACAACAGCAAGGAGCTGGAGTAGCTCAGTTGGTTAGAGCGTGTGGCTGTTAACCACAAGGTCGAAGGTTCAAGCCCTTCCTCTAGCGTTCTTCCTCATTGTTTCAGTCCAAACTTATCTTTTTGGTCATTTTTATTGAAATTATTTCCAATCCACATTGTTCACCCTTCTTTTTAACATGAGATAAACATGCATTCTTCCAACCTTTAAGTTTCACTTTCACTTACTAAAGGAGGGAACAATATAAACATCTAATCTTTTTATGAGAATATAATTTTAGATGAAAGAGTGGGTGTTTTATTCTCTTGTTTAAAAGTAAGTGTTTTAAAAACCGAACCGAACCAATACTCCTATGTATTGGAGAAAGAGACTAGGAACAGGTCTTGCTTTAGAATAGATCATCAATTATGAGAGAAGGGCCAAGGCTAGTTTCATTATTGTTGAAGGTTTGGCCTTCAATGGAAACTTCTATTTCTTTTTTTTTTTTTTTTTTTTTTTTTTTTTTTTTTAATTGATACTGATAAAAAATTTTTGAGTATAGTACCCATGTTGTTAGACCTTAGACCTAGACCAATAAGGTGAACTAGGTTTAGTTAGACTTGTTCTTTCTATAAATTTGAAACCAAAATACCACAAAATGGAACAAAAAAAAAAGCAAAAAAGAAGTGTGACTTGTCTCACTCATATTTGTGTTCAATTATAATGTTTTTGTGTTAATTGAAGTACCAATATTTTCCAAAATATGCTACGCACTCCATAAAATACTCGTCGAATAGCGTATTTCTTACAAGTAATACGTATTCAGATGTTCAACATGTATCCATATATAGTTCCTATCCAGAAGCTGGTGTGATATTCGTTTATTTAAACCGTCCCTTAGAAGTTAATAGGAAGTTTTGGTACGCTTTTGTCACATCAGATTGCTAACTTTGTTGAAACATCAATTTCTAAATTGAAAACTACACTTATAATAAATCCAAACTTTTGACAAGTGACTAATCAATAAATAATTCCACATATAAACTAATTATCATGGAGTCAGTCAATGCTCATTAAAAGAACAGTTGTTTGTATACAAGGGAAATAGGCCAGACTCTAATATAGTAGACCTCAGCTTTTTCTCCCTTGTAAAAGTCACAGTTACTTGCAAGATTAAAATGTATTTTACATCAAATTATGCCATTGTAGGTATTACCAAGAATTCGAATTCATATAAAATGATATTAGCATAACAATTGATGATTATTAGCATAACAATTTAAGCACAACATAGGAATAGATAAAGTTCTTGTGTTTAAAAATAAAAAAAAATTGTTTAATGGGGTCCAAGTTCTTTTAAGATATCCCATTTGAAAACCCTAATCCTCAGACCAATAGTCAGATTAAGTGCACCGAATTTGGACCCTTGTTTTCTTTCTTATTGGCTCTTTTGGCAGCCCAAAGTTTCAGCCAGACCAATCACACAGTCAGGGACCCCCCACCCCAAACAAGGGTCCCACTAAGTGCAAGCTTTGGAGCATGGAACGGAAACACTGAACGTTGGCATGTATAGTATATCACCAATTTTATTTATTAAACGCCCATTCTTGGCTTACATATGATATGAATGCCTGCCCTTTCAATTTGTTGATTGTTGCTTCCTATATTAATCCTGTTGCAGCCCACATGGTTCCTTCCCTTTCTTTCTTTATCAATTTATTTTTTGTTCATGATCTCATCATCTTATCCCATCTTCTTCATCTTCTCTAACCTTTCCTTCTTCATCTATTCCACTTGTTGTTTTCCCCAACTGCTGCCAATGAATGTAATCACTTCCAAAGAAAGACAAAGTGCAAAGAAAGAGTAGTTTGACATATATTGTCTAAGAAAACTTGTAGGGCTAGATTAAAGGTCCCTGTGGATGAACTGTCTTTATTGTTATTTTACTGGGTGGTGGTGCATGATATATAGCATGAAATGAAGGTCAATGTATAGAGTGCTAGAGAGGGGTGTATGAATGAAAAATTGATAGGGTAGAGGCCCCTCAGCCCCTGTGAATAATTTGTTGTTATTTTAGTGCAGGGTGATTGTATGGAATACATGATAAAGCTAAATAGGAATGAGAAACATTGATAGGCTGTCTCAGTCCAGGTTTCCTAGAGTGGGAAGAGGGGCACATGGAGATTGAACAGTAAAGAAGGGGGGGGGGAGGGAAATGAGGGAGGGTTGGTAGGAGTGTCTGTTGTGGGGGTTAATTGTGGAGGAATGAAAGGGTTGAGAGGGAGTGTAGAGGTGATCTCATATCATGTGGAAGGGAAGCCTTACCGTGTTGTCTTTATGTTATTATGTATGAAGAGAAGTAAGAGAGGCAAGGTAACATGGGCTTCATGTGCCAAACACAGAGGGGAGGGTCCTTTTCATGCCCCAACAGAAATACCTTTGGGAGTAGCTCCTCCTAGCCCCCTCTTGGTCGTTTTTCAATTTGGATGGAATCTCTAGGCCCTCAGTTTCCTCTTTCGTATCTGGTTTCATCTTTCTTTCCCCAACAAATCTCATTCACAGAACATGGCCTCTGTTTGTTTCCTCTTCTCCCTGACTGCGACTCATGGCCGACCCAATCACCGCACAAACAAACGCAACCAGACCCTTTACCTCTCTCTCTCTCTCTCTCTCTCTCTCTCTCTCTCTCTACCTACTTCATGTATTTACTAGAGGAAATGATGAGAAAAGGAGAGGGGGGAGGAGAGGAGAGAGCCGTATCAGTAGAGATGTACGGCCAGGGGGGGGAGGGGCAGCGGGGGGCAAGGAAAGGCATATATACATTACAGATGGGTGGAGGGGACCATATAACGATTCAGAGTAATTTGCTACAAAAGATAAGCCACTACTAAGCTATTGCATTTGGAGATTGAGAAAGTGAGCCTGCAGATGAGGTTACTGATGAAAAGAAGTCGTCCTATTTGTTTCTTTATTTCTTTTAAAGATAAATAGCGTCTGCTGCTGATAAAAAGGTTTGGAATTAGGATCCTTGGAAAGGGCACCTCTTCATGTTGCAGAACCATCAAATGGGAGCCATGAAAGGCATTTTTGGACCCCATTTTCCTGAAGGAAGACAATCATTCCAATGGTCCTTTCCCAATCTTTGTGCTAGTTGAGTTGGGTCCAAGTGAGCCAAATCAGTAAAGATCATGTGAGAATATTGCTATGGAGTGGGAAGATAAGAAGAGGGAAGGAGAAAGAGAGTTGTAGGTGAAGCATTTACTGTTGAGATGGCTCTCTGAAGTCTGAACCTTAGAACATGGCCGCCATGGCCAGGCTAGAGGAATCAGTGGATCGTATCATATGGGGCCTTAACTCTGATTGGAACCCTTCTATATATGTGGTGAGGGTCTCAGTTGGAGGACCACATGCCCTCCAAAACTTTATTACCCAAACCTGCTCTCCTCAACCAATACTCCAATGTACTGCTCTAGTCACTGTAGTTTTGAGATTAGGAAAAACCAAAAAATTTAGTGGGGGGTAGTCAGTTGAGCTACTCTGATTTGGATATTTCATGGATGACCCACAACTTCTGCACGGATTTTCAGGTTATCCGTAAGATGCTCCATTCATTTAAGAACCCGCAACTTCAAACTCTTAAAGGAGGAGAGTAGTAGGCTACAGTAAGATAGATTTAGGAGACATTGCCATTAAATACGTAAACAGAAACAGAACAAAGAGCTACAGTACTGAGAAAACTGCTTTTGTCTACTGGAGAAGGAGGAGGTGTGCAGCCTGAGATAATCTCAAACGAATGTTTGAGAGCGGAAAAAAAATTCAAAATACGAGATGAGAATAGGTAGATTTCTAGCATAGTTCCTGAAGACATTAAAGCTGCTTTAATCAGTCATTGATTGATTTGGGTACAGAGTCAACACCTGCAAATCAGTAGGAGAAACACATGGGTTGTGCAGTTTCTGCCTTTCTGGGCATGGAGTAACAGAAAGATAGTTCCCTTTCTCAGCGATTCCGATTTCCGTCCGCAGCAGAATCACCCACCTCGCAAGCGAAAACATCCAGACGTCCAGACCTCCAGACCTCCAGACCACCGCTCAATCGTACTCCCCAGTACAGTTACTTTTTCATCGGCGACTCCTTCATCGGAGAGAGCGAAAGAAAAGTTAGGAAAAAATTGAAATAGGAAAGTGGAAAAGGACCGATTGAAATCGGAAAAGGGGTACAAAAAGAGGAATGGGTCTGTTGAACAAATTAACTTGTCTTCGTATAGGAGATGTGGGTGCTTTTATTTTTTCCCCCCCTCCCCCTCCACTTATGAGTCCCAAAAGTACTGATATTAAGGGAAATGCGATGTGAATAGAGAAGACAGAGTTTACGAGACCTGCTGCTCTGCTCAAAGAAATCGAAAGCAGGAAACAGTAAAAACAAAAACAAAAAATCAAAACTGAAAACAGTGACTTGGGAATTGAATCCGTTCCGGAAATAAGCAGACAGAATATCGGAAACCACTTACCCCCATTGCCACCACTTAATCTTCAAACCCAAAGCGCAGAGAAAATGACATTGCTGTTGGTTAACAAAGGTTAAAACGACAGTATGATGGAAACTTGAACTCAAAAAAGCCTCCCCAGAGTCTTGATTTTTTTTTTTTTTTCTAGTTTTTCCTCCTCTCGCTGGGCCTCCCTGAGGATTGATGAGGACGGAGAGATGACCTGGCTGGCCCCATGAAAATTGGTGCTGTGGTGAAAGAAACGGGGTATGAGAGAGAGAGAAATGGCGGACCCATGTTGTCTTTTGGAGTGGCAGCAGAGAGATTAAGGCCAATTGGTTTAGCCCCCAGCATGTCCTTGCTGCTCACACACTCCCCAAAACACCCGTGGTCTGTCCTTTGCCCCCACAGCCCACATGACTCTGTTCTCTCTGACCTCTCCATAAATACCCTTTCTCCCCCTTTCCTCTCCCCAGTCACCACCGTTCACCACTTCCCAGTCTCTTTTCAGAACTTTCCTCCTCCGTCTTCTTCCTTCTTCTCTTCTCTTGCCTCTGCTTCTTCAATGGCGATCAGAAAAGTGAACAAAATTCCCCAGACTGCCGTGATCAAGCAAATCCTCAAGAGATGCTCCAGCTTGGGGAAAAAGCAGGGCTACGACTCGGACGGCCTCCCTGTGGACGTACCCAAGGGACACTTCGCGGTGTACGTCGGAGAGAAGAGGAGCAGATTCATAGTCCCCATCTCTTACTTGACTCACCCGGAGTTCCAAATCCTACTGCAACGAGCCGAGGAGGAGTTCGGGTTCGATCACGATATGGGTCTCACCATCCCCTGCGAGGAAGTCGTTTTTAGATCTCTAACAAACATGCTCAGATGAGAATGAGATCAGTCCAGGCCACTGTAGTGTCGAAGGAGAAGAAGTTTTGCCTTGGGGTGTTTTTTGCTTTTTCTCTTTCATTGGTTTTCACTACTTTTTTAAGTTTTCTCCCCTCCCTCCCTGATAATATTGTTCAATGATTTTCTGACCCAAGACCCGTGAATTTTTTTTCTGGGTCGGATTTGTATATTGTAATTTTCGAATTACTTACAGCCCTCTGTGTGCTGATTAATGAAGGGTGATTCCCTTTTTTTTCCACTAATGATCCTCGTCTTCTTCCTCATCTCTCTCCTCTCAGACTTCAGTGTCTTCAGATGAACCTACGGGCTGGTTGCCTCCTGTTACTTTATTCTAGCTCTTCCACAAAATATGAAAAACCAGAACAGATAATGGGTTCCATCGAACAAACTAGGAAGAACATGTGTGGACTTCACCACAACGGTTTTTAGACAGAGGAATCTGTAAATATATATATATATCTACGGGATGGTGGATCATGGATGTCAGAAAACCTAAGACTAAAAAACCATCCCAGAATATTGCTTCACAAGGAATCTTTTTCTTTTTTTTCCGTCTAAGACGCTTCATGGTTTTGCATTGTCATGGAAGTATGGAACTGTTCGTTTATTTTACTCTGAAACTAGATCATTCATTCCCACCATTACGCTGATCACGTTCTCCTGCTCTAGTTTTGAATCAGTGTATTGTTCAGTAACAATAACATGCAGCTGCAGCTGAAATTTGGAGAGGAACGAGGACGGAGTATTGTACTTTTACAGTGACCGTTGATTTGGAAGATCCCGCGACAGGATAGAAGACTACCCAGAAGATCAAATTGCAAGAAAAGGATAAACAAATAACAGCTGTTTCGAATTGATATGTCTGCGTGCTCGCATCGTTGTTGTTTTTTTTTATACTTTCATCGTCCTTCAGAGTTTGCCCGTCCCCCCCCCCACCTCTCTCAAACTGTTTCATTTTTTTTTTTTTTTTTCTGAAATTTTTTACCTGAAAACATTTACAACAAAACTTCACCATTTTATCTCTCCTACTCCACTACAGTTACAGTAACGCTAACTAGAAGTCAGTAAGTGGTCCTATGCTCGTCTGAATCATGGCTCAACGAGGAAGAAGGAACTCTCTGGGGAAGAAGAAGAATTTTCAGATACAAAAATTAAAAAAGAAAAAGGGGATAAAATTCTGGGGATCGAGCATTGATGGAAATAAGAACAAATTCCGCGTGCCAGTTGATCTCAATAAAATTATAGTTTCCTTCTCTGTCAAATGACTTGTTCTTTCAACATCAGCATCAGTCTAAGACTTGAAAATGATTAAACAAGCCCACATCTCTCTTCTTTTTGTTTCTCCTACTACCATGAGGTCCATGACCATCCCATAAAAATTTCCACAGAGAAAAGAGGGCATTCGACCTTACTGAGAAAACCTTAATTTCCTTTTCGTAAGTGGGAAAAGCTGATCAGCTTTAAGTCAGTAAAACCAAACCAAGGGTGTCCCCCGTTCCCCATGAAAGTGCCCCTACAAGGGTGGCTCTCCTCCAAACTCTTCCCTCCCTCATATTTTCTCCAAATTAATAATAGTGGGAAGAGGCCCCATGAACCGACATTTTTTAAATCTAAAAGTCCCAGAAGATTCAAACCCAGAAGCCTTAAATCATTTATTTATGGCTTGTGTTCTCTACTACCCTCTACTACCCTCACCTTTCCTCAGTAGGACTACTACATTGCACTCTTTCTTAAAAGTATATTACTGCTTTAGCTCTCCACCACACAGCACTCTGACAACTACAGCTCCTTCATATACTTTGCTTTTGCCCACTCCTTTCCAACTCCGTATAAGTTATAACCCCCGGAAGAATATCTTCTCTTACTTCTGCAAAATCCAACCAGGTTCTCTCATCATGATTCATGAGAGAGGAACAAAGAAAAAAAAAAAAAAATCTACCCATCATTGCTCCTTCCTCTCCTACTGTCTCCAATTCTGTTGATGGGCAATCTGTAAAGCGTAAATGCAAGTCTTCGGAGCCATGCAGATCATGTCCACTCCACCTGACTCTGTCTCTCCTTCCTCTCGAGAGAACCCTTTTTCCCTTTTTTTTTTTTTTTTTTTTTTTTTTTTTTTTTTTTTGTGGCGGTGGAGAGGGAATTGGTAAGGAACCTGCAGTCACAGGAGCTAGTCTTGAGGGCTCCCCTGTATTGTATTTTAAGGTGATAGAGGGAATCTAGACATGAGTTTCAGTCATTCTCCCACGAGATTGATTGCACTTCAGAAGCTGGAAATGCATAATTAACGAGTTTTTAAGTGACTTGAAAAGCAAGGCTTGATCGTTTTATATGTCACTAATCCAGAGGCTAAATTGTCTCTTCTGGGATTAATTTGTTCTGTGTCTAATCCATGTCCGAGCCAGGTTTCTTTAAGTTTGACACCTGTTCTGTTTAAGGATAGGAATGCGCCCAATTTTCTTAATCTTTTTAAACGAAGTTGCAGACACGGTTTCAACCCAGAATAGAAAAAAGCTTAATGAAGACAAGCAGGGTATGTAATTTACTAGGAATATAGGCAGACGTTAGTTTAATGTCTCCCTTGTTAGGAAAAGATGAAAACCCTGAAACTGAGATCTGCATATTATAGTAGAGATCCACACCTGAAACTATTCTACGCCTAGATCTCATCCCCTTCCGGATATAATAAATGTCATTTTCTTTTTTGTTTCTCGATATATTCCTTCCCCAAGTGTTTCCAACACAAAAACAAGACATCTGGCTGTTCAGAGCTTGCCCTGTTTGCCTTGCCTCAAGCTCTGCTGTTTGTGTTTGTGATATTAAACACTCCTTTTCCGGGTAACTTCACCTCCTCTTTCTGCTGCAACTCTTGACTTTTCCCCTGTCTCTGTTGACTCAGAAGAATTAAGCCTCGTAAAAGAAAGTGGACAAAACAATTTCGGAGCTGAGTGTTACTGTTAACTACTAAGATGATCAGAATGGCTGAGACTGACAGAAGCAAGACAGTTGCAGCGTAATGGATGAGGACCCGTTCTAATTTCTTTCTCAATCTGCCTAGAAGAGTAAGACGACCCGATCATGAGCACTTAAAATGAAGACTGATCGTAGTCATACTTTTAATTCTCTGGAGGAGGGGGTTTGGCCACCGTTGTTGTCAAACTTCACATCAGTGTCTCCAAGAGAAAACCAAATACAACCTGGCTGGCTGGTGCTTTTATGCATCTCTTCATCTTCAAATCAAAGAAAACCCAGGTAAGATGTCTCCAATAAAAACTCTTCCTCACATCAAAACTATATGCTTTGATGATTAGATGAACATTGTAAGGTGGCCATCTCCTTCTGTACTTAATGGGGGACTGTGAGGGTACTGGTCACTGTACTCCAAAAGGAGTACACTCAAGTAACCCCAAAGGACAGTTCTCATGTGGGTGGGACCTCAGACCCACCACTCCAATTAATCCAATTAAGATTTCTATGAATGGATGAAGAGATAGATAACTGCCTGGATTGATCTGTTTGTTAAGAACGACTGATCTTCGAACCCTTCAATTGGTGGATGGAAACTGTTCAAACAACATGTGCCACACAGCTTGCTTATAGTTCAACATAGTACTGCACTTTATTTTCTGATTATTCATTATCCAAACAGTTGATCATGATCAATTTGATGAACTCCAGTTAATCCACTGGGTTTTTGAGTTGGGTCCCAGGCTATACACGACTCTATTATTAGAATTCAGATCAGTAGAAGAAAGAAAAAGAAAAAGAGAAGAAAAACTTCACTCTATTATTACTCATGTCGGAGTCGGCCGATCTAACAGCCCGGTTCTAACCCGGATTTATCACTCAGAATTGGTCAGAGATTGTGTAAAAGAAGAACGGTGAGGAAGATAAATATCTGATATTGTTTTACTGGGTAGTCTGCTGGTTGGATATTCCAGAGCTCAGAGCACTGAGAAGCAAATGCATTAATTATAGATCAAGTACTTCAGTAGGATGAGTTATGAGAGGATAATCGGGTAGTGTTGAACAGCAGCCGTTTGATTAATTTAGTTCCCATTTGCAGGTCTGTCAAAAATTTTTACAAACACATGATACTCTCTGAAAGAAATACAGGAGAAGCAGATCGATAATGAAACTGTGAGCGAGAGAGCAGAAGAGCCTCACTAGCAACAGCCAAAAACAGTTACCGGAAAACCTTCTCGAGTTACATCAGATTTTGGAAGGAACAATTAATCTGAACCAGACCAGTTCTTCAAGGTTCAATCTCTCTGTACAGAAAGTGAGTAAAAAAAAAAAAAAAAAAAAAAACACCTCTCACTCAAAACCCAGAAAGAGAAAACCAGAAAAGAAAATTAATTAAGGAAGCAGCAGAGATCTTCTGCATCTCTCCAAGAATAATCATTTGTGTGTATGTATCAGTGCCATCTCTGCTTCCTCGAGTTATGATGATCGAGCAGATCAGCCAAGGATCGAAAAACGGTTTCCTCGCAGGGAATCGTTAGACCCATCTTGTGTTCGAAGCCGTACTCCTCCTCTGCTCTCTGCAACAGCATTTGGAACTTCGGGTCTTCGAGGAAAGAGAGGGGCACAATGTATCGACGTCTCTGCTCGCCGACGTAGACGGGGAAATGGCCCTTGGGCACGTCCACGGGCAGCTCAAACTCGTCTTCGTCCCGTCTCCTGTATCTTATCGAGCCGCCGTGTCTACCCTGCTTCTTGGGTGAAGAAACAGCTTGGATGCTCCTGAAGATCTCCTTCATGGGGGGTTTGGGTTTATCGTTCTGCAATTGCAACAGAGTTACAGAGGCGAGTTTGTCGAATGGAACGAAGAAGGTGGGAAATGGTGGAAGTTGTAGATATTTATATTAAGAATGGCGTATTGGGTACCGAGTACAGACTACCGAGTACCGGATTTGTACCACTTTTGGCTTACTTAATGACTACTATAGGCTGGTCCACCAAGGATAGGACATGGTGCAAAAATCCCTCCACAAAAGAGGGATTCCCACTTCTTAGTTTTGGTAATGAACATAAGGACATGTCACAATGTGACCCATTTTATGAAATTGGTGGCATTGGTTCAACCTCTTTTCCTCTAGTGGTTAGACCCATTACAACTGTGGTCCTGACCCCTTCACACCCCTTAGCCTTTTATAGATTTTTTTTTTTTTTTTTTTTTTTTTTGCGGTTTTTGTCTTTCCTTGAGGTAGGTGAAGACTTGCAGACCACTTAAATCATCCCATTAGCATATTCATAAGTTATTAGGTTCATGACAAAAAAAAAAAAAAAAAAATGACAACTAATAATTTTCATTCCATCAAGTTTATTAAAGTTTTGATTATTTTTATTTTTTTTTACAATAATTAGTTGAGTTTGAAATTTTTTTAAAAAAAGAAAAACCCAATAAAAATTTGCAATTAGTTAGAGATTAAAACAGTCATGTTTCAAAAGTCAATGTAGAGAGGGAGAGGACTATAGAGGAGAAAGACATCAAATTTTGATTAGAATAGAATCTGAATAAGAAGGACTGGACCCTTTATAATTAAAGTTCAAACAGTGTGTATTTGAGAAAAGAAATGTGAGAACATATGGGTCGAGCTCGTGGAGTTTGAAGATTATGGAGTCCGGGGAAGGGAGCTTGACCGGGCGAGCGAGCCAATCCCACAAAAATGATAGCTTGGCTTGCTTGACATAAACTTGATTTTTAGGGATGGGAATGGACAAGGAGGAGGGGGATTGCTGGAGGGTGGGGTGAGGTGTAGGGCAGAGCTGTTGGGAATGGAATGGAATGGATGAGCAGCTGATGTCTTACTCGGTGTCGGCTACTGTTTCGTGTCTCAGATTTGTTTTCATGTCACAAGAAGGAAAAAAGAGAAAACAAAAATCAGAAAAAAAAAAAAAAAAAAAAAAAAAAGGGAACAAGTTGCGGGACGGCGAGGACCTCTAATGGGCGGAAAGGCATCAAAGTGCAAGAATCCGGTATAACAAAGCCAAAGGGAGGGTAGCATAATTACAGCTCACATGCTTCGACGAGACGCCAAGAGAATTCGGTGAGTTCTTTCTTTTCTTTTCCAGATAATTAAACAAGTACAGAGTCGGAGATTAGTTGGGGACATTCCGTGTTGATCAAAAGAAAAAGCTGGAGCTGTTTCTTGTTATTTCTTTGCAGAACAGCTTTCCAGGTTTCAGGGATGATGAGAAATGCCACCCACTGACCACTATTTTCTCTGAAAAATTTCACTTATGGCATTTTTGCTTCCCCCAAAAGGAAAAAAGGCCTCCGGCTTCTTCCCTGTAAAGTTAGCAGATTCCGCCGCTGTGCAAACATCTTGAATGCAATACTTATGTGGGTCGATTATGTTAGAGTAGTTCTACATATCGAATTCGAACACTACCTAAAATTCAATATTCAAAGACTTCAATCGTACCCAAGACAGCTCAAAATATGGCGGTATACTAGCATTAAGATAATCAAAACTCTAGCTGAGACAAATATATAGGTTGGTTGTTTATGGCTTTAGACCAACAGGTTGGAAAACTGAATATGATGATGATATGTGTCCACTAACCGGAAGAGTTATACGCATTACCATTAATTGAACAGAGCAAAGAACTGGGTTTCCTACTCGTGCACTGTGAAGGGTGAGAAACTAGGAGAGAAGAACTGAACTTTCTTTTCTTTTCCTTTTTTATTTTTTTGGGTTTCCTCCCTCGGCAAAATAAAAACTGTGAAAGGGAGGGAGAGGTACTCTAGTACCCTACAGCTTCAAAAGAAGAGGTCTACATTCTCCATGGAACTGCTCGCTTATACATTACAGACGGAAATGCATACTACGTGTTTGATAAAATGCATCTCCCGAGTCCCATCCTCATTACTCCCAATGTGGGTGGGTCAAATGGATTGAAAATTGGAGCTACCAAGAAAGCTGTCTGGTAATTATGGAGGCAACCTACTGGGGAAGAGGAAGTTATTGTCTTCTCAAATCTCTTTGAAGTCTCAACCCCAAGGAAAATTTTTTCCTGGTACAGGGCAAGTATGAAAGTGGTCCTTGTTGTCCTTGAAGGGACAGACTTTTGTGCTTCCAAGAGCGCCAAAAAAGGAGAGTAGCCCCCTCCCTCCTTCCCCCTCCTTCCAGCCCCAACTCCCCCTTCAATGCTAGGATCTCCCTCAAAATCTCCCTACCTTTCTTGGGTTGGGAGAGTGTCTCAGGTGGAGCCCAGACCTAGGTACGAATCTGTACTGGTGGGGACCCACTGGAAAAGGATGGTATCACAGGTTGTTCCTTCCCCAAAACAACAAAGCTGGCCACAGTGAAAATGATGGAGGAGAGTGGGAGGAACTTTCCTCTGGAATCCAATTAATTTTGTGAGCTTTTGTCTTGCATGTATGCATGTGGGTGGGCCCTCTCCTCTTATTGGCTGATGAGATTTAGGGGGTTTTGTGGGCTCCACATGTCTTGGAAGTTGTTTTAGTTAACAAGGGTTTTAACTGTTTTTTGATCCTTGCACTGGTCACCTTTATCAGTTTTGGTGGGGAGAAGGAGAGCATGTGAACCTTACCCCACAACAATGGAAGATGTGGAACATACAACACTAGCCCATGTGGGTTACTTTGCCTTCACCTCAAAAAATCTCATATTTATTTTTAATACTTAGTCAAAAAAGGGCTGAGCTTTGAATTTTGTGCCTTGATGTTGATTTGTTATGTTCTTGGTTTGTCTCACAAAAATATCTGCTATTTTTTTTTAAAAAAAATTATTTTTTTATTATGAGTAAAAGATTATGAATTTAGAAATGTTGGTTGTTGGTCATCTTGTTTAAGAGTTGCCTCCTTCACCTACTAATAAAGAAACACATTCACAAATATTGAAAACTGTTTTTTGAGGGAACAAAAAAGAAAAGAAAAAATTTCAAAAGGAGGTCACTCTGCCTCTCTCCTCTTTAATGACATAAGCTCTTGGTTTTTGGCACTTAATTAATGCTGTTCTTTTATTAAACTAGGTGCAATTACTACACCTTCACTTTTTATAATCAGAGGTCTTAGTCAAAGAACTTTTACATTTCATTATCATCATAAATAAATGAATTTTCAATTAAGATCAATTATGGTGTGTATTATGTAATAGTCTCCTACAAAATTAGATCAAACAAGCTTATTATTGACAAAATTGTTGAAATAAAATACCAGTTTATACACTGGATGCAGGCCTGCTACAGCATCGGCACTGGACCCTAACAAGTAGATAAATTATATGTTGGTCAGCTAATTTAGGAGCCATACATAGATATTTTGGTTATTTTATGTGAGTCTATCTAAATTATTGACACTCAAGTATAAAGTTGAACAGACATACATGGAGCATCATCCATTGCCAATTTGCAATTCAGTTCAATTCTTTAGTATTTTCAGAGCAAAACTAGCTATTTTGTTTTCAAAATCATCTTCCAGTCTCATCTCTTGGTTTGTTATGGGTCATTGATGCTTATCTCAATACTAAAACTATGCTTATCTCTTGTCCATTCAACTTCACACATTTGAGCTGTTTATTATTGTTTCTCCCAATTAATTAATTATTATCAACAGAGCTATGAATAGTTCCAAGATTATTATAAAAGGTGTTGTGCTTATTATTAACTTCGATTAATTAATCCTTTTAGAATAGACTTAGATCCTTATTTAACAAAGTATCCCAATTTTTTCCTTGTAATTTAGGTTAGATTGCTAAAATGCAAAATGAGAGATTGATTATAACACAACCAATAAGTTTTTCTGATAAATTTCACTTGGCTAATATGCATTGAAGGCTTATGACGATGATATGGAATCTTGGGGTAGGTAGCGATGCATGTGAAAATAACTATGGTAGTTCTCATAAACCTGCTCTGAGCGGCCTCACCGAGTACTGCTGAAACCGGGAGGACTTTCAAATTTATAGAACTGCATGCGCCAAATGATAATTTTTGTGAACTGTACAAGAAATATGAGGGCTAATCACCATCATGTCTGAAATAAATCAGTAATCTTGCAAGATTGAGAGGATGAAGAGGGTGTCTTACAATTCATTTATCTCTTCATTATCCTCTGGTAACCAAGTGAACTAGTAACTAAAACTTATAATACTGCATAACATCTTAATTAATACAAAATTGCAACAAAAACTTCATCCATGAAAAATCTTGGTGTCCTTACCTGAAAGATGATCTTGATTAATATTTTTAAGATTTATCAGCTTGACCCGACATTAATTAATTATCGCGTATTTGTGTTCCTTGCATGTAAGATTTGCAATATGGTATTGGGTCTTTACAGATAGAAAACATATGCATACTATCGTATACATACTAGCCGGGTTTCTGTCCCATATATAGGAACTGCTCCAAATGAACCCTGCTCTTGAGTCACTGAGAGGATCAGGTTTTTACACAGAGGAAAATAAATAAGTTACATTGACCCTCCAATAAAGATCAGACAAGACCGGCTAAGTGCTTAGTTCTATAAGACTAGCAGAATCTTAGCTCTTACATCTCAGATTTTAGATTTTAAATGTTTTGCTGATATATATGGTAAGGCATGGGCTTCACATCAATGGCAATTTTTTCATCTTGTCAATGTTTGGCATGAGGCAAGATGTAACCTTTACACAGTAAAGGATGTTTCAGCAAGCACTTTATATATTTTCCTGATCAGCTAAATATTGGGTAAAATAAATAATCATAAAAACACAATAATATTAAACTAATCTACTAATTAGTAACTAGGATAATTAAACTCCTGTATAATTAATTCGTTGTTTAAGGGAATTAACGATGAGACTCGTTCACATGGAGGAGGAGAAGAAGAAAGACAAGACGTGCCCCCTACTTTTGAGTACTCCATTAGAGATGAGTATTAAGCAGAATCTTGGACACTTAATAACTCCAAGTTCTCCGCTTCCAGATCTCAGACTTGTTTGTAGATGAATTGATACAACTTCACATCAGTGGCACTTTTCTTTCTTCTTATGTGACTAGAAAACACGGCATCACAACTGGATTCATTACGTCTTCAACGACTCTCCCATCGATCAATATCGTCAGGTCAAGATATATTTATATATATATATATATATATTTGTATATGACTATATGAGGAGGGTTTCATTTTTAGCTTCTCTAGCTGTTCATGTACTGCATGTGTTCTTGTTTAATTTTGTTCGTCGTAGAATGATGATATCTGTAGTTTTGCATGGGCGGTGGTCGGATTAGGGTCGGAGATGTAGGCCTCGTGACCACATCTTCATCCCCGTATAGTCCTGAGGATAATTAATTAGTTATCTACGAAGACGGTGTCGGACGTTAAAACGTCTCAGTCTTGGGCTGTTTGAATCTCTTTGTCTACTTAACATTCTTTTCCTACTAATTCGTGTCTGTGTACTTGCCTTCTTAATTTTCCCTGCTGCTTTATCTCTCTGTAATCATGCTTGAGAAAGAGATAGAGACATATATTATATATAGGTAGATAAGAGTCATAGAGAGATACATAGATAGAGAGAGAGAGAGAGAGAGAGAGAGAGAGAAGAGTATCAAGGTAGAGAGAAAAGTACAGAGAGAGGTAAAGAGAGAAGTGGAGAGGAAGTAGAAAGAGACACAAGTATAGAGAGAGAAGTAGAGAGATAAAGTATAGAAAGAAGTAGAGAGAGAAGTATAGAGAGAGAAATATAGAGAGAGAAGCATATAGGGAGAGAAGCATATAGGGAGAGAAAAGTATATAGGGGAGAATTACATAGAGAGGTGTAGAGAGAGAAGCACATATTTTAGAGAGAGAGAGAGAGAGAGAGAGAGAGAGAGAGAGAGAGAAGCACATATTTTAGAAAGAGAGAAGCACATATTTTAGAAAGAGAGAAGTACATATTATAGAGAGAGAGAGAGAGAAGCATAAAGAGAAAAGTATATAGAGAGAATTATATAAAGTGAGAAGTGTAGAAAGGGAGAGGGAGAGCGAGAGAAATTAAATCTTCTTTTAAGTAGCTAGACGTACTTATAATTACATCCTCCTTTGGAGGTACAAGAAATTGAAATTTGGGTACTACAACTAAAGAGCCTTGTCTATGAGTTAAATAAATGGCATATTACTCTATCAATTTAGGAATTTTTTTAGGACAAAATAAGAGAGATTGGTGAGTAAATACTAAATAGGAGTTGTTATACTGGGAGTGCATTTATCATGACCTAATAAAGACACAGAAGGTCGGAGGGAAAAGGGAAGAGGTGGAAAAAAAAAGGGAGTTGTTTTCATTGGGAGTGATGAATATTGAATGCTGAAACACAAAAAGAAGATCACAATATGGAGCTTGTTAGTGTTTTATGTGCCAAAATAGGAAGAGGGTCTCTTACAAAATTGATTAAGTGGGAAGAGGACAGGGGTCTTGATTAAGGGGTAGGATTGAGGAGATGACTGATGAGGGAAGGCGCGCGGTGAAGAAGGTGTAGAAGTTAGATTGAATCAATGAACAGTGGGCCGAATAATTAGTACCGAAACGAAATATGGCCACTGTGCTAAGCATTTGGGTCCAGTCTTTTAGCTGGACCGTCTTATCATAGACTTGGCTACGGGTAATTGACCCTTTCCCATGAATCTTTGTTCTTCTTTTTCTTCTTCATTTTAAGGGTACGTGTCCTCTCCTCTCTTCCTGGGCTCAGCCTCATTTTCTTTCCTTGGTTGGTTGAACCCACGTACTAAGCCTCTAGAGAGCTAAAGCGACACGTAGGCGATACGCAGGCAACACACAAGTAACACACAAGTAACACACAAGTAACACACAAGTCTAATGACACGTCATGATAAGAGACTCTTATCAGAGCAACTAGAAAGTGAACCCATAAAACTTCCAAACTTGTAAAATTTTTCTACTTTGTTAATTGTACTCAATAATTGTGTCGTGTTGCGGACTAGAATTTGTTTACATGACACTAATTTGGCTTGCCCGGTGGAACATCTTTTACCTCTCATCTCTTTCGCCACAGCTGCACGTCAACTCCAACAACATGACATCTCAAGCCGCAAAAGAAAATTAACATCTCAAGGAAACAAGCACATATTTGAGTTAGTCCAGCTCAAATATGACTATTCCAACCACCCTGGAGTTGTTAAACAAAAAAGAAAATCTTTCATGCACTAGCTTCGCCACACGTGTTCATCCCTTCACTCAATCGATGACGAAAAACCCAGCACAATTACGACAATGATCACAACAGGGGAAAACAAATAGTTGGAAACCTCAAAATGAGCTTAGGAGATTGTCCATCAAATTTTTGTTCCAGAAGCTACAACTTAGGGTACCAATGAAGGACCTCATGTCAACGTGTCCCCAAAAAATGATTGTTGTTCTTCAAGCCCTACAGTTGTATTAGAAATGTTTAAGTAGTTTAAGGAGCTCTGCAATAATACCTCCAAGGGAATTGTAACAAGTCCATGCACACCTCGGTGAGGCAACTCTGATTGCTTCTCTGCAAGTTAGTGTCTCAGTTATGATGACACAAGTAAAGATCGCTGAAGAATAACTTGTATAAGGATGTCAATTTTACCCCCATTACCCGAATAATCGGATGGATAAAAAATAAAATTATCTATTTCGATTACCCGATTACCCGATTACCCGCCTCTTAATCGAAACTGATATGGATAATGGGTATTCCTTACCCGATTACCCGATTACCCAATTATCCGGATGGTAATTTAGTAATTTTTTTAAATTTTATACCCTTATTTCTATCATACATACCCTAATATGTGTATTGTACATTTATTTGAGTTATTTTTAGATAGATTTAATAATTTAGATGTAATTTTTATATAATTTTAATTTTAATTTTTGTATTTTTAAATATTTATAAGGATTAAATAATTAAATTTATTAAAATATTATTATCGGGTAAGAAATTCGGGTAACAGAATAACTAAGTTTTATTCGGGTGAAACGGGTGACGGAATACGGGTAGGGTAATCGAAACGGGTAATGGTATAACCCTTACCCGTTTCGATTATTACCCTAAACCCTAAACCCTAATTACGCAACTTGCAGAGAAGATAGAGTTAGTAGCAATAGCTACAAGTTGCCCAAGTTCCATCAATTCGATAGAAATGAACACATAACACACTTCATTTAAATGTGCATAAATGTTGTGCTAGATGGTGACTTGATGTTGAAAAAATCTAGTCGTGTTCACTGAAAGAAAATACCTTTGACTGGTTCATCTAGCTACCATCGGAGTCGATTGATAGTTGGCATGAACCTGAGAGTGGGTTTCAAAGTTGTTTATACAACAGCCGCCGAAAAAGTAATCTAGTAGAGCTTACAAACAAAAACAACAAACTGATGAAAAAGTCATCGATTCATCAATCGATGAGTGCAACTTAATTCTCAATTGCAAGAAAGGCTCAAGTCTTTAGCAGAAACTGAAATTCAAAGGTGTATGCAGAGGATGAAGTGATACGCTCTACTTTCTGCAAAGCAAAAAGCCGAAAGACTTCTACGAGTTGGTGACCAAAGTTGATAACTTGGAGGTGCTTCCCTATTGCTACAAAGGGAAATAACAGCACACTTAATCTCTAAGTCAAAAAATCCTGAGAAAGAAACCAAGGAAAACGTGAAAGATTTAGTTGATGAACCTTTGACAATTGACATCACATCAGCATCAAAACCAAGTTATTTCTATGCAATGCAAATCTTTATCAGACAAAGATCCATGTTGAGAGAAAGACAAGAGAAGAAATGAATGTCCCATCAATACAGGAGCAGTTTCTACAAAAACGGTTAATGACTCTACCAACTCCAAAGAGTCTAGAAGAAGTTGGGAAGATAAATTCTCCATTGTATTGTAAATACCAACAAATGCTTGGGCATCTAACGGATGAATGCTTCTCTTCGAAAGACAAATAGTTGAGCTTGTTGAACAAGGTAAAATAATCCTTGACTTGATGGATTAACAAGAAACTTCAAACTACATAACTGTCCCACCTCTAATGACAATGAGCAATTGCATAAAAGAAAGGAGTTGACCTTGCCCCAAGGCAAAATACCAATGGAAGCGAAAGAAATCTTCTAAGTACTCTTAACACCAACTCTTTCCAAATTCTATTTGGGAGTTTTGATCCTGTCTTGGCAAAAATTCCTAAGTCACTCCTAAGCAAATCAAACTCCTCCTAGCCAAATCAACCCTTTTAGGGAATTCAAGTCTAAACACCTCAAAAGATGCCTTTTGGCATCCCTAAAACCAATAAAAGAAATTCCAACTTGTTGTAGGAAATTCATTCCTTAAAAAAGTGCTTGAGGATAAGCTTCTCTAAATCTTCAAGCTTCAAACTTCAGTACCGAAAAGGTAGCAAATTGAAGCAATCTTGGGGTCAAAGGAAGCATCCTCGTAATTGGGACTTATCCCTCTTAAAAATCCAAACAAATTCCATAGAACTTTTGAGTGCAAAATGTAAACTAACCTCGAAAGCCAACATTCCATCCCAGCTAAAGCACTCCTTCATTTTAAAAAAACTTTTAGCTTACCAAAGGCTCCTAAATCGCAGTTTAATTACATTCCAAACACCCAACTTTCTTCAGCTCAACTTCATACATACTGCTCAAACCAATTACACTTAAAGAACTAAAACATGCTTTATTTACAATTGACTCCTTTAAAACACTAGGTCCTGATGGTCTTGATCCTATATTTTACAAACTCCACTAGCCTCTTCTCGTACAAGATCTTTTGGATGTTTTAAACAAAATGTTCTCCTAATTTCAATCACACCTTTATTACCCTTATTCATAAAAAACCACAACCTCATTGTTTTGCAGATTTCTGACCAATTAATCTTACAAATGTTAGCTATAGATTATTTGCAAAAATACTTGCTAACGGGCATAGATCTCTCCTTCATCTTTTGGTTAGTCCTACTCAGGTGGCATTTTTAACAAGATCGTCAAATCCAGGACAATATTCTTTTGGTGCATGAAATTATGAATACCTTAAGATTTCAATGCCTTGTTCCTAGTTCCTTGTTCTTTTAAAAACTTTGCTCCCAAAATCTGCAATCTGCACTATGCATATGATTATCAAAGTAGATCCCCAAAATGAGCTCTCTTAAATGTATCATAGATAAATATAGTCTCCAAGCCAACCAACATATTAATTCTTCAAAAACAAACATTTTCTTCTCAGCTTCCATTCCACTACAGTCACAACAACTCCTTCTCACTATCCTGCCATATACCCACACATCCTCTCTAGGCAAATACCTTGGCATCTCTATCCCCACCACAAGGGTTACTCGCTTCACCTTCTTCCTCTACACTACTTGATAGATTCACTAGCAGACTCACCGGATGGGGAAAGAAATCTTTATCCTTTGTTGGTCGTATCACATGAAAACATTATATGCTTCACACGTGTACGCAGGAGTGTACTTACACCCGAAGACTGGTGTAATTATACTTAAAGTTATACTTACAAGTACACTAATCA
This sequence comes from Aristolochia fimbriata, assembly GCA_019845555.1. Lineage (NCBI taxonomy): Eukaryota > Viridiplantae > Streptophyta > Magnoliopsida > Piperales > Aristolochiaceae > Aristolochia > Aristolochia fimbriata. The sequence continues at coordinate 24,974,473 of CM034083.1, forward strand.
ACACCAACAACTGTTATTGTTGTTCGGAACCAATAGTTACTAATCTACGGGGCATTCGGCCTAGGGTATCAAAGTTCACTAGAGAGAGTATTACAGTAGTAGTTTGAATAATACTTACAATAATAAGTTCTCCTCCAATAAGGATTTGAACAACAACCTCTCTGTCAAAAAACTTCCTGTTGCAACAACTAATAGAAGTCCCCTTAATACCCTATATACTAAAGCTCTCCCCCTTAGTGTGCTCCCTTAAGCAAGGGATACTCTCCACGCAGTCTTCTCAGGATGAGAACATTCTACAATGGTCAACAGCTTCTTCGGTAAGGCCACGAGTCTCTTCGGCCAACAACTCAGATAATGCACTCTCAACAGACGGTAGTGGAGCCTTGTGCAACATAGTTGAACGAATTGAGTCGTACTCATCACGAAGTGTCATAAAAAATTGAACCAAGTGAGCTTCCTCAATATACTTCTGAAAAATAACTGTATCTACCTCATATTCAAACTTGGGATCCATGGCTGCTAACTGATCCCACAACAAAGACATCTGAGCATAAAAATCAGAGATAGACTGATTTGGCATCTGCCGAAGAGAATGAAGATCCATCACTAACTTATATTTCTAAGCAAAATTAGTGCCTATATATCGTTTTTGCAAGAATAACCAAGCATAATGAGCACAGTCAAATTTGCCAATTTTAAAACTTATGGAAGAAGAAACAGAACTAACCAATAAAGTAAGTGTCTTAGAATTGTTAATTTCCCATTCATTAACTGCTTTCAAATTAGAATTATCAGCAGCAAGAACCGGCAGTGGACAAGCACCAGTGACATATTTTCAATAGCAAATAGAGAACCACCGTTGCAATAGAATCGCAGACACGCCACGAATCGAAGCGTATAGGGCTCAAATCCACCAAAAACAACAAAGGGGTTTGAAAGACCTTACCAAATCGATGTATGTGGCCAGATAAGGGGCTTCGATGGAGCCCGGATCCGCTGGCCAAATTGCGCGTGGCCAAAGCGAATCACGGGGCGCCAGTCGAGCGTCGCACGGGCGGATCCGTGTCTGGGCGCCTCGTGATTCGCTTTGGCAACGCGCAATTTGACCAGCGGATGCGGGCTCGCTCCTGAAAGTCTTTTGGATTTTTTATTTGTAAGAAATAAAAAACCCACTTATTCCCGTGCGTATACATTTGAGTTTTAGTTTTTATTGTAAGGCTTGAGCTTTCCTTGCAGTTTAGACTTAAGTTTCACCATTGGTTGATGTAATCGGTGACTTGTTTATCACTTTGTTCTTTCGTATTTGTAAGTTCCACCAAGGTTATGATTCGATAGGTGCAATGGAAAGGACTTATAAATCCACTCTCGAGTTTATGCCAAGTATTGATTGACTCTGAAAGTAGCTTTATGGCATAATGCAAAGAGTCCCATAATCAATCCTTTTCATGTTTCTGGTTGTCTCATGCACTTCAACCAAATGCCCCTATGAATCAGATGATTTATAATTCGATAAAACTAACTATAGGAAGATCATAAAAATTCATCCAACACAGCATTGGCTTGTTCTAGGGAGGTTTCCAGATTTTGATCGCTCAACATTGGAAAAGTTCATCAACTCAAGGCTACCATTTTAAGATCAGATTCTGAGCTAAATCCAACAATATTCTATTGCTCATTCGATAAAAAAGATGTCTGTCAGAAGATAATGGAGCATCCATGACCTCTAATCCATGCACATTACTCATCCCTCTTTGCTATATATTTCTAGTTTGATGAACACAATAACACGAAATGGATTATAATTTGGATAAGGAGGAGGATCGGATACATTACCCATATTTGAACCAGTAACCGCACTTGCCCATGATTTGAAAGGAGATACTTAACAGTGCGATGATCTCTTCATGGTCGGTGGATCTGCATTCGGCTTACTCGTCTTCTGCAAGGCGTGCTTCCTTAGGATATCTTTGATACTACTACACTTGCACTCCGCTTTTCTAGCTATTAGAATACTTATTCACTAAAAGGTTTAAAGCCCGACCAGGAGAAATCCCTGGTAACAGTGGCTGCATGATAACTCTCCATTTCTTCCAACGCCTTGAAGACACAGAGCTTAAAATCGATGTGGGCAATTTGATGAAAGAGCGCTTCTCCTCTGTTTGACTGTGTAGCTTAAGTTGTCTGCGATTTTCTTCCAAGTAGATTTTGAAAACCACCTGCCCATCCAATCTCTCTAAAAGCTTCCGGTACTGAACAAGAGTCCATCCTTCTATCTTCCTCACCATTAGCTTCCACCGATTCGTCATGAAACTAGGAAGGAAGCTCTCGTGACCTTTCACCTTCCTGTGCTCAGCTCCATCATTGACAGAAAGAATCCCAGGATTTTATAAGCACAAGCATCCTCATTGAATTGAAACTCTAGGAGATAAAGAGTTTATGTTATGATTAAAACTCCTAATCGTGTCCGAGCAAAACTAAGTTCACCTGTTTTGTAACTGAGCAAGTCAACTCATACACTCATAAACCCAACGCAGCCGATCATCAGTGCGACTTAGCTAATCGATTCGACCACACAGTGATTCAACTCAACCCAACGAGTTGTCCACTACTCGACCGGCCGCACGTCACTCACCGAGTCAGTTCCGCCTCACAAAAAAAAAAAAAAAAAAAAAAAAATATATATAGAAAAAAAAAAATGAAAATAAATGAAAATAAAAAAAAGAAAAATAAATATTGATTAAAAATCATTGGAAAAGTGAAGAAAAGAAAACGAGAGTTCAAGATCATGTCCGTTCTCCCAATGGACATAATCATGAAGGGGGCATTTGTAGACACGTAAATTTGATCGAACAAAGATCTAATGGTCCAAGATTTATCCTACGATTTACGATTCAGATCAACTCAATTTCTAGTCAATTGAGGTCAAAATCAACAAATTAGCTCCCACAAATCAACGATTGACTAGAGATTGATCAATTGTCAAAGACAAACCATCGATCTAGGGTTTAATTACTAATTTATACAATGATAAATCTGCGGTCATGATCACCCCAATTTTGTGATCAATCAGGTCAAAATTCCAAAAATTGACCTATGGAGATCAGGGATTGACTGAAATTGGTCAATGCTCAAAGTCAGATCTCCGATCAAGGGTTGAATTTCAAACTAATCATCAAAATCAAATCGACAGTCATTATCGGCTCAAATCATCAAATTATGTTCAATCCAAGCCAACTGGGCCAAATCAGGCCCAATCTAAGTCACATTAGATTGACTCAACACATTCGGAAGTGACACACAAGCGCACATGTCATTGCTGACGAGGAGGCACATGGTGACACTGGACTTCTCATGACCAATTAGAAGCTAACACGCAGGACAGATGACTTACTCAAAGTTGACTCAACTAGTAGATGACACTTGGCAGTCAAACACTGTTGTAGTTGCTTGCTGGACGAAGAATGAATTGACGCTTAAGCGCTACTGAAGCTGCTACTGAAGCTTATTCGAGTTCAAGTTGAAGACTCCTGCAATTACTTGTGGTAAATTTTTAGGTATTGTAACGCAAAAAAAAAATTAAATGACGAATCTTCATTACACAAATTGACACTTAGAGATCGAATCAAATGAACAACTAAAAAATAACATGTATAAATTTATAAATTTTATTATTTACTGATCTCGTACTAATTTCGCGACGTTTATTATTCGCATCTTGTAAAGTTGGTGTCCACTGTAGCTCGCCTCCTATTCCACGTACGAACAGGATACGGGCGGAGATCATATGCGGGAGAAATAGTTATTAAGTTTCCGAAGTTATGAAAAAAGAATAGAGAGGAAGGGCAAGAAACGAATAGAGACAAACTTTTATTGGTTCTTCTACGCTGTGTTAGAGAAGTGATATTAGCAGACCAGAAACTGTCGGCAGTTTTGATCAGTGAAACTCACGCTCCAACCAAACCAAGCCCGATTTCCCGTGCTTTACGATACCTCGTTTTCTCCATACATGTATAATTCGACATTTGCGAAAAAGCCATAGACGCATCCGCGGCTTCAGGGATCAAAAGACTCGGAGAAACTCCTACGGTCCTAGGGCCAAATATCTGTACCCACTGCCCAACCACCGATGTCCAACGACTCCAACCCATTTCGCCACAAAATTGAAAATTGTCCAGAGCACCAGGTCCCAAGACCAACCGGCAGATTCTGAGCATGTCTCAAGAGACGTGGGTCCGAATGTTGGAAAAGCGAGGCCACTGCCATAACCCCATCACACTGGCCTCCATTTCTTTCTTCCGCCGGTCACCGATCGAATTGCCATTTATTGCCAGCAACATGGAAACTGATGGGAACGGGGCCCCCTTCCCGAGCGCGACCTTCAGGCTAGCTTCAGGGACAACACAACCTCGTGAAGCTCTGCTATTTCTGGCCGTTTCCTCCATGTGATGCTTGGGCTGGCCGGATCAACAGAGAGCTACTTACCTTCACGAAATCATTCTTCCAGGTTATGCCCATTTCCTTCCAGCTGGTCACGTTCCTCTCTCACATTAAATGAGTCAGTGCCAGAGTCCGCAAGGCCAGGAAAAGCTGACACCAAAATCCACAGTGGCGCACCCGTGCCAGTGTTTCGGAATTCAGACTTCGGAAATGGGCTCAGCTTAAAAAAATCTCTTCGCTTCCCTCCTTGCTTCAACTTCAAGTACACAACAGCGCACTTTAAAGTTTTAAGTCCTCCTGCCTGCCTGGCTCCCATCGTTTCATTTATTTGCATCTTGGGGTCACATGGGGTTTTTTAATTCTTTACTGGCCACTACATGCAGCCAACATGGAAAACAGACTTACAGTAGCGCGCAATATCAGATTGTGTTGAGACATTTGTACGTAGACGCCATCCACCATGTTCTTAAGTGATCAAGTTGAGACTTGAGATCGAGATATCATATCTACAAAAGAATTTAACAAGAATTATAATAATGAAAGCCATAACTCAAGTTTAGTACATACAATTAGTGACAAGATAAAAACGAGAAGGGGAATCAGCAGAATGGCAGAGAGCATCGGTCGATCATAAACGCCCTCTGAAAAAATGGCACCTTCCCAGAAATCCCACCGTTATGGCCTCGCAAAACTTGCTTTCTGTCTGCTTTTACCTCTGGCACTGTACGTCTTACTGATATCAACACGGAGTGATTTGACATCCCAAAGCAAGGAGTAGAGACCAAAATAAAAAGACAACAAAGTTTCAAACGGGGAGACTTTATATGTGCATGTAAACTGTACATCTTCTCCCAAACGTTACAACTGAACCTGACATGAATCACTGTTGCTTTCTTGACCCAAATTCAGCTGGCTTCATGTCTCCTTTGAATGAACACCATCAAAATATTACAGACGGTAGATTGGCTTATGATAGCTATTTCCTAATATCTCTCGCAGAACATTTACAGCTGACGGCGAAGGGGGAAATCATTTCGAATCGTCTTATGCACAAATACGGGAAACATTGGTAAGTTTGCTTGTCAACTGATGACACTCCAACAGAGACCCTTGTCAACGAGTTGCACTTGACACCACTTTACTCTTTTACTAGTATGTGGCCTTTCCCCTTGAAAAGAACCTGCTAAACCCACGGCCATTTTTCTCTGGTGTCATGACCAACGAGGAAGCTGAAGAAGATGATCTGGTAGCCTTGTGCTTTGGCCGCTTTGAGTTAATGGGTGACCTTGTAAAAGGGCTGGGTTCTGTGTCAGACGAACTCATGGTGCCATTATAGCTGTTTAAGGAGGCCTCGCCTCCATTCCGGTCAGCTTGGTCAAAATCCTGGGAGCCTGGCCCACGAGAATTAAACCCACTGGGACTAGCTTCACTATCTTGCATATCTGTACTTATCTTGTACCCATCATCATGGGGTGACCCTCTGGGATCGGTTGGAGAACGCAATGCATTCAATTGCTTGCCTAGTAGAAGAATGGTCTCCTGGCACTCCGCAAGTTTCTCTGCTGCAGCTGCTATCTCTCTCTCCTGGAAGCCACACAAACAGCATTCTCTTAGTCTGGGGTTTTTCCTTGAGTAACTTATCTGTTTCCAAAGGTCAACGCTAGGCGATTATTCTAGTTTATCTCTTGAAAACAACATTTATTAACCGCCAGTCATGAACACAGAACTGACAAGAAAATTTTTGCTCCAATTTGCTATCAGGAACCAACAATTAGGGACTAATTAAGACCATCATTGACAATGTGTAATAATCCACCCCATTCAGTAAAAATAGGTATGGGAATGGTATCATGAAAGACATGAGATAACATCCTGAACACTTTAATCTTTCTGGAAAAGCTGAACTTTGGTTGAACAGGGTATACAGAGCTAGTTAACTGCAGCAATCACCAATTCCCTTGTGTGATTGCAAAATTTACCGAAGCTAAACCTCTCAAAACAACTGATTAGATTTTGATAGAAAAAGACAACCTATTGTAGTCCTTGCTAATACCTTGTGAAGACAGATAAAAAACAGAATTCCAACACCTTCAACACCTATTCTGACACCAAAATTTAAAACCTTTGAAGACATATTCTGACAATCTCATTTTGCTTGAGGTATCTGTGAATGTAAAGAGAGTTCAGCAGGTCATAAAAAAGGACAGACCAACAAACCAACACCCCCTATGTTGGAGACTCAACAACCACAACAAACCAATAAGAAGAAATGATTTTCACCTGTTTGATCTTTTCCGAATCATCAGCCAAAGAAGGTGAGCACATTGAGCATTTTTCAGTCCTACAAGGTACACAAAACATCCATGTCATAATACATTCAATGCATGCATGAACATTCCCAAACATAAACTTAGCACAAGCAATGCCTAGTTATCAGAATCTGTAGTTTTGATGCAGTATTTCTTTTTCAATTGAGAAACTAACTGCATGGGTATAAGTTTCAATAAAAGTCTCAAGAAGCAATTTCCAAGTCATGTTTGCCAATTCCGTTGGAAAAGGAAGGCCAATGTCAAACTAACATAACTAAGTGAACCTAAAGAATTTCACCAGCAGTATGCTTAGCAATATGTTTTATTGTGGAGTAATGTTAATGGATACTAACCTTTGGATCTGCTCTTCCAGATCATTGCATTTCACCTCCAGATCTTTGTACCGGACAAGAGTATCATGATGATTCTGCTTTTCTTGTTGAAGCTCAATATATAGGCCTTTCGCTTTTTCATGTAAACTATTCATCTCGGTCTCTAAATCCTGTGTACGATTTTCAAGTGATTTATAAGATTCTGCCATACACTTCAATTGGGTCTCTGCCAAGCTGTTTGATTTCTGACTTGAAGCCAATTGAGACTTGAGTTCTTCCAGAAGTTTCTCCGTTTGATCCAATTGATCTGTTCTCTGCTCCAAACTCTCATTACATTTGACCAGGTCTAATGCCAAGTTATCTCTCTCTAATTTCAGCTGTTCAATCTCATCCTGAGAACATTTGCATAACATGCATTTCAGTGCAAAGCTGGGGACACACCCATCTCGAATAATTTCAGGATCAGAAATGGAATCAGAAACATGGGGACAATCACTTGAAAATCTTGCCTCCACTTTGTCAGGTTCAATTACCTTATTTTCTAGTAAAGTTACTTTATCTACACAGTCAGACACATTGTTTTCTCCTTCATTGCCTTTGACACCCACAATGTTAAAGTTCAGTTCAGCAGCTTTCGCCAAAACATGGGACAGCTCATTTATGAAGTTAACCACTTCCAATTCACCAGACAAAACCTTATTGACAGATTTAAAGAATTCATCAATCATTTGGCTCAAACCCTGATCATCACTACCACCACTTTGAATGTCTTTAGTTTCTTTTCCAAGCGATTCTATGAAACTCTGGATCTCATGAATTGCTTTTTCTAACTCCAGGCTAACTGATTGTGCAGTCTCAATACAAAGTTTATTCTCACACTTCAATGAAATGCCATTTTCCGTGTTGAACCGATTATCAGCCGGCACTTTGCTTTCCCCTGAAACAGACACAGTGGATTGAGGAGGCAGAGTGCCCTGCATATCCTCTGCAACCTTTTTAATATCCTCCAAAATCTTACATACATCCGAGTCCTTGCCTTGGGCTTCAAATATTAAAGTTATTCTTGATTGAATACTTTCCAAGGTGACTTCTTTCTTAGATTCTGCAGAAAATGATTCGTCTGAATTTAAATCCAAACCCTTGGCAACACTTAAATCTGGAGTTATTTTCTGAATCCCCTTATCCACCATATTTTCAGAAACTGAAACAGTTCCGTTGGATTCAGTTGAAAGACAAGCCAATCTTTCCATCTCTAAAAAGTCATCCATCAGTTCCAAGTGCTTAGATGCTTCAGTTTTAGCACCTCTTTCAACATTTTTTTCTTTCTTTATGTGAGACAGCTCCGAGATCAAAGCGGTAGCCCAAGAATCAGCACAACTTGCTTCCTCATCAACTCCATCTTCAGACATGGAGGTAATGCTAGGGGGATTACTGGCACTCTGGCTGAATGAACCTTCAAGTGGTATTTCCAAGTTAAGTTTAGAAGGATTCTTTTGCTGACTTAGGAACTGAATTTGAGCTTCCAAGCTGCGTAGTTTGCTGGTTGTCTTAGCACACATGTTTCTAGAAGCTTGAAGTTCACTGTTACGCTTTGACAAAGCCTCTTTAAGCATCTTTGTCTCCTCCTCCATCGTCAACAACCTAGTTGTGAGAAATTCAGTCTCTTTATGACTTTGTACACTTTCCAAAGAAAATTCAGTGGGTGGTGCCATATGTGGGCTGGAGCTTTTAACAGGTGATCTTCGTAGTCTAGGCTCCCCATAATCCCGACCCAAACTCTCAACCTCTAATTTCATCTGAGCCAAAGCTGCAGGGCCAGGCAACTTCTTCCTGACAAGCCCACGCAATCTCTGGCACTCTGCTTCTAACTTGGCTATCTTTTTAACACCCTCTAGATGTTGCTTATTGGCCACTTCTGCAGATCTAAAACTCATATTTTTTTCTTCATTTCTAATCTCTAGCTCCTTGGAAGCAATATGGAGCTCATATTTCAAGGAATTTATATCCTTTTCACATGATTGCACATTGCTTTTCAGGACTTCAATTTGAGCATCTGCTTGAGACTTTTCCTCACTCATCTTCATCAGCAAGTTAGAGCGTTCTTGTAAGGACCTTGAAAGTGCATTATTATCAGCCGATGCCCTAAGGAGCTCTTGCTCCAAGTCATCTATTCTTGATTCAAACTCACCTTTGATTTTTTCCCACTGTTTAGTTTTTGAAAAAACAACATCATGTAACTTCTGTTCACTTTCTTCTTTCACGTTGCGAATTTGTCTCATGCACTCCTTGAGTGCCCCATCAAGATGTGCTGCCCGATCTTCAGCAGTCAACTTCATCAAGGTCACAGATTCAAGTTGACTTTTCAATGCTATAGCTTCAGCTTCAGCCTTTTCCCAACCTGCAACAAGCAACTTGATCAAAACACTGTCCTAGGCAAGGCCTTCCATCAGTTTGTTTCCAAGATGTTTATCAAGGATTTTTTTAGGCTACATCAACTATTAATGAGTTTGCTGACAAAGACAAATTTAAGTTGTACTGGAAGCTTCTCTTAAAAGAAGCACCTTCATATCATCACTGAAAAAGTTGCAAAAAAGATGTAATTTTGCAATCACAGTCTAGAAATTTATCATATTTAGTAAAGCAACAGTGTATTATATCTTTGGACCATCTGATAAGGAAAGTCCACTCCTGTAAGCTGCAAAAGAAATAACACAAACAAGCTCGAGAAATTACGAGAATGCTCTGTAAATCATACCTGAGACAGCCTCTTCAGCAACTTTTGCATGCTGTTTAACAAGATTCTCCTTAGTGGTGTTCTCTGCTAGGGCTGACTCTAACTTTTCATTGGTGGAGGACAACTTTTCATTTAAATCCTTCACTTGATCTTCCAAATCTTTCACTTGATCTTTCAAATTGGTATATGCTTCCTCTGTAAGTTGAACATACTTAACTTTTTTCGAAATATCCTGCAGAAACAGCCAAAATGCATGTATAAGTAAACAGTCAACACTTAGTAGACAGGATGTCCAGACAAAAGATAATGTTAACCATTGGCATTCATCAAAATAGCTTTAATAGAACTACAGAAGATATTTCATCTAAATGACATGCTTAATGATTGATGGCCTCAGGTGTTTCTTATTTTTTTTGGAGGGGGGAGGGGTTAATATACTGGTAATACTTCAGCCTTCCCAGTGATCATGTTGGCAGAGAAGATGGAGAATTTGTGCATAGTCACAATGTCATTGATTGGATTGTGGAACAAAATCAAACTTAAGCCTATTGGTCCTATAATGTCACAATTAATGTTGCAAATTGTTGTATAATTGGCTGAGTGGCAGCCTCAGGGTCTTATGCTGAATAGACGGAGAAAGAAAATTCTAGAAAAAGAATCTTTGCACTGAACAAGATAAGACAATTTTCAACTCCATTTCAGGTTGAAAACGGATTAGAGAAATTAATAGATGATTGGGAACTTGGCAGTAGCTCAGTGGTCCCATAAGGAGTTATACTGTGAGAGGTCTTGGGTTCAGATCCTCACATCTCCTATCGCCATTTCAAAAAAAACAAATTAATAGATGACCCAAATGCGATTTCTACTAAATGTAAAACCCATCTTCCACCAATCCTTGGAGTTAGACCCACATCAGACAGGCCACATAGCTTGTTAAAGAAAAAAAAAAAAAAAAAAAAATCAAAACACAGACAGCACAAACAATTAAAAGATCCACAAAGGAAACAGTAAAATTAATACTGGAATGATTACCAACTTAAATGAGCTGTAACTTAGAGTCACTTATTAAAGCCACCATAAAAATAAAGCATAGCCTTCTTACTGAAAGTGAACCTTAAAAACTCATTTGAATAATGGGATATTCCCTACTTCAAGAACAGGAAAACAGTAAGAACTAATGAATTTTTCAAACTAGGCGCTACCAAAATGACTAGTGTGTCCATTTCGAGTGATGTAAGAGGATGAAAGTTTAACTAGACATTTATCATAGCTTGACTCAGAATGAGAGGAAGAAAGAAACCATTTCTCATTCTTCCCTAAAATACGATAATGCAGAATAAAAAAATGTAAGATTCATCTCAAAGTCTTGAAAACAAACAAAATACCGCATCCGCATGACTTCCGGCAGAATTAGCTGAGGATGCATTTGCCGCCTCTGTAGCAGCAATTACTTTCTCCTTTTCTGATGATGACTTCTTCTTCCATGGCCAGCTTCGCTTGTCCATATTAGCTTCCCTAGCTATAAGTATAGAATCAGTAAAAATGGTGGCATGCACGTAACTGATCGGTCAAAGCAATGCACATAAAAATATGACATGCTTAGTACTGATATCAATATTACATCTGTATATATATATAAACTAACTAACAAGGCAACGAAGTGCAAGTTCATGGAAGAATACAAGTCGAAAAGTGCTCCTAGAACTCTATCACCTCATCTTTCAAAGCAAACAAAACTCTTCCCCTGAATCAAGCCAGCTGTCTTTTTGTAGAAGTATCAATTTCCAAGATTTGCAAATGATTAACCAAAAAGACAAAGAAAAGAAAAGTGTAACAAATGTCTTAACTATTTGCACTTCTTTCAGTCATAGATTTTGCTCTTAGATCTCAAACATATACCAACAAATCGAACAGGCTGCATCTATTTTTAAACCAATTAGGCATAGTTTTGGCTACATTACTATTGCATCTACTGTCTGAACCGTCTAGGATTATGAAAGATCCATGCATCTCACACTTTTACCATATATCAGTTCCAACTTCTTGCTCTCCAACACCATTTGCGACAAATATGTGATGCGCATGTGAGGAGAAGCAGAAAGAGAAAGCTAGTTCTATTGGTTATTTCTATCAAATCCAGAAATTTCCTAATAAAAATGTCATCGCATAAGAAGCTAGAAGCGTAAGCTCGCTATCCAAGATTCTTTCAAACTGGTGATAAAATTCAATTCTTCGCTTCCAAAAATCCCGCACCTTCTTTCAGCTGCTAAGCACGAGAATGAGATAGCACAGACAGCCTATGACGTCACTCGGAGAAGTCGAAGTGGAATATAGACCTCTTAACAGAAAGTGAAGCAAATCTATCAGACCTGCGTGGAGATGAATTCACAAGGAAAATCAGAAAGACGCAAAGCGACAAACAATAGAACAGATCCTTTATTTCTAAGGAACGAGCAAGCCGCTAAATCGGGATAAAAAACCAAATTCTAACGCCGCTCCATTTGATTGAAAAAAAAAAAAATGCCAATGTCGTTCACTTCGGACCGGAAAATGTTAACGCATTGGGAACACAAGTATAAAACTTAATGATCAGAAAAATATAAAAGCAAAAAAGAAGAAAAAAAAAAAAAAAAAAAAAAAGTAACGACATTTAAGAGACAAAAGCGCTCGAACAAAATCCAGCAGCCGCCTCAATCAGAACCAGCTCGATAAAAACGGAGTTTGCACCGTAATGCAGATTTTATGCATCGACTTCTCACACTCGGATCCTCCTCTCAGACGGACGACGCCGGAGGATTATCACTCACAACCGGAAGATAAACAACATCATCCACAAGCTCCGCATCCTCACACTCCGAAAGAATCAGGAAACCGTCACACATTGGACTTAACAGGAGACGACAATCCGGAAAGAATGACGAAGGCATTCACAAACTGCAGCGAAGAAAGGGAAGCCGCAAAATACAACAGGAATACCTGCAGAAAGGTACGAGAGATCTCTCAAAATCGAGCAGCAGATCTAATTCTATAGAAGAAACACGTCACAGAGGAAACAATCAGTTCCCTCCTGTCCTCCGAGAGGTTGAATTTGCAGAGAATGGAAGCGATACACCATGCGACTTGGGTAAAAATACCGGCGCTAGGCGTCACTTAAAGCACAGAGCCGGAACAGAAAAATAAAAACCAAAAAAAAAAAAAAAAAAAATAAAAAGAAAAAATGGGAAAAGATGAGCTCGAAGACGACACTCCTTCGCCACTAATCGAGATTTGATTCGAACACTATTGATTAATTAGTTTTTGGAGTTAAGGAAAAGGAAAATGGATTGCCCACCTGTATCCCACTCGTATGGCCGAAAAGGGCTCGCACAAACCCCAAAAGTACGGCTCCGTCCTCCTTCCGACTGTTCCCACTACCCCCACACCCAAGCCGAGCAGCTCCGATTATTATTAGTCTTACAGCATTTCTATTCAAATTCAAAAATATCCATTAAACCACCCACTAGGCCACTAATTACAATAAATTAAACCAAGTAAAAAAAAAAAAAAAAACGCAATTAGTCCCCCGATGATGGTGATTTTAGTAATTTCGGGTTCGTTGACGGTCGGTGAGAGAGAGTCTCCAATCTCCGGGGTTGGCATTCAAATCCATGAGCTGGAACTGGAATATATCTACGTTGTCTCTCTCTTTGTTTACGGCGGGTCCCATCCGTATACGTAGTGGGTCCCTTTATTGCGTGTGACAGCTCGTTGGTTAACCCCAGCTGTCCTTCTAATGAACTGCTTCTTCTTTTGTCCCAGAAGCTTGACCGGATTTACTAAAAGAACGGACCCACCGGCCCACACATTCACTTAATCAACCGCTCCTAATCGCCCCTTAACGAGAATCTCCACCGCTTATTACGATCGTTACTTTTTTTTTTTTTTTAAACGAAATTTCTTTTAAAAAAAAGAAAAAAATTCCAGGGGAGGGTGAAAGACAAAGGGTGATGCAGCAATGCGAGAGAGGGAGCGGTCGTTAGATTTGATCGGAATCTAAAGGCGGGGGGGCATTTGCGTCGTTTTGTCTCGGAATAAACAAACCCTCCCGAGCCCGATCCTCGCCGGGCAAAGCGAAAAAATTCGAAAAAGCTTTGCCCTTTTCTGGAAAGCAGCAGCAAGTCAGCCTGCCACAGTCACTCCCAGTCTTCCTGCATCGGATTCCCGAGCGAGGAGGGGCATTGTCGTCATTATAAAAAGTGCATGCGTGTTTTACAAATTTCTGTTCCCTAAAAAGGCCAGTGAGCCGCCGGGGCCCGCGCCGCGTTGGTGTTATTAAGACTCGTCACTAATACCACTAACACAAAATGACAAAACGAACCTCTGCCCCCACCACCCACTCCCCACGACCCGCGGGTTTTAGTAGAGCGAAACCTCGAACCGACGAAATGACGGCCGTGCCCCCTCCCCCCCGCTCCCCCTCTTCCTAACGGCGGCGGAATCCGAAAAATGCGTAACCGCCGCGGCCAATCGTGGAGCAAGCGACATGGTGACGTAATAAGTAATTCCACCAAAAAAAATTCCAAACTCCGAACAATAATTCCACAAAAGATTAATTAGTACGAAAAAAAAAATAAAAAACACTGCCAAGGGAATAGTCTCCACTGTAGAGTAGCGTCTTAGATGGGGGGCTCAATTCACACAGGGTGGTAGGGGAGTAGAGTAGCTTTCGGGTGCAAAACTCGTACCGGTACACCGTCCGTGAATGCTAGTCATATCCGAAATTGAATAGTAAAAAAGAATAATTAAAATAAATAAAAGAAAGACGATATTTTCCGAAATTCAAACTACCCATATCTCTCTCCCTTCAATTATTTACCCTTGCGTTTCAAACTCGGGGGGCCCACGGTACGACACCGACTGCGGCAGATTTTCAGTAAGGGTATTTTCGTCCATACGGAAAATAACAATCTGGCGTCGTATTGACTTCTTGGAGAGCTGAGAGAGGGAGAGAAAGAGATAACGGCGGTTAGGGTAGGGATGAGGAAAATGGAAAAGGACGCCGCCAGAGATGTTTGGGTTTCTCTTCCATTCCGGGTTGGTTTTTTTTTTTTCCTCGTCCAGACTCGAGTCGACGGCGAATAGGAAAAGAAAAGAAAGAAAGAAAAAAAAAAAAAAAAAAAAAGGCGGAGAAAATGCGGGACGCGCCGACACGTGCGCACAAATTCGATCTGACAGTCGTGGGGCCCGCCGCAAATGCGCGTTTGGAGCGGGCCTGTTCACCATCCACCCACACTCACTCGAGATAGTCGTCGGATAGTCGAGATAGTCGAGAGAAGAGAAGGAAGGGGGACCGGACCGGGGACGGACGGGAGGGAAGTGACTATGAGCATCCAAGGGAGTGGCGACACGCGGGGACCACCCTTCCCAGTGCTCCGCGGCAAAGCCGTGACCGATGGGGACCATGCCTCCACGTGGCCGAACGAGAGGGCGACGGGGGGCATGGGACGACGTCCATCAGCGAAAGCCGAAAAGGACGAGACGGCGCGACCGTCGGCAGGGACGTTACGTTACCTGCAGTTAGAAGTGCTTAGAGGCCTTAATAAGCATAATAGCTACGGATCATAATTAATTCTTAAGCCTTACTACTACTACTTGGGAACTTTCAATACTACATATTCCTTCCTCACAACTTCCACTTCAATTAATGAAACTTTAATTCTTCATTCTCCAATTACTAGCTCGAATTTACCAAATTATATACAATCTAGCTAGTGAACTTAATTATGTATATGGGCAAAGTCCTGATTTGGACTAATAATCGTATTCCAAACTTTAGGTCAGATGGGATGGTCCCAGGATTAAATATTTTGAGGGGTCCAAAATTAAGTAGGACGTTTTTAGGTTTAGTGGCTGTGATGGGCGAACCAACCTCATAAAAAAATGCAAGAAGAAGATTCATGCAACTGACCTAATCACCTACGCTTATATCAAGACATATTATACATTGATATCGTATATTTGCGGAGATCATATCTTAATAAGATACCCGATATTATAAATAATGCATGCCCATTGCACTCATATTAAAATCTTAATTACTATAATTCCACAAACTAGGCTAGACTCCACCTTGACATGTATAAAGTTGGAGTTAAGACAACTTCACGTAATAGTTTAGTTAAAATGAATTTATTTCTCTTTACTCAACCACTCCGATTTAATAATAGATGATCCAAATTCTTTAAGCACTAATTAATTAAGCCAATGTCCGGAGGCTGCAAAGTAAATATTCAGCACCTCATATATACATACATACATATATATATATATATATATATATATATATATATATATATATATATTACTATGTTTTCTTAATGAAAATATATGTATATTTCAACCGAATTCATTTACGGTAGAATTTCATGCACCCATTATTGTTCTTTTTTTTTTTTTTTTTCTCCCCATTTGTCATAGAAAAGAGCAACAATTGTTATATATTAGAGGGAGGTTAATTTGTACGTGTATATATATATATATATAGAGTGGTCCAAGGTAGAAAGAACATGAATTATAAGTATGTGACCGTTGTCATTTCCTTTTCCATCCGTACCGTGGAAATTAAGCCACATCATTTTTTATAAGCACGTAACCACATTAAATCCCACAAATCGCTCTATATTTGTTGAAATTTAAAATTTAATTAAAAATATATTATATTTATTAGTAATTATTATTGCTTATATGTGTGTATATAGGTGGAGATTATTGAATTGACTTATAAATAATTAATAAGGTGGACATGGGATGGATTGGGCGCGGCAAGATGCTAGGTAGGAAGAGACAAGTTCCGAAAGGCAGATTGTCCAACGGCAACAAAAAGAAGCACGTAAAATATTAAATGTCCTCCTCCGACGTTAATATAATACTAAGAAGAAGACTAAGTAGTAAGTAAGATTAAAATAAGAGTTTGTTCCTTGTTTTAATTAGGGATCATATACATATATATATATATATATATATATATTATATTTTCATGAAACCCTTTTGTCGCGCGAGTACCTCCTTCCAAGGTTCCACCTCGTAAAATCGAAATTAAATAAGCCAAAATTAGACGCGTGACGTGACTTCTTATTCATAAATCAGAAGTGGGTAAGAAGGAAGGGATTAATTAATAAGAGGAAATGGGAATGATGAAGAGGGAGTAAATTAAAATTAATTAACAAGGGAGAGAACTGAAAAGTGGGGAATTTGGATTCCTTTCTGACTTTTTCATTTTCACCTTTGCTTTCTTAGTACGACAAGCATTTTGGACTTTGGAGAGAAAAAATGATCGGCAATTTGGGGGACTGGGCCCGGGTCGGGTGGGGCCCCGGGAATTTTCTTTTTTCATCTACCTTCCCCCGGCCGCATATAATATATCCATTTCTTCCATCGTTAGTGCTTCTTCTTCCACGACTCACCGTGTCTCCTCTCCTAGTCTGGAATCTGGATTGACCAAATTCAATTCATACAAATTAATTAAAATCTCTTTTCTCATACTCTATTTAGGGATAGCATATGAATAATAATAATTGATAGCACGACCACCCAAGTTCTAATAATATGTTTAAAAGGAATATTTTTTAAAAAAATTTATTTAGTTTTCCTATTTAGGAAGGAAGGAATATAATTTTGTGGTCTTCTCTTGGCGTATTATATATAGACTCAAACTTAAAGACTTCCCGCAGCTATGAGACTATCACCCAGGACTCAAATTTAGCAGTATTATCAATATCAAACTGAATCAATCAACCCATTTGACATGAAATACAAACCGAAACTAAAATATATATTTTTTTAAATTTTTTGTTGAATATTTGATGACTAATTTAATTGGGTTGAAACTCCAAAATGCAAGATTTATATATGGAAGATTAAAATTACAAGAAATATATATACATATAAGTATGCACCAAAATGTGAACGACCTAAATGCAACGAGCCCAAAACGCCCACCAATACAGTATTCGATCGTCGTGGGTAGGCTTTGTCGATTTTCAAAGCCATTCGTTGTAGCCCATTCGCGTCACTACGTCATCGATACAGTCAACGCCCGAGTCAGCGAGAAGTCGCCGCGTCAGCAATAGTCACGTAGCCATGTCACGATGCCACTCAACTCAGTAGTTAAAAGTCTGGTCGCCAACTATGGAAACCAAGAAAAGACACTGCGATCCTCATTTGAGGGATCCAACAAAGGAATTCCTGGTCCTCCTCCCATCTCAGCAACTACAGCAAAAAGGGGATTGTGATCCCCATTCCAAGGATTGACCCTCAACAACTGCACAGAGTCGGCTACAAATAGCCAGAAAAGCTCTGCCACAAGGGTTCGAAAATCCTTCATCAAGAAACTCTTACACGATCACCGGCAATGTCAACAAGTCGATACACGCGGAACAGAAATACTTTCGTCCGACCGACCAAAGCCGTCATCGTTCGTGAACACTCGTTACAGAACTTGGATTTCGTCGTCAACTCGCCAGAAGCTTAAACTTCATCAAATTTACACAGAGATCGAATTAGAGGAATAGGAGATTGTCCTGGCATTCCTTGATATTCAACACAAATATTCTGTTATAAATCGATTTACGTACTCTCTCTGTCGCGCCTCTTCACGGACCGGTGGATTTTCGGTCAAACAATATATATCTAATAAAATTTATAAATATTACTCGAAATTAAATATTAAGAAACAAAATTGAAATCATATCCCTGGAAGGATAAAACAAGGGTAGAGCTTGCATTCTCTCGCACCATCCCATTTGACACGTACTGTAAGTCTCCACAAATGGAATCTAGCCAAGTGTAACCCAAAAAAGACAGAAAAATCATGATTAGTCAAGAGATTAAGATGAATTGAACAGGTTTTGGAGCAAACACAACAATAATGACTGGGTCACACCGGAACAAAAGAAGAAGCAAAAAGAAAAAAAAGGCAAAAGAAGAAGGAAAAAGAAAAGGAAAGCGCGCGCGTTGAGAAGAAAATGTTCGAGAGACAGATCATGGAGAGGACCCTTCAACGGTTTTCATTTGGCTCAGAGTTAAATTAATTTGTAATAACTGAAATCATATCTTCCTCTTGTCTCTCCTTGCCGACACATCTCTCTCTCTCTCTCTAAGGCAAGAGAAGAAGTGTGGTCGATCTTGTATGGGATTTATGTGGGGAAAGAAAGAAGAAAAAGGTGGTGATATGGAGATGGTACCAACGATGGACAAGAAATTAAAAAGGGTTGTTAAAACGTTGTATCAGGATTCAGGGCCACTTCCCACTTCCTCACTGTTGTTATATCTAATTTGTTGCAATTGGATATTATTGCTTCATGTCATGCCTCTCCTACAATGACAAATATTGAAGTACTATATATCTAGTAGCTTTTACTTATAGTTCTTTGGCTAAATTATAGTTTAGTAGCAATTTATCGGATAAAAAAGGCCAATATTTGCCTC
Source organism: Aristolochia fimbriata (assembly GCA_019845555.1). Taxonomy (NCBI): domain Eukaryota; kingdom Viridiplantae; phylum Streptophyta; class Magnoliopsida; order Piperales; family Aristolochiaceae; genus Aristolochia; species Aristolochia fimbriata. Next base: position 24,993,750 of record CM034083.1, read on the forward strand.
TTTTTTTTTTTTTTTTTTGGATTTTGTTGGGGTTACTTGAGTATATATATATATATACATTGGGTTGTTTGAACTATGAACCAATGGGTAGAGTTTGGATTCACAAGAATCAAAGCGATTGGAGAGAGAAAATAATCTACAATATTAAACAGGTTTAAACATAATGAAATCAGCGAGCATTAGAATGGCAAATCTGTAGTTTTCAATGTTGAAAGCATTAAATTATACTAGAAAACACTGGTTTTTTCTTTAGAAAAAAGATTATGTTTGTTTGATAATTACTAATTAGGGTGATAAATAATGGCATACGGACACGACCTAATCCATCTCGCTCTGTGACGTTGGTCCATGATCGTATTCAATTATTCATGCAATGAATTCTAGGCCTCGGGTTTGAAAAGTAAGCCTGGGTTTTAATTTTCCTTGAAAGTGCAAAAGGAAGCAGTTAATGGAAATCGGAAATTTCTTCAGACCCAGACTCTCCAGAGTGGAGAGAGTTGAGAGAGAGAGAGAGAAGTGAGAGAGAGAGAGAGGTACCACGAGGATGGTCATGGGATAAAAAAAACGAGGAAAAATAAGCCTCATTTCTTTTCTTTTTTTTAAAATTTTTTTTTTTTACGTCTGGGCTTCTGCAGAGCGTAAGGCCTTGAGGAGAAAGATGCGCTCCGCTGCGGCTTTTCAGTTCTACTACTACGTACGTACTCTTGAATTGATTTCAATGATCGGAAGGAATCACGAATCTCTTCTGTTAATGCAAATGGGTTTTAAAAACCCGAACGGGTTTGAACAGGCCATTCAGGCTTTTAAAACCCGTTCTGTTTTTCACGGGTTCGGGTTCTGGTTTTAAAACCCATTTATTTTTTCACGGTTTTGGGTTTTGGTTTTAAAACCCGTTTAGTTTTTCTCGGGTTTTGGTTTTAAAACCTGTTCGGGTTTTCACGGGTTCAGGTTCTGGTTTTAAAAACTATTCACAAGTTCGAGTTACATATGTCAGGTCAATTTAATTATAGACTTAAACGTAAAAAAATTCCACCGAGGTTTGTATAATTGTATATAGGTTTGCAGAATTATAAATATTTATGAGTTGAAATGTACTATGATTATTTGTAAATGTATAAGTCCACATACGTCACTTTGTGAGAGTGTGTATGTATGGGGCCTTCACGCTTCACAATAATCATATATGTATTTGAGACCTCCAGCAGTAATGACCCAAAATAAGACCACTTGAGCTATTACTCAGGGCTCTTCGGTTTGGTTTTTAAAACACTTAATGTTAAGTAATTTTTCTTTTTTGTATTTGTGCTAATTTATTGATGCAATTTGTTTAGTTCAATTGCAAGAACAATCACAAAGAGGGCTAAATTCCCATTATTTGTAAATGTGGTGTGAAGTAAGGACAATTTATGAAATGTTTTTAAACTGCAAAAACCAGGTACTTGTAACATTACCTGCATCATTTTTTATCGCAAATCATAGTCACCAAAGAAAAACTAGGCAGTTTCTTCTTCCTTAGTGTTTGTTTTCCTTGTTTAACAGGATTTGGACTACTAAAGAAGTGCGACAAGATAAACATTTTGTGTAGTTCATAGTCATTATTTTGATGTACATTTTGACAAAAATCTACACTACAATTGTTTTTTTTTTTTGTAAATTTTGATGAAATATTAGATTTTTTTTTTTTTTTTTTTTATGTAGATTATGTAGTATTGAACTGCATTTATTTAATGTAAAACATTTTATGTATGTGGATGTTTATATTATATAGCAGTTAGATTCTATACTTTTTGTTGTATTTATCTTAAATAGATATTTTTGTGGATTTAATATATGCATAAAATTAATTTCACGCGCGGTAATCTACTCGCTCTATTCTACAATTCAACGAAATCCTTAGTTATTATATAAAGACTCTCGTCTTGGAAACCTGCATTTCACATGCATGAACAGGAAGAAACGATAAGACAAGTACATATTTCTTAATTATTCAGTTTTATTATGTGAAAATTACTTGAAATAGAGAAAGAGGAGCCCGGATCCGCTGGCCAAAATGCAGCGTGGACAAAGCGAATCACGGGACGCCACGATACAAAATTACCTATGTAGGGCTGACCTACGCTGCATTGAGCGCAAATGAGAGAGAGCAAATGAGAGAGAGTAAATGAGAGAGAGTAAATGAGAGAGAGCAAATAAGAGAGAGCAAATAAGAGAGAGCAAATAAGAGAGAGAGTAAATGACACAGCAAATGAAAGAGAGAGAGGAAATGAGAGAGGGAGAGCAATAGAAGAGAGAGAGAGAGCAAAAGAGAGAGAGCGAGCGAGCAAAAGAGAGATACAAAGCGGAAAATCCGAAGGGGAGAAAAGAATATCCGAGTGAGCGGAAAAACTGAAAAGAGAGTCGAGGTAACGCAGAATCCCGGGAGACGAAGCGATGCTAAATCGAATGAGACTTCAATCGATGCGGAGAGAGCGAGGGGGAAAAAAGCTAGAAAGCGGAAAAACCGAGAGAGAGAGAGAACAGAAAATCCGAGAGAACAGAAAAACCCATTAAGGATAAAATCTGTGGGTTGAGCGATACGAGGCCTCCATTAAATGGAGCTGACGGGAAGTACTGGAAAAAAGTAAAGGCGAGTCAAAATGGGGACAAAAAAAATGTTCAGATGACATGCTGGATTGGGAGCATTAGAAGACACTCGATCTCCATGTCTCTACTCGTCTATATAATATACCCTCCTTCAGCAAACCTTATGAGAATGTCAGTTAGCTAGGGAGAAATCAGCAATGGCTGACAGTACTAATATTTTAGGTCTGAGAGACGAAGAAAACCCACAGGGTGAAAGCAAAATTCTGGCTTGCTCTACTAATCCTAGGTAAAGCTTAACTTTAGTTCTGTTTAATTTCTTGTTGTTCTTCTTTTCTAATCTGGTAGTTAATTCTCTGGTTCTGATTTAATCTGTGGCCAAATTTCATGACTAATTAAGTACTGATCAGTACTTCTTCTTCTTCGTCTTCCTTGTTTGTTTCAGATTTGAAGCAGAGAAGACAGAAGATCAGAAGAGCAAAGGCTCGGCTACATTCGGTCAATTGATCTCTGAAAGACTGGGTTTGGATGAGCTTTCTTCTCCCTCGGTGGGTACTTAGATATTAATTTCTCTGCCCTCCTGAAACAAACTTCTCCAGCTTTATGCATGGGCGTTCCCACAACGTGGCGACGCTCAGTACTGTTTTATCTGACCACAAAATTCTTCTGGCCCAGGTATGGCGAGCTTCAGTGGCAGAGGTTGTCGGCACGGCGGTCCTGGTCTTCCTCGTCGACACCATCGTTATCTCCTCCTTCCAAACAGACACAAAGACCCCCAACCTCCTCATCTCCTTCTCCGTCTTCCTCATCGCCACCATACTCATCCTAGCAACGGCTCCCATCTCCGGCGGCCACATAAACCCGATCATCACCTTCACGGCCGCCCTCTTCGGCCTCATCTCCCCGGTCCGCGCCGCCGTCTACATCCTCGCGCAGTGCTTCGGAGCAGTCCTGGGCGCCTTAGGCCTCAACGTCGTGGTGCGCCATTCCATCGAAGAGGCCTACCTCCTAGGCGGGTGCACCCTCAGGGTTGTGGTGGCCCCACACGGCCCGTCCGTGGGGGTCGAAACGGGTCAAGGCCTCTGGCTCGAGCTCATCTGCACCTTCATCTTCCTCTACGCCTCCATATGGATCGCGTTCGACGGCAGGCAAGCTCAGGCCCACGGCCCGGTAATCGTGTGCTCCATCGTCGGCGCCGTGCTGGGCATCCTGGTCTTCATCTCCATAACGGTCACGAACCAGAAGGGTTACTCGGGTGCCGGGTTGAACCCGGCGAGGTGCATTGGGCCCGCACTCGTACGTGGGGGCCACTTATGGGACGACCATTGGGTGTACTGGGTGGGGCCGGCCATCGCCTGCGTGATCTTCTATCTCTTCATCAAGGTCAGTCCGCAGCAGCATTTTCAGCCAGACAATGACTTCAAGTACGATTTCCTCACTACGTTGAAGGTCCTGATCATGTCGTCCAAATCCCGCGGGTCTTCTTCCATTTAGGCTAGCTACTAACATGCAGGTTTAGCTTGTGTGCGCAAGATGTACATTGATTTACAAACATTAAAAACCTAAATACCCCTTATTTACAGTACATCAGGAGTTTAAAACATAAATACCCAAAATGAGACTGGTAAGTGACTTGGTATGTAAATAAGCAATTTGGTCCTCGAAGGTATGAGTACCAGCAACACAGTGATGCCGAACAAAGTGACCATCAACTTTAATATGTTTGGTCTGCTCATGAAATACATCATTGTGAACAATTTGAATAACAAGCTTAATTATTGTCACAATGAATCGGAGAAGGGGAATCCAAGAAAACACACATATCACATAACCATCGAAGTTAAATAATTTCAAGTAATGTTAGTTAGAGCACGACACTTATCCTTTGTACAGGAGCGAGAGACAGTAAACTGCTTCTTATTACACCATTAAATCACAAAATGCCCTGAGAAAATGAAGTAACTGGTCGTAGAGCTACAATATATGAAATCAACAGCCCAATCAGCATCTGAATAAGCAGTGAGATGAACTGTGAAGTAGATGAAAGGAGTCCAAGTCGTGTTGCCAAAAACTTGTTGATGCATGATGGCAATGTTGTTAGACCAACCTGAACATTGACTCATAAAAATGGTTGGGTCAGGTCAAAACGGTTTAAACTGACGGGTTAATCTGATTGAATCGTGCAGAGTCGCCGATGTCAGTATGACATCAGCACATAATTTAACCTAAACTATTATCGTCCCTGCCATCTCCCAGATAAGAAGCCCGCGGCTATGGCGCCCCCCTCCTCGCCAAATCCCCTCGATCCAAACCCTCTTCTAATCTCTCTCCTCTTCTCTCCTCTTTCTCCCTAGCAAACCCAACACGATGCACACATAGGGGTGGCACTGAACCGAGTCAGCTCGTGAACAGTTCGAGCTCGGCTCGGTAAAATCTTGTTTTGGCTCGTATTATTTCGAGCTCGAATCAAACTTGAGCCTTAGAGTAAGGCTCATTTAGTTAAATGAGCCAAACTTGAGCTTTAGGTAGTTTGACTAAGCCGGCTTATTTGTAATTTGAGTTATATATTTTTAAAATTGGGTGTAATATTTTAGCCTTTTAAAGAAGTGGGAGCTCAAGTTCTTTCAGCAATTTTATTTAGAATTATCTTATAATTAACTTTTTTTTTTGTTTTAGCATAATTGGGTATGTGATCGGCTTATAATCACTAATCTAGATTTATTATTGTAGATAAAATTGACTAGAATAATTAAAAAACTTGAATTAGCAGACCCGTTGGGCATGAGCTGGAGCTCGCATTGGGCTTTTATGGGCTGGAGCTCAACCTAGGCTCGACCTGGGCATGGGCAGGAGCTTGAGCTCGGGCTCAATTAGGGGATCGAGCCCACTTGAATCGAGCTCGAACTTATTCGAGTTGCTCAAACTCAAACTTGAGCACAGCCATGGGCTCGAGTCCAAGCTCGAGCCCGAGCTCAAGCTCTTGTATTATGGGCTAAGCCGAGCTCGAGCCATCATAGGTTCGGCTCGGCTCAGCTCAGCTCATTGCCAGCCCTACCCACACCTAATCTGATCATAAATTCGAGTCCACCCTCTGGTTAGGTTTAAAAAAAATACTTACAATAATTAAGCTCACATTAACTTAAATTTGCAAGTTTCAGTTTATATAGCTATGTTCCTCACCCTTGATTTTGAAATGCTCGCTTACTAATGATGAAGAACAAATCCATGATCATTTAGTAATTAGTACTAGACTAGTTTATCCAATGCAATCCTTGCATTGAATGCTTCATGTCATCCACCGGGATTTCCTTCGATCAGGCTTGGAATATTAATTGGTACATTTATGGAAGACTCATGGTACGTACTTCTTGATCAAAACATTTATTGGGTCATAAATATTTATAAATATTAAGGATTAGTGGATTACATTTTAAGCAATCAGATTACAAGACAATCACTACTTATATTCTTGGAAATTCAGATAATCAAGACCATGTTGCATATTGAAAGATATTAGTCCAGCAAATTCTTCAAACAACTCCTCTCATTATCTATCTGTGTGATCCTCCTCACATGCTCCTAGCTAAATGCTAACGGGGAGATTGTCTAACAAGACATTTATGGATAAATTATGTAAGCTAGCAACTTCATGCGCATGTACGCATCAGAATTAAGTATGTATATATATATATATATACTTATGATAATGTTTCACTGCCTACGGAAATCAATGTGAAGGGCTTTTTATCCATTAATCCCTAGTGCCTGTGGTATGTGCTATACGTGTGGCAACGTATGGCAGCTCTGGATTGTCATTTGGAGCCCAGATTCTGGGGGACCTGCTCCTCTCTATGTCTCCTTCTAGAAGTGGAAAAAATCTGGAACGATACGGGGCCACCATTAAATGGAGCTGACGGGAGGAAGTTGTTGAAAAAAAGTAAATGCCAGTCAAAATGGAAAACAAGAAAATTCAGACGAAACGCTGAATATATGGGTCACCCTGGCTCTCCTCGTCCAGATATAAAGACCTCCTTCAAACCTTATGAGAGTGTCAGTTAGCTAGTACTGGAAGGGAGACCCTCGCTAGGGAGAAATCAGCAATGGCTGACAGTACTAATTTCATGGGTCTGGGAGACGAAGAAAACCCACATGGTGGAAGCAAAGTGCTTCCTTGCCCTACTACACCAAAGTAAAGCCTTCACTTTAAATATTCTGTTTAATTATTTCTTTTTGTTCTCATGTTCTTGTTGTTAATATATATATTCTCTTCTTCTGCGTAAATCGATTTGTACGTGCCTAATTTATACTAATCAAGTATACTGATCAGTTCTTGTTCATCTTCTTCTTTCAGATTTGAAGCAGGGAGGAGAGAAGATGAGAAGAGCAAAGGCCCGGCCACATTCGGTCAATTGGTCTCTGAAAGACTTGGTTTGGATGAGCTTTCCTCTCCCTCGGTTTGTACTTGGATATTAACGCCCATCCATGCATGCATTGACTAAATTAATTTCTCTGCGCTGGATTTGTAACTATCTTCAGCTTTATTATGCATGGGCGTTTCCACTTTCCACAACGTGACGACGGTCAGTACTGTTTTTTCTGATCGCAAAATTCTTCTGATCACCCTGACAGGTATGGCGAGCTTCGGTGGCGGAGGTCGTGGGCACGGCTGTCCTCGTCTTCCTCATCGACACCACCGTCATCTCTTCCTTCCAGACAGACACCAACACCCCCAACCTCCTCATCTCCTTATCCGTCTTCCTCGTCGTCACCATACTCCTCCTCGCGACGGCGCCCATCTCCGGCGGACACATAAACCCGATCATCACCTTCGCCGCCGCCCTCTTCGGCCTCATCTCCCCCGTCCGCGCCGCCCTCTACATCCTCGCGCAGTGCTTCGGCGGAGTCCTCGGCGCCCTAGCCCTCAAGGCCGTCGTGCGCCACTCCATCGAGGAGGCCCACCTCCTCGGGGGGTCGAAACGGGTCAAGGCCTCTGGCTTGAGCTCATCTGCACCTTCATCTTCCTCTACGCCTCCATATGGCTCGCTTTCGACGGTAGACAGGCCCGGGCCCACGGCCCCGTCGTCGTGTGCTCCATCGTCGGCGCCGTCCTGGGCTTCCTGGTCTTCATCTCGATAACGGTCACGAACCAGAAGGGTTACTCCGGTGCCGGGTTGAACCCGGCGAGGTGCATTGGGCCCGCACTCGTTCGCGGGGGCTACCTATGGGACGACCATTGGGTGTACTGGGTGGGGCCGGGCATCGCCTGCGTGATCTTCTATCTCTTCATCAAGATCAGTCCTCCGCAGCATTTTCAGCCAGACCATGATTTCAAGTACGATTTCCTCACTACATTGAAGGTCCTCCTCATGTCGTCCAAGTCTCGCAAGTGATCTTTCTTCTATTTAGGCTACCGCAGCTTGGGTGCTTAGCCGTGCGCGCATGCAGCAGTACCAAAGGTATGGTGGACATCTATGAGACTATGACTTTGTCCAAATAATATACATATATTATGAATTCTAATGAACCTTGAGCGGTATTAATTTCAATAGTATTTCAACAGTATTTCAATAGATGATCTTTCATTTATCTAGTTAATCATTAATTTCGAATGTGTAATTAAGTTAAAATTAAAATAATTTGATGAATTCTAATGAACCTTGAACAGGACCATCTAATTAGATGCTAAACTTTTCATTATGAAACCCCATTATGATTCAGTGTTGTTAACAAGGGCGATCAAGTGACGTCGGAGACCTTCAATTCGTCCCGTTGATGTGTCTCGATGTTGTATAATGAAAGACACTTTGATGTTCAACGAGTACTTTTGTTTAATTAATATTTGATTATAATCAAATAATTAAGAATTAAAACTAACATTACTATTTCATTTGCTGAAACCTGAATTAACCTAGCTCAGTTGAAAATTAAATCTGTTTCTCCATCTCGACAACTGAGAGCCTCGAAGACCTCATCGTCCGCTAACTGGTGGCCTTATCGCAGCAGGATCCCCGGACTCCCATACAGAGTGCCGCAGGCATGAATCCCCAATCATGCGCAATTGCCCGAGCCCGGATCCGCTGGCCAAAATGCATTTTGGCCACGCTGCATTTTGGCCATTGATTTCCATTGTGGCTTGAGATGCCATGTTGTTGGAGTTGATTTTTCTTGCGGTGCTTTGGAGAAAGAGATGGAAGGTAGAGAGTATCCCACCAAGTGTGCTAGAACTTTAATTAGGTACAAGGGGCTGGTCTGCAAACTCTCTAGATGTTTCTTCAATTTGGTCTCCACGTGTCAATTTGCGCGATGACTGTTTGAGCGGCATGTCACAAACTCGTCATGAGCTTCTCTTTAAACGAGCTTGAATTTGTGGACTTGCCTTCACATTGAGCTTGACAAGGAATTTGTGCCCTCTATAGAGGGGTTGTGTTATGGGAAGTGTTAATGTAGTGGTAGGAAGACTGCTTGTTACTACATGAGAATTTTCACCATGAGCAACTATAGGAAATTTGAATGTGAGCGAGTTTTAACAACACTTTGTTCTTAGACAGCATTGACTCATTCTTTGTTCTTCGACTGCGGCCACTCGTTCCTCGTTCTTCAGTAAGGACAACTCATAGTTCTTTCTTTGGCAATGGCAACTCATCTTTCATTCTTCAGCAGCAACAATAACTCGTTCTTCGTTCTTTGACAATGGCAGCTCATTTTTTGTTCTTCGGCAGCGGCAACTCATTTTTTGTTCTTCGGCAACGGCAACTTGTTCTTCGTTTGTAATCTGCCACCGCTTCTGTTTTCCACTGCTTTTGATTTGCTGCCACCTTTGATGTCTTTTGAACTCTAGATGAGTTGGTATAGGTGAGAGGGGTGATTTAATTTTTCTCCCATGCGCCCTTGTAAATCTGATTGTCGGCCAATGGGTGATTGCCTTGTGTCTAGGGCGATTATTGTTTTCCCTATTTGCTCAAATCACGCCACTTGTCAGAGGCAAAGGCTAAGCCTCACCAGATTGCACCACATGTCTACTGGTTGAGTCAGCTTTGAGTGTGTCATCTGTCCAGCGTGGCAGTCTCCTATTGGTCAGTTGATGCCTAGGTGTTGCCATGTGTCACTTAGTCAATAATGATGTGTCTATCCTAATTGGGCTTTGATTGGATTAGGCTTGGATAGATTCATATTGACTTGAATTGGGCCTGATCGGGCTTAATTGTCTTGAATTGAAATTGATTTGATTTGAGTTGATCATGACCGTCAAAATAATGATGTGTCGATCCTAATTGTCTTGAATTGAAATTAATTGTCTTCTATCAATAAAAATCTGGTGAATGGTGATCCTAATTCCGACGTCTATCTAATTAATTAGAGTCAATCTTTTCCTACTTAATATATTGTTACCGACAATCTCTCGTTAATTAATTAGTCTTTGAAATTTTGAATGAATTAACGGCAATCTTCAATTACAAAGCTAGACTTACCAAGTGGAGAGATGAGAGAGGGACTATATATTAGTTAGAATTAGCCTTTTCTCTTTCACTTAGAAATATTGTAGAGGAAATAATATTGTTCAACATGATGATGGAGAGTTTTAGGCGAGTCCTGGTGGTTGTATCCTTGGCGGCCTTAGCCGTTGTGGTGATGCACTCTAAGAGCGTTAACGTTGTGGCCGCAGAAGATCCAGATTTACAAGTGATCCGAGACTTGTGCGGGAGGGCCAGGAACCCGGATTTCTGTTTCTCCATGTTATCATCCGATAAGAGGAGCAGAGGGATGAATTTCGGCGAACTCATCCGGCTCGCCATCGTTGTGAGCAACGAGAAAGGAAAAGAGGCCAAGAATCACATCCTGGACCTGCAGAAACAGACGACGGATCCGCTGGTGAAGAGGATCTTGAATTACTGCGGCAAGCAGTACGACGTCGGAGTTGTGCACGACACAGATAACGCACTCGTAAATTACAACAAAGGCGAGTACAGACTGGCCGCGATTTCTATCGGTGCGTGTGTGGCGACGGTAGACGAGTGTGCGAGCGCTTTCATGAGTCCGCCGAATCCCCCGTATGTAATGCGAGAGACGAACGAGTTCGTGGAAAAGAATTGCCTCGTAGCCCTTCAGCTGGTTAACTCAATCACAGAGAGTTAGATATCTATGGATATAATCAAAGCTTGATATTACTTTATATTAAACATACTACTTTTCATTCTTCGATCTGTAATAAGCAGCAGCGGAGCTTTCTCCAGCAGCATGCCTATCATATAAAATATAAAATAGATCTCCGTCGATTATTAATTTCATTCACTGGCATGCAATATATTTATCTGATCCTACTGTCTTAGGATCACTTTATATCCTCCGTAATTGCTTCCGGGAATCTCTGTTTTACAAACTTTTAATTAAGTATTATATATGGCAGCCACCTTTAACATTTAGGACCGAGATCTGCTTGTTCGGAGCTGACCGCACAACAAATACAAACTAGGATGGTCCAGTCCTTATTAGACTGATACTTATAAATAACCCAAACCGAAACCCAAAAAAAAATCAACCCAAAACTCATCTAATCAGAAATCATTAAATTTTGCCGGCCTCTCGTATCATTATCTTGGACAAGGTTCTTCTTCTCTTGACTGCTTCCTTCTACACTGATGGACGTGCCAACGCAGCTACGATATTCAGGGAATCCCTTTTGGAAACTTGCCACATCTGTTTTCTGGATTTTACTTCATTTTCCTTATTTTTGATTTTCTTTCTTACACTTTCTTTTTCTTTACTTCCTATTTTGTCAATACCTTGCTTCCTTTTTGTCAATACCTTTGCTTCCATTTTGTCAATACCTCTTCTTGTGGTTATCCCTTCGACTACTTCACTGCCTTCTTTTCATCTCCCAAGAACCGCAGATCTACCTCACCATACTCAAGTTCCTCTTTCCCTCGACCCATGACCACCTTGGCTTCCAAAGGCAAAACTTCTTCCAAAGGCAAAACTTCAATTTTCTTTTTTTCTTAAAATTCCCTAACTATAGCTTTCAGCTGTGATTTTTCTTAAAATTCTCTTACTCAAGCATCAGGCAAGTTTTGTTTTACTATAGCCTTAAACCATAAATTTTCTTAAAATTCCATACCAATAACCTTTTGTCATAAACTTTCTTCAAATACCCTTAATATAGCCTTGTACAATGAATTTCTTCAAATTTTCTTACTATAACCTTAAGTCATTTTTTTGTAAAAATTACTTTACTATAGCCTTCAACCATGATTTCTATTCAAATTTTTTTACTGTAGCCTTAAGTCATTTTTTTGTCAAAATTCCTTTACTATAGCCTTTAACCATGATTTCTCTTCAAATTCCTTACGACAACCTTTTTCCATGATTTTTGTTTCAATTGTTTTACTATAGTCTTGAACCACCATTTTCTTCAAATTCTCTTACTACAGCTTCGAGCAATGATTTTACTTCAAAATCCCTTACTATAGTCTTCAATTTAGAAATTTTATATAATTTCCTAACTATTACCTTCAACTCTGATTTTTTAAAAATTTTCTCACAACAACATTTAGCCATTATTTTCTTTAAATTCAATTACAATATCCTTTAACCATGAGTTTTCCTAAAATTCCACAGGAATTATTTTATTTTAATTCTCTAACTATACCCTTAAACCATTATTTTTCCAAAATTTTCTTACTATAGCCTTTGGCCATGATTTTTCTTCAAATTCCCTAACTCTAGCCTTATGCCATGAATATCTTCAAATTCTCTTACTATAGCCTTTAATCATAATTTTTGTAAGTCCCTTACTATAGCCTTCAACTATTATTTTCCTTCAAATTCTTTTACTCTAGCCTTTTTCCAAGACTTCTTAAAAATTCCCTTACTATATCCTTCAACCATAGTTTTCTTAAAATTCTTTTACCATAGCCTTCAACCATGAGTTTTGCTCAAACTCCCTTACTATAGCCTTAAGTTTAGATTTTTTTCTTATAATTCCCTTACTATAGCCTTCAACTGTAATTTTTCGTAAAATTCTCTTTCTCAAGCATCACACAAGTTTTCTTATTTAAAATATTTTACTATATCCTTAAACCATGAATTTTCTTCAAATACCAATAATATAGCCTTGTACCATGTATTTCTTTGAATTCTCTTACTATAGCCTTAAGTCATTTTTTTGTCAAAATTCCTTTACTATACTCTTCAACCATGATTTCTCTTCAAATTCCTTACGATACCCTTTTCCCATGATTTTTGTTTCAATTGCTTTACTATAGCTTTGAATCACCAATTTCTTCAGATTCTCTCACAATAGCTTCTAGCGATGATTTTATTTCAAATTTCCTTACTATAGTTTTCAATTTGGATTTTTTATATAATTTTCTAACTGTAGCCTTCAGCTATGATTTTTTAAAAATTCTCTCACTCCAACATTCAGCCATTATTTTCTTTAAATTCCATTACAATAGCCTTTAACCATGAGTTTTCCTAAAATTCCCTTGGAATTATTTTCTTTAAATTCTCTAACTATAGCCTTAAACCATGATTTTTCTTCAAATTCCCAAACTCAAGCCTTATTCTACGAATATCTTCAAATTCTCTTTCTATAGCCTTTAGTCATAATTTTTGTCTAAAGTCCCTTACTATAGCCTTCAACTATTATTTTCCTTCAAATTCTCTTACTCTAGCCTTTTTCCTTCATTTTTTTAAAATTCTCTTACTATAGCCTTCAACCATAGTTTTCTTAAAATTATTTTACCATAGCCTTCAGCCATGAGTTTTTCTTAAATTCCCTTACTATAGCCTTCAGTTTTGATTTTTTTTTTAAATTCCCTTACTATAGCCTTCACCTGCGATTTTTCTTAAAATTCTCTTACTCAAGCATCAGACAACTTTTCTTATTTAAAATATTTTACTATAGCCTTAAACCATGAATTTTATTAAAATTCCCTGCCAATAGCCTTTAGTCATTATTTTTATTCAAATAGCCTTAATATAGCCTCGTACCATAAATTTCTTAAAATTCTCTTACTATAGCCTTGAGAAATTTTTTTATCAAAATTCCTTTACAATAGCCTTCAACCATGATTTCTCTTCAAATTTCTTACGATAATCTTTTGCCATGATTTTTATTTCAGTTGTTTTACTATAGCCTTGAACCACCATTTTCTTCAAATTCTCTTACTATAGCTTCCAACAATGATAATACTTCAAAATCTCTAACTAAAGTGTTCAATTTGGAAGTTTCATATAATTTCCTAACTATTGCCTTCAGCTCTGATTTTTTAAAAATGCTCTCACTACAACATTCAACCATTATTTTCTTTAATTTCCATTTACAATAGCCTTTAACCATGTGTTTTTATAAAATTCCCCAGGAATTATTTTCTTTCAATTCTCTAACTATACCCTTAAACCATGATTTTTTAAAAAAATTTCTTACTAAAACCGTCAGCTATGATTTTTTTTCAAATTCCCTAACTCTAGCCTTACGCCACGAATATCTTCAAAATCTCTTAATATTGCCTTTAGTCATAATTTTTGTGAAAAGTCCCTTACTAGAGCCTTCAACTATTATTTTCCATCAAATTCTCATACTCTAGCATTTTTCCATGACTTTTTTAAAATTCCCTTACTATTGCCTTACACCATAGTTTTCTTAAAATTTTTTTACCATAGCCTTCACCCAAGAGTTTTGCTAAAATTCCCTTACTATTGTCTTCAGTTTTGATTTTTTTCTAAAATTCCCTTACTATAGCCTTCAACTATGATTTTTCTTAAAATTCTCTTACTCAAGCATCAGACAACTTTTCTTATTTAAAATGTCTTACTGTTGCCTTAAACCATGAATTTTCTTAAAATTCCTTGCCAATAACCTTTTGTCATTATCTTTCTTCAAAAACCCTTTATATAGCCTTGTACCGTGAATTTCTTCAAATTTTTTTACTATAGCCTTAAGTCATTTTTGTGTCAAATTCCTTTACTATAACCTTCAACCATGATTTCTCTTCAAATTCATTACGACAGCCTTTTTCCATGATTTTTTTTTCAATTATTTTACTATAGTCTCGAACCACTGTTTTCTTCAAATTCTCTTACTATAGCTTCGAGCTATGATTTTACTTCAAAATCCCTTACTATAGTATTCAATTTGGAATTTTTATATAATTTCCTAACTATTGCCTTCATCTCTAATTTTTTAAAAATTTTCTCACGACAACTTTTTGCCTTTATTTTTGTTAAATTCCATTACAATAGCCTTTAACCATGAGTTTTCCTAAAATTCCCTTGGAATTATTTTCTTTAAATTCTCTAACTATAGCCTTCTACCATGATTTTTCTTCAAATTTCCTAACTCTAGCCTTTAGCCACGAGTATCTTCAAATTCCCTAACTCTAGCCTTTAGATATAATATTTGTCAAAAGTCCCTTACTATAGCCTTCAACTATTATTTTCCTTTAAATTATCTTACTCTATCCTTTTTCCATGACTTTTTTGAAATTCCCTGACAATAGCCTTTAACCATAGTTTTCTTAAAATTCTTTTACCATAGCCTTCCGCCATGAGTTTTGCTCAAATTCCCTTACTAGAGCCTTTAGTATTGATTTTTTCTTAAAATTCCCTTACTCTAGCCTTCAGCTGTGGTTTTTCTTAAAATTCTCTTACTCAAGCTTCAGACAAGTTTTCATATTTAAAATGTTTTACAGTTCCCTTAAACCAAGAATTTTCATAAAATTCCCTGCCAATAGCCTTCAATCATTATTTTTCTTCAAATACCCATAATATAGCCTCGTACCTTGTATTTCTTCAAATTCTTTTACTATAGCCTTACGTCATTTTTTTCTCAAAATTCCTTTGCTATAGCCTTCAACCATGATTTCTCTTCAAATTTCTTTAGACAGATTTTTCCCATCATTTTTGTTTCTATTGCTTTACTATAGCCTTGAATCACCATTTTCTTCAGAGTCTCTTACTATAGCTTCCAACGATGATTTTACTTCAAATTCCCTTACTATAGTCTTTAATTTGGATTTTTCATATAATTTTCTAACAATAGCCTTCAGTTCTGATGTTTTAAAAATTCTCTCACTACAACATTCAACCATTATTTTCTTTAAATTCCATGACATTAGCCTTTAACCATGAGTTTTTCTAAAATTCCCCAGGAATTATTTTCTTTAAATTCTCTAACTATAGCCTTAAACCATGATTTTTCCAAAAAATTTCTTACTAAAGCCTTCAACCATGTTTTTTCTTCAAATTCCCTAACTCTAGCCTAATGACACGAAGATCTTCAAATTCTCTTTCTATAGCCTTTAGTCATTCTTTTTGTCTAAAGTCCCTTACTAAAGCCTTCAACTATTATTTTCCTTCAAATTCTCTTACTCTAGCCTCTTTCCATGACTTTTTTAAAATTCCCTTACTATAGCCTTCAACCATAGTTTTATTAAAATTCTTTTACCATAGCCTTAAGCCATGAGTTTTACTCAAATTTCCTTACTATAGCCTTCAGTTTTGATTTTTTTCTTAAAATTTCCTTACTATAGCCTTCAGCTGCGATTTTTCTTAAAATTCTCTTACTCAAGTCACAAACAAGTTTTCTTATTTAAACCATGAATTTTCATAAAATTCCCTGCCAATAGCCTTCAGTCATTATTTGTCCTCAAAAAGCCTTCATATAGCCATGTGCCTTGAATTTCTTCAATTTTTATTACTATAGCCTTAAGTCATTTTTTGGTCAAAATTCCTTTACTATAGCCTTCAACCATGATTTCTCTTCAAATTCCTTATGACAACCTTTTGCCATGATTTTTGTTTCAATTGTTTTACTATAGTCTTGAACCACCATTTTCTTCAAATTCTCTTGCTATAGCTTCCTGCAATAATTTTACTATAAAATCCCTTACTATAGTCTCCAATTTGGAATTTTCATACAATTTCCAAACTATTGCCTTCAGCTCTAATTTTTTAAAAATTCTCTCACTACAACATTTGGTCATTATTTTCTTTAAATTCCATTACAATAGCCTTTAATTATGAGTTTTCTTAAAATTCCTCTGGAATTATTTTCTTTAAATTCTCTAACCATACCCTTAAACCATGTATTCCAAAACTTCTCTCACTATAGCCTTGTGCAATGATTTTTCTTCAAATTCCCCAACTCTAGCCTTAATCCACGAATATCTTCAAATTCTCTTACTGTAGCCTTTAGTCATAATTTTTGTCAAAAGTCCTTTACTATAGCCTTGAACTATTATTTTCCTTCAAATTCTCTTACTGTAGCCTTTTTCCAAGACTTTTTTAAAATTCCCTTACTACAGCCTTCAACCATAGTTTTCTTAGTATTCTTTTACCATAACCTTCAAACATGAGTTTTCCTCAAATTCCTTTACTATTGCTTTCAATTTTTATTTTTTTCTTAAAATTCTTTTACTACAGCCTTCAGCTGTGATTTTTCTTAAAATTCTCCTACTAAAGCATCAAACAAGTTTTCTTATTAAAAAAGTTTTACTATAGCATTAAACCATGAATTTTCTTAAAATTCCTTGCCAATAGCCTTCAATCATTATCTTTCTTCAAATACCTTTAATATAGCCTCGTTCCATGAATTTCTTCAAATTCTCTTACTATAGCCTTTAGTCATTTTTTTCTCAAAATTTCTTTTCTATAGCCTTCAACCATTCTCTTCAAATTCCTTACCACAGCCTTTTCCCATGATTTTTGTTTCAATTATTTTACTATAGCCTTGAATCACCATTTTCTTCAAAGTCTCTTACTATTGCTTCCAACGATGATTGTACTTTAAATTCCCTTACTATAGTCTTCAATTTGGATTTTTCATATAATTTTCTAATAATAGCCTTCTGCTCTGATTTTTTAAAAATTCTCTCTCTACAACATTCAGCCATTATTTTCTTTAAATTCCATTACAATAGCCTTTAACCTTGAGTTTTCCAAAAATTCCCCAAAAATTATTTTCTTTAAATTATCTAACTATAGCCTTAAACAATGATTTTTCCAAAAATTTTCTTACTAAAACCTTCAGCCATGATTTTTCTTCAAATTCCCTAACTCTAGCCTAATGACACCAATATCTTAAAATTCTCTTTCTATAGCCTTTAGTCATAATTTTTGTCTAAAGTCCCTTACTATAGCCTTCAACTATTATTTTCCTTCAAATTCTCTTACTCTAGCCTTTTTCTATGATTTTTTTAAAATTCCTTAACTATAGCCTTCAACCATAGTTTTCTTAAAATTCTTTTACCATTGCCTTAAGTTATGAGTCTTGCTCAAATTTCCTTACTATAGCCTTCAGTTTTGATTTTTTTCTTAAAATTCCCTTACTATAGCCTTGAACTGCGATTTTTCTTAAAATTCTCTTGCTCAAGACATAGATAGATTCTCTTATTTAAAATGTTTTACTATAGCCTTAAACCATGAACTTTCTTAAAATTCAAGCCTTCAGTCATTATTTGTCTTCATATAGCCTTCATATAGCCTTGTACCATGAATTTCTTCAAATTTTCTTACAATAGCCTTAAGTCATTTTTAGGTGAAAATTCCTTAACTATAGCCTTCAACCATGATTTCTCTTCAAATTCCTTTCGACAACCTTTTGCCATGATTTTTGTTTCAATTGTATTACTATAGTCTTGAACCACCATTTTCTTCAAATTATCTTACTATAGCTTCTTGCAATGATTTTACTTTAAAATCCCTTACTATAGTCTTCAATTTGGAATTTTCATACAATTTCCAAACTATTGCCTTCAGCTCTGATTTTTTAAAAATTCTCTCAATTCGACATTCAACCATTATTTTCTTTAAATTCCACTACAATAGCCTTTAACGACGAGTTTTCTTAAAATTCCCCTGGAATTATTTTCTTTAAATTCTCTAACTATACCCTTAAACCATGATTTTTCCAAAAATTCTCTTACTATAGACTTATGCAATGATTTTTCTTCAAATTTCCTAACTCTAGCCTTATGCCACGAATATGTTCAAATTCTCTTACTGTAGCCTTTAGTCATAATTTTTATCAAAAGTCGCTTACTATAGCCTTCAAAATTATTTTCCTTCAAATTATCTTTCTCTAGCCTTTTTCCATGACATTTTTAAAATTCCTTTACTACAGCCTTACCGCATAGTTTTCTTAAAATTCTTTTACCATAACCTTCAACCATGAGTTTTGCTCAAATTCTCTTACTTTTGCCTTCCACTGTGATTTTTCTTAAAATTCTCTTACTTAAGCATCTAACAACTTTTCTTATTTAAAATGTTTTACTATAGCCTTAAACCTTGAGTTTTCTTAAAATTCCCTGCCAATAGACTTTAGTCATTATTTTTCTTCAAATACCTTTAATATAGCCTCGTACCATGAATTTCTTCAAATTCTCTTGCTATTGTCTTTAGTCTTTTTTTTTGTCAAAATTCCTATCCAATAGCCTTCAACCATGATTTCTCTTAAAATTTCTTACAACAACGTTTTTCCATGAATTTTGTTTCAATTGTTTTACTATAGCCTTGAACCACCATTTTCTTCAAATTCTCATACTATAGCTTCCAGGACTGATTTTACTTCAAAATCCCTTACTATAGTCTTAAATTTGGATTTTTCATATAATTTCCTAACTATTGCCTTCAGCTCTTTTTTTTTAAAAATTCTCTCACAACAACATTCAGCCATTATTTTCTTCAAATTACATTACAATAGCCTTAAACCATAAGTTTTCTAAAAATTCCCTAGGAATTATTTTATTTAAATTCCCTAACAATAGCCTTAAACCATGATTTTTCCAAAATTTTCTTACTATGGCCTTCTGCCATGATTTTTCTTCAAATTCCTTAACTCTAGCCTTATGCCACGAATATTTTCAAATTCCCTTACCATTGCCTTTAGACATAATATTAGTCAAAAGTCCCTTACTATAGCCTTCAACTATTATTTTCCTTCAAATTCTCTTACTCTATCCTTTTTCCATGACTTTTTTGAAATTCCCTGACTATAGCCTTTAACCATAGTTTTCTTAAAATTCTTTTACCATAGCCTTAAGCCATGAGTTTTGCTCAAATTCCCTTACTATAGCCTTTAGTATTGATTTTTTCTTAAAATTCCCTTACTCTAGCCTTCAGCTGTGATTTTGCTTAAAATTCTCTTACTCAAGCTTCAGACAAGTTTTCTTATTTAAAATGTTTTACTGTTGCCTTAAACCAAGAATTTTCATAAAATTCCCTGCCAATAGCCTTCAATTATTATTTTTCTTCAAATACCCATAATATAGCCTCGTACCATGTATTTCTTCAAATTCTTATACGACAGCCTTTTCCCATCATTTTTGTGTCTATCGCTTTTCATAGCCTTGAATCACCATTTTCTTCAGAGACTGTTACTATAGCTTCCAGCGATGATTTTACTTCAAATTCATTTACTATAGTCTTCAATTTGGATTTTTCGTATAATTTTCTAACAATAGCCTTCAGCTCTGATGTTTTAAAAATTCTCTCACTACAACATTCAACCATTATTTTCTTTAAATTCCATGACATTAGCCTTTAACCTTGAGTTTTCCTAAAATTCCCCAGGAATTATTTTCTTTAAATTCTCTAACTATAGCCTTAAACCATGATTTTGCCAAAAAATTTCTTACTAAAGCATTCAGCCATGATTTTTCTTCAAATTCCCTAACTCTTGCCTAATGACACGAATATCTTCAAATTATCTTTCTACAGCCTTTAGTCATAATTTTTGTCTAAAGTCCCTTACTATAGCCTTCATCTACTATTTTCCTTCAAATTCTCTTACTCTAGCATTTTTCCTTTACTTTTTCAAAATTCCTTTACCAGAGCCTTCAACCATAGTTTTCTTAAAATTCTTTTACCTTAGCCTTAAGCCATGAGTTTTACTCAAATTTCCTAACTATGGCCTTCAATTTTGATTTTTTTCTTAAAGTTCCCTTACTATAGCCATCAGCTACGATTTTTCTTAAAATTCTCTTACTCAAGACACAGACAAGTTTTCTTATTTAAAATGTTTTACTATAGCCTTAAACCATGAATTTTCATAAAATTCCCTGCCAATAGCCTTTAGTCATTATTTGTCTTCAAAAAGACTTCATATAGCCTTGTACCATGAATTTCTTTAAATTTTCTTACAATAGCCTTAAGTTATTTTTTGGTCAAAATTCCTTTACTATAGTCTTCAACCATGATTTGTCTT
This sequence comes from Aristolochia fimbriata, assembly GCA_019845555.1. Taxonomy (NCBI): domain Eukaryota; kingdom Viridiplantae; phylum Streptophyta; class Magnoliopsida; order Piperales; family Aristolochiaceae; genus Aristolochia; species Aristolochia fimbriata. The sequence goes on from CM034083.1 coordinate 25,014,532, forward strand.
CAAATTCCTTACGACAGCCTTTTTCCATGATTTTTGTTTCAATTGTTTTACTATAGTCTTGAACCACCATTTTGTTCAAATTCTCTTACTATAACTTCCTGCAATGATTTTACTTCAAAATCCCTTACTATAGTCTTCAATTAAGAATTTTCTTAAAATTTCCAAACTATTGCCTTCAGTTCTAATTTTTAAAAATTCACACACTAGAAGATTCAACCATTATTTTATTTAAATTCCATTTCAATAGCCTTTAACCATGATTTTTCCAACAATGCTCTTACTATAGCCTTGAGCAATAATTTTGCTTCAAATTCCCTACCTCTAGCCTTATGCCACGAATATCTTCAAATTCTCTTACTGTAGCCTTTAGTCATAATTTTTGTCAAAAGTCTCTTACTATAGCCTTCAACTATTATTTTCCTTGAAATTCTCTTACTCTAGCCTTTTTTCATGACTTTTTTAAAATTTCCTTACTACAGCCTTCGACCATAGTTTTCTTAAAATTCTTTTACCATTGCCTTCAGTCTTGAGTTTTCATCAAATTCCCTTCCTATAGCTTTCAGTTTTAATTTATTTTTTTAAAATTCCCTTACGACAACCTTCAACTGTGATTTTTCTTAAAATTCTCCTACTAAAGCATCAAACAAGTTTTAATATAACCTTAAACCATTAATTTTCTTAAAATTCCTTGCTAATAGCCTTCAGTTATTATTTTTCTTCAAATACCCTTAATATAGCCTCGTACCATGAATTTCTAGAAATTCCTTTACAATAGCCTTCAACAATGATTTCTATTCAAATTTCTTACGACAGCCTTTCGCCATTATTTTTATTTCAATTGTTTTACTATAGCCTTAAAACACCATTTTCTTCAAATTCTCTTACTATAGCTTCCAACAATGATTTTTCTTTAAAATCCCTTACTATAGTGTTCAATTTGGAATTTTCATTTAATTTCGTAACTATTTCAGCTCCGATTCTTTAAAAATTGTCTCACTACAATATTCAACCATTATTTTCTTTCAATTCCATTACAATAGCCTTTAACCATGAGTTTTTGTAAAACTCCCCAGGAAATATTTTCTTTAAATTTTCTAACTATAACTTTAAACCATGATTTTTCTAATATTTTCTTACTAAAGCCTTCATCCATGATTTTTCTTCAAATTCCCTATCTCAAGCCTTATGCCACGAATATCTTCAAATTCTTCTTATATAGCCTTTAATCATAATTTTTGTCTAAAGTTCCTTAGCCTTCAACTATTATTTTCCTTCAAATTCTCTTACTCTGGCCTTTTTTCAAGACTTGTTTACAATTCCCTTACTATAGCCTTGAACCATAGTTTTCTTTAAATTCTTTTACCATAGCCTAGAGCCTTGAGTTTTGCTATAATTCCCTTACTATAGTGTTAAGTTTTCATTTTTCTCTTAAAATTCCCTCACTGTAGCCTTCAGCTGTGATTTTTCTTAAAATTCACTTACTCAAGCAACATGCATGTTTTCTTATTTAAAATGTTTTACTATAGCCTTAAACCATGAATTTTCTTAAATTCCTTGCCAATATAGCCTTCAGTCATTATTTGTCTTCAAATAGCCTTCATGTAGCCTTGTACCATGAATTTCTCCAAATTTTCTTACTACAGCCTTAAGTCATTTTTTAGTAAAAATTCCTTTACTATAGCCTTCAACCATGATTTCTCTTCAAATTCCATACGACAGCCTTTTGCCATTATTTTTGTTTCAATTGTTTGACTATAGCCTTGAACCACTTTTTCTTCAAATTGTCTTACTACAGCTTTGAGCAATGATTTTACTTCAAAATCCATTACTATAGTCTTCAATTTGGAATTTTTATATAATTTCCTGACATTTGCCTTTAGCTCTGATTTTTTAAAAATTTTTACATACAACATTTTGCCATTATTTTCTTTCAATTCTATAACAAAAGCCGTTAACCATGAGTTTTCCTAAAATTCTCTAGGAATTATTTTATTTAAATTCAATAACTATAGCCTTAAAGTATGATTTTTCCAAAATTTTCTTACGGTAGCCTTCAGCCATGATTTTTCTTCAAAATCCCTAACTCTTGCCTTCTGGCACGAATATCTTCAAATTCTCTTAATATAGCCTTTAGTCATGATTTTTGTCAAAAGTCTATTACTATAGCCTTCAACTATTATTTTCCTTCAAATTCTCTTACTCTAGTCCTTTTCCATGATTTTTTTAAAATCCCCTTACTATAGCCTTAAACCATATTTTATTATAGCCTTTAGTCATGAATTTTTTACTATAGCCTTTAACCATGAATTTTCTTAAAATTCCTTGCCAATACAGCTTTCATTCATTATTTGTCTTCAAATAGCCTTCATATAGCCTTTTACCATGAATTTCTTCAAATTTTCTTACTATAGCCTTAAGTCATTTTTTGGTCAAAATTCCTTTACTATAGCCTTCAACCATGATTTCTCTTCAAATTCCTTACGACAACCTTTTGCCATGATTTTTGTTTCAATTGTTTTACTATAGTCTTGAACCACCATTTTCATCAAATGCCCTTACTATAGCTTCCTGCAATGATTTTACTTTAAAATCCTTTACTATAGTCTTCAATTTGGAATTGTCAGACAATTTCCAAACTATTGCCTTCAGCTCTGATTTTTTAAAAATTCTCCCTCTACAACATTCAACCATTATTTTCTTTATTTTCCATTTACAATAGCCTTTAACCATGAATTTTCATAAAATTCCCCAGGAATTATTTTCTTTCAATTCTCCAACTATACCCTTAAACCATAATTTTTCCAAAAATTTTCTTACTAAAGCCTTCAACCATGATTTTTCATCAAATTCCCTAACTCTAGCTCTATGCCACGAATATCTTCAAAATCTCTTATTATAGCCTTTAGTCATAATTTTTGTCAAAAGTCCCTTACAAGAGCCTTCAACTATTATTTTCCTTCAAATTCTCTTACTCTAGTCTTTTTCCATGACATTTTGAAAATTCCCTTACTAAAGCCTTCAACCATAGTTTTCTTAAAATTCTTTTACCAGTGCCTTCAGCCATGAGTTTTCCTCAAATTCCTTTACAATAGCTTTCAGTTTTGATTTTTTCTTAAAATTCCCTTACTACGGGATTTAGCTAGGATTTTTCTTAAAATTTTCCTACTCAAGCATCAAACTAGTTTTCTTATTTAAAATGTCTTAATATAGCCTTAAACCATGAATTTTCCTAAAATTATTTGCCAATAGCCTTCAATCATTATTTTTCTTCAAATACCCTATATACATCCTTGAACCATGAATTTTTTCAAATTTTTTTACAGTAGGGTTATGTCATTTTTTTGTAAAAATTTCGTTACTTAAGCCTTCAACCGTGGTTTCTCTTCAAATTCCTTACGACAGCCTTTTTCCATGATTTTTGTTTCAATTGTTTTACTATAGTCTTGAACCACCATTTTCTTCAAATTCTTTTACTATTGCTTCGAGCAATGATTTTACTTAAAAATCCCTTACTATAGTATTCTATTTGGAATTTTTAAATAATTTCCAAACTATTGCCTTCAGCTTTGATTTTTTAAAAATTTTCTCACCACAACATTTAAACATTATTTTCTTTAAATTCCATTCCAATAGCCTTTAACCATGAGTTGACCTAAAATTCCAACAAAAATTATTTAATTTTAATTCTCTAACTATTGCCTTAAACCATGATTTTTCCAAAATTTTCATACTATACCCTTCTTCCATTATTTTTCTTCAAATTCCCTAACTCAAGCCTTATGCCATGAATATCTTGAAATTCTCTTAATATGGCCTTTAATTATAATTTTTGTCAAAAGTCCCTTACAATAGCCTTCAACTATTATTTTCCTTCAAATTCTCTTACTCTAGGCTTTTTTCATGAATTTTTTAAAATTCTCTTACAATTGCCTACAACCATAGTTTTCTTTAAATTCTTTTACCATAGCCTTCACCCTTGAGTTTTGCTCAAATTCCCTTACTATACCGTTAAGTTTTCATTTTTCTCTTAAAATTCCCTCACTGTAGCCTTCAGCGGTGATTTTTCTTAAAATTCTCTTACTCAAGCAACAAGCTACTTTTCTTATTTAAAATGTTTTACTATAGCCTTAAACCATGAATTTTCTTAAAATTCTTTGCCAATAACCTTTGGTCATTATTTTTCATCAAATACCCTTAATATACCATTGTACTATGAATTTCTTCAAATTTTCTTACTACAGCCTTAAGTCATTTTTTTGTCAAAATTCCTTTAATATAGCCTTCAACCATGTTTTCTCTTAAAATTCCATACGACAGCCTTTTGCCATTATTTTTGTTTCAATTGTTTTACTATTGTCTTGAACCACTTTTTCTTCAAATTCTCTTGCTCCAGTTTAGAGCAATGATTTTACTTCAAAATCCATTACTATAGTCTTCAATTTGGAATTTTTAAATAATTTCCTGACAATTGCCTTTAGCTCTGATTTTTTAAAAATTTTCACACAACAACATTTTGCCATTATTTTATTTAAATACTATAACAAAAGCGTTTAACCATGAGTTTTCCTAAAATTCTCCAGGAATTATTTTCTTTAAATTTACTAACTATTGCCTTAAACTATGATTTTTCCAAAATTTTCTTACTGTAGCCTTCACCCATGATTTTTCTTCAAAATCCCTAACTCTAGCCTTATGCCACGAATATATTCAAATTCTCTTAATATAGCCTTTGGTCATAATTTTTGTCAAAAGTCTATTACTATAGCCTTCAACTATTATTTTCCTCAAATTCTCTTACTCTAGTCTTTTTCAATGACTTTTTTAAAATTCCCGTACTATAGCCTTTACCCATATTTTACTATAGCCTTAAGTCATGAATTTTTTACTATAGCCTTAAACTATGAATTTTCTTAAAATTCCATGCCAATACAGCCTTCAGTCATTATTTGTCTTCAAATAACCTTCATATAGCCTTGTACCATGAATATTTTCAAATTTTCTTACTATAGCCTTAAGTCATTTTTTGGTCAAAATTCCTTTACTATAGCCTTCAACCATGATTTCTCTTCAAATTCCATACGACAGCCTTTTCCCATGATTTTTGTTTCAATTGCTTTACTATGTCCTTGAATCACCTTTTTCTTCAGATTCTCTTAGAATAGCTTCTAGCGATGATTTTACTTCAAATTCCCTTACTATAGTTTTCAATTTGGATTTTTTATATAATTTTCTAACTATTGTCTTCAGCTCTTATTTTTTAAAAATTCTCTCACTACAACATTCAACCATTATTTTCTTTAAATTCCATTTACAATAGCCTTTAACCATTAGTTTTCACAAAATTCCCCAGGAATTATTTTCTTTCAATTCTCTAACTATACCCTTAAACCTTGATTTTTCCAAAAATTTTCTTACGAAAGCCTTTAACCATGATTTTTCTTCAAATTCCCTAACTCTAGCCTAATGACATGAATATCTTCAAATTCTCTTTCTATAGCCTTTAGTCATAATTTTTGTCTAAAGTGCCTTACTATAGCCTTCAACTATTATTTTCCTTCAAATTCTCTTACTCTAGCCTTTTTCCATGACTTTTTTAAAATTCCCTTACAATTGCCTTCAACGATAGTTTTCTTAAAATTCTTTTACCATAGCCTTCAGCCATGAGTTTTGCTCAAATTCCCTTACTATAGCGTTAAGTTTTCATTTTTCTTTTAAAATTCCCTCACTGTTGCCTTCAGCTGTGATTTTTCTTAAAATTCTCTTACTCAAGCAATATGCATGTTTTCTTATTTAAAATGTTTTACTATAGCCTTAAACCATGAATTTTCTTAAAATTCCTTGCCAATAACCTTTTGTCGTTATCTTTCTTCAAATACCCTTAATACTCTGGTACCATGAATTTCTTCAAATTTTCTTACTTCAAATTTACAATAGTCTTCAATTTGGAATTTTTTTACAAATTCCAAACTATTGCCTTCAGCTCTGATTTTTTAAAAATTCTCCCTCTACAGCATTCAGCCATTATTTTCTTTATATTCCATTTATAATAGCCTTTAACCATGAGTTTTCATAAAATTCCCCAGGAATTATTTTCTTTCAATTCTCCAACTATACCCTTAAACCATAATTTTTCCAAAAATTTTCTTACTAAAGCCTTCAACCATGATTTTTCATCAAATTCCCTAACTCTAGCTCTATGCCACGAATATCTTCAAAATATCTTAATATTGCCTTTAGTCATAATTTTTGTCAAAAGGCCCTTACTAGAGCCTTCAACTATTATTTTCCTTCAAATTCTCTTACTCTAGCCTTTTTCCGTGACTTTTTTAAAATTCCCTTACTATAGCCTTCAACCATAGTTTTCTTAAAATTCTTTTACCATAGCCTTCAACCATGAGTTTTCCTCAAATTCCCTTACTATTGTTTTCAGTTTTGATTTTTTTCTTAAAATTCCCTTACTACGGGCTTTAGCTGGGATTTTTCTTAAACTTCTCCTACTCATGCATTAAACTAGTTTTCTTATTTAAAATGTTTTAATATAGCCATAAACCATGAATTTTCCTATAATTACTTGCCAATAGCCTTCAATCATTATTTTTCTTCAAATACCCTTTATACAGCCTTGAATCAATAATTTTTTCAAATTTTTTTACTGTACCCTTAAGTCATTTTTTTTTCAAAATTTCTTTACTTTAGCCTTCAACCATGATTTCTCTTCAAATTCCTTACGACATCCTTTTTCCATGATTTTTGTTTCTATTGTTTTACTATAGTCTTGAACCACCATTTTCTTCAAATTCTTTTACTATAGCTTCGAGTAATGATTTTAGTAAAAAATCCCTTACTATAGTATTCAATTTGGAATTTTTAAATAATTTCCTAACTATTGCCTTCAGCTCTGATTTTTAAAAAATTTTCTCACTACAACATTTAGACATTATTTTCTTTAAATTCCATTCCAATAGCCTTTGACAATGAGTTTACCAAAAATTCCCCAAAAATTATTTAATTTTAATGCTCTAACTATTGCCTTAAACCAAGATTTTTCCAAAATTTTCTTACTATAACCATCAGCCTAGATTTTTTTTCAAATTCCCTAACTCTTGCTTAATGCCACGAATATCTACAAATTATCATAATATAGCCTTAAGTCTTAATTTTTGTCAAAAGTCCCTTTCTATAGCCATCAACTATTATTTTCCTTCCAATTCTCATATAATAGCCTTTTTCCATGACTTTTTTAAAATTCCCTTACTTTAGCCTTCAATCATAGTTTTCTTAAAATTCTTATATCATAGCATTCAACCATGAGTTTTACTCAAATTCCCTTACTATTGCCTTCAGCTGTGATTTTTCTTAAAATTCTCTTACTTAAGAATCAGAAAACTTGTCTTATTTAAAATATTTTACTATATCCTTAAACCTTGAATTTTCTTAAAATTCCCAGCCAATAGCCTTCTGTCATTATATTTCTTCAAATACCCTTAATATAGCCTCATACCATGAATTTCTTCAAATTCTCTTCCTATAGTCTTTAGTCTTTTTTTAGTCAAAATTCTTATAAATAGCCTTCAACCATGATTTCTCTTCAAATTTCTTACAAGAACCTTTTGCCATGATTTTTGTTTCAATTGTTTTACTATAGCCTTGGACCACCATTTTCTTCAAATTCTCATATTTTATCTTCCAACAATGATTTTACTTCAAAATCCCATACTATAGTCTAGAATTTGGATTTTTCATATAATTTCCTAACTATTGCCTTCAACTTTGTTTTTTTAAAAATTCTCTCACTACAACTTTCTGCCATTATTTTCTTTAAATTACATTACAATAGCCTTAAACCTTAAGTTTTCATAAAATTCCCAAGGAACTATTTTCTTTAAATTCTCTAACTAAAGCCTTAAACCATGATTTTTCCAAAATTTTATTACCATAGCCTTTTGCCATGATTTTTCTTCAAATTCCTTAACTCTAGCCTTATTAAGCAACACTCATGGCTGAAGCCTTCAACAATGATTTCTATTCAAATTTCTTACGACAGCCTTTCACCAATATTTTTATTTCAAATATTTTACTATAGCCTTGAACCACCATTTTCTTCAAATTCTCTTACTATAGCTTCCAGCAATGATTTTTCTTCAAAATCCCTTACTATAGTGTTCAATTTGGAATTTTCATATAATTTCCTAACTATTGCCTTCAGCTCTGATTCTTTAAAAATACTCTCACTATAATATTCTGGCATTATTTTCTTTCAATTCCATTACAATAGCCTTTAACCATGAGTTTTCGTAAAACTCCCGAGGAATTATTTTCTTTAAATTCTCTAACTATACCTTTAAACCATGATTTTTCCAAAATTTGTTTACTATAACCTTTTGCCATGATTTTTCTTCAAATTCCCTAACTCTAGACTTATGCCACGAATATCTTCAAATTAACTTAAAATAGCCTTTAATCATAATTTTTGTTAAAAGTCCCTTACTATAGCCTTCAACTATTATTTTCCTTCAAATTCTCTTACTCTAGCCTTTTTACATGACTTTTTTACAATTCCCTTACTATAGGCTTCAACCATTGTTTTCTTTAAATTCTTTTACCATAGCCTTCAGCCTTGAGTTTTGCTCATATTCCCTTACTATAGCGTTAAGTTTTCATTTTTCTCTTAAAATTCCCTCACTATAGCCTTCAATTTTGATTTTTTTCTTCAAATTCTCTTACTCAAGCAACAAGCATGTTTTCTTATTTAATATGTTTTCCAATAGCCTTAAACCATGAATATTCTTAAAATTCCTTGCCAATAACCTTTTGTCGTTATCTTTCTTCAAATACCCTTAATATACCCTTGTACCATGAATTTCTTCAAATTTTCTTAATACAGCGTTAAATCATTTTTTTTGTCAAAATTCGTATACTATAGCCTTCAACCATGATTTCTCTTCAAATTCCATACGACAGCCTTTCGCCATTATTTTTGATTCAAGTGTTTTAGTATAGTCTTGAACCACTTTTTCTTCAAATTCTCTTACTCCAGCTTCGAATAATGATTTTACTTCAAAATCCATTAGTATAGTCTTCAATTTGTAATTTTTATATAATTTCCAAATAATTGCCTTCAGCTCTGATTTTTTAAAAATTTTCACTCTAAAACATTTTGCCATTATTTTCTTTAAATTATAAAACAAAATCCTTTAACCATGATTTTTCCTAAAATTCTCCAGGAATTATTTTCTTTAAATTCACTAACTATAGCCTTAAAATATGATTTTTTAAAAATTTTCTTACTGTAGCCTTCAGCCATGATTTTTCGTCAAAATCCCTAACTCTAGCCTTCTACCACGAATATCTTCAAATTCTCTTAATATAGCCTTTAGTCATAATTTTTGTCAAAAGTCTATTACTATAGCCTTCAACTATTGTTTTCCTCAAATTCTCTTACTCTAGCCTTTTTCCTTGACTTTTTTAAAATTCCCTTACTATAGCTTTAAATCATGAATTTTTTCCTATAGCCTTAAACCATAAATTTTCTTAAAATTCCTTGCCAATACAGCCTTCATTCATTATTTGTGTTCAAAAAGCCTTCATATAGCCTTGTACCATGAATTTCTTCAAATTTGCTTACTGTAGCCTTAAGTCATTTTTTGGTCAAAACTCCTTCACTATAGCTTTCAACCTTGATTTCTCTTCAAATTCCTTACGACTACCTTTTGCCATGATTTTTGTTTCAATTGTTTTACTATAGTCTTGAGCCACTATTTTCCTCAAATGCCCTTACCATTACTTCCTCCAATGATTTTACTTTAAAATCCTCTTCTAAAGGTCTTCAATTTGGAATTTTCATACAATTTCCAAACTATTGCCTTCAGCTCTGATTTTTTAAAAATTCTCCCTCAACAACATTCAGCCATTATTTTCTTTATTTTCCATTTACAATAGCCTTTAAGGATGAGTTTTCTTAAAATTCCCCAGGAATTATTTTCTTTCAATTCTCCAACTATACACTTAAACCATAATTTTTCCAAAAAGTTTCTTACTAAAGCCTTCAACCATGATTTTTCATCAAATTCCCTAACTCTAGATCTATGCCTCGAATATCTTCAAAATCTTTTAATGTAGCCTTAAGTCATAATTTTTGTCAAAAGTCCCTTACTAGAGCCTTCAACTATTATTTTCCTTCAAATTCTCTTACTCTTGTCTTTTTTCATGAATTTTTTAAAATTCCCTTAATATAGCCTTCAACCATAGTTTTCTTAAAATTCTTTTACCATAGCCTTCAGCCATGAGTTTTCATCAAATTCCCTTACTATAGCTTTCAATTCTGATTTTTTCTTAAAATTCCCTTACTACGGGCTTTAGCTGGGAGTTTTCTTAAAATTCTCCTACTCAAGCATCAAACTAGTTTTCTTATTTAAAATGTTTTAATATAGCCTTACACGATGAATTTTCCTAAAATTATTTGCCAATAGCCTTAAATCATTATTTTTCATCAAATACACTTTATACAGCCTTGAACCATGAATTTTTAAAATTTTTTTTACAGTAACCTTAAGTACTTTTTTTGTCAAAATTTCTTTACTTTTGCCTTCAACCATGGTTTCTCTTCAAATTCCTTACGACAGCCTTTTTCCATGATTTTTGTTTCAATTGTTTTACTATAGTGTTGAACCACCATTTTCTTCAAATTCTTTTACTTTAGCTTCCAGCAATGATTTTACTTCAAAATCCCTTACTATAGTCTAGAATTTGGATTTTTCATATAATTTCCTAACTATTGCCTTCAGCTTTGTTTTTTTAAAAATTCTCTCACTACAACTTTCTGCCATTATTTTCTTTAAATTACATTACAATTGCCTTAAACCTTAAGTTTTCATAAAATTCCCAAGGAACTATTTTCTTTAACTTCTCTAACTTTAGTACTCTAGCCTTTTGCCATGATTTTGCTTCAAATTCCCAAACTCTAGCATTATTAAGCAAAACTCATGGCTGAAGCCTTCAACAATGATTTCTATTCAAATTTCTTATGACAGCCTTTTGCCAATATTTTTATTTCAATTATTTTACTATAGCCTTGAACCACCATTTTCTACAAATTCTCTTACTGTAGCTTCCAGTAATTATTTTTCTTCAAAATCCCTTACTATAATGTTCAATTTGGAATTTTCATATAATTTCCTAACTATTGCCTTCAGCTCTGATTCTTTAAAAATACTCTCACTACAATATTCAGCCATTGTTTTTTTCAATTCCATTACAATACCCTTTAACCCTGTGTTTTCGCAAAACTCCCGAGGAATTATTTTCTTTAAATTCTCTAACTATACCTTTAAACCATGATTTTTCCAAAATTTTTTTACTATAACCTTTTGCCATGATTTTTCTTCAAATTCTCTAACTCTAGCCTTATGCCACGAATATCTTCAAATTCACTTAAAATAGCCTTTAATCATAATTTTTGTCAAAAGTCCCTTACTATAGCCTTCAACTATTATTTTCCTTCAAATTCTCTTACTCTAGCCTTTTTTCATGAATTTTTTACAATTCCCTTACTATTGCCTTCAACCATAGTTTTCTTTAAATTCTTTTACCGTAGCCTTCAGCCTTGAGTTTTGCTCAAATTCCCTTACTATAGCGTTAAGTTTTTATTTTTCTCTTAAAATTCCCTCACTATAGCCTTCAGGTTTGATTTTTTTCTTCAAATTCTCTTACTCAAGCAACAGGCATGTTTTCTTATTTAAAAAGTTTTCCTATAGCCTTAAACCATGAATTTTCTAAAAATTCCTTGCCAATAACCTTTTGTCGTTATCTTTCTACAAATACCCTTTATATACCCTTGTACCATGAATTTCTTCAAATTTTCTTAATACAACGTTAAATCTTTTTTTTTGTCAAAATTCCTTTACTATCGCCTTCATCCATGATTTCTCTTCAAATTCCATACGACAGCCTTTCGCCATTATTTTTGTTTCAATTATTTTACTATAGTCTTGAACCACTTTTTCTTCAAATTCTCTTACTCCAGCTTCGAGCAATGATTTTTCTTCAAAATCCATTAGTATAGTCTTCAATTTGGAATTTTTATATAATTTCCTGATAATTGCCTTCAACTCTGATTTTTTAAAAATTTTCACACAACAACATTTTGCCATTATTTTCTTTAAATTCTATAACAATAACCTTTAACCTTGAGTTTTTCTAAAATTTTCCTGGAATTATTTTCTTTAAATTCACTAACTATAGCCTTAAACTATGCTTTTTCTAAAATTTTCTTACTGTAGCCTTTAGCCATGATTTTTCTTCAAAATCCCTAACTCTAGCCTTCTGCCACGAATATCTTCAAATTCTCTTAATACAGCCTTTAGTCATAATTTTTGTCAAAAGTCTATTACTATAGCCTTCAACTATTGTTTTCCTCAAATTCTATTACTCTAGTCTTTTTCCTTTACTTTTTTAAAATTCCCTTACTATAGCCTTTAACCATATTTTACTATAGCCTTAAATCATGAATTTTTTACTATAGCCTTAAACCATGAATTTTCTTAAAATTCCTTGCCAATACAGCCTTCATTCATTATTTGTCTTAAAAAATCCTTCATATAGCCTTGTACCTTGAATTTCTTCAAATTTTTTTACTGTAGGCTTAAGTCATTTTTTGGTCAAAATTCTCCTTTACTATAGCCTTCAACCATAAATTCTCTTCAAATTCCTTACGACTACCTTTTGCCATTATTTTTGTTTCAATTGTTTTACTATAGTCTTGAACCACTATTTTCTTCAAATGCCCTTACTATTGCTTCCTGCAATGATTTTACTTTAAAATCCTTTTCTTCAGTCTTCAATTTGGAATTTTCATACAATTTGCAAACTATTGCCTTCTGCTCTGATTTTTTAAAAATTTTCCCTCTACAACATTCAGCCATTAGTATCTTTATATTCCATTTACTATAGCCTTTAACGATGAGTTTTCATAAAATTCCCCAGGAATTATTTTCTTTCAATTCTCCAACTATACACTTAAACCATAATTTTTCCAAAAATTTTCTTACTAAAGCCTTCAACCTTGATTTTTCATCAAATTCCCTAACTCTTGCTCTATACCTCAAATATCTTCAAAATCTTTTAATATAGCCTTTAGTCATAATTTTTGTCAAAAGTCCCATACTAGTGCCTTCAACTATTATTTTCCTTCAAATTTTCTTTCTCTTGTCTTTTTTCTTGACTTTTTTAAAATTCCCTAACTATAGCCTTCAACCATAGTTTTCTTAAAATTCTTTTACCATAGCCTTCAGCCATGAGTTTTCCTCAAATTCCCTTACTTTAGCTTTCAGTTTTGATTTTTTTCTTAAAATTCCCTTACTATGGGCTTTAGCTGGGATTTTTCTTAAAATTCTCCGACTCAAGCATCTAACTTGTTTTCTTTTTTAAAATGTTTTAATATAGCCTTAAACCATGAATTTTCCTAAAATTATTTGCCAATAGCCTTCAATCTTTATTTTTCTTCAAATTCCCTTTATACAGCCTTGAACCATGATTTTTTTCAATTTTTTTTTTTGTACCCTTGAGTCATTTTTTTGTCAAAATTTCCTGCTTTAGGCTTCAACCATGATTTCTCTTCAAATTCCTTACGACAACCTTTTTCCATGATTTTTGATTCTATTGTTTTACTATAGTCTTGAACCACCATTTTCTTCAAATTCTTTTACTATAGCTTCGAGCAATGATTTTACTTAAAAATCCCTTACTATAGTATTCAATTTGGAATTTTTAAATAAGTTCCTAACTATTGCCTTCAGCGCTGTTTTTTTAAAAAATTTCTCACTACAACATTTAGACATTATTTTCTTTAAATTCCATTCCAATAGCCTTTAACAATGAGTTTGCCTAAAATTCCCCTGAAATTATTTAATTTTAATTCTCTAACTATTGCCTTAAACCATGATTTTTCCAAAATTTTCTTACTATAACCTTCTCCCTTGATTTTTTTTCAAATTCTTGAACTCTAGCTTTATGCCACGAATATCTTCAAATTATATTAATATAGCCTTTAGTCTTAATTTTTGTCAAAAGTCCCTTTCTATAGCGTTCAACTATTATTTTTCAATGAATTTTTTAAAATTCCCTTACTTTAGCCTTCAACCATAGTTTTCTTAAAATTCTTATATCATAGCCTTCAACCATGAGTTTTACACAAATTCCCTTACTATTGCCTTCAGCTGTGATTTTTCTTAAAATTCTCTTACATAAGAATCAGAAAACTTGCCTTATTTAAAATGTTTTACTATATCCTAAAACCTTGAATTTTCTTAAAATTCCCTGCCAATAGCCTTCTGTCATTATCTTTCTTCAAATACCCTTAATATAGCCTCGTACCATGAATTTCTTCAAATTCTCTTGCTCTAGTCTTTTGTCTTTTTTTTGTCAAAATTCTTATACAATAGCCTTCAACCATGATTTCTCTTCAAATTTCTTACAAGAACCTTTTGCCATGATTTTTGTTTCAATTGTTTTACTATAGCCTTGGACCACCATTTTCTTCAAATTCTCATATTTTTGCTTCCAGCAATGATTTTACTTCAAAATCCCATACTATAGTCTTCAATTTGGATCTTTCATATAATTTCCTAACTATTGCCTTCAACTCTATTTTTTTAAAAATTCTCTCACTACAACTTTCTGCCATTATTTTCTTTAAATTACATTACAATAGCCTCAAACCTTAAGTTTTCATAAAATTCCCTTCCAATAGCCTTCAATCATTATTTTTCTTCAAATAGCCTTCATATAGCCTTGTACCATGAATTTCTTCAAATTTTCTTACTATAGCCTTAAGTCATTTTTTTGTCAAAATTCATTTACTATACCCTTCAACCTTGATTTCTCTTCAAATTCCTTACAATAGCCATTTCCCAAGTCAAAATCACCTTTTTCTTCAGATTCTCTTACAATAGCTTCTAGAGATGATTTTACTTCAAATTCCCTTACTATAGTTTTCAATTTGGATTTTTTATATAATTTTCTAACTATAGCCTTCAGCTCTGATTTTTTAAAAATTCTCTCAGTACAACTTTCAACCATTATTTTCTTTAAATTCCATTTACAATAGCCTTTAACGATGAGCTTTCATAAAATTCCCCAAGAATTATTTTCTTTCAATTCTCTAACTATACCCTTAAACCTTGATTTTTCCAAAACTTTTCTTACTAAAGCCTTTAGCCATGTTTTTTCTTCAAATTCCCTAACTCTAGCCTAATGACTTGAATATCTTCAAATTCTCTTTCTATAGCCTTTTGTGCTAATTTTTGTCTAAAGTCCCTTACTATTGCCTTCAACTATTATTTTCCTTCAAATTCTCTTACTCTAGACTTTTTCCATGACTTTTTTAAAATTCCCTTACTATATCCTTCAACCTTAGTTTTCTTAAAATTCTTATTCATAGCCTTCAACCATGGGTTTTGCTCAAATTCCCTTGCTATTGCCTTTAGCTGTGATTTTTCTTATAATACTCTTACTTAAGCATTAGAAAACGTTTCTTATTTAAAATGTTTTTCAATATCCTTAAACCTTGAATTTTCTTAAAATTCCCAGCCAATAGCCTTCAGTCATTTTCTTTCTTCAAATACCCTTAATATAGCCTCATACCAAGAATTTCTTCAAATTCTCCTGCTATAGTCTTTTGTCTTTTTTTTGTCAAAATTCATATAAAATATCCTTCAACCATGATTTCTTTTCAAATTTCTTACAACAACCTTTGGATATGATTTTAGTTTCAATTGTTTTACTATAGCCTTGAACCACCATTTTCTTCAAATTCTCATACTTTAGCTTCTAGCAATGATTTTACTTCAAAATCCCATACTATTTTCTTCAATTTGGATTTTTCATATAATTTCCTAACTAATATCTTCAGCTCTATTTTTTAAAAAATTCTCTCACTATAACTTTTGCCATTATTTTCTTTAAATTACATTACAATAGCCTTGAACCACCATTTTTTTCAAATTCTCTTACTATAGCTTCCTGCAATGATTTTTCTTCAAAATCCCTTCCCATAGTGTGCAATTTGCAATTTTATTTAATTTCCTATCTATTGGCTTCAGCTCTAATTCTTTAAAAATACTCTCACTACAATATTCAGGCATTATTTTCTTTCAATTCCACTACAATAGCCTTTAACCATGAGTTTTCGTAAAACTCCCCAGGAATTATTTTCTTTAAATTCTCTAACTATACCTTTAAACCATGATTTTTCCAAAATTTTTTTCTATAGCCTTCAGCCATGATTTTTCTTCAAATTCCCTAACTCTAGCCTTACGCCACGAATATCTTCAAATTCACTTAATATATCCTTTAATCATAATTTTTGGCCAAAGTCTCTTACTATAGCCTTCAACTATTATTTTCCTTCAAAATCTCTTACTCTAGCCTTTTTTCAAGACTTTTTTACAATTCTCTTACTATAGCCTTCAACCAAAGTTTTCTTTAAATTCTTTTACCATAGCCTTTAGCCTTGAGGTTTGCTAAAATTCCCTTACTATAGCGTTAAGTTTTCATTTTTCTCTTAAAATTCCCTCACTGTAGCCTTCAGCTGTGATTTTTCTTAAAATTCTCTTACTCAAGCAACAAGCCACTTTTCTTATTTAAAATTTTTTACAATAGCCTTAAACCATGAATTTTCTTAAAATTCATTGCCAATAACCTTTTGTCATTATCTTTCTTCAAATACCCTTAATATACCCTTGTACCATGAATTTCTTCAAATTATCTTACTACAGCCTTAAGTCATTTTTTTGTCAAAATTCCTTTACTTTATCCTTCAACCATGATTTCACTTAAAATTCCATACGACAGCCTTTCGCCATTATTTTTGTTTCAATTGTTTTACTATAGTCTTGAACCACTTTTTCTTCAAATTCTCTTACTCCAACTTCGAGCAGTGATTTTACTTCAAAATCCTGTAGTATAGTCTTCAATTTGGAATTTTTATATAATTTCCTGACAATTGTCTTCTGCTCTGATTTTTTAAAAATTTTCATCGTACAACATTTTTCCTTTATTTTCTTTAAATTCTATAACAAAAGCCTTTAACCTTGAGTTTTCCTAAAATTTTCCAGGAATTATTTTCTTTAAATTCTCTAACTATAGCCTTAAACTATGATTTTTCCAAAATTTTCTTACTGTAGCCTTCTGCCATGATTTTTCTTCAAAATCCTAACTCTAGCCTTCTTCCACGAATATCTTCAAATTCTCCTAATATAGCCTTTAGTCATAATTTTTGTCAAAAGTCTACTATAGCCTTCAACTATTATTTTCCCCAAATTCTCTGACTCTAGCCTTTTTCCATGACTTTTTTAAAATTCCCTTACTATAGCCTATAACCAAATTTTACTATAGCCTTAAGTCATGAATTTTTTACTATAGCCTTAAACCATGAATTTTCTTAAAATTCCTTGCCAATACAACCTTCTTTCATTATTTTCCTTCAAAAAGCCTTCATATAGCCTTGTACCATGAATTTCTTCAAATTTTCTTACTGTAGCCTTAAGTCATTTTTTGGTCAAAATTCCTTTACTATAGCCTTAAACCATGATTTCTCTTCAAATTCCTTACGACAACCTTTTGCCATGATTTTTGTTTCAATTGTTTTACTATAGTCTTGAACCACCATTTTCTTCAAATGCCCTTACTATAGCTTCCTGCAATGATTTTACTTTAAAATCCTTTACTATTGTCTTCAATTTGGAATTTTCATACAATTTCCAAACTATTGCCTTCAACTCTGATTTTTTAAAAATTCTCCCTCTACAACATTCAGCCATTATTTTCTTTATATTCCATTTACAATAGCCTTTAACCATGAGTTTTCAAAAAATTCCCCAGGAATTATTTTCTTTCAATTCTCCAACTATACCCTTAAACCATAATTTTTCCAAAAATTTTCTTACTAAAGCCTTCAACCATGATTTTTCATCAAATTCCCTAACTCTAGCTCTCTACCACGAATATCTTCAAAATCTCTTAATATAGCCTTTAGTCATAATTTTTGTCAAAAGTCCCTTACTAAGCCTTCAACTATTATTTTCCTTCAAATTCTCTTACTCTAGTGTTTTTCCATGACGTTTTTAAAATTCCATTACTATAGTCTTCAACCTTAGTTTTCTTAATATTTTTTTGCTATAGCCTTCAGCCATGAGTTTTCTTCAAATTCCCTTCCTATAGCTTTCAGTTTTGATTTTTTTCTTAAAATTCCCTTACTACGGGCTTTAGCAGCGATTTTTCTTAAAATTCTCCTACTCAAGCATCAAACTTGTTTTCTTATTTAAAATGTTTTAATATAGCCTTAAACCATGAATTTTCCTAAAATTATTTCCCAATAGCCTTCAATCATTTTTTTTCTTTAAATACTCTTTATGCAGCCTTGAATCATGAATTTTTTTAAATTTTTTTACTGTTGCCTTAAGTCATTTTTTTGTCAAAATTTCTTTACTTTAGCCTTCAACATGACTTCTCTTCAAATTGCTTACGACAGCCTTTTTCCATGATTTTTGTCTCAATTGTTTTACTATAGTCTTTAACCACCATTTTCTTCAAATTCTTTTACTATAGCTTTGAGCAATGATTTTACTTAAAAATCCCTTACTATAGTATTCAATTTGGAATTTTTAAATAAGTTCCTAACTATTGCCTTCAGCTCTGTTTTTTAAAATAATTTCTCACTACAACATTTAGACATTATTTTCTTTAAATTCCATTCCAATAGCCTTTAACCTTGAGTTTACCTAAAATTCCCCAGAAATTATTTAATTTTAATTCTCTAACTATTGCCTTAAACCAAGATTTTTCCAAAATTTTCTTACTATAACCTTCAGCCTTGATTTTTTCAAATTCCCTAACTCTAGATTTATGCCACGAATATCTTCAAATTATCTTAATATAGCCTTTAGTCTTCATTTTTGTCAAAAGTCCCTTTCTATAGCCATCAACTATTATTTTCCTTCCAATTCTCATATAAT
This sequence comes from Aristolochia fimbriata, assembly GCA_019845555.1. Lineage (NCBI taxonomy): Eukaryota > Viridiplantae > Streptophyta > Magnoliopsida > Piperales > Aristolochiaceae > Aristolochia > Aristolochia fimbriata. Next base: position 25,033,542 of record CM034083.1, read on the forward strand.
AGCCTTTTTCCATGACTTTTTTAAAATTCCCTTACATTAGCCTTCAACCATAGTTATCTTAAAATTCTTATATCATAGCCTTCAACCATGAGTTTTACTCAAATTCCCAAACTATTGCCTTCAGCTGTGATTTTTCTGCAAATTCTCTTACTTAAGAATCAGAAAACTTGCCTTATTTAAAATGTTTTACTATATGCTTAAACCTTGAATTTTCTTAAAATTCCCTGCCAATAGCCTTCTTCATTATCTTTCTAAAAATACCCTTAATACATGAATTTCTTCAAATTCTCTTGCTATAGTCTTTTATCTTTTTTTTGTTAAAGTTCTTATACAATAGCCTTCAACCATGATTTCTCTTCAAATTTCTTACAACAACCTTTTGCTATGATTTTAGTTTCAATTGTTTTACTATAGCCTTGAACCACCATTTTCTTCAAATTCTCATACTTTAGCTTCCAGCAATGATTTTACTTCAAAATCCCATACTATAGTCCTCAATTTGGATTTTTCATATAATTTCCTAACTATTTGCTTCAGCTCTATTTTTTTTAAAATTCTCTCACTACAACTTTCTGCCATTATTTTCTTTAAATTACATTACAATAGCCTTAAACCTTAAGTTTTCATAAAATTCCCAAGGAACTATTTTCTTTAAATTCTCTAACTATAGCCTTAAACCATGATTTTTCCAAAATTTTCTTACTATAGCCTTTTGCCATGATTTTTCTTCAAATTCCCTAACTCTAGCCTTATTAAGCAAAACTCATGGCTACAACCTTCAACAATGATTTCTATTCAAATTTCTTACGACAGCCTTCACCATTATTTTTATTTCAATTGTTTTACTATAGCCTGAAAAACCACCATTTTCTTCAAATTCTCTTACTATAGCTTCCAGCAATGATTTTTCTTCAAAATCCCTTACTATAGTGTTCAATTTGGAATTTTCATAAAATTTCCTAACTATTGCCTTCAGCTTTGATTCTTTAAAAATACTCTCACTACAATATTAAGCCATTATTTTCTTTCAATTCCATTACAATAGCCTTTAAACATGAGTTTTCGTAAAACTCCCCAGGAATTATTTTCTTTAAATTCTCTAACAATACCTTTAAATCATGATTTTTCCAAAATTTTTTTACTATAGCCTTCTGCCATGATTTTTCTTCAAATTCCCTAACTCTTGCCTTGTGCCACGAATATCATCAAATTCACTTAATATAGCCTTTAATCATAATTTTTTTCAAAAGACCCTTACTATAGCCTTCAACTATTATTTTCCTTCAAATTCTCTTACTCTAGTCTTTTTTCATGACTTTTTTACAATTCCCTTACTATAGCCTTCAACCATAGTTTTCTTTAAATTCTTTTTCCATAGCCTTCAGCCTTGAGTTTTGCTCAAATTCCCTTACTATAGCGTTAAATTTTCATTTTTCTCTTAAAATTCCCTCACTGTAGCCTTGAACTGTGATTTTTCTTAAAATTCTCTTACTCAAGCAACAAGCCACTTTTCTTATTTAAAATATTTTACTATAGCCTTAAACCATGAATTTTCTTAAAATTCATTGCCAATAACATTTTGTCATTATCTTTCTTCAAATACCTTTATTATACCCTTGTACCATGAATTTCTTCAAATTTTCTTACTACAGCCTTAAGTCATTTTTTTGTCAAAATTCCTTTACAATAGCCTTCAACCATGATTTCTCTTTTAATTCCATACGACAGCCTTTTTCCATTATTATTGTTTCAATTGTTTTACTATAGTCTTGAACCACTTTTTCTTCAAATTCTCTTACTCCAGTTTTGAGCAATGATTTTACTTCAAAATCCATTACTATAGTCTTCAATTTGGAATTTTTATATAATTTCCTGAGAATTGCCATCTGCTCAGATTTTTTAAAAATTTTCACACTACAACATTTAGCCGTTATTTTCTTCAAATTCTATAACAAAAGCCTTTGACCATGAGTTTTCCTAAAATTCTCTAGGAATTATTTTCTTTAAATTCACTAACTATACCCTTAAACTATGATTTTTCCAAAAGTTTCTTACTGTAGCCTTCTGCCATGATTTTTCTTCAAAATCCCTAACTCTAGCCTTATGCCACGAATATGTTAAAATTCTCTTAATATAGCCTTTTGTCATAATTTTTGTTAAAAGTCTATTACTATAGCCTTCAACTATTATTTTCCTCAAATTCTCTTACTCTTGGCTTTTTCCATGACTTTTTTAAAATTCCCTTACTATAGCCTTTAACCATATTTTACTATAGCCTTAAGTCATAAAGTTTCTAGTATAGCTTTAAACCATGAATTTTTTTAAAATTCCTTGCCAATACAGCCTTCAGTCATTATTTGTCTTCAAATAACCTTCATATAGCCTTGTACCATGAATATTTTCAAATTTTCTTAGTATAGCCTTAAGTCATTTTTTGGTCAAAATTCCTTTACTATAGCCTTCAACCATGATTTCTCTTCAAATTCCTTATGACAGCCTTTTCCAATGATTTTTGTTTCAATTGCTTTACTATGTCCTAGAATCACCTTTTTCTTCAGATTCTCTTACAATAGCTTCTAGCGATGATTTTACTTCAAATTCCCTTACAATAGTTTTCAATTTGGATTTTTTATATAATTTTCTAACTATTGCCTTCAGCTCTTATTTTTTAAAAATTCTCTCACTACAACATTCAGCCATTATTTTCTTTAAATTCTATTTACAATAGCCTTTAACCATGAGTTTTCATAAAATTCCCCAGGAATTATTTTCTTTCAATTCTCTAACTATACCCTTAAACCTTGATTTTTCCAAAAATTTTCTTACTAAAGCCTTCAACCATGACTTTTCTTCAAATTCCCTAACTCTAGCCTAATGACACGAATATCTTCAAATTATCTTTCTATAGCCTTTATTCATAATTTTTGTCTAAAGTCCCTTACTATAGCCTTCAACTATTATTTTCCTTCAAATTCTCTTACTCTACCATTTTTCCATGACTTTTTTAAAATTCCCTTACTATGGCCTTCAACCTTAGTTTTCTTAAAATTCTTATTCATAGCCTTCAACCATGAGTTTTGCTTAAATTCCCTTACTATTGCCTTCAGCTGTGATTTTTCTTAAAATTCTCATGCTTAAGCATCAGAAAACGGTTCTTATTAAAAATGTTTTTCTATATCCTTAAACCTTGACTTTTCATAAAAATCCCTGCCTATAGCCTTCAGTCATTATCTTTCTTCAAATACCCTTAATGTTGCCTCATACCATGAATTTCTTCAAATTCTCTTGCTATAGTCTTTTGTCTTTTTTTTATAAAAATTCCTATACAATAGCCTTCAACCATGATTTCTCTTCAAATTTCTTACAACAACCTTTGGATATGATATTTGTTTCAAATATTTTACTATAGCCTTGAACCACCATTTTCTTCAAATTCTCATACTTTAGCTTCCAGCAATGATTTTACTTCAAAAACCCTTACTATTGTCTTCAATTTGGATTTTTTATTTAATTTCCTAACTATTGTCTTCAGCTCTATTTTTTTTAAAAATTCTATCACTACAACTTTCAGTCATTAGTTTCTTTAAATAACATTACAATAGCCTTAAACCTTAAGTTTTCATAAAATTCCCAAGGAATTATTTTCTTTAAATTCTCTAACTTCAGCCTTACACCATGATTTTTCCAAAATGTTCTCACTATAGCCTTTTGCCATGATTTTTCTTCAAATTCCCTAACTCTAGCCTTAATAAGCAAAAATCAAGGCTGAAGCCTTCAACAATGATTTCTATACAAATTTCTTACGACAGCCTTTCGCCATTATTTTTATTTCTATTATTTTACTATAGCCTTGAACCACCTTTTTCTTCAAATTCTCTTACTATAGCTTCCTGCAATGATATTTCTTCAAAATCCCTAACTATAGTGTTCAATTTGGAATTTTCATATAATTTCCTAACTATTGCCTTCAGCTCTGATTCTTAAAAAATACTCTGACTACAATATTCAGCCATTATTTTCTTTCAATTCCATTACAATAGCCTTTAACCATGAGTTTTCGTATAACTCCCCAGGAATTATTTTCTTTAAATTCTCTTACTATACCTTTAAACCATGATTTTTCCAAAATTTTCTTACAATAGCTTTCATCCATGATTTTTCTTCAAATTCCTAAACTCAAGCCTTTTGCCACGAATATCTTCAAATTCTCTTAATATAGCCTTTAATCAAAATTATTGTCAAAAGTCCCTTTCTATAGCCTTCAACTATTATTTTCCTTCAAATTCTCTTACTCTAGCCTTTTTTCATGACTTTTTTACAATTCCCTTACTATAGCCTTCAACCATAGTTTTCTTTAAATTCTTTTAGCATAGCCTTCAGCCACGAGTTTTGCTCAAATTCCCTTACTATAGCGTTAAGTTTCCTTTTTTCTCTTAAAATTCCCTCACTGTAGCCTTCAGCTTTGATTTTGCTTAAAATTCTCTTACTCAAGCAACAAACATGTTTTCTTATTTAAAATGTTTTACTATAGCCTTAAACCATGAATTTTATTAAAATTCCTTCCCAATAACCTTTTGTCATTACCTTTCTTCATATACCCTTAATATACCCTTGTACCATGAATTTCTTCAAATTTTCTTACTACAGCGTTAAGTCATTTTTTTGTCAAAAGTCCTTTACTCTAGCCTTCAACCATAATTTCTCTTCAAATTCCATATGACAGCCTTTTGCCATTATTTTTTTTTCAATTGTTTTACTATAGTCTTGAACCACTTTTTCTTAAAATTCTCTTACTACAGCTATGAGCAATGATTTAGCTTCAAAATCTTTTACTACAGTCTCCATTTTGGAATTTTTTTATAATTTCCTTCTAATTGCCTTCAGTTCTGATTTTTTAAAAATTTTCACACTACAACATTTAGACATTATTTTCTTTAAATTCTATAACAAAAGCCTTTAACCTTGAGTTTTCCTAAAATTCTCCAGGAATTATTTTCTTTAAATTCACTAAATAAAGCCTTAACCTATGATTTTTCTAAAATTTTCTTACTGTAGGCTTCAGCCATGATTTTTCTTCTAAATCCCTAACTCTAGCCTTATGCCACGAATATGTTAAAATTCTCTTAATATAGCCTTTTGTCATAATTTTTGTTAAAAGTCTATTACTATAGCCTTCAACTATTATTTTCCTCAAATTCTCTTACTCTTGGCTTTTTCCATGACTTTTTTAAAATTCCCTTACTATAGCCTTTAACCATATTTTACTATAGCCTTAAGTCATAAAGTTTTTAGTATAGCCTTAAACCATGAATTTTTTTAAAATTCCTTGCCAATACAGCCTTCAGTCATTATTTGTCTTCAAATAACCTTCATATAGCCTTGTACCATGAATATTTTCAAATTTTCTTAGTATAGCCTTAAGTCATTTTTTGGTCAAAATTCCTTTACTATAGCCTTCAACCTTGATTTCTCTTCAAATTCCTTACGACAGCCTTTTCCAATGATTTTTGTTTCAATTGCTTTACTATGTCCTAGAATCACCTTTTTCTTCAGATTCTCTTACAATAGCTTCTAGCGATGATTTTACTTCAAATTCCCTTACAATAGTTTTCAATTTGGATTTTTTTATATAATTTTCTAACTATTGCCTTCAGCTCTTATTTTTTAAAAATCTCTCACTACAACATTCAGCCATTATTTTCTTTTTAAATTCTATTTACAATAGCCTTTAACCATGAGTTTTCATAAAATTCCCCAGGAATTATTTTCTTTCAATTCTCTAACTATACCCTTAAACCTTGATTTTTCCAAAAATTTTCTTACTAAAAGCCTTCAACCATGACTTTTCTTCAAATTCCCTAACTCTAGCCTAATGACACGAATATCTTCAAATTCTCTTTCTATAGCCTTTATTCATAATTTTTTGTCTAAAGTCCCTTACTATAGCCTTCAACTATTATTTTCCTTCAAATTCTCTTACTCTACCATTTTTCCATGACTTTTTTAAAATTCCCTTACTATGGCCTTCAACCTTAGTTTTCTTAAAATTCTTATTCATAGCCTTCAACCATGAGTTTTGCTTAAATTCCCTTACTATTGCCTTCAGCTGTGATTTTTCTTAAAATTCTCATGCTTAAGCATCAGAAAACGGTTCTTATTAAAAATGTTTTTCTATATCCTTAAACCTTGACTTTTCATAAAAATCCCTGCCTATAGCCTTCAGTCATTATCTTTCTTCAAATACCCTTAATGTTGCCTCATACCATGAATTTCTTCAAATTCTCTTGCTATAGTCTTTTGTCTTTTTTTTATAAAAATTCCTATACAATAGCCTTCAACCATGATTTCTCTTCAAATTTCTTACAACAACCTTTGGATATGATATTTGTTTCAAATATTTTACTATAGCCTTGAACCACCATTTTCTTCAAATTCTCATACTTTAGCTTCCAGCAATGATTTTACTTCAAAAACCCTTACTATTGTCTTCAATTTGGATTTTTTATTTAATTTCCTAACTATTGTCTTCAGCTCTATTTTTTTAAAAATTCTATCACTACAACTTTCAGTCATTATTTTCTTTAAATTACATTACAATAGCCTTAAACCTTAAGTTTTCATAAAATTCCCAAGGAATTATTTTCTTTAAATTCTCTAACTTCAGCCTTACACCATGATTTTTCCAAAATGTTCTCACTATAGCCTTTTGCCATGATTTTTCTTCAAATTCCCTAACTCTAGCCTTAATAAGGAAAAATCAAGGCTGAAGCCTTCAACAATGATTTCTATACAAATTTCTTACGACAGCCTTTCGCCATTATTTTTATTTCTATTATTTTACTATAGCCTTGAACCACCTTTTTCTTCAAATTCTCTTACTATAGCTTCCTGCAATGATATTTCTTCAAAATCCCTAACTATAGTGTTCAATTTGGAATTTTCATATAATTTCCTAACTATTGCCTTCAGCTCTGATTCTTAAAAAATACTCTGACTACAATATTCAGCCATTATTTTCTTTCAATCCATTACAATAGCCTTTAACCATGAGTTTTTGTATAACTCCCCAGGAATTATTTTCTTTAAATTCTCTTACTATACCTTTAAACCATGATTTTTCCAAAATTTTCTTACTATAGCCTTCATCCATGATTTTTCTTCAAATTCCTAAACTCAAGCCTTTTGCCACGAATATCTTCAAATTCTCTTAATATAGCCTTTAATCAAAATTATTGTCAAAAGTCCCTTTCTATAGCCTTCAACTATTATTTTCCTTCAAATTCTCTTACTCTAGCCTTTTTTCATGACTTTTTTACAATTCCCTTACTATAGCCTTCAACCATAGTTTTCTTTAAATTCTTTTAGCATAGCCTTCAGCCACGAGTTTTGCTCAAATTCCCTTACTATAGCGTTAAGTTTCCTTTTTTCTCTTAAAATTCCCTCACTGTAGCCTTCAGCTTTGATTTTGCTTAAAATTCTCTTACTCAAGCAACAAACATGTTTTCTTATTTAAAATGTTTTACTATAGCCTTAAACCATGAATTTTATTAAAATTCCTTCCCAATAACCTTTTGTCATTACCTTTCTTCATATACCCTTAATATACCCTTGTACCATGAATTTCTTCAAATTTTCTTACTACAGCGTTAAGTCATTTTTTTGTCAAAAGTCCTTTACTCTAGCCTTCAACCATAATTTCTCTTCAAATTCCATATGACAGCCTTTTGCCATTATTTTTTTTTCAATTGTTTTACTATAGTCTTGAACCACTTTTTCTTAAAATTCTCTTACAACAGCTATGAGCAATGATTTATCTTCAAAATCTTTTACTACAGTCTCCATTTTGGAATTTTTTTATAATTTCCTTCTAATTGCCTTCAGTTCTGATTTTTTAAAAATTTTCACACTACAACATTTAGACATTATTTTCTTTAAATTCTATAACAAAAGCCTTTAACCTTGAGTTTTCCTAAAATTCTCCAGGAATTATTTTCTTTAAATTCACTAAATAAAGCCTTAACCTATGATTTTTCTAAAATTTTCTTACTGTAGGCTTCAGCCATGATTTTTCTTCTAAATCCCTAACTCTAGCCTTATGCCACGAATATGTTAAAATTCCCTTAATATAGCCTTTTGTCATAATTTTTGTTAAAAGTCTATTACTATAGCCTTCAACTATTATTTTCCTCAAATTCTCTTACTCTTGGCTTTTTCCATGACTTTTTTAAAATTCCCTTACTATAGCCTTTAACCATATTTTACTATAGCCTTAAGTCATAAAGTTTTTAGTATAGCCTTAAACCATGAATTTTTTTAAAATTCCTTGCCAATACAGCCTTCAGTCATTATTTGTCTTCAAATAACCTTCATATAGCCTTGTACCATGAATATTTTCAAATTTTCTTAGTATAGCCTTAAGTCATTTTTTGGTCAAAATTCCTTTACTATAGCCTTCAACCTTGATTTCTCTTCAAATTCCTTACGACAGCCTTTTCCAATAATTTTTGTTTCAATTGCTTTACTATGTCCTAGAATCACCTTTTTCTTCAGATTCTCTTACAATAGCTTCTAGCGATGATTTTACTTCAAATTCCCTTACAATAGTTTTCAATTTGGATTTTTTATATAATTTTCTAACTATTGCCTTCAGCTCTTATTTTTTAAAAATTCTCTCACTACAACATTCAGCCATTATTTTCTTTAAATTCTATTTACCATAGCCTTTAACCATGAGTTTTCATAAAATTCCCCAGGAATTATTTTCTTTCAATTCTCTAACTATACCCTTAAACCTTGATTTTTCCAAAAATTTTCTTACTAAAGCCTTCAACCATGACTTTTCTTCAAATTCCCTAACTCTAGCCTAATGACACGAATATCTTCAAATTCTCTTTCTATAGCCTTTATTCATAATTTTTGTCTAAAGTCCCTTACTATAGCCTTCAACTATTATTTTCCTTCAAATTCTCTTACTCTACCATTTTTCCATGACTTTTTTAAAATTCCCTTACTATGGCCTTCAACCTTAGTTTTCTTAAAATTCTTATTCATAGCCTTCAACCATGAGTTTTGCTCAAATTCCCTTACTATTGCCTTCAGCAGTGATTTTTCATAAAATTCTCATACTTAAGCACCAGAAAACGATTCTTATTTAAAATATTTTTTGATATCCTTAAACCTTGAATTTTCATAAAATTCCCTGCCAATAGCCTTCAGTCATTATCTTTCTTCAAATACCCTTAATATAGCCTCATACATGAATTTCTTAAAATTCTCTTGCTATAGTCTTTTGTCTTTTTTTAGTAAAAATTCCTTTACAATAGCCTTCAACCATGATTTCTCTTCAAATATCTTACAACAACCTTTGGATATGATATTTGTTTCAAATGTTTTACTATAGCCATGAACCACTACTTTCTTCAAATTCTCATATTTTAGCTTCCAGCAATGATTTTACTTCAAAAACCCTTACTATTGTCTTCAATTTGGATTTTTCATATAATTTTCTAACTATTGTCTTCTGCACTATTTTTTTAAAAATTCTCTCACTACAACTTTCAACCATTATTTTCTTTAAATTACATTACAATAGCCGTAAACCTTAAGTTTTCATAAAATTCCCAAGGAATTATTTTCTTTAAATTCTCTAACTATAGCCTTACACCATGGTTTTTCCAAAATGTTCTTACTATAGCCTTTTGCCATGATTTTTCTTCAAATTCCCTAACTCTAGCCTTATTAAGCAAAACACATGGTTGAAGCCTTCAACATTGATTTCTATTCAAATTTCTTACGACAGCCTTTCGCCATTATTTTTATTTCAATTGCTTTACTATACCCTTGAACCACCATTTTCTTCAAATTCTCTTACTATAGCTTCCTGCAATGATTTTTTTTCAAAATCCCTAACTATCGTGTTCAATTTGGAATTTTAATATAATTTCCTAATTATTGCCTTCAACTCTGATTCTTTAAAAATACTCTCACTACAATATTCAGCCATTATTTTCTTTCAATTCCATTACAATAGCCTTTAACCATGAGTTTTCGTACAACTCCCCAGGAATTATTTTCTTTCAATTCTCTAACTATACCTTTAAACCATGATTTTTCCAAAATTTTCTTACAATAGCCTTCATCCATGATTTTTCTTCAAATTCCCAAACTCAAGCCTTATGCCACGAATATCTTCAAATTCTCTTAATATAGCCTTTAATCATAATTTTTGTCAAAAGTCCCTGTCTATAGCCTTCAACTATTATTTTCCTTCAAATTCTCTTTCTCTAGCCTTTTTTCATGACTTTTTTACAATTCCCTTACTATAGCCTTCAACCATAGTTTTCTTTAAATTCTTTTAGCATAGCCTTAAGCCATGAGTTTTGCTCAAATTCCCTGACTATAGCATTAAGTTTTTATTTTTCTCTTAAAATTCCCTCTCAGTAGCCTTCAGCAGTGATTTTTCTTAAAATTCTCTTACTCAAGCAACAAGCATGTTTTCTTATTTAAAATGTTTTACTAAAGCCTTAAACCATGAATTTTCTTAAAATTCCTTGCCAATAACCTTTTGTCATTATCTTTCTTCATATACCCATAATATACCCTTGTACCATGAATTTCTTCAAATTTTCTTACTACAGCGTTAAGTCATTTTTTTTGTCAAAATTCCTTTACAATAGCCTTCAACCATAATTTCTCTTCAAATTCCATATGACAGCCTTTTGCCATTATTTTTGTTTCAATTGTTTTACTATAGTCTTGAACCACTTTTTCTTCAATTCTCTTACTATAGCTTCGAGCAATGATTTTACTTCAAAATCCGTTACTATTGTCTCCATTTTGGAATTTTTATATAATTTCCTGATAATTGCCTTCAATTCTGATTTTTAAAAAATTTTCACACTATAACATTTAGCTATTTTTTTCTTTAAATTCTATAACAAAAGCCTTTAACCATGAGTTTTCCTAAAATTCTCCAGGAATTATTTTCTTTAAAATCTTTAAATAAAGACTTACGCTATGATTTTTCTAAAATTTTCTTGCTGTAGGCTTCGGCCATGATTTTTCTTCAAAATCCCTAACTCTTGCCTTATGCCACGAATATCTTCAAATTCTCTTAGTATAGCCTTTAGTCATAATTTTTGTCAAAAGTCTATTACAATGGCCTTCAACTATTATTTTCCTTCAAATTCTCTATCTAGCCTTTTTATATGACTTTTTTAAAATTCCCTTACTATAGCCTTCAACCATATTTTCCAATGGCCTTAAGTCATGAATTTTTTACTATAGCCTTAAACCATGAATTTTCTTAAAAATCCCTTCCAATAGCCTTCTGTCATTATTTTTCTTCAAATAGCCTTCATATAGCCTTGTACCATGAATTTCTTCAAATTTTCTTACTACAGGCTTAAGTCAATTTTTTGTCAAAATTCATTTACAATACCCTTCAACCATGATTTCTCTTCAAATTCCTTACGATAGCCATTTCCCATGATTTTTGTTTCAATTGTTTTACTAAGGCCTTGAATCACCTTTTTCTTCAGATTCTCTTACAATAGTTTCTAGCGATGATTTTACTTCAAATTCCCTTACTATAGTTTTCAATTTGGATTTTTTATATAATTTTCTATCTATTGCCTTCAGCTCTGATTTTTTAAAAATTCTCTCGCTAAAACATTCAGCCATTATTTTCTTTAAATTCCATTTACAATAGTCTTTAACGATGAGCTTTCATAAAATTCCCTAGGAATTATTTTCTTTCAATTCTCTAACGATACCCTTAAACCTTGATTTTTCCAAAAAATTTCTTACTAAAGCATTCAGCCATGATTTTTCTTCCAATTCCCTAACTCTAGCCTAATGACACGAATATCTTCAAATTCTCTTTCTATAGCCATTAGTGCTAATTTTTGTCTAAAGTCCCTTACTATATCCTTCAACTATTATTTTCCTTCAAATTCTCTTACTCTAGACTTTTTCCATGACTTTTTTAAAATTCCCTTACAATAGCCTTCAACCATTGTTTTCTAAAAATTCTTATTCTTAGCCTTCAACCATGAGTTTTGCTCAAATTCCCTTACTAATGCCTTCAGCTGTGATTTTTCTTAAAATTCACTTACTTAAGCATCAGAAAACTTTTCTTATTTAAAATGTTTTTCTATATCTTTAAACCTTGAATTTTATTTAAAATTCCCTGCCAATAGCCTTCTTTCATTATCTTTCTTCAAATACCCTTGATATAGCGTCATACCATGAATTTCTTCAAATTCTCTTGCAATAGTCTTTAGTCTTTTTTTTGTCAAAATTCCTATACAATAGCCTTCAACCATGATTTCTCTTCAAATTTCTTACAACAACCTTTTGAAATGATTTTTGTTTCAATTGTTTTACTATTGCCTTGAACCACCATGTTCTTCAAATTCTCATACTTTAGCTTCCAGCAATGATTTTACTTCAAAATCCCATACTATTGTCTTCAATTTGGATTTTTCATATAATTTCCTAACTATTGTCTTCAGCTCTATTTTTTTTAAATTCTCTCACTATAATTTTCAGCCATTAAGTTCTTTAAATTACATTACAATAGCCTTAAACCTTACATTTTCATAAAATTCCCAAGGAATTATTTTCTTTAAATTCTTTAACTATAGCCTTAAACCATGATTTTTCCAAAATTTTCTTACTATTGCCTTTTGCCATGATTTTTCTTCAAATTCCTTAACTCTAGCCTTATTAGGCAAAACTAATGGCTGAAGCCTTCTACAATGATTTCTATTCAAATTTCTTACGACAGCCTTTTGCCATTATTTTTATTTCAATTTTTTTAATATAGCCTTGAACCACCATTTTCTTCAAATTCTCTTACAATAGCTTCCTGCAATGATTTTTCTTCAAAATCCCTTACTATAGTGTGCAATTTGGAATTTTTCTTTAATTTCCTAACTATTGCCTTCAGCTCTGATTCTTTAAAAATACTCTCACTACAATATTCAGTCATTATTTTCTTTCAATTCCATTACAATAGCCTTTAACCATGAGTTTTCGTATAACTCCCTAGGAATTATTTTCTTTAAATTCTCTAACTATACCTTTAAACCATGATTTTTCCAAAATTTTCTTACAATAGCCTTCATCCATGATTTTTCTTCAAATTCCTAAGCTCAAGCCTTATGCCACGAATATCTTCAAATTCTCTTAATATAGCCTTTAATCATAATTTTTGTCAAAAGTTCCTTTCTATAGCCTTCAACTATTATTTTCCTTCAAATTCTCTTACTCTAGCCTTTTTTCATGACTTTTTTACAATTCCCTTACTATAGCCTTCAACCATAGTTTTCTTTAAATTCTTTTACCATAGCCTTCAAACCATGAGTTTTGCTCAAATTCCCTTACAATAGTGTTAAGTTTTCATTTTTCTCTTAAAATTCCCTCACTGAAGCCTTCAGCTGTGATTTTTCTTAAAATTCTCTTACTCAAGCAACAAGCATGTTTTCTTATTTAAAATGTTTACTATAGCCTTAAACCATGAATTTTCTTAAAATTCCTTGCCAATAACCTTTTGTCATTATCTTTCTTCATATACCCTTAATATACCCTTGTACCGTGAATTTCTTCAAATTTTCTTACTACAGCGTTAAGTCATTTTTTTTGTCAAAATTCGTTTACAATAGCCTTCAACCATAATTTCTCTTCAAATTCCATATGACAGCCTTTTGCCATTATTTTTGTTTCAATTGTTTTACTATACTCTTGAACCACTTTTTCTTCAAATTCTCTTACTATAGCTTCGAGCATTGATTTTACTTTAAAATCCGTTACTATAGTGTCCAATTTGGAATTTTTATATAATTTCCTGATAATTGCCTTCTGCTCTGATTTTTTAAAAATTTTCACACTACAACATTTAGCCATTATTTTCTTTAAATTCGGTAAGAAAAGCCTTTAACCATGAGTTTTCCTAAAATTCTCCAGGAATTATTTTCTTTGAATTCACTAACTATAGCCTTAAACTATAATTTTTCCAAAATTTGCTTATTTTGGCCTTCAGCCATGATTTTTCTTCAAAATCCCTAACTCTAGCCTTGTGCCACAAATATCTTCAAATTCTCTAAATATAGCCTTTAGTCATAATTTTTGTCAAAAGTCTATTACTATAGCTTTCAACTATTATTTTCCTCAAATTCTCTTACTCTATCCTTTTTCCTTGACTTTTGTAAAATTCCCTTACTATAGCCTTTAACCATATTTTACTATAGCTTTAAGTCATGAATTTTTTACAATAGCCTTAAACCATGAATTTTCTTAAAATTCCTTGCCAATACAGCCTTCAGTCATTATTTATCTTCAAATAGCCTTCATATAGCCTTGTACCATGAATATTTTCAAATTTTCTTACTATAGCCTTAAGTCATTTTTTTGTCAAAATTCCTTTACTATGGCCTTCAACCATGATTTCTCTTCAAATTCCTTACGACAGCCATTTCCCATGATTTTTGTTTCAATTACTTTACTATGGCCTTGAATTACCTTGTTCTTTAGATTCACTTACAATAGCTTCTAGCGATGAATTTAGTTCAAATTCCCGTACCATTGTTTTCAATTTGGATTTTTTATATAATTTTTTAATTATTGCCTTCAGCTCTGATTTTATAAAAATTCTCTCACTACAACATTCAACCATTATTTTCTTTAAATTCCATTTACAATAGCCTTTAAATTCTGCCATGATTTTTCTTCAAATTCCCTAACTCTAGCCTAATGACACGAATATCTTCAAATTCTCTTTCTATGGCCTTTAGTGCTAATTTTTGTCAAAAGTCCCTTACTATAGCCTTTCACTATTATTTTCCTTAAAATTCTCTTACTCTAGACTTTTTCCATGACTTTTCTAAAATTCCCTTACTATAGCCTTCTACCATAGTTTTCTAAAAATTCTTATTCTTAGTCTTCAACCATGAGTTTTGCTCAAATTCCCTTACTATTGCCTTCAGTTGTGATTTTTCTTAAAATTCACTTACTTAAGCATCAAAAAACTTTTCTTATTTCCAATGTTTTTCTATATCCTTAAACCTTGAATTTTTAATAAAATTCCAATCCAATAGCCTTCTGTCATTATCTTTCTTCAAATACCTTTGATATAGCCTCATACAATGAATTTCTTCAAATTCTCTTGCTATAGTCTTTTGTCTTTTTTTTTGTCAAAATTCCTATTCAATAGCCATCAAGCATGATTTCTCTTCAAATTTCTTACAACAACCTTTTGATATGATTTTTGTTTCAATTGTTTTGCTATAGCCTTGAACCACCATTTTCTTCAAATTCTCATACTTTAGCTTCCAGCAATGATTTTACTTCTAAATCCCTTACTATAGTCTTCAATTTGGATTTTTCATATAATATCCTAACTATTGCCTTCATCTCTATTTTTTTAAAAATTCTCTCACAACAACTTTCCGCCATTATTTTCTTTAAATTACTTTACAATAGCCCTAAACCTTAAGTTTTCATAAAATTCCCAAGGAATTATTTTCTTTAAATTCTCTAACTATATCCTTAAACCATGATTTTTCCAAAATTTTCTTACTATAGCCATTTGCCATGATTTTTCTTCAAATTCCCTAACTCAAGCTTTATTAAGCAAAACTCATGGCTGTAGCCTTCTACAATGGTTTCTATTCAAATTTCTTATGACAGCCTTTTGCCATTATTTTTATATCAATTGTTTTACTATAGCCTTGAACCACAATTTTCTTCATATTCTCTAACAGTAGCTTCCAGCGATGATTTTTCTTCAAAATTCCTTACAATTGTGTGCAATTTGGAATTTTTCTTTAATTTCCTAACTATTGCCTTCAGCTCTGATTCTTTAAAAATACTCTCACTACAATATTCAGTCATTATTTTCTTTCAATTCCATTACAATAGCCTTTAACCATGAGTTTTCGTATAACTCCCCAGGAATTATTTTCTTTAAATTCTCTAACTATACATTTAAACCATGATTTTTCCAAAATTTTCTTACAATAGCCTTCTTCCATGATTTTTCTTAAAATTCCTAAACTCAAGCCTTATGCCACGAATATCTTCAAATTCTCTTAATATAGCCTTTAATCATAATTTTTGTCAAAAGTCCCTTTCTATAGCCTTCAACTATTATTTTCCTTCAAATTCTCTTACTCTAGCCTTTTTTCATGACTTTTTTTAAATTCCCTTACTATAGCCTTCAACCATAGTTTTCTTTAAATTCTTTAACCATAGCCTTCAAACCATGAGTTTTGCTCAAATTCCCTTACAATAGTGTTAAGTTTTCATTTTTCTCTTAAAATTCCCTCACTGAAGCCTTCAGCTGTGATTTTTCTTAAAATTCTCTTACTCAAGCAACAAGCATGTTTTCTTATTTAAAATGTTTACTATAGCCTTAAACCATGAATTTTCTTAAAATTCCTTGCCAATAACCTTTTGTCATTATCTTTCTTCATATACCCTTAATATACCCTTGTACCATGAATTTCTTCAAATTTTCTTACTACAGTGTTAAGTCATTTTTTTTGTCAAAATTCGTTTACAATAGCCTTCAACCATAATTTCTCTTCAAATTCCATATGACAGCCTTTTGCCATTATTTTTGTTTCAATTGTTTTATTATAGTCTTGAACCACTTTTTCTTCAAATTCTCTTACTATAGCTTCGAGCAATGATTTTACTTCAAAATCCTTTACTATATTCTTCAATTTGGAATTTTTAAATAATTTCCAGAAAAATGCCTTCAACTCTTATTTTTTAAAAATTTTCACACTACAACATTTAGCCATTATTTTTTATAAATTCTATAACAAAATCCTTTAACCATGAGTTTTCCTAAAATTCTCCTGGTATTATTTTCTTTAAATTCACTAACTATAGCCTTAAACTATGATTTTTCCAAAATTTTCTTACTGTAGGCTTCAGCCATGATTTTTCTTCAAAATCCCTAACTCTAGCCTTGTGCCACGAATATCTTCAAATTCTCTTAATATAGCCTTTAGTCATAATTTTTGTCAAAAGTCTATTACTGTAGCCTTCAACTATTATTTTCCTTCAAATTCTCTTACTCTAGGCTTTTTCCATGACTTTTTTAAAATTCCCTTACTATAGCCTTCAACCATATTTTACTATAGCCTTAAGTCATGAATTTTTTACTATAGCATTAAACCATGAATTTTCTTAAAATTCCCTTCCAATAGCCTTCAGTCATTATTTTTCTTCAAATTGCCTTCATATGGCCTTGTACCATGAATTTCTTTAAATTTTCTTACAATAGCCTTAAGTCATTTTTTGTCAAAATTCATTTACTGTACCCTTCAACCATGATTTGTCTTCAAATTCCTTACGACAACCATTTCCCGTGATTTTTGTTTCAATTGCTTTACTATGGTCTTGAATCACCTTTTTCTTCAGATTCTCTTACAATAGCTTCTAGCGATGATTTTACTTCAAATTCCCTTACTATAGTTTTCAATTTGGATTTTTTATATGATTTTCTAACTATTGCCTTGAGCTCTGATTTTTGAAAAATTCTCTAACTACAACATTCAGCCATTATTTTCTTTAAATTCCATTTACTATAGCCTTTAACCATGAGTTTTCATAAAATTCCCCAGGAATTATTTTTTTCCAATTCGCTAACTATACCTTTAAACCTTGATTTTTCTAAAAAATTTCTTACTAAAGCCATCAGCCATGATTTTTCTTCAAATTCCCTAACTCTAGCCTAATGACATGAATATCTTCAAATTCTCTTTCTATAGCCTTTAGTCATAATTTTAGTCTAAAGTCCTTTACTAAAGCCTTCAACTATTATTTTCCTTCAAATTCTCTTTCTCTAGCCTTTTTCCATGACTTTTTTAAAATTCCCTTACTATTGCCTTCAACTATATTTTACTATAACCTTAAGTCATGAATGTTATACTATAGCCTTAAACCATGAATTTTCTTAAAATTCACGTCCAATAGCCTTCTGTTATTATTTTTCTTCAAATAGCCTTCATATAGCCTTGTACCATGAATTTCTTCAAATTTTCTTACTAAAGCCTTAAGTCATTTTATTGTCAAAATTCATTTACAATACCCTCAACCATGATTTCTATTCAAATTCTTTACAACAGCCATTTCCCGTGATTTTTGTTTCAATTGCTTTACTATGGCCTTGAATCACCTTTTTCTTCAAATTCTCTTACAATAGCTTCTAGAGATGATTTTACTTCAAATTCCCTTACTGTAGTTTTCAATTTGGATTTTTTATATAATTTTCTAACTATTGCCTTCTGCTCTGATTTTTTAAAAATTCTCTCACTACAACATTCAGCCATTATTTTCTTTAAATTCCATTTACAATAACCATGAGATTTCATAAAATTCCCCAGGAATTATTTTTTTTCAATTCTCTAACTATACGCTTAAACCTTGACATTTCCAAAAATTTTCTTACTAATGCCTTCAGCCACGATTTTTCTTCAAATTCCCTAACTCTGGCGTAATGACACGAATATCTTCAAATTCTCTTTCTATAGCCTTTAGTCATAATTTTTGTCAAAAGTCCCTTACTATAGCCTTCAACTATTATTTTCCTTCAAATTCTCTTACTCTAGCCTTTTTCCATGACTTTTTTCATATTCCCTTACTATAGCCTTCAACCATTGTTTTCTTAAAATTCTTTTGCCATAGCCTTAACCCATGGGTTTTGCTCAAATTTCCTAACTATAGCCTTCAACCATTGTTTTCTTAAAATTCTTTTGCCATAGCCTTAACCCATGGGTTTTGCTCAAATTTCCTAACTATAGCCTTCTATTTTGATTTTTTTCTTAAAATTCCCTTACCATAACCTTCAGCTGCAATTTTTCTTCAAATTCTCTTACTCAAGACACATACAAGTTTTCTTATTTAAAATGATTCACTATAGCCTTAAACCTATAATTTTCTTAAAATTCCTTGCTAATATAGCCTCCAGTCATTATTTGTCTTCAAATAGCCTTCATATAGCCTAGTACCATGAATTTCTTCAAAATTTCTTACTATAGCCTTATGTCAATTTTTGGTCAAAATTCCTTTATTATAGCCTTCAACCATGATTTCCCTTCAAATTCCTTACTACACTCTTTTCCCATGATTTTTATTTCAATTGCTTTATTGTAGCCTTGAATCACCATTTTCATCAGATTCTCTTACTATAGCTACCAGCGATGATTTTTCATCAAATTCCCTTACTATAGTCTTCAATTTGGATTTTTTATATAATTTTTTAACTATTGCCTTCAGCTCTGATTTTTTAAAAATTCTCTGACTACAACATTCAACCATTGTTTTCTTCATATTCCATTTACAATAGCCTTTAACCATGAGTTTTCATAAAATTCCCCCGGAATTATTTTCTTTCAATTGTCCAACTATTCCCTTAAACCATAATTTTTCCAAAAATTTTCTTAGTAAAGCCTTCTACCATGATTTTTCTTCAACTTCCCTAACTCTAGCCCTATGTCACGAATATCTTCAAAATCTCTTAATATAGCCTTTAGTCATAATATTTGTCAAAAGTCCCTTACTAGAGCCTTCAACTATTATTTTTCTTCATATTCTCTTACTCTAATCTTTTTCCATGACTTTTTTTAAATTCCCTTACTATAGGCTTCAACCATAGTTTTCTTAAAATTCTTTTACCATAGCCTTCAGCCATGAGTTTTCCTCAAATTCCCTTACTATAGCTTTCAGTTTTGATTTTTTTCTAAAAATTCCCTTACTACGGGCTTCAGCTGTGATTTTTCTTAAAATTCTCCAACTCAAGCATCAAACTAGTTTTCTTATTTAAAATGTTTTAATATAGCCTTAAACCAAGAATTTTTTTAAAATTTCCAATAGCCTTCGATCATTATTTTTCTTCAAATACCCTTTATACAGCCTTGAACTTTGAATTCTTTTAAAAAAAAAATTTTGTAGCCTTAAGTCAATTTTTGTCAAAATTCCTTTAATGTAGCATTCAACCATGATTTCTCTTAAAATTCCTTACGACAACCTTTTTCCCTGATTTTTTTTCAATTGTTTTACTATAGTCTTGAACCGCCATTTTCTTCAAATTCTTTTACTATAGCTTCGAGCAATGATTTTACTACAAAATCCCTTACTATAGTATTCCATTTGGAATTTTTAAATAATTTCCTAACTATTGCCTTTAGATCTGATTTTAAAAAGAATTTCTCACTACAACTTTTAGCCATTATTTTTTTTAAATTCCTTTCCAATAGACTTTAACCGTGAGTTTTCCTAAAATTCCCCTAAAATAATTTAATTTTAATTCTCTAACTATTACCTTAAACCATGATTTTTCCAAAATTTTCTTACTATAACCTTCAGCTATGATTTTTTTCAAATTCCCTAACTCTAGCCTTATGCCACGAATATCTTTAAATTATCTTAATATAGCCTTTAGTCTTAATTTTTGTCAAAAGTCCCTTTCTATAACCTTCAACTATTATTTTTCTTCAAATTCTCTTATAATAGCCTTTTTCCATGACTTTTTTAAAATTCCCTTACTATAGCCTTGAACCATAGTTTTCTTAAAATTCTTATTCATAGCCTTCAACCATGAGTTTTGCTCAAATTCCCTTACTATTGCCTTCTGCCGTGATTTTTCTTAAAATTCTCTCACTTAAGCATCAGAAAAAAAAATTTATTTAAAATGTTTTACTATATCCTTAAACCTTGAATTTTCTTAAAATTCCCTGCCAATAGCCTTCAGTCATTATCTTTCTTCAAATACCCTTACTATAGCCTGATACCATGAATTTCTTCAAATTCTCTTGCTATAGTCTTTTGTTTTTTTTTCGTCAAAATTCCTATACAATAGCCGTCAACCATGATTTCTCTTCAAATTTCTTACAACAACCTTTTGATATGATTTTTGTTTCAATTATTTTACTATAGCCTTGAACCACCATTTTCTTCAAATTCTCATACATTAGCTTCCAGCAATGATTTTACTTCAAAATCCCTTTCTATAGTCTTCAATTTGGATTTTTCATATAATTTCCTAACTATTGCCTTCAGCTCTATTTTTTTAAAAATTCTCTCACAACAACTTTCAACCATTGTTTTCTTTAAATTACATTACAATAGCCTTAAACCTTAAGTTTTCATAAAATTCCCAAGGAACTATTTTCTTTAAATTCTCTAACAATAGCCTTAAACCATGATTTTTCCAAAATTTTCGTACTATAGCCTTTTGCTATGATCTTTCTTCAAATTCCCTAACTCTAGCCTTATTAAGCAAAACTCATGGCTGAAGCCTTCAACAATGATTTCTATTCAAATTTCTTACGACAACCTTTCCCCTTTATTTTTATTTCAATTGTTTTACTATAGCCTTGAACCATCATTTTCTTCAAATTCTCTTACTATAGCTTCCAGCAATGATTTTTCCTTCAAAATCCCTTACTATAGTGTTCAATTTGGAATTTTCATATAATTTCCTAACTATTGCCTTCAGCTCTGATTCTTTAAAAATTCTCTCACTACAATATCCAGCCATGATTTTCTTTCAAATTCTCTAACTATACCTTTAAACCATGATTTTTCCAAAATTTTCTTACTATAGGCTTCATCCATGATTTTTCTTCAAATTCCCTAACTCAAGCCTTATGCCACGAATATCTTTAAATTCTCTTCATATAGCCTCTAATCATAAGTTTTGTAAAAAGTCCATTACTATAGCCTTCAACTATTATTTTCCTTCAAATTATCTTACTCTGGCATTTTTTCATGACTTTTTTACAATTCCCTTACTATAGCCTTCAACCATAGTTTTCTTTAAATTCTTTTACCATAGCCTTTAGCCATGAGTTTTGCTCAAATTCCCTTACTATAGCTTTAAGTTTTCATTTTTCTCTTAAAATTCCCTCACTGTAGCCTTCAGCTGTGATTTTTCTTGAAATTCTTTTTCTCAAGCAACATGCATGTTTTCTTATTTAAAATGTTTTACTATAGCCTTAAACCATGAATTTTCTTAAAATTCCTTGCCAATAACCTTTTGTCATTATATTTCTTCAAATACCCTTAATATACCCATGTACCATGAATTTCTTCAAATTTTCTTACTACAGTCTTAAGTCATTTTTTGGTCAAAAAACCTTTACTATAGCCTTCAACCATGATTTCTTTTCAAATTCCATACGACAGCCTTTTGTCATTGTTTTTGTTTCAATTGTTTTACTAGTCTTGAATCAATTTTTCATCAATGTCTCTTACTACAGCTTCGAGGAATGATTTTACGTCAAAATCCATTAGTATAGTCCTCAATTTGGAATTTTTATATAATTTCCTGACAATTGCCTTCAGCTCTAATTTTTTAAAAATTTTCACACTACAACATTTAGCCATTATTTTCTTTAAATTCTATAAGAAAAGCATTTAACCATGAGTTTTCCTAAAATTCTACAACAATTATTTTCTTTAAATTCACTAACTATAGCCTTAAACAATGATTTTTCCAAAATTTTCTTACTCTTGCCTTCTACCATTATTTTTCTTTAAAATCCCTAACTCTAGCCTTGTGCCACAAATATCTTCAAATTCTCTTAATATAGCCTTTTGTCATAATTTTTGTCAAATGTCTATTACTATAGCCTTCAATTATTATTTTCCTTCAAATTCTCTTACTCAAGCCTTTTTCCATAACTTTTTTTAAATTCCCTTACTATAGCCTTCAACCATATTTTACTTTAGCCTTAAGTCATGAATTTTTTACTATAGCCTTAAACCATGAATTTTCTTAAAATTCCCTTCCAATAGACTTCAGTCATTATTTTTCTTCAAATAGCCTTCATATAGCCTTGTACCATGAATTTTTTCAAATTTTCTTAAAATAGCCTTAAGTCTTTTTTTTTGTCAAAATTCATTTACTATACCCTTAAACCATGATTTTTTGTCAAAATTCTCTTACAATAGCTTCTAGCGATGTTTTACTTCAAATTCCCTTACTATAGTATTCAATTTGGATTTTTTATTTAATTTTCTAACTATTGCCTTCAGCTCTAATTTTTTAAAAATTCTCTCACTACAACATTTAACCATTATTTTCTATAAATTCCATTTACAATAGCCTTTAACCATGAGTTTTCATAAAATTCCCCAGGAATTATTTTCTTTCAATTCTCTAACTATACCTTTAAACCTTGATTTTTCCAAAAAATTTCCTACTAAAGCCTTCAGCCATGATTTTTCTTTAAATTCCCTGACTCTAGCGTAATGACACGAATATCTTCAAATTCTCTTTCTATAGCCTTTAGTCATAATTTTTGTCTAAAGTGCCTTACAATAGCCTACAACTATTATTTTTCTTCAAATTCTCTTACTCTAGCCTTTTTCCATGACTTTTTTAAAATTCCCATACTATTGCCTTCAACCATAGTTTTCTTAAAATTCTTTTACCATAGCCTTAAGCCATGAGTTTTGCTCAAATTTCCTTACTATAGCCTTAAGTTTTGATTTTTTTCTTAAAATTCCCTTACAATAGCCTTCAGCTGCAATTTTTGTTTAAATTCTCTTACTCAAGACACAGACAAGTTTTCTTATTTAAAATGTTTTACTACAGCCTTAAACCATGAATTTTCTTAAAATTCTTTGCCAATATAGCCTTCAGTCATTATTTGTCTTCAAATAGCCTTCATATATCCTAGTACCTTGAAATTCTTCAAATTTTTTTACTATAGCCTTATGTCAATTTTTGGTCAAAATTCCTTTATTATAGCCTTCAACCATGATTTCCCTTCAAATTCTTTACAACAGCCTTTTCCCATGATTTTTATTTCAATTACTTTACTGTAGCCTTGAATCACCATGTTCTTCAGATTCTCTTACTATAGCTACGAGCGATGATTTTTCATCAAATTCCCTTACTATAGTCTTCAATTTGGATTTTTTATATAATTTTTTAACTATTGTCTTCAGCTCTGATATTTTAAGAATTCTCTCACTACAACTTTCAGCCATTATTTTCTTCATATTCCATTTACAATAGCCTTTAACCATGACTTTTCATAAAATTCCCCTGGAATTATTTTCCTTCAATTGTCCAACGATACCCTTTAACCATAATTTTTTCCAAAAATTTTCTTAGTAAAGCCTTCAACCATGATTTTTCTTCAACTTCCCTAACTCTAGCCCTATGTCATGAATATCTTCAAAATCTCTTAATATAGCCTTTAGTCATAATTTTTGTCAAAAGTCCCTTACTAGAGCCTTCAACTATTATTTTTCTTCATATTCTCTTACTCTAGTCTTTTTCCATGACTTTTTTTAAATTCCCTAACTATAGGCTTCAACCATAGTTTTCTTAAAATTCTTTTACCATAGCCTTCAGCCATGAGTTTTCTCACATTCCCTTACTGTAGCTTTTAGTTTTGATTTTTTTCTAAAAATTCCCTTACAACGGGCTTCAGCTGTGATTTTTCTTAAAATTCTCCTACTCAAGCATCAAACTAGTTTTCTTATTTAAAATGTTTTAATATAGCCTTAAACCATGAATTTTCTTAAAATTATTTGCCAATAGCCTTCAATCATTATTTTTCTTCAAATACCCTTTATACAGCCTTGAACCATGAATTATTTAAAATTTTTTTACTGTAGCCTTAAGTCAATTTTTTGTCAAAATTCCTTTAATGTAGCATTCAACCATGATTTCTCTTCAAATTCCTTGCGACAACCTTTTTCCCTGATTTTTTTTTCAATTGTTTTACTATAGTCTTGAACCGCTGTTTTCTTCAAATTCTTTTACTATTGCTTCGAGCAATGATTTTACTTCAAAATCCCTTACTATAGTATTCCATTTGGAATTTTTAAATAATTTCCTAACTATTGCCTTCCGATCTGATTTTTAAAAAAATTTCTCACTACATCTTTTAGCCATTATTTGTTTTAAATTCC
Source organism: Aristolochia fimbriata (assembly GCA_019845555.1). Taxonomy (NCBI): domain Eukaryota; kingdom Viridiplantae; phylum Streptophyta; class Magnoliopsida; order Piperales; family Aristolochiaceae; genus Aristolochia; species Aristolochia fimbriata. Next base: position 25,058,487 of record CM034083.1, read on the forward strand.
ATTCCAATAGCCTTTAACCGTGAGTTTTCCTAAAATTCCCCTAAAATTATTTAATTTTAATTCTCTAACTATTGTCTTAAACCATGATTTTTTCAAAATTTTCTTACAATGACCTTCAGCCATGATTTTTTTCAAATTCCCTAACTCTTGCCTTATGCCACGAATATCTTCAAATTATCTTAATATAGCCTTTAGTCTTATTTTTTGTCAAAAGTCCCTTTCTATAGCCTTCAACTATTATTTTCCTACAAATTCTCTTATAATAGCCTTTTTCCATGACATTTTTAAAATTCCTTTACTATAGCCTTCAACCATAGTTTTCTTAAAATTCTTATTCATAGCCTTCAACCATGAGTTTTGCTCAAATTCCCTTACTATTGCTTTCAGTTGTGATTTTTCTTAAAATTCTCTTACCTAAGCATCAGAAAACCTTTTTTATTTAAAATGTTTTACTATATCCTTAAACCTTGAATTTTCTTAAAATTCCCTGCCAATAGCCTTCAGTCATTATCTTTCTTCAAATACCCTTACTATAGCTTCATACCATTAATTTCTTCAAATTCTCTTGCTATAATCTTTTGTCTTTTTTTCGTCAAAATTCCTATACAATAGCCTTCAACCATGATTTCTCTTCAAATTTCTAACAACAAACTTTTGATATGATTTTTGTTTCAATTGTTTTACTATAGCCTTGAACCACCATTTTCTTCAAATTCTCATACATTAGCTTCCAGCAATGATTTTACTTCAAAATCCCTTACTATAGTCTTCAATTTGGATTTTTCATATAATTTCCTAACTATTGCCTTCAGCTCTATTTTTTAAAAATTCTCTCACGACAACTTTCAACCATTATTTTCTTTAAATTACAATACAATAGCCTTAAACCTTAAGTTTGCATAAAATTCCCAAGGAACTATTTTCTTTAAATTCTCTAACAATAGCCTTAAACCATGATTTTTCCAAAATTTTCTTACTAAAGCCTTTTGCCATGATCTTTCTTCAAATTCCCTAACTCTAGCCTTATTAAGCAAAACTCATGGCTGAAGCCTTCAACAATGATTTCTATTCAAATTTCTTACGACAGCCTTTCCCCATTATTTTTATTTCAATTGTTTTATAGCCTTGAACCACCATTTTCTTCAAATTCTCTTACAATAGCTTCCAACAATGATTTTTCTTTCAAAATCCCTTACTATAGTGTTCAATTTGGAATTTTCATATAATTTCCTAACTATTGCCTTTAGCTCTGATTCTTTAAATATTCTCTCACTACAATATTCAGCCATTATTTTCTCTCAAATTCTCTAACTATACCATTAAACCATGATTTTTCCAAAATTTTTTTACTATAGGCCTCATCCATGATTTTTCTTCAAATTCCCTAACTCAAGCCTTATGCCACGAATATCTTCAAATTCTCTTAATATAGCCTTTAATCATAAGTTTTGTAAAAAGTCCATTACTATAGCCTTCAACTATTATTTTCCTTCAAATTATCTTACTCCAGCATTTTTTCATGACTTTTTTACAATTCCCTTACTATAGCCTTCATCCATAGTTTTCTTTGAATTCTTTTACAATAGCCTTCAGCCATGAGTTTTGCTCAAATTCCCTTACTATAGATTTAAGTTTTCATTTTTCTCTTAAAATTCCCTCACTGTGGACTTCAGCTGTGATTTTTCTTAAAATTCTCTTACCCATGCAACATGCATGTTTTCTTATTTAAAATGTTTTACTATAGCCTTAAACCATGAATTTTCTTAAAATTCCTTGCCAATAACCTTTTGTCATTATCTTTCTTGAAATACCCTTAATATACCCATGTACCATGAATTTCTTCAAATTTTCTTACTACAGGCTGAAGTCATTTTTTTGACAAAATTCCTTTACTATTGCCTTCCACCATGATTTCTCTTCAAATTCAATACGACAACCTTTTGCCATTATTTTTGTTTCAATTGTTTTACTATAGTCTTGAATCACTTTTTCATCAAATTCTCTTACTACAGCTTCGAGCAATGATTTTACTTCAAAATCCATTAGTATAGTCCTCAATTTGGAATTTTTATATAATTTCCGAACAATTGCCTACAACTCTAATTTTTTAAAAATTTTCACACAACAACATTTACGCATTATTTTCTTTAAATTCTATAGCAAAAGCCTTTAACCATGAGTTTTCCTAAAATTCTCCAGGAATTATTTTCTTTAAATACACTAACTATATAGCCTTAAACAATGATTTTTCCAAAATTTTCTTACTGTAGTCTTCAGCCATGATTTTTCTTCAAAATCCCTAACTCTAGCCTTGTGCCACAAATATCTTCAAATTCTCTTAATATAGCCTGTAGTCATAATTTTTGTCAAAAGTCTATTACGATAGCCTTCAACTATTATTTTCCTTCAAATTCCCTTACTCTAGCCTTTTTCCATGACTTTTTTTAAATTCCCTTACTATAGCCTTCAACCATATTTTACTTTATCCTTAAGTCATGATTTTTTTACTATAGCCTTAAACCATGAATTTTCTTAAAATTCCCTTCCAATAGACTTCAGTCATTATTTTTCTTCAAATAGCCTTCATATAGCCTTGTACCATGAATTTCTTCAAATTTTCTTAAAATAGCCTTAGGTCTTTTTTTATGTCAAAATTCATTTACTATACCTTAAACCATGATTCCTCTTCAAATTCCTTACGACAGCCATTTCCAATGATTTTTGTTTCAATTGCTTTACTATGGCCTTGAATCACCTTTTTCTTCAGATTCTCTTACAATAGCTTCTAGCGATGATTTTACTTCAAATTCCCTTACTATAGTATTCAATTTGGATTTTTTATATATTTTTCTAACTTTTGCCTTCAGCTCTGATTTTTTAAAAATTCTCTCACTACAACATTCTACCATTATTTTCTTTAAATTCCATTTGCAATAGCCTTTAACCATGAGATTTCATAAAATTCCCCAAGAATTATTTTCTTTCAATTCTCTAACTACACCCTTAAACCTTGATTTTTCAAAAAAATTTCTTACTTGCCTTTAGCCATGATTTTCCTTCAAATTCCTTCAAATTCTCTTACTGTAGCCTTTAGTCATAATTTTTGTCAAAAGTCCCTTACTAGAGCCTTCAACTATTATTTTCCTTCAAATTCTCTTACTCTAGTCTTTGTCCATGACTTTTTAAATATTCCCTTACCATAGCCTCCAACCATAGTTTTCTTAAAATTCTTTTACCATAGCCTTTGGGCATGAGTTTTCCTCAAATTCCCTTACTATAGCATTCAATTTTGATTTTTTTCTAAAAATTCCCTTACTACAGGCTTTAGCTGTGATTTTTCTTAAAATCCCCCTACTTATGCATCAAACTAGTTATCTTCTTTAAAATGTTTTAATATAGCCTTAAACCTTGAATTTTATTAAAATTATTTGCCAATAGTATTCAATCATTATTTTTCTTCAAATACCCTTTAGACAGCCTTGAACCTTGAATTTTTCAAATTTTTTTACTGTAGCCTTAATTCATTTTTTTGTCAAAATTCCTTTAATGTAGCATTCAACCATGATTTCTCTTCAAATTTCTTACGACAACCTTTTCCCCTGACTTTTTTTTCAATTGTTTTACTATAGTCTTGAACCGCCATTTTCTTCAAATTATTTTACTATAGCTTCGAGCAATGATTTTACTTCAAAATCCCTTACTATAGTATTCCATTTGGAATTTTTAAATAATTTCCTAACTAATGCCTTCCGATCTGATTTTTAAAAAAATTTCTCACTACAACTTTTAGCCGTTATTTTTTTTAAATTCCATTCCAATAGCTTTTAACCGTGAGTTTTCCGAAAATTCCCCTAAAATTATTTAATTTTAATTCTCTAACTATTGTCTTAAACCATGATTTTTTCTAAATTTTCTTACTATAACCTTCAGCCATGATTTTTTTCAAATTTCCTAACTCTAACCTTATGCCACGAATATCTTCAAATTATCTTGATATAGCCTTTCATCTTAATTTTTGTCAAAAGTCCCTTTCTATGGCCTTCAACTATTATTTTCCTTCAAATTCTCTTATAATAGCCTTTTTCCGTGACTTTTTTAAAATTCACTTACTATATCCTTCAACCATAGTTTTCCTAAAATTATTATATCATAGCCTTCAACCATGAGTTTTGCTCAAATTCCCTTACTATTGCCTTCAGCTGTGATTTTTATTCAAATTCTCTTACTTACGCATAAGAAAACGTTTCTTATTTAAAATGTTTTATTATATCCTTAAACCTTGAATTTTCTTAAAATTCACTGCCAATAGCCTTCAGTCATTATCTTTCTTCAAATACCCTCTCATACCATGAATTTCTTCAAATTCTCTTGCTATAGTCTTTTGTCTTTTTTTTGTCAAAATTCCTATACAATAGCCTTCAACCATGATTTCTCTTCAAATTTCTTACAACAACCTTTTGCCATGATTTTTTTTTCAATTGTTTTGCTATAGCCCTGAACCACCATTTTCTTCAAATTCTCATACGTTAGCTTCCAGCAATGATTTTACTTCAAAATCCCTTACTATAGTCTTCAATTTGGATTTTTCATATAATTTCCTAACTATTGCCTTCATCTCTGTTTTATTAAATATTCTCTCTACAACTTTCAGCCATTATTTTCTTTAAATTACATTACAATAGCCTTAAACCTTATGTTTTCATGAAATTCCCAAGGAATTATTTTCTTTAAATTCTCCAACTATAGCCTTAAACAATGATTTTTCCAAAATTTTCTTACTATAGCCTTTTGCAATGATTTTTCTTCAAATTCCCTAACTCTAGCCTTATGCCACGAATATCTTCAAGTTCCCTTACTATGGCCTTTAGACTTATTATTTGTCAAAAGTCCCTTACTATAGCCTTCAACTATTACTTTCCTTCAAATTCTGTTACTCTAGCCTTTTTCCATGACTTTTTTGAAATTCCCTGACTACAGCCTTCATCCATAGTTTACTTAAAATTCTTTTACCATAACCTTCAGCCATGAGTTTTTCTTAAATTCCCTCACTATTGCCTTCAGTTTAGATTTTTTTCTTAAAATTCCCTTACTAAGCCTTCAGCTGTGATTTTTCTTAAAATTCTCCTTCTCTGAGACAAGTTTTCTTATTTAAAATGTTTTACTATAGCCTTAAAACATTAATTTAGTTAAAATTCCTTGCTAATAGCCTTCAATCATTATTTTTCTTCATATACCCTTAATATAGCTTCGTACCATGAATTTCTACAAACTCTCTTACTATAGCCTTGACACATTCTTTTGCCAAAATTCGTTTACAATAGCCTTCAACAATAATTTCTATTCAAATATCTTACGACAGCCTTTCGCCATTATTTTTGTTTCAATTGTTTTACTATAGCGTTGAAACACCATTTTCTTCAAATTCTATTACAATAGCTTTCAGAAATGATTTTTCTTCAAAATCCCTTACTATAGTGTTCAATTTGGAATTTTCATATAATTTCCTAACTATTGCCTTCAACTCTGAGTTTTTAAAAATTTTCTCACTACAACATTTTGCCATTATTTTCTTTAAATTCTATAACAAAAGCCTTTAACAATGAGTTTTCCTAAAATTTTCCAGGAATTATTTTCTTTAAATACATTAACTATAGCCTTAAACCATTATTTTTCCAAAATTTTCTTACTATAACCTTCAGACATGATTTTTTTCAAATTCCCTAACTCTACCCTTGTGCCACGAATATCTTCAAATTATCTTAATATAGCCTTTAGTCTTAATTTTTGTCAAAAGTCCCTTTCTATAGCCTTCAACTATTATTTTCCTTCAAATTCTCTTATAACAGCCTTTTTCCATGACTTTTTTAAAACTTCCTTACTATAGCCTTCAACCATAGTTTTCTTAAATTTCTTTTACCATAACCTTCAACCATGAGTTTTGCTCAAATTCCCTTACTATTGCCTTCAGCTGTGATTTTTCTTAAAATTCTCTTACTTAAGCATCAGACAACTTTTCTTATTTAAAATGTTTTACTATAGCCTTGAACCTGGAATTTTCTTAAAATTCCCTGCCAATAGCCTTCAGTCATTATCTTTCCTCACATACCCTTAATATAGCCTCGTACCATGAATTTCTTCAAATTCTCTTGCTATAGTCTTTAGTCTTTTTTTGTCAAAATTCCTATACAATAGTATTCAGCCATGATTTCTCATCAAATTTCTTACAACAACCTTTTTCCATGATTTTTATTTCAATTGTTTTACTCTAGCCTTGAACCACCATTTTCTTCAAATTCTCATACTATAGCTTCCAGCAATGATTTTACTTCAAAATCCATTATCATAGTCTTCAATTTGAATTTTTCATATAATTTCCTAACTATGGCCTTATGCTCTAATATTTTAAAAACTCTCTTACAACAACATTCAGCCTTTATTTTCTTTAAATTACATTACAATAGCCTTAAACCATGAGTTTTCATAAAATTCGCCATGAATTATTTTATTTAAATTCTCTTACTATAGCCTTAAACCACGATTTTTCCAAAAAATTTTTACTATAGCCTTCAGCCATGATTTTTCTACAAATTCCCTAACTCTAGCCTTATGCCATGAATATTTTCAAATTTCCTTACTATAGCCTTTAGACATAATATTTGTCAAAAGTCCCTTACTATAGCCTTCAACTATTATTTTCCTTCAAATTCTCTTACTCTATCCTTTTTCCATGAGTTTTTTTAAATTCCCGGACTATAGCCTTTTACCATAGTTTTCTTTAAATTCTTTTGCCATAGCCTTCTGCCATGTGTTTTGCTCAAATTCCCTTACTATAGCCTTTAGTATTGATTTTTTCTTAAAATTCCCTTACTCTAGCCTTCAGCTGTGATTTTTCTTAAAATTCTCTTACTCAAGCTTCAGACAAGTTTTCTTTTTTAAAATGTTTTAAAGTTGCCTTAAACCAAGAATTTTGATACAATTCCCTGCCAATAGCCTTCAATCATTATTTCTCTTCAAATTCCTTATGACAGCCTTTTCCCATCATTTTTGTTTCAATCGCTTTACTAGAGCCTTGAATCACCATTTTCTTCAGAGTGTCTTACTATAGCTTCCAGCGATGATTTTACTTCAAATTCTTTTACTATAGTCTTCAATTTAGATTTTTCATATAATTTTCTAACTATAGCCTTCAGCTCTAATGTTTTAAAAATTCTCTCACTGCAACATTCAACCATTATTTTGTTTCAAAATCATGACATTAGCCTTTAACCAGGAGTTTTCCTAAAATTCCCCAGGAATTATTTTCTTTAAATTCTCTAACTATAGCCTTAAACCAAGATTTTTCCAAAATATTTCTTACTAAAGCCTTCAACCATGATTTTTTTTCAAATTCCCTTACTCTAGCCTAATGACACGAATATCTTCAAATTCTCTATCAGTAGCCTTTAGTCATAATTTTTGTCTAAAGTCCTTTACTATAGCCTTCAACTATTATTTTCCTTCAAATTTTCTTATTCTAGCCTTTTTCCTTGACTTTTTTAAAATTCCCATATAATAGCGTTCAACCATAGTTTTCTTAAAATTCTTTTACAATGGCCTTAAGCCATGAGTTTTACTCAAATTTCCTTACTGTAGCCTTCAGTTTTGATTTTTTTCTAAAAATTTCCTACCTATAGCCTTCAGCTGTGATTTTTCTTAAAATTCTATTACTCAAGACACAAACAAGTTTTCTTATATAAATTGTTTTACTATAGCCATAAACCATGAATTTTCATAAAATTCCCTGCGAATAGGCTTCAGTCATTATTTGTCTTCAAATAGCCTTCATATAGCCTTGTACCATGAATTTCTTCAAATATTTTTACTATAGCTTTAAGTTATTATTTGGTCAAAATTCCTTTACTATAGCCTTCAACCATGATTTCCCTTCAAATTCCTTACGACTGCCTTTTGCCATGATTTTTGTTTCAATTGTTTTACTATAGTCTTGAACCACCATTTTCTTCAAATTCTCTTACTATAGCTTCCTGCAATGATTTTACTTCCATACTATAGTCTTCAATTTGGAATTTTCATACAATTTCCAAACTATTGCCTTCAGCTCTGATTTTTTAAAAATTCTCTCACTACAACATTCAGCCATTATTTTCTTTAAATTCCATTACAATAGCCTTTAACTATGAGTTTTCCTAAAACTCCCCTTGAATTACTTTCTTTAAATTCTCTAATTATACCCTTAAACCATGATTTTTACAAAATTTCTCTAACTATAGCCTTGTGCAATGATTTTTTTTCAAATTCCCTAACTCTAGCCTTCTGCAACGAATATCTTCAAATTCTCATACTGTAGCCTTTAGTCATAATTTTTGTTAAAAGTCCTTACTATATAAAGCCTTCAACTATTATATTCCTTCAAATTCTCTTGCTCTAGCCTTTTCCTTGACTTTTTTAAAATTCTCTTACTACAGCCTTCAACCATAGTTTTCTTAAAATTCTTTTACCATAGCCTTCAACTATGAGTTTTCGTCAAATTCCTTTCCTAAAGCTTTCAAGTTTTATTTTTTTATTAAAATTCCCTTACTACTGCCTTCAGCTGTGCTTTTTCTTAAAATTCTCCTACTCAAGCATCAAACAAGTTTTCTTATTTAAAAAGTTTTACTATAGCCTTAAACCATTAATTTTCTTAAAATTCCTTGCTAATAGCCTTCAGTCATTATCTTTCTTCAAATACCCTTAATTGAGCCTCGTACCATGAATTTATACAAATTCTCTTTCTATAGCCTTCAGACATTTTTTTGTCAAAATTCCTTTACAATAGCCTTCAACAATGATTACTATTCAAATTTCTTATGAGAGCCTTTAGACATTATTTTTATTTCAATTGTTTTACTATAGCCTTGAACCACCATTTTCTTCAAATTCTTTTACAATAGCTTCGAGCAATTATTTTACTTCAAAATCACTTACTATTGTATTCAACTTGGAATTTTTATATAATTTCCTAACTATTACCTTCAGCTCTAATTTTTTTAAAAAAATCTCACTAGAACATTTAGCCATTATTTTCTTTTAATTCCACTCCAATAGCCTTTAACCCTGAGTTTTCCTAAAATTCCTCATAAGTTATTTAATTTTAATTCTCTAACTATAGCCTTAAACCATGATTTTTCCAAAATTTTCATACCATAACATTCAAACATGATTTTTTTTCAAATTCCCTAACTCTAACCTTATGCCACGAATATCTTCAAATTATCTTAATATAGCCTTTAGTCTTAATTTTTGTCAAAATTCCCTTTCTATAGCCTTCAACTATTATTTTCCTTCAAATTCTCTTATAACTTCCTTTTTCCATGACTTTTTTAAAATTCTCTTACTATAGCCTTCAAATATAGTTTTCTTAAAATTGTTTTATCATTGCCTTCAACCATGAGTTTTGCTCAAATTCCCTTACAATTGCCATCAGCTGTGATTTTTCTTAAAATTCTCTTACTTAAGCATCAGAAAAAATTTCTTATTTAAAATGTTATACTATAGCCTTAAACCTTGAATTTTCTTAAAATTCCCTGCCAATAGCCTTCAGTCATTATCTTTCTTCAAATACCCTTAATATTGCCTCATACCATGAATTTCTTCAAATTCTCTTGCTATAGTCTTTTGTCTTTTTTTTGTCAAAATTCTTATACAATAGCCTTCAACCATGATTTCTCTTCAAATTTCTTACTATAGTCTTCAATTTGGATTTTTCATATAATTTCCTATCTATTGCCTTCAACTCTGTTTTTTTGAAAAATTCTCTCACTACAACATTCAGACATTATTTTCTTTAAATTACATTACAATAGCCTCAAACCATGAGTTTTCATAAAATTCCCCAAGAATTGTTTTCTTTAAATTCTCTAACTATAGCATTAAACCAAGATTTTTCCAAAATTTTCTTACTATAGCCTTCTGCCATGATTTTTCTTCAAATTCCCTAACTCTAGCCTTATGCCACGAATATCTTCAAATTCCCTTATTATAGCTTTTAGACATAATATTTGCCAAAAGTCCCTTACTATAGCCTTAAACTATTATTTTCCTTCAAATTCTCTTACTCTAGCCTTTTTTCATGACTTTTTTGAAATTCCCTGACTATTGCCTTTAACCTTAGTTTTCTTAAAATTTGTTTACCATAGCCTTCTGCCATGAGTTTTGTTCAAATTCCCTTACTATAGCCATTAGTATTGATTTTTTCTAAAAATTCCCTTACTCTTGCCTTCTGCTGTGATTTTTCTTAAAATTCACTTACTCAAGCTTCAGACAAGTTTTCTTATTTAAAATGTTTTACAGTTTCCTTAAACCAAGAATTTTCATAAAATTCTTTGCCAATAGCCTTCAGTCATTATTTTGCTTCAAATACCCTTAATATAGCCACGTACCATGTATTTCTTCAAATTCTTTTACTATGGCCTTAAGTTATTTTTTTCTCAAAATTCCTTTACTATAGCCTTCAACCATGATTTCTCTTCAAATTCCATACAACAGCCTTTTACCATCATTTTTGTTTCAATCGCTTTACTATAGCCTTGAATCACCATTTGCTTCAGAGTCTCTTACTATAGCTTCCAGTGATGATTTTACTTCAAATTCATTTACTACGGTCTTCAATTTGGATTTTTCATATAATTTTCTAACCATAGCCTTCAACTCTGATGTTTTAAAAATTCTCTCACTACAACATTCTGCCATTATTTTCTTTAAATTCCATTACATTAGCCTTTAACCATGAGTTTTCCTAAAATTCCCCGGGAATTCTTTTCTTTAAATTCTCTAACTAAAGCCTTAAACCATGATTTTTCCAAAAAATTTCTCGCTAAAGCCTTCAGCCATGATTTTTCATCAAATTCCCTAACTCTAGCCTAATGACACGAGTATCTTCAAATTCTCTTTCTATAGCCTTTATTCATAATTTTTGTCTAAAGTCCCTTACTATAGCCTTCAACTATTATTTTCCTTCAAATTCTCTTACTCTAGCCTTTTTCCTTGACTTTTTTAAAATTCCCATACTATAGCCTTCAACCATAGTTTTCTTAAAATTCTTTTACCATAGCCTTAAGCCATGAGTTTTACTCAAATTTCCTTACTATAGCCTTAAGCTTTGATTTTTTTCTTAAAATTCCCTTACAATAGCCTTTAGTTGCGATTTTTCTTAAAATTCTCTTACTCATGACACAGACAAGTTTTCTTATTAAAAATATTTTACTATAGCCTTAAACCATGAATTTTTGTAAAATTCCCGGCCAATAGCCTTCAGTCATTATTTGTCTTCAAATAGCCTTCATATAGCCTTGTACCATGAATTTCTTCAAAGTTTTTTACTAAAGCCTTAAGTTATTTTTTGGTCAAAATTCCTTTACTATAGCCTTCAACCATGATTTCTCTTCAAATTCCTTACGACAACCTTTTGCCATGATTTTTGTTTCAATTGTTTTACTATAGTCTTGAACCACCATTTTCTTCAAATTCTCTTACTATAGCGTCCTGCAATGATTTTACTTCCTTACTATAGTCTTCAATTTGGAATTTTCATACAATTTCCAAACTATTGCCTTCAGCTCTGATTTTTTAAAAATTCTCTCACTACAACATTCAGCCATTATTTTCTTTAAATTCCATTACAATAGCCTTTAACTATGAGTTTTCCTAAAATTCCCCTTGAATTATTTTCTTTAAATTCTCTAATTATACCCTTAAACCATGATTTTTTCAAAAATTCTCTAACTATAGCCTTGTGCAATGATTTTTTTTCAAATTCCCTAACTCTAGCCTTCTGCAACGAATATCTTCAAATTCTCATATTGTAGCCTTTAGTCATAATTTTTGTTAAAAGTCCTTACTATATAAAGCCTTCAACTATTATTTTCCTTCAAATTCTCTTGCTCTAGCCTTTTCCTTGACTTTTTTAAAATTCTCTTACTACAGCCTTCAACCATAGTTTTCTTAAAATTCTTTTACCATAGCCTTCAACTATGAGTTTTCATCAAATTCCTTTCCTATAGCTTTCAATTTTAATTTTTTTATTAAAATTCCCTTACTACTGCCTTCAGCTGTGCTTTTTCTTAAAATTCTCCTACTCAAGCATCAAACAAGTTTTCTTATTTAAAAAGTTATACTATAGCCTTAAACCATTAATTTTCTTAAAATTCCTTGATAATAGCCTTCAGTCATTATCTTTCTTCAAATACCCTTAATTGAGCCTCGTACCATGAATTTATACAAATTCTCTTTCTATAGCCTTGAGATATTTTTTTGTCAAAATTCCTTCACAATAGCCTTCAACACTAATTACTATTCAAATTTCTTATGAGAGCTACTATAGCCTTAAATCATGATTTTTCCAAAAATTCTCTTACTATAGCCTTGTTCAATGATTTTTCTTCAAATTCCCTAACTCTAGCCTTATGCCACGAATATCTTCAAATTCTCTTACTGTAGGCTTTAGTCATAATTTTTGTCAAAAGTCCCTTACTATAGCCTTCAACTATTATTTTCCTTCAAATTCTCTTAATCTAGCCTTTTTCCATGACTTTTTAAAATTCCCTTACTATAGCCTTCAACCACAGTTTTCTTAAAATTCATTTACCATAGCCTTCGGCCATGAGTATTGCTCAAATTCCCTTTGCTATAGCATTCAGTTTTCATTTTTTTCTTAAAATTCCCTCACTATAGCCTTCAGCTGTGATTTTTCATAATATTCTCTTACTCAAGCTTCAGGCTAGTTTTCTTATTCAAAATGTTTTACTATACCCTTAAACCATGAATTTTCTTAAAATTCCCTGCCAATAACCTTTTGTCATAATCTATCTTCAAATACCCATAATATAGCCTTGTACTATGAATTTTTTTAACTTTTCTTTCTACAGACTTAAGTCATTTTTTTGTCAAAATTCCTTTACTATAGCTTTCAACCATGATTTCTCTTCAAATTCCTTACAACAGCCTTTTGCCTTGATTTTTTTTTCAATTGTTTTACTATAGTATTGAACCACCATTTTCTTCAAAATCTCTTACTATAGCTTCGAGCAATGATTATAGCCTTAAACCATGATTTTTCAAAAAATTCTCTTACAATAGCCTTGAGCCATGATTTTTTTTCAAATTCCCAAACTCTAACCTTATGCCATGAATATCTTAAAATTGTCTTACTGTAGCCATTAGTCATAAGTTTTGTCAAAAGTCCTTTACTATAGCCTTCAAATAATATTTTCCTTCAAATTATCTTACTCTAGCCTTTTTCCATGACTTCTTAAAAATTCCCTAACAATGGACTTCAACCATAGTTTTCTTAAAATTCTTTTACCATAGCCATCAGCCATGAGGTTTGCTCAAATTTCCATACTATAGCCTTCAGCCATGAGGTTTGCTCAAATTTCCATACTATAGCCTTCAATTTTGATTTTTTTCTTAAAATTCCCTTACTATAGCCTTCTGTCGTGATTTTTCTTAAAATTCTCTTACTCAAGCATCAGACAGGTTTTCTTATTTAAAATGTTTTACTATAGCCTTAAACCATGAATTTTCTTAAAATTCCCTGCCAATAGCCTTCACTCATTATTTTTCTCCAAATAGCCTTCATATAGCCTTGTTCCAAGAATTTCATCAAATTTTCTTACTATAACCTTAAGTGATTTTTTGGTCAAAATTCCTTTACTATAGCCTTCAACCATGATTTCTCTTCAAATTCCTTACGACAGCATTTTGCCATGATTTTTTTTTTAATTATTTTACTATTGTTTTGAACCACCATTTTCTTCAACTTCTCTTACTATAGCTTCCTGCATTGATTTCACTTCAAAATCCTTTACTATAGTCTTCAATTTGGAATTTTCATATAATTTCCTAACTATTGCCTTCAGCTTAGATTTTTTAAATATTCTCTCACTACAACATTCTGCCATTATTTTCTCTAAATTCCATAACAATGGCCTTTAACCATGAGTTTTCCTAAACTTCCCTAGGAATTATTTTCTTTAAATTCTCTAACTACAGCCTTAAACCATGATTTTTCCTAAAATTCTATTACTATAGCCTTGTGCAATGATTTTTCTTCAAATTCCCTAACTCTAGCCTTATGCCACGAATATCTTCAAATTCTCTTACTGTAGCCTTTAGACATAATTTTGGTCAAAAGTCTCATACTATAGCCTCCAACTATTATTTTCCTTCAAATTCTCTTACTCAAGCCTTTTTCCATGACTTTTTTAAAATTCCCTTACTATAGCCTTTAACCAAAGTTTTCTAAAAATTCTTTTACCATAGCCTTCAGCCATGAGTTTTGCTGAAATTCCCTAACTAAAGCCTTCAGTTTTGATTTTTTTCATAAAATTCTCTTACTACAGTCTTCAGCTGAGATTTTTCTTAAAATTACGCTACTCTAGCATCAAACAAGTTTTCATATTTAAAAAGTCTTACTATTGCCTTAAGCCATGGATTTTCTTAAAATTCCATGCCAATAGCCTTCAGTCATTATTTTTCTTCAAATACCCTTAATATAGCCTCGTACCATGAATTTTTTCAAATTCTCTTAATATTGCCTTGAGACATTTTTTTGCCAAAATTCTTTTACAATAGCCCTCAACCATGATTTCTCTTCAAATTTCTTATGAAAGCCTTTTGCCATGATTTTTATATTATTTGTTTTACAATAACCTTGAACCACCGTTTTCTTCAAATTCACTTACTATAGCTTCCAGCAACGATTTTACTTCAAAATCCCTTACTATAGTGTTCAATTTGGAATTTTCATAGAATTTCTTAACTTTTGCCTTTTGCTCTGATTTTTTAAAAATTCTCTCACTAGAACATTCAACCATTATTTTCTTTAAAATTCTTTACAATAGCCTTTAACCAAGAGTTTTCCTAAAATTCCCTAGGAATTATTTTCTTTAAATTCTCTAACTATAGCCTTAAAACTTGATTTATCCAAAAAGTTTCTTACTAAAGCCTTTAGCCATGATTTTTCTTCAAATTCCCTAACTCTAGCCTTATGCCACGAATATCTTAAAATTCTCTAACTATAGCCTTTAGTCATAATTTTTGTCAAAAGTCTATTGCAATAGCCTTCAACTAATATTTTCCTTTAGATTCTCTTACTCTAGCATTTTTCCATGACTTTTTAAAAATTCCCATACTATAGCCTTCAACAATAGTTTTCATAAAACTCTTTTACCATAGCCTTCAGCCATGAGTTTTGCTCAAATTCCATTACACTAGCCGTCGGTTTTGATTTTTTTCTCAAAATTCCCTTACTACAGCCTTCAGCTGTGATTTTTCTTAAAATTCTCTTACTCAAGCATCAGACAAGTATTCTCATTTAAAGTGTTTTACTATTGCCTTAAACCATGAAGTTTCTTAAAATTCCCTGCCAATAGCCTTCAGTCATTATTTTTCTTCTTATACCCTTATTATAGCCTCGTACCTTGAATTGCTTCAAATTCTCTTACTATAGCCTTAAGTCATTTTTTTGACAAAATTCCTTTACAATAACCTTCAACCATGATTTCTATTCAAATTTGTTACGACAGCCTTTTGCAATGATTTTTGTTTCAATTGTTTTTCTATAGCCTTGAACGACCATTTTCTTCAAATTCTTTTACTATAGCTTCCAAAAATGATTTTACTTCAAATTCTCTTACTATAGTCTTCAATTTGGATTTTTCATTTTATTTCCTAACTATAGCCTTCAGCTCTGACTTTTAAAAAATTCTCTCACTACAACATTCAGCCATTCTTTTCTTTATATTCCATTACAATAGCCTTTAACCATGAGTTTTCCTAAAATTCCCCAGGAATTATTTTCTTTAAATTCTCTAACTATAGCCTAAAACCATGATTTTTCCAAAAATTCTCTTACAATAGCCTTGAACAATGATTTTTCTTCAAATTAACTAACTCTAGCCTTATGCCACAAATTTTTTCAAATTCTCTTACTAACCTTTAGTCATAATTTTTGTCAAAAGCCCCTTTCTAAAGCCTTCAACTATTATTTTCCTTCAAATTCCCTAACCCTAGCCTTTTTCTGAGACTTTTTAAACATTCCCTCACTATAGCCTTCAACCATAGTTTTCTTAAAATTCTTTTACCATACCCTTCAGCCATGAGTTTTGCTCAAATTCCCTTATAGCCTTAAATTTTGATTTTTTTCGTAAAATTCCCTTACTATAGCCTTCAGCTCTGATTTTTCTTAAAATTCTCTTACTCAAGCATCAGACATGATTTCTTATTTCAAATGTTTCTTTGTTGCCTTAAACCATGAATTTTCTTAAAATTCCTTTCCAATAGCCTTCAGTCATTATTTTTCTTCAAGTACCATTAATATTGCCTTGTACCATGAATTTCTTCAAATTCTCTTACTATAGCCTGAAGTCATTTTTTTGTTATAATTTCTTTACAATAGCGTTCAACCATGATTTCTCTTCAAATTTCTTACGACAGCCTTTTGCCATGATTTTTGTTTCAATTTTTTTACTATAGCCTTGAACCACCATTTTCTTCAAATTCTCTTACTATAGCTTCCAGCAATGATTTTACTTCAAATTCTCTTGTAATAGTCTTCAATTTGGATTCTTCATTTAATTACCTTACTATTGCCTTCAGCTTAGATTTTTTAAAAATTCTCTCACTACAGCATTCAGCCATTATTTTCTTTAAATTCCATTACAATAGCCTTTAACTATGAGTTTTCCTAAAATTCCCCAGGAATTATTTTCTTTAAATTTCCTAACTATAGCCTAAAACCGTGATATTTCCAAAAATTCTCTTCCTATAGCCTTCAGCAATGATTTTTCTTCAAATTACCTAACTATAGCCTTATGCCACGAATTTCTTCAAATTCTCTTACTATAGCCTTCAGTCCTAATTTTTGTCAAAAGTCCCTTACTATAGCTTTCAACTATTATTTTCCTTCAAATTCCCTTACCCTAGCCTCTTTCCATGACTTTTTAAAAATTCCCTTACTATAGCCTTCAACCATAGTTTTCTTAAAATTCTTTTACCATACCCTTCAGCCATGAGTTTTGCTCAAATTCCCTTACTATAGCCTTAAATCTTGATTTTTTTCTTAAAATTCCCTTACTTTAGCTTCAGCTGTGATTATTCTTAAAATTTGCTTACTCAAGCATCAGACAAGATTTCTTATTTAAAAAGTTTTACAATTGCCTAAAACCATGAATTTTTTTAAAATTCCTAGCCAATAGCCTTCAGTCATTATTTTTCTTCAAATGCCCTTAATATATCCTTGAACCATGAATTTCTTAAAATTCTCTTACTTTAGCCTTAAGTCATTTTTTTGTTAAAATTCCTTTAGAATAGCCTTTAACCATGATTTCTCTTCAATTTTTTTACGACAGCCTTTTGCCATGATTTTAGTTTCAATTGTTTTACTATAGCCTTGAACCACCAATTTCTTCAAATTATCTTACTATAGCTTCCAACAATGATTTTTCTTGAAATTCCATTACTATAGTCTTCAATTTGGATTTTTCATTTAATTTCCTAACTATAGCCTCTAGCTCTGATTTTTTAAAAATTCTGTCACTACAACATTCAGCCATTATTTTCTTTAAATTCCATTACAATGGCCTTTAACTTTGAGTTTTCCTAAAATTCCCAAGGAATTATTTTCTTTGTATTCTCTAACTATAGCCTTAAACCATGATTTTTCCAATATTTTCTTACTATAGCCTTCAGCCATGATTTTTTTTCAAATACCCTAACTCTTGCCTTACGCCACGAATATCTTCAAATTCTCTTAATATAGACTTTAGTCTCAATTTTTGTCAAAAGTCCCTTACTATAGCCTTCAACTATTATTTTCCTTCTAATTCCCTTACTCTAGCCTTTTTCTGTGATTTTTTAAAATTTCCCTTACTATAGCCTTCAACCATAGTTTTCTTAAAATTCTTTTACCATAGCCTTCAGCCATGAGTTTCGCTCAAAATCCCTTACTATAGCCTCAAATTTTGATTTTTTTCTTAAAATTCCCTTACTATAGCATTGAGCTGTGATTTTTCTTTAAATTCTCTTACTCAAGCATTAGAGAACATTTCTTATTTAAAATGTTTTACTATTGCCTTAAACCATGAATTTTCTTAAAATTCCTTGTCAGTAGCCTTCAGTCATTATTTTTCTTCAAATACCCTTAATATAGCCTTGTACCATGAATTTCTTCAAATTTTCTTACTATAGACTTTAGCTAATCACTAGCAAGAGGACTAATCAATGTAATATAGACTTAGGTTAAGTCCGAATATCGTCCCACAAGGACCAAGCTAATAGATAATTGCTTTTCTAGTTTAAAAACCAAAGTTTGAGAAATCGATTGGAAAGGAGTTATAAAAGCAGAAAATAAGCTAATCTACCTAATCCTATAGAGATCAAGAGAGGACTTTTGATAAAATCAGTATGGAAGAGACGTTGGGAATCCAATTCCCTCCCTAGACACTTCTGAGATTTAATGGAAATTAAGTTTTGCAAAATCAATTTCTGACGAGCTTATAAAACCATGGCTACAATCCGCATCGGCATCACCTGTTTCTATCTCGTAAAGTAAACCTAGCTAGCGTGATCGATTCTACTTGATAGCATAAACATGAAGCTCATTGTGTCATTGACAAATCAATCTAATCCAACAGGGTATTACTTTAAGGTCGAGGATTAACTCAAGGATTAGTTGATCTACCTAGTGTATGAACTCATAAAGACTTGCACAACCCTATCAGCATATCTTACCTTAAGTCTAGCGTCACCTATTAACCAGTACATAGCAGACAACAAGTATGAATCAAGAATTATACACTTTGGAAAACTCATTCATGCACCAAATTGAAAACCAAATAGATTATAAAGTATTAGTCTCATTCTTCAACCATGATTTCTTTTCAAATTTCTTACGACAGCCTTTTGCCATGATTTTTGTTTCAATTCCTTTACTATAGCCTTGAATCACCATTTTCTTCAGATTCTCTTACTATAGCTTCCAGCGATGATTTTACTTCAACTTCCCTTACTATAGTCTTCAATTTGGATTTTTCATATAATTTTCTAACTATAGCCTTCAACTCTGATATTTTAAAATTTCTCTCACTACAACATTCAGCCATTATTTTCTTTAAATTCCATTACAATAGCCTTTAACCATGAGTTTTCCTAAAATTTTCCTGGAATTATTTTCTTTAAATTCTCAAACTATAGCCTTAAACCATGATTTTTCCAAAAAAAATCTTACTAAAGCCTTCAGCTATGATTTTTCTTCAAATTCCCTAACTCTAGCCTTATGCCACGAATATCTTCAAATTCTCTTACTATATCCTTTAGTCATAATTTTTGTCTAAAGACCCGTACTATAGCCTTTACCTATTATTTTCCTTCAAATTCTCTTACTCTAGCCTTTTTCCATGACTTTTTTAAAATTCCCTAACCATGGACTTCAACCATAGTTTTCTTAAAATTCTTTTACCATAGCCTTCAGCCATGAGTTTTGCACAAATTTCCTTACTATAGCCTTCAGTTTAGATTTTTTTCTTAAAATTCCCTTACTTTAGCCTTCAGTAGTGATTTTTCTTAGAATTCTCTTACTCAAGCATCAGATAAGGTTTCTTATTTAAAATGTTTTACTATAGCCTTAATCCATGAATTTTCTTAAAATTCCCTGCCAGTAGCCTTCAGTCATTATTTTTCTTCAAATAGCCTTCTAAGATTTCTTATTTAAAATGTTTTACGATAGCCTTAAACCATGAATTTTCTTAAAATTCCATGCCAGTAGCCTTCAGTCATTATTTTTCTTCAAATAGCCTTCTAAGATTTCTTATTTAAAATGTTTTACGATAGCCTTAAACCATGAATTTTCTTAAAATTCCATGCCAGTAGCCTTCAGTCATTATTTTTCTTCAAATAGCCTTCATATAGCCTTGTACCTTGAATTTGTTCAAATTTTCTTACTATAACCTTAAGTGATTTTTTTGTCAAAATTTCTTTACTAAAGCCTTCAACCATGATTTCTCTTCAAATTCCTTACGACATCCTTTTGCCATGATTTTTATTTCCATTATAATAGCCTTTAACCATGATTTTTCTTAAAACTCCCCCAAAATTATTTTCTTTAAATTCTCTAAGTATAGACTAAAACCATGATTTCTCCAATATTTTCTTTCTATAGCCTTCAGCCATGATTTTTCTTCAAATTCCCTAACTCTAGCCTTATGCCACGAATATATTCAAATTCTCTTAATATAGCCTTTAGTCATAATTTCTGTCAAAAGTCCCTTACTATATGCCTTCTACTATTATTTTCCTTCAAATTCTCTTACTCTAGGCTTTTTCCATGACTCTTTTGAAATTCCTTAACTATAACCTTTATCCATAGTTTTCTTAAAATTATTTTCCCATAGCCTTCAGCCATGAGTTTTGCTCAAATTCCCTTACTATAGTCTTAGTATTGATTTTTTTCATAAAATTCCCTAACAATAGCATTCAGCTATGATTTTTCCTAATATTCTTTTACTCAAGCATCAGACAAGTTTTCTTATTTAAAATGTTTTACTGCCGCCTTAAACCATGAATTTTCATAAAATTCCCTGTCATTAGCCTTCAATCATTATTTTTCTTCAAATACCCATAATATAGGCTCGTACTATGTATTTCTTCAAATTCTTTTACTATAGCCTTAAGTCATTTTTTTGTCAAAATTACTTTACTATAGCCTTCAACAATGATTTCTCTTCAGATTCCTTATGATAGCTTTTTCCATGATTTTTGTTTCAGTTGATTTACTCTAGCCTTGAATCACTATTTTCTTCAGATTCTCTTACTATAGCTTCCAGCGATGATTTTACTTCAAATTCCCATACTATAGTCTTCAATTTGGATTTTTCATATAATTTCCTAACAATAGCCTTCAGCTCTGATTTTTTAACAATTCTCTCACTACAATATTTAGTCATTATTTTCTTTAAATTCCATTACAATAGCCTTTTACCATGAATTTTTATAAAATCCCCAGGAATTATTTTCTTTAAATTCTCTTACAATAGGCTTAAAGCATGATTTGTCCAAAAAATTTCTTACTAAAGCCTTTAGCCATGATTTTTCTTCAAATTCCCTAACTCTATCATTATGCCACGAATATCTTCAAATTCTCTTAATATAGCCTTTAGTCATAATTATTCTCAAAAGTCCCTTACTATAGCCTTCAACTATTATTTTCCTTCAAATTCCCTTACTCTAGCCTTTTTCCATGACTTTTTTAAAATTCCCATACTATAGCCTTCAACCATAGTTTTCTTAAAATTCTTTTACCATAGCCTTATGCCATGAGTTTAGCTCAAATTCCATTACTATAGCCTTCAATTTTAATTTTTTTCTCAAAATTCCCTTACTACAGCCTTCAACAATGATTTTTCTTAAAATTCTCTTACTCAAGCATCAGATAAGTATTCTTATTTAAAATGTTTTAATGTTTCCTTAAACCATGAATTTTCTTAAAATTCCCTGCCAATAGCCTTCAGTCATTATTTTTCTTCATATACCCTTATTATAGCCGCGTACCATGAATTGCTTCAAATTCTCTTACTATAGCCTTAAGTCATTTTTTTGACAAAATTCCTTTACAATAACCTTCAACCATGATTTCTCTCCAAATTTCTTGCGACAGGCTTTTACCAAGATTTTTGTTTCAATTGTTTTACTATAGCTTTGAACCACCATTTTCTTCAAATTCTCTTACTATAGCTTCCAGCAATGATTTTACTTCAAATTCTCTAACCATAGTCTTCAATTTGGATTTTTCATTTAATTTCCTAACTATAGCCTTCAGCTCTGATTTTTTAAAAATTCTCTCACTACAACATTCAGCCATTATTTTCCTTAAATTCCATTACAATAGCTTTTTAACCATGAGTTTTCCTAAAATTCCCCAGGAATTGTTTTCTTTAAATTCTCTAACTATAGCCTAAAACCATAATTTTTCCAAAAATTCTCTTACTATAGCCTTGAACAATGATTTTTCTTCAAATTACCTAACTCTAGCGTTATGCCATGAATTTCTTCAAAATCTCTTACTATAGCCTTTAGTCATATTTTTTGTCAAAAGTCCCTTACTAAAGCCTTCAACTCTTATTTTCCTTCAAATTCCCTAACCCAAGCCTTTTTTTGAGACTTTTTAAAAATTCCCTTACTATAGCCTTCTACCATAGTTTTCTTAAAATTCTTTTACCATACCCTTCAGCCATTAGTTTTGCTCAAATTCCCTTTCTATAGCCTTAAATTTTGATTTTTTTCTTTAAATTCCCTTACTATAGCCTTCAGCTCAAATTTTTTTTAAAATTCTCTTACTCAAGCATCAGACAATATTTCTTATTTAAAATGTTTTATTGTTGCCTTAAACCATGAATTTTCTTAAAATTCCTTACCAATAGCCTTCAGTCATTATTTTTCTTCGAATACCCTTAATATAGCCTTGTACCATGAATTTCTTCAAAATCTCTTACTATAGTCTTAAGTCATTTTTTTGTTAAAATTCCTTTACAATAGCCTTCAACCATGATTTCTCTTCAAATTTCTTACGACAGCCTTTTGCCATGATTTTTGTTTCAATTGTTTTACTATAGCCTTCAACCACCATTTTCTTCAAATTCTCTTACTATAGCTTTCAGCAATGATTTTACTTCAAATTCCCTTACAATAGTCTTCAATTTGGATTTTTCATTTAATTTCCTAACTATAGCCTTCAGCTTTGATTTTTTAAAAATTCTCTCACTACAACATTCAGCCAATATTTTCTTTAAATTCCATTACAATAGCATTTGACCATGAGTTTTCCTAAAATTCCCTAGGAATTATTTTCTTTAAATTTCCTAACTATAGCCTAAAACCATGATTTTTCCAAAAATTCTCTTACTATAGCCTTCAGCAATGATTTTTCTTCAAATTACCTAACTCTAGCCTTATGC
Source organism: Aristolochia fimbriata (assembly GCA_019845555.1). Taxonomy (NCBI): domain Eukaryota; kingdom Viridiplantae; phylum Streptophyta; class Magnoliopsida; order Piperales; family Aristolochiaceae; genus Aristolochia; species Aristolochia fimbriata. Next base: position 25,081,472 of record CM034083.1, read on the forward strand.
CACGAATTTCTTCAAATTCTCTTACTATTGCTTTTAGTCATAATTTTTGTCAAAAGGCCCTTACTATAGCCTTCAACTATTATTTTCCTTCAAATTCCCTTACCCTAGCCTTTTTCCATGACTTTTTAAAAATTCCCTTACTATAGCCTTCAACCATAGTTTTCTTAAAATTCTTTTACCATACCCTTCAGCCATGAGTTTTGCTCAAATTCCCTTACTATAGCCTTAAATTTTAATTTTTCTCTTAAAATTCCCTTACTATAGCGTCAGCTGTGATTTTTCTTAAAATTTGCTTACTCAAGCATCAGATAAGATTTCTTATTTAAAAAGTTTTACTGTTGCCTTAAACCATGAATTTTTTTAAAATTCCTTGCCAATAGCCTTCTGTCATTATTTTTCTTCAAATACCCTTAATATAGCCTTGAACCACCATTTTCTTCAAATTCTCTTACTATAGCTTCCAACAATGATTTTACTTGAAATTCCCTTACTATAGTCTTCAATTTGGATTTTTCATTTAATTTCCTAACTATAGCCACCAGCTCTGATTTTTTAAAAATTCCCTCACTACAACATTCAGCCATTATTTTCTATAAATTCTATTACAATGGCCTTTAACCATGAGTTTTCCTAAAAATCCCCTGGAATTATTTTCTTTAAATTCTCTAACTATAGCCTTAAACCATGATTTTTCCAATATTTTCTTACTATAGCCTTCAGCCATGATTTTTCTTCAAATTTCCTAACTCTAGCCTTATGCCACGAATATCTTCAAATTCTCTTAATAAAGCCTTTAGTCATAATTTTTCTCAAAAGTCCCTTACTATAGCCTTCAACTATTATTTTCCTTCAAATTCCCTTACTCTAGCCTTTTTCCATGACTTTTTTAAAATTCCCTTACTATAGCCTTCAACCATAGTTTTCTTAAAATTCTTTTACCATAGCCTTCAGCCATGAGTTTTGCTCAAATTCCCTTACTATAGCGTTAAATTTTGATTTTTTTCTTAAAATTCCTTTACTATAGCATTCAGCTGTGATTTTTCTTAAAATTCTCTCACTCAAGCATTCGAGAAGATTTCTTATTTAAAATGTTTTGTTGTTGCCTTAAACTATGAATTTTCTTAAAATTCCTTGCCAGTTGCCTTCAGTCATTATTTTTCTTCAAATACCTTTAATATAGCCTTGTACCATGAATTTCTTCAAATTCTCTTACTCTTGCCTTTAGTCAATTTTTTGTTAAAATTCCTTTACTATATCTTTCAACCATGATTTCTCTTCAAATTTCTTACGACAACCTTTTGCCATGATTTTTTTTTCAATTGTTTTACTATAGCCTTGAACCTCCATTTTCTTCAAATTCTCTTACTATAGCCTCCAGCAATGATTTTACTTCAAATTCCCTTACTATCATTTTCAATTTGGATTTTTCATTTAATTTCTTTACTATAGCCTTCTGCTCTAATTTTTTAAAAATTCTCTCACTACAACATTCAGCCATTATTTTCTTTAAATTCCATTATAATAGCCTTTAACCATGAGTTTTCCTAAAATTCCCCCAAAATCATTTTCTTTAAATTCTCTAAGTATAGCCTTAAACCATGATTTTTCCAAAAATTTTTAACTATAGCCTTCACCCATGATTTTTCTTTAAATTCCCTAACTCTAGCCTTATGCCACGAATATCTTCAAATTCTCTTACTATAGCCTTTAGTCATAATTTTTGTCAAAAGTTCCTTACTATAGCCTTCAACTATTATTTTCCTTCAAATTCTCTTACTCTAGCCTTTTTGCATGACTTTTTTAAAATTCCCTTACTAACCTTCAACCATAGTTTTCTTAAAATTCTTTTACCATAGCCTTCAGCCATGAGTTTTGCTCAAATTTCCTTACTATAGCCTTTAGTTTTGTTTTTTTTCTTAAAATTCCTTGGTTTAACAACCGGACTGAAAGTTTCAAAATGGTACTGAGCTTCCTTTTGGTTGAACCCCTTAGCAACCAATCGTGCCTTGTGTTTGTCAATGTTGTCGTCCGCCTTGGTCTTAACTCGAACCAATCGCCCAACGGCCATGTGGTAAAGAGGCAAGAGACCAAGTATTATTCATTAATAAAGCATTGAATTTTGCATGCATTGCATCACGCCATTCAAGAAACTTCACAGCTTGAGTGCAGCAAGTGGGTTCTGGTGGGAGCAAAGATGCTGGAAGTGGGTGTCGTGATGTAAGAAAGGTTCGAGGTTTGAGGGAATTGGTCATGGATCGGGTTGTCATTGGATAGGTGGCAAGAGGGGCATTAGGGTGACAACTCGGTCGAGGTTCGGGCTTCACAGGGGGCGGGTCTGAGGGAGTTCGTGTCTCGGGTGTAGGTAACATTGAGGAGGGGGAGACAGGGATATATGGTGCAAGAACGAGGCTAGTATGTGTGTGTGCGGGTTGAGTGACAGTGGAGGGTGCAAGTTGAGTGATAGTAGAAGGTACGGTCTGTGTTACAGTGGGTGGTATAGGGAGTAGCTGGATTGGTGGTGTGGTCGAAGGATGTGAAATTTTTGGTGTGGGAAGCAGGGCAGGTTGAGAATAAGGAAACACTATTTCGTCGAAGACCACATTGGGACTGACATATACTCGATTTTGGGAAACATCGAAGTAGCGATAACCTTTATAGTTTGAATGGTACCCGAGGAACACACAGGCCGTCGACCTATCTTCCAACTTGTGCGAAGAATATGGACGAATATGTGGATAACACAAACACCCGAAGACTCGAAACATGGACTAATCAGGAGAAGAATGAAACAGTACCTCGAATGGACTCTTGGACTGTAACACGGGAGTGGGCAGCCGGTTGATAATGAAAGTTGTGGTTGCAAACGTTGAGTCCCAATGCGATTTGGGCATAGAGGCTTGCGCCAACAAGGCAAGGCCCATCACCATAATGTGACAGTGTTTGTGTTTGATTAACCTGTTCTGTTGAGGTGTGTATGGACACGACACAAGGTGGTGAATACCAGAGGTGGACAAGTTGTCTTGAAACTTGTGGCTAAGGAATTCGCCACTGCCATCAGATTGAAAGTTTTTTATTTTGGTGGAAAATTGATTCTCCAGAAGTCGTTGAAATTTAAGGAAGACAGAATGCACCTCAGATTTAGAAGTTAAGAGATAAATCCAAGTGAATCGTGAATAGTGGTCAACGAAGGAGATAGTATTTATACCCATTGACAGATTGAATGGGGCATGGACCCTAAATATCGGTAGACACCATGTGAAGAGGAGAAGGTGCACGAGTGCTGGAATTGGAGAATGGCAGGGACATAGATTTGCTAATACGGCACGCATGACATGTGGTTTTATTATATGAATTGGAAATTGCAATGTTTAAACAGCGAAAGACATTTCTCATAACAGAAGCACCTGGGTGCCCTAACCTACAATGCCAGAAAGAAAAATCAGAAACTGACGACAGTAAACAACTAGGAGATGCATTGTGGTCAACGACGTAGAGTCCATCCTTATTCCGTCCCTTGAGTAGAAGTTTACCCGAAGTGGCTTCCTGCACACGAAAGCCATGAGAATCAAAGGTAACAACACAATTATTATCAGAGGTGAGTTTGGAAACAGATAAAAGACGTTTAAGAGAGGAGGGAACATAAAGGACCCCCCGGAGAGCTTTTCGAGCCAAATTTGATTTCTTAAGAATTTGGCTCATCAGCTCATAAGTTGGCTCGTCTCTTTAATTTAACATTTCTTTATTTAATATTTTAATATATAAAAATTCAGGCATTTATAACTTACCTCGTTTGACGTAAATATTTTTTCAAAAGTCTCTGTTTTGTTTAATATTTTATTATTTTTAAAAAGACAGTTTTATTACGTCCATCTTTACCCTCCATCTTCTCTTTTTATTTTCTTTCAGTACAAAGCTTCTTTCTTCTTTTTTGTTTTATGAACCATTCGAGCTCGAGCTCGAGTTTGATAGAATCGAATGAGCTCCAGCTTGAGCCCTGCTACAAGCTCGTGGCTAAACTCGAACCCGAGCTCGAGTTCACCTCTTCCATATCGAGCCAAGCTCGAACATGCATATATTCGCGCTCGGCTCTGCTCAAATCCACCCCTACTTATCTCCACTCGATAGGAATTTCCTCATTAAACCCTCCATTTTTTTGCCACAAGATGTCAGATAGTGATAGAAAGATAAATTGTAAGTAGGAATTCCTGCCAAACATGACTTAATGAGTGTAAGTTGACCTGCTTTAGAAAGCATTCTCCCCTCCCATGTAGAAAATTCTAAATTTCTTGGTCCGTTAACCTTATTGGATCCTTAACGGGTACCCGTTAAGGATCCAATATCTTATAAGATTTTTTTGGATCCTTATTATAAGGGTCTTAATGGGTTGGTTCCGATCCGGGTTTGGACTAATCCAACCAAGGGTTTCCCGTATCAAAAATTTGATACGTATTGGACAGCCCAAAATCCAATATGTATCGCCGATACGGCCATTACGTATAGGAGGTATCGCCCCGTAACACAAAACTTAAGGTTACAGGCTGATACGGGCCTAAATAAATTCAACAGAATATAAAAAAATCACTATAATTTAGTTTAGTTAATTTTCTACAAGTGAACTTAAAATCTTGTTAAAGTTCCATGTAATTTAGAAGTAATTAAATTTTTAATCTAATTAAACCATATTGGTTGATACGTAATCTTTCAAGGGGACATTCTTCTTCATTTGGTAAAGAAAATAGGTAAAAGTATAGGCGTAACGTGCTAAATTGATTCAATTTCATACCAAGAAAATTTTAGCTTAAAATTCCTTGTAATTTAGGAGTAATTAACTTTTTAAGCTATTTTAATCTTTTAAGGAGAAATTCTCCTTAACTTGGTAATTGTCCGAAAACTTTTTTATGCCCGTATTGGATTTCTGTATAGGGCCGTATCGAGCTGTATCGGCCGATATAGTGGTTTCTGCAGGGGTCACAAATCGTAACCCCGATACAGGAGCGTAACCTATAACCCAAGGCCAAAATCCGATACGGATCCAACTCAATTGCCACCATAGCTACACCGGATTGCATTACTATATCCCAACTTAATTTCTTTTTTTTCCTACGTAATATTATATTATATCTAATTCAAAATCCTCAGCATGAAGGTCGGGTCAAGCAACCATGTAGCAGAACTGTACGTAGGAAAGTCAGTGATAAGAAACTGATCAGGTCTTGGGAAACTTAATTGATCCAAATAATGTAGGAAGTGAACTTTAGTTGTATAAGGCCTATTAATTAAATAGACAGGTTTGTATCAAATCGATTTCCACTTTTCGGCGACTTCTGGTCAGATTCAAAATGGCTCCCTCGTACATCTCTTCCTTTGCGCTGTACCGAAACTCGAACAAGTGCAAATATGGGAGAGATCGTACGTCCAGTACTTGGAGTCATCATGGATGACCATATTAATCGTATAACATTAATGTTTAATTTGTTGCTCACGCCGACTGGAAGCCATGAGATGGATTTAAGCAAGCCTAGAAAGAGACTCGTCTGCACATGACTGCAGGAAGTTTAAAAAGCTCATGTAAAAATAGGAAAATGAAAACGCTCGGCAAAGCTGACCATATTGATCGATCTGCAACAGCATTAATCTACAGATAATGACACGCAAGGTGGTAGTGGAGATTTTACTATTAATTGAATGGATATATGTAATGGAAGAATAAGAAATTCATTTCAAAGGCTATTAATTACACCTGGTAAAGAGTAGTTCGAAAAGAGTATATACTAAAGCTTTTGAAAAAAAAGTGTCGATATATGACGACACCGTGCCTCCTAGCTGGAGAGAGACATGTCCCACCAGGACGGAACGACTAGCATTGGGAGCTTAGGTCCGGAGGTTATAAATACTGCTTCCTAGCCGGAGAAATTCACTCACAACTGTTTCTTAGTTTTGTCTCACAGCGCTCCGCCCGCTGCAATATACGTTAAGCTAGTTTCCTTCCTCTCTCGTGAGTCCTGCTTAATTTTCTCAGTTCCATTTTCCCATCCCTCGCCAGTTAGTGACAATGCCTTTGACCACCAATGAAACCGTGAACAGAGTTTACAATATCTTGACGTGGATCATTCAAGTAACGGGCATAGTACTGTTGATTCTAGGACTCACCGTCCTCAAGCCGAAATGTCCGACGCCAGAAATCCATCCATCCCTCGTCGTGGCCCAAGATGGGTCAGGCAACTTCACAACAGTCTCTGCGGCCGTGGCGGCTGCTCCCTCTCACTCCAGGAAGTACTTTGGTATCTTCATCAAACCTGGAGTTTACCAGGAGGAGGTTAGCGTTCCAATGGAGAAGACGCGGTTGGTGTTCATTGGAGGAGGGATGGGTGTCACCGTTATTTCTTCCAACCGCATCACCCCAAATGAGTGGGAGGTCTCGGCTACAGTTGGTATGTTAGAAACAGTACTACTACTCGATCGAGTACGAATTTATCATCTCAGTTTTTTAAAATTTTAATTCGTACCAACTTATTTACAGTGGTCAACGGAGACGGGTTCATGGCGATCGGCATTACCTTCGAGAACTCCGGTGATCCGACCAAGGGCGGCTACACGGTCGCCGTCGCCAATCAAGCCGACAAAACGGCGTTCCAGCGATGCAGCTTCAAAGGCTACAACGGCGTCCTCAGAGCTGGCAATGGCTTCCAGTACTACGGTAAGAGTCATATCTACGGGGCCGAAGATGTTATATGGGGTAGAGCCGCTGCCGTTTTCCAGAAATGCGCGGTTTACGTGGAGAAGCCCCTCCAAGTACTTCAAGCCAGCCAACAACAACCGGGTGCCCTCACCTTTCAACAGAGGTCATCTCCGTACGTTCCCGGCGGATTCGTCTTCCACGGATGCTCCGTGGTTGCTGCCCCCGGACGTTCTGATATTCAGCAGCCCGGGTCCGTTTCGATCTTTCTCGGTCGACCAGGTGGTGCCTTCTCCACCCTAGTCTTCATGGGGTGGGGTCATCAGTCCCTCGGCCGGATGGTTCTTCGGTCCTATAGCCCCACCGATGACGTTGTACTTGAGAGAGTACAACAATGGAGGACCAGGAGCGGATCCTGGGAAGAGGATCACCCTTGCCGAGGCTGCTCAGTTTACCGTGCGTTCCCACATTAAAGGTCGCACCTGGCTGCGGAAACCCACTATTGAATATGTTTCGGGCTTCTTGTAGGAAAATCATGCCCCGCGCGCGCGGTGGTACTATCAATGTTGTTATTTTTCTTTTTATCTCCCTTCTTAATATTAATGTAGTGAGTAAATTTTCCATCTTCGTTACTATCATGTTGTGCTAATTAATGCGAATTCATTTTGAAAACTATATAGCCGCAGAGCATTAATTAATCCTTATTGAAGCATGCATGTATATTAACAGAGAGTTTCTGTTAGTTCCTATAATGCAACTTAATTAATTTTATTGTAAGCATAGAAAATTAACTATTTAATTAATACTATAATTATTTTGTGATATATAAGGTATCGACATCGTTATTGCGGACCTATCATATTAACGGCAATTAGCTAGAAAAAGGTTAGATGAGGGAAATAAATCAAAGAACCCTTTTGCACTCTGCAATTAATTAGACTTGGATCGATGTCATGAGAAGGGCACTCTCAGTACTCCAGCCTTTAATGATCTCGGTACGCTGGCGCATCGCCTGATAGCCTACTGAGGTACCCTTGCGAATTCATCAACCGCAGCGGTGCCGTTTTTAGCTGTTTTCAGATATATATGCTTCATGTGATCGCGTGAAAATTAGATAGTACAGAACAAGCTGCAGCATATGAATCATTTTGCTGAGAGACGATCGAAATGGCTGTGAGCAGCTTCGATCTCCACTATAAGTGTGCTTCAATTAAGTCTCGGCGGCTTTATTCAATTAGTCAATTCTTGTCATATATATATATATACCGCGGCGGCCTGAACACCTTCGCCGTCATCGGCCTCGCATCCAAGCCCCTCCACGTCTACGGCCGCCCCTGGTTCGAGTGCCGGTGGGTCCCGGCGAACGCCACCGCTCCCTCCGTCTCCGTCAACGGGACCCGCATCTTCTTCTTCTTCTTTCTTCTCCTCTTTCCTCTCCCTTCGTTGCCGGGCGCAGAGTTTCCCCGCACGATGGAAGAGATAGGATGGGAGCATGTTTTGTAAATTTAATGAAATTTTGTTAAATTTTATTATAACCATCAGATCAGAATGGGACTTGATCGGACGGCTCAACGCCCTTGAGCGCACTTAAGCGCATAAATGGCTTGAGCGCACCTGATCAAGTCCCTCTATATATATATATATATATATATATATATATATATATATATATTGAATCTGGTTTGGTGTTTACTATTTATATTGAATTTGAGTAATCATCATGCATGTGTCGGGTTCAATCTGGACAATTTGTTTCTGTCCACATATATTTATGCCCAATGTAGAACAACCAGTTGGGTTCAATCTGGAGTAATGGTGGGCAACAGGTCGGGTTTGTCAGGGAACCTGACCCAACCCAACCCAAATATACTAGGTTAGGATTCCGAAACCAACCAGTAGCTGGTTAGGTTAGGGTTTGTGAATGCAAACCCGGTCGCGAGTCGAGTTGGCTTCGAGTTTAATCCAAAAAACCCGAACACGATCAATGGGTTATACTATTATATTAATATTTTATTTAGGTTTTTTATAAATTTATTTTTGTTATATTTGTTATTTTTTCTTTTTTTGTTTTTGGATTATTTGGAAACTCGTTGGGTTTTGATCGGTCAGGTCAGGTTTAGGTTTATAGAATAAGGGATTGTGTCAGGTTGGGGTTCGGATTTTAAAAATCTGTTTAGATTTTTCACGGGTTCAGATTTCGGGTATTATATCTGAGTTTAGGTTGGGATTTCTCTCTCTTCGTTCTCTCTCTTCATTCTCTCTCTCTTCATTCTCTCTCTTCATTCTCTCTCCTCTTTTTCTCTCTTCATTCTCTCTTTTCTTTCTCTTTTTAAAATATTTATTATATTTTACGAATTTTCGTTAATAATTTTTTTTAATATTAAGAATATTCTCTCTCTTGAATATTTCTAAAATTTTATGACTATTTTTTATTTTTTATAAATTTTTAAGAAGATTTCTATTTTTTACGAATTTTTATAAACTTTTTATAAATAAATTTAAATTTCTTGAATTTCTATAATTTTTAATAATTATTTTTTAGTTTTTACTAATTTCTAAATTTCTTGGTCCATTAACCTTATTGGATCCTTAACGTAAGATATTGATCCTTAACGTAAAAATATTGGATCCTTACTAGATTTCCTATAAGGATCCAATACCTTTATTGATATCCAATTAGGGTCTTAACGGGTTGGATCCGATCAGGGTTTGGCCCGATCCAACCCAATTGCCACCCCTATCGGCTACGTAGGGCTTGATTTTTAAACCGAGTTGTGGCTTGATAATATGATACCCGATGCAAGAAATTATAAAAGAAATAATGCACAATTAATTTAATTTTTAAAGAAATTACTATAATGGCTGATTGCTTAGTTGTTATATATACTTACATGTGTACATACACACGTAGAGATAGAATTGTTACTATAGAAAGTTTCCTTAATGGAAAAAGAAGACTGAAAATGAATCAATGGTTTTGCTGGAATCTCAATACTGCAATTCGATGAGGCATTTTTATTAATGACAGTGATCCTAATTTCTACGTTATCTTAAGGTCAATCTTTTCCTACTTAATTGTTTCCGGAAATCTCTGGCTTATTATAAAGCAACCTACAATTATACAGCTAGAATTACTAAGTAGAGAGACGCGAGAGAGACTATATATATTTTTAATTAGCCTTCTTGTACTCTTTCACGAAGAAAATATTGTAGAGGATTGATTAATTGTTTATGATGGAGAGTTTTGGGCGAGTAGTGGTTGTATCCTTGGCCGCGTTAGCCGTTGTGTTGATATGCTCTAAGAACATTGTCGCTGCAGAAGATCCAGAATTCGGAGTGATCCGTGACCTTTGCGAGAGGACCACTAACCAGGATTTCTGCTTCTCGATGTTATCATCCGACAAGAGGAGCCGGGGTATGAACTTCGGTGAACTCATCCGCCTCTCCATCGTTGTGAGCAACGAGAAAGGAAAAGAGGGCAAGAATCACATCTTGGAGTTGCAGAAACAGACGACGGATCCGTTGCTGAAGAAGATCTTGGATCACTGCAGCGGGCAGTACGACATCGGAGTTTTGGACGATACCCAGGACGCACTCAACGAATACAACCAAGGCGACTACAGACTGGCCGCGATTTCCGTTGGTTCGTGCGTTAACGGGATAGAAACTTGCGAGGATGCTTTCCGGTCTCCGCCGTATCCTACGAATATACTGCGCGAGACCAACGAGTACGTGAAAAAGCATTGCTTCGTCTCCGTCCAGTTGGTTGATTCAATCTCGAAGAGTACTAATTAGATGATCCATGTTTATCAAACATGACTCGATAATCAAAGATTAGGTTTTATTCTTCAATGTGTAATAAGCAGCTGCAGAGGTTTCTCTTGCTGTCTTGCATGCTTAGCATATATATTAATAAATTAACTTTGTTCATTATTTCTTCGTTTCTTACGTGCAATATTCTATCTGATCATAATTTCGGTTTACGAACAAATAATAAAGTCTTATAGGAAATTTTCAATGCATTGCATGACAACCGTATTTAATTATAAAGCTAAGGACTTATCAAAGAAAAGTCAACCTTAATTGAAATTTTTAAAATTAATTATAAAAGTACTTGTATATATCACCCAATGATACAGAGTTGCACACCAAGTATCAGGATGGTACAGTCTACACTGACATCACAATCTTCTTTGATTTTATTCTGTAAACTTTCCTAGTCCAACTGGGAAACAAACCAAACATATAGTTCATTGAGTCAATGTTTTAAAAACCTTGGTTGAACCTGGTTAGACCAGGTTAGACCAATGGTTCAACCTTGAATATTATAAACCATACTTTGCATATATTTACTATTTCTGTAGGAAAAAATGAAAAAATAATGCCAGTGAACTGGACTGAGTCAATAAGAACCGGACTAGCCTCAAATTCTGGTTCAACCGGGTCGAAGTGGCCGATTCGATTCATTTTTTAAAACACTGCATTGAGTTCTCAAATACATACTTTCGTGAATCGGGACTCGGAGCCGGCGAATGCCCGAAAGTTTGAGTTGGGTCCAAGTGACACGGAAGCGTGCGTTGGCTGAATCGTCCAGATTAAGGACAGACCAACTAGGGCAAGGAAAAAGTGTAACTCGGTAAAACAAGATCATAAAATATCAAAAAAATAATTTTCTTTCTAATTATTTTCAAATTGGCATACAATATGTTGTATTTCAAAGATGGAAAAAGAAAAAAATCATATTTGATATATACATAATATAGGATCGATGTGAAACATTTAATGTGCAATTTAGCTAATTAAAATATGGATCATCGGATAATATGTCAAAGAATAAAATCCAGACTACCGACATATGATTGGTGCATACATGATTTATGTTTTAAATTTCTTTAGATACAAAATTTAATATTGGTACTTCTATATTTATTACTTTTATATTATGAAATAAATTTAAGAATACATTTTATAACTAAGTTGAATCGTGAAACATTATAAAATTATTATAAAAAAACAACATTGTACTTAATATATAGAATTAAAATAATTATTCTATCTAAGTTATTTTACATGTATAAATTAATTATAATTGTTTGCATCAGGGATACGGAAAGAAAATTTAAGGTTCAGTGATATATAGACGTCAATTTGCAGTAGCTAAGCTAGCTAGAGAGTAATTTCGAAAACATAAAGTTAAAAGATATCTTAAGTTCACCAAACAACAATAAATGAAGCTTATAAAATCACAAGTAGAAACTAATTAAAAGGAAGGAGAAGACCTAATGATAGACAAAGTTGAGGGAACTTGTAAGAGATTTTAGTTGATAGAACACCGAAAATAGACAAAGAAAAGTCTGTCACAGGAACACAAAATAGCAAGGTTAATTTGATTCCCTTCACTGAACCGGGCATTTGCTAATGGGATATATAGAAGCCAACAATCAGCATAAAAAGGTTCAGTGTTAGGCTGTTGAATTTGTAGTAGACGTGAATTTGTAGTAGACGTGAATTTGTAGTAGACGTGAATTTGTAGTTTGAATTTATATTTTTCTATTACTTACCATATATATCTTTGTAATTCCGGTTTGCTTTTAGGCAATGTTTGAAACATCATTGAATCATTCACTTGCTTTTGACCTATCTTTGTTTATGAACATGCGTGAAGATCTGGAGGTCAAGGGCGACCTCCAGTTGGCTGAGTCGACTCAGTTGGGTCTGGTCCATTCGGTTGATTCAGTTGAGTTTCGCTCGACTAGGTTTCACTTGGATTGGTTCGCCATGTTCGCTCAGAAAGACCTGGTTTGCATTGGGTTGTCGAAATCGGTTCAGTCCCATTTAACTCAAAATAAAATTAAATAAAATTAAGCAAAGTAAAAATAAAATAAATTAAAATAAAATATTTATACAGATAAAAACTCACTGTTTCACTCTTAAAAATTCGGTTTAGGGCTTAACATTTTTGGATTCGATTGAAATTTGAACCATATCAGTAAAATAACATACATTCTTAATTTGTACTGTTTATTTTATGCAATTTAAAAACTTTTAAGATTGTTTTAGAGTTAATTTTTTAAGATAAACAGAGGTAGATAACATTCCTATATGCATAAATCATCAATTTTGGTGTGCGTGATGGAAATGTACATCAATTAAAAAGTTAATTTGGAACCAAGCACAATCAACAAATGGTAGATGAAGCTTCTACTGAACTAGAAACAAAGCAAGGAAACCAAGCTCTACCTGACAAAGATTATGAAAAATCAATGCCCACTATCACTAGCTACGAATATATGCTCAACAACAAGACTAACAAACCCTGCATGGATATTTACTGGGGTTATTCATGTCGCAGAGAGACGAGAGGGAAGGATTCTCATCCATACTTAACAGATACCAATCTAAATATGCTGCCTAGAGCAAATTGAATTGAGTTTGAGAAACCACACCATTTCGTGACACAATTTGTCAATCTCTATCACAACCCTACATTTGACAAAATAAAAATGTTGGTCACAGAATCAAGCAGTCACGAGAATCCTTAAACGACAACAAGAACATTAAAATTCATTTCCAGCAATCAGAGAGGTTAAAAGGCAGGATGCGCAAAATAATGGCATTCCACTACCCAACATAGGCGGAGAGGTTAAAAGGAAGGAGGCGCAAAATATTGGCATTCCACTAGCCGACGTTTCTTCATAGGGGTACGCTTCAACTTCAAGCGCGGAGAACAACCGTTAAGAAGTTTCAGCCACTCACGCTGCAAGCAATCCTTTCTGTTATAAACAATCTCAATTTCCTTTAGGGAAGGGTGGGTAAAATTTGAAGGGTCTGTTGCTGGTTTACAGTTCTTATCACAGTGCTCTCCAAGATCCGGCCTCCCCTGCAAGGAAGAAAACGTGAAATGGAGGGTTAAATAGCTATTTGAATCAGTTATAGTCGAGTTTAATTGTTGTGTCATTACCTCAAATCCGGTTATCACCAACTTTTCAAGATTCGGACAGTTCTCCAACAAATATATGACAGAATCTACATAGTCATCACAATTGCAGCGATACAAATGCAAACACAGCTGCTTCATATTGGTAAATGGAGTTGCCACACATGCCCGTAAATTCTCCACCAGTTCGCTCCACTGGATGCGAAAAGTGAAGCATAGAAAATTCAAACAAACAACCAATGGTTAAAATGAAAACGTAGTTCTATCTTAAATATTAGAAATTAGTATAGAGACAGGTAAATCTATCAGTTTTTTCTTATTTATCCTCAGCCTTTTCATGTTTCAAAGAAAATATCATAAAAAGTACAAAACCAGAAGGTTAAAACATACCATAGAGTAGGAGCAACGCCAAGAGAATATCTTGAGATGAGTACCCGCTGTAACTATCTTACACAATCTACTAACACAAATGGGATCAGAAGAGTTGTTGGCAATCACCAATTTTGATAGGGAGCAAAATCCATCAAAAGCAAAATTGCTGCAGCCCTCTAGGAAGAATGATTTTAAACGTGGCGTAGAAATCCTGATCTCACAATCTTTTATTGAGTAATTTCGAATAACATTGAGGATCTGTAGAGAAGGAAGTGATATGTTGAATACTGAACCACCCTTAAAACGGTGCTCTTTCAAATGAAGCTCCATAAGAGTGGGAAAAGTCAAGAATTCCCCAAGAGAAGAATTTACCCCTGCAAGCTTCAGAACTTTGAGGTGACGGAGCCCTGACAAGCTGTGAAGATTAAGGTTTTGTCTGCTCCACGTGTTTGCCACCAGTCTTAGCATTTCCAATGTTTCCATAGTCGAAAGCTGAAGTGTCAGGGGTGAATTGAAGCGAAGCTCAAGAGATTTCACTTTAGCCCTTGCAATAGCCTCAGTCCATAGCTTAAAGCGAGACTTAAAGGAAATGACACCCGCACCATAATTAAAATATGAGACACAAAATTTAGAAAGTGCAGAACTATCCCTGTGCATAAAAACTTTATCAACAAAATCCAAGAAATTTTTATGACTAGGATTTCTTAAACTGCTCCTCTCCATTGAGAACTGAAAATTCAAGGAGGGAACAGCTTTCCACAAAAACCTCCATCTTTTGGCTACAAGGCTGGTACGGATTGAATCCTTGGTGGGTAAATAAGAGAGAATGTGAAGGAGAACAGTTTCTGGCAATTCACTAATCCGATCCTCTCCCAAATCAGGAACCACAAACTTCAGCTTTTCCTCCATTGGCACTCCTTCTAAAGACTCGACTGAGGTCATGTGCAACTGTTCTTTGTTGTGTTCGTTCTGTTGTTTCATCATTTTATCTTTGTGTGAAATTTCATTGATCTGGTCTAACATTTTTCTCTATTTGAGTAAATCTTCTTTCATCACGTGTAGCAGTTCTTCCATCTGGTGTAACTTTCCGAACATTGAGCACATGTCTTTTTCCATATCTAACGACCAAAAGGGGCACAAAGAGTTGCTGAATTTATCCAAGTAACAATTACAGAATTTGGGATTGAAGGTAGAGGAAAGGACAGCTGAAGAGCAGAAAAATGTCCAACAGCAATAACTTAACTACGATTTTTCAAAAATTCCATGTATGAACCATCAATTTCCTCTGCACTCCGTCTAAATGCAAGCCCCCTGTCTCCTCTACTTTAAAGTCAAGAATAGAGTATCTACAAAAAACCTTAGAGCAAGTAAATAAGTGAAAGAGAGTGAAGCTGACTGTTCGCTCATAAAATATCCAACAAATGACTTAAATGCCAAAGAGGAAACTATCAATAGTTCCACTAGGTTGTAAAATACCGACAACTATTCAAGCAGTTTATTCTTAATCTTCGAATGATTCCTCCAACCATACCCTCTTTTTACCGGAATGAACTGAAGTCAGATTTTTCAGAGACTACTCCCCCATAAAACTGGAAAAGATAACAAAATCACTTATTTTAGTTTTCAATGAATAATGAAATAAAAAAAAAAATGGTCGACACCTAAACTTTAAGCAAAGATTTAGAAGAATCGGATTAAAATCTCGAGGAAAGCATTTAAAGATGATGGGGGAAATGAATAACACGAACTTACCTAACCAGAGAAGAAGTCCGTGAAGCAGAGAACCAGGTGAGACAGAAGAAAAACCTTGCTTGCTCAGAGCATGTATTATCAAAATTAGTTGAACTGCTCACATCCAGAAAACAGAGAAGATGGTGAAGAGGCTGTGAAGGGGCTGCTCGAGCGAAGCGGATCAAGGGAAACCCGTAGGGGTGGTCACAGGTCGGGTTCGGGTCGGGTATTTAAAAATCCCAACCCGTTTTCAAAAAAAAAAAAAAAAAAAAAACCAAAATAAAAAAAAAAAAAATTAATAAAAATATTTACATAAGTCATCAGGTCGGGTTCGGGTTTTCTGGGCTAAACCCGAAACCAACCCGACCCACGGATTTCGTTCTAGAGCCAAGGGCTCCTCCACCTAGGTGTTGTTGTATCAATTTATCATAAGATTCTGGCATCATCATAGATTCATAGATTACTGAAAGAGATTGTAAAGTGGGACCAAATATGGCAAGAGTAGTAACATTGTATCAATATATGACTAATTGACTCATCTTGATCTGAGCATAGAGGACATAATTTTGGCGATTTTTTTTCTATATTTGGTGACTGTGTATCATAATCATCAAAAATAGGTTTTCTGCAACACGTACTTGTAGGATAGTCGCCCTCATATGTATATTGCTTGGAACAACAACTGGGAAAAACTGGTAGATAGAGATGTTTTAACCCTATTCGATCACCTTTTCGAGCTAGTATAGTGACTCAGAAAATATGGGCACAAAATTATTGTCAATATTCATTTAAATTAATTGAAGTGGACTATCTAACTTTAGAATAACTCAAGCTCTAAAAAACGGGAAGCAAAATTTAGTTACATACTGTACTCCTAGGATTTTGGATCTAGATTACTTCTAGGATTCTGGATCTAGATTGATTCTTCACCATTCCCGGTTCTGTGTAAGATTGTGTAAATGTTCCTGATTGATTTGATTCTTTATTTATCTCCTTTTGTATCTATATATATAACAAGGTTGTAATCGATCAAGAAATCATCAAGTAGAAAACCCTTTTGGTCATCGTCTCCTAGTTTTCATATTCTACCTCTCTTCTTTTCTACATCATATTCTTCTCCCTCAGCTCGTTTTCTACAAATTTATGGGGGTCTCTTTTCTATTTTGGGAGATTTTTATTTTATTTAGAAGGGTGTTTATTATTTTGTATATTCCTCCTTCGGTGTTGATTTAATCGATCATATATATCCATCGATTAAAGTAATCTGAATCGTTAGTACTTAGACTATGATCAATGGATCCCAACTATTGATTCTTAATTTGTCCGATTAAAGTTTCCAAGATCAATCTTTATTTAACCGATCATCTGATTTATATAAGATCATTGCATGCCATTGATCATCTGATTTAGTAAAAGCTGCTTTTACAATATTATTATCCAACGTCCCTTTGCAAAACTGGCGGTGACTGACCAGCCAATTACCCTCATATCTGAGCCAATATTTCCTTACTTAATTGTAATTCCGGGAATCTCTGGCTATATATTAATTGTTCAAAATTTGGAATGTAAGGCAACCTTCAATTACTATACAGCTAAGCTTAACAAAAAAAAAAAAATTAAGTATAGAGACGAGAAGGCGACTATATATATATTTAGAAAGAGTACGTAGTTCGTACTTAAATTTCCATTAAATCTCCGATTTGTAATAAGCAGTACTGGAGGTGTTTCTTTTCTCCATGCTTGGCAAATAAGATAAATTAAGTTAATTATATCTTAATCTTTTGCTTGAACCTGTCTGATTGTGAGCACGTTGTACTTAAAGTACCACAATATAATTTGTAAAATGTGGTAGTAAACGATAAAATACCACAATCCCATAAACAGACCTCTTAGTTTCTTTCAATAAAAAAACAATTCAGGAAACAACTTGATGTCCTCGATTATTCTCATCACTTGCTTCTGCAATTATCTGCACTGCGCTTGAAGAGTCATATACAATTAGTATTAATGCTCTTGGTATAGTCCTCCTTAGTTCCTTCAAAGAATCACTATTTTAACCAGCTAATAATTAAGTAATATTGGAAACTTTCCATGAAATATTGCACGGCAAACTTTAATTATACAGCTGAGGACTTTATGACTAAAACAAATTAAGTAGGAAATCGAACTGAAACAGCTTGTGAGGAGCTCGATCAGAATCCGAGTTTGGAGGAGAGCTCCTTAAGAGTGGGGGTGGCACTGAACCGGGCTGGCTCACGAGTAGTTCGAGCTCAGCTCGGTTCAGGCTCGGTTCAACTCGAAGTAAATCGAACTCGAACCAAACCTGATTCTCTTCGGTAGCTCGTTTGTGTAAACGAGCCGAACTTGAGTTTCGGGTGATTCGGTTCAAAAGCTTGTTGAGCCGCTCGAGAACCAGGGAACTCGTCGAGCCGCTTGAGGACCAAGGAACTTGTCGAGCCGCTCGAGAACCAGGGAACTCGTCGAGCCGCTTGAGGACCAAGGAACTCGTCGAGCCGCTCGAGAACCAGGAAACTCGTCGAGCCACTTGAGAACCAGTCGAGCCGCTCGAGAACTAGGGAACTCGTTGAGCCGCTTGGGACCCAAGGCTTGTGAACCCTATTTGGTCTCGAGTGGTCGAGTTCTCTCCTTAATTCATAATCTCTTTCCTCGACCCATGCAGCTGCGCAAGGATCCTCTTTCCTTTTTCTTCCTTGTATTCCTCTTTCCTTTCTCTTCTAGACTTCTATTCTTCTTCAGTTCTTCCTCTCTTCCAGTCTTCCTCTCAATCTCTCTAAATCTTTGCATTGAAAGTATTTTAATTTCTTCTTCATTTCTCCTTTTACAGATTTTCCAAAAGGCCGCAGCCCTAATTCTACTTAAATAAATGTCGTAGATAGAAGAAGATCTTCAAGTAGAGCAAGAGGAGAGAAATCAGAAGACAAAAGCTGAAAACCCGTGCAAGAAGCTCGTATCTTCCTCCTTTCTCTTACAAATTTTCCTTTCTCTTTCAATTTTTTCCTCTTTCAATTTTGACTATAGATTGGGTGTCGATTGGAGGTGGGTATACCATTAAATAAAGGTACTATTATCTGATTGATTTAATTTCTATATTGATTATTGCTTCTGATTGTGTGGTTTATGAGTTGGATCCGATTGCTTTTGTGCTGGCTTGGTTTTTCCCTGTTTTTCCTTTTTTTATTTGTCTCTCTAGCCTCTCCTTGATACGATTAATGTTCTGGAATGTTTTTCAATTCTTGCGGCCTTGCAGAGTGGGAGCTCTGGTAAGACATAATTACTTGCATCTTGTATGGGTTTGATATGGCCTTATTGGAGGTGGTATATCCAGACGTTGACATCTAAGATATGGTTTGATTATCTACTAATTGGTGAATGCTCTACAGACTACAGTTTACCCTCTTTCTAAACATACTTTATTTTTTCTTTTGTTTAATCTATTTGACGACAATAGATCAAATTCACCACAGGTATTAGGTGACTAGGCCCGTTTGATGTGTCATATGCCGCGTTTAACCCAAATCAATATGATTTTCAAGTTAAATTTTTTATTAGATTGGATTTAAATATTTCATAATTTTGAATTAGATTAGACAAGATCCAATTAGATTAGATTAGATTGTTTTGTTCCTGTTGAATATTATATTTGAAGTAAGCTTCTTTGGTTGGTTCTCTAGTTTTATAATTATGTTGGTTGACTGGTTCTATAGTTTACAATCTTGTTGGTTATTTAATTACATAAGTTCGTTGGTTTTGAAGTTTATAATTCTGTTTGTTATGTATATGTTGTTTATAAAACATAGTGGTTATATACTTTATCATTCTGTTGGTTATGTAGTTTTATGATCTATAGGTCCTATACTTTTATGATCTGTTGGTTATTTAGTTTTATAAGTTTGTTGGTTTTGAAGTTTATAATTCTATTGTACTTATGTAGTTATGTAGTATATAAACCATAGCGGTTATGTACTTTATAATTCTGTTGGTTATGTAGTTTATGATTCTATAGGTTCTATAATTTTAATATTAATATTTTATTTGCATTAGGTAGTAAGGATGTCATCACCTTCTACATCGTTGACATTTGCTAATGCTAATCCTAGTGAGGTTAGAATTAATGGTCAAGTTCCACAAGATAATCTTACTCAAACTACTCAACCATTAAAGAACCCACAACAAGGTACTCAATATGAAGAAGAGAACCCACAACAAGCCACTCAAAATGACGAAGAGAACCCACAACAAGGGACCCAAAATGAGAAAGAGAACCCATAACAAGATACCCAAAATGACGAAGGAGCTCAAGGTTTAAAAAGCAAGAAACTTCTCCTGTTTGGTCAAAATTTAAAGAGATTTCTCTTCCAAATGGTACAAAAAAAACTCAATGTTTTCATTATAAGAGAAATTATAGTATCAATAACACTGAATCAACCTCACACATGAGTAGGCATTAGAAGATTTGTGCAAGTAGAAAATGACAATGAAAAACAAGAAAAATTTTAATTTTCAAGCAGTGAACACTAATGTAGATAGGAGTTTAGTGTGTCCTCTCTTAAATTTTGGAGGTGAACACGATCAAGCAAAAATTCAAACAGCTATTGCCCATTGGATTCTTATGCATGAACACCCTTTTATGGTTGTTGAAGATGAGGGTTTTAATTTTTTTCTTGAAAGTAGAAAATGTGAACTATGCAAAAATATCTCAGAAGACCATTAAGAATGAGTGCATAGTGGTGTATGAGTTTGAGAAGAAGAAATTAAAAATTTTATTAAAGGATATTAGAACGATTAGTTTGACCACTGATCTTTGGAAGTCTCAAAATAAAAAATTCGAATACATGGTGATAAGTGTCTAAATGACACTGTTTTTAGGTCCAAAAAGTGCTTAGAAAATTTATTCCTGAGTCAATATTTATAAGAAAATCATGAAACATGATTAAAATTGTTCCTTTTTCCCTTACTCATCCAGTGCAGAATGAATTGCTCAATTCAGAGCCAAGATGAGGAAGTAATGACCAAAACAAACCAAAAGGGTGACTGGCGCTGTCGCACCGGGAAAAATACCATAAATTCATACAATTCCGTAAAAATACTCTTAAGCTCAATGGTCATAAAAAAGACAATTTGGGGAACGTGGTTTGGCACTACTGTGCCAAGATATGGTGCTAATGCGCCAAAAATGCAGTGCTACCACGCTAGAACGGCGCTACCATGCTATGGAGTTGCCTAAAGCACTGGTCAAAGTTTCCATTCCCGAACATAGGCAAGTTTCCTCTCAACCGACGGTGCCACGCCATTTCAAGGCCAATTCTGGCATTGTTGCGCCAATAACCCAGCAACATTGAATCAAGCATATCTCAATATTTTGACATCAAATTAAGCCCAAATTGATTCGCATCCACGGTCCATCCACAGTTTACCATAGGCCCGTCATTGCCCCATCTGCCATCCATCCACCATCGGTCCATCCACATTCCCATCCGTAAAGTCACCATCCATCACGGGGCCACCGGTCCACCACCATCATATATGCCACTGACCCACCACCAGCTCATCACCGAGCCCGCATCGACACATTAGCATTGCCACATCATCACCAACATCGCCATATCATCGCCAAGAAGTTGACTCATCACAACCACTTGTCTGCCAAGTGGCTCAACCAAGTCATGGTCAAGGCTCTACCAGGAAATGAAAGTTAGAAGATGGATCATCTTTTTGAGGATAGATGGAGAGAAATAAGCAAGTCAAAGATTGATCATCTTTCTCAGAATCTATGGGAAGGCTCTGGCTACAAATAGCCAGACCAAAGAAGCGTTGGGGATTCAGAAAATTCTCACGTCCAGAAAAGTTTCCTTGATCCAGAAATCTTACGCTAAAACTGCCTGAACGTCCATCGAATCACATTCAGTTCATTGAGGAGCTCTGCACAACTGCGGAAACGTCAACAAGTTGATCAAATGGAGTACCAAATTCTCTCTCCAGCCGGCTAAATCCGTCGTCAGCTCGTGTACGCTTTCTCGGAGTTCTGTACACTTTCTCGGAGTTCGTGATTCGACGTTGGATCGCCAAGAAACCTCAATTTCACCCACACATGAAGATCGAGTAAGAGGTTCAAACTCAAAAACCTCCTAGAGACAAGAATTTCTACCCAAACTCAAGCCCACGCCTGAAATACTATCGTATCACACTTAGTTCATTGAGAAGCTACACTTGAGCTCTGAAACATCATCAAGCTGACCAAATAGAGTACGAAATTATTTGTCCAGCCGACTAAATCCATCAGCAGTTCGTGTCTCCCGTCTCA
Source organism: Aristolochia fimbriata (assembly GCA_019845555.1). Taxonomy (NCBI): domain Eukaryota; kingdom Viridiplantae; phylum Streptophyta; class Magnoliopsida; order Piperales; family Aristolochiaceae; genus Aristolochia; species Aristolochia fimbriata. Next base: position 25,103,510 of record CM034083.1, read on the forward strand.
GAGTTCATGATTTGTCGCCAGATCGCAAGAGGCCCCCAAATTTCACCCACACACACAGATCGAATCAGAGGAAGTCTAGAAGAATGCCACCGCAAAATTCCCCAATTCCCAACTTGTAAAATTTCTTTGTAATTTCAATCCATCGGTCGCATCGCTTCGTGGACCAGACGGTTTTGGGGAATACAGTTTTGGCACGCCCAGTGAGACCTCTGGAAAAAAAAATCATTCCTCCCGCATAATGGCATCTCAAGCCGCAAAGGAGGCCATTTCTCTAAAGATTGCATGTTGTGACTTGAGCTCGTCAAGCTCCAAACCTTCAACTCCAATTGCTCCGAGACAAAGTCCTAGAACTTGGCTGATTATTCCAGTCACCCGAGAGTCGCCAAAACAAAAAGAGTCTTTGTCGAATCTTTCAATCGCAAACTATCAGCACGTCATCACTGGGTCGATGCGATTAAACATGCCATAATTTCAAGTATGCCCCATGATGGAGGGAAACGAACAAGTAAATACCTAAAAATGCACCCAGGAGATCATGCGTCGGATCACATCCCTAAAGCAGCAACTTCCATAGCGAGTGAAGAACTTTGTGCTGACCTGTCGCCGAGAAGTGTTCATTGTACTTCAAGCCCCAGAACCGTGTTGGAAATAGTCAGTAAATATGAGGAGCAGTGCAATAGTTCTTCCAAAAAAACTACAACGAGCCCACTCACACCTCGTAAGGGAAACTCCTCGCAATTTGCTGCTACAAAAGCCACTACATCGGTCATGATGACATAAACAAAAACTCTAGAGGAACAACTTGCAGAACTTCACAAAGCTGTGGAGGAAAAAGACACAACTCCGTCAAAGACAGTGGCGGAGCCAGGAAAAATTTCTTGCGGGGGGCCGTAAAGAAAAAAATTTCCTCTCCATCTCTCTCTCCCTTCCTCTCCCTCTCTCTCCTTCTCTCTCTCCTCTCTCTCCTTCACTCTCTCCTTCTCTCTCCTCCCTCTCTCCTTCTCTCTCCTCCCTCTCTCCTTCTCACTCTCTCTCCCTTCCTCTCCCTCTCTCTCCTTCTATCTCCTCTCTCCTTCACTCTCTCCTCCCTCTCTCCTTCTCTCTCCTCCCTCTCTCTTTCTCTCTTAAATCCTCTCTCTTTCTCACTCTCTCTCAATCTCTCTCCCATTTAATTCCTCTCTCTCATAATAGAATTCTCATAATAAATAATAATAATCTCTCTAATAATAATATCTAATAAAAAATAAAATAAATAATAATAATAATAAATCCCTAAATAAAATAAAAATATTAATAAAATAATAAAAATATTAAAAATAATAAAAAAATAAAATTTAATAATAATAAAAAATAATAATCAATATTAAAAAATAATTTTAATAAATTTAAACTATCCTTCTATGTATCCTCTTATCTTCCTAATCTCTCTCTCTCTCAAAAATAATCTCTCTCTTCTCTCCTCTCTCTCTCTCTCTAATATCTCCTCCTCTCTCTCCCTCCTCTCTCTCTCCTCCTCTCTCTCTCTCTCTCTTCTTCTCTCTTCCGGTTCTCTCTCATTTCCAATCTATCTATATATATATCCTGCTTTAATTTTGAAGGGGTTTTGGAGGCTCTATTTATTATATATAATTAACCCTATATAACCCTATATAAGGGTTTAGGAAATTTTTGGAGGGGCCATGGCCCCCCCTTGCCCCCCTGTCTCCACCATTGGTCGAAGAGATGCCTAGATTGCACAACTCATAGAGAAGTTCGAGTCATTTATGGCACGACGAGGAGAATCTTTATCTTCTAGAGATTCTCCCTGAAAGAACTCGACCTCAAGAGACGCTACTCCGGCTCCACCAAACCAAATAAATCCAAACCATCGCAAAAAGCTCCTTGACCCCAGAAATGATCGAACAAATGATCGAAAAAGCTGGCCAAAATTCCCGCATACAAAAGGGCACCTGTCGACATCTCAAGCCTATATTCGACCATCCAGTCGAAGAATTCAAGCCCCAATGATGCCTTTCAGATACAATCCTCCAAAATTCCAATAGTTCGATAGCAATGGAAATCCAAAGCAACACATCGCACACTTCATTGAAACTTGCAACAGTACTAGGACGGATGGTGACTTGTTGGTGAAGTAGTTTAGTCATTCGTTGAAAGGAAACGCCTTCGATTGGTACGTGAAGCTACCTTCTGAGTCGATCGATAGCTGGCAAGTACTCGAAAGCAAGTTCTTAAGTCGTTTATTGAGCACTCGTCGAAACATTACCTTGGTGGAGCTAACGAATACAAGACAACGAATTGATGAAAAAGTCATTGACTGCATTAACCGTTGGCGAAACTTGAGCCTCAACTGCAGAGAGCTCAAGCCTCTCCACCGAAACAGAAATCCAAATGTGCATACAATTGATGAATGGGGTTTTCTTTACTTTCTCCAAAGCCAAAAGTCGAAGGGTTTCCAAGAGTTGGCAATTGAATCTCACAACATGGAAATCTTCATCGCCTCGGAAGGAAACAGGAGCACGCCTCGATGACCTCGACAAATCCGTCGAGGAAGATGCGAATTCTCCCCTATAAGACTCAGTTGAAGAAGCACATTCAGTCAGCATCTCGTCAGCAAGTTCTTCCTACACAAAGCAAGCTTTTGGGACGCAAAGTCCCACTCTCCAAGAAAGACGGCAGAAGAAGTATCATTTTCTCAGTAAGGACATTTCATATACACTTTTACCTATTTTCATTAACATATGAAGGAAAAATGCCACTTGATAGTTAATATGTATATACCTTTATCGGCTGATTCGGTAAAATGCTCATGTCTTCTAAAGTACATGAATTTTTTATGAGTATGAAATTGAGTCAATTTCATACATTTGGCCTGTACTTTTACCCTTTTTCACTAAAAATTTTAAAAATTTTAATTATTTAATACCTTATATTCAGCATACATGAAAACAGGTATATTTTTATTTTTATTTTACTATTTAAGTCTTTTAATGAAAAACTACATGAATCTAAAGTAAATAAAACAAATAAAATTATAAAAAAATCATAATTTTTAAAAATTTTTAAAGCTTGTATGCTCTGTTAACCTTGTCCTTGATACAGTCAATAGGTATCGGATTTTTGGCAGTCCAATATGTATTGGATTTTTGGCAGTCCAATATGTATTGGATTTTTGGCAGTCCGATATGTATCGGAAATCCGATACAGGCACCCCTATGAAAATGGATCCGAAGCCTTTCTTCTCTTTATCCGAAGCCATGTGACCCGAAACAAACTATGAAAATGGGTCACTTATAAATATTGAAGCGGTTAAAAAGAGACCTAAAATTATATTAAAAAACCCGTAAGATAGAGATGTTGTTGTTCAAAAATATATTAATTCTTCGTATGACCAGTTTCCTTCGTTGTCAATATATATTTCTGATACGAAGTTACAAACCACTTCCGATCGATCTACTTTAAATCTATATATCTGAGCATTAATTAACTAACGTCGTCGTTTTAATTGTCACTTCCGATCTTTCTTTCTTGTTTCTTATGCATTGTCCCTGTCAAGCAACTCATAGATGGTACTGATTAAGTGATAATATATGAATCCCATGTATGTTAAAGTCTCGTTTATATATATATATGAACTATGACGACATCATTAAGTATTAATTGAGATTAGATAGAGTTGAAATGTTAAATACGATTTTCATGAGAAATTAATTTCAAGAAGTTGATATTAATTTCCCTACTTGCTTGACTAAGCAAGGGTAAAAAAAAACTATTAATTATACTGTGTTATTTATAACATATTATTATTGCTCTTCAAAAGCCTTCAATTAATGTTCCTTCGGCGTGGATCGACGGTCCAACCCGGTCAACCAGTGTGATTTGTAACTTTCTATATATATAGTGTATGTGCCCTCATGCAAGAGTAAATGTGATCATCAATGCTAGTAAAACAAACTTTCCTTTTAGTAACACAAGCCAAAAACAAACAAAACCACAGGGAATTAGGGAAGAACAAAAAAAAAAATAAATAAATAAATAAATAAATAGATCAAAATGTTAAATAACATGGAATATGCGAGCTGGATAAAATGACTGTTAAAACAGAAAATGAAAATAACTTGTTTTAAAACAGAAATAAGAAAATTAATTCAAAATTAACGAGTGCATCCAAGATCAGTCTCAGTAGTTTTCTTCAATATTTTGTATACATTAACTGACTTTTTTTATTATATTTATGAATTTTCCGTTAAAATCGGCCTTGTTGCAATTAGCTGGAAGCTAGCCATGTGAAGCCTAAAAAACAGTCATATTCGTATATATATATATGGATACTGGCATACTGCAAACTGCAGGACGTCGTTTAAAAGCTCATGTAAACAAACCTAGCTAGGAAAACAGAAAAGCATGCAAGGCGCATTAAGAAAACTCCGACCTGTTCAGAAACATACGTGATCTGCTGCAGTACGTAACTACATATAGTGCCTCGCTAACAGGTTCAGATGCGGTCAGTTCCGAATCTCATTCATAATGCCCTATTTTTATTTTTTCTAAGTTTGCATGAGGCTTTTAAACTGCTTGCATTTTGCAGTATCCATATATATATACATCGCGAGGTACATCACATGGCATCCCGCTTCAGCAATTGAAGAAAAGATTTGGTAAATGTAATCAAGTGGGGAATCGGAGGAGTGTGAGAAGCCAGAACAGAAACAAATAGAGGAAGCAAGAGAGAGATCAGGAAAAGAGGATCAGTAGTGATTAGATATATCTTTTAAATGGATATATATATATATATACCCCACCTCTTTACTTATCGATGAAAAATAAAAAAAAAGGTATATATATATAATAACTTTATTAATAGTTTTTTATTTATGTAGTAATTAAACAAATTATGAAGCATCTAATCTAATATAAATTTATGAAATAAAATCACTTTTATCCATTTTCTTCCTTTTTAATAAGTACACAAGGTGTTAGTCTCCTATGCGGTACCCGACCCCCTAATTATTACTTTGGTCGGGTTCGGGTTATTTATTGTAGCGCTTGTTACAAAAAAATTACCTAACCTAGGAAATCTTCCACAACAACACAGACAATAATCCAAGACGAGATAATCTGGTACTCGAGAAATTAAATAAGCCAAACTCAATAAGAACACAAAGATTTAACGTGGAAAACCCTCTTTCAATAGAGAGTAAAAAACCACGGGACGCGACGAACAAATCCACTATTTTCAGAAAAATAGTACAAGAAGTCTTTCAGATGAACCAGAGAAGAGAAAGAGAAACTTTACCCAACCCTTACAAATTTATTCCAGGATCGTTCATCTCCCAATTTGTTTCCAAGGATTTTTTCGATTTCTCCCGTTCTGTCTTTCTGTCTTTTTTTCTCACAGTTCTTTTCCTCTTATATTCATCCTCTCTAGGTTTTTCACGCACACCCTCCTCTTTTACCCTAATCCACTAAAGGACAAAATAGAAGAAGAAATGACGATTTTGACCCTCACACTTGAGAGATACAGGTAGGCTCCACACACTTGACAATCTCCCACTTGGAGACCATCTGGAGCACAACTATTCCAACCTCTGACCTTCCTCTACCTTGTTCGTCGCATATGTCCATCTCTTGCCAATTAGTGCAAGTTCACCATAGTTGAGCAAAGACTCAACTTTTGGCCCTCCGCCGGCTTTGTCAACATATCCGCCGGATTCTTCTTTCCATCTATCTTCTCCAGCTTCAATTGTCCTTCCTCAAGTAAAGTTCGAATGAAGTGGTACCGAAGATGAATATGTTTGGTTCTCGAATGAAACGCCGAGTTCTTGGCTAGATGGATTGCACTCTGACTGTCGTTGTATAACCTGCAATCAGCATTATCAAACCCCAACTCATTCATTAGAGATTTCAGCCATATATACTCCTTGCTAGCTTCTCGTCACAGCCACATATTCAGCTTCGTTGAATATAGAGCAACAACTTTCTGCAGTTTAGAAACCCAACCGATTTGCGATTCCACCAATCAGAACACATACCCGAAGTGCTTCGCCATTATCTCTATCACCCGCATGATCGAGAGTCTACAAAACCTTTCACATCAATGTTATTTCCTCCAAAACACAAACAAGAATCAGAAGTACCTTTTAAATACCTGAATATCCACTTCACTGCTTCCTAATGTTCTTTGCCTGGATTTTTCATGAATCTGCTCACAACTCCCACTGCATGTGCTATATCCGGTCTTGTACTCACCATTGCATACATAAGACTCCCAATAACTGAAGCATAAGGCACCGTCTTCATGTGAGCTATCTCCTCATCACTCTTGGCACCTTGTTCCTTAGACAATTTAAATTGACTACCCAAAGTAGTAGTCACCGCCTTGGATTCATGCATATTGAACCTCTCCAAGACTTTCTTCACATATCCCTCTTGGGACAGCCACAACTTCTTCTTCTTCTTGTCTCGGGTAATTTGCATCCCAAGAAGTTGTTTTGCTTCACCTAGGTCCTTCATAAAAATTGATTTGCCAACTTCTTCTTGAGATCATCAATTTTCTTCATGTTAGTCCTTGCAACAAGCATATCATCTACATACAATGTTAAGATAATATAATCTCCATCATTGAACCTTTGTAGATATACACAGTGGTCCGCATTGCTCCTAGCAAATCCAATGTCCAACATAAACCTGTCAAACTTTAAGTACCACTGCCTCGGTGCTTGTTTGAGTCCATATAGACTCCTCTTCAATTTGCACACCCAACTCTCTTTTCCTATGACTTCAAAACCAGCTGGTTGTCTCATGTAGATTTCCTCCTCCAAGTCACCATGAAGGAAAGCTGTTTTGACGTCAAGCTGCTCTAAATACAATCCTTTCACAACAACTATACTCAAAATAGTTCGAATTGAAGTCATTTTCACTACCGGTGCAAATATATCATGAAAATCTATACCTTCCCTTTGTCCAAACCCCTTTACCACAAGTCTTGCCTTGTACCTCTGTACACCACCGGCTTCTTGCTTGACCCGGAATATCCACTTGTTTTGTAATACCTTCTTCTTTGTAGGCATCTTCACCAATTCCCATGTTTGGTTCTCCTCCAATGACATCTCATCTTTCATAGCAAGCTCCCACTTAAGATGAGCATCATCTGCCATGGCCTCATCATAGGATTCTGGCTCTCCTGCATCAGTATACAAAACATGTTGTACAATTAAATTTAACTTTTGTACAGGCTTCCTTACCCTTGTACTCCTCCTCAACCCGGAAGTAACAATTTCCTCTTGTGGTATTTCTGAGTCATCAAAATCAGTTTGAGCATTTGAATACTTATGTGATTCACCGTCATCAATACTTGATTGTTCACCCTGTGACTCATTCTCTTGTTCAGTTTCAATTTGTTGTTCTCCTTCACTTGGAACAACCTGTTCATTTGTTGCTTGAGGTAGATTTTCATCAGTCTCATCTCTCTTTATGTACTCTTTCTTCTTAGGCTCAATCTTCTTTTCTTCTTTTCTGTCTTTTTACATTTGCTCCTCATTGAATACAACATTCTGGCATCGAAACACCTTGTTGTTATCAAAATCCCATAGTCGGTAACCATACTCGTCACCTCCGTATCCAAGAAACACACACTTGGTAGATTTAGGATCAAGCTTCTTCCTAACTTCCCTGTCAATGTGAGCATAGACAATACAACCGAAAATTTTTAGAAAAGAATAATCCACATTTTTACCAGCCCATACCTCTTCTGGTATTCTTCCATCTAGAGCACTTGATGGACTCCGGTTGATTAGATAGACTGTTGTATCCACAGTAGCTCCCCAAAGATGCAAGGGGAGACCCGCATGAATTCTCATGCTCCTAGCTCGCTCAAGGATGGTTCGATTCATTCTCTCTGCCACCCCGTTCTGCTGTGGTGTTCTAGGCACAATCTTAATCCTCCTAATCCCCCTTTTGGCACAATAGGAGTCAAACTCCTTATTACAAAATTCTTCGCCATTATCAGACAACAGACATTTCAGCCTTGACCCTGTCTCATTCTCAACACGAGCTAACCAATACTTGAACATGTTAAAGACATTTGATTTTTCTTTCAAAGTATAAATCCATGTCTTCCTACTATAGTCATCAATAAAGATAACAAAATAGAGATTACCTCCAAAAGATTTACCTTGGGCTGGTCCCCAAACATCTGTGTGAACCAAGTCCAATCTGTTGGACTTTTTCTCTCTACCATCTTTGTTGAAGCTCACCCGCTTTTGTTTTCCTAAGACACAATCTTCACAAAAGTCAAAACAAATATTAGTTATACCTGTCAAAACCTTCTTTGAATGTAGGATCTTCATCCCACTCTCACTCAAGTGACCAAGCCGGCGATGCCATAATGATGCTTTATCATCCTTCTCATCCGCCAAGTAAACAATTTGATCTACCTTGGTGCACAATGGGTAAAGTGTGCCCACTGCCTTCCCCTTGATCAAAGTCAATGCTCCACGACTAACCTTCCATGAGTTGTTCTCAAATATGATCTTATAGCCCTCCTGGTCTAACTTGTTGACAGATATAAGGTTTTTCTGCAAATCCGGTATATGCCTTACCTCTTTTAGTCAATTTACCTCCATCATTCATCTTCAAGTGAATTATGCCTCTTCCCTCAATTTTGCACTTCTGACCATTTTCAACAATTACATGACCAAACTCACCCTTGATGTAGTCACAAAACCACTCTTTGTGAGATGTGCAATGGAAAGAAGCTCCGGAGTCAATATACCAATTCTCCACCTCGTATTCGTCATAAACTGACAAACATAGTTTTTCCTCATGTCCATCTACAACATTTGCAGTATTCTTTACTCTCTCTGGACAATCTCTCTTAACATGTCCTTCCTTATCACAAACCCAGCACTTGAACTTACCCTTAGATTTACCTTTTGACTTAGATCGATCCCTATTATTGGGACCCCTGCTTTGATTTCTTCCCCGGTCTCTGCCCTTCCCCTTATCAACTGACAAGGCTGTGTCAGAAGTGGACGATGTATTGCTCACCATGCTCCTCTTCATCATCTCCTGATTTAGAATAGCACTCAGCACCTCATCAAACTTCAGCTTCTCCTTAGTAGCATTACTAATTGAAGTGATCATTGTATCCCAACTTTCAGGCAAAGAACACATAAACATCAAAGCTTTCACATCATCATCAAATTTCAAATCAACTGCTTCAATTTGTGCCCACAGTTTGCTAAAATCATTTAAATGATCTGCAATAGGAGTTCCTTCAGACAATCTCAAATAAACAAGTTTTCTCAAAAGGAATAACCTGTTTGAGGCTGATGACTTCTCATAGACTCCCGCCAATGTTGTCAGTAAATCCTTCACAGTCTTCTCCTTAGAGACATTAAACGCTACCGATTGAGGCAAATGTAATTGCTTCTCATATAAGTGGTTGATAGGAAAGGTTTTAGTATAAAGGTTAGGGACATGGTCGATTAAATTTTATAACTTAATTTGATCTGTTTTAATATAGTGTAGCGATGAAAAACCTCTAGTCCGCGAAGCGGGGCGACTAATTGATTAATTCAACAAGATTGCAGAGAAATTTACAAGTCGGGTGTTGAATTGGGAAATTTTGCGGGTGCATTCTCCTAGCTTTCCTCTGTTTTGATCTCCGTGTGTTGTGAAGTTACTGCATCCCAGCGATTTTACAGTGAGTCACAAACTTTCGAAGGAGTGTACATGAATGGCGGGAGATTTAGTCAGCTGGCCGAGAGTATTTGTGTCCCGTGTGTTTCAGCTTGTTGACGTTTTCAGCGACATTGTCCAGAGCTTCTTCGACGAACTGAGTGAACTCCGACGAACTTGGCAAGAGGTTGAGTAAACTTCTAGTTCGAATGTATTTCTGGAAAATTTCTGACCCCTTTTCTTTTTTGGGTGGAAGGTAAGGCTTCCTAACGATCCTCAGCGAGTCATGAATATTCGAGAAAGTGTACACGAGTTGCGATGGATTTAGTCGGTCGGACGAAGAATTTGGTACCACGTGTATTCGGTTTGTTGACATTTCCAAAGTCGTGCAGAGCTCCACAACAGGTTGAGTGCGATTCGCCAAACCTTCAGTTGGTGGAGCTATTGGCGTGAAAGCTTCTCTGGACTAAAATTTTATCCCCCTGGATATCCCCTGGATGAAGCTTTTCTGGCTATTTGTAGCCAGTGTTGGTGTGTTGATGCTTGGAATGAGGATCTCGTACCTCTTTTTGCTGCTCCTTAGGAGGGGTAGTGAAGACTTTGTGACTTCCTCCTCTTTCTCCTCCATCGTGGTTGAGCCAGACCAGGACTTGGTCAATCCTGGTGGCACAGACAGGTGGTCTGCTGATTTGGTGCTGACGACGGCAACTGGTGATGAGTTGGTGATGATGACGACGACGGTGCCGATGACATGGGTGATGATGTGGTGAAAAGACGGGCCCAGTGATTGGCTGCTGATCGATGGCTCCAAGAATTGCTAAACAGGCCATTGGTATAGGCCTGCGACGAGCTAACGACGGGTTAAAGGACTGTTGGGCTTGCCGTCGATGGGCCGTACAAATTTTGGCATCTACATATAGGTATAGTTTATTTATTGTATTCATTTCAATATGAACAATATGGTTTGTATAATACTTCAGAATAAATATGTTCGATAGGTAACATGTATATCAAATAAAATATATATTTTATATAATTAATTGTAATATATATTATGCCATATTTATAATATATTTTAATAAATTAAAGACTGAAAATTAATAAAGTATCAATGGATCTCATAATGTACATTTTTGTTTAAAACTTAAAAAGTACATAATTATTTAATAATATAGTTTATAATTCATTTCTATTTTACTAACCATATATCAAAGTGGTCTCATGCTATCCAGAAAATTAAACTTTATAAAGCATATATCAAAAGTTAATTCCTCGACATAGTTTTCCTTTTAATATTAAAGAATTAGTGCAGTTAAAATAATCAAGTAGCAAATAGTAAATCAAAAACATATTGTATCTTCACTTTTATACAATTATATGATTTTTTTATATTTTTACAGATACATTTGATTTAATAAATTAAATTAAATTTTATTTGAGATATGCTGACTTAGTGCATGCTGAGAAATTAAAGATATAGGCAATTAAGTTAATTTTAAATGTGTACGATTGTAAATATTGCTGATTGAAGAGTTGTTATATGTAATATGTAAAATGTATAAATTATTAAGTTTGTAATTTCAGGAAGAAATTAAAGAAAGAAAGCCAGTAAAAAAATGGTTTGGTAGCTGAATCTGCTGAAATTGCATGGGTTGCTAGCTTAATTGTATATATTTCTCGTTTTCTACCTTTTTTTCTCTGGTTAAATTAAAGATGGATCGAGCTCATTTACAAAGCAATTGAAAAATAACTAATTTTTGGTAAATTCTGTAATTAACTAATTAAGAACAATGCAAGTCCAACATATATGCAATTAATCCTGTAAATTCTTTGCCTAATTAAGTCCTTCAATATTAATTAAGGTTCGTACGTGTTTTTGTCAATATTGCGAATGTCGATGTGTGCTTCGAGGAGGAGATGGTGGAACAGATGGAAGCCGTGCGAGCACAGTGTTCATGGTGTAAAGGAAAGAAAGGTGGCCGTGACAGGGGGACCATCGCGCCCGCGGCGTCTGAACAGCTAGCACTACTGAAAGAGGAGGACGCGAAACAGAAGATGCATATGCCTTAATGCATGCATGCATGATGATCAGAAGGCCTTTCCTCTCTTACCCGAAGCCATGTGACGCGAAAGAGACAATCTGCAAAAATATATGGGTCACTGATAATTGAACTGGTTCAAAACAGCAAACCTAAAATTAGAAGGAAAAAAACCATAATATGCAATTTGACATTTAATTATCAGTGTCTGCAGGTGATCGATCGAGTGTACAATTGTCAGGTCTGATCGATCAGTAGAACACCACTTGATGATTCCCATTTAATTTCTCTGTCTTGTTTCTCATATATGCTTAGTCCCTGTCAAGCAACTGATCCGCCGCTGTACTGATAATATATGATCAATCCCACGCATGCGTCCCCCGAAGCCTATAAGTAGTGCCTCGCTAGCGGGCAAACGTATTCTTCTCTTGCACCCCCATATCTCTAATATCTCTCTCTCCCTGCTTCATTCCGGCTTGTCGTCCTCGTCGTCTTCGACGGAACACCCCGATCGACCGGCCTCTCTCTGTTTATTAATTCTCGGGATATTTTAAGTTACGAAAATCCTTCGCTGGAATCATCTCCCACAGTCCCACCCAAAGTCGGTTTTCTTCGTCCCGCACTTCCCTATCTTGCTATCTTGATCTGTTTTACTTCCGGAGGCGGTCGTTCTCATATTCGTCTTCTCGTCGACGACCACCTCCCCCCCCCCCTCCTCCTCTCTCTTCTTTCTCTCTCTCTCGGAAAACTCACTTATCCCTACTCCATCACGAAAATGCCCTATACATGAAGAGAAAAAATTCTAGACGCGTGTATAGTCATCACCTTCGTCGCCACCCTGTGCAACGTAATTTTATTTGCACTATTACTCACAGTCCTGAGGCCGAAAAGTCACTTCCCCAAAATCCTCCTGTAGTGGCTAGTGATGGGTCTGGAGATTTCACGACGGTGTCCGCCGTCGTGGCCGCCGCTCCTTCGCACTCCAGTAAATTCTTCGCCATCGAACCTACTACGAGGAGGTTAGCGTTCCAGAGGAAAAAACCCGGTTAGCCTTCATCCGGGGAGGAACGGGAGTAACGGTCATTTCTTCCAACCGCAGCTGGTCAAATCCCTTGGAAAACACGGCCACGCTCAGTAATTAGTCATTATATATTATAAACACAACGTTTTTTATTTTTTTTATTTTACTCTTTCCTTTGGCAAATGTGTATATATATATATATATATGGTTTTAAACGGCCTGCATCTTTCAGTATCCATATATACAGGAGGTACATCACATGGCATCCCGCTTGAGCAATTGAAGAAAAATTTGGTAAATGTAATCAAGTGCGGAACAGAGGAGTGTGAGAAGGTATCTTTTAAATGGGTCAACATATATATAGTACCCCACCTCTTTATTTAAGTATAGAGACCGGGAAGGCGACTATGTATTTTGAATCAACCTTCGCTCTCTTCCTTGAAGAAATTGTAAACGATCGTTCAACGTTCGAAGAATCGGTGATGGAGATGACTCGGCGCCAAATATTGCTCCTCGTATCCTTGGCCGCCTTAGCTGTTCAAGTCGGCACTAAGAACGGTGTCGCAGCACAAGGGTCAGTATCCCAAGCGATTCGAGACGCGTGCCAGAACACCTTAAGACCGGATGTCTGTATCTTCATCTTATCATCCGACCCCAGGAGTCGGGATAGGAAATATCCCGGCCAACTTGCCTACCTCGCCACTCTTCTAAGCAACGAAAAAGGAAAGGAAAGCCTGAATCACATCTCGGACTTGCAGAAACAGACGACGGACCCATACCTGAAGAAGGTCCTGAATTATTGCCATGACCGGTACGAACTCGGACCAGTGGGCCATACATCTACAGCACTCGAGCATTTGAACGATGGTGACCACAACCTGGCTGCTCAGTCTCTTTCTGATTGCGTTGCAAAGGTGGATGAGTGTGACCATATTTTCCGAATTCCGCCGTATCCTCCCTCTGTACTGGCGGAGACCGACGAGGTCATGAATAAGTATTGCTATGTAGCCCTCGAATTGGTTAACTCACTGGGAAATTAAGGGTCACTTTCCATTAAATCTCCGATCTGTAGTAAGCAGCACCGGAGGTGTTTCCTTGATCCATATATGCTTAGCAAATAAAATAAATTCTGGTAATTATTTCTTGATGTTTTGCTTGAAACTGTCTCATCGGGAGCAAGTTGTCTCTTTAAGTACCAGAATATAATTTGTAAAATATGGTAATAAACTATAAAATACGACAATGCCAAAAGCTAGCATACTTCGTCAAAATACTTCAAAGTTTCTTTCAAGAAAAAAACAATTCAGGAAATAACTTGCGGTCCTCCGTTATTAATGCTCTTGGTTTTGTCCTAACCCGAGACCTGAAAATTCAGCCTGCAGGTCGAGTTCAGGTCTGATAATTCAAACCTGAACTTGGGTTGGGTCGGGTCGATTTGGTTCGAGATGGGATTAATTGAGCCCGGACCCATGGGTTTTTTATTTTATTTTTTAATATTTTTATTGAATAATTAAAATATTGTATAAAAACTGAATCCAGTAATTAAGTCCATTATTAATTAAGGTTCGTACGTGTTTTTGTCAATATTGCGAATGTCGATGTGTGCTTCGAGGAGGAGATGGTGGAACAGATGGAAGCCGCGCGAGCGAGTCACCAGTGTTCACGTACGTACGGACTCGGTTCCTCATTCCAGTGGGTGGCCATGCCGAACCCAGAGGTGCAGTACTCCAAGGTGGTGTACGAGGAAAGAAATGGTGGCCGTGACAGGGGGACCATCGCGCGCGCGGCGTCTGAACAGCAGTACAGAGGAAAGAGGATGATCAGAATTAAGAAGATGCATGACTTAGTGCATGCTGAGAAGCCTTTCCTCTCTTACCCGAAGCCATGTGACGCGAAACAGACAATCTGCAAAAATATATGGGTCACTGATAATTGAGCTGGTTCAAAACAGCAAACCTAAAATTAGAAGGAAAAAAACCGTAATATGCAATTTGACATTTAATTATCAGTGTCTGCAGGTGATCGATCGAGAGTACAATTGTCAGGTCTGATCGATCAGTAGAGCACTACTTTGGGAGTCCGATGATGTTTAATCGCATGATGCAGCAGATTCAGTTTTGAATGGCTCGTGATATATATTTGACCGGTTCTTGCTTTGGTAAATATAGATCATGAGCTGCCCAACTTAATCAATTAGTTAATCCTCTGCAAAAAGCAATTGGCGCCATGAACTTCTATCTAGCTAATACAAATTAACCACTTCATAATTCATATATCTATATATCTGGGAATTAATTAATTAACGTCGTTTCAACTGCCACTTAATTAATTCCCATTTAATTTCTCTGTCTTGTTTCTCATATATGCTTAGTCCCTGTCAAGCAACTGATCCGCCGTTGAAACTGATAATATATGATCAATCCCATGCATGCATCAGAAGCTTATAAGTAGTGCCTCGGTAGCGAGCAAAAATATTCCTCACTTGCACCCCCAGATCTCTGATCTCTCTCTCTGCTTTCCGTCCGGCTTCTCGTCGTCGTCGTCTACGACGGATCCCTCTCTCTGTGTATTATTTCTCCAGCAATTTTAACTTACCATCCTTCGCTGGAATCATATCCCACTCGAAGTCGGTTTTCGTCCCCCACTTCCCTAGTTAGCTAGCAGTTGCTCTGTTTAACTTCAGGCGGTCGTCGTCCTCATATTCGTCTTCTAGCTCGTCGACGACCCCATCTACCTCTGTCTTCTTTCTCTCTCGATCGGGAAACTCTCTTATATATATATCCCTACTCGACAGCGAAAATGCCTTATACTCGCAGGGAAAAAATTCTAGATGCGTGTATAGCCATCACCTTCGTCGCCACCGTGTGCACCGTAATTTTATTTGCTCTACTACTCACAGTCCTGAGGCCGAAATGTCCCGTCCAGAAAATCCTCCCGTCCATTACAGTGGCTATTGATGGGTCGGGAGATTTTAGGACGGTCTCCGACGCCGTGGCCGCGGCTCCTTCTCACTCCCGGAAATACTTCGGGATCGCCATCAAACCGGGAGTTTACTACGAGGAGGTTAGCGTTCCTGTGGAAAAAACTCGGTTAGCCTTCATCGGGGGAGGAAATGGAGTAACGGTCATTTCTTCCAACCGCAGCTGGTCAAATCCCTTGGAAGACACGGCCGCCACGCTCAGTAAGTAAAACACTCACTACTAGGCTACTAGCTACTATTTGTAATCAATTTTTCACTTTTCTTTTTAATTTTAGTTCTTCTTCCTTTTGCTTAACTGATTTTCTAACTGAGTTTCAGAGTACTGATCATATATTTATGTGATATGTACAGATGTGAAGGGAGACGGGTTTGTGGCCATTGACATCACCTTCGAGAACAGCGGCAACCCAACGACCGGCTACACTGTCGCTGTAGCTAACGACGCGGAGAGAACAGCCTTCATCCACTGTAGCTTCAAAGGCTACAAAGGCGTGCTCAAAACTTCCGGCTTTGCACAGTTCTACGGGAGGAGCAACGTCTACGGCGCCGTGGATGTAATATGGGGAATTGGTTCCACCGTTTTCCAGAGCTGCAGCGTCTACGTGGAGAAGCCACTCGCCGGCCAGGATCAACCGCGCGCCCTAGCCTTCCAGCAGAGGTCATCTCCGAGCTCCACGGGAGGGTTCGTCTTCCAAGGGTGCTCCCTCGATGCTTCCCCTGGTTCTGATCAATCCGGCTCTCCGCCGGTCTTCCTTGGTCGCCCAGGTGGGGCATACTCCAGAATTGTCTTCATGGAATCCTACCTGGGTGCAGTCCTCGGTCCTTCGGCCGGATGGCTCACAGGGTCGTTTATCCCTCCGGCAACGTTATACTTGAAAGAGTACAACAATAGAGGACCAGGGGTGGGCCCGGCGGAGAGGAGGATCAATACTACTGACGCTACTCAGTTTACGGTGGGTCCCTTCATTGAGGGTGATAAGTGGTTGCCCAAAACCTATGTAGAATACACTTCGGGTTTCCTGTAAGGAAGTAAGATTAACTATGGACACCAATAATTAATTGATAGAAAATTTTCATTTTAATTATCTCCTTTCCTCAGTTAATTAAAATATAATTATGAGTAATTAATCTTCTATCTTGAGTTCTTGACTATATATTCTTGCTGACATTATTATAAATGTTGATATTATCATTTAATGGAACCTGCCCTCATGCGCACCTCGTTTCCCAGCTGATCATCTCCCCGGGCCATGCATAGATACATGGTGAATTGAAGGAGATGTTTAATTAAGACCCACGATTGATCTCAATTCAATTCTCACAGAGATACACCTGAGCCCAGATCCGCTGGCCATATTGTAGGTAGCCACAGTGAATCACGGGGCGCCAAACACATGAGACCCCCTGTGCAGCACTCAGTTGGCGCCCCGTGATTCGCTGTGGCTACTTACAATATGGCCAGTGGATCAGGGCTCGATACACCTAGGGTTAATTTATTAATTTGCTCTATAGGGGGATTTCAAATTGAGGGATATCGATCTATTTGCATACATACCGGAGGTCGATCCTGATGATCAGCGCCAAAATTAAAGGCTGAAGAGTACTTTCGGCAAAGTAATGATCAGAGAAGAAGCGACCATGAATTTGGTTCTTTCAGTTCATTAAGTTTAATAAAAATTAGGCTTAATAAATATTAATGTTTATCGTTATTTCTACACTTTATTAAAATTATCTAATACAGTTATATAGTTATTTCTACACTTTATTTTTATTATATATATAATGTTGATTTCTCTCCACATGTCTCACCAAACTTTAATGATTCTTGCATCTTAGCATATTAGTATATTAGTGAGACTAACTAATAACTAATAATAGAATTTGATGTCTATTAGTGAGACTAACTAATAATATATGGACCAATATTTACTATCTATTATTTTCATACACGTTAATACATGATTGAATTATATAATAATAATGGTATCATTTAATAGTGCGTTGGGGTTATTAATTTCATAAAAAAACCAATTGACTTTCTATTAAACACACTGGTTTATATACATAGGGTATACATAACTTGAATGACAAAAATACCCTTACATATATTACAATATTACATACTGTAACATCCCCCCTCAAACTCAAGATGGTTCAAAGGAACACAGCTGAAGTTTGGAACATAAGTAGCCAAGACGCGATCGAGTGAGCGACTTGGTAAACAAATCATGACCTGATCTTCAGAAGGCACATATAACAAGTCCACAGTCCCAAGAGCACAGTGATGATGAATAAAATGACAATCAACTTCAATATGTTTGGTTCTGTCATGAAAAACAGCATTGTGAACAATCTGCATAGCACTCTTATTGTCACAATACAGGGGAGAAGAAGAATCCAAATGGACCCCCATATCCTGAAGTAACCAACGAAGCCAGACAATCTCCGATGTAGTATCAGCGAGAGCACGATACTCAACCTCTGTGCTAGACCGAGAGACAGTGGACTGCTTCTTACTACGCCACGAAATGGGGGAGTATCCCAAAAACACCAAGTAACCAGTAGTGGACCGTCGATCAATAACATCCCCAGCCCAGTCAGCATCAGAAAAAGCTAATAATGAAAGTGGGGAGGCAGATGACATGAACAATCCTTGCATCAAAGTACCTTTAACATAGCGCAAGATACGAATAACTGCAGCATAATGTATCGACCGAGGAGCTGCCATAAACTGACTCACAACATTTACCACATAACTGATATCAGGACGAGTAATACTCAAATATAGCAATCCATCTACCAACTGCCTATAAAGTGTAGGATCTGCCAACTATTCACCATCAGAAGGCCGGAACTTGACATTAAGTTCAAGCGGCATGTCAGAAGTCTTGTTATCTGAAAGACCAGCACGGTTGACGAGATCAGAAGCATATTTGACTTGAGAGATGCCATAACCACCAGATAGA
Source organism: Aristolochia fimbriata (assembly GCA_019845555.1). Lineage (NCBI taxonomy): Eukaryota > Viridiplantae > Streptophyta > Magnoliopsida > Piperales > Aristolochiaceae > Aristolochia > Aristolochia fimbriata. The sequence goes on from CM034083.1 coordinate 25,122,194, forward strand.
GGAAGGACCTCTAACCCAAGAAAGTAACGCAATGGACCAAGATCCTTCATCTCAAAATAAGAAATCAGATAAGTCTTAAGATCAGAGATACCCGATAGATCATCACTTGTGATTACCATATCATCCACATATAACAACAATAACACTATACCACGGGAAGAGCATCGCGTGAATAGAGCAGAGTCATGATTACTCTGTGTGTAACCAAACTCAACGATCTTCGAGCAAAACATGGAAAACCAAGCTCGTGGAGCTTGTTTCAACCCTTACAAAGCACGCTGAAGCTTACACACTTGGCCTGGTAAGTGAGAATATCCTGGTGGGGGTTTCATGTAAACCTCCTCTGCAATGGTGCCATTCATAAAAGCATTTTTGACATCCATTTGAAAGAGATCCCACTAACGTACTGCAGCTAAAGCAATCAAAAGACGATCGAGCAACCGGAGCAAACGTCTCCTCATAGTCAATACCATACTCCTGTGTATACCCTTTTGCCACCAAACGGGCTTTGTACCCGTCAATAGAACCATCTGCAGTGGTTTTAACTTTAAAGATCCATTTACAACCAACGATAGACTTACCAGGAGGAAGTGAAACCAAGTCCCATGTCCGAGTCTTAGTCAAGGCATCTAATTCTTCGGCAATAGCTTTCTGCCAAAGAGGATAAGAAGAGGCCTCTCTATAGGAAGTAGGTTCATGAATGGAACACAAAGCAGAAAAATAGCACTCATAATCATTAAGACGAGCAAGTGGTTGACGTACACAAGTAGGATACCTGGAGGAGGGATCCACCGGCAATGGGAGAGCAGACGAGGAAGGGGAAGACGAATCCGAATGTGGTACAAGCTCCAGACCGAGAGAGCATTCAGGGGATAGGGGAGTAGCAGGCAATGATCCAGCATCCTGTTCAATAGAAAATGAAAGAGGCACAGAAAGAACTAGAAATAAATCAAAGACACTAATCGGGGAGATATCAGATTGAGACTTATTTTGGGGCAAGGAGAAAAAGGGTATCTTTTCCCAAAATGTAACATGGCGAGAAATACGCAATTTATTTGCCATCGGATCAAAACAACGAAACCCTTTTTGTTGAAGACCATAACCAAGGAAAACACACATAGCAGAGCGAGCAGACAATTTATCTCTTTCACGTTCAAGAAGCAATACAAAGCATGTGGAACCAAAGACGCGAAGAGACAAATAATCAGGAAAAACACCATACAAAGAGGCAAAAGGTGTACTATTATTCAGAACGGGTGGTGGCAAACGGTTAATGATATTAACCGAAGTAAGAACAGCTTCACCCCAAAAAACACGAGGAACCGAAGATGACAATAGAAGTGCCCGCGTAGTTTCCATAAAATGCCTATGCTTGCGCTCAGCAATGCCATTCTGTTGTGGAGTGTATGAACATGAAAGCTGATGTTGTGTCCCATGGCTATTTAATAGAGCACGAAATTTTTGGGAAACATATTCACCTCTAGAGTCAGAACGAAAATTTTTAATAGTTTTAGAAAATTGAGTGTGCACCATAGAGGAGAACTCATCATAAGCAGTATAAAATGCAGAACGAGACTGGAGGAGATATACCCAAACAAATCGGGAGAAATCATCAATAAACACAACATAATAAGTGGAACCACCCGTAGTAGAGATAGGAGCGGGTCCCCAAACATCAGAATGAATAAGATCAAACGGAGTAGAAGCACGAGTATCACTTGAATTAAATGACAAAACAGTATGTTTTCCAAGTTTATAACTAACACAATTCAGAGGTGTAGAGGAAACTGAGCCTAAGTGACCATTGGAAATTAATTTCAACAAAGTACGTGAAGAGACATGTCCCAATCTACTATGCCAGAGAGTAAAGGCGGAATCATAACTCGCAGTAAAACTGTAATTCAAAGGAAACCGAGACAACGTGTCCAAAGCTTCAAGGTCAAATAATCTGCCCACTTTACGCCCTGTCCCAAGAACCTTCCCCGAGGTCGGATCCTGTACCTGACAAACAGAAGAGGTGAACAAGACATGAAAACCAAGACCACATAACTGACCCACAGAAATTAAGTTCAATGATAATTATGAACATACGAGAACATCCGAAAAGACGAATACCAGATGGAGTACAAATAGAACCAACAGATGAGACAGACAATTGAGAACCATTAGCAGTGCAAATAGGAGAGAAAGAAGCAGAAGCAGGAGACGATGTAGAAACAAATAAAGACAAATCAGAAGACATGTGACAAGAAGCTCCAGAACCAATTATCCACGAGGACTTACCAGAATGAGCAGATAAAGCTGAAGCAGAAGATGTACCTTGACCAAGACTGGAAAGAGCCTTGGTAATCATATCCTGGACATCAATGGCAGTCAATGGAGATGAGATCTGGGGCTTAGCACATGAAGAGACAGCAGGAGTGGCAGAAGCAGCAGTACGTGGATGAGCAGCAGTAGTCGGAGGTGATTTCTTAAGCTTTGGGGAAGTGAATTTCATATGGCCAAATTCCTTGTAGTATTTGCACTGTACACGAGACATATCCCGAGACTGCCCAGACTTAGGAGCAGATGAACTAGAAGATCGCAGAGGAGCAGCAGCAAGGACCGTCTCAGTCACAGATATAGATGAACCAAGAGGTCCCCCAGTTTGACCCCGAGTCCCTTCCGACAATAATTCAGACAGTGCAGTCTCAACAAAAGGGAGAGGGCTGCGATAAAACATAGAGGACCGGACAGCCTCAAAGTCGTCACGAAGGGCCATCAGAAACTGAACAAGTTTGAACTCATCAATATAGGACTGAAACAATAAGGTATCATTATCACACGCAAACTTAGGATCCATAACCGCCAACCGATCCTATAATAAGGACATCTGGGCAAAGAAATCAGAGATAAATTGGGAAGGTCCTTGACGCAATGAACGAATATCCATTTCCAACTTCTATTTCTGTGTAAAGTTGGTGCCCACAAACCATTTCTCTAAGAAGCACCAGGCATCAGCAACAAACTCAAATTTACCAACTTGAAGACTAATAAACGGGGACACTGCACTGGCTAACAGAGTGATGACTCTTGAGTTATTGATCTCCCAGTCATCGAAGGCTTTAGTCGAGGAAACATCCGAAGTGACAATGGGCTTCTTGCAATCGCCCGTAACATACTTCCAAAGATTGCGACCTTTTAAGAAATTGCGCATGAAAGATGCCCAGTGAACATAGTTGGAATTGTCCAACTTAACAGGGACAACTTGAACACTCTCAACGAAAGTAGCCATTCAATCAACCAAAAAAAATATTGTTCCAAATCCCAATAACTGTTCGGCGTTGACAAAAAAAATCCACAAACCACGCCAAGGTTTCACGGCCGAATCAACAACCACAATCAAGCGACGAAACACCTATCCCAAACCCAAAAAACAAGCACGAACAACCCAAATCACCAACAGAACGACCTAAATCGCAAGATTGGAACAACCAAAATGCGAATGGAGCAACTGGAAGCAGACGCGAGTAGCGCACGACGATTCCCAATTCGCAGTCGCAAAAAATCCCCAAAAATCGAACTCTCAAACGGCGAAAAAAACTGAAGCTCACCCAAATCAGGTTAAGGCAACAAGAACGTTGCACAAAACGACCAGAACAATAGCAGAATTGCATGTAAGGTCAACCAGAAACAAGGACGCAGTCCTGCGTTTGCGACCAGCGATGCGCGACCAAAGAAAATCCCAACACGAAGCAAAAAAACTCAAGAGGACTCCACGATTTGGAACGATTTTGAAGGAATATGAGAGAACAAACCGTTTGGATTCAAACAACGACGGAATGAAGGGACGCTGTGGCCGAAATCGCATCGTCGGAGCTTCTGGAACACAGAGAAAAGCCCTAACTCGAGGTAAGGGATGACCGAGTCAGGACGAGTCTACTCGATCGAGTCAGCGAACCACCATTGAGTCAGGACGAGTCTGGACCGATTTCAACAGATTTCAACCGAGTTAGGGCGAGTCACTCTGATTTATCTAAACGTGGGTTATCATAGCTCTGATACCATGTTAATTTCATAAAAAAACCAATTGACTTTCAATTAAACACACTGGTTTATATACATAGGGTATACATAACTAGAATTACAAAAATACCCTTACATATATTACAATATTACATGCTGTAACAAGGGTTAGGGTCTTGGGCAGACGCTCAACGGTCCTATGGGACTTATTGCTGCAGAACTTTAAGTGTTTAGTTTGGAGAGTAATTTATAACATTGTCATGAAGGCAGCATAATTTACATACTTTTCATGTAAAAGGTCCTAAATTTTATTTTTGATGTTTTCTTAATTAGAAGATTATATATATGTAAAAAAAATTGAATTTATAATTATTTTAATATTTAAAATTTTCCGTTATTATTAAAAATATTAGTTCTCCAATTCATAATATTTTAAACTTTTTTTTAATACTCAAACTATTTATATTCTTGTCATTTTATGCACTTAAATTTTATGAATATTCATACCTTATGAACTTGTCAGCTTATATTATGCAATAAATCAACCATCAAATTTTCTCACCAAACCCAAAAACTTAATTTATTTGAAATAATATTATTTATTTAATATTATAAAATAAAAATATTTTTTAAAAATATTATTTTGTTGATCATATTTTAGGAGCAACAAACAGCACCAATTTTAAGTTTTATTTATCTAAGTAAAAATATCTATTTAGGTTCAATTACATTCCTTTTATAAAACAAAAATCTTATAAATTTTGGTATAATAGAGTGTTTTTAATTAATTAAATTTCCTTCGTGTTAAAAACAATCTCTTAAATTTGTTATTTTAATAATAATGCATATTTTTGTATAATATTAAAAGTTCCAGTATTACATTTGAATATAAAAACTTAAATTTTATAATCTAAAAAATTAATTGTGATAGATCACTTGTTAAAACTGAAATATAAACTTTTATGTACTTTTGATTTATTGGTTTACTTATTTTTTCTTACTAATTATTTTAATTTTCACTTTTAACTTTATGTTTAATGTTTAAAGGAATCTTCATTTACCTCACATGCCATATTTTAGTTAGCTCTAATTAGCTTAGTTAACATAATAACTTAATATATAAAATTTGTTATTATTTATATTGTTAATTTATTTTGATGTTTGAATATTACAACATGTTAAAAAAAATTTATTCTTTTAACTTATTTCAAATTTTTTTTTTATATTTTTAACTTTTTTTTTTGAAATTTTAAATAACAATATTACAATATGTTAAGTAATAATATTATATTATTTAAAATTTATTAGTTTTAACTTATTTAAATATTTAAACTAATATTACAAAAACAAATTCCTCATATATTTATTACATATTCAAAATTTTTTATTTTTACTTATTTAAAAGTTTAAACTGATATTACTACAATAAAATATCATTTTTTTAGCTTCTATTTTTCTTTTCAAAAGCTTTTCAGATTTTGAACTAAAGGATAATCGTAGGGAGTTACAAAGAGGTCCAAATTACTAAATGTGACTAATATAAATTTATTTAATGCAGCATACTATTAATAAAGGGCAGATAAATTAAAACAGAATTTTAATGGATGGAATTTTATGGTTGTCTAATCGAAATGAATAAAGAAAAAGTTGAAAATATTAAATTAAAATCAATAAAAGCATGTAAATTGCAAAGGTTAGAATAAATATAATTGAATTAGTCTAATTAAAATTTATTTTAAAAAACTGATATAGATTATAGTAACAAATTATTACTTTACATGTGATCCTTATTACTCCACAAATGTTTAGGAAAATGTAACAATATAAGAAAAAAATTGTATTTTAAAATTGAAGTCGTTATTTCTCCACAAATTTATAGGAAACTATATGTAGTAAATCTTGAATATTTTTAAAGTTGTATACATAATTAAAGATAAAATGAAAGACAACATAAAAGGCTGTAATAGTGGAGTCGATCAAATGCATAAAGGGGGAGACTAAAAATCCAAGAAAGAAAATAGAAAGAATGGTAGGAAGAAAGAAAATAGAAAGAACGGTAGGAAGAAAGAGAAGTAATGGGAAAGAAAAAAACCTTGAAGGATAAAAAGGACCAGAAGGAGAAAGGAAAGATTAGAGGCTTCTCTCATATCAACAGAAGGAGAGCAACTGATGAAGAAGAAAGGAGGAAAGAAAAACAAAACAGGATGAAGAGAAAAATAAGAGGAACAAAAAAGGAATGGAATAAAGAAGCAAAGGGGGGCGACAATCGAAGAGGAGAGGAAAGTGGCAGACAGGAGAAAGGAAAGGTTGGAGAATGGAGAAGGCAGAAGAATGGAGAAGCCAAGAGAATGGAGAAGCCAGGAGGAAGAATGAGAACGACAGTAGAAAGGAGGAGAGGAGCACTAGCGGGAATACCACTCATTGCCAGAGCAACACCAGGATTACTTCTCATTGCCAGAGCAACACCAGGATTACTACTCATTGCCAGAGGAGTAAGGGGAGTCCATTTTGTTAAAACACACTCTACAAGATGAGTCCTGATTGAAGTTAAAGAAAGGAAGTTTACTAATGAGTACAAAAGTACAGTTATACATGGAACGTGTCTACAAGGAAGTTGAAATACAAAAGGAAACTAGAGTGAGCTGGATTCCTTGATTACGGGAATAGACAAACGTAGACAGGACTCTGGGATAGAAGGTATGAAGACCCTATGAATATAAAGAGGAGATTAAGTCGTGGGATTAGGGTTAACGCAAAAAGCATAGAAAGAGAAGGAAGGATGAATTAAGGGGGAGTTCTTCAATAATGATGATCGGGTTATATACAGAGTGAAGAGTATCTCCATTGGCGCTGATCAAGAGGTCGTACTGGCTTAGCATTAAAGAAGTTGTTGACCATCCAAGAGTGTTCTCATCCAAGAGTGCATAATTTCCCTAGCTTGAGGGAACACACTAAGGGGGAGAGTCTTAGTGTGGGGTATCGAGAGAGCTTCTGTTGATTAGTGGAACAGGAAGCAACAAAGCTTAGAGGGCTGTGTTCAAATCCTGAGGGAGGAGAACTCATTACTGTAAGTGCTATTGAATCATCATTTCTGTAATACTCTCTATAGTGAATTTTGATACCCTGGGCCGAGTGCCCCGCAGAATAGGAACTATTGGTTCCGAACTGCGATAACATTTTCTGGTGTTCATAAGGATAAAAGTAAATTACTGACAAGTGTAATTACACCAGCCTTCGGGTGTAAGTACACTCATACGTACACGTGAAGCATAAGATTATTTCACATTTATATAAAGCAAGGAGAAGTTGAGTCTCCATCTGCCAAAGAGTCACGCTCCTTGGATGAGATATATGCAGGCACAATGAATCCAAGGAAGAGGAACGAGTCTCTTGGAAGGCCTCAACATATATAGAAGGAACTCAAGTCAAAGCACGGTTGCAGGGGTTGCTAAGCTCCACAAAGAAAAATAGGGATAGATACAGGAGAGGGTGTGAGAGGTGGGGCCCAAAATCCAACTTGGCAGCCCTAGGAGCTTACCAAATCCCTCTCCGAGAAATTCACAAATTCCTATCTGCTTACTATAAACTAGCAGAAAAACCCCGTGCACAGGCACATAAAAAAAACTTATTAATTATAATGAAAATGTTAAAAAATTTTATAGTTTTTTTAATTACTTTTATCATATCATAGGGTTTATTTCTTTTCATATTTTTCACCCTATTTTTACCATCCTTATTTCTTATACTATATATTCTTACCTCATCATTATATTTTTTTACTAGTAAACAAATTTTTTATTTCAGTGTCCTAACAAAAGTTTTAAAAACCGAACATGCCATCTAACCAGCACTATGTCCCTTTTTGGTTGAACCTGGTTAAACCGGGTTACACCGTTGAATATAATACACCATACATTACATATATTTCATATTTCTATAAAAAAAGCAAAAATAACGCTGGTTACAGTGAACTAGGTCGAGTCAATAAGAACTGGGCTAGCCTTGGATTTTGGTTCAACTGAGTCAGACAGGCCGGTTCCATTTGGTTTTTAAAATTACAATATTTTTGATGTTTTTTTTCTTCCCCAATTCCGTGCCCATTCTGGTGTTTATCCCATTTTTGCCACTTTCATCCCTACACTCATTTATACTTTTAGGTAATTATAATTGTTTCGCCAAAGTTCTGTCAGTCCGCGACGAGGCGCGATCGAGATAATAATTCAATTTATAATATAATAATTTGTGTTACAGTTTGTTCGAGAATCAGGAAAATGCGAGTACAATCTCCTATTCTTCCTCTGATTCGATCTCCGTGTGAATTTGGTGAAGTTTAAGCTTCTGGCGAGTTGTCGTCGAAATCCGAGTTTCGGGAACGAGTGTGCACGAACTGTTGTGGCTTTGGTCGGTCGGGCGGAAGTATTTGTGTTTCGCGTGTATCGACTTGTGACGTTGCCGTCGAACGTGTAGAGTTGTTCCTAGTCGAACTGTTGAAGGACGATAGACTGCAAGAGCTTGGCTTCATCGGCTCGAAAGAGTCTCTTGTGTATGAGAGTTTCTCGATGAAGGATTTTTGAACCCCTGTGACAGAATGTTTCTGGCTATTTGTAGCCGATTCTGTGTAGTTGTTGGGGGTCGATCCTCAGAATGGGAATCACGATCCCCTTTCTGCTGCTACTTTTGAGAGAGGAGGAAGACCAGAGAGTTTCTCTCCTGGATCCCCCGAATGAGGATCTCCTTTTCCATTCTCGGCTTCTTCGGTTGGCGACCGTGCTTGGCCGTTTAACTATTGAAGATGCTGACTTGTAACTTGGCTGCTAACTGGTGCTGACGCGATGACTTCTTGCTGACCGGGGCGTCGACTGTATTGGTGACGCGGCAGCGCGGATGGACCCGACGATGGGCTGCGATAGAAGTCTTCAAAATTTGACGGAGCCTACCCAAGATGATCAACGGCTGGGTTGATGGGCGTCTGGGCTCGTCGCATTTGGGCCGTTCACATTTTGGTGCATACAATAATTTTTAAGTCTAGATTTTTGGATTTAGTAATTTTCATAATTGTCATCTGTCAATATTATTTTGTATTTCACATGAAACCTTTATTTTCCATAAAATATTACTTACTCTAGTATATAATAAAAATTTTTGAATTTATGAGATCGTTGTTGTTGTTTTAACATTTAGAATTTTCATTTAATCTTAAAATGTTAGTGCTCCCTTCAGAATATTTTAACCTTTTTTTAGACTACTCAAACTATTTACATTGGGTTATTTGATGCCCTTAAATTTTATTAGTATTCATGCCCCTATGAAGTGGTCGGCTTACATTGCATATAAATCTACCATCTAACTTGCTCTCAAAACTTGCCACATGTATATAAATTTTAATCACTTTTATATTAAAGTTCTAAGTTATATATTTTATATTTTATATTTTAAAAATTATTACAGTCATTATTTAAACCTGAATATAATTTATTTTTATGTTCTTTTGATATTATTGGTTTAACTTAATATTTTAATAATTATTATCCAAAATTATTACTATGTTGTATACAAGTCTTATTTGATATTAAAAGTTTAAAAAGTACAACCAACTTATTTTAAAATCAAGCTCAAATTATATCTATTCAATGTTTTGAAAATCGAACAGGTCATCGAACCGGTGGGAGGTCCGATTTTGGTTTAACCGGTTCAATCGGGTTCAACCGGTGGTTAGACTGGATATGCATTATTTTGAAGAGATTGAAGAGATTGAAGAGAGTTTCTATTCTATGTAGGGGTGGCCTAAAGCTAAATTCGATTTTTCAAGGATTTGGCACATTGTCTTGCTAGCCGGCTCATGGTAGTACTGTCTTTAATTTAACAACTCTTTATTTAATATTTTAATATATAAAACAACAAGCATTTATGACTTGTCAGGTTTAATATTAATATTGTTTAAAAAATCACGTCATAAAGACAGGCTTTTATTACCTGTTCTTCAACGTAGAAGTTGGACCAACGGTAGCCAAACCGGTTGAACTGGTTTGGTCGGTTCAACGGTTTAGTGGTTGAACCAATCAAACCGGCCGGGTCATCCGGTTTTTTTATCTCTTGCGGTTTTCAATTTAAACTAACCATTTTAAGTCCCGGTTCCGGTTGAATCGGGTCGAACCGGCCCGCGGTTCAGTTTTTAAAACATTGCATCCATTTCTTTTAATACACATGCCTTATTTTAGTTAGTTATATATAGCTTAGTTCAAAACTTAGGTTCACATTATTCAAACATTTTATTTTTAATTTATTTAAAATTTTAAATGATATTACAAATAATTAATTATTTCTAAATGTATTTAAACTTAGGGTTTCCATGTATGAATATTATAATATTTCTTTATACATTTTCTTTTTATGTTAAAAATTGATAAACTCTATTTGCTTTAATTATTTTGAAAAACATGAACATAAAAAAACTTCAAATTTTATTAAAATGAAATATTTATTCATATTTTTACTTTACATGTGTTAGATTAAATCTATCAAGACATTTAAAAATTTGAAAACTAAAATTTTCCACTTTCTTTTAAATATTTAACCAAAATTTTCACAATTCATGTCTTATTTGATATTAACAAATTTAAGAATTAGAACCATTTTTTTGAAAATAAAGCTCAAATATATACCGATTTGTTATACTTCACATGCCATGTTATAGATAGCACTATTTAGCTTAGTTAAAATTATGAGTTCACAGTGATGCCCTTGTTTCGCTTTGCATAGTCCACAAAGAACATAACTCCATCAACAAATGATTGTTCACATCGACTGAACTTAGTGGGGTACTTGAACATCCAGCTCTTATCCACTAGAAAATCCATTAGTCAACAAAAATATTTATAAAGAACACCTACAGGCATTAGGACATTCATTAGTAAAAGATGAATTTGGTCGGGCTACTGCAAGCTAGAGCTCATCTATCAAGACGTTCGTCGTAAGCTTAATTCAATATGGTCTTAGAGGAACTTATCTTGGTTTAAAAAATGTGGTAAGTGAACATTACGGGGACACTAGTGCTCTATAAAATACTAACCCTTTAAAATGTAAGTCCATTGATCAACAACTATACAGCTCTTGGAGATGCACATTACTACAAATAACTGAACCTTGGATTGAGCATCCATCTTGGACCACATTCACATTATTCCTTTAAATAGAATGATTGAGACAAACAAAGAGAAGCCAGGCTCCAGGAATCATTATATAATACATAAAAATAATCCTCATTTTTTGAAATAATGAAAATATGGGATTCACTAAGAAACCTGAAAGGATAGAGAGTATAAGGACAGGTCAAGGAGATAATCCGGAGAAGGCAGCAAAAAGCCGGGGACTACGTATTCTGACCAAAATGGGAAGAGATAAGCTGAAAAGCAAGGTGCTGATCCGTTACCTTAATTCTAACTAGCCCATCCGGTGTATCATTAAACTTCTCAAGGAACATGATGCCAATTAAACTGGCTAATTAAACAATATGACAACTAAATTACCTGATTGAACATGATGCCAACTAAATTGTCTCATTAAACATTATACAAACTAAACTGCTGGATTAAACATGATTCTAATCAAACTATACCGACCAACATGATGCCGACCAAACTATTTTACTCAAAATGATGCCAACTAAACTACCAAACTCAACATGATGCCAACTAAACTACCTATTTAAACATGAGGCCACTAAGCTACCCGATAAAACACAATGCCAGCAGATGCATGAATTATGTTGTATTATTATCAACAGAAATAAACACCAATGTAAAAGAGAATTAAATAATCAAGGATCAGCCTTACGGTGGTTTTATTTCCAAGCTCAGCAAACAGATGAATTATGTTGTTCTGAGCAGAAAAAAATAATACCCTGATAAGTGACTTGCATCTCCAATTACTTGCGGTTGAAAGGTAATTATCAATGTGTGTACAAATTTCTAAGGCATACAGTCATAGTGATTGACACGTAAGATAGTGGGTGGTGTTGAGTTGTCGCCTTTATGTCAAAGCAAGGTAGGAATCCACTTTGTGAACATGTATATTAAATCACAACAGGAGGAATGTTAATCAAACAAGAAACTTACAGTCAGAAATTGAAGAAACGTAGGGATCGAACTACTGAATAAGCCACCAAGCTGTATTGTAAAAAACTCTCTAGATGCAAATTTTACCCATATACTTCTTGGATAGAAAGGACAGGGATGAACGGGAGCAAGCAGTAGATCGCAACCACCATTGCTGGACGCACGCGATCGAGCTGGAAGGGGATGCAGCACAGGAAGAAACGCAACGGTCGAACGGGAAGTCGGGAAGGAAACCAAATCGTCGACTGCGAAGAACTATTCGCGACTAGGGAAATTCAATAAATTAGGAAAGTCATGTTTTAAAAACCGACCCGACCCGATCGGTTCAACTCGACTCAACCGAAACCGGGACTTAAAACGGTTGGTTTAAATTAAAAACCGCAAGAGAGTGAAAAATTGTATGACCCGGGCGGTTTGAAATTGGTTCAACCACTAAATTATTGAACCGGCCGAACCAGTTCAACCGGTTTGGTTACCGTTGGTCCAACTTCTAGGTTTAAAACTAAATCGCAAAGAAGTTTAATTACATTTGATCTCAAATATATGATTTGTTTTAGATGATACTTATTAAAATTTTAAATAATTATTTTATTTTAAAATATTTTTAGTGGAGGTAGACCGTAGAAGAACACAAGAACTTGTTATGATATTTTTTTTTATTTAAAAATGATGCATATCCGGTCTAACCACCGGATGAACCCAATTGAACTAGTTAAACCAAAATCAGACCTCCCACCGGTTTGATGACCGGTTTGATGACCGGTTTGGTTTTCAAAATATTGATCACGATAATAATTAAAAAAAATTATTAATTATAGGCTGGTTAATTAATTTGTGGGCTGATTTTTTTTTTTTTTTCATGGGCTGTTTTTTTTTTAGTGGACAGGTTCACATGCACATATGTGCCCCTTTATCATTAGAACAAATCTCTTTAATTATATGTATATATATACATAATGTGTATGTATATAAATATGAATATATATAAAATTAAATTAAAAAATTTAGGTTTGAAATTATTGATCAATTAAAATGTATTATTTGTAAATTATTTGGTAATCATATAGTTGATGAAAAAATTCCAACTATAATTTAGATTAATTAAGTTTTACATTAAGTTTTTTTTTATTTAAATATTTAAATTATAATTAAGTTTTATTAATGGAAAATGTTGGCATTTCATTAATCTGTTGTCATGTCGCTAATCAGGAACAGTCCACTGTCCACCAGTCGGCATATTATAATGTGTAATGAAGACTATTTCATCGATTCGCTAATTATTGATAATAGGGACTGTCTATTAGTAGCCATACTTCAACATTTAGGAGACTGTTTTATCAGTCATTATTATGTAATAATTGGCGATTGTTTACCAAATGCATACCAGTCACTAATAACCTTTACTTGTGGCGACTGTCTACCAGTCGCAATTGCATAATTTATAATGACTGGTATCCAGTCGCCATTACTTCTCAATCTATTGTGACTGACGTGGTCAGTCGCCATAGGGAAAACCAGTCGCTATAAAATAATTTTGGTGACTCAGTAGCTTTAACCCGTCGCAAATAAGCAAAACCAGTTAAGCCATTTGTTACTTATTGGTGACTGGTTCTTCTATACCAATTACCCAAAAATAGGTTTTCTACTAGTGACAGTATTCAAAATTCTAATTCTAACTTACTAAAACATTTGATTGATATTACAATAATTAAATTTAATTTAAATAAAAATATTATGATTTCATTTTATGAATATTATAAATTTTTAATTATTTTTTTTTAACTTAAAATTTTATGAGTTCAATTTCCTTTCTTAATTGTAACATTATTTTGGACAACATTAAGGAGATAACACGCATTAGCTTAATAAACATCAAATCTATTATCACAATGTTAATGTACGCATTAAACAGAAAAATTTCAAGGATGGAAAAAATTGTCTAATCTATAAAAAGAATCCATTCAAATAAAATCAATTAAATAATACAAATTGCAAATGCTTGAAATGACTGAAATAATATAATAAAAATATAGATTTATAATAAAATACAAAAGAGTTACATGTTATTTCTATAAATGTGACCATTTTTTTCTGGAAAACTACCTTAAGCAATGGGGAAAACAGATAAAGGAGAAAGATTTATAGTCATACATAGAGAAGTAAAAAAAAGAACGGAGAAGAAATCTTACAGGTCGATCTTAAAGACCTAACAGAAATTTAATTGAGAGAAGAAAAGTAGCAGCAAATACATGCAAATCCGCGAAATAACCAAATAAAATTGGAACGGGAAGAAGGAAAGCTTACCGACAGAAAAATAAAAACTTTCAGGCCGACCAACACAAATGCACGGAGAATCAAAAGTTGAAAATCAATAAAGAGATATCGTGAAATACTTCAATAAAGAGATATCATGAAATACTGCATAGTTGATGGACTTAGAGGATGGCTTAATAGAAGGGAAAGAGAAAGGGACAATGGAAGGGAGAGGAGAAAAGGGTATGTAGCGGGTTGAGAATCAGATGGGAGGGGAAAGGGATGGTCCGGGCCAAGAGAAAGGGGCTGTGAGGATAGGTCAAAAGTGGGAGAAAAAAAAAAAAATGGAGATAGAAGTCTTACCTTTTCATACATTGGAGATGTACAACGCACTAAATCATGGAAAACCGTAGAGCAAGAGAAATAAATTTACAGTGATCTAGTAGTCACAACTGTTGATGAATCACTACTTGGAATTAAAGCAAGGCAGAAAGCAAGAAATGGGAGCAAGAGAAAGAAGCCTAAAAAATATTAAAAATAAGCATTATGTGGGGCCCAATATTTGAGGTGGAACTCGCTAGAGTGCTTGCATTCTGTTGACTGAGCTCCTTTACTTGACCCTAATTCGGATCTCAGCAACTGTGAGATCCGAACTGAGAGGTCCTAGAAATAGGAACTGCTCACCTGTAAAAGCTTGAGCGTTCCTTCTTTGTAAAAACCGAATTTCAACCTTAGTGAAAGCCTTTCTTGTTCCGTGGAGTAGGTCACTAGGACCAAACCACGTAAATCTCTCATCTCTCTTGTTTTTTTCATGGTATCAGAGCTTTGTTTTATTGTGAGCTTCTAAATCGTGGTTTATCATCCACGTATTTTCAATTGATTGGGGTTTTGGTGTTTTTTGAAACACTTAATTCTCCCTAATTTTTCTCTGAAAAAGAAATCTCAATTGAGCTTTTATTTAATGACCGGCCAGAGGTTCAAGACGACAGGAGATCCGAATACGACACACGCATCCGATTAAAATATCCACTTCTACAAATTCGATTCAGAGTTCCACATCGCAGAATTTTGGCCCGACGCTCCGCATCCTACGCATAGGTAACAAGACGGGAGGGAACGTTGCAGCAACTCATACTCCTTTTACTTTGGAAAACCTCACTGAGTTCGTTCAAAAATTTGAAAAAGCTTCGGTTGCTGCTTCCCTTGAAAAAGAGTCCCCTCAAAGTATTCCAGGTATGTGCTTAACTTCTTGTGACTTGTATTGGATAATAGATTCTGGTGCTTCAGATCATATGTCCAAAGATAATACTCAATTATCAAATATTGTTAGCGATACTCATAGAGCACCCGTATCCATCGCCAATGGGAGTCTTGTTCCCGTTAATGGAACCGGCTTCACTCACTTCTTCCCTAACTCTCTTGAATTTAAAGTGTTATACAGTCCTTCCTTTACTTCTAACTTGTTATCCGTTAGCAAAATTACGTAATCTCACAATTGCAATGCTATATTCACTCCTCACAATGTTATATTTCAGGACCGGGATTCGAGGAAAATGATTGGTGAAGGAAGAATGAATAATGGACTTTATGTTTTGAAGTCTAGACATAGTTTATGTTCTAATAATGCAACAGCTAGTGCTGATTTATGGCACTATCACCTCAGACACCCTTCAGATGTTGTTTTTTCTAAACTATTTACTAAACATTTTCATAATGCATGTGATATTTGTAAATATGCAAAACTAACTCAAAAACCTTTTTCTCCTTCCAATAGTGTAGCTGTAGCGCCATTTGATTTAATTCATTCAGATGTGTGGGGCCCTGCTCCTATTCTTGCCTATCAAGGTTTTCGTTATTTGCTAACACTTATTGATGATTTTACAAAAGTTACTTGGATCTATTTACTCTCTTCAAAATCTCAAGTATTTTCAACCATTCAAGAATTTTTTCGCTTAATTCGTACACAATTTTCCAAAAAGATTAAAGTATTTTGTTCTGACAATGGTAGTGAATTTATCAATAAATATATCTAAGAATTCTTTAAAACAAATGGTGTACATCATCAAACTTCTTGTGTCTATATGCCCCAACAAAATGGTGTGGCTGAACATAAGAATCGACATTTGTTAGAAGTAACTAGAGCCTCAGTACTGCAATGTGCCTAAGCGTTTTTGGAGTGATGCTATTCTCACTGCATGCTATCTTATTAATAGATGGCCAAGTAAATCTTTTAACAATGTTGCTCCTATTGAAAAACTTCGTGGCACTAAAGCTAGTTTAGATCATCTTCGGGTATTTGGTTGCACTTTTTATGTACACTCACATACCACAAATAAGTTAGATCCTAGAGGTATTAAATGTGTTTTTTTAGGTTATTCTCCTTCCAAAAGGACTTATAAATTCTATGACCCACTTAGAAATAAATTGTTTCTATCTCGTGATGTCATTTTTGATAAATATATTCCATACTTTCCAAAATTTTCAACAAGTTCAAGACAAGGGGAGCAATCATTACCTATTCATCCGAACTTACACATACATGACATAGGCGATACTTCACCTCCACCTTAAGTTGACAACAATATACAAGTAGAGGAAAGTACCCTTATAGCTGATACTCCTACTTCCCCAAATTCCCCAAATTCCCCAAATTCCCCAAATTCTCAAAATACCCTTATTCCATCATCAAACTCCCCTATTCCTAACATTCCTCTTGCATTACAACGAGAATCTCATACCAGTAGGCCTCCTAGTAAATTCAATGATTACCAGGTGTATCACTCTTCTACTTGTTACCCTATACAAGCCAACTTAGATTATTCTCGAATCCATTCACCTTATTATGCATTCCTAGGATCTATCTCTTCTTCAGAACCTCAAACCTATGAGGATGCTATCTGTCACATAGAGTGGAAAAATGCTATAGAGGCAGAACTCAAGGCTTCATCTCATACCCATACATGGAATATAGTCCCACTTCCTCTAGGAAAATGACCCGTTAAAAATAAATAGATCTTCAAAATTAAATATAAAAGTGATGGATCTATAGAACGTTATAAGGCCCACCTAGTAGCCAAAGGATTTACCCAAACTTATGGAGAGCATTACACTGAAACCTTTGCCCCTATAGCTAAGATGAATACTATGCAGGTCCTTCTCTCTGTTGCCACTAACTTCCAATGGCCTCTTTATAATTTAGATATAAAAATGCATTCCTTCAGGGCGATTTAGAAGAGGAAGTCTATATGGAATTACCTCAAGGACACTCTCAATATGGAACCGAGTTAGTTTGTCATCTCAATAAGGCTATTTATGGCCTTAAACAATCTCCTCGGGTGTGGTATGCTAAATTAAGTTTAACCCTTGAACGTTATGTGTTCCATAAAAGTACAAGTGACTCCTCCATGTTCCTAAAAAAGGATACAAAAAGTATTATCATTCTCCTTGTCTATGTAGATGATATTATAGTTACACGAGATCATTCAATAGGGATTACTTCACTCAAACGTTATCTTCACCAAGTCCTTGACCTATCGGACTTAGGGAAATTAAACTATTTTTTGGGCATTGAGCTTGCATATTCTAAAGACGGCTTAGTTTTGTCTCAAAGGAAATATATCCTAGATTTGTTGAAAGAGACTGGAAAAATTGGTGTTAAGCCTAGTCCTACCCCTCTTGAACAAAATGTTAAAGTTTCCTCCAAAGGGGGAGAACCAGTCCATGATATAACACAATACCAATGCCTTGTAGGAAAATTAATTTACCTAACTATTACCTGGCCGGATATCACCTTTGCAGTCAGTCTAGTGAGTCAGTTCATGCATGCTCCGAGATCTACTCATGTAGAAATTATTAATGGGATCTTAAGATACTTAAAAGGCACACTTGGAAAAGGCATTTTAATGAAATGCAATAAAAATATCAATATACATGGATATTGTGATGCTGATTGGGCAGGTTGTTCAAACGAAAGAAGATCTACAATTGGATTTTGCATGTTTGTCAGAGGAAACTTGGTTACTTGGCGTATCAAAAAGCAAACTTGGTGGCTCGATCAAGTGCTAAAGCTGAATATCGAGCAATGGCTTCTGCTACGTGTGAACTAATATGGCTTCAAGCACTCCTTGAAGATATGGGACTACGACCAAATGTACCTATGAACCTATTTTGTGACAATCAAGCAACAATCCATATTGCCTCAAATCTAGTATTTCATGAACGAATGAAGCATATAGAAGTTGATTGTCACTTCTTTCGTGAAAAAGTCCAGAAGAAGATCATCTCTACTCATGTCTCAAGTCTTAATCAGGATGCAGATATCTTCACAAGGCTTTAGGAAAAGATAGATTCTTTTGTGTACTAAACAAGTTAGGATCATTTAATTTGTATGCCCCTGACTTGAGGGGGAGTGTTGACTCAGCTCCTTTACTTGAGCCTGATTCGGATCTCAGCAACTGTGAGAACCAAACTGAGTGGTCCCAGAAATAGGAACTGCTCACCTATAAAAGCCTGAGCGTTCTTTCTTTACAAAAACAGAATTTCAACCTTAGTAAAAGCCTTTCTTGTTCCGTGGAGTAGGTCACTAGGACCGAACCACATAAATCTCTCATCTCTCTTGTTTTTTTGACATTCCCCACGAAAATTGGAAAACCCTATTTGCTTACCTTATGTAATAGACTACATTCGAAAAGCAATTGGTTGTTGTAGTTATTGAAGTCGTCTGTAGTATACATGCATATAAATGCATGAGTCGCTTGTTTTGACGTGCCTGACAAGTATGTATTGATTACCCTTTAGGGTGGGGAGTACAGAGTACTCATCTCTAACAACATAGGTAGACCAACTAGTGGGCCCACACCCAGAATGAGAATATGTGGGCCCACCAACAGTCACCACACACACGTGCATGTGTGTGTGTGTGTGTGTGTGTGTGTGTGTGTGTGTGTGTGTGTGTGTGTGTGTGTGTGTGTGTGATAGTCTCATACCAGCACATCATTTAGAGTGATCCATTACTAGACTGTGGATCACTCAATGAAATAAATAGAGTTTGGCTCTGATACCACTTGTAGGTCCTGCTTAAATAGGTGTTATAAAACCGGGGAGATTCCAACACCAGGAATCTGGAACAACATATCAATAGATAATTAGGAAGTGGAATGCTTACACAATTCTTAACGAAATACAAAGAACATACCTCTTTATTACGAGTCTTACAAGCCCAACCAAGAAATCTTATTCAAATGTTGTAAGACGAAATTACAGTAGAAGACTCTTAGACACCAAAAACACAATTACAAACTTACAAAGAGTAATAATCCACTTGAACAACACTCAAGTAGAAGAGCCTATAGACTCTGACTTTCTTGATTTGACCAAGGGTCCCCCTTGGTCGTTACTCTCCTCCTGATAGTGATAGACAACAACTCACTCGCGAATCCAAGACACTTCTTCCAAAAGCTCTCTAAGATCTCACTGTACTCCCTTATGCACTATTTAGCTTGTTCATCTTCATTGAGCCTGGAGTTATCCTTTTATAGCTGAGAAAGGGCCTAGATTTAGACCCATGTTGTCCTTCTCAATAGCCTCCATATTTAGACCCATGTTGTCCTTCTCAATAGCCTCCACCAGGTCCACTTCTTTAGGGCAACAACAATATGTTTCTAACATGACTCATTCTATGTCTAAACTAAGACATGAAATGTGTCTTGATGCCCCATGATTTTCACCTTCAAAGCCATGTCCTTGTGCCAAAAAGTAGACCAATTAATTTTGGCCTAACATATATGACCCTCTCTAGAGTGTACTATAACCATATTTTCTATCCATAATCTCACGATAGAGGGTCTAGGAAAGCGAACCCATATGACATGGCTTGTGGCATGGGTCACGTACGGCAATAGATTATCCCTAACCCCTAACCTCACATGCAAATCCCCTGTCTAGACACCTAGACATGCGTGATGGTAAGTCTCCTAATGGTAGTCTACCCGAGCTGACCTCTTAGGATTGAATCCAGTTTCTAAATCATGAGTAATTGTTAGCTAATTGACTAATCAAACACTAAGCATGCATAAGACACGCCATATCATATATTAATGCTCAAAATGCTAAAGTAGATTCATGTCAGAACCCTAAACAGGGATTTAAATACACGTCTAGTCCAAATACAAAGCCAATCTCAAGTCCCTATATATTATAAGGCACCAAGTGCTGAAAAATAAAGGAAAAAAAGATAAAAGTGCAAACTCTATGTGTAGGGCACTTATTATGGGTTGAATTTCTCATCTTGCATGGAAATTCCCTGAAAAAATACTCTATTCTTCCATTGATGTTATGCCATGAGCCCTAGCTCCTCTAAATCAAATGCCCAATTTCTCGAGCCTGAATGCATGAAATCTCATCTAAAACGTCTTTTATATAGAATGCAAGATGCAGTTAAGTGATTGGACACTATATGGCGTCCTGTGCCATACGGTGCCCACAATATTCGATGGTGCCATGTCACTTGAAGATACCAAAGGCTACAAAGCTAATTACATGCCACACATGGGTGCCCAATTTCACAACTTGACGCTGTGGTGCCCAAGTGGTGTTTTGGGTCCCATGTGGCATTGCAACGCCTACAATTTGCTATAGCACCCACAATTGTTTTTTGGCGAATTTGTTTATTTTAGCTTCAAATTGCACGAGAGTTCTTCAGTTTCTCTTATTTTAACTTTTTCCATGTTTTTCCAGCAAAATAAAAGCCATTAATAAGTTAAATTTCTCCGGTTTGGGCACTTTGGAGTATTAATGAAAGGTATAAAAATTACTAATCAGATTCTTTTTTTTTAAGTGAGCTCATAATAACATTGGCAGGTCAATCAGTCGCTGAAATACAAAGAAACTCCTAGTGTCACCAGGGGAAGACTTATACATAGGGCTGGAAATGAGCCGAGCCGAGCCGAACCTATGATGGCTCAAGCTCGGCTCAACCCATTATACATGAGCTCGAGCTCGGGCTTGAGCCCATAGCTAGGCTCAAGTTCGAGCTCGAGCAACTCAAACGAACTCGAGCTCGATTCGAGTGGGCTCGATCCCAGCTCGAGCTCCCGACCATACCAAAGTCGAGCCCAGGTTGAGCTCTAGGCCATAAAAGCCCAGCGTGAGCTCCAGCTCATGCCCAATAGGTCTGCCAATTTGGGTTTTTTAATTATTCTAGTTAAATTAATTTATAATAATATATCTAAATTAGTGATTATAAATTAATTATTTACCTAATTATGTAAATTTATTTAAAATAATAGATCTAAATTAGTGATTATAAATTAATTATTTACCTAATTATGCTAAAACAAAACTTCATAGAACTTTAAAATTTTTTAGTTAATTATTAATTTTGGTTAATAGAATCATTGATAAAAATTTAAAAAGACAATTATAAATACAATTTCTGAAAGAACCACTTCAAAAAGTTAAAATATTACACCAAATTTTAAAAATATATAAGTTAAAATATAAACGAGTCGGCTCGTCGAGCTTCGAGTCGAACTACCTAAAGCTCAAGCTTGACTCATTTAACTAAACGAACCTTACTCAATGCTCAAGTTTGATTCGAGCTCGAAATAATTCGAGCCGAATCGAGCTTTTACCGAGTCGAGCTCGAACTGTTCATGAGCTGGCTCGGTTCAGTGCCACCCCTACTTATACACTATAAAGAAGAGTATCTTGTACCATTTTTATCTGAATGCTAGCTCTTAATTAATCACTAGTAAATGACTAACAATTGACATGAAGATGGTCAGATACTTCCGAAATCAAAAACTTGGAAAAGATCTAGGCTTACTGCAAGATCGAAAGAGAGCCAGCAGACAGAGGTCAGAGAAGTGGATTTCTCAATTTAACTTAAACGAGAGAAAACTAGGCTAATGGGGTGCATCGTGAAGGAAGTAGAAAAAAATGGGGAGGAAAAATAGAGAAAATAGGGAAGAGAATCTAAGATTGGCTTGCTGACATGGGAAGCCTAAGGCTCTTCTAACCTCCGTAAAACCCGATTCCCCTTCTTTACAAAGATTAATCCCACAATTATTTTATTTTATTTATTTCTTGATTTTTTTTCTGGATCATAGCCGTGAAGCCACTTACGATTTTATTGTGATTTCATTAGTGTTTCAAAATCCGGACCAGACCGGTTGGTTCGACGGACCAAACCAGAATTGGTGGCTATTCCGATTGTTAAAAACTTAAAACTACAGACTAAGATTTCTCAAAAAATTGTTCGAATTAATGCCCTGGTTCAACCCTAACCCACCTGGTCTAACCAGTTACTGTTTGTAGGTTTTTGGAACGAGAACAAAAGAAATAATGCCCAAAGTGCAATGAGCTGCAGAGCTGGTGTCAAGATGAAATCTTAAGATTCCAAGATAATATTTTACGATGAAAAATTAAGTAGTAAAAGCTGCTTTTACCATTTTAAAACTCCACCCCTTTACAAAACTAACGGTGACTGACCAGCCAATTACCCTCATATCTGAGCCGATATTTCCTTACGTAATTGTAATTCCTGGAATCTCTGGCTATTAATTGTTCAAAATTTGGAATGAAAGGCAACCTTCAATTACTATACAGCTAAGCTTAACAAAAAAAATTAAGTATAGAGACGGGGAAGGCGATTATATATTTTGAATCAACCTTCTTCTCTTCCTTGAAGAAATTGTAAACGAACGTTCAACGTTCGAAGGTGATGGAGATGACTCGGCGCCAAATATTGCTCCTCGTATCCTTGGTCGCCTTAGCCGTTCAAGTCTGCTCTAAGAACGGTGTCGCAGCACAAAGGCCAGTATCCCAAGCGATTCAAGACGCGTGCCAGAACACCTTAAGACCGGATGTCTGTATCTCCATCTTATCATCCGACCCCAGGAGTCGGGATAGGAAATATCCCGGCCAACTTGCCTACCTCGCCACTCTTCTAAGCAACGAAAAAGGAAAGGAAAGCCTGAATCACATCTCGGACTTGCAGAAACAGACGACGGACCCATACCTGAAGAAGGTCCTGAATTATTGCCATGACCGGTACGAACTCGGACCAGTGGGCCATACATCTACAGCACTCGAGCATTTGAACGATGGTGACCACAACCTGGCTGCTCAGTCTCTTTCTGATTGCGTTGCAAAGGTGGATGAGTGTGACCATATTTTCCGAATTCCGCCGTATCCTCCCTCTGTACTGGCGGAGACCGACGAGGTCATGAATAAGTATTGCTATGTAGCCCTCGAATTGGTTAACTCACTGGGAAATTAAGGGTCACTTTCCATTAAATCTCCGATCTGTAGTAAGCAGCACCGGAGGTGTTTCCTTGATCCATATATGCTTAGCAAATAAAATAAATTCTGGTAATTATTTCTTGATGTTTTGCTTGAAACTGTCTCATCGGGAGCAAGTTGTCTCTTTAAGTACCAGAATATAATTTGCAAAATATGGTAATAAACTATAAAATACCACAATGCCAAAAGCTAGCATACTTCATCAAAATACTTCAAAGTTTCTTTCAAGAAAAAAACAATTCAGGAAATAACTTGCGGTCCTCCGTTATTAATGCTCTTGGTTTTGTCCTCCTTAGTTTCCCCCAAGAATATTGGTGGGCATTGGGTCTGGTTTTTTGGCTAACCTGACTGGACCCAAAAATTCTACCTGCAGGTCGAGTTCAGGTCTGAGATCGAATACAAACCCGATCTTGGATCGAGTTGGGTTTTACTGGGTCGGTTTCGATTTTACCAAAACCCGTCGGGTTTTCATCAGGTTGGGTTGGGGTTGGGGTTGGGGTTTGTAAGAAAAGTCTGGGTGGAGATTAAAAATCTGTTCAGGTTGTTCACCGGTTCGGTTTCAAGTTATATAAGACGGGTCGGGTTTAGGTTTTCAAAAACCCAACGGTACCCGCTCCTGTCCAAGAATCACTATTTTAAGCGGCTAACAAATTGGAAATTGCAAACTTTAAGTATACAGGTGAGGACTACTATACGACCAAAACAAATTAAGGAATCTAACCAAACCTGCTCGTGTGTTTTGAGCTCGGCTGGGTTCATATATACTTGGTTCAGCTTGATTATAAACGAATTTGAGCGGAATCCGAGTTTTGAGGAGAGCTCGATAAGTAAGGGTGGCAATTTTACCCGATTACCCGATTACCCGATTACCCGGTTACCCGAGTGGTAATCGGATGGAGATTGGAATAAAATTATGTATTTTGATTACAAGATTACCCGATTATCCAATTACCCGATTACCCGACTCTTTATCGAAACGAATATGGATAATGGGTATTACCCGATTACTCGGATGGTAATTTGGTAATTTGGTAATTTTTTAAAACTTTATGTATTTGATGTGTGTTATACATTTGTTTGAGTTGTTTTTAGATAAACTTAAGAATTTTGATGTAATTTTCATATGATTTTAATTTTTTTTATTTTTTTAAATTTATAAGGTTTAGATAATTAAATTTATTAAAATATTATTATCCATTTATTTACCGATTACCCGATTACCCACGGTAATCGGGTAAGAAATTCGGGTAATAGAATGACTAATTTTTATTCGGGCTAAACGGGTGACGAAACACGGGTCGGGTAATCCAAACTGGTAACGTAATAACCCTTACCCATTTCGATTATTACCCGCTTACACCCCTATCGATGGCATTTCCCATAAGCTCTTTTTTTGGTAGTTAAAGTAACTTATAGTAAAATAATTATGTTTTTCCCAAACGGGGACTTATTCATGAGAGGTGGAGTACAAAACTAAAACAAGAAGCGGAGACAAAACTCTGGATATAGGATTAGTGATGCCAGAATATTAATTCCAAAAGTAAACAAGCAGATATTGAAAAAATTTCTCAAGTTTTGTAAACAATCCAATCGCTCTCAAAGTCAAGGCCTGTACATGAGAGCCTCCATCTTTCTCTTTGTTTGTTGACGATCCTGAACATCAATCTTTATCTAATCAATTATTTAATTATCTAATTTATTCAATGTCAAATATTATTCATCTACTTAGCCTGTCAAAATCTCGATCTCAATATATAGTTAGATCGACAGTGTTAATATTATTCATCTTCTTTGCTTGACGCGGAAAGGGCGAACTCATGCAAAGAATAGGCGCGCTCCAGATTGCTAAAAGAAGGCTGGGAATTGGTTTATATTTCCCACGCGGTCCAGATCGAAAACTTCTTAAAAGGAGGCTGAACCAGAGGTGTTGAGGGACCAAGAGTTCGAGGCTGGGATTTAAGAGGCTGGGACTCCTATCAGCGTCCGTACCCGAACTGACAAAGGCATAGGCAAGGTCATGAAGCCCTGGGGAGTCACCACCCATGGCATGGCCAGGAAGAAGTAGGGCTCTCTCCTACGATCTTGAAGTACCAACCAGTCGATGCGTTTTTTTATTTTTTGGGGAAGACCTCCTTTTTTGTGATGGTTATGAAGTTTTTGTAGATGATCCCCGCTTAACAACCCTTCGGGGTTTGCCCTCCACTCGTCAAATTTTGGAAGTTTTGTTAAAGTGTAGTATCATCTCTCCGTCATGAAAGTTATATCATGGAACATCGGGGGCCTGCGTGCCCCACACAAAGTCGAGACACTCCGCGCACTGTCCCGTAATGAATCAGCAGCACTGGTATTACTACGGGAGACTAACCAGTCTTCTTTTGATCCTATTTTATTAAATCTCTTGTCCCTTAATAAATATATGGATTGTTCCCTGACTCCTAGTAGGCGATTTTAATCAGATCCGATTCATGAATGAGAAAGAATCGCCAGCTACGCATATTACAACCTCAATGTATGAATTTAATGACTTAATCAATGCAATGAGCTTGGAAGAAATCCCGGCTTTTGGGAAAAAGTCCACTTGGTCAAACAACCAAAGTCTGTCGGTTCTATCTAAAATTGATAGATTCTTGGTGGATGGGAGTTGTGCAAACTTATTTCACCATGCTCGGGTACTTGCAAAATAAGTGTCTGATCACTGGCCAATCTGCATCGACACCAAGGGTACATCAAGGAAAAATAGCTCCTTCTAATTTGAAAATGGTGGGAATCTTTTCTCATCCCATTGAATAACGACACAAGATTACCTCTGAAGCTTAAAGTCCTCAAATTTGTTTTAAGGAACTGGGAAAAAGCCTAAAGATCACAAAAACAAGGAACTTGTTAAATCACTAACCCAAGACATACAAGGGTTGGATTGAAGGGAGGAGGATATTGCTCTAAATGACGAGGAACATAGCCTAAGGGGCCATTTGAGATCAGCACTTATTGAACAGCCAACGGAGTTAGAAAAATATATTGTGAATTTCTACAAGGAACTATACAAATCTGATCCTCTTTGCATTCCGTGAGTTGAAGACTTACGCATTAAAGTATTGGATGATTCTGCAAAGCAAGACTTAGAGAGGGACTTCACTATCGAGGAGATAAATAAAATGATTGCCACCTATCCTCAAGATAATGCATCTGGTCCAGATGGTTTTAATCGGGTTTTCTTAAAAACTTCTAAACATCTTTTGCTGCAGGACATGTTTGATATGGTAAAGGATTTTTCGATTCATGGCTTCCGATATAGGAACATGGGGGCAACCTTAATTTGCCTCATAACAAAGAAAAAATCACCCGTCTACGCTACTGACTACAGGCCTATCAGTCTTGTTTCTAATGGTTATAAACTAATTGCAAAATTAATGGCGGTAAGACTAAAATCCCATATAGACAAAGTGATAAACTCTGAGCAGAACGCATTCACACTAGGTCGACAAATTCTAGACTCAGTAATTCTAGTTCATGAGGTCATTGAAAAATTCAGTAGGAGTGAAGAACTGAGATTTTTGCTGAAACTCGACTTTGAAAAAGTTTTCGATAGAGTTGAATGGCCTTTTATTATCAGGGTGTTTGAGAAAATGGAATTTCTGAGGAAATGGATTCATTGGGTAGCGGCTTGTATTCAATCTCGCTATTATTCCATCCTAATCAACGGGAGCAGTGCAGGCTATTTCAACGGGTCCAGAGGTCTACGTCAAGACGATCCCCTTTCTCCTTTGCTTTTCAACATTGTGGGTGAAGGATTAAATGCTCTAATTAAAAAGGCTTGTGATGATCATATTTTGAATAATGTTATGATTGATGGGTTGTATCTAATATCCCAATTCGTGAACGACACCATTCTCTTTGCCGAGGCCAATATGAATCAGATTTCTAAACTGCAAAGTATATTATCATAGTTTGGTTCAATATCTGGGCAGTGTGTCAACTGAATTAAGACAAGAATTTTTGGTTTCAACATTCTAGAAGCCAGATCACTGCAACTAGGGCTCAATTGGTTGTGAGATGGAACACTTTCCCTCATCTTATTTGGGCCTACATCTATTCCGCGATAGAATTATACAAAATATATATGGGGTCATGGAGAAGCTGCAATATAGATTACAGGGTTGGAAAGGCAATCTCCTATTTAAAGGCGACAGGCTAATACTGGTGAAATCATGCCTTGCAGGTATACCTACTTATGCACTTTCCTTTCTCCATTGCTCGATTAAAAAATGCAAGAAAATTAAGCAGATCATAAGAAATTTCATTTGAAGAGGTCCTTTGGAGGAGAAGAAGATGCACCTAATATGATGGTCGACACTAACGAAAACCTAGAAACAAGGTGGTCTGCCTATCTAAACAATCAAAGAATTCAATGAAGCCCTTCTCAAGAAATGGATTTGGAAGTTGAACAGCAGAATACCATCACTGTGGATGCAGCTAATCAAAAGGCGGTGGGGCTTGTCCTCATGCTATTGGCCACGCTTCACCAACAACTATATGGAGGAAAATTTGCATCCTTCTACCCAATTTTTATTTTTGCCTTCATTTTTTCCCAAACTATGGAGTGACAACCAGCTTTTGCCACGACACATGGTTTGGGGACAAGCCTTCGAAGGACAAGTACAATGCATTGTTCGAAAGAGATAGAAACTAGCACACCACAATAGCCTAAACAATCAATATAAGGAGCCCACAGAGCTCGGATTTGGGAAGTGTATTTAGGGGATGAATTTTGGGGAACGAGGCAATTCTATGTAGCGCCTTAAAAAAAATATTCAGCAGCACTACTTTCTCCCCTAGAAACATGACGAAGTCATCTGGTCGGCACATCCAAGTGGTGTATTCTTGGTAAAATCTGCCTATGAGTACATTTGGAACCAGGAAAACCTAACACATGCCACATACTCTGCTTGGGAGATTGACGTGCCAGAAAAAATTAGTCTTCCCATGGACCGCCATGCATAGACGCCTCCCAACTAGAGATATATTGATGAACAGAGGGCTTTACTATGCAACTACATATTTCCTCTGTGCGGAGAGGTAGAAGAAACAGGGGAACACCTTTTACTACATTGTACATTCGCACATTGTATATGGTCAGATGAGCTCAACCAATACAAAATACCATCATGCAGCCTAAGTATGATTTATCAGGCTCTGGACCGGATAAAGGGATGGGACTTTCCTACCAAAGGCAGATCGATGATCCGAACGCTCTTTACCTATATCTGGGCAATTTGGTGTGAAAGGAACAACAAAATTTTCAAGGCGTTACCCAGGGATGCAGTTAACGTACACCACTAAGCCAAGCATATGGTATTTCAGTGGCTATCCACGTGCACTTATCTAAAGGATGTCTCGGTCAAACAACTCATGTTAGGATGGGTAGAAATTATTAAGCTGAAGACAATGGCGGAGAGAGGGGGGGCCCCCAACATTTCCCAAACCCCCCCCCCAACATTTCCCAAACCCTTATATAGGGTTAGGTATATAAGTCCCCACCTACCTTTTTAAAATATGAAGAGAAAGAGAGAGATATATATAGAGAGATATATATATAGAGATATATATAGAGATATGGAAATGAGAGAGATATATATATATATATATAAATATAGAGAGAGAGAGAGAGAGATATAGATAGAGAGAAGAGAAATGAGATATATATATATATAGAGAGAGAGAGATTATTAGAGATTATTAATATTATTGAGATTATTAGAGAGAGAGAATTATTATTATTATATATATTATAAGTCCATAGAGATTAGATTATGGAAATGAGAGATTAGATAGATTAGAGAGATTTATATTACATATTATTATTATTATTATTGCTAAGTCCATATTATTATTATTATTATTATTATTATTTATTATTATTTATTATTATTATTATTACATATTATTATTATTATTATTATGTACATATTAATATTATTATTATTATTATTATTATTATTATTATTATTATTATTATTATTCCATTATTATTATTATTATTATTATTATTATTATTATTATTATTTTATTATTATTATTATTATTATTATTTATTATTATTATTATTATTATTAAATTATTATTATTAATATTATTAATATTATTATTTATTATTATTATTATTATTATTATTATTAATTTT
Organism: Aristolochia fimbriata; assembly: GCA_019845555.1. NCBI lineage: Eukaryota > Viridiplantae > Streptophyta > Magnoliopsida > Piperales > Aristolochiaceae > Aristolochia > Aristolochia fimbriata. The sequence continues at coordinate 25,152,047 of CM034083.1, forward strand.
ATTATTATATTATTTTGTCCATTATTATTTTAAGTCCATTATTATTTTTATCCAGGAAATATTATTTTAAAGATATTATTTTTGATATTATTATTATTATTATTTTTTGTCCATTATTATTTTGTCCATATTATTATTAAATTATTATTATTATTTCGTCCATATTATTGTAATTTTTTTGATATATTATTTTGTCCATAGAGAAATATAGATTATTGTCCAGATAGAGAGAAATAGGAAATGAGAGAGAGAGAGAGAGAGAAAGAGGAAATGAGAGAGAGAAAGAGGAAATGGGAGAGAGAAAGAGGAAATGAGAGAGAGAAAGAGAAATGAGAGAGAGAAAGAGGAAATGGGAGAGAGAAAGAGGAAATGAGAGAGAGAGAGAGAGAGGAAATGAGAGAGAGAGAGAGAGAGAGAGAGATTGAGAGAGAGAGAGCAAATGAGAGAGAGAGAGAGAGCAATTGAGAGAGAAAAAGAGAGTACATATATATTGTGTATATCATATGCCCTTTACCTTTTCTTTGTGGTCCCCCCAATTTTTTTTCTAGCTCCGCCACTGGCTGAAGAAACCGAACAAACCATCAAGACAAGTTCAAAGGATGCCTCCACAACCGAATTTTGTAAAAATCAATTTTGATGGCTCGTCATTAAGGAACCCTGGTCTAGCAGGTTATGGTGGATTAGTCATAAATCCGGAGGGTCAGACGCTATATACCTCTGCGGGCCCAATCTAGCATTGTGATGCCATTACAGCCGAAGTCTTAAGCCTCCAACAAGTAGTAAGGTCAACCACTGACGTAACGTCTTTTTATCATTTTAGCTGATTTGAAATGTTGACCTTCTATCTTTAAAGGGAAATTTTATTCCTAAATAAGCAAAATCGGGCATGAATCGAGTGTCGTATAACTAACTATACACGAGAGTGAAACCATATTTAAAAGTTTAGTTAGGCCCCGCTTCTGGTGTAGTGTTACGAATGAAGGGGTGTTACAATAGTAAGGAGTTTCCAACCCCTTGGAAACAGGAACAATAAAAAAGAAAATCACATAAATGGAACACACATTGTTTTTAACGAAGCACAGTTTAACACACAACTGTACTACGGGGCTTCGGGCCCAATCAAGGAATCTTATTCAGAAAGTAAGACAAGATTACAATAGTGAAACACACTCAATAGAAACTACTAACTTACAATTCAGAAAATAAACAACAAGGAACACACTCCTTGTGGTGGTAGAGACACCAGTCTTTCACATCCCAACTCCACCATGGCCCCCCCTTCTTCAGTGCACTCCTGCAGAGTGCACAAGACGTGCTTCACTTGTGACTAGGAGACTTTCAATAGAAAAACACTTCTCACTCTACTCTCTCTATAATCCACTCTTGTTTGTTCATCTATCTTGTCCTGAGAACTTCCTTTTATAGCTGTAATGGTGGTAAGTGAAGCTTCTGAAATTCAACTATTTTTTCTTCGAAAACTGAACAAGTTGCAACATTCAGGCTATTGCAAGGCCAAATCTAGCGACTCCCCCGAATCTGCCTCAGATCCACTTTTCCAGCGCTCTACTTGAAGTATGTCTGATCAGGACATCAAAGTTGTTTTGTAATGAGAATGTGTAGGTGTCCACTATGGCCATATAGAAAGTAAACTCTACCCACCTTTTTAGCTTTCTTTGACAAAAAAGATGGCCAAATATGTGGCCAAACGTGTGGCCAAACATCATGAGACTTAACAATCTCCTCCTTTAATTTTGACATCCTTTTGTCATCATCACCTTTAGTTCAACATGTGTATGAATAGGCATCATAAATTATTCTCCCCCTGAAATGTTATCACAACTCAATGTAGCAATACTACAACTAGTAGTCAATGTCTGTTTCTCAACAGATCTCCAATATAACCTGTAATAAATGTGGCATGATGTCTAAATAATAAACCAAGCGCCTTCATGCAAGTATCTTCATGATATCCATAAAAAAATATTATTCACATGAAATCATCCACAAAATCATGATCAACCCAAAAATATATAATCCCATGACAATCTATGATCAACCAAAAATATAATCTCATGATCATCAATAAAAAAATCAGTTCCAACCTCATTAATTACCAACTATCCCTTGCTTAAATTATATGGCAATATAATTTATATAATATTATGAACAACATGGTTTGATTAATACTTCAAAATAAATATGTTTGATTGGTAACATGTATATCAAATAAAATATATATTTTATATAGTAATATATATGTGCCATATTTATAAGATATTTTAATAAATTAAAGACTAAAAATAAAGTATCAATGGTTCTCATAATGTTTTTGTTTAAAAACTAAAAAAAGTACATAATTATTTAACAATATAGTTTATAATTCATTTCTATTTTACTAACCATATATCAAACTGGTCTCATGCTTTCCATAAAATGAAACTTTATAAAGCCTATATACAAATATAATTTGACTTTTAATATTAAAAAATTTGTACTATTAAAATAATCAAGTACCAAATATTAAATCCAAAACATATTGTATCTCCACTTTTATACAATTATATGATTTTTTTTATATTTTTACAGATATATTTGATTTAATCAATTAAATTTTATTTTATTTGAGATATGCTGACTTCAAAAGCATTTATATAAGTGCAAATTAATATATACATTAAATTTCTTAAACTTTATTTGAGATTAATATTTTTTTAACCTATTTATTTTTATAAGATATTTGATGTATTTAAAGAAAATATAAGTTTGGCAAAAAAAACTAGTATTTCTTTAACCTAAGTATTATTATTTTACCAAAGTACTATTTTACGTGCAGCGTCAGGATTATTGCCATTTTAACCTTATAATTTAGGTATTAATTTGCTTCCTTTCTATTTTGTGACCTCGTGATGGATCTTTGTATTTGCAAGTAGATGCGTCTTAAATTTACATTACTAACAAGAAAGAAATGCAACAAAATATATAATACAATATTATTAAAACTAAAAAAATTAAGAGAACATCGAATTATACGCAATTAAGTTAATTTCAAATATGTACGATTGTAAATATTATTGATTGCAGATTTGTTATGTGTAATATGTAAAATGTATAAATTATTAATTTCTAATTTCACGATGAATGAAACAAAGCGAGTAAAAAAATGGTTTGTTAGCTGAATCTACTGAAATCATCTAGCTGCATATATATATATATGAAGAGGCAGATATATATTAACGAATGATCGAAAAAGTCAAGCTCCAAACCTTCAACTCCAATTGCTCCGAGACAAAGTCAAAGAACTCAGCTGATTGTTCTAGTCACCCGAGAGTCGCCAAAACAAAAAGAGTCCCTGTCGAATCTTTCAGTCGCAAACTATCAGCGCACCGTCACTGGGTTGATGCGATTAAACCTGCCAGAATTTCAAGTATGCCCCATGATGGAGGGAAACAAATAAGTAAATACCTCAAAATGCGCCCAAAAAAACATGCGTAGGATCACCATCCCCGAAGCAACAACTTCCATAGTGAGTGAAGAACTTTGTGCCGACCTATCACCGAAATGTGCTCATTGTACTTCAATCCCCATAACTTTGTTGGAAATAGTCAGAAAATACGAGGAGCACTGCAACAGTTCTTCCAAAAGAACTACAACGAGCCCACTCACATCTCGTAGGGGAAACTCCTCACAAGTTGCTGCTCTAGAAGCAGTTGCATCAGTCATTATGACAGAAACAAAAACTCTGGAGGAACAACTCGCAAAACTTCACAAAGTTGTGGAGGAAAAAGACAAACAACTCCGTCAAAAATATGCCCAGATTGCACAACTCATGGAGAAGAACGAGTCACAGATGGCACATCGAGGAGAATCTTCATCTTCTAGAGATTCTCCCCGAAAGAGCTCGACTTCAAGAGACGCTACTCAGACTCCACCAAACCAACAAGTGCAAACCATTGCAAAAGTCTCCTTGACCCGAGAAACGGTCGAACAAATGATCGAAAAAGCTGTCCAAAATTCCCGCATACAGAAGGGCGCCTGTCGACATCTCAAACCTATATTCGACTATATAGTCGAAGAATTCAAGCTTTGAGGATGCTTTTCGGATACAATCCTCCAAAATTCTAATAGTTTGATGGCAATGGAAATCCAAAGCAACACGTCGCACATGAACTTCATTAAAACTTGCAACAGTGCTAGGATGGATGGTGACTTGTTGGTGAAGCAGTTTAGTCGTTTGTTGAAAGGAAACGCCTTTGACTAGTTCATGAAGCTACCTTCTGAGTCGATCGATAGCTGTCAAGTACACTACAGTAAGTTCTTAAATTGTTTATTCGGCACCCGTCGAAATGTCACATTGGTGGAGCTAACGAATACAAGACAATGAATTGATGAAAAAGTCATTGACTACATCAACCGTTGGCAAAACTTGAGCCTCAACTGTAAAGAAAGCTCAAACGTCTTTACCGAAACAGAAATCCAAATGTGCATACAATGGATGAAGTGGGGAGGGGATTGCTTTACTTTCTCCAAAGCCAAAAGCCGAAGGACTTCCAAGAGTTGGCAATTGAATCTCACAACATAGAAATATTCATCGCCTCAGAAGGAAACAGAAGCGCGCCTAGGTGACCTCGACAAATCCGTCGAGGAAGATGCGAATTCTCCCCCAGAAGACTCGGTTAATGAAGCACCTACAGTCAACATCTTGTCAGCAAGTTCTTCCTACACAAATCATGCTTTTATGACTCAAAGTCACACTCTCCAAGAAACACGGTAGAAGAAGTATCATTTTCTCAATAAGGACGTTTTGTATACACCTTTACCTATTTTCGTTGACATATGAAGGAAAACTGCCACTTGAAAGTTAATACGTACATACCTTTATCAGCTGACTGGGTAAAATGCTCATATCTTCTAAATTACATGAAATTTTTATGAGTTTGAAATTGGGTCAATTTCACACGTTTCGCCTCCACTTTTACCCTTTTTCACTAAAAATTTTAAAATTTTTAATTATTTAATACCTTATATTCAGCATACATGTAAACATGTATATTTTTATTTTTATTTTATTATTTAAGTCTTTTAATGAAAAATTACATGAATCTAAAGTACATAAAACAAATAAAATCATAAAAAAAAAAAAAATTAATTTTTTTTAAAGCCCTGTGCCCCTGTAATCTTGTCGATGATACAGTCAATACGTATCGGATTTTTGGCAGTCCAATATGTATCGGATTTTTGGCAGTCCAAAATGTATCAGATTTTTGGCAGTCCAATACGTATCAGATTTTTGGCAGTCCAAAACGTATCAGATTTTTGGCAGTCCAAAACGTATCAGATTTTTGGCCGTCCAATATGTATCGGATTTTTGGCAGTCCGATACGTATCGGAAATCAGATACAGGCACCCCTATGAAAATGGATCCGAAGCCTTTCTTCTCTTTATCGGAAGCCATGTTACACGAAACAAACTATGAAAATGGATCACTGATAAATATTGAAGCGGTTTAATAGAGAGCTAAACTTATATTAAAAAAAAAAAGCCGTAAAAGAGATGTTATTGATAAAAAACATATTAATTCTACGTATGATCAGTTTCCTTTCGTTGTCAATATATATTTCTGATACAAAGTTACAGACCACTTCCGATCGATCTACTTTAAATCTATATATCTGAGCATTAATTAACTTACGTCGTCGTTTTAATTGTCACTTCCAATCTTTCTGTCTTGTTTCTTATGCGTTGTCCCTGTCAAGCAACTGATTTAGTGATAATATATGAATCCCATGTATGTTAAAGTCTCTTTTATATATATGAATTATGAAGACATCATTAAGAATTAATTGAGATTAGATAGAGTTGAAATGTTAAATACGATTTTCATAAGAAATTAATTTCAAGAAGTAGATATTAATAAAAATAAAAAATAAAAAACATGCACCCTTAGCCTCTTCAGCCTCTTCATGTTTTTTATGGTGTTTAAGTACAATGAAGCAATAGCTAGCCAGTGTTTGGGCCCTTGGAACCATAGAGACGCGGCGAACTTCCGGCCCTTGGGGAGGGAACGAGACGAAGCTGTTGATCGGCTTCACCGATCAGGTCCCCCATGCACGTAGGGCCCTCTTCGGGAAGCTAATTAGGTCTTTGGCCGGAGCAGGAGGAGGGCGGCGTCGTTGGGCCCCTCAACTGGAGGAGAGATGAAATATTGATTAAGATACGTACATGTTTTTTGGTAAATTCTGTAATTAACTAATTAAGAACAATGCAAGTCCAACATATATGAAATTAATCCTGTAAATTCTTTGCCTAATTAAGTCCTTCAATATTAATTAAGGTTCGTACGTGTTTTTGGCAATATATATTGCGAATGTCGATGTGTGCTTCGAGGAGGAGATGGTGGAACAGATGGGCCCCGAATCTGCTGCGAACGAGGCTTGTGCGCTTCGGAGCGCACAGGCAATCAAAGATGTTCGCGGCACGCTCCGGGGCTTCTCTCGTGCGGGGGGCCTTAAGCAAACAGCCCCCCTGCCGACCCAATGGAACCATCGGGGTCGGGTCAGATTAATATTCTGACCCGGACCTGAATCATCTTTTCCTATGCGAAAAAAATTTTCCCGCCCCCTCCCCGTGATCACCTTTCCCCCTCCCCCCCCGACCCCGCGATCACCTTTTCCCTCCCCCCGACCCCGACCCGCGATCACTTTTTTTTTGCCCCCTCGGCGGCGGCGCCCGCCCGCATATCCTCTTCTCCCTCCCTCTCCAGCGTTCTCTTTTTGCTCCCCCACCCCCGGCGCCCCGTGGCCCTCTGGTCTCGCCCTGCCCCCAGGGCCCCTCTCGCCCTGCCCATCTCTTCTTCCAGATCTCGATCTCTTTCCCCCGCACAGTGTTTCCAGATCGATCTATTTGCCCCCCCCACCCATCTCTCACTCCCTCTCTCTCTCTGCCCGCCGGAAAGCCCACTCTCAGGAAAACACGGCCTTACTTTGTGCAGGGAAAAGTTTCTCTCAGTGATGCAGGGCAATCGCGGCAGTCAGGTAGTTTTTAACTAATGCATCATCTTACTTCTGTTTGTGAAGCTACTTGTGTGCTCATTGACTCATGAATTGACTTAATTGTATTCCTTTGGAGAGTTTATATTATTGTCGTGTTAACATTGATGACAAGATTGTCAGGTTTGGGAAAAATGCTGGGGTGGTAAATGAATGGGGAGGGTACCCATTTCACGTACCTAGTAACATCAATTCAAATTGCATAGAATTGACAATATTAGTTGAGGGAAGGCTTACCTCAATTGGGTTAATATTTGTTGAGGGAAGCCTCACCACAACTCAATTGGTATCTTCTAATGCATGATCATCGGTTCACCTATAAAGTTCCTGAAAGGGTACCTCGTATTTTCTTCCTCAACAATTTGTTTATGTTTTTAATTTCTAATTAATTATTTTTTGTTATATGTTGTAGAATGTGGACTCACTTGAAATTGAACCCCAAAGTCCAACTAAAGGGGATGAAGAACTTGAGCCATATCTGGGAATGGAGTTTGAGACTGTGGATGAAGCCTACGAGTTTTATAATACATATGCGTGGAGAAAAGGCTTTAGTGTTCGAAAGAACTCACTAATTAGAAACAATAGTGTGCCAAGATTTAGAAGTCTTGTGTGTGCAAAGGAGGGCTTCCGTAAAAAAGATAAACACGAGAGAACGTCCAAGCTCCACGTGCGGAGACAAGAATGGGATGTGAAGCTTGCATGCAAATCAGTCTCCAAAGTAATGGAAAATATAAAGTTGTGAAGTTTGTAGCAACGCACAACCACAAGGCTGTTACTCCTACAAAATGTCATTTTTTACGTTCTCAAAGGACACTGACTGAAGTACAAGTAGCACAAATTGAATTAGCAAGTTTATTTGGCATTACACTCAAGCAAGCATACGAACTACAAAGTAGACAGGCTGGAGGTCGAAAGATTTTGGGATATTTAGACATGGACCACAAGAATTACCTAAGGCATAAACGTCAAGAGAGAATGGGACATGGTGTGGCTGGTGCAATTTTGGAATATTTAAAAAAAAAACAAAGTGAAAACTCAGCTTGCTACTATTCTTTTCAATTAAATGTTAATGAACAAATCACAAATATTTTTTGGGCTGATAGTACGAGTATCATTGATTACAGTTATTTTGGAGATGTGGTGAGCTTTGATACCACATATATAACTCCTTTTGTTGGAGTTAATCATCACAACCAAACTATAGTCTTTGGTGCTGCATTGTTATATGATGAGACGACAGACTCTTTTATTTGGTTGTTTGAAACATTTTTTGCGGCAATGTTCAGCAAGTTCAATTTGGTGAGAAGATGTCACACGGAGCCAATGTAGGAGGATTTGCAAGGAAAAGGAAAAAACAACGAGGTGGTAGTAGTTTGTCAAGAATAAAAACACCTATTGAAAAACGGAGTTCTAAGAAGTCACAGCAGAAGAAGACCTCATTTTGTTTGAATGACAATGATAGGCCCAGAGCACAAAAAGTCTTGTTTGATACTCCGACAACGTCTTTTCCTTCTCAACCCTCAATGCTTGAACTTATGCGGGTAAGTCTCATACATATCTTTTCGTACAAGTTAAACAAGTCATACATAACTAGTGCCTTATATGTCATTCAACTGTTATATGCAGGTCATACAAAATTCTGGTTATCAAGGTAGTCAACATATACCAAACACAATAGGAGATTTTGGATGTCAGGTAATTTGATCTCATCACACATTTTCTTATTGTCAGACGTCAGGTAAAAAATATTTTATTCAACAATAACATATTTAAAGTTTCACAGGTACATAACACTAGCACATTTGACATTAGTTCTTCACAAGTTTCAGTAACTGGGGATCTTACTGATGATGGTTTGGTATAACTGTTATAATGTATTGTTCAATTTGTGGATTTTGCTTGTGACCTAAATACTAATATCAATGTTTTTCATCATGCAGCCCAAGGATGGTGTGTAGGAGAAAGACTCTTTTTGTAGAGAAATATAGTTTCAGGTTTTTTTTTGGGAAGTACCATAATGTAATTTTTTTGGGAAATGCCACAAAGTAATTTCCTTGTTCACGCTTGCACAAATGATTCAATATAATTGAAAGTGCAATTTTTATATGGATACTTGTTTTTTTATATGAGTTGATATTAGAAGTATGTGTTGTGCATAAGTAATTACTATGATTAGGTATTGTAGCAAGCAAAAAATAAAATACATCCCAAAATAAGAATATAGCGACGCTTTAGTAAAAAGCACTGCTATATAAGCAACACTACATTTCAAAGCTCTGCTGGAAAAGCAGCACTACGTTGCAAAGAGATCGAGATCTGGAAGAAAAGCAGCACTGTGCGGGGGGAAAGAGATCGAGATCTGGAAGAAGAGATGGGCAGGGCGAGAGGGCCGCGGGGCAGGGCGAGACCAGAGGCCCACGGGGCGCCGGGGGTGAGGGGGGGGGGAAGTGATCGCGGGGTCGGGGGAGGGGGAAAGGTGATCGCGGGGTCGGGGGGGGGGGAAAGGTGATCGCGGGGGGGGGGCGGGAAAAAAAATTTCGCATAGGAAAAGATGATTCAGGTCCGGGTCAGAATATTAATCTGACCCGACCCCGATGGTTCCATTGGGTCGGCAGGGGGGGTGTTTGCTTAAGCCCCCTCGCACGAGAGAAGCCCCGGAGCGTGCCGCGAACATCTTTGATTGGCTGTGCGCTCCGAAGCGCACAAGCCTCGTTCGCAGCAGATCCGGGGCCGAACAGATGGAAGCCGTGCGAGCGAGTCACCAGTGTTCATAGGGTTTTCCTGATCACTCCAGTGTTGGGTGGCCATAGCGAACCGTAAGAGGTGCAGTACTACTAAAAGGTGGTGTACGAGGAAAGAAATGGTGGCCGTGACAGGGGGACCATCGCGCGCCCGGCGTCTCAACAGCTAGCAACACTGAAAGAGGAGGATCTGAATTAAGAAGATGCATATGCCGTAGTGCATGCATGCATGCTGATCAGAAGGCCTTTCCTCTCTTACCCGAAGCCATGTGACACGAAACAGACTATCTGCAAAAATATATGGGTCACTGATAATTGAGCTAAAATTAGAAGGAAAAAAACCATAATATGCAGTTCGACATTTGGTCAACAAACAATTATCAGTTTCTGCAGGTGATCGATCGAGTGTACAATTGTCAGGTCTGATCGATCAGTAGAACACCACTTGATGATTCCCATTTAATTTCTATGTCTTGTTTCTCACATATGCTTAGTCCCTGTCAAGCAACTGATCCGCCGTTCTACTGATAATATATGATCAATCCCATGCATGCATCCCCCGAAGCCTGTAAGTAGTGCCTCGCTAGCGGGCAAACATATTCTTCACTTGCACCCATATCTCTGATTTCTCTCTCTCTCTCCCTGCTTTCATTCCGGCTTGTCGTCCTCGTCGTCTTCGACGGAACACCCCGATCGACCGGTCTCTCTCTGTTTATTAATTCTCAGGATATTTTAAGTTACGAAGATCCTTCGCTGGAATCATCTCCCAGTCCCACCCAAAGTCAGTTTTCTTCGTCCCGCACTTCCCTAGCTTTCTATCTTGATCTGTTTTACTTCCGGTGGCGGTCGTCCTCATATTCGTCTTCTCGTCGACAACCCCCCCTCCCCCCTCTACTTCTCTCTTTTTTCTCTCTCTGGAAACTCCCTTATCCCTACTCCATCGCGAAAATGCCTTATACTCGCAGAGAAAAAATTCTAGACGCGTGTATAGTCATCACATTCGTCGCCACCGTGTGCACCGTAATTTTATTTGCTCTACTACTCACTGTCCTGAGGCCGAGATGTCCCGTCCAGAAAATCCTCCCGTCCATTACAGTGGCTAGTGATGGCTCGGGAGATTTCACGACGGTCTCAGCCGCCGTTGCCGCAGCTCCTCAGCAGTCCAGAAAATACTTTGGGATCGCTATCAAACCCGGAGTATACTACGAAGAAGTTCGCGTTCCAAAGGAAAAAACCCGATTGGCCTTCATCGGGGGTGGAATGGGCATAACGGTTATTTCTTCCAACCGTAGCTGGGCAAATCCCTTGGAAGACACGGCCACGCTCGGTAAGTCATTATATATAAACACTATATGCATGTGATCAATTTTTCATTTTAGTTTTTAATGTTAGTTCTTCTTCCTTTTGCTAATTAAGTACTACCTAGCTAGTACGCGCGCGCGCGCGCGCTAGCTGTGGGCAGATTAATTTTGTATACGACGAGTTTCAGAGACTTATTTTTATGTTATATATATACACACAGATGTGAAGGGAAACGGGTTTGTCGCGATGGACATCACCTTCGAGCACACCGGCGACCCGACCACCGGCTACACTGTGGCTGTAGCCAACGACGCGGAGGATACAGCCTTCCACCACTGCACCTTCAAAGGTATTAAGGGCGTGCTAAAAGCTTCTGGCTTTCCCCAGTTCTACGGGAAGAGCAACATCTACGGTGCCGTAGATGTTATATGGGGAACCGGTTCCGCCATTTTCCAGAGCAGCGCCGTCTACGTGGACAAGCCGTACTTCCCCGGTCAGGAACAAGTACCGCGAGCCCTAACATTTCAGCAGAGGTCATCTCCGAGCTCCAAAGAAGGGTTCGTCTTCCAAGGGTGCTCCATCGATGCTGCTCCCGGTACTCATCAGTCCGGCTCCCCGCCGGTGTTCCTTGGTCGCCCAGGTGGGGCATACTCTAGAGTTGTCTTCATGCAATCCTACCTGGGTGGGCTCCTCAGTCCAACCGGCACCGGATGGCTATTCGATTCCTCTCTCTCACCGGCGACTACGTTGTACTTGAAAGAGTACAACAATAGAGGACCAGGGGAGGGTCCGGTGGAGAGGAGGATCACTACAGGTGAAGCTGCTCAGTTTACGGTGGGTTCCTTCATAGAGGGTGATAAGTGGTTGCCCAAAACCTATGTAGAATACACTTCGGGTTTCCTGTAAGGAAGGAAGATTAACTATAGACATGACCCCTAATTAATTAATAGTAAGGGAATTATAGCCCTGGACATGAGTTTCATATTCATGGGTTTCTTGTGGATGCCAATGGGTTTGGGGTGTCACTATATATGCTCTTGCCTGTGTGGATCAGGGCGGCTGGTCAAGGTGGCTATCCCACGTTCAAGTCCCATATTCATTGTGCACGTTCCTCAGTTATTATATAATGAGTAATTTATTATATAACGATCGATCAACTCATTTAATTAATTACCCACAAGAGTTTCCGGTAGTACGTATATAGTTCACAAAATTCAACTTTGTTTTTACATACACATGACACATATATATTCATCTATTAATTATTTACTCCCTAAAGGTCCCAGCTAGCTAGATACAACACTCCTGATCTACGACCATAAGATTTCAAATTGAGGGAGATCGATCTATTTGCTTACCGGAGATCAATCCTGATGATGACCAAAATTAAATTAAGGGTCAAGATCGAGTACTTTCGACAAGGTAGATCGGAGAAAAAGCGATCATGTATTTGGTTTGTTCAGTTCATATATATCCACCATTAATTTGCCAAAGAAGCTTAAATTTCACTCTGACCCTTGCGTATATATATAACTGCGCTGCTTCATATTGATACTGGTGAGGTTTCTAAACGGTCACTATATATGAGACTGATCACGGGTGGAAGTGGTATGGCGTGATCAAAACGCGGAGCCATGCATATATAATTACAGTTACTATTTGGAGTAACGTAACTGCCACCCCGCACTCTCCCGATCTCTATCATGGCGTTATTTGATCCGGTCCCCGATGAATATTTTCCGACCTGCTCCCTGTTCCGGCGTCGACCTTTCCAGGGTCGAGTCCCATCTCGTCGAGTACTCCCCGCCATGTTTAATTATTATTAGTGTTGCTAGTAGTAGTACTACTCCCTCTCTTCATTCTGGCACCAGTTCATAAATTAAGACCAAGCGTCAACCCTAAATTTTTAGTACTTGCTGCAGTATAACTGCGAGGATCCAACATAGAAAGAAATTAAAAGTAACCCATTTTGAGCAGAAAAAGTACGCCGCGAATGGAACGAAGAAATGAGGGAGAAGATGATCGATGTGGGTCTCGTGATGGTAAATCAATTAAAAGATGGTAGTGTAGCAATAATCGGTATATATACTCGATTTCTGGCCAATTGAGGCCAAAATCAACAAATTGACACTCATAAATCAACAATTGGCTAGAGATTGACAAATTGTGAAAGTCTAATCCTCGACTGCGGGCCCAATTTTAGTCTGATTGACAATCAAACTAAAATTAGGCAATTTCATGATCAAATTAGGCAATTTTCCCAAAATTGGCCTATGCCAATCAAGGATTGACCCAAAATTGGTCAATCGTCAAAGTCGGATCCCCGATCAAGGGTATATTTTTGCTCTCATTTCCAAAACCAAAATCGACAGTCAAGATTGCCTCAATCAAATCAAGCCCAATTAAGTCAATTGGGCTCAATTAGGCCCAATCCAAATCAAATCGAATCAATTCTAGCCTCATCCAGCCCAATCAAAGCCCATTTAAAAATGACACATCTACTCACACATCAGGCGACACTGACTAGTAAGAAGCTGACATGCAGAATAATGACTTACCTAAAAAAGATGACTCAATCTGCACACGTGGCATGATTTGGAAAAGCCTGGACTTAGCCTCCGATGTGGAGCGATATGAGCAAATGGGGAAACAAAAGTTGTCCTTAACACATGGCACACTCTCATTGGTCAAATTCCAAATCTGCACACGTGGCATGATTTGGAATAGCCTGGAATTAGCCTCCGATGTGGAGCGATATGAGCAAATGGGGAAACAAAAGTTGTCCTTAACACATGGCACTCCCTCATTGGTCAAATTCAATATTACAGGGAAAGTCAAATCAGAATTTGAAGGAAAAGAGATCGAAGATCGTGGATAAGAAGATGGGAGATCAGGTGGATTGAAGAGACCCAAAGATTTATGTGCAATGAAGTTCTATAAAAAAACTGCAACTCTGATAACATCATTAAAAATCACTTAAAATATCTATTAAAGAACTAAAGGTGTAAGGGGTAACATAAGGATGTCAATTTTACCCGATTACCCGATTACCCGATTACCCGATTACCCGATTACCCGATTACCCGATTACCCGATTACCCGATTACCTGAATACCCGCCTCTTAATCGAAACGGATATGGATAAGTTACGGGGGTTTAGTGCATAGAGAATTCGATGTTTACGGAGAATTTGAAGTCATAGTCCAAACCCATGTTTTAAAAACCGAATCAAGCCAGCTGGTCCAATCCAGTTGAACTAGAAATGGAAGCTAGTGCTATTCTTATTGACTCCGGCCGGTTCATTGTAACCCGCATTAATATTTTTGCCTTTTATCTTCACAAAATATTAAAATCATTTAAAGTATATATGTTGTATAATATTCAATGGTCCAATCGGGTCTAACCAGGTTCAACCAATACCTTGCCCATAATATGGCTGATTCAATTTTTAAAACATTAATATGGCTGATTCAATTTTTAAAACATTAATATGGCTGATTCAATTTTTAAAACATTGGCTCAAACTACAGACTATGATTAATTTCTCAAAGAACTATTCGAATTAATGTTCAACCATAAACCACACGGTCTAACCAGTTCTGTTTATTGGATTTTGGAACGAAAACAAAAGAAAAAATGCCCAAAATGCAATGAGCTGGTTTAAAGATGAAATCTTAAGATTCTAAGGCAAATATATATATATTATACGATGAAAAATTAAGTAGTAAAAGCTGCTTTTACCATTTTAAAACTCCACCCCCTTACAAAACTGGCGGTGATTGACCAGCCAATTACTCTCGTTTCATTGTCAATATTTCCTGGAATCTCTGGCTATTAATTGTTCAAAATTTGGAATGTAAGGCAACCTTCAATTACTATACAGCTAAGCTTAACAAAAAAAATTAAAGTATAGAGACGGGGAAGGCGACTATATATATATTTTGAATCAACCTCCGTTCTCTTCTTCCTTGAAGAAATTGTAAACGATCGTTCAACGTTCGAAGAATCGGTGATGGAGATGGCTCGGCGCCAAATATTGCTCCTCGTATCCTTGGCCGTCATAGCTGTTCAAGTCTGCTCTAAGAACGGTGTCGCAGCACAAAGGCCAGTATCCCAAGCGATTCAAGACGCGTGCCAGAACACCTTAAGACCGGATGTCTGTATCTCCATCTTATCATCCGACCCCAGGAGTCGGGATAGGAAATATCCCGGCCAACTTGCCTACCTCTCCATCCTTCTGAGCAACGAGAAAGGAAAAGAAAGCCTGAATCACATCTCGGACTTGGAGAAACAGACGACGGACCCATACCTGAAGAAGGTATTGAATTATTGCTATGACCGGTACGACCTCGGAGCAGTGGGCGCCACCGCTAAAGCACTCGGGCATTTCAACGATGGTGAAGCCGGCCGGGCTGCTCTGTCTCTTTCTGATTGCACTGCAAAGGTGGATGAGTGTGACCAGGTTTTCCGATCTCCGCCGTATCCTCCCTCTGTATTGGCGGAGACCGACGAGATCATGTTAAAGTATTGCTATGTAGCCCTCGAATTGGTTAACTCACTGGGAAATTAAGGTTCACTTTCCATTAAATCTCCCATCTGTAATAAGCAGCACCGGAGGTGTTTTCTTTCTCCATGCTTAGCAAATAAAATAAATTCTGGTAATTATTTCTTGATGTTTTGCTTGAAACTGTCTCATCGGGAGCAAGTTGTCTCTTTAAGTACCAGAATATAATTTGTAAAATATGGTAATAAACTATAAAATACCACAATGCCAAAAGCTAGCATACTTCATCAAAATACTTCAAAGTTTCTTTCAAGAAAAAAACAATTCAGGAAATAACTTGCGGTCCTCCGTTATTAATGCTCTTGGTTTTGTCCTCCTTAGTTTCCCCCAAGAATATTGGTGGGCATTGGGTCTGGTTTTTTGGCTAACCTGACTGGACCCAAAAATTCTACCTGCAGGTCGAGTTCAGGTCTGAGATCGAATACAAACCCGATCTTGGATCGAGTTGGGTTTTACTGGGTCGGTTTCGATTTTACCAAAACCCGTCGGGTTTTCATCAGGTTGGGTTGGGGTTGGGGTTGGGGTTTGTAAGAAAAGTCTGGGTGGAGATTAAAAATCTGTTCAGGTTGTTCACCGGTTCGGTTTCAAGTTATATAAGACGGGTCGGGTTTAGGTTTTCAAAAACCCAACGGTACCCGCTCCTGTCCAAGAATCACTATTTTAAGCGGCTAACAAATTGGAAATTGCAAACTTTAAGTATACAGGTGAGGACTACTATACGACCAAAACAAATTAAGGAATCTAACCAAACCTGCTCGTGTGTTTTGAGCTCGGCTGGGTTCATATATACTTGGTTCAGCTTGATTATAAACGAATTTGAGCGAATCCGAAGTTTTGAGGAGAGCTCGATAAGTAAGGGTGGCAATTTTACCCGATTACCCGATTACCCGATTACCCGGTTACCCGAGTGGTAATCGGATGGAGATTGGAATAAAATTATGTATTTTGATTACAAGATTACCCGATTATCCAATTACCCGATTACCCGACTCTTTATCGAAACGAATATGGATAATGGGTATTACCCGATTACTCGGATGGTAATTTGGTAATTTGGTAATTTTTTAAAACTTTATGTATTTGATGTGTGTTATACATTTGTTTGAGTTGTTTTTAGATAAACTTAAGAATTTTGATGTAATTTTCATATGATTTTAATTTTTTTTGTATTTTTTTTAAATTTATAAGGTTTAGATAATTAAATTTATTAAAATATTATTATCCATTTATTTACCCGATTACCCGATTACCCACGGGTAATCGGGTAAGAAATTCGGGTAATAGAATGACTAATTTTTATTCGGGCGAAACGGGTGACGGAACACGGGTCGGGTAATCCAAACTGGTAACGTAATAACCCTTACCCATTTCGATTATTACCCGTTTACACCCCTATCGATGGCATTTCCCATAAGCTCTTTTTTGGTAGTTAAAGTAACTTATAGTAAAATAATTATGTTTTTCCCAAACGGGGACTTATTCATGAGAGGTGGAGTACAAAACTAAAACAAGAAGCGGAGACAAAACTCTGGATATAGGATTAGTGATGCCAGAATATTAATTCCAAAAGTAAACAAGCAGATATTGAAAAAATTTCTCAAGTTTTGTAAACAATCCAATCGCTCTCAAAGTCAAGGCCTGTACATGAGAGCCTCCATCTTTCTCTTTGTTTGTTGACGATCCTGAACATCAATCTTTATCTAATCAATTATTTAATTATCTAATTTATTCAATGTCAAATATTATTCATCTACTTAGCCTGTCAAAATCTCGATCTCAATATATAGTTAGATCGACAGTGTTAATATTATTCATCTTCTTTGCTTGACGCGGAAAGGGCGAACTCATGCAAAGAATAGGCGCGCTCCAGATTGCTAAAAGAAGGCTGGGAATTGGTTTATATTTCCCACGCGGTCCAGATCGAAAACTTCTTAAAAGGAGGCTGAACCAGAGGTGTTGAGGGACCAAGAGTTCGAGGCTGGGATTTAAGAGGCTGGGACTCCTATCAGCGTCCGTACCCGAACTGACAAAGGCATAGGCAAGGTCATGAAGCCCTGGGGAGTCACCACCCATGGCATGGCCAGGAAGAAGTAGGGCTCTCTCCTACGATCTTGAAGTACCAACCAGTCGATGCGTTTTTTTTTTTTTTTTTTGGAAGACCTCCTTTTTGTGATGGTTATGAAGTTTTTGTAGATGATCCCCGCTTAACAACCCTTCGGGGTTTGCCCTCCACTCGTCAAATTTTGGAAGTTTTGTTAAAGTGTAGTATCATCTCTCCGTCATGAAAGTTATATCATGGAACATCGGGGGCCTGCGTGCCCCACACAAAGTCGAGACACTCCGCGCACTGTCCCGTAATGAATCAGCAGCACTGGTATTACTACGGGAGACTAACCAGTCTTCTTTTGATCCTATTTTATTAAATCTCTTGTCCCTTAATAAATATATGGATTGTTCCCTGACTCCTAGTAGGCGATTTTAATCAGATCCGATTCATGAATGAGAAAGAATCGCCAGCTACGCATATTACAACCTCAATGTATGAATTTAATGACTTAATCAATGCAATGAGCTTGGAAGAAATCCCGGCTTTTGGGAAAAAGTCCACTTGGTCAAACAACCAAAGTCTGTCGGTTCTATCTAAAATTGATAGATTCTTGGTGGATGGGAGTTGTGCAAACTTATTTCACCATGCTCGGGTACTTGCAAAATAAGTGTCTGATCACTGGCCAATCTGCATCGACACCAAGGGTACATCAAGGAAAAATAGCTCCTTCTAATTTGAAAATGGTGGGAATCTTTTCTCATCCCATTGAATAACGACACAAGATTACCTCTGAAGCTTAAAGTCCTCAAATTTGTTTTAAGGAACTGGGAAAAAGCCTAAAGATCACAAAAACAAGGAACTTGTTAAATCACTAACCCAAGACATACAAGGGTTGGATTGAAGGGAGGAGGATATTTCTCTAAATGACGATGAACATAACCTAAGGGGCCATCTGAGATCATCACTCACTACCAAGATTCTATCAGATAGTATCTACTAGAAGCAAAGGGCCAGATTGAAGTGGCTTAAAGAGGGTGACACTAACACACGTTTTTTTCCATAAAGTCGTGTCTAACAGAAGAAAAATAAACTGATTCTATCAGTCTTGTTTCTAACAGTTATAAATTGATTGTAAACTTGTTGGTGGAAAGACTAATCCCATATAGACAAAGTGATAAGATCTGAGTAGAATGCATTCACACCAGGTCGACAAATTCTAGACTCGGCAATGCTAGTCCATGAGGTAATGGAAAATTTCAGTAAGAGTAAAGAACCGAGAATTTTGCTGAAACTCGACTTTGAAAAAGCTTTCAATAGAGTTGAATGACCTTTTATTATCAGGATGTTGGAGAAAATGGAATTTCCCAGGAAATGGATTGACTAGGTAGCGATTTGTATTCAATCTCCTTATTATTCCATCCTAATCAACGGGAGCAGTACAGGCTATTTCAAAGGGTCCAGAGGTCTACAACCAGGTGATCCCCTTTCTACTCTCCTTTTCAACATTATGGGTGAAGGATTAAATGCTCTGATTAAAAAAGCTTGTGATGATCATTTTTTGAACAATGTAATGATTGAAGGGTTGCATCTAATCTCCCAATTCGCGAACGACACTATTCTCTTTGCCGAGGTCAATATGAATCAGATCTCTAAACTGCAAAGTATACTATCACAGTTTGGTTCAATATCTGGGCAGCGTGTCAACTAGGCTAAGACAAGAATTTTTGGTTTCAACATTCCAGAAGCCAGATTACTGCAGCTAGCTGGCTCAATCTGTTGTGAGGTGGGACACTTTCCCTCATCTTATTTGGGCCTACCTCTATTTTGCGGCAGAATGACACATAATATATGGGATGGGGTCATAGAGAAGCTGCAATCTAGATTACAGGGTCGGAAAGGCAATCTCCTATCTAAAGGCCGTAGGCTAATACTGGCGAAATCATGCCTTGCAGGTATACCTACTTATGCACTTTTCTTTCTCTATTGCCTAGTTAAAGTATGCAAGAAAATTGAGCAGATAATAAGAAATTTTATTTGGAGAGGTCCTTTTGAGGAGAAGAAGATGCACTTAATACGATGGTCGACACTAACGAAAACCAAGAAACAAGGTGGTTTGGCTATTGAAACAATCAAAGAATTCAATGAAGCCCTTCTCATGAAATGGATTTGGAAGTTGAACAACAGAATACCATCATCGTGGATGCAGCTCATCAAAAAGCGGTGGGGCTTGCGCTCAAGCTAGTGGCCACGCTTCACCAACAACCGAGCTAAATTCTAAGGCATATGGAGGAAAATTCTCATCCTTCTACCCAATTTTAATTCGTGCCTTCGTTTTTCCCCAAACTATGACTTGACAACCAGCTTTTGGCACGAGACGTGGTTAGGGGACAAGCCTTTGTAGGACAAGTATAGTGCATTGTTCGATAGAGCTAGAAATCAGCACACCACAATAGTAGAGACAATCAATATAAGGAGCCCAGAAAGCTCGAATTGGGGAAGCGTATTTAGGGGCAGAATTATGGGGAACGAGGCAATTCTACTTAGTGCCTTAAAAAATGATATTCAACAGCACTACTTTCTCCCCCAGAAACATGATGAAGTGATCTGGTCAACACATCCAAGTGGTGTATTCCCGATAAAATCTGCCTATGAGTACATTTGCAACCAGGAAAACCTAACACATGCTGCATACTCTGCTTGGAGATTGACGTGCAAGAAAAAAATAAAGTCTTTTTGTGGATCATCATGCACAAATGCCTCCCAACTAGAGATATATTGATGAACAGAGGGCTTTAGTGCGCAATTGCACTATGTCTTCTGTACGGAGAGGCATAAGAAATAGGGGAACACCTTCTACTACATTGTAGATATGCACACCATATATGGTCAAATGAGCTCAACCAATACAAAATGGCTTCATGCAGCCTAGGTATGAACATAGACTCTGGATCGGATAAAGGGATGGAACTTTCCTACCAAAGGCAGATCGATTATCTGGACGCTCTTTATCTATATACACTGGCCAATTTGGTGTGAAAAGAACAACAAAATTTTCAAGGCGTTACCCAAGGATGCAGTTATGGTACATCACCAAGCCAAGCATATTGCATAGTGGCTATTCACGTGCACTTATCTAAAGGATGTCTCGGTTGAACAGCTCATGTCAGGATGGGTAGAAATTATTAAGCTGAAGAAACCGAACAAACCATCAAGACAAGTTCAATGGACGCATCCACAGCCGAATTTTGTAAAAATCAATTTTGATGGCTCGTCATTAGGGAACCCTAGTCCGAGAAGTTATGGTGGACTAGTCAGAAATTTGGAGGGTCAGACACCATATACCTACTCAGGCCCAATCCTGCATTCTGATGCCATTACAACCATTGTCTTAAGCCTCCAACAAGCAGTAAGGTTAATCAAAGAGAAGAGTTTGAATTACGTAGAGATCGAAGGAGATTTGAACTTTTTTATTAAATGAGGAGTGGGCCACTGCAAATTCCTATGGCAATTCATCAACATTTTTAAAGAAATAGAGAGCACTCTCAGCTCTAGAAACATTAAATGAACTCATACTGTCAGATATGGGAATCAATTAGTCGATGGTCTGGCAAAGGGAGGAGTCTCTCTCCCCCTGCATGTCTGTACGGACCTAGCTAACCCAGAGTTGTAAATTCTCATTATTTTTATATATACCAACATCACCTTTCTCTCAAATAAGAAAAATATATAGTTGGTCCGCTTTGTCCAATGATGACCTCAACCACTGACGTAATGTCCTTTTATCATTTTAGCTGATTTGAAATGTTGACCTTCTATCTTTAAATGGAAATTTTATGCCTAAACAAGCAAAATCGGGCATGAATCGAGTGTCGTATAACTAACTATGCACGAAAGTGAAACTATTTTTAAAAGTTTTGTTTGGTCCTGCTTCTGGTATAGTGTTACTAATGAAGGAGTGTTACAACAGTAGTAAGGAGTTTCCAACACCTTGGAATCAGGAGCAATAAAAGCAAAAACCATAGAAAGTGGAGCAGACACTATTTTTAACGAAGCATAGTTTAACACACAACTGTACTATGGGGCTGCAGGCCAAATCAAGAAAGAAATCTAATTCAGAAAGTAAGACAGTAGTGAGACACACTCAACAGAAACTACTAACTTACAATTCAAAAAATAAACGACAAGGAACACAGTCCTTGAGGTGGAGACACCAGTGTCTTGACATCCCAACTCCACCACGAAGCCCCCCCCCTTGGTCGGTGCACTCCTCCAGAGTGCACAAGACGTGCTTCACTTGTGACTAAGAGACTCTCAATAGAAAAACTCTTCTTAGCCACTCTACTCTCTCTAGAATCCACTCTTGTTTGTTCATGTATCTCGTCCTCAGAACTTTCTTTTATGGTTGTAATGGTGGTAAGTGAAGCTTCTGAAATTCAACTATTTTCTCCTTGAAAACTGAACATGTTACAACATTCAGGCCATTGCAAGGCCAAATCTAGCGACACCTCCAAATCTGCCTCAAATCCACTTTTCCAGTGTACTACTTGAAGTATGTCTGATCAGGACATCAAAGTTGTTTTTTAATGAGAATGTGTAGTTTGGGAATCAATATTTAGCTTTCTTTGACAAAAAAATGGCCAAATATGTGGCCAAATGTGTGACCAAACATCATGAGAATTGACAATCTCCCCCTTTAATTTGGACATCTTTTTCTCATCACCATCTTTGGTTCAACATGTGTAAAAATAGGCATAATAAATTATGCTCCCCTTGAGATGTTACAACAACTCAGTGTAGCAACAGTACAACTAGTAGTCAGTGTATGTTTCTCAACAGATCTCCAAATATAACCTGTAATAAATTTGGCTTGATCTCTAAATAATAAACCAAGCACCTTCATGCAAGTATCTTCATGATATCCATAAAAAAATCATTATTCACATGAAACTATCCACAAAATGATGATCAACCCAAAAATATATAATCCCATGATAATCCATGATCAACCAAAAATATAATCTCATGATCAACCAAAAATATAATCTCATGATCATCCATAAAAAAATCAGTTCTAATTTCATTAATTACCAACTATCCCATGCTTAAATTATATGGTAATATAATTTATATAATATTATGAACAATATGGTTTGTATAATACTTCAAAATAAATATGTTTGAACGGTAACATATATATCAAATAAAATATATTTTTTTATATGGTAATATATATGTGCCATATTTATAATATATTTTAATAAATTAAAGACTGAAAATAAAGTATCAATGGTTCTCATAATGTTTTTGTTTTAAAACTAAAAAAGTACATAATTATTTATCAATATAGTTTATAACTCATTTCTATTTTACTAACCATATATCAAACTGGTCTCATGCTTTCCAGAAAATGAAACTTTATAAAGCATATATCAAAATATGATTTGACTTTAATATTAAAAAAATTGTACAATTAAAATAATTAAGTAGCAAATATTTAACTAAAACATATTGTATCTTCACTTTTATAGAATTATTTGAATTTTTAATATTTTTACAGATATATTTGATTTAATCAATTAAATTTTATTTTATTTGAGATATATATGCTGATTTCAAAAGCATTTATATAAGTGCAAATTACTATATATATACTTTAAATTTCTTAAAATTTATTTGATATTAATATTTCTTTAAACCTATTTATTTTTAAAGATATTTGATGTATTTAATGAAAAGATAAGTTTGGCAAAAGTTAAAATCTAGTATTTCATTAACCAAAGTATTATTATTTTACCAAAGTACTATTTTACGTGCAGCGTCCGGATTCTCGCCATTTTAACCTTATAATATAGGTATTAATTTGCTTCCCTTCAATTTTGTGACCTAGTGATGGATCTTTTGTGTTTGTAAGTAGGTGCACCTTAATTTTACATTACGAACAAGAAAGAAATGCAACAAAATATATAATAAAATGTTATTAAAACTAAACAAATTAATAGAACATCAAATTATACGCAATTAAGTTAAGTTTAAATATGTACGATTGTAAATATTGCTGATTGCAGATTTGTTATATGTAATATGTAAAATGTATAAATTATTAAATTTCTAATTTCATGAAGAAAGAAAGAAAGCGAGTAAAAAAATGGATCGAGCTCATCTACAAAACAATCGAAAAATAACTAATTTTTGTGTAAATCATGTAATTAACTAATTAAGAACTATGCAAGTCCAACATATATGCAATTAATCCTGTAAGTTCTTTGCCTAATTAAGTCCTTCAATATTAATTAAGGTTCGTACATGTTTTTGGCAATATATATTGCGAATGTCGATGTGTGCTTCGAGGAGGAGATGGTGGAACAGATGGAAGCCGTGCGAGCGAGTCACCAGTGTTCATGGGGGTTTCCTGATCACTCCAGTGTTGGGTGGCCATGGCGAACCGTAAGAGGTGCAGTACTACTCCAAGGTGGTGTACGAGGAAAGAAATGGTGGCCGTGACAGGGGGACCATGGCGCGTGCGGTGTCTGAACAGCTAGTAATACTTAAAGAGAAGATGCATATGACTTAGTGCATGCTGAGAAGGCCTTTCCTCTCTTACCCGAAGCCATGTGACGAGAAACAGACTATCTGCAGAAATGGGTCACTGATAATTGAGCTGGTTAAAGACAGCAAACCTAAAATTAGAAGGAAAAAAACAGTAACATGCAGTTTGACATTTGGTCAACCAACAATTAATTACTTATCAGTGTCTGCAGGTGATCGATCGAGTGTACAATTGTCAAGTCTGATCGATCAGTAGAACACCACTTGATGATTCCCATTTAATTTCTCTGTCTTGTTTCTCACATATGCTTAGTCCCTGTCAATCAACTGATCCGCCGTTGTACTGATATTATATGATCAATCTCATGCATGCATCCTCCGAAGCCTATAAGTAGTGCCTTGCTAGCAGGCAAACATATTCTTCACTTGCACCCCCAGATCTCTGATCTCTCTCTCTCTCCCTGCTTTCATTCCGGCTTGTCGTCCTCGTCGTCTTCGACGGAACACCCCGATCGACCTGTCTCTCTCTGTTTATTAATTCTCGGGATATTTAAAGTTACGAAGATCCATAGCTGGAATCATCTCCCGCAGTCCCACCCGTTTAGGGTTTAGGTTTTCGTCTCGCACTTCCCTAGCTTGCTATCTTGATCTGTTTTACTTCCGGTGGCGGTCGTCCTCATATTCGTCTTCTCGTCGACGATCCCACCCCCCCTCTACCTCTCTCTTCTTTCTCTCTCTCGGGAAACTCCCTTATCCCTACTCCATTGCGAAAATGCCTTATACTCGCAGAGAAAAAATTCTAGACGCGTGTATAGTCATCACATTCGTCGCCACCGTGTGCACCGCAATTTTATTTGCTCTACTACTCACTGTCCTGAGGCCGAGATGTCCCGTCCAGAAAATCCTCCCGTCCATTACAGTAGCTAGTGATGGCTCGGGAGATTTCACGACGGTCTCAGCCGCCGTGGCCGCGGCTCCTTCGCAGTCCAGGAAATACTTCGGGATCGCTATCAAACCCGGAGTATACTACGAAGAAGTTCGCGTTCCAAAGGAAAAAACCCGATTGGCCTTCATCGGGGGTGGAATGGGCGTAACGGTTATTTCTTCAAACCGCAGCTGGGCAAGTCCCTTGGAAGACACGGCCACGCTCGGTAATTAGTCATTAATTAATTATATGTAAACACTTCTAGTTAGCTACTATATGCATGTGATCAATTTTTCATTTTATTTTTTAATTTTAGTTCTTCTTCTTCCTTTTTCTAATTAATTTTGACTGCTAGCTACCTAGGACACGCGCGCGCTAGCTGTGGGCAGATTAATTTTCTATACTACGCGCGTGTTAATTTCAGAGTACTGATTTTGATGTGATATATTATTATACACAGATGTGAAGGGAGACGGGTTTGTGGCCATGGACATCACGTTCGAGAACAGCGGCAACCCAACTACCGGCTACACTGTCGCTGTAGCTAACGACGCGGAGAGAACAGCCTTCATCCACTGTAGCTTCAAAGGCTACAAAGGCGTACTCAAAGCTTCCGGCTTTGCGCAGTTCTACGGGAGGAGCTACGTCTACGGCGCCGTAGATGTCTTATGGGGAACTGGTTCCGCCGTTTTCCAGAACTGCGCCGTGTACGTGGAGAAGCCGTACTTCCCCGGCAAGGATCAAGCACCCCGCGCCCTAACCTTCCAACAGAGGTCAGATCGGAGCTCCAAGGGAGGATTCGTCTTCCAAGGGTGCTCCGTCGATGCTTCCCCCGGTTCCGATCAATCCGGCTCCCCGCCGGTGTTCCTTGGTCGCCCAGGTGGGGCATACTCCAGAGTCGTCTTCATGCAATCCTACCTGGGTGGGCTCCTCAGTCCAACCGGCACCGGATGGCTATTCGATTCGTCTCTCCCACCGGCGACCACGTTGTACTTGAAAGAGTACAACAACAGAGGATCAGGGGTGGGCCCGGCGGAGAGGAGGATCAGTACGGGTGAAGCTGCTCAGTTTACGGTGGGTTCCTTCATCAACCGTGATAAGTGGTTTCTTGTAAGAAAGTTTTGTTTTTGAAATATCTTGAAATTAAGGAAGATTTAGAACACCTATAGTAATTAATTTTCTATCTTGATTATGCTTGCTTACATTATTATATATGTTGCTCATGCGATCGATCAACTCATTTAAGTAATTACCTATATATAAGAGTTTCCGGTAGTAGTTCACAAAATTCAACTTTGTTTTTGCACGCCTATATATATATATATATATATATATATATATCGTCTATTAATTCCACCGGGACCCGGCTAGCTAGAACACTTCTGATGAACGACCATAAGATTTCAAATTTAAGGAGATCGATTTATTTGCATTCCGGAGATCAATCGATCATCAGCGCCAAATTAAATTAAATTAAAGGGTGAAGATCGAGTACTTTGGGTAATTAAGGTAGTGATCAGTGATGAAGCGATCGACCACGAATTTGGTTCGTTCAGTTCATATATATCCACGACTGCTAACGGATATATACATCCACCATTAATTTGCCAAAGAAGCTTAATTTTCACTTTGAACCTGCATGGATATATATATATATATATATATA
The DNA here is from genome assembly GCA_019845555.1 of Aristolochia fimbriata. Taxonomy (NCBI): domain Eukaryota; kingdom Viridiplantae; phylum Streptophyta; class Magnoliopsida; order Piperales; family Aristolochiaceae; genus Aristolochia; species Aristolochia fimbriata. The sequence continues at coordinate 25,178,884 of CM034083.1, forward strand.
TAGTCAGAAAATTAATAAAGATAATTTTTGTAAAACATGCAAGGAGTATAGTCAGTAAATTAATAAAGATAATCTAAGCAGGTAATATTGTGTAATTAACATAATTAGTTTGCTCCTGCTTCAAATTAATTTTGTGTAATATTATATTGTTGGCAATTAAAGAGAAGAACTATTATTAATTTGAAAGAATTGTTCTGTTGCCCTACTATATATATAAATACGTGAAAGATTTTATTGGGATTTGATTAGTGTTTCTAAAGCCGTACCGGACCAGCTGGTCTAACTAGTTACTGTTTGTAGGTTTTTGGAACGAGAACAAAAGAAATAATGCCCAAAATGCAATGAGCTGTTTTCAAGATGAAATCTTAAGATTCCAAGGCAATATATATTATACGATGAAAAATGATGTAGTAAAAGCTGCTTTTACAAAACTGGCAGTGACTGACCAGCCAATTACCCTCATATCTGAGCCAATATTTCCTTACTTAATTGTAATTCCTGGAATCTCTGGCTATATATTAATTGTTCAAAATTTGGAATGAAAGGTAACCTTCAATTACTATACAGCTAAGCTTAATTAACAAAAAAAATTGTAATATAGAGACGGGGAAGGCGACTATATATATATATTTTGAATCAACCTTCTTCTCATCCTTAATTAGAAGAAATTGAAAAAAATCGTTCAACATTGAAGAATAATCGGTGATGGAGATGATTCGACGCCAAATATTGCTCCTCGTATCCTTGGCCGTCTTAGCCGTTCATGTCTGCTCTAAGAACGGTGTCGCAGCACAAGGACCAGTATCCCAAGCGATTCGAGACGCGTGCGAGAACATCGTAAGAAAGGATTTCTGTATCTCCATCTTGTCATCCGATCCCAGGAGTCGGGATAGGAAATACCCCGGCCAACTTGCCCACGTCTCCATCCTTCTGAGCAACGAGAAAGGAAAAGAAAGCCTGAATCACATCTCCGACTTGGAGAAACAGACGACTGACCCATACCTGAAGAAGGTCTTGAATTATTGCCATGACAGGTACGACCTCGGACCAGTGGGCCATACAGCTACAGCGATCGAGCATTTCAACAATGGTGACCACGACCTGGCTGCTCAGTCTCTTTCTGATTGCGTTGCGAAGGTGGATGAGTGTGACCAGGTTTTCCGATCTCCGCCGTATCCTCCCTTTGTACTAGGGGAGACTGACGAGATCATGAATAACTATTGTTATGTAGCGCTCGAATTGGTTAACTCACTGGGAAATTAAGGGTCAATTTCCATTGAATCTACTCTGTAATAAGCAGCATTGGAGGTGTTTCTTTTCTCCATGCTTAGCAGATAAAATAAATTCTGGTAATTATTTCTTGATATTTTGCTTGAACCTGTCTGATTGTGAACACGTTGTGCTTAAACTATCACAATACAATTTGTAAAATATGGTAATAAACAATAAACTACTTGTCCTCAGTTATTAATGCCCTTGGTTTTGTCCTTCATAGTTCCTTCCAGGAATTGTGGTGGGCATTGGGTTGGGTTTTTAAACTAATTAACCCGACCCGACCTGAAATACCTAGGTTTGAATTCCCAAATTCAACCTGCTGGTCGACTTTGGGTTTGATAATACAAACCTGATCTCGGGTTGCGTTGGTTCTGGACGGGTTTAATCGAACACAACCCATGGGTTTTTTATTTTTGTTTTTATATTTTTATTGTGTTATTAAAAAAATACTATAAAAAGTCGGTTTTTATCGGGTTTGGCTCGGATTTCACCTAAATCCGACAGGTTTTCATTGGTTTGGGTTGGGATACGGTTTGTAAAAAATGGTTCAGGACGGGATTAAAAACATGCTCATGTTTTTCAGGGGATTGGGTTTCAGGTTATATAGGATGGGTTGGGTTTGGGTTTTCAAATACCCAACCCGTGCCTATCCATATTGAGGAATCATCATTTTAACCAGCTAATAATTAAGTTGGAAATAGCAAACTTTAATTATACAGGTGAATACTTTATGACCAAAACAAATTAAGTAGGGAATCTAACCGGCTCGTGAGTAGTTTGAGCTCATCGGGGTTCATACTTGGTTCAGCTTGATTATAAACAAATTTGAGCCGAATCCGAGTTTCGAGGAGAGCTAGATAAGAGAAACAAGTCAAATCCAATCTTTTCCAGGTTCAACTTGTAAACTTGCAAGTAGGTTCAATAGGTTCGGCTTCCTTTAAATATATTCTGGCGCTACCACGCCAATGTCCTAATGAAATTCAGCTACAGATATTTTTTAGTAGATCAGTTTTATGCATGAGAGAAATTTCAGTTCATTTTAAATTCAAATGCAAAGTGTTTGTCACTAACTCATGAAGGCAGAGTCCATTTAGAGAGCAAGAAAGGGAGTTCCATCCTACCTCAACCACACTCAGACCGTCAGGAAGTTTCTATGTTCATTCTTATTTTTATTTCTACTTTGAGGACAAAGTATGTATTTAAGTTTGGGGTAGGATATTCTTCATGTTTTTAAAACCACTGTTTTTAAAAAATTTCTCCAGAGATAAATCCAAAAGAGAATTTGAAAAACACCAGTGAAAACCCTGATTATATGGATATCATGATTCACTCTCTGGAGAAACAACTCAGTTCGAATGCTTAGTCTTGGCAGAATGAGAACTTTCTTCAAATAGTTTTTGAAAATAAAGTATAAGTGAGCAAGTTGATCTTAACCACTGTTACGAAAAACGCGGAATCGCAGGAAAAGTAAACCGGTGCGAATCAATAACAAATAAAATGAGACAAAAAGAATTACGTGGTTCGGCTAGGGTAGCCTAATCCACGGGCCCGAAGAGACAGGAGAGATACTGTAGAGCTCAGAGATAGCTCAGAGACGACTAGGGTTTCAAAGATTAATCCCTAAGTCTTTAATACATGAGTAAATTCCCAAAACGCCCAACCCAAGTTAGACGGGTTTAATTATGGGCCTACCAGCCCATATAGATTCAAGGCACAACATAACAATCTCCACCTTGACTTGAATTTCCTCCATAATTTGAACATAGAATAATTATCTTCTTTCTCCACTGCCAAATGCCCTCTTGGGCATACCTCAACTATCAAAGACACCGACTAAGTTCAAGCAATGCTCGAACTTTTTTACTGGCAAAAATTTAGTCAACATATCAGCTAGATTATCTTTTGTCTCAATTTTCTTTACCATAACAATACCTTGTGCAATAGTGTCTCTGATAAAATGAAATCTAACATCAATATGTTTAGTGCGCTCATGATGCATCTGGTCCTTTGTCAAATGAATAACACTCTGACTATCAAAAAATATAACAGTAACCTCATCATTAGTGCTTAACTCTCTATATAGACCTTGAAGCCAAATAGCTTCCTTAACTGCTTCTGTTACTGCCATATATTCTGCTTCTGTGGTAGATAAGGCAACTACATGTTGTAATGTAGCTTTCCAGCTAATAGCACAATCCGCAAGAGTAAATACATAGCCTGTAAGTGATCTTCTACGATCTAAATCTCCCGCATAATCAGAATCAACATACCCAACAAGTCTAAAATCATTTTTCTTGAATTCTAGACAAGTATTGGAAGTACCTCTGAGATATCGAAGAATCCACTTAACTGCTTGCCAATGTTCTCTTCCCGGATTAGATATAAACCTGCTAACCACACTAATAGCATGAGAAATATCAGGACGAGTGCATACCATAGCATACATAAGGCAACCAACTGCACTGGTATAAGGAACATGCAACATATAACCTTTCTCCTTTTCATTCTGAGGTGATAACCCTGAAGAAAGTCGGAAATGGGCTGCTAATGGAGTGCTAACTGGTTTAACATTTTTCATGCTAAATCTTTCTAAGACCTTCTCAATGTATTTCTTCTGTGAAAGATACAACCTCCCACCTTTTCGGTTTCTCTCGATCTCCATGCCCAAAATACGTTTTGCAGCCCCTAAATCTTTCATCTCAAATTCACCTTTCAACTGTGTCTTTAATTGATTAATTTGTTTCATCTCCTTTGCTGCTATCAACATATCATCAACATATAGCAACAAATATCCGAAAGAACCATCATCAAGTTTTCTAAAATAGACACAATTATCATACTTGCTTCGAAAATATCCAATTTTTCTCATAAACGAATCAAATCTCTTGTACCATTGTCTAGGAGACTGTTTCAGACCATAAAGAGATTTAGTAAGCAAACAAACATGGTCTTCTTTACCCTCGACAACAAATCCTTCAAGCTAACGCATATAGATTTATTTTTGTAAAGCAGTTTTCACATCAAGTTGCTCTAACTCTAGATCATGCATAGCTACAAAAGCTAACAAGACACGAATAGATGAATGTTTCACAACAGGAGAAAACACATCATTAAAATCAACACCAGGTACCTGACTGTAGCCTTTAGCTACTAAGCGTGCCTTATAGCGTGCATCTTCAATTCCTAGAATGCCTTCTTTCCTTTTAAACACCCATTTACATCCCACAATTTTCTTTCCCTTTGGTGGTTTGACCAGCTTCCAAGTCTGATTCTTGTGTAGATATTCCATCTCTTCATTCATTGCTACTAACCACCTTTCTGAATTGTCACTCTGAATGGCTTCTTTGTAGGTAAAAGGCTCTGACTCATCTATTGTCTCTGTTACAGAAAGAGCATAAGCCATCAAATCAGTATTACAATATCTTTTTGGCTTCTGAATTTCTCTTCTCGGTCTGTCTCTGGCAATGCTATAATTTTCGGTCTCCACTATAGGTTCTGAGGAACCTCTATCTTCTTCTTCAGTAGTATCTTGAGCCACTTCTTGAGAGCAAACCTGCCCTTTAGAAACTTTTGAAGAGACTCCTACCTCACAAACTACCTTCTTAGAAGACTCTGGTTCTTCTCTTGTACCAAGAGAAATAGTAGATTCTTTCTTTACATTAAGTAAAGCAGACTCATCAAAAGTAACATCTCTGCTAATAAAGAACCTCTGTGACTTTGGATCAGAACACCACAATCTGTATCCTTTAACACCAGTAGCATACCCAAGAAATATACATTTCTTTGCTCTAGGTTCTAATTTTCCTTCATTCACATGCATATAAGCAGTGCAACCAAAAACTTTCAAATCAGAATAATCAGCAGGAGTACCAGACCATACTTCTTCTGGAGTTTTGCACTCAATTGCTGTAGAGGGCGATCGATTCACCAAATAACAAGCCATACTAGTGGCTTCGGTCCAAAAATCCTTGCCCAAACCTGCATTTGACAACATGTATCGAGCTCTTTCCAAAAGAGTTCTATTCATTCTTTCTGCAACGCCATTCTGCTGTGGTGTGTGACAAACTGTGTGATGTCTCACAATTCCTTCGTCCTTATAGAATTTGTTAAATTCCCACTATAAAACTCAAGACCATTGTCGGTTCTCAACCTCTTTATCTGTCTCCTTGTCTGTTTCTCAATCATATACTTCCATTGCTTGAAATTAGTGAAAACATCACTCTTTGATTTCAAAAAATAAAACCAAACTTTTCTGAAAAAATTATCAAAAAAAGTGAGTAAATACCTGACACCACCTTCAGAAACGACTTGTGCTGGCCCCCAAAGGTCTGAGTGAATATAGTCTACAGTACCTTTCGTCCTATGAATGCCTGTGCTGAATGCGACCCTCTTCTGTTTGCCGAAAACACAATGTTCACAGAAATCCATCTTTCCTGTACTCTTGCATACGCGCAAAAAAGACCTCTCTTACTCAATAGATTCAACCCCTTTTCGCTCATATGGCCCAATCTCATATGCCATAATTTTGTGGTGTCACTTTCTGTCATGGAAGAAGAAGCCACAACTGCAGAACCAGTGACTGTAGAACCATCAAGCACATAAAGAGTTCCAATCTTCTTCCCTTTCATAACTGTAAGGGCACCTCTACTAATCTTCATAACTCTACCTTCAACGGAGTACCTACACCCAATTGAGTCAAGGGTGCCTAGAGAAATAAGATTTCTCTTCAAATCTGGGACATATCGCACATCTGTTAGTGTTCTCACAACACCATCATGCATCTTTAGACGAACAGTTCTTTTCCCAACAGCTTTGCAGACCGAATCATTCGCCATCATAACAACTCCACTATCAACAACATCATAAGTGGGAAACCATTCCCTATAGGAACACATATGATAGGAACAACCCGAATCAAGAATCCATTCATCACAACCTTTTGTTCTTTCTTCACCAACAACTGAGAGAACATTACCATCGACCTCTGCAATGCTGGCCTCTCCAGGATTTTGGTTTTGTCCATCTCCCTTCTGGTGTTTATGCTTCAATTTGTAACAATCGGCTTTAATATGCCCCACCTTCTTGCAATAATTGTAGGTCAAATTCTTATGTTTTGATTTTGACCTCGATTTCTGCTTTCCACCTCCAGACTCTTTTTATTTTGACCTCCCCCTAGTAAATAGAGCATCTCCCTAGCTACTATTTGTGCTGGATGTCCCAACAAGTTGATTATCAATCATATCTTTACTCAACAGAGACGTTTTCACATCCTCAATAGAAATTGTCTCTCTGTCATACAAAACAATCACCCGAAAATGCTTGTAGGATGGGGGTAATGAACATAATAGTAGCAGGGCCTTGTCTTCATCTTCTAATTTCATATCCATGTGTGATAAATCAACTATAATAGAATTAAAGTCATTGAGGTGTTCCTTAATTGACGTACCTTCTGCCATACGAAGAGTATAGAGGCGTTCCTTCAATGTCAAACAGTTTGTGAGGGATTTTGTCATATACAATGTCTCCAATCTTAACCAGAGACCAGCAGCAGTCGTCTCTGTCAAAAACCTCATTCAAAATCAGTATCATCACACATAACCGGATTGCGGTTAGAGCCTTCTCATCCAATTGCTCCCAATCTGCCTCACTCATATCTGCCGGCTTCTTCTCCTTCCCTTTCAATGTAGGTTTTAGGTCGTTCTGAGTCAGAACTGCAAGCATTCGAACTCGCCATAACCCGAAACTCATATTGCCGTCGAACTTGTCAATATTGAACTTTGTGATCGTCATCTCCGCACAAAAAACAAAACTTTTCCAAATCTGCAACTTTGCAACCTTGCTCTGATACCAATTTGTTACGAAAAATGCGGAATCGCAGGAAAAGTAAACCGGTGCGAATCAATAGCAAATAAAATGAGACACAAAGAATTACGTGGTTCAGCTAGGGTAGCCTAATCCACGGGCAAGAAGAGACAGAAGAGATTTCACTATGTCAGCCAAAAGGGGTACAAACTGTAGAGCTCAGAGATAGCTCAGAGACGGCTAGGGTTTCAAAGATTAATCCCTAGGCCCTTAATACATGAGTAAATTCCCAAAACGCCCAACCCAAGTTAGACGGGTTTAATTATGGGCCTACCAGCCCATATAGATTCAAGGCACAACATAACAACCACTAGAACCAACATGAGGAAAGCTTGAGGCGAAACAAAGAAAGGTTTTCAAAAGTTCTGAGGTGATTTAGGCACTTGTTTTAAAAAAATTCGTTTGAGCCTTTTTCATGCCACCTAATTTAATGCACAAGTTGCATCACCTTTAGTTAAACATTTTGAGCCGATAAGATCCCAGTTTTGTTTCAATTTCCCACATTACATGAATCAACATTTGTGATGAATAAACTTGTTTCTTACTGACCTATATTTCTCCAAATTATTGAAACGTTCCGTTTAAATGAGAATTGATCAAAATCTAGAGATATTAAGAAATAAGCAGGAATGGTTGAAAGGGTATAGAATTTCCCTTGAAAAATGAGAAAAAGAAGTATTAGGATGAAGATAAAAAGAATAACAAAGTTGCTAGAGTAATTGAGAAGAAAATAAGAAAGAAAAAAAAAATTGGCTGAGTTTAGGAGAAAGGCCACCTCATGTGTGCACCGGGACTCGGGCCTAGGCAAGCTTAGGGTCTTTGAATCAACCAATGGGGTAAGCTAGACTCTGGATAAAGCCAAATTAAAAAAAATACAAGTGAAAAGAAAGAAGAAAATCAATGAAAAATAGAATATGGGATCAATTCAAAAGAATAAGTTTGGGGTGAAAAAGCTTGGAGAGGTGTCACAAGATCAAAATTAATTTATGCTTAGAAAAAATGCAACATGGATATGAGGAGGAGAATCAACCCTAAAAAGACATACCTTAAAATTTTCATCATCCCATTACCCATGCCTCATTACAACCCATAAAGACCTATTGATCAGAATTATGAATTCCTTCAGGTTAGTGGAGAGTGGACTGAGGGTTGGCATATGGAGTTTAATTTAGACTTCTCACTTGTATGGGAATAAGTATTTTTGAAAAATTAAAGAAAAGTTGAATTCTATTTTGACTAAGCAAGAAGAACCATCATTAGGAAAGGAGTGAATCATCTATCTTGAAACTTTAAAAGGGAGAACCACTGATTTTTCTTAATCTTTACAGATTTATCTGGTTTATTTTTCTCAGAGTTTGCTCGAGGATGAGCAAAGTTTAAGTTTGGGGTTGTGATAAGTGTCTGAAAGACACTATGTTTAGGCATGAAAAATGATTAGAAATTCCAATTCTGAGTCGATTCTTAGCATAAAAATAACAATTATGACTCAAATTTATATTTTGTGAGATACCCAGTGGAAGAAGAAAAGCAGAATTCAGAGAAAAATTAAAGGAAATATGAAAAAAATTAGCCAAAAAGGGTATGGCACTTCAGCGCCACATTTGACGCCACCGCGCTGGGAAAATGGGCAAAAACAAAAGATAAAAATTTCCAACGGCTTAATTGACATGAAAAAAGTTAGTTGGGGAAAGTGAAATATCACGACCACGCCTTTAGGGGGCGTTACCGGACCAAAAAGATGGTGCTACCTCACACAAAGATGGCGCTGACGCGCTGTAGAGTTGCCTTATACAGTTAGAGTTGGCCAATTTGGGATGTCGACAAAATTTCTAAGGAATGGCGCTACTGCGCCACATCTCAGCAAAAATTGGTGCGATTGTGCCATGAAGTTTCCTAAGCTTCTTGGATATGGTTGCCGCTTTCGGACTTAGAAAGGATTCTGCTCAACTGGCGCGGTCGTGCCAATGTCTCAGCAACAAAAAATTGCAAAAATCATGGGATTCTGACTACCAATCAAGCCAAAACTTGGGAGATAAAGTCCAAAGTACCTAAGGAAGATGTCCACGAAGACTTTGGAGGGAATTGACTCGAATCCTAAGAGAGTTGAATGTCCAGAGAAGTAAAATCCTATGCTGATCAGGAGACTGCGGAAAAAGAGGAATTATAGTCCGAGTTTGAAAATGTCATATCTGGAGTTTCTTATTTCCAATTGAATCCAAATTTGTACTACAGCTTCCTGAGAATATTGAGAATCATATCACAAAAAATTAGAGCAATTCAAACAGTCTTTCTGGAGTTTTATATTTTCGAAGTGGTGGACCAGGTGCAGAAATTGGCAGCAGAACTAACCCGACTTCTCTTCAGCATATCTCAAGTTTTCCAATTCAGATTTACTTTAAATTTCGTACACAATCCAAGGACTATTTAAGGAAGGTTTTTGTATAATTTCATACAATTCTGAGGTTGGGAAGGCATGTTTTAAACCCGTGGAAAGAGACCGAATTACAAGACTTGGACAGAAGTCCAGCTATAAAAAGGGGTCTGAGGAGAAGTGTGAGGCATCAATATTTAGTTGAAATTCTTATTATTTTACTTAGTTTGGAGAGGAGAGGAAGTCCAGAGGGAGTATTGTACGACCTCTTGGTACATTGTAGAGGAAAGGTGGAGATTTAAGTCAAGGCACAAGCTATAACTAAGGCAGTCTTTCAAGGGAGTTTCTGTACTTAGTTCTATTTTGATTTCCATGGCTGTAACTGAATCCTTGATGTGTGTTTATACATTTAGCATGGAGTAGTTTCTTTGTTGGGGAAGTCATGAACTCCTGGTTTTAATATGTTAAAGTTTAGAATTTTATAGCAAAATAGTACTTTTCTTTTGTTTTAGAATCTGAGTTCATTGCTTACTTCTAGTCCAAATTGTTTTTTGAGTTTAATGAGGTTCGAATAGAAAAGTTATAATTCATTAGATGTTTGAACTATTAGTTTGATTCTTCGTTTTCTAAAAACAACTCGTTTTTCTTACTAGATCATTTTGGATTGTGATGGAGACTAGTAAAAGCAATGTGACTTTTTATAACTCTTGTTCTAAATAAGAGAGAGTTAATCCTTATGTTTTTATGTTTATGCACTTAGGATTCGAATGTTCCAGATTGTCATGGAGTTCGAAGAATAGGTGAAAGTTATTTCGTATATATGGGTAACCAGGTTTTCAAAAGCTAAGTCAAGGTAAAAGTATTTGAGCTATAAAATTAGAACTTTGCATACTAATAACTAGGAGGGATTGACACTTTTCCCCAACGTTTCATCTTCATAAGGTTAATTTGTTTGGTCCATTAGTTAAATTCTATTTTCTTTTCAAATTTTCTCACAATAAAAAATTGTTTACCTCAATCATCAAAAAATTCTTTGCTTAAACTAAATTCTCATCAAGGTCTGCTGACTAAGCAGCCGACTTACGAGTTGACGAGCCAAACTCTTTGTAACTCGAGTTCGGCTCGTGAAATAAAATGAGCTAAACTTTTATGTTCGAGTTTGGCTCGGGCTCATTATTAACAAGCTCAAGCCAAATAAAAATTGAGTCGAACCTGAGCTATTCACATGCTGGTTCGGCTCACATCCACCCCTACTTCACTCACTTCAAGCCTTGAGGACAAGGTCTATTTTAAGGGGGGTGGGATATTACACTCCCATCTTTATTAGTGTTCTATCATATAAATTTGCTTACTTAATCATTAGTAGTCTATCTCTTTTGTTTTAGAGACTATCTAATTGCGTACTCACTTATGAGGGGTAAAATTATCATTTTGAATTATCGATAAAAACCGTGTGCCACAAGCTTTGGGCAGCAAGGAATTAGAATAAAACTCAGTTTTCTCTCTCCCCTCTTCCATGTCTCCCACCTTCTTCCCCAAATTCCTCCTCAAAATCCTTTCTTTATTACTTGAAGCTTCGATTGAACCTGTTGGAACAAGGAATATCTCAATAGGTCATATCACTTTACCACAACATAAGCATTAGTTTGATAGTTCTCCATCAATTAATTGTTTTCAATATTAATGATAACTGTGATGGAACCTTTGTCCCAGTAGCGCGGTTAGAGTCAATTCGTCTTCTTATTGGAGTCTCAGCCTTTCTCAACATTCATCTTTATCAGATATATGTAAAAAGTGTTTTCCCTAATGGATATCTAAAAGAAAAAGTCTATGTAGAACAACCCATAGGTTTTGTGGATCCTATGTTTCCCAAACATGTGTATCTGTTAACTAAAGCATTGTACGGTCTCAAAGAGGCTCCTCAGGCATGGTATGAACGACTTACTATCTATGTGATCAAGGATATTGCAGGGCAGTGTGGACAAAACATTATTTATTAAGCACCCAGGCAAAGACACAATAGTGGCCTAGATTTATGTAGATGACATCATTTTTTGATCCACATTTGAGCATGACATGCAGGAATTTATCGATATCATGCAACATCAGTCTAAAATGAGCATAGTCGGTGAGTTAACCTACTTCCTTTGTTTTCCGATTTCACAGCTTCCACATGGCATTTTCTTATGCCAAGAATAATATGCCAAGAATAGTATGCCAAAAGGTTGGTTCAGAAATTTGGTCTTGAACAAGCAAATCATATTACCACACCCCAAGTTCCAAAGATAAAATCTGTCGTGATGATACAGGTGTTGCAAAATATGCCCACCTCTACAAAAGCATCATTGGTAGTTTACTCTATCTAATTGCCCGTAGGCCAGATATTTATTTCATTGTGGGAATTTGTGCTCATATCAATCCAATTCCAAAGAATCCCATCTCAAAGCAATTCACAGAATCATCCAATATGTCAGTGGCACTGTTCAGTTGGGTATTTGGTGCACTAAGAATACCAACACTTGCATCGCTGGATATGGTGACGACGATTCGGCATGAAACTTGGATGATGGGAAAATCACAATCTTATTTCCTGGTATAGCAGAAAACAAAATTCTATATCCATATCAATTGTTGAAGTTGAATACATCTTTATAGGAAGTTGTTGTTCTCATGTTCTATTGATGAATCAAATGCTTCATCACTAAGGCAATGATTCCAAGGTTGCAGCAAGTTTACGACGACAACATCAGTGCCATCAATATCACTAAAATCCCATCCAACACTCTTTGACGAAACACATTGATATTCACTATCACTTTATTCTCAATTTGGTTGAGAAGAAGTTCATCATCATTTATCCCAAGAGAATCAGGACGGGAGAGGGTTGGGGGTGACAAAGCCGGGACGGGAGGGGAGAGGGGGAGGGAGATGGGACAGGAGAGGAGGGGGGAGGGGAGGGAGATGGGACAGGAGAGGAGGGGGGAGGGGAGGGAGAGAGGGGGGGCGACGGAGCCGGGATGGGAGATGGGGGGCGACGGAACCGGGACGGGAGGTCAGGGGGTGATGGATCCGGGACGGGAGAGGGGGGGGCGACGGAGCCAGGATGGGATGGGGGAGGGGTGATGGAGCCGGGACGCGGGGGAGGGGGGGGGGGAGGAAGGCAGGGTGTGGGAGCCGGACGGGACAAAGGGAGCCGAGATGGAGAAAGAGTCTGAAAAACTTACCTTGATTTCAATGGTATCTATCTTTTATAACCAGCCGAAGAAGAAGGAGAGAAGAACGGAAGTGAAGAGAAAAGAATATGGAACGAAATCGGAAAACAGAATAAATAGAGGGAGCATTAGTATTAAAGCAATAAGAGGAACTAAGGTAGGGCCGAAAGTCTGACATGGCAACCCCAGAGAGCTCCCAAATCCTCTTCCCGAAAAATAAAAAAACCCTATTTGCTTTATTTATCTAAAGGATTTTTGTGTAAGAAAAAATAATTAGAAGGGTCTTCTTGATATTCTCTCTTTTTAGTCCTCATTCTTTTTATCTTAATCGAAATATAATTTATTAATGACGATGTGGATTTTTTTATGGCATCTTATTTATTGGTTTATTTATTTATTTTTTATCTAGAGAAGCTTTAAACTTTAAAGTATTTGACAATGTATTAATTATTACTGAAGTCTTTGTAAAATTTTAATATACCGTACTAATTAATAGCATATGTTTAAAAAATTTGGTGTTTGGCATTTTATGGGATAAAAAAATTCTAGTAATTTTTAAGAGATACGTGGTTCCCATTCTCAAGTCACAAACTCACAATCAGATTGAAATCAATGCAAGAGTCCTAGAAATGGGTAACAGAATTTATTCTCTTATATAATATGTTAGGCATGGAGATTTAATGAAACGTACGTATATTACATATACGGAGATCAATCCTCATGCATTTTCACCCTGACTAGCTAAAACATCTGCCGGGCTACGCGGCAATACTTTTTCATGAGTTCGTTGGTCTCCCGCATTATATACGATGGATACGTTGAAGATTTGAAAGCCTTCTCGCACGCAGGATACGGCGGAGACTTGAAAGCCTTCTCGCACTCTTCTACCGCATCAATGCACCAAGATAGAGCTTCCAACGTCGCTGGGATGTCGGGGTCGATGTACCTATCCAATGCTGTACGGGTATCTCTCACAACTTGGCGTTCGTACCGATGGCTGCAGTAATTCAAGATCTCCTTCAGCAAAGGGTCCGTCGTCTTTTTCTGTAACGCCGAAATGAAACGCACGCCTCTCTCTGCTTTCTCCCTGCTCAAACGGAGGAAGTTGAACCTGAGTTCATTGAAATCACTACCGCGGCTATCTGGATCGGAGGATAAGATGGAGAAACAGAAATCCGGGGACTCGGTCCTATTGCATAGGTCTCGAATCACTTGTAATTCTGGAACCTCTGCGACAACGTTATTCTCAGAGCAGATCATCAGGACAAGGGCGCCTAAGGCGGCCAAGTATATCACCGGCATTCTCAACAATTTCGGCGCCATCCTCGAACGATACGTCCGACTTTGATCGATCTTCTGCAATTTCTTCAGTGAAGACAAAAGGCTGATTCAAAAGTACTAATATATAGGTGTTCGTTCAGTCTTTCTACTTCATTTCTTTTGGTAAGCTTAATTAATTAGCTGTATCACGATTGCTGCAAGTTTCCTTTCATTAAAAATTTCGAAGATTTAATAGCCAGAGATTCCCGGAGGTAATTAAGCAGTAAAATACTGTCTGAATTACTTAGCTGGATATAGGAGTTAGGATCACTACTATTAATAGATACGCCTCTAATTCATATATATACATGGCAGTGCTGCGCTAGCTGATTGCAGCTGAAGATTAATTCAGGGCAACCATTGAATAAAGTTTGAAGTGTGCCAATTAATATCTAATAACGGCCATGCCTTCAGCCAGTATACTCATATATTTTATATAACTTTAATTGTATGTTATTTTCCAATTGTATTGAGTTATATTTTTCTAACTTTTATATAACGTCACTTTGAATGGTTATATTAATTAGTATTGATTAAAATAATTAAATTGGTTTCTCAAAGGCTATGGTTCATTGGTTGTGAGAAATTGGGGAGGTGGAGGAAGATTGAGAGGCTTTAGTCACCATTGGAAGGAGGTTGCAAGGAGAGACAGAGAATGACGAACAGAGGAAAGGCTAGAAACCCTAGCTGGATCGGAGGTTTAGAGGGATAAAAAACCTTAAGCAGCCTCATAGATACCATGTAAGAGTGTTAACTCAATTGATAACATTACATTGATGAAAGAGTGTACATATAGGAGATGGTATTCCACCCAAAAGGCAAGTTGCCTAACTCTACATATATATGGACGGTTGTCTAATTACATTTAAACAAGAAAAACTAACAGAAGGAGTCTTTCTTGATGTTCTCTCTTTTCAGTCCCCTTCTTAATTTTTATATATATTAATGGAAAAATTTACTAATTAATGACGTCAATTTTTTTATGGCATCTTTTTTCTATCAAGAGAAGCTTTAGAGTATTTGACAAGGTATTTTTAATTAAGTCGTTGTAAACTTTTAATATATCGTACTAATAGCATATCTTAATTTACAAAATCATGTATTTGCCATTTTAATTATGGGATAAAAAAAAATTCTAGTAATTCAAGAGATATATATATTCTCAGAGTCACAAACTCACAATCAGATTGAACTCAATGCATGCAAGAGACCTAGAAATGGCTAACAGAATTCTCTTATATAATTAATTTGTTAAGCATGGAGAAAGAAACGCCTCCACCGCTACTTATTGCAGATGAGAACGTACGTAGGCATATATATATATATACGGAGATTAATCCTCAGTTTCACCGTGACTAGCTAATCAGCTGTCCGGCTACGCGGCAATACTTTTTCATGAGTTCGTTGGTCTCCCGCATTACATACGCAGGATACGGCGGACACTTGAAAGCGTTCCCGCACTCTTCTACCGCATCAATGCACCACGATAGTAATTTCAACGCCCCTGTGACGCGCTCGAGGTACAATAACCCTGCTCTATTGGTATGGACCACGACTTCGCGTTCGTAACGAATGCTACAGTAATTCAAGATCTCCTTCAGCATAGGGTCCGTCGTCTTTTTCTGTAACGCCGAAATGAAACGCACGCCTTCCTCTGCTTTCCCCAAGCTCAAAGTGAGGAAGATTGACCTGAGTTCGTCGAAATCACTACCAAGGTAATTTGGATCGGAGGATAAGATGGAGAAACAGAAATCCGGGGACTCGGTCCTATTGCATAGGTCTCGAATCACTTGCAATTCTGGAACTTCTGCGACAACGTTATTCTCAGAGCTGATCATCAGGACAAGGGCACCTAAGGCGGCCAAGTACATCACCGGCATTCTCAACAATTTCGGCGCCATCCTCGAACGATACGTCCGACTTTGATCGATCGTCTGCAATTTCTTCACTGAAAAGAAAAGGATGATTCAAAAGTACTAATATATAGTTGTTCGTTCAATCTTTCTACTTCATTTCTTTTGGTAAGCTTAATTAATTAGCGGTATTATGATTGCTGCAGGTTTCCTTTCATTAAAAATATCGAAGATTTAATAGCCAGAGATTCCCGCAGGTAATTAAGCAGTAAAATATTGTCTTAATTAGATAGCTAGATATAGGAGTTAGTATCACTAATATTAATAGATACGCCTCTGCTAATTCATATTTATATATGGCAGTGCTGCGGCAGATTGCAGCAGATGATTAATTCTAGACAACCTTTTTTTTTGCTGGTTCTTTTTCATTGAATAAAGTTTAAAGTGTGCTAATTAAAATGTGATAATTAACGACCATGCCTTCAGCCATTATACTGATATATTTTATATAACTTTAATTGTGTGTGTATATATTTTCCAATTGTATTGATGAGAGATGAAACTGAAGTTAACTCGATCGATATATATGTACCGTGCAGGCTCAAAGTGAAAATTAAGCTTCTTTGGCAAATTAATGGTGGATGTATATATCCGTTAGCAGTCGTGGATATATATGAACTAAACCAAATTCATATATATATATATGGTCGCTTCTCCTCTGATCACGCATCTTGCCGAAAGTACTCGATCTTCGTACCCTTTAATTTTGGCGCTGATCATCATCATCAGGATTGATCTCCCTCAATTTGAATTCCCCGTACGGAGAAAATTAATTAATTAATTAACACCAGGTCGATCTCTGTGAGAATTAAATTGAGATCAATCGTGGGTAATAATTAGACGTCTCCTTCAATTCGCCATGCGTGCATGGTCAGGGAGCTAGGCGACGACGACGACGGAGAGCGGAGGTGCATAATATATACACACATATATAATATATCTGGGCCAGCTCTCGGAGGACTCCGGGTGGGACTTGGGAGTGTGTTTTCTCATTATATATTAATTAATTGAAGAAGGGAGATAATTAAAATGGAAATTTACTATATATTAGTCGTGTCTATAGTTAATCTTCCTTCCTTACAGGAAACCTGAAGCGTATTCTACATAGGTTTTGGGCAACCACTTATCACCGCTGATGAAGGAACCAACCGTAAACTGAGCAGCTTCACCCGTAGTGATCCTCCTCTCCGCCGGACCCACCCCTGGTCCTCTATTGTTGTACTCTTTCAAGTACAACGTGGTCGCCGGTGAGAGAGAGGAATCGAATAGCCATCCGGTGCTGGTTGGACTGAGGAGCCCACCCAGGTAGGATTGCATGAAGACTACTGTGGAGTATGCCCCACCTGGGCGACCAAGGAACACCGGCGAGGAGCCGGATTGATCAGAACCGGGGGAAGCATCGACGGAGCACCCTTGGAAGATGAATCCTCCCTTGAAGCTCCGATCTGACCTCTGCTGGAAGGTTAGGGCGCGCGGTACTTGATCGTGGCCGGGGAGGTACGGCTTTTCCACGTAGACGACGCAACTCTGGATAATGGCGGAACCGGTTCCCCATATAACATCTACGGCACCGTAGATGTTGCTCTTCCCGTAGAACTGGGGAGAGCCGCCAGCTTTCAGCACGCCCTTGATACCTTTGAAGCTGCAGTGGTGGAAGGCCGTCTCCTTCGCATCGTTCGCTAGCGCGACAGTGTAGCCGGTGGTTGGGTCGCCGGTGTTCTGGAAAGTGATGTCGATGGCGACAAAGCCGTCTCCCTTCACATCTGTAACACACGTTAATTAAGAGAGAAATATATATCACTTGAAGTTGTTCGAAAAATGCGTATATTGATTATCGTAGTGTTTATGAGTACTTACCGAGCGTAGCCGCGGCCGTGTCTTCCAAGGGATTTGACCAGCTGCGGTTGGAAGAAATGACGATTACGCCCGTTCCTCCCCCGATGAAGGCTAACCGAGTCTTTTCCACTGGAACGCTAACCTCCTCGTAGTAAACTCCCGGTTTGATGGCGATCCCGAAGTATTTCCGGGAGTGAGAAGGAGCCGCGGCCACAGCGTTGCAGACCGTCCTAAAATCTCCAGACCCATCACTAGCCACTGTACTTGACGGGAGGATTTTCTGGACGGGACATTTCGGCCTCAGGACTGTGAGTAGTACAGCAAATAAAATTACGGCACACAGGGTGGCGACGAAGGTGATGACTATACACGCGTCTAGAATCTTTTCCCTGCGAGTGTAAGGCATTTTCTCTGTCGAGTAGTGATATATAAGAGAGTTTCCCGATCGAGAGAGAAAGAAGACAGAGGTAGATAGGGGGCGTCGACTAGCTAGAAGACGAATATGAGTACAACGAGCACCGGAAGTTAAACAGATCAAGATAGCAAGCTAGGGAAGTGCGAGACGAAGAAAACCGACTTTGGGTGGGACTGTGGGAGATGATTCCAGCGAAGGATCTTCGTAACTTAAAATATCCCGAGAATTCATAAACAGAGAGAGGCCGGTAGATCGGGGTAGTCCGTCGAAGACGATGAGGACGACAAGCCGGAATGAAAGCAGGGAGAGAGAGAGAGAGAAATCAGAGATATGGGTGCAAGTGAAGAATATGTTTGCCCGCTAGCGAGGCACTACTTATAGGCTTCGGGGGATGCATGCATGGGATTGATCATATATTATCAGTAGAACGGCGGATCAGTTGCTTGACAGGGACTAAGCATATGTGAGAAACAAGACATAGAAATTAAATGGGAATCATCAAGTGGTGTTCTACTGATCGATCAGACCTGACAATTGTACACTCGATCGATCACCTGCAGACACTGATAATTAAATGTCAAATTGCATATTACGGTTTTTTTACTTATAATTTTAGGTTTGCTGTTTTGAACCAGCTCAATTATCAGTGACCCATATATTTTTGCAGATTGTCTGTTTCGCGTCACATGGCTTCGGGTAAGAGAGGAAAGACCTTCTGATCATCATGCATGCATACACTAAGGCATATGCATCTTCGTAATTCAGATCCTCCTCTTTCAGTACTGCTAGCTGTTCAGACGCCGCGCGCGCGATGGTCCCCCTGTCACGACCACCATTTCTTTCCTCGTACACCACCTTGGAGTAATACTGCACCTCTTACGGTTCGCCATGGCCACCCAACACTGGAGTGATCAGGAAACCCCCATGAACACTGGTGACTCGCTCGCACGGCTTCCATCTGTTCCACCCTCTCCTCCTCCAAGCACACATCGACATTCGCAATATATATTGCCAAAAACACGTACGAACCTTAATTAATATTGAAGGACTTAATTAGGCAAAGAATTTACTGGATTAATTGCATATATGTTGGACTTGGATAGTTCTTAATTAGTTAATTACAGAATTTACCAAAAAACAGTTATTTTTCGATTGTTTTGTAGGTGAGCTCGATCCATCTTTAATTTAACCAGAGAAAAAAAGGTAGCAAACGAGAAATATATACAATTAAGCTAGCAACCCATGCAATTTCAGCAGATTAATTCAGCTACCAAATCATTTTTTTACTCGCTTTCTTTCTTTCTTCATGAAATTAGAAACTTAATAATTTATACATTTTAAATATTACATATAACAACTCTTCAATCAGCAATATTTACAATCGTACACATTTAAAATTAACTTAATTGCCTATATCTTTAATTTCTCAGCATGCACTAAGTCAGCATATCTTAAATAAAATTTAATTTAATTTATTAAATCAAATGTATCTGTAAAAATATAAAAAATTCATATAATTGTATAAAAGTGGAGATACAATAAGTTTTTGATTAACTATTTGCTACTTGATTATTTTAACAGTACTAATTTTTTAATATTAAAAGGAAAACTATGTCGAGGCATTAACTTTTGATATATGCTTTATAAAGTTTAATTTTCTGGATAGCATGAGACCACTTTGACATATGGTTAGTAAAATAGAAATGAATTATAAACTATTTTATTAAATAATTATGTACTTTTTTTAATTAGTTTTAAACAAAAATGTACATTATGAAAACCATTGATACTTTATTAATTTTCAGTCTTTAATTTATTAAAATATATTATAAATATGGGACAATATATATTACAATCAATATAAAATATATATTTTATTTAATATACAAGTTACCGATCGAACATATTTATTCAGAAGTATTATAGAAACCATATTGTTCATATTGATATAAATACAATAAATAAACTATACCTATATTACAACAGATTAAATTAAGTTATAAAAATTAATCGACCTTGTCCCTCACCTTAAAAGGTGAGGTACATATATATATATATATATTGACCCATTTAAAAGATATATCTGATCACTACTGACCCTCTTTTCCTGATCTCTTTCTTGCTTCCTCTATTAGTTTCTGTTCTGGCTTCTCACACTCCTCTGATTCCCCACTTGATTACATTTACCAAATCTTTTCTTCAATTGCTGAAGCGGGATGCCATGTGATGTACCTCGCGATGTAAATATATATATATGGATACTGCAGCAAAATGCAGGCTGTTTAAAAACCTCATGCAAAATTAGAAAACACAAAAATAGGGCATTATGAATGAGATTCGGAACTGACCGCATCGGAACCTGTTAGCGAGGCATTATATATAGTTGTGTACTGCAGCAGATCACGTATGTTTCTGAACAGTTCGGAGTTTTCTTAATGCGCCTTGCATGGTTTTCCGTATTCCTAGCTAGGTTTGTTTACATGAGCTTTTAAACGACGTCCTGCAGTTTGCAGCATGCCAGTATCCATATAAAATAAAGTCAGTTAATAATTTATAGTTATATACAGAATTGTTTGTTTCTTGCTTGTGTTACTAAAAGGAAAGCTTGTTTTATTAGCATTAATTGATGATCACATTTGCTTGGAAAGAGCAATTAATAATTAATATTTATGAAAATCGTATCGTTTTTTCATCTCACTCCTGACTGACTAGCTCCTGACATCCACCTCTCTGCTATGGAGAGTAGTATATATTTCGATCGAAACAGTCGTCTTCTTCGAATTCACTTCGCGCTAAAGAAACTGTAGATCTTTCAACTTCGTCGAAGAGTACTCGATCGATTATGGCCATGGGAAATACTCTTCGTGGGGTCTTGCTCGTAATTAAGCTTGGCCACCGCCCTAGCCCTCCTCCTGTTGTACGCAGCACATGACCTTGAATCAAGAGTACTGATCCGAGACCTTTGCCAGAGGGCGCCAAAGACCCCAGATTTCTGTTTCTCCATCTTATCTTCCGATTCAAGGAGCCAAGGTAGGAATTTCGGTGAACTCATCTCCCTATCAATCATTTTGAGCAACGAGAAAGGAAAGAAAGACATGGGTTTCATCTCGGAGTTGCAGAAGAAGACGACGTTGAATCACTGTAGCGATCGGTACGAGCTCGGACCTGTGATCGCCACCAATACAGTACTGGTGAGGTTCAATGACGACGTCGATTACCTAGGTCTAATTGTGTGAGCATTGCTATTATTAGAAGACTGATCACTGAAGACCACATGCAATAGCACAAAATAATTAAAGACACATGAGAAAGAGAAATGTTTGAGGATAAATACTTAAGATATAAGAAAGGAATAATATTTCTTGAAACATATTACGTGAGTGTTCATAATACTTAAAATGTTTGTTTAAAACAAATATTTAATTTCAGTTACGTTAATATTTATATTCTAAAACAAAAAAAATAAAAACAATTAACATAAAATAGAAAGAGAAATGTTAGTTTATCACAGATATAATATTTTTAATTTCAATAATGTTAGTATTTATAGAGAAAAATAAAATCAATATCAGAAAAAAATCCTTCTAGTTGCAATCAAATGTCATTAATAAAATGTTATAAAAGTATTGTGTAAAATAAAAATTTTATTAATAGATTCTAAATCCTTTAATTGATTATCTCGATAAATTAAAGGATAATCTAGTATCATGGCCGGGTAACAAATTTAAAAACAGAAAAGAAGTTTCATCAAATATAGGAGATAGTAGGATAAAAATAATTTAAGATACATAATCGAGAGAGAGAGATCTAGAGAGAGAGAGAGAGAGAGAGACATAAAAGAAATGGAAAAACGAAACATATCAACACTTCAAGCAGCTTTTGTGAGAAAATAAAGAAGTATTAGCGTTGCCTATTGACATCCTGAACTTCCATTGTTCTTTGTCCTGAGCGGGAAACCTTTTAAAATTCTCAAAATCCACCTCTTCGAACCCATTATGGAACTCGATCATGCAGGCATAGAATAAAGAAGTTCCTAAGAATTCAACAGGAACTGTCTTTTCTGTAGTATTTTTTGTAACAGACAAGGAGCTTCTATAGTTATTTGTGTACCATTTCTTGTATCTAATTACTCTCTTAAATAGTATATATTGATATTTTTGTATCTAATTACTATTTCAAATCTTGACCTTTTATTCCTTCTTGTTTATTAAAATCCAATAATTTAGTACTTGTGTGAAACTGAATTGGGGATAATTTTGGAGATTCTTCTTAAGATGGATGTAGGGTGTGATCTCTCATATCCCCATGCTCTTATGCTTTCTAATTTGAATTCTATTGTGTGGACCCAAGAGGCTTATCATATGTATGATCATCACCCTCAAATTCCCCATCTAGATGCCTAGATGGGATTGATCGCATGTTGTTTAAAGCAAGTGTACCCAACCATCTCTCTTAGGATCAAATCGGGTTCTAAATATCAATTAACCATTATCTACACGATTAATCAAACACTCCGTATGCATTTGATACTCTGCAAATCCTCCTTTGATGCTCGGCTACAAGCCTTAAACTCTTGGGCAAATCCCTAAATCTCCTTTTTTTAGCATAGGAAAATAAGCCAAAACTTAGAAGGAAAAATTAAGAAGAGGGAAGAAGATCATGAGGGACCTAATCCAGTCTCTCCACCGGAAACTTTGAGCTGTCTTGTTCTCTAAATTTCTGTTTTCTTTGTCTTATAAATGAATAGGAGGACCTAATCCAGTCTCTCCACCGGAAAATTCCTCCAGTTCCATAGCTAGAGTGGGTCGTGCTCAGCAAGAACTGTTTTTAAAGGTTTCATCCCGTTGTAGAGACAAAAGAACTGGTTTGATAATGAATATTCCCTATATTATCAATTCTGTAATTGGTGAAAATACTAGCAACTTATTTATATTTTCAAAATTGAAGCATGATTATGATGGAGCTCTGATATTTGGCTCAACTAATTAAATTGATAGCACAATAGGATATATACCAGTGTCTGAGTCATACAACCATTGACAGATATTGGACAAGTGGCCATCTTTTATGGATGACGTGGTTAACAAACCACGATTACTGTGGTTCCCCCACGACCGTATCATGGTAGTAACTTTAGCCATCTCTCACCTGGAATTATGGATCACGATCTGGAATTATGGATCACCATCTCTGGCATCTATATAAGGCAAGGACACCATTCGATCAGATGAACAAGCAGAAACAACAAAAGAGAAGTAGAGTGAAGTTGTCACGGTAGAAGTACTAGTCAAACTCTCGGGAGGAGAGTAATTGCCAAGGGGAGCCTTGGACTATTTCTTAGAGAGTCTCAGTGAGTCGTATCTCCCTCACTTCTGCATGTGCGAGAGGGGTCATCTTTGGTTGTAAGTCCGTAGACTTGTTTACATTTTCTCTTGTAATTTCTGTTCTTGCAAAGATTGTATGAGATTCCCTAAGAGGGTTGTTTTGCCCCGTAATACATTTGCGTAGAAAGTGTATTTCGTTAATGTTTATGAAGTACTTTTCACTTCTGGAATATCTGTTGCTTGCTGTTCCTTTTACTTAGGGTGTTGAGAACACCCGAGCGTTATAACACCACATTGTTGTATCAAAATCCAGAAACAGGGACCAACAACCATCATTAAATTAAGAGGGAACAACAATCCATTCATAAATGTCTGTGTTAAATCCTAATTAATCGGGTGGTTTTACAATGGAGCTCCGATTGATAAAATGATATATATCCAATGCAAGAAGTACTAACATATATAATTATATTAATCAATAGTAACAACCCCATAAGAATTAGAAATAACACACAATTAAAGTTATATAATATATAAAGTATATTAGTGTGATGGCTGAAGGCCATCGTTATTAGACAATAAAAGTGAAAAGAGAAGCCAGCTAAAAAATGGATGTACTGAATTAAATCTTCAAGTTTTGAATTAGAGGCGTATCTTTTAATATTAGTGATCGTAATTCCTATATATATAGCTATGTAATTAAAACGCTATTTTACTGCGTAATTACCTCCGCGTATCTCTGTCTAATAACTTTTGAAAATTTTAATGAAAGGCAACCTTCAATCATATTACTATACAGCTAAGCTTACCAAAAGAAATAAAGTAGAAAGATTGAAAAGAACAACTATATATTACCTTTGAATCAGCCTTTTCTCTTCATTGAAGAAATTGTAGACGATCGTTCAAAGTCGGAAGTATCGATTGACGATGGCGAAATTGTTACGAATGCTGGGGATATACTTAGCCGCCTTAGCACTTGTACTGATGATCATCTCTGAGAATGTTGCCGCAGAAGATCCAGACCTACTAGTGATCCGGGATCTATGCCAGAGGGCCGAGTCCCCGGATTTCTGTTTCTCCATCTTATCCTCCGATTCAAGGAGCCGAGGTAGGAATCTCGATCAACTCATCTACCTCTCGATTGTTTTGAGCAATGAGAAAGGAAAAGAAGACGTGGGTTTCATCTCGGAGTTACAGAAAAAGACGAAGGACCCTTTGGTAAAGAAGATCTTGAATTTTTGTAGCGATCGGTACGAACTCGGACCTGTGACTGCTACCAAAACAGCACTTGTGAGGTTCAACGACGTCGACTACCAAGGAGCGTCGATTTCTCTTGCTTCGTGCATTACGTCGGTAGAAGAGTGCGAGGGGGCTTTCAAGTCTCCGCCTTATCCCAAGTATGTAACGGGGGAGACCGACGCACTCATGAAGAAGTATTGCTTCCTTGCCCTCGATTTGGTTAACTCACTAGGAAATTGAGGATTAATCTGTAATAAGTAGCGGTGGAGGTTTACTTTTTTCCATGCCTAACAAATTAATTAAATAAATTCTGTTAGGTATATAATATTTCTTTGTGTCTTGCATTGAAGTTCAATTTGATTATGACTTGAGAATATTACCACGGAAGAAAAAAAAAATATATATTTTGGTTTAAACCAATGTTTTAAAAACCGAACCGGCCATCAAAAGATAATTAATGCTGGTTATAGTGAAATGGGCCGCGTCAATAAGAACCGGATTGGCCTCTGGTTCTGGTTCAACAGGGTAGGACTGGCCGATCCGGTTCAATTTTTAAAACGTTAGTTTAAACATGATTATTTTTATTAGTATGATTATTAATATGCTTATTAAAAAATAAGCAATGTACATTTCATAAGTAAAAAAATTTATTTTCTAAAACATAATAATATTTACCATTGAAATTTTAACTAAAATATATCAAGTAAATTTTCTAATCTTAAATAATCAAATAAACATAATTAAATGTAAAATACAGTATAATTATTAACATGATTATCTACTATTATTTAATATAAATTAATAAATATCCACGACAATATTATTCTAATAAAATATTATTAATCTATATATATATTGAATAATTTTGAACTGTCTACATATGAGGAAAAATGTAGTATTAAATAACTATATAACCTTTTGTACCCTGAAAAGGAAAAAATAAAAAATAAAGAAATTTCAATATCTTAAATAACTAAATATAATTCTCAACCCATGTCCCTTTTTTTTTCTTTTCCTCTTTTGTGTGTTGTGTATGTGTAATTGTGTATGTATAATTGTGTATGTGTTGTGTATGTGTAACTGTGTATGTATAATTGTGTATGTGTAATTGTACATGTATGTATAATTATGTATGTGTTGTGTATGTCTGTGTATGTATAATTATGTATGTGTAATTGTGTATGTGTAATTGTGTATGTATAATTGTGTATGTGTACAGTCCATCGCATCATGTGACGCATGGCCCACATCCACATGAGGATTGTTTGAAAAAAACATGATAAACAAAAAATAAATAATGTTTCAATCATTCAATGTCTTAAATAATTAAATAACCTTGGAAAAATAAATAAATAAAAACTAAAGAATTTAAATAGAATAATTATTGACATGGTTATCTATTATTACTAAACATAAATAAATAAATATCAATGACAATTCAGAATCTTAAATAAAGAAATAAATAAATTTAAATGTAAAATATAGTATAATTATTAG
Organism: Aristolochia fimbriata; assembly: GCA_019845555.1. Classification (NCBI taxonomy): domain Eukaryota; kingdom Viridiplantae; phylum Streptophyta; class Magnoliopsida; order Piperales; family Aristolochiaceae; genus Aristolochia; species Aristolochia fimbriata. The sequence goes on from CM034083.1 coordinate 25,205,148, forward strand.
CAATATAATTTAAAAATAACTTACACAATAATTATTTACATGCTCTGTATGACATATCAAATAAGCGAATGTATCTATCAAATAAAAATATAAAAAATTAACATGGTTATGTTATTTTATGGGATAAACATAGTAAAAATAAGGAATGTTAAGTATCAAATAAAAAGGAAATTAATTAATTAATTATAAAAAAATTAACTACAAAATATATATAAGATATAATTTATTAAATAAATAAATAACACGTATCCAATAAAAATAAAAAACAATTTATATCAAACATATAATTCTTAAATAAATAAATAACACGTATCTAATAAAAAGTAAAACAATTGAGATCAGAGCAATGTTTTAAAAACCAAACCGGCCATCAAACCGGTAGTATGTCTGGTTTTGGTTGAACCTGGTTGGACCGGGTTGGACCAATGGTTCAACCATTAAATATTATACTCTATACTATATACTTTCTTAATAATGCTATAGAAAAAATAACAAAAATAATCCTAATTTTAGTGAACCGTGCCAAGTCAATAAGAACTAGATTGGCCTACGATTATGGTTCAACTGGGTTGGACCAGCCAGTTCAGTTTGGTTTTTAAAACACTGGTTCAGACAGATAATTTCATTAAAAAAAAAATTATAATTTCTTTAAAAAAAGGAATGTACATCAAATAACGAAATATGTATCAAATAAAAATATAAATAAATAATTAATATAAATAATTAAATATAATTACAAAATAAATTACACAATAATCGTTAACGTGGTTATCTATCTATTATTATTAGTATTAGGACAAACATAGTGTTTCACCGAAAATCCGCTGGTCCGCGAAGAGGCGCGACCGAGAGAATATTTCAATTACTTTAGAATAAATTTGTTACAGGGTGTGGTTGAATGTCAAAAAATTGCGAGTACAATCTCCTAGTAACCCTCTGATTCGATCTCCGTGTGGTTTTGGTGAAGTTTTGGCTCCTGCGAGGTCGTCGTCGAGACTTCAAGTTACAGAAATGAACATACACGATCTGGTGTGGCTTTTGTCGGTCGGACGGAGGTATTTGTGCTCCGCGTGTGTAGACTTGTGACGATGCCGGCGACGGTGTAGAATTGCTTCTGGTCGAGCTGTAGAGCGACGAACTGCGAGTGCTGAACTTCTCTGGTTTTAGAGCTTCTGCGAGTGTATTTTCTTCTTGGCAAGAAGGCTGTTGATCTTCAAAATTTCCAACCCCTGGGACAGGGAACTTATGGCTATTTGTAGGCTGTCTGTATGGTTGTTGAGGAGTTTTGCCTGGGCAAGGGGATCACGATCCCCTTTCTGCTGCTGTAGTTGAGATGGGAGGAGGACCAGGAGCTCCTCTGTTGAGATCGTTTGAATGAGGATCGTGGCCCTTTTTCTAGGTTTTTATCTTCACGTTTGAGGTAGGTGACTGTATGCTGACTCATGCTGACGTGGTGATGACTCACTGAGTCATTGCTGACTAGATGATGACTCACTGAGTCGGCGAGATGGAATACGACGATGGGCTGTGTCGGATGACCTTGTGAATTGTCGAGGCCTGTCCACGAACCCTATTTGGTGGATCGTTGGACTCCTGAACCTGTTGAATTTGGGACATGCACATTTTGGTGCATACAGATTGCCCCCTTCGAGACTTGTTCGTTCGGGAGGAACGAACAAGTTTTAAACATGAAGATGAACGAACACAACGCACACACCCCCCCTTTTTTTTTTTTTTTTTTGTTGAGCCTCTTACTCTTTTAGGATCGTTTATCTTTTGTGTACGTATGATTTTCTGTCCTCTTGCTTTTTTAGGACAGTGTATATTTTCTGTACACTTTGTAAAATTTTTTTTTTCTTTCTTTTCTTTTCTTCTTTTTTTGGCTCTCTTGCTGTTTTAGAGCTGTTTGTTTCTTTTTTTTTTTTTGTATACTGGCGTTACATGTGGAGTATGTACAAAGATAGAGATGATGAATACCTGAGCAGAGATATTGCAGCAACAACGGCGAATTGGGGTTGAGCTGCTGGCTACGGTCTGCTTTGAGTGTTGTCGAAAGTTGTTTCGAAGCCTTAGAGAAGGCCGACACGATAGATTTTGCGAACTTCTGCTAACCTCGGCGACTTTGGATATCGCGCCGGGGAAGAGGTGTCACTCGGCGACTCTGTGTGCGTCGCACTGGTGAGAGGTGTGGTTTCAGTAGCTTTGCTTTAACGCCGGAGAAGAGAGAGACTGCACAGTGGACTCCACATTGCATGGCGCTGACTCATCTGGTGAAATTCTGCTTCGGCAGAATTGGTTCTACACTGGAGGAGGGAGATCGCGGACGACTCTCATCTTGGGCTTACTTGCTTTGTGAAATTAATTATGCACAGGAGGAAAGGAGGCAACACAGGGGAGAAGGGGAAGCAGCGTCGTGGGCCTTGCCCTGTGTGGCGCTGACTCAGCAGCGAGCTCCGCCTTCGGCAGAGTTGCTTCTGGCCGCTAGGAAGAAGGGAGGCAGCCGCCGGCCCCGCCTCGTGGTGGTGCCGACTCAACAAATGAGTCCTTGGCCAAGCAGAGTTGCTCCAGCCAGGGGAAGAAGGGAGGCAGCAGCCGCCCCCCCCGCCCAAGGTGGCGCCCGACTCATCAGTGAGTCCGACTTCGCAGAGTTGTTTCTTCAGGGGAGGAAAGGAGGCGCCGGGGGGCCCGCCTGCGGTGGCACCTGACTCAACAACAGTTTCAAGCCGGCAGAGTTGCTCCAAATAAAAGGGAAGAAGGGAGGCAGCGCCGTACGCCCCGCCTTGTGTGGCGTTGACTCAACAGCGAGCTCCTGCTTTGCAGAATTGCTTCGGCGCAGGGGAGGAAAGGAGGCAGCGCCGTGGGCCCCGCCCAACATGGCGCTGACTCATCAACGAGCTTCGGCTTCCGCGTAGGGGAGGAAAGGAGGCAGCGTCGTGGGCCCCACCCAGTGTGGCGCTAACTCAGCAGTGAGCTCCGGCTTCGGCAGAGTTGCTCCAGCGCAGGGGAAGAAGGAGACATTGCGGGCCCCGCCCTAATTGATCTGGCGCCAACCTAGGGTTTTTTCCTAGGTCGTGCCTTCTCAATTAAGGTGTGTGGGTCCTGCCCTGATTGGATTGGCGCTGACCTAGGGCTTTCCCCAGGTCGTGCCTCCTCAATTAAGGGGTGTGGGCCCCGCCCTAATTCTCCTCCTTGTTAACTTTTGTCAATTAATTCCCATAACAGAGGAACTCATTGACTTCCCTTAATTTCTCCTGTGAACCTGCTCTAAAAAATCATCTTTTTCTTCTTGACTGTCTGCGACCTACCCCCTTTTTTTTTTGTCCGTCCACGGTTTGACACTGTCTGTGGTTTGACGTTTTCTGTCAGTCTGCACTTTGTCTGTGACTTTGCTCTAGGAGACAGTCTTCAAACTGACTGTTCTTGTCTGCGACTTTGGGAGGCTGCACATTGGTCGTCTGCTATCTTTTCTGAGCCCCCGGCTTGTGTCAAAGTTCTCTGCGAATCCAATTCAAAGGTACTGTGAAGAAAAATTTCTCTTTTTTTTCTATCCTGGCAGCCTCAGATTGAGTTCGAGTCAGCCTGAATTCCCACTTTCTTTTTTTCTTCTCTCTTCCTTTTCCTTCCTCTTTTTCTCTCCTCTCATTTTCGACTCCTCCCTCGGTTTCTCATTCTCTCTCTCTCTTTTTTTTTTTTTTTTTTTTTTTTTCACTAGTTGTTCTCTCTCTTTCTTTTTTTTGAAATCTCTTTTCTCTTTTTTCGCTCTAAGTGTTTGTCAATTTGTGCATTTTGTGACAAGCCCGACAGCTTTTATTATAAAGCGTTGTGAGTTTATGTGGCGCTGGCTCGCCGCCAGTGCTGCAATTCATTCCAGTCCTGGCTGGGCTCTGTCGCCCCAGTCTGCTGCAGTTCATTCGGGTCGCGCCGGGCTCTGTCGCCAAGTGCTGAAATTTTTATGGGCTGATCCGGATTGGTCGCCAGGGGACAGTCTGTCTGCACTAGCACACCTGTTTTGGACGCCGGGTGCAATTAGCAGTCTCGTCCCAGTCGACCAGAGCTGGTTGCTAATGCGAGTTGTTCTGAGGTAGTAGCCGGCAAGTGTCGCCGGGTGTGAGTTGTGTTGAGGTCGCAGCCGGCAAGGGTCGCCGGGTGCGAGTTGTGTTCAGGTCGCAGCCGGCAAGGGTCGCCGGGTGCGAGTTGTGTTGAGGTCGCCGGGTGCGAGTTTTTAGTTCAATTTTCGGAAGTTAAAATAACGAAACAGTGATTTCTGTTGATAAAACTTTCGAAACCAATATTCTCGTTAATAAAATTATCGAAACCATGAATTCTGTTGATAAATTTTCGAAAGAGTGATTACTTTTGATAAAACGACGAAAGTTGAATCCTAGTTAATAAAGTATCGAACCATGGATTTCAATTGATAAAATATTGAAAAGTTGATTCCTGATGTGAACATATTGAAACTAAAATCCTGTTGGCAAAATATCGAAATAAATATTACTGTTGATAAAATATTGAATCTTCTATTCCTGTTGATAAAATATTGAATTAAATATTTATGTCGATAAAATATCGAAACAAATATATCTGAAAAAAAATAATGAAACATAAATTACTGTTGATAAAATATCGAACCTTATTTTCGGGTTGATAAAATATTGAAACAAATATATCTGTTGACAAAATATCGAAACGAAAATATCTGTTGATAAAATATCGAAACAAAGAATCCAATTGATAAAATATCGAAACAAAGAAACCGATTGATAAAATATTGAAACAAAGAATCCGATTGATAAAATATTGAAACAAATATAGCTGTAGATGAAGTATTGAAACTTAAATTCCGGTTGATAAATATCGAAACAATGATTTCTGTTGATAAAAATATCGAAACAAGAATTATTGTTGATAAAAATATCAAAACATTAATTCGTGTTAATAAAATATAGAAAAATGATTCCTGTTGATAAAATATTGAAACAAAGATTCCTGTTGATAAAATATTGAAATAAAGACTCCTGTTGATAAAATATCGAACGAAAGATTACAGTTGATAAAATATCAAAACTAGAATTTCTGTTGATAAAAATATCGAAACAGGATTTTTGTTGATAAAAATAAACAAGGATGCCTTTTGATAAAATATTGAACAAAAGATTCCGGTTGATAAAATATCAAAATAATAATTTCTTTAGTGCAAAAAGGGACAAGGTTGCAGGGACCGGTGCGACCGCACCAGTAGGAGGACAAAATCTGGCGCTACCGCGCCACCAGAATGGCGCGACCGCACCAAGATGGTGCCACAAGGCCTACGGAGTTTCCAAACATGACCAAGACTCTTTCCATTCGAGTACTTAGAAGAAGTTCTGCCCGAGTGGCACGACCGCGCCAAAATAAGACATTTACGGCGCGACTGCGCTAGTAACTCAACAATAAAAAATCGCAAAAATCTCGGGATTCTGACAAGTAATTAAGATCAAACATGGAAGGTAGAGTCCTAAGTTTATAAGGAAGGTGTCCACGAAGTCTCTATAGGAAATTCATAGAAATCCTAAGAGGTTTGAATTCTCAAATAGGTGACGTTTTATTCCTGATTAGGAGACTGCTATAAAAGGAAATTACAGTCCGAGATTGAAGATGCCATATCTGGAGATTCCGACTTAAAATTGAATCCTAATTTGGACCACAGACTCCTGAGAGTATTGAGAATCATGTCACGAAAAATCTAGTCAATTCAAGTCGTCCTTTTGGAGGTTTATATTTTCAAAGTAGTGGACCTAGTACAGAAATTGGCAGCAGAATCAACCCAACTTCTGAGCATCATATCTCAAGTTTTTTAACTCATATTGAACTAAAGTTTCGTACACAAGGTAAGGACCATGGAAGGAAGGTTTGTGTGTAAGTTTATCCAATTCTGAGGTCGGTAAGTCATACTTTATACCCCTGGACAGAAACCAAATTATAAGGCCTGGGCAGCAGAACAACTATAAATAGGGGTCGGAGGAAGAGTGTAAGGCATCGAGTTTTTAGTTCAATTTCCAGCTTTGTTCTTTAGTTTAGAGAGAGTAGAAGGTCCAGAGGAAGTCTTACATGACCTCTGGGCGCTTTGAGGAAGAAAGGTGGAGATTTTAGCCAAGGAGCAAGGGTGACCAGGAGCAGTCCTCTTTAGGGAGTTTTTGTGCTTAGTTATTTTTATTCGTTTATGGCTGTTATTAAAACCTTGATTTGTGTTTATCTTTCCAGTATGGAATAGTCATCTGTAGTTGGGAGTCCAGGACTCCCTAGGCATGTAATGAGATTGATACATTATGTTTTAATTGGTTTTCAATTTGGTGTATGAATGAGCATTCTTAAGCTGTTAATTTCTTGATTCATACTTGCTGTCTTGTGATGTACTTGTTATAAGGTGAAGCTAGACTTAAGGTAAGATATGTTGATAGGATGTACATGATCTTTTTTAGTTCATACACAAGGCAGATCAACTAATCTTAGGGTTAATCCTCGACCTTAAAGTAATACCCTGTTGGATTGGATTGATTTGCCTATGACACAAGACCTTATTCTCGACCATAGGTAGGGTCAATGAGCTTCATGTTTATGCTATCAAGTAGAGTCGATTATGCCAGCTAGTTTACTCTAGGAGATAGAAGGTGATGCCGATGCGGAATGTAACCATGGTTTTAGAAGCTCGTCAAAAATTGATTTCTGAAACTGAATTTCTATTCAATCTCAGAATTGCCTAGGGAGGGAATTGGATTCCCAATGTCTTTTTCCATATTGATTTTATCGAAAGCCCTCTCTTCATCTCTGTAGGATTAGGTAGATTAGTTTAATTTCTATTTTTGTGACTCATTTCCAATTGATTTCTCAAACTTTGGTTTTTAAACTAGAAAAATAATTATCTATTAGCTTGGTCCTTGTGGGATCATATTCGGACTTAACCTAAGTCTATATTACATTGATTAGTCCTCTTGCTAGTGATTAGCTGGGATCGCATAAAATATTATGGCTGGAAGCAATAGTAATAGAATTTTAAGAAAATGGTGGTTCAAGGCTATAGTAAAGCAATTGAAACAAAAATTATGGTAAAAGGTTGTCCTCAGGAATTTGAAGAGAAATCATGGTTGAAGGCTATAGTAAGGGAAGTTTGACAAAAAAATGACATTAGGCTATAGTAAGAGAATTTGAAGAAATTCATGGTAGGCTATAATTAGGGTATTTGACAAAAAAATATTGATTGAAGCCTATTGGTAGGGAATTTTAAGAAAATTCATGGTTTACGGCATAGTAAAGTATTTTAAATAAGAAAACTTGGGTGATGCATGTAGTAAAGGCTATTGTAATGGAATTTAAAGAAAATAATGGTTGCATGTTGTAGTGAGAAAATTTTTAAAAAATCAGAGTTGATGACTATAGTTAGGAAATTATATAAAAAATCTTAATTGAAGACTATAGTAAGGGAATTTGAAATAAAATCATGCCTGAAAGCCATAGTAATAGAATTTGAAGAAAATGGTGGTTCAAGGCTATAGTAAAGCAATTAAAACAAAAATCTTGGCAAAATGCTATCGTAAGGAATTTGAAGAGAAATCATGGTTGAAGGCTATAGTAAAGAAATTTTGTCAAGAAAATGAGTTATGGCTATAGTAGGAGAATTTGATGAAGTTCATCGTGCAAGGCTATAGTAAGGGTATTGGTAGGGAATTTTAGCCAAATTCTTGGTTTAAGGCTATAGTAAAACATTTTAAATAAGAAAACTTTGTTGATGCTTGAGTGAGAGAATTTTAAGAAAAATTACAGCCGAAGGCTAAACGGAATTTTAAGAAAAAAGCCTAAACTCTAGGCTATAGTAAGGGAATTTTAGCAAAACTCATGGCTGCAAGCTACGGTAAAGGTATTTTAAGAAAACTATGGTTGAAGGCTATAGTAAGGGAATTTAAAAAAATTATGGAAAAAGGCTAGAGTAGGAGAATTTGAAGGAATATAATGATTGACGGACATTGTAAGGAACTTTTGATAAAAATTATGACTAAAGGCTATAGTAAGAGAATTTGAAGAAATTCATGGCACAAGCCTAGAGTTAGGGAATTTGAAGAAAAACCAAGGCTGAATGCTAAAGTAAGGGAATTTTAGGAAAAATCATGGTTTAAGGCTATTGTTAATGAATTAAAAGAAAATAATTCCAAGAGAATTTTCAGAAAACTCATGGTTAATGGCTATTGTAATGGAATTTAAAGAAAATCATGGTTGCATGTTGTAGTGAGAGAATTTTAAAAAATCAGAGTCGAAGGCTATAGTTAGGAAATTAATGAAAAAATCTCAATTGAAGGATATAGTAAGGGAATTTGAAGTAAAATCATGGCAGGAAGCAATAGTATTGAAATTAGAAGAAAAAGGTGGTTTAAGACAATAGTAAAGCAATTGAAACAAAAATCATGGTGAAAGGATGTCGTAAAGAATTTGAAGACAAATCAAGGTTGAAGGCTATAGTAAAGGAAGTTTGACAAACAAATGACATAAGGCTATAGTAAGAGAATATGAAGAAATTCGTAGTACGAGGCTATAGTTAGGGTATTTGAAGAAAAATATTGAATGAAGGCTATTGGAAGGGAATTTTAAAAAAATTCATGGTTTAAGGCTATAGTAAAAAATTTTAAATAGCTAAACTTGGGTGATGCTTGTAGCAAGACAACTTCAAGAAAAATCACAGCTGAAGGCCATAGTAAGGGAATTTTAAGGAAAAAATCAAAATTGAAGGCTATAGTGAGGGAGTTTTAGCAGAAGTCAAGGCTGCTGGCCAAGGTAAAGGAATTTTAAGAAAACTATGGTTGAAGGCTATAGTAAGCGAATATTAAAAAAATCATAGAAAAAGGAAAGTGTAAGAGAATTTGAAGGAATATAAATATTGAACGATATAGTAAGGGACTTTTGTCAAAATTTATGACTAAAGGCTATAGTAAGAGAATTTGAAGAAATTCATGGCACAAGGCTATAGTTAGGGAATTTGAAGAAAAATCATGGCTAAAGGCTATAGTAAGGGAATTTTAGGAAAAATCATGGTTTAAGGCTATCGTTAAATAATTTAAAGAAAATACTTCCAAGGAAATTTTTGGAAAAATCATGGTTAAAGGCTATTGTAATGGAATTTAAAGCAAATAATGGCAGCATGTTGTAGTGAAGGAACTTTAAAAAAATTAGAGTAGAGGATATAGTTAGGAAATTATTTAAAAATCATAATAGAAGACAATAGTAAGGGAATTTGAAGAAAAAGCTGGAAGGTAAAAAGTGGTTCAAGGGTATCGTAAAGCAGTTGAAACGAAAATCAAGGCAAGAGGTTGTCGTAACGAATTTGAAGAGAAATGATGGTTGAAGGCTATAGTAAAGGAATTTTGACAAGAAAGTGACTTAAGGATAAAGTAAGAGAATAGTTAGGATATTTGAAGAAAAATAAAGACTAAATGGTATTGGCAGGGAATTTAACCAAATGCTTGGTTTAAGGTAAAACATTTTAAATGAGAAAACTTTGCTGATGCTTGCGTAAGAGAATTTTAAGAAAAATCACAGCCGAAGGCTTTAGTTAGGGAATTTTAAGATAAAAATCTAAACTAAAGGCTATAGTAAGGGAATTTTAGCAAAACTCATGGCCGCTGGCTACCGTAAAGGAATCATAAGAAAACAATGGTTGAAGGCTATAGTAAGGGAATTTCAAAAAAAATCATGGAAAAAGGCTTGAGTAGGAGAATTTGAAGGAATATAAAGATTGAAGGCCATAGTAAGGAATTTTTGACAAAAATTATGATTAAAGGCTATAGTAAGAGAATTTGAAGAAATTCGTGGTACAAGGCAAGAGTTAGGGAATTTAGAAAAATCATGGTTTAAGGCTATAGTTAAAGAATTTAAGGAAAATAATTACAAGGGCAATTTTGGAAAACTCATGGTTAAAGGCTTTTGTAATGGAATTTAAAGAAAATAATGGCATCATGTTGTAGTGAGTGAATTTTTAAAAAATCAGAGTTGAAGGTTATTGTTAGGAAATTATATAAAAAATCTTAATTGAAGACTATAATAAGGAAATTAAAAGTAAAATCATGGCTGGAAGCCACAGTAATAGAATTAGTAGAAAATTGTGGTTCAAGGCTATTGTAAAGCAATTGAAACAAAAATAAAGGCAAGAGGTTGTCGTAAGGATTTTGAAGGGAAATCATGGTTGAAGGCTATAGTAAAGGAATTTTGAGAAGAAAATGACTTATGGATAAAGTAAGAGAATTTTAGGAAATTCGTGCTGCGAGGCTATAGTAAGGGTACTTGAGGAAAAATATTGACTGCAGGCTATCGGAAGGGAATTTTGAGAAAATTCATGGTTTAAGGCTATAGTAAAGCATTTAAAATAATAAAACTTGGGTGATGCTTGTAGTAAGAGAATTTAAGAAAAATCAAGTCTCAAGGCTGTAGTAAGGGAATTTTAAGAAAAAATCAAAATTGAAGGCTAGAGTGAGGGAATTTTAGCAAAACTCATGGCTGCAGGCCATGGTAAAGGAATTTTAAGAAAACTTAGCCATATGTCATTTTTTTGTCAAACTTCCTTTACTATTGTTAGGGTATTTGAAGAAAAATATTGACTGAAGGTTATTAGAAGGGAATTTTAAGAAAATTCATGGTTTAAGGCTATAGTAAAGAACTTTAAATAGCAAAACTTGGGTGATCCTTGTTGTAAGACAACTTTAAGAAAAATCACAGCTGAAGGCTTTAGTAAAGGAATTTTATGAGAAAAAATCAAAATTGAAGGCTATAGTGAGGGAATTTTAGCAGAAGTCAAGGCTGCTGACCAAGGTAAAGGAATTTTAAGAAAACTATGGTTGAAGGCAATAGTAAGGCAATTTTAAAAAAATCATGGAAAAAGGAAAGAGTAAGAGAATTTGAAGGAATATATATATTGAACGATATAGTAAGGGACTTTTGTCAAAATTTATGACTAAAGGCTATAGTAAGAGAATTTGAAGAAATTCGTGGCACAAGGCTATAGTTAGGGAATTTGAAGAAAAATAATGGCTAAAGGCTATAGTAAGGGAATTTTAGGAAAAATCATGGTTTAAGGCTATCGTTAAATAATTTAAAGAAAATACTTCCAAGGAAATTTTTGGAAAAATCATGGTTAAAGGCTATTGTAATGGAATTTATAGCAAATAATGGCAGCATGTTGTAGTGTAGGAATTTTAAAAATATTAGAGTTGAAGTATATAGTTTGGAAATTATATAAAAAAACATAATAGAAGACTATAGTAAGGGAATTTAAAGAAAATTTATGGTAGGAAGCCATAGAAATAGAATTTGAAGAAAATGGTGGTTCATGGGTATCGTAAAGCAGTTGAAACAAAAATCAAGGCAAGAGGCCTTAACGAAATTGAAGAGAAATCATGGTTGAAGGCTATAGTGAAGGAATTTTGACAAGAAATTAACTTAAGGATAAAGTAAGAGAATTTGATGAAATTCATCGTGCAAGGCTTTAGTTATGATATTTGAAGAAAAATAATGACTAAAGGGTATTGGCAGGGAATTTAACCAAATTCTTGGTTTAAGGTAAAAAAATTTAAATGAGAAGACTTTGCTGATGCTTGCGTAAGAGAATTTTTTTAGAAAAATCACAGCCGAAGGCTTTAGTAAGGAAATTTTAAGATAAAAATCTAAACTAAAGGCTATAGTAAGGGAATTTTAGCAAAACTCATGGCCGCTGGCTACCGTAAAGGAATCATAAGAAAACAATGGTTGAAGGCTATAGTAAGGGAATTTTAAAAAAATCATGGAAAAAGGCTTGAGTAGAAATATTTGAAGGAATATAATGATTGAAGGCCATAGTAAGGAACATTTGACAAAAATTATGATTAAAGGCTATAGTAAGAGAATTTGAAGAAATTCGTGGTACAATGCTAGAGCTAGGGAATTTAGAAAATGATGGTTTAAGGCTATAGTTAAAGAATTTAAGGAAAATAATTCCATGGGCAATTTTGGAAAACTCATGGTTAAAGGCTTTTGTAATGGAATTTAAAGAAAATAATGGCATCATGTTGTAGTGAGTGAATTTTAAAAAAATCAGAGTTGAAGGTTATTGTTAGGAAATTATATAAAAAATATTAATTGAAGACTATAATAAGGGAATAAGAAGTAAAATCATGGCTGGAAGCCACAGTAATAGAATTTGTAGAAAATGGTGGTTCAAGGCTATTATAAAACAATTGAAACAAAAAATAAAGGCAAGAGGTTGTCGTAAGGATTTTGAAGGGAAATCATGGTTGAAGACTATATTAATGGAATTTTGAGAAGAAAATGACTTAAGGATATATTAAGAGAATTTTAGGAAATTAGTGCTGCAAGGCTATAGTAAGGGTACTTGAGGAAAAATATTGACTGCAGGCTATCGGAAGGGAATTTTGAGAAAATTCAAGGTATAAGGCTATAGTAAAGCATTTAAAATAAGAAAACTTGGGTGATGCTTGTAGTAAGAGAATTTAAGAAAAATCAAAGCTCAAGGTTGTAGTAAGGGAATTTTAAGAAAAAAATCAAAATTGATGGCTATAGTAAGGGAATTTTAGCAAAACTCATGGCTGCAGGCCATGGTAAAGGAATTTTAAGAAAACATTACCTTATGTCATTTTTTTGTCAAACTTCCTTTACTATTGTTAGGGTATTTGAAGAAAAATATTGACTAAAGGCTATTGGAAAGGAATTTTAAGAAAATTCATGGTTTAAGGCTATAGTAAAGCATTTTAAATAGCAAAACTTGGGTGATCCTTGTAGTAAGACAACTTTAAGAAAAATCACTACTGAAGGCTATAGAAGGGAATTTTTTGAAAAATAATCAAAATTGAAGGCTATAGTGAGGGAATTTTAGCAGAGTCATGCTGCTGGCCAAGGTAAAGGAATTTTAAGAAAACTATGGTTGAAGGCTATAGTAAGGGAATTTTAAAAAAATCATGGAAAAAGGAAAGAGTAAGAGAATTTGAAGGAATATAAATATTGAACGATATAGTAAGGGACTTTTGTCAAAATTTATGACTATAGGTTGTAGTAAGAGAATTTGAAGAAATTCGTGGCACAAGGCTATAGTTAGGGAATTTGAAGAAAAATCATGGGTGAAGGCTATAGTAAGGGAATTTTTGGAAAAATCATGGTTTAAGGCTATCGTTAAATAATTTCAAGAAAATACTTCCAAGGAAATTTTTGGAAAAATCATGGTTAAAGGCTATTGTAATGGAATTTATAGCAAATAATGGCAGCATGTTGTAGTGTAGGAATTTTAAAAATATTAGAGTTGAAGTATATAGTTAGGAAATTATATAAAAAATCATAATAGAGGACTATAGTAAGGGAATTTGATGAAAAATTATAGCAGGAAGCCATAGAAATAGAATTTGAAGAAAATGGTGGTTCAAGGGTATCGTAAAGCAGTTGAAACAAAAATCAAGGCAAGAGGCTGTCATAACGTATTTGAAGAGAAATCATGGTGAAAGGCTATAGTGAAGGAATTTTGACAAGAAATTGACTTAAGGATAAAGTAAGAGAATTTGATGAAATTCATCGTGCATGGCTTTAGTCAGGATATTTGAAGAAAAATTATGACTAAAGGGTATTTGCAGGGAATTTAACCAAATTCTTGGTTTAAGGTAAAACATTTTAAATGAGAAAACATTGCTGATGCTTGCGTAAGAGAATTTTAAGAAAAATCACAGCCGAAGGCTTTAGTAAGGGAATTTTAAAATAAAAATCTAAACTAAAGGCTATAGTAAGGGAATTTTAAGATAAAAATATAAACTAAAGGCTATAGTAAGGGAATTTTAGTAAAACTAATGGCCGCTGGCTACGGTAAAGGAATCATAAGAAAACTATAGTTGAAGGCTATAGTAAGGGAATTTTAAAAAAATCATGGAACAAGGCTTGAGTAGGAGAATTTGAAGGAATATAATGATTGATGGCCGTAGTAAGGAACCTTTGACAAAAATTATGATTAAAGGCTATAGTAAGAGAATTTAAAGAAATTCGTGGCACAAGGCTAGAGTTAGGGAATTTAGAAAAATCATCGTTCGAGGCTATAGTTAAGAATTTAAGGAAAATAGTTCCTAGGGCAATTTTGGAAAACTCATGGTTAAAGGCTTTTGTAATGGAATTTAAAGAAAATAATGGCATCATGTTGTCGTGAGTGAATTTTAAAAAAATCAGAGTTAAAGGTTATTGTTTGGAAATTATTTAAAAAATCTTAATTGAAGACTATAATAAGGGAATTAGAAGTAAAATCATGGCTGGAAGCCACAATAATAGAATTTGTAGAAAATGGTGGTTCAAGGCTATTATAAAGCAATTAAAACAAAAATAAAGGCAAGAGGTTGTCGTAAGGATTTTGAAGGGAAATCATGGTTGAAGGCTATAGTAAAGGAATTTTGAGAAGAAAATGACTTATGGATAAAGTAAGAGAATTTTAGGAAATTCGTGGTGCGAGGCTATCGAAAGGGTACTAGAGGAAAAATATTGACTGCAGGCTATCGGAAGGGAATTTCGAGAAAATTCATTGTTTAAGTCTATAGTAAAGCATTTAAAATAATAAAACTTGGGTGATGCTTGAAGTAACAGAATTTAAGAAAAATCAAAGCTCAAGGCTGTAGTAAGGGAATTTAAAGAAAAAAATCAAAATTGAAGGCTATAGTAAAGGAATTTTTGCAAAACTCATGGCTGCAGGCCATGGTAAAGGAATTTTAATAAAACTTAGCCTTATGTCATTTTTTTGTCAAACTTCCTTTACTATTGTTAGGGTATTTAATGAAAAATATTGACTGAAGGATATTGGAAGGGAATTTTAAAAAAATTCATGGTTTAAGGCTATAGTAAAAAATTTTAAATAGCAAAACCATGGTGATGCTTGTAGTAAGACAACTTCAAGAAAAATCACAGCTGAAGGCCATAGTAAGGGAATTTTCAGGAAAAAATCAAAATTGAAGGCTATAGTGAGGGAGTTTTAGCAGAAGTCAAGGCTGCTGGCCAAGGTAAAGGAATTTTTAGAAAACTATGGTTGAAGGCTATAGTAAGGGAATTTTAAAAAAATCATGGAAAAAGGAAAGCAGAAGAGAATTTGAAGGAATATAAATATTGAACGATAAAGTAAGGGTCTTTTGTGAAAATTTATGACAAAAGGCTATAGTAAGAGAATTTGAAGAAATTCGTGGCACAAGGCTATAGTTAGGGAATTTGAAGAAAAATCATGGGTGAAGGTTATAGTAAGGGAATTTTAGGAAAAATCATGGTTTCAGGTTATCGTTAAATAATTGAAAGAAAATACTTCCAAGGAAATTTTCGGAAAAATCATGGTTAAAGGCTATTGTAATGGAATTTATAGCAAATCATGGCAGCATGCTGTAGAGAAGGAATTTTAAAAAAATTACAGTTGAAGAATATAGTTCGGAAATTATATAAAAAATGATAATAGAAGACTATAGTAAGGGAATTTGATGAAAAATTATGGCAGGAAGCCATAGAAATAGAATTTGAAGAAAATGGTGGTTCAAGGGTATCGTAAAGCAGCTGAAACAAAAATCAAGGCAAGAGGCTGTCGTAACGAATTTGAAGAGAAATCATGGTTGAAGGCTATAGTGAAGGAATTTTGACAAGAAATTAACTTAAGGATAAAGTAAGAGAATTTGATGAAATTCATTGTGCAAGGCTTTAGTTAGGATATTTGAAGAAAAATAATGACTAAAGGGTATTGGCAGGGAATTTAACCAAATTCTTGGTTTAAGGTAAAACATTTTAAATGAGAAAACTTTACTGATGCTTGCGTAAGAGAATTTTTTTTAAAAAATCACAGCCGAAGGCTTTAGTAAGGGAATTTTAAGATAAAAATCTAAACAAAAGGCTATAGTAAGGGAATTTTAGCAAAACTCATGGCCGCTGGCTACCGTAAAGGAATCATAAGAAAACTATGGTTGAAGGCTATAGTAAGGGAATTTTAAAAAAATCATGAAACAAGGCTTGAGTAGGAGAATTTGAAGGAATGTAATGATTAATGGCCATAGTAAGGAACCTTTGACTAAAATTATGATTAAAGGCTATAGTAAGAGAATTTGAAGAAATTCGTGGCACAAGGCTAGAGTTAGGGAATTTAGAAAAATCATCATTCAAGGCTATAGTTAAAGAATTTAAGGAAAATAATACTAAGGGCAATTTTGGAAAACACATGGTTAAAGGCTTTTGTAATGGAATTTAAAGAAAATAATGGCATCATGTTTTAGTGAGTGAATTTTTAAAAAATTAGATTTGAAGGTTATTGTTAGGAAATTATATAAAAAATCTTAATTGAAGACTATAATAAGGGAATTAGAAGTAAAATCATGGGAGGAAGCCACAGTAATAGAATTTGTAGAAAATGGTGGTTCAAGGCTATTGTAATGCAATTCAAAACAAAATGATGGCAAGAGGTTGTCGTAAGGATTTTGAAGGGAAATCATGGTTGAAGGCTATAATAAAAGAAATTTTGAGAAGAAAATGACTTATGGATAAAGTAAGAGAATTTTAGGAAATTCGTGCTGCGAGGCTATAGTAAGGGTACTTGAGGAAAAATATTGATTGCAGGCTATCAAAAGGGAATTTGAGAAAATTCATGGTTTAAGGCTATAGTAAAGCATTTAAAATAAGAAAACTTGGGTGACGCATGTAGTAAGAGAATTTAAGAAAAATCAAAGCTCAAGGCAATAGTAAGGGAATTTTAAGAAAAAAATCAAAATTGAAGGCTATAGTAAGGGAATTTTAGCAAAACTCATGGTTGCAGGCCATGGTAATGGAATTTTAAAAAAACTTAGCCTTATGTCATTTTTTTGTCAAACTTCCTTTACTATAGTTAACGTATTTGAAGAAAAATATTGATTGAAGGTTATTGGATGGGAATTTTAAGAAAATTCATGGTTTAAGGCTATAGTAAAAAATTTTAAATAGCAAAACCATGGTGATGCTTGTAGTAAGAGAACTTCAAGAAAAATCACAGCTGAAGGCCATACTAAGGGAAATTTCAGGAAAATATCAAAATTGAAGGCTATAGTGAGGGAGTTTTAGCAGAAGTCAAGGCTACTAGCTAAGGTAAAGGAATTTTAAGAAAACTATGGTTGAAGGCTATTGTAAGTGAATATTAAAAAAATCATGGAAAAAGGAAAGAGTAAGAGAATTTGAAGAAATATAAATATTGAACGATATAGTAAGGGACTTTTGTCAAAATTTATGACTAAAGGCAATAGTAAGAGAATTTGAAGAAATTCATGGCATAAGGCTATAGTTAGGGAATTTGAAGAAAAATCATAGCTAAAGCCTATAGTTAAGGAATTTTAGGAAAAATCATGGTTTAAGGCTATCGTTAAATAATTAAAAGAAAATACTTCCAAGGAAATTTTCTGAAAAATCATGGTTAAAGGCTATTGTAATGGAATTTATACCAAATAATGGCAGCATGTTGTAGTGAAGGAATTTTAGAAAAATTAGATTTAAAGGATATACTGAGGAAATTATATAAAAAATCATAATAGAAGACTATAGTAAGGGAATTTGAAGAAAAATTATGGCAAGAAGCCATAGAAATAGAATTTGAAGAAAATGGTGGTTCAAGGGTATCGTAAAGCAGTTAAAAAAAAAATCAAGGCAAGAGGCTTCGTAACGAATTTGAAGAGAAATCATGGTTGAAGGCTATAGTGAAGGAATTTTGACAAGAAATTGACTTAAGGATAAAGTAAGAGAATTTGATGAAGTTCATCGTGCAAGGCAATTGTTAGGATATTTGAACAAAAATAATGACTAAAGGGTATTGGCAGGGAATTTAACCAAATTCTTGGTTTAAGGTAAAACAATTTAAATGAGAAAAATTTGCTGATACTTGCGTAAGAGAATTTTAAGAAAAATCACAGCCCAAGGCTTTAGTAAGGGAATTTTAAGATAAAAATCTAAACTAAAGGCTATAGTAAGGGAATTTTAGCAAAACTCATAGCCGCTTGCTACGGTAAAGGAATCCTAAGAAAACTAAGGTTGAAGGCTATAGTAAGGGAATTTTAAAAAAATCATGGAAAAAGGCTTGAGTAGGAGAATTTGAAAGAATATAATCATTGATGGTCATAGTAAGGAACTTTGACAAAAATTATGATTAAAGGCTATAGTAAGAGAATTTAAAGAAATTCGTGGCCCAAGGCTAGAGTTAGGGAATTTAGAAAAATCATCGTTCAAGTTCTCGTTAAAGAATTTAAGGAAAATAATTCCAAGGGCAATTTTGGAAAACTCATGGTTAAAGGATTTTCTAATGGAATTTAAAGAAAATAATGGCATCACGTTGTAGTGAGTGAATTTTATGAAAATCAGAGTTGAAGGTTATTGTTAGGAAATTATATAAAAAATCTTAATTGAAGACAATAAGAAGGGAATTAGAAGTAAAATCATGGCTGGAAGCCACAGTAATAGAATTTGTAGAAAATGGTGGTTCAAGGCTATTGTAAAGCAATTGAAACAATAATAAAGGCAAGAGGTTGTCGTAAGGATTTTGAAGGGAAATCATGGTTGAAGGCTATAGTAAAGGAATTTTGAGAAGAAAATGACTTATGGATAAAGTAAGAGAATTTTAGGAAATTCGTGCTGCGAGGCTATAGTAAGGGTACTTGAGGAAAAATATTGACTACAGGCTATCGGAAGGGAATTTTGAGAAAATTCATGGTTTAAGGCTATAGTAAAGCATTTAAGATAATAAAACTTGGGTGATGCTTGTAGTAACAGAATTTAAGAAAAATCAAAGCTCAAGGCTGTAGTAAGGGAATTTTAAAAAAAAAATCAAAATTGAAGGCTATAGTAAAGGAATTTTTGCAAAACATATGGCTGCAGGCCATGGTAAAGGAATTTTAAGAAAACTTAGCCTTATGTCATTTTTTAGTCAAACTTCCTTTACTATTGTTAGGGTATTTGAAGTAAAATATTGACTGAAGGTTATTGGAAGGGAATTTTAAGAAAATTCATCGTTTAAGGCTATAGTAAAGACCTTTAAATAGCAAAAGTTGGGTGATCCTTGTTGTAAGACAACTTTCAGAAAAATCACAGCTGAAGGCTTTAGTAAAGGAATTTTATGAGAAAAAATCAAAATTGAAGGCTATAGTGAGGGAATTTTAGCAGAAGTCAAGGCGGCTGACCAAGGTAAAGGAATTTTAAGAAAACTATGGTTGAAGGCTATAGTAAGGCAATTTTAAAAAAATCATAGAAAAAGGAAAGAGTAAGAGAATTTGAAGGAATATAAATATTGAATGATATAGTAAGGGAATTTTATCAAAATTTATGACTAAAGGCTATAGTATGAGAATTTGAAGAAATTCATGGCACAAGGCAATAGTTAGGGAATTTGTAGAAAAATCATGTGTAAAGGCTATAGAAATGGAATTTTAGGAAAAATCATGGTTTTAAGGCTATCGTTAAATAATTTAAAGAAAATACTTCCAAGGAAATTTTCTGAAAAATCATGGTTAAAGGCTATTGTAATGGAATTTATAGCAAATAATGGCAGAATGTTGTAGTGAAGGAATTTTAAATAAATTAGAGTTGAAGGATAGTGAGGAAATTATATAAAAAATCATAATAGAAGACTATCGTAAGGGAATTTGAAGAAAAATTACGGCAAGAAGCCATAGAAATAGAATTTGAAGAAAATGGTAGTTCAAGGGTACCGTAAAGCAGTTGAAACAAAAATCAAGGCAAGAGGCTGTCGTAACGAATTTGAAGAGAAGTCATGGTTGAAGGCTATAGTGAAGGAATTTTGACAAGAAATTGACTTAAGGATAAAGTAAGAGAATTTGATGAAGTTCATCGTGCAAGGCAATAGTTAGGATATTTGAAGAAAAATAATGACTAAAGGGTATTGGCAGGGAATGTAACCAAATTCTTGGTTTAAGGTAAACCATTTTAAATGAGAAAAAATTGCAGATGCTTGCTAAAGAGAATTTTAAGAAAAATCACTGTCGACGGCTTTAGTAAGGGAATTTAAGGATAAAAATCTAAACTAAAGGCTATAGTAAGGGAATTTTAGCAAAACTCATGGCCGCTGGCAATGGTAAAGGAATCATAAGAAAACTATGGTTGTAGGCTATAGTAAGGGAATTTTAAAAAAATCATGGAAAAAGGCTTGAGTAGGAGAATTTGAAGGAATATAACGATTGAAGGCCATAGTAAGGAACTTTGACAAAAATTAAGATTAAAGGCTATAGTAAGAGAATTTGAAGAAATTCGTGGCACAAGCCTAGAGTTAGGGAATTTAGAAAAATCATCGTTCAAGGCTATAGTTAAAGAATTTAAGGAAAATAATTCCAAGGGCAATTTCTGAAAACTCATGGTTAAAGGCTTTTGTAATGGAATTTAACGAAAATAATGGAATAATGTTGTAGTGAGTGAATTTTTAAAAAATCAGAGTTGAAGGTTATTGTTAGGAAATTATATAAAAAATCTTAATTGAAGACTATAATAAGGGAATTAGAAGTAAAATCATAGCTGGAAGCCACAATCATAGAATTTGTAGAAAATGGTGGTTCAAGGCTATTGTAAAGCAATTGAAACTAAAGTAAAGGCAAGAGGTTGTCGTAAGGACTTTGAAGGGAAATCATGCTTGAAGGCTATAGTAAAGGAATTTTGAGAAGAAAATGACTTATGGATAAAGTAAGAGAATTTTAGGAAATTCGTGCTACGAGGCTATAGTAAGGGTATTTCAGGAAAAATATTGACTGCAGGCTATTGGAATGGAATTTTGAGAAAATTCATGGTTTAAGGCTATAGTAAAGCATTTAAAATAAGAAAACTTGGGTGATGCTTGTAGTAAGAGAATTTAAGAAAAATCAAAGCTCAAGGCTGCAGTAAGGGAATTTTAAGAAAAAAGATCAAAATTGAAGTCTAGAGTGAGGGAATTTTAGCAAAACTCACGGCTGCAGGCCATGGTAAAGGAATTTTAAGAAAACTTAGCCTTATGTCATTTTTTTGTCAAACTTCCTTTACTATAGTTAGGGTATTTGAAGAAAAATATTGAATGAAGGCTATTCGAAGGGAATTTTAAAAAAATTCATGGTTTATGGCTATAGTAAAAAATTTTATATAGCAAAACTTGGGTGATGCTTGTTGTAAGACAACTTTAAGAAAAATCACAGCTGAAGGCCATAGTAAGGGAATTTTAAGGAAAAAATCAAAATTGAAGGCTATAGTGAGGGAGTTTTAACAGAAGTCAAGGCTGCTGGCCAAGGTAAAGGAATTTAAAGAAAACTATGGTTGAAGGCTACAGTACGTGAATATTAAAAAAGTCAAGGAAAAAGGCAAGAGTAAGAGAATTTGAAGGAATATAAATATTGAACGATATAGTAAGGGACTTTTGTCAAAATTTATGACTAAAGGCTATAGTAAGAGAATTTGAAGAAATTCATGGCACAAGGCTATAGTTAGGGAATAAGAAGAAAAATCATGGCTAAAGGCAATAGTAAGGGAATCAATTTTCTGAAAAATCATCGTAAAAGGCTATTGTAATGGAATTTATAGCAAATAATGGCTGCATGTTGTAGTGAAGGAATTTTAGAAAAATTAGAGTTGAAGGATATAGTGAGGAAATTATATAAAAAATCATAATAGAAGACTATAGTAAGGGAATTTGAAGAAAAATTATGGCAAGAAGCCATAGAAATAGAATTTGAAGAAAATGGTGGTTCAAGGGTATCGTAAAGCAGTTGTAACAAAAATCAAGGCAAGAGGCAGTCGTAACGAATTTGAAGAGAAATCATGGTTGAAGGCTATAGTGAAGGAATTTTGACAAGAAATTGACTTAAGGATAAAGTAAGAGAATTTGATGAAGTTTATCGTGCAAGGCTATAGTTAGGATATTTGAAGAAAAATAATGACTAAAGGGTATTGGCAGGGAATTTAACCAAATTCTTGGTTTAAGGTAAAACATTTTAAATGAGAAAAATTTGTTGATGCTTGCGTAAGAGAATTTTAAGAAAAATCACAGCCGACGGATTTAGTAAGGGAATTTAAAGATAAAAATCTAAACTAAAGGCTACAGTAAGGGAATTTTAGCAAAACTCATGGCCTCTGGCTACAGTCAAGGAATCATAAGAAAACTATGGTTGAAGGCTATAGTAAGGGAATTTTAAAAAAATCATGGAAAAAGGCTTGAGTAGGAGAATTTGAAGGAATATAACGATTGAAGGCCATAGTAAGGAACATTGACAAAAATTAAGATTAAAGGCTATAGTAAGAGAATTTGAAGAAATTCGTGGCACAAGGCTAGAGTTAGGGAATTTAGAAAAATCATCGTTCGAGGCTATAGTTAAAAAATTTAAGGAAAATAATTCCATGGGCAATTTCGGAAAACTCATGGTTAAAGGCTTTTGTAATGGAATTTAAAGAAAATAATGGCATCATGTTGTAGTGAGTGAATTTTTAAAAAATCAGAGTTGAAGGTTATTGTTAGGAAATTATATAAAAAATCTTAATTGAAGACCATAATAAGGGAATTAGAAGTAAAATCATAGCTGGAAGCCACACTAATAGAATTTGTAGAAAATGGTGGTTCAAGGCTATTGTAAAGCAATTGAAACTAAAATAAAGGCAAGAGGTCGTCGTAAGGATTTTGAAGGGAAATCATGGTTGAAGGCTATAGTAAAGGAATTTTGAGAAGAAAATGACTTATGGATAAAGTAAGAGAATTTTAGGAAATTCGTGCTACGAGGCTATAGTAAGGGTACATGAGGAAAAATATTGACTGCAGGCTATTGGAAGGAAATTTTGAGAAAATTCTGGGTTTAAGGCTAGAGGAAAGCATTTAAAATAAGAAAACTTGGGTGATGCTTGTAGTAAGAGAATTTAAGAAAAAATCAAAGCTCAAGGCTGTAGTAAGGGAATTTTAAGAAAAAAATCAAAATTGAAGACTAGAGTAAGGGAATTTTAGCAAAACTCATGGCTGCAAGCCATGGTAAAGGAATTTTAAGAAAACTTAGCCTTATGTCATTTTTTTGTCAAACTTCCTTTACTATAGTTAGGGTATTTGAAGAAAAATATTGATTGAAGGCTATTGGAAGGGAATTTTAAGAAAATTAATGGTTAAAGGCAATAGTAAAAAATTTTAAATAGCAAAACTTGGGTGATGCTTGTAGTAAGACAACTTTAAGAAAAATCACAGCAAAAGGCCTTAGTAAGGGAATTTTAAGGAAAAAATCAAAATTGAAGGCTATAGTGAGGGAGTTTTAGCAGAAGTCAAGGCTGCTGGCCAAGGTAAATGAATTTTAAGAAAACTATGGTTGAAGGCTATAATAAGTGAATATTAAAAAAATCATGGAAAAAGGAAAGAGTAAGAGAATTTGAAGGAATATAAATATTGAACGATATAGTAAGGTACTTTTGTCAAAATTTATGACCAAAGGCTATAGTAAGAGAATTTGAAGAAATTCATGGCACAAGGCTATAGTTAGGGAATTTGTAGAAAAATCATGTGTAAAGGCTATAGTAAGGGAATTTTAGGTAAAATCATGGTTTTAAGGCTATCGTTAAATAATTTAAAGAAAATACTTCCAAGGAAATTTTCTGAAAAATCATGGTTAAAGGCTATTGTAATGGAATTTATAGCAAATAATGGCAGAATGTTGTAGTGAAGGAATTTTAAATAAATTAGAGTTGAAGGATAGTGAGGAAATTATATAAAAAATCATAATAGAAGACTATCGTAAGGGAATTTGAAGAAAAATTACGGCAAGAAGCCATAGAAATAGAATTTGAAGAAAATGGTAGTTCAAGGGTACCGTAAAGCAGTTGAAACAAAAATCAAGGCAAGAGGCTGTCGTAACGAATTTGAAGAGAAATCATGGTTGAAGGCTATAGTGAAGGAATTTTGACAAGAAATTGACTTAAGGATAAAGTAAGAGAATTTGATGAAGTTCATCGTGCAAGGCTATAGTTAGGATATTTGAATAAAAATAATGACTAAAGGGTATTGGCAGGGAATTTAACCAAATTCTTGGTATAAGGTAAAACATTTTAAATGAGAAAAATTTGCTGATGCTTGCGTAAGAGAATTTTAAGAAAAATCACAGCCGACGGATTTAGTAAGGGAATTTAAGGATAAAAATCTAAACTAAAGGCTATAGTAAGGGAATTTTAGCAAAACTCATGGCCGCTGGCAATGGTAAAGGAATCATAAGAAAACTATGGTTGTAGGCTATAGTAAGGGAATTTTAAAAAAATCATGGAAAAAGGCTTGAGTAGGAGAATTTGAAGGAATATAACGATTGAAGGCCATAGTAAGGAACTTTGACAAAAATTAAGATTAAAGGCTATAGTAAGAGAATTTGAAGAAATTCGTGGCACAAGCCTAGAGTTAGGGAATTTAGAAAAATCATCGTTCAAGGCTATAGTTAAAGAATTTAAGGAAAATAATTCCAAGGGCAATTTCTGAAAACTCATGGTTAAAGGCTTTTGTAATGGAATTTAAAGAAAATAATGGCATCATGTTGTAGTGAGTGAATTTTTAAAAAATCAGAGTTGAAGGTTATTGTTAGGCAATTATATAAAAAATTTTAATTGAAGACTATAATAAGGGAATTAGAAGTAAAATCATAGCTGGAAGCCATAGTAATAGAATTTGTAGAAAATGGTGGTTCAAGGCTATTGTAAAACAATTGAAACTAAAATAAAGGCAAGAGGTTGTCGTAAGGATTTTGAAAGGAAATCATGCTTGAAGGCTATAGTAAAGGAATTTTGAGAAGAAAATGACTTATGGATAAAGTAAGAGAATTTTAGGAAATTCGTGCTACGAGGCTATAGTAAGGGTACTTGAGGAAAAATATTGATTGCAGGCTATTGGAATGGAATTTTGAGAAAATTCATGGTTTAAGGCTATAGTAAAGCATTTAAAATAAGAAAACTTGGGTGATGCTTGTAGTAAGAGAATTTAAGAAAAATCAAAGCTCAAGGCTGCAGTAAGGGAATTTTAAGAAAAAAGATCAAAATTGAAGTCTAGAGTGAGGGAATTTTAGCAAAACTCACGGCTGCAGGCCATGGTAAAGGAATTTTAAGAAAACTTAGCCTTATGTCATTTTTTTGTCAAACTTCCTTTACTATAGTTAGGGTATTTGAAGAAAAATATTGAATGAAGGCTATTGGAAGGGAATTTTAAAAAAATTCATGGTTTATGGCTATAGTAAAAAATTTTATATAGCAAAACTTGGGTGATGCTTGTTGTAAGACAACTTTAAGAAAAATCACAGTTGAAGGCCATAGTAAGGGAATTTTAAGGAAAAAATCAAAATTGAAGGCTATAGTGAGGGAGTTTTAGCAGAAGTCAAGGCTGCTGGCCAAGGTAAAGGAATTTTAAGAAAACTATGGTTGAAGGCAATAGTAAGTGAATATTACAAAAATCATGGAAAAAGGAAAGAGTAAGAGAATTTGAAGGAATATAAATACTGAACGATATTGTAAGGGACATTTGTCAAAATTTATGACAAAAGGCTATAGTAAGAGAATTTGAAGAAATTCATGGCACAATGCTATAGTTAGGGAATTTGAAGAAAAATCATGGCTAAAGGCTATAGTAAGAGAATCAATTTTCTAAAAAATCATTGTTAAAGGCTATTGTAATGGAATTTATAGCAAATAATGGCAGCATTTTGTAGTGAAGGAATTTTAAAAAAATTAGAGTTGAAGGATATAGTGAGGAAATTATATAAAAAATCATAATAGAAGACTACAGAAAGGGAATTTGAAGAAAAATTATGGCAAGAAGCCATAGAAATAGAATTTGAAGAAAATGGTGGTTCAAGGGTATCGTAAAGCAGTTGTAACAAAAATCAAGGAAAGAGGTTGTCGTAACGAATTTAAAGAGAAATCATGGTTGAAGGCTATAGTGAAGGAATTTTGACAAGAAATTGACTTAAGGATAAAGTAAGAGAATTTGATGAAGTTCATCGTGCAAGGCTATAGTTAGGATATTTGAATAAAAATAATGACTAAAGGGTATTGGCAGGGAATTTAACCAAATTCTTGGTATAAGGTAAAACATTTTAAATGAGAAAAATTTGCTGATGCTTGCGTAAGAGAATTTTAAGAAAAATCACAGCCGACGGATTTAGTAAGGGAATTTAAAGATAAAATATAAACTAAAGGCTATAGTAAGGGAATTTTAGCAAAACTCATGGCCGCTGGCTACGGTAAAGGAATCATAACAAAACTATGGTTGAAGGCTATAGTAAGGGAATTTTTAAAAAATCATGGAAAAAGGCTTGAGTAGGAGAATTTGAAGGAATTTAACGATTGAAGGCCATAGTAAGGAACTTTGACAAAAATTATGATTAAAGGCTATAGTAAGAGAATTTGAAGAAATTCGTGGCACAAGGCAAGAGTTAGGGAATTTAGAAAAATCATCGTTCAAGCCTATAGTTAAAGAATTTAAGGAAAATAATTCCAAGGGCAATTTCTGAAAACTCATGGTTAAAGGCTTTTGTATTGGAATTTAAAGAAAATAATGGCATCATGTTGTGGTGAGTGAATTTTTAAAAAATCAGAGTTGAAGGTTATTGTTAGGCAATTATATAAAAAATCTTAATTGAAGACTATAATAAGGGAATTAGAAGTAAAATCATAGCTGGAAGCCACAGTAATAGAATTTGAAGAAAATGGTGGTTCAAGGCTATTGTAAAGCAATTGAAACTAAAATAAAGGCAAGAGGTTGTCGTAAGGATTTTGAAGGGAAATCATGCTTGAAGACTATAGTAAAGGAATTTTGAGAAGAAAATGACTTATGGATAAAGTAAGAGAATTTTAGGAAATTCGTGTTACGAGGCTATAGTAAGGGTACTTCTGGAGAAATATTGACTGTAGGCTATTGGAATGGAATTTTGAGAAAATTCTTGGTTTAAGGCTATAGTAAAGCATATAAAATAAGAAAACTTGGGTGATGCTTGTAGTAAGAGAATTTAAGAAAAATCAAAGCTCAAGGCTATAGTAAGGGAATTTTAAGAAAAAAGATCAAAATTGAAGTCTAGAGTGAGGGAATTTTAGCAAAACTCACGGCTGCAGGTCATGGTAAAGGAATTTTAAGAAAACTTAGCCTTATGTCATTTTTTTGTCAAACTTCCTTTACTATAGTTAGGGTATTTGAAGAGAAATATTGAATGAAGGCTATTGGAAAGAAATTTTAAGAAAATTCATGGTTTAAGGCTATAGTAAAAAATTTTAAATAGCTAAACTTGGGTGATGCTTATAGTAAGACAACTTTAAGAAAAATCACAGCTGAAGGCCATAGTAAGGGAATTTTAATGAAAAAATCAAAATTGAAGGCTATTGTGAGGGAGTTTTAGCAGAA
This sequence comes from Aristolochia fimbriata, assembly GCA_019845555.1. Taxonomy (NCBI): domain Eukaryota; kingdom Viridiplantae; phylum Streptophyta; class Magnoliopsida; order Piperales; family Aristolochiaceae; genus Aristolochia; species Aristolochia fimbriata. The sequence goes on from CM034083.1 coordinate 25,232,521, forward strand.
GACAAGGCTGCTGGCCAAGGTAAAGGAATTTTAAGAAAACTATGGTTGAAGCCTGTAGTAAGTGAAAATATAAAAAATCATGGAAAAAGGAAAGAGTAAGAGAATTTGAAGAAAAATAAACATTGAACGATATAGTAAGGGACTTTTGTCAAAATTTATGACTAAAGGCTATAGTAAGAGAATTTGAAGAAATTCATGTCACAAGGCTATAGTTAGGGAATTTGAAGAAAAATCATGGCTAAAGGCTATAGTAAGGGAATTTTAGGAAAAATCATGGTTTAAGGCTATCGTTAAATAATTTAAAGAAAATACTTCCAAGAAAATTTTCTGAAAAATCATCGTTAAAGGCTATTGTAATGGAATTTATAGCAAATATTGGCAGCATGTTGTAGTGAAGGAATTTTAAAAAAATTCGAGTTGAAGGATATAGTGAGGAAATTACATAAAAAATCATAATAGAAGACTATAGTAAGGGAATTTGAAGAAAAATTATGGCAAGAAGTCATAGAAATAGAATTTGAAGAAAGTGGTAGTTCTAGGGTATCGTAAAGCAGTTGTAACAAAAATCCAGGCAAGAGGCTGTCGTAACGAATTTGAAGAGAAATCATGGTTGAAGGCTGTAGTTAAAGAATTTAAGGAAAATAATTCCAAGGGCAATTTGGAAAAACTCATGGTTATAGGCTTTTGTAATGGAATTTAACGAAAATAATGGCATCATGTTGTAGTGAATGAATTTTAAAAAATAAGAGTTGAAGGCTATTGTTTGGAAATTATATAAAAAATCTTAATTCAAGACTATAATAAGGGAATTAAAAGTAAAATCATGGCTGAAAGCCACAGTAATAAAATTTTTTTAAAATGGTGGTTCAAGGCTATTGTAAAGCAATTGAAATAAAAATAAAGGCAAGAGGTTGTTGTAAGGATTTTGAAGGGAAATCATGGTTGAAGGCTATAGTAAAGGAATTTTTAGAAGATAATCACTTATGGATAAAGTAAGAGAATTTTTGGAAATTTGTGCTGCGAGGCTTAAGTAAGGGTACTTGAGAAAAAATACTGACTGAAGGCTATCGGAAGTGAAATTTGAGAAAATTCATGGTTTAAGGCTATAGTAAAGCATTTTAAATAGCAAAACTTGGGTGATGCTTGTAGTAAGACAACTTTAAGAAAAATCACACCTGAAGGCTATTGTAAAGGAATTTTAAGAAAAAAATCAAAATTGAAGGCTATAGTAAGGGAATTTTAGCAAAACTCAAGGCTGCAGGCCATGGTAAAGGAATCTTAAGAAAACTTATCCTTATGTCATTTTTTTGTCAAACTTCCTTTATAGTTAGGGTATTTGAAGAAAAATATTGACTGAAGGCTATTGGAAGGGAATTTTAAGAAAATTCATGGTTTAAGGCTATAGTAAAGCATTTTAAATAGCAAAACGTGGGTGATGCTTGTAGTAAGACAACTTTAAGAAAAATCACAGCTGAAGGCTATAGTAAGGGAATTTTAAGAAAAAAATCAAAATATAAGGCTATAGTGAGGGAATTTTAGCAGAAGTCAAGGCTGCTGGCCAAGGTAAAGGAATTTTAAGAAAACAATGGTTGAACGCTATAATAAGTAAATTTTAAAAAAGTCATGCAAAAAAGAAAATGTAAGAGAATTTGAAGGAATATAAATATTGAACGATATAGTAAGGGACTTTTGTCAAAATTTATGACTAAAGGCTATAGTAAGAGAATTTGAAGAAATTCATGGCACAAGGCTATAGTTAGGGAATTTGAAGAAAAATCATGGCTAAAGGCTATTGTAAGGGAATTTTAGGAAAAAACATGGTTTAAGGCTATCGTTAAATAATTTAAAGAAAATACTTCCAAGGAAATTTTTGGAAAAATCATGGTTAAAGGCTATAGTAATGGAATTTATAACAAATAATGGCTGCATGTTGTACTGAAGGAATTTTAAAAAAATTAGAATTGAAGGATATACTTAGGAAATTGTATAAACAATCATAATAGAAGACAATAGTAAGGGAATTTGAAGAAAAATTGTGGCAGGAAGCCATAGAAATAGAATCAGAAGAAAATGGTGGTTCAAGGGTATTGTAAAGCAGTTGAAACAAAAATCACGGCAAGAGGCTGTCGTAACAAATTTGAAGAGAATTCATGGTTGAAGGCTATAGTAAAGGAATTTTGACAAGAAAGTGACTTAAGGATAAAGTAAGAGAATTTGATGATGTTCATCGTGCAAGGCTATAGTTAAAATATTTCATGAAAAATAATGACTAAAGGGTATTCGTAGGAAATTTAACCAAATTCTTAGTTTAAGGTAAAATATTTTAAATGAGAAAACTTTGTTGATGCTTGCGTAAGAGAATTTGAAGAAAAATCACAGCCGAAGGCTTAAGGGAATTTTAAGATAAAAATCTAAACTAAAGGCTATAGTAAGGGAATTTTTGCAAAACTCTTGTCTGCTGGCTACGGTAAAGGAATCATAAGAAAACTATGGTTGAAGGCTATAGTAAGGGAATTTTTAAAAAATCATGGAAAAAGGCTTGATGAGGAGAATTTGAAGGAATATAATGATTGACGGCCATAGTAAGGAACTTTAGACAAAAATTATGATTAAAGGATATAGTAAGAGAATTTGAAGAAATTCGTGGCACAAGGCGAGAGTTAGGGAATTTAGAAAAATCATGGTTAAAGGCTATAGTAAAAGAGTTTAAGGAAAATAATTCCAAGGGCAATTTCGAAAAACTCATGGTTAAAGGCTTTTGTAATGGAATTTAAAGAAAATAATGGCATCATGTTGTAGTGAATGAATTTTAAAAAAATCAGAGTTGAAGGCTATTGTTAGGAAATTATATAAAAAATCTTAATTGAAGACTATAATAAGGGAATTAGAAGTAAAATCATGGCTGGAAGCCACAGTAATAGAATTTTTTCAAAATGGTGGTTCAAGGCCATTGTAAAGCAACTGAAATAAGAATAAAGGTAAGAGGTTGTCGTAAGGCTTTTGAAGGGAAATCATGGTTGATGGCTATAGTAAAGGAATTTTGAGAAGAAAATCATTTATGGATAAAGTAAGAGAATTTTTGGAAATTCGTGCTGTGAGGCAATAGTAAAGCATTTAAAATAAGAAAACTTGGGTGATGCTTGTAGTAAGAGAATTTAAGAAAAATTACAGCGGAAGGCTATAGTAAGGGAATTTTAAGAAAATAATCAAAATTGAAGGCTATAGTAAGGGAATTTTAGCAAAACTCAAGGTTGCAGGCCATGGTAAAGGAATTTTAGGAAAACTTAGCCTTAAGTCATTTTTTTGTCAAACTTCCTTTACTATAGTTAGGGTATTTGAAGAAAAATATTGACTGAAGGCCATTGGACGGGAATTTTAAGAAATATCATGGTTTAAGGGTATAGTAAAGCATTTTAAATAGCAAAACATGGGTGATGCTTTCAGTAAGACACCTTTAAGAAAAATCTCAGCTGAAGGCTATAGTAAGGGAATTTTAAGAAAAAAATCAAAATTGAAGGCTATAGTGAGGGAATTTTAGCATAAGTCAATGCTGCTGGCCAATGTAAAGGAATTTTAACAAAAACTATGGTTGAAGGCTATAGTCGGTCAATTTTAAAAAAATCATGCAAAAAAGAAAGAGTAAGAGAATTGGAAGGAATATAAATATTGAACGATATAGTAAGGGACTTTTGTCAAAATTTATGACTAAAGGCTATAGTAAGAGAATTTGAAGAAATTCGTTGCACAAGGCAAGAGTTATGGAATTTCAAGAAAAATCATATGGGTGAAGGCTATAGTAAGGGTATTTTAGGAAAAATCAAGGTTTAAGGCTATCGTTAAATAATTAAGTGAAAATACTTCCAAGGAAATTTTCATAAAAATCATGGTTAAAGGCTATAGTAATGGAATCTACAACAAAGAATGGCTGCATGTTGTAGTGAAGGAATTTTAAAAAAATTAGAATTGAAGGATATAGTTAGGAAATTATATAAAAAATCATAATACAAGACTATTGTAAGGGAATTTGAAGAAAAATTATGGTAGGAAGCCATAGAAATAGAATTTGAAGAAAATGGTGGTTCAAGGGTATCGTAAAGCAGTTGAAACAAAAATCAAGGCAAGTGGCTGTCGTAACGAATTTGAAGAGAAATCATGGTTGAAGGCTATAGTTAAAGAATTTAAGGAAAACAATTCCAATGGCAATTTTGAAAAACTCATGGTTAAAGGCTTTTGTAGTGGAATTTAACAAAAATAATGGCATCATGTTGTAGTGAATGAATTTTAAAAAATAAGAGTTGAAGGCTATTGTTAGGAAATTATATAAAAAATCTTAATTGAAGACTATAATAAGGGAATTAGAAATAAAATCATGGCTGGAAGTCACAGTAATAGAATTTTTTTAAAATGGTGGTTCAAGGCTATTGTAAAGCAATTGAAATAAAATAAAGGCAAGAGGTTGTCGTAAGGATTTTGAAGGGAAATCATGGTTGAAGGCTATAGTAAAGGAATTTTGAGAAGAAAATCACTTATGGATAAAGCAAGAGAATTTTAGGAAATTTGTGCTGCGAGGCTAAAGTGAGGGTACTTGAGAAAAAAAATTGACTGAAGGCTATCGGAAGTGAAATTTGAGAAAATTCATGGTTAGAGGCTATAGTAAAGCATTTTAAATAGCAAAACATGGGTCATGCTTGTAGTAAGACAACTTTAAGAAAAATCACAGCTGAAGGATATAGTAAGGGAATTTTAAGAAAAAATTCAAAATTAAAGGCTATAGTAAGGGAATTTTAGCAAAACTCATGGCTGCAGGCCATGGTAAAGGAATCTTAAGAAAACTTAGCCTTATGTCATTTTTTTGTCAAACTTCCTTTATAGTTAGGGTATTTGAAGAAAAATATTGACTGAAGGCTATTGGAAGGGAATTTTAAGAAAATTCATGGTGTAAGGCAGTAGTAAAGCATTTTAAATAGCAAAATGTGGGTGATGCTTGTAGTAAGACAACTTTTAGAAAAATCACAGTTGAAGGCTATAGTATGTGAATTTTAAGAAAAAAATCAAAATAGAAGGCTCTAGTGAGGGAATTTTAGCTGAAGTCAAGGCTGCTGGCCAAGGTATAGGAATTTTAAGAAAACTATGGTTGAAGGCTAAAGTAAGTGAATTTTAAAAAAATCATAGAAAAAGGATAGAGTAAGAGAATTGGAAGGAATATAAATATTGAACGATATAGTAAGGGACTTTTGTCAAAATTTATGACTAAAGCCTATAGTAAGAGAATTTGAAGAAATTTGTTGCACAAGGCAAGATTTCGGGAATTTGAAGAAAAATCATGGGTGAAGGCAATAGTTAGGGAATTTTAGGAAAAATCATGGTGTAAGGCTATCGTTAAATAATTTAAAGAAAATACTTCCAAGGAAATTTTTGGAAAAATCATGGTTAAAGGCTATAGTAATGGAATTTATAACAAATAACGGCTGCATGTTGTAGTGAAGGAATTTTTAAAAAAATAGAATTGAAGGATATAGTGAGGAAATTATATAAAAAATCATAATTGAAGACTATAGTAAGGGAATTTTGACAAGAAAGTGACTTAAGGATAAAGTAAGAGAATTTGATGAAGCTCATCGTGCAAGGCTATAGTTAGAATATTTGAAGAAAAATAATGACTAAAGGGTATTCGCGGGGAATTTAATCAAATTCTTGGTTTAAGGTAAAACATTTTAAATGAGAAAACTTTGTTGATGCTTGCGTAAGAGAATTTGAAGAAAAATCACAGCCGAAGGCTTAAGTAAGGGAATTTTAAGATAAAAATCTAAACTTAAGGCAATAGTAAGGGAATTTTAGCAAAACTCTTTACAGCTGGCTACGGTAAAGGAATCATAAGAAAACTATGGTTGAAGGCTATAGTAAGGGAATTTTAAAAAAATCATGGAAAAAGGCTTGATGAGGAAAATTTGAAGGAATTTAATGATTGATGGCCGTAGTAAGGAACTTTTGACAAAAATTATGATTAAAGGCTTTAGTAAGAGAATTTGAAGAAATTCGTGGCACAAGGCTAGAGTTAGGGAATTTAGAAAAATCATGGTTAATGGCTATAGTTGAAGAATTTAAGGAAAATAATTCCAAGGGAAATCTTGGAAAACTCATGGTTAAAGGCTTTTGTAATGGAATTTGAAGAAAATAATGGCATCATGTTGTAGTGAATGAATTTTAAAAAAATAAGAGTTGAAGGCTATTGTTAGGAAATTATATAAACAATCTTAATTGAAGACAATAATAAGGAAATTAGAAGTAAAATCATGGCTGGAAGCCACAGTAATAGAATTTGTAAAAAATGGTGGTTCAAGGCTATTGTAAAGCAATTGAAATAAAAATAAAGGCAAGAGGTTGTCGTAAGGATTTTGAAGGGAAATCATGGTTGAAGGCTATAGAAAAGGAATTTTGAGAAGAAGATCACTTATGAATAAAGTAAGAGAATTTTTGGAAATTTGTGCTACGAGGCTATAGTAAGGGTACTTGAGAAAAAATATTGACTCAAGGCTTCGAAAGGGAATTTTGACAAAATTCATGTTTTTAGGCTATAGTAAAGCATTTAAAATAAGAAAACTTGGGTGATGCTTGTAGTAAGAGAATTTTAGAAAAATCACAGCTGAAGGCTATAGTAAGGGAATTTTAAGAAAAAAATCTAAATTGAAGGCTATAGTAGAGTAATTTTAGCAAAACTCATGGCTGGAGGCCATGGTAAAGGAATTTTAAGAAAACTTAGCCTTATGTCATTTTTTTGTCAAACTACCTTTACTATAGTGAGGGTATTTGAAGAAAAATATTGACTGAAGGCTATAGGAAGGGAATTTTAAAAAAATTCATGGTTTAAGGCTATAGTAAAGCATTTTTAATAGCAAAACTTGGGTGATGCTTGTAGTAAGACAACTTTAAGAAAAATTACAGCTGAAGGTTATAGTAAGGGAATTTTAAGAAAAAAATCAAAATTGAAGGCTATAGTGAGGGAATTTTAGCAGAAGTCAAGGTTGCTGGCCAACGTAAAGGAATTTAAACAAAACTATGGTGTAAGGCTATAGTAAGTGAATTTTAAAAAAATCATGGAAAAAGGAAAGAGTAAGAGAATTTGAAGGAATATAAATATTGTACGATAAAGTAAGGGACTTTTGTCAAAATTTATGACTAAAGGCTATAGTAAAAGAATTTGAAGAAATTCGTCGCACAAGGCAAGAGTTAGGGAATTTGTAGAAAAATCAGGGGTGAAGGCTATAGTAAAGGACTATTAGGAAAAATCAGTGTTTAAGGCTATTGTTAAATAATTTAAAGAAAATACTTCCAATGAAATTTTTGGAAAAATCATGGTTAAAGGCTATTGTTATGGAATTTATAGCAAATAATGGCTGCATATGTTAGTGAAGGAATTTTTAAAAAATTTGAGTCGAAGGATATAGTTCGGAAATTATATAAAAAATCATAATAGAAGACTATAGTATGGGAATTTGAAGAAAAATTATGGCAGGAAGCCATAAAAATAGAATTTGATGAAAATGGTGTTTCAAGGGTATCGTAAAGCAGTTGAAACAAAAATCAAGGCAAGAGGCTGTTGTAACGAATTTGAAGAGAAATCATGGTTGAAGGCTAAAGTAAAGGAATTTTGAGAAGAAAGTGACTTAAGGATAAAGTAAGAGAATTTGATTAAGTTCATCATGCAAGGCTATAGTTAGGATATTTGAAGAAAAATAATGACTAAAGGGTATTGGCAGGGAATTTAACCAAATTCTTGGTTTAAGGTAAAACATTTTAAATGAGAAAACTTTGTTGATGCGTGCATAGTAGAATTTTAAGAAAAATCATAGCCGAAGGCTTTAGTAAGGGAATTTTAAGATAAAAATCTAAACTAAAGGCTATAGTAAGGGAATTTTAGCAAAACTCATGGCTGCTGGCTACGGTAAAGGAATCATAAGAAAACTATGGTTGAAGGCTATAGTAAGGGAATTTTAAAAAAATCATGAAAAAAGGCTTGAGTAGGAGAATTTGAAGGAATATAATGATTGATGGCCATAGTAAGGAACTTTTGACAAAAATTATGATTAAATGCTATAGTAAGAGAATTTGACGAAATTCGTCGCACAAGGCAAGAGTTAGGGAATTTAAAAAAATCATGGTTTAAGGCTATAGTTAAAGAATTTAAGGAAAAAAATTCTAAGGGCAATTTCGGAAAACTCATTGTTAAAGGCTTTTGTAATGGAATTTAAAGAAAATAATGGCATCATGTTGTAGTGAGCAAATTTTAAAAAAATATAAGCTGAAGGCTATTGTTAGGAAATTATACAAAAAATCTTAATTGAAGACTATAATAGGGGAATTAGAAGTAAAATCATAGCTGGAAGCCACAGTAATAGAATTTGAAGAAAATGGTGGTTCAACGCTATTGTAAAGCAATTGAAACAAAAATAAAGGCAAGAGCTTGTCGTTCGGATTTTGAAGGGAAATCATGGTTGAAGGCTATAGTAAAGGAATTATGAGAAGAAAATGACTTATGGATAAAGTAAGAGAATTTTAGGAAATTCGTGCTGCGAGGCTGTAGTTACGGTATTTGAGGAAAAATATTGACTGAAGCCTATCGGAAGGGAATTTTAAGAAAATTCATGGTTTAAGGCTATAGTAAAGCAAACAAAATAAGAAAACTTGGGTGATGCTTGTCGTAAGTGAATTTAAGAAAAATCACTGTTGAAGGCTATAGTAAGGGAATTTTAAGAAAAAAATTAAAATTGTACGCCATTGTAAGGGAATTTTAGCAAAACTCATGGGTGCAGGCCATGGTAAAGTAATTTTAAGAAAACTTAGCCTTATGTCATTTTTTTGTCAAACTTCCTTTACTATAGTTAGGGTATTTGAAGAAAAATATTGACTGAAGGCTATTGGAAGGGAATTTTAAAAAAATTCATGGTTTACTGCTAAAGTAAAGCATTTTAAATAGCAAAACTTGGGTGATGCTTGTAGTAAGACAACTTTAAGAAAAATTACAGCTGAAGGCTATAGTAAGGGAATTTTAAGAAAAAAATCAAAATTGAAGGCTATAGTGAGGGAATTTTAGCAGATGTCAAGGCTGCTGGGCAAGGTAAAGGAATTTAAAGAAAAGTATGGTTGAAGACAATAGTAAGCGAATTTTAAAAAAATCATGGAAAACAGAAAGTGTAAGAGAATTTGAAGGAATATAAATATTGAACGATATAGTAAGGGACTTTTGTCAAAATTTATGACTAAATACTATAGTAAGAGAATTTGAAGAAATTCGTCGCACAAGGCAAGAGTTAGGGAATTTGTAGAAAAATCAGGGGTGAAGGCTATAGTAAAGGACTTTTAGGAAAAATCAGTGTTTATGGCTATCGTTAAATAATTTAAAGAAAATACTTCCAATGAAATTTTTGGAAATATCATGGTTAAAGGCTATTGTTATGGAATTTATAGCAAATAATGGCTGCATATGTTAATGAAGGAATTTTTAAAAAATTTGAGTCGAAGGATATAGTTAGGAAATTATATAAAAAATCATAATAGAAGACTATAGTATGGGAATTTGAAGAAAAATTATGGCAGGAAGCCATAGAAATAGAATTTGAAGAAAATGGTGGTTCAAGGGTATCGTAAAGCAGTTGAAACAAAAATCAAGGCAAGAGGCTGTTGTAACGAATTTGAAGATAAATCATGGTTGAAGGCTAAAGTAAAGGAATTTTGAGAAGAAAGTGACTTAAGGATAAAGTAAGAGAATTTGATTAAGTTCATCATGCAAGGCTATAGTTAGGATATTTGAAGAAAAATAATGACTAAAGGGTATTGGCAGGGAATTTAACCAAATTCTTGGTTTAAGGTAAAACATTTTAAATGAGTAAACTTTGCAGATGCGTGCGTAGTAGAATTTTAAGAAAAATCATAGCCGAAGGCTTTAGTAAGGGAATTCTAAGATAAAAATCTAAACTAAAGGCTATAGTAAGGGAATTTTAGCAAAACTCATGGCTGCTGGCTACGGTAAAGGAATCATAAGAAAACTATGGTTGAAGGCTTTAGTAAGGGAATTTTAGCCAAACTCATGGCTGCTGGCTACGGTAAAGGAATCATAAGAAAACTATGGTTGAAGGCTATAGTAAGGGAATTTTAAAAAAATCATGAAAAAAGGCTTGGGTAGGATAATTTGAAGGAATATAATGATTGATGGCCATAGTAAGGAACTTTTGACAAAAATTATGACTAAATGCTATAGTAAGAGAATTTGACGAAATTCGTCGCACAAGGCAAGAGTTAGGGAATTTAAAAAAATCATGGTTTAAGGCTATAGTTAAAGAATTTAAGTAAAATAATTCTTAGGGCAATTTCGGAAAACTCATGGTTAAAGGCTTTTGTAATGAAATTTAAAGAAAATAATGGCATCATGTTGTAGTGAGCAAATTTTAAAAAAATCTGAGTTGAAGGCTATTGTTAGGAAATTATACAAAAAATCTTAATTGAAGACTATAATAGGGGAATTAGAAGTAAAATCATAGCTGGAAGCCACAGTAATAGAATTTGAAGAAAATGGTGGTTCAAGGCTATTGTAAAGCAATTGAAACAAAAATAAAGGCAAGAGGTTTTCGTAAGGATTTTGAAGGGAAATCATGGTTGAAGGCTATAGTAGAGGAATTATGAGAAGAAAATGACTTATGGATAATGTAAGAGAATTTTAGGAAATTCGTGCTGCGAGGCTGTAGTTACGGTATTTGAGGAAAAATATTGACTGAAGGCTATCGGAAGGGAATTTTAAGAAAATTCATGGTTTAAGGCTATAGTAAAGCAAACAAAATAAGAAAACTTGGGTGATGCTTGTAGTAAGTGAATTTAAGAAAAATCACAGCTGAAGGCTATAGTAAGGGAATTTTAAGAAAAAAATTAAAATTGTACGCCATAGTAAGGGAATTTTAGCAAAACTCATGGTTGCAGGCCATGGTAAAGTAATTTTATGAAAACTTAGCCTTATGTCATTTTTTTGTCAAACTTCCTTTACTATAGTTAGGGTATTTGAAGAAAAATATTGACTGAAGGCTATTGGAAGGGAATTTTAAAAAAATTCATAGTTTACGGCTATAGTAAAGCATTTTAAATAGCAAAACTTGGGTGATGCTTGTTCTAAGACAACTTTAAGAAAAATTACAGCTGAAGTCTATAGTAAGGGAATTTTAAGAAAAAACTCAAAATTGAAGGCTATAGTGAGGGAATTTTAGCAGATGTCAAGGCTGCAGGGCAAGGTAAAGGAATTTAAAGAAAAGTATGGTTGAAGGCAATAGTAAGCAAATTTTAAAAAAATCTTGGAAAACGGAAAGTGTAAGAGAATTTGAAGGAATATAAATATTGAACGATATAGTAAGGGACTTTTGTCAAAATTTATGACTAAAGGCTATAGTAAGAGAATTTGAAGAAATTCGTTGCACAAGGCAAGAGTTAGGGAATTTGTAGAAAAATCAGGGGTGAAGGCTATAGTAAAGGACTTTTAGGAAAAATCAGTGTTTAAGGCTATCGTTAAATAATTTAAAGAAAATACTTCCAATGAAATTTTTGGAAAAATCATGGTTAAAGGCTATTGTTATGGAATTTAGAGCAAATAATGGCTGCATATGTTAGTGAAGGAATTTTTTAAAAATTTGAGTCGAAGGATATAGTTAAGAAATTATATAAAAAATCATAATAGAAGACTATAGTATGGGAATTTGAATAAAAATTATGGCACGAAGCCATAGAAATAGAATTTGAAGAAAATGGTGGTTCAAGGGTATCGTAAAGCAGTTGAAACAAAAAGCAAGGCAAGAGGTTGTTGTAACAAATTTGAAGAGAAATCATGGTTGAAGGCTAAAGTAAAGGAATTTTTAAAAGAAAGTGACTTAAGGATAATGTAAGAGAATTTGATGAAGTTCATCGCGCAACGCTATAGTTAGGCTATTTGAAGAAAAATAATGACTAAAGGGTATTGGCAGGGAATTTAACCAAATTCTTGGTTTTAGGTAAAACATTTTAAATGAGAAAATTTTGATGATGCGTGCGTTGTAGAATTTTAAGAAAAATCATAGTCAACGGCTTCAGTAAGGGAATTTTAAGATAAAAATCTAAACTAAAGGCTATAGTAAGGGAATTTTAGCAAAACTCATGGCTGCTAGCTACGGTAAAGGAATCATAAGAAAACTATGGTTGAAGGCTATAGTAAGGGAATTTTAAAAAAATCTTGGAAAAAGCTTGAGTAGGAGAATTTGAAGGAATATAATGATTGATGGCCATAATAAGGAACTTTTGACAAAAATTATGATTAAAGGCTATAGTAAGAGAATTTGACGAAATTTGTGGCGCAAGGCTAGAGTTAGAGAATTTAGAAAAATCATGGTTTAGGGCTATTGTTAAAGAATTTAAAGAAAATAATTCCAAGGGCAATTTCAGAAAACTCATGGTTAAACGCTTTTGTAATGGAATTTAAAGAAAATAATGGCATCATGTTGTAGTGAGTGAATTTTAAAAAAATTAGAGTTGAAGGCTATTGTTAGGAAATTAAATAACAAAATCTTAATTGAAGACTATAATAAGGGAATTAGAAGTAAAATCATGGCTGGAAGCCACAGTAATAGAATTTGTAGAAAATGGTGGTTCAAGGCTATTGTAAAGCAATTGAAACAAAAATAAAGGCAAGAGGTTGTCGTAAGGATTTTGACAGGGAAATCATGGTTGAAGGCTATAGTAGAGGAATTATGAGAAGAAAATGACTTATGGATAAAGTAAGAGAATTTTTGGGAGGCTATCGGAAGGGAATTTTGAGAAAATTCATGGTTAAAGGCTAATGTAAAGCAATTAAAATAAGAAAACATGGGTGATGCTTGTTGTAAGAGAATTTAAGAAAAATCATTGTTGAAGGCTATAGTAAGGGAATTTTAAGAAAAAATCAAAATAGAAGGCTATAGTAAGGGAATTTTAGCAAAACTCATGGCTGCAGGCCATGGTAAAGGAATTTTAAGAAAACTTAGCCTTATGTCATTTTTTTGTCAAACTTCCTTTTCTATAGTAAGGGTATTTGAAGAAAAATATTGGCTGGAGCCTATTGGAAGGGAATTTTAAGAAAATTCATGGTTTAAGGCTATTTTTAAAGCATTTTTAATAGCAAAACTTGGGTGATGCTTGTAGTAAGACAACTTTAAGAAAAATCACAGCTGAAGGCTATTGTATGGGAATTTTAAAAAAAAAATCAAAATTGAAGGCTATAGTGAGGGAATTTTAGCAAAACTCATCGTTGCAGGCCATGGTAAAGTAATTTTAAGAAAATTTTGCCTTATGTCATTTTTTTGTCAAACTTTTTTTTTCTTTAGTTTGGGTATTTGAAGAAAAATATTGGCTAAAGGCTATTGGTAGGGAATTTTAAGAAAATTCATGGTTTAAGGCTATCGTTAAATAATTTAAAGAAAATGCTACCAAGGAAATTTTTGGAAAAATCATGGTTAAAGGCTATTGTAATGGAATTTATAGCAAATAATGGCTGCCTGTTGTAGTGAAGGAATTTTAAAAAAATTAGAGTCGAAGGATATAGTTAGGAAATTATATAAAAAATTATAATAGAAGACTATAGTAAGAGAATTTGAAGAAAAATTATGGCAGGAAGCCATAGAAATAGAATTTGAAGAAAATGGTGGTTCAAAGGTATCGTAAAGCAGTCAAAACAAAAATCAAGGCAAGAGGCTGTCATAACGAATTTGAAGAGAAATCATGGTTCAAGGCTATAGTAAAGGAATTTTGAAAAGAAAGTGACTTAGGGATAAAGTAAGAGAATTTGATGAAGTTCATCGTGCAAGGCTACAGTTAGGATATTTGAGGAAAAATAATGACTAAAGGGTTTTGGCAGGGAATTTAACCAAATTCTTGGTTTAAGGTAAAACATTTTAAATGAGAAAACTTTGCTGATGCTTGCGTATGAGAATTTTGAGAAAAATCACAGCCGAAGGCTTTAGTAAGGGAATTTTAAGATAAAAATAAAAACTAAAGGTTATAGTAAGGGAATTTTAGCAAAACTCATGGTTGCTGGCTTCGGTAAAGGAATCATTAGAAAACTACGGTTGAAGGCAATAGAAAGGGAATTTTAAAAAAATCAAGGAAAAAGGCTTGAGTAGGAGTATTTGAAGGAATATAATGATTGATGGCCATAGTAAGGAAGATTTGACAAAAATTATGATTAAAGGCTATAGTAAGAGAATTTGACGAAATTCGTGGCATAAGGCTAGAGTTAGGGAATTAAGAAAAATCATGGTTTAAGGCTATAGTTAAAGAATTTAAGGAAAATAATTCCAAGGGCAATTTCAGAAAACTCTTGGTTAAAGGCTTTTGTATTGGAATTTAAAGAAAATAATGGCATCATGTTGTAGTGAGTAAATTTAAAAAAATCAGAGTTAAAGGCTATTGTTAGGAAATTATATAAAAAATCTTAATTGAAGACTATAATAAGGGAATTAGAAGTAAAGTCATAGCTGGAAGCCACAGTAATAGAATTTGAAGAAAATGGTGGTTCAAGACTATTGTAAAGCAATTGAAACAAAAAAAAAGGCAAGAGGTTGTCGTAAGGATTTTGAAGGGAAATCATGGTTGATGGCTATAGTAAAGGAATTTTGAGAAGAAAATGACTTATGGATAAAGTGAGAGAATTTTAGGAAATTTAAAGGATTTTGAGAAGAAAATGACTTATGGATAAAGTAAGAGAATTTTAGGAAATTTGTGCTGCGAGGCTATAGTTAGGGTACTTGAGGAAAAATATTGACTGAAGGCTATCGGAAGGAAATTTTGAGAAAATTCATGGTTTAAGGCTATAGTAAAGCATTTAAAATAAGAAAACTAGGGTGATGCTTGTAGTAAGAGAATTTAAGAAAAATCACAGCTGAACGCTATAGTAAGGGAATTTTAAGAAAAAAATTATAATTGATGGCTATAGAAAGGGAATTTTAGCAAAACTCATGGCTATAGGTCATGGTAAAGGAATTTTTAGAAAACTTAGCCTTATGTCATTTTTTTGTCAAACTTCCTTTACTATAGTTAGGGTATTTTAAGAAAAATATTGATTGAAGGCTATTGGAAGGAAATTTTAAGAAAATTCATGGTTTATGGCTATAGTAAAGCATTTTAAATAGCAAACCTTGGGTGATGCTTGTAGTAAGACAACTTTAAGAAAAATCACAGCTGAAGGCTATAGTAAGGGAATTTTAAGAAAAAAATTAAAATTGAAGGCAATAGTGAGGGAATTTTAACAGAAGTCAAGGCTGTTGGCCAAGGGAAACGAATTTTAAGAAAACTATGGTTGAAGGCTGTAGTAAGTAAATTTTAAAAAAATAATGAAAAAGGAAAGAGTAGGAGAATTTGAAGGAATATAAATATTGAACGATATAGTAAGGGACTTTTGTCAAAATTTATGACTAAAGGCTATAGTAAGAGAATTTCAGGAAATTCGTGGTACAAGGCTAGAGTTAGGGAATTTGAAGAAAAATCAGGGGTGAAGGCTATAGTAAGGGAATTTTAGGAAAAATCATGGTTTAAGGCTATTGTTAAATAATTCAGATAAAATACTTTCGAGGAAGTTTTTGGAAAATCATGGTTAAAGGCTATTGTAATGGAATTTATAGCAAATAATGGCAGCATGTTGTGGTGAAGGAATTTTAAAAAAATTAAAGTTGAAGGATATAGTTAGGAAATTATATAAAAAATCTTAATTGAAGACTATAGTAAGGGAATTTGAAGAAAAATTACGGCAGGAAGCCATAGTAATAGAATTTGAAGAAAATGGTGGTTCAACGGTATCGTAAAGCAGTTGAAACAAAAATCAACGCAAGAGGTTGTCATAACGAATTTGAAGAGAAATCATGGTTGAAGGCTATAGTAAAGGAATTTTGACAAGAAAGTGACTTAAGGATACAGTAAGAGAATTTGATGAAGTTCATCATGCAAGGTTTTAGTTAGGATATTTGAAGAAAAATAATGACTAAAGGGTATTGTCAGGGAATTTAACCAAATTCTTGGTTTAAGGCTATAATAAAACATTTTAAATGAGAAAACTTTGTTGATGCTTGAGTAAGAGAATTTTAAGAAAAATCACAGCCGAAGGCTTTAGTAAGGGAATTTTAAGATAAAAATCTAAACTGAAGGCTAAAGGGAATTTTTGCAAAACTCATGGCTACTGGCTATGGTAAAGGAATCTTAAGAAAACTATGGTTGAAGGCTATAGTAAGGGAGTTTTAAAAAAATCATGGAAAAAGGCTACAGTAGGAGAATTTGAAGGAATATAATGATTGATGGCCATAGTAAGGAACTTTTGACAAAAATTATGGTTGAAGGCTATAGTCAGAGAATTTCAAGAAATTCGTGGCACAAGGCTAGAGTGAGGGAATTTGAAGAAAAATCATGTTTGTTGGTTATATTAAAGGAATTTTTGGAAAAATCATGGTTTAAGGCCATAGTTAAAGAATTTAAAGAAAATAATTCCAAAGGAACTTTTGGAAAACTCATGGTTAAAGGCTATTGTAATGGAATTTGAAGAAAATAATGGAAGCATTTGTAGTGACAGAATTTTAAGAAAATCATAGTTGAAGGCTATAGTTAGGAAATTATATAAAAAATCTTAATTGAAGACTATAGTAAGGGTATTTGAAGCAAAATCATGGCGGGAAGCAATAGTAATAGAATTTGAAGAAAATGGTGGTTCATGGCTATAGTAAAGTCATTCAAACAAAAATTATGGCAAAAGGCTGTCGTAAGGAATTTGAAGAGAAATCATGGTTGAAGGCTATAGTAAAGAAGTTTGACAAAAAAATATTGACATTAGGCTATAGTAAGAGAATTTGAAGAAATCCGTGGTATGAGACTATAGTTAGGGTATTTGAAGAAAAATATTGATTGAAGGCTATTGGAAGGGAATTTTAAGAAAATTCATGGTTTAAGGCTACTGTAAAGTATTTTAAATAAGAAAACTTGGGTGATGCTTGTAGTAAGAGAATTTTAAAAAAAATACACCTGAAGGCTATTGTGAGGGAATTTTAAGAAAAATTCTAAACTGATTGCTATAGTTAGGGAATTTTAGCAAAACTCATGGTTACAGGCTATGGTAAAGGAATTTTGAGAAAACTTTGTTTGAAGGCTATAGTAAGTGAATTTTAAAAAAATCATGGAAAAAGTCAAGAGTAAGACAATTTGAAGGAATATAATGATTGAAGGCTATAGTAAGGGACTTTTGTCAAAAATTATGACTAAAGGCTACAGTAAGAGAATTTAAAGAAATTCGTTGCACAAGGCTAGAGTTTGGGACTTTGAAGAAAAATAATGGTTGAAGTTTGTAGTATGGGAATTTTAGTAAAAATCATGGTTTAAGGCTATAGTTAAAGAATTTAAAGAAAATAATTCTAAGGGAATTTTTAGAAAATTCATGGTTAAAGGCTATTGTAATGGAATTTAAAGAAAATAACGGTTGAATTTTGTAATGAGAGAATTTATAAAAAATCTGAGTTGAAGACTATAGTTAGGAAATTATATAAAAAATCTTAATTGAGGTCAATAGTAATGGAATTTGAAGTAAAATAATGCGTGGAAGCCATAGTAATAGAATCTGAAGAAAATGGTGGTTCAAGGCTATTGTAAAACAATTGAAACAAAAATTATGGCGAAAGGCTGTCGTAAGGAATTTGAAGAGAAATCATGGTTGAAGGCTATAGTAAAGAAATTTTGACAAGAAAATGGCATATGGCTATAGTAAGAGAATTTGATGAAGTTCATCGTGCAAGGTTATTGTAAGGGTATTTGAAGAAAAATAATGACTAAACGGTATTGGAAGGGAATTTTAACCAAATTCTTGGTTTAAGGCTATAGTAAAACATTTTAAATGAGAAAACTTTGTTGATGCTTGAGTAAGAGAATTTTAAGAAAAATCATAGTTGAAGGCTATAGTAAGGGAATTTTAAGAAAAAAATCAAAATTGAAGGCTATAGTAAGGGAATTTTAGCAAAACTCATGGCTGCAGGCTATGGGAAAGGAATTTTAAGAATGCTATGGTTGAACGCTATAGTAAGGGAATTTTAAAAAAATCATGGAGTAAGGCTAGAGTAAGAGAATTTGTAGGAATAAAATGATGGAAGGATATAGTAAGAAAAACCATGCCTGAAGGCTATAGTAAGGGAATTTTAGGAAAAATCATGGTTTAAACCTATAGTTAAAGAATTTAAAGAAAATAATTGCAAGGGAACTTTCAAAAACCTCATGGTTAAAGGCTATTGTAATGGAATTTAAAGAAAATAATGGTTGCATGTTGTAGTGAGAAATTTTTTAAAAAATCAGAGTTGAAGGCTATAGTTAAGAAATTATATAAAAAATCTTAATTGAAGACTATAGTAAGGGAATTTGATGTAAAATCATGGCTGGAAGCCATAGTAATAGAATTTGAAGAAAATGGTGGTTCAAGGCTATTGTAAAGCAATTGAAACAAAACTCAAGGCAAGAGGCTGTCGTAAGGATTTTGAAGAAAAATCATGGTTGAAGGCTATAGTAAGGGAATTTTGACAAGAAAATGACTTAAGGATAAAGTAAGAGAATTTGATGAAGTTCGTCGTGCAAGACTATAGTAAGTTTATTTGAAGAAAATAATAACTTAAGGGTATTGGCAGAGAATTTTAACAAAATTCTTTGTTTAAGGCTACAGTAAAAATTTGAAATCAGAAAACTTTGCTGATGCTTGAGCAAGAGAATTTTAAGAAAAATCACAGTTGAATGCTTTAGTAAGGGAATTTTACAAAAAAATCTAAACTGAAGGCTATAGTAAGGGAATTTTAGCAAAACTCATGGTTGCTAGCTACGGTAAAGGAATCAGAAGAAAACTATGGTTGAAGGCTATAGGATGGAAATTTTTAAAAAAAATGAAAAAGGCTAGAGTAGGAGAATTTGAAGGAATATAATGATTGATAGCCATAGTCAGGAACTTTTGACAAAAATTATGACTAAAGGTTATAGTCAGAGAATTTGAAGAAATTCGTGGCACAAGGGTAGAGTTAGGGAATTTGAAGCAAAACCATGGCTGAAGGCTATAGTAAGGGAATTTTAGGAAAAATCATGGTTTAAGGCTATTGTTAAAGAATTAAAAGAAATTAGTTCCGAGGGAAGTTTCAGAAAACTCATGGTGAAAGTCTTTTGTAATGGAATTTAAAAAAAATAAAGGTTGCATGTTGTAGTGAGAGAATTTTAAAAAAATCAGACTTGAAGGCTAGAGTTACGAAATTATATAAAAAATCTTAATTGAAGACTATAGTAAGGGTATTTGAAGTAAAATTGATAAGTGTCTAAATGACACTATTTTTAGGCTTCAATTGGAATTGGAAATTACATTTTGGAGTCAGTAATCATCATAATATCAAGAAAGATGTCTCAGTTTCATGTTTTCTCTCTCAGGAGTCCAACGCAACAAGAATTATTGAAATCGGTGCTAAAATAAGGAAAATATGAAGATTTTAGTGTAGAAAGGTACAAGGTTGCAGGGACCGGCGCGACCGCACCAGTTGGAGGACAAAATCTGGAGCTACCGTGCCACCAGAATGGTGCGACAGCACCAAGATGGCACCACTAGGCCTATGGAGTTTCCAAACATGACCAGGGCTCTTTCCATTAGAGTACTTAGAAGAAGTTCTGCCCGATTGGCGTGACCGCGCTAAAATAAGACACATTTACAGCGCGACCGCGCCAGTAACTCAACAATGCAAAATTTCAAAAATCTTGGGATTCTGACAAGTAATCAAGATCAAACGTGGGAGGTAGAGACTTAAGTGTATAAGGAAGGTGTCCACGAAGTCTGTAAAGGAAATTGATGGAAATCCTAAGAGGTTTGAATTCTCAAAGAGGTGAAGTTCTATTCCTGATTAGGAGACTGCTATAAAAGTCTACATTGAAGGCAATAGTAAGGGTATTTAAGCAAAACTCATGGCTGCAGGCTACGGTAAAGGAATTTTAAGAAAACTATGGTTGAAGGCTATAGTAAGGGATTTTAAAAAATTATGGAAAAAGGCTAGAGTAGGAGAATTTGAAGGAATATAATGATTGATGGCCAGAGTAAGGAACTTTTGACAAAAATTATGACTAAAGGCTATAGTAAGAGAATTTGAAAAAATTCATGGCACAAGCCTAGAGTTAGGGAATTTGAAGAAAAACCATGGTTGAATGCTATAGTAAGGGAATTTTAGGAAAAATCATGGTTTAAGGCTATAGTTAAAGAATTAAAAGAAATTAGTTCCAAGGGAAGTTTGGGAAAACTCATGGTAAAAGGCTTTTGTAATGGAATTTAAAAAAAATAATGGCTGCATGTTGTAGTGAGAGAATTTTAAAAATATTAGAGTTGATGGCAATAGTTAGAAAATTATATTAAAAATCTTAATTGAAGACTATACTAAGGGTATTTGAAGTAAAATTGATAAGTGTCTAAATGACACTATTTTTAGGCTTCAATTGGAATTGGAAATTACATTTTGGAGTCAATAATCATCATAATATCTTGAAATATGTCTCAGTTTCATGTTTTCTCTCTCAGGAGTCCAACACAACAAGAATTATTGAAATCGGTGCTAAAATAAGGAAAATATAAAGATTTTATTGCAAAAAGGTACAAGGTTGCATGGATCGTCACGACTGCACCAGTGGGAGGACAAAATCTGGCCCTACCGCGCCCCCAGAATGGTGCGACAGCACCAAGATGGCACCACAAGGCCTATGGAGTTTTGAAACATGACCAGGACTCTTTCCATTTGAGTACTTAGAAGAAGTTCTGTCCGAGTGGCGCAACCGCGCTAAAATAAGACACATTTACGACGCGACCGCACCAGTAACTCAGTAATGTAAAATCGCAAAAATCTCAGGATTCTGGCAAGTAATCAAGATCAAACGTGGGAGGTAGAGTCCTAAGTGTATAAGGAAGGTGTCCACAAAGTCTGTAGAAGAAATTGATGAAAATCCTAAGAGGTTTGAATTCTCAAAGAGGTGAAGTTCTATTCCTGATGAGGAGACTGCTAAAAAAGTCTAAATTGAAGGCTATAGTAAGGGAATTTTAGCAAAACTCATGGCTGCAGGCTACGGTAAAGGAATTTTAAGAAAACTATGGTTGAAGGCTATAGTAAGGGAATTTTAAAAAATTATGGAAAAAGGCTAGAGTAGGAGAATTTGAAGGAATATAATGATTGATGGCCATAGTAAGGAACTTTTGACAAAAAGTATGACTAAAGGCTATAGTAAGAGAATTTGAAGAAAATCATGGTACAAGCCTAGAGTTAGAGAATGTGAATAAAAACCATGGTTGAATGCTATAGTAAGTGAATTTTTGGAAAAATCATGGTTTAAGGCTATAGTTAATGAATTAAACGAAAATAATTCCAAGGGAATTTTTCAGAAAACTCATGGTTAAAGGCTATTGTAATGGAATTTAAAGAAAATCATGGCTGCATGTTGTAGTGAGAGAATTTTAAAAATCAGAGTTGAAGGCTTTAGTTAGAAAACTAATTAAAAAATCTTAATGGAAGGATATAGTAAGGGAATTTGAAGTAAAATCATGGCTGGAAGAAATAGTAATAAAATTTTAAAAAAAAGGTGGTTTAAGACAATAGTAAAGCAATTGAAACAAAAATAATGGTGAAAGGCTGTCGTAAAAAATTTGAAGACAAATCATGGTTGAAGGCTATACTAAAGGAAGTTGTACAAAAAAATGACATAAGGGTATAGTAAGAGAATTTGAAGAAATTCGTAGAACGAATCTATAGTTAGGGTATTTGAAGAAAAATATTGACTGAAGGCTATTGGAAGGGAATTTTAAGAACAGTCATGGTTGAAAGCTATACTAAAGCATTTTAAATAAGAAAACTTGGGTGATGCTTGTAGTAAGAGAATTTTAAGAAAAATCACTGTTGAACGCTATAGTAAGGAAATTTTAAGAAAAAAATCAAAATTTAAGGCTATAGTAAGGGAATTTTAGCTAAAGTCAAGACTGCTGGCCAAGGTAAAGGAATTTTAAGAAAACTATGGTAGAACGCTATAGTAAGTGAATTTTAAAAAAATCATGGAAAAAGGCTAAAGTAAGAGAATTTGAAGGAATATAAATATTGAATGATATAGTAAGGGACTTCTGTCAAAAATCATGACTAAAGGCTATAGTATGAGAATTTAATGAAATTTGTTGCACAAGGCTAGAGTTAGGGAATTTGAAGAAAAATCATGGCTGAAGGGAATTTAAAGAAAATACTTCTAAGGAAATTTTTGGAAAAATCATGGTTAAAGGCTATTGTAATGAAATTTAAAGCAAATAATGGATACGTGTTGTAGTGAAGGAATGTTTAAAAAATTAGAGTTGAAGCCTATAGTTAGGAAATTATATAAAAAATCTTAATAGAAGACTATAGTAAGAGAATTTGAAGAAAAATTATGGCTGGAAGCCATAGTAAAAGAATTTGAAGAAAATGGTGGTTCAAGGGTATCGTAAAGCAGCTGAAACAAAAATCAAGGCAAGAGGCTGTCGTAACGAATTTGAAGAGAAATCATGGTTGAAGACTATAGTAAAGGAATTTTGACAAGAAAATGACTTAAGGATAAAGTAAGAGAATTTGATGAAGTTCATCATGCAAGGCTATAGTAAGGGTATTTGAAGAAAAATAATGACTAAAGGGTATTAGCAGGGAATTTTAACCAAATTCTTTGTTTAAGGCTACAATAAAACATTTTAATTGAGAAAACTTTGCAGATGCTTGAATAAGAGAATTTTAAGAAAAATCACAATTGAAGGCTATAGTAAGGGAATTTTAAAAAAAAAATCTAAACTGAAGGCTATAGTAGGGGAATTTTAGCAAAACTCATGGTTGTTAGCTACGGTAAAGGAATCTTAAGTAAACAATGGTTGAAGGCTATAAAAAGGGAATTTTGAAAAAATCATGGAAAAAGGCTAGAGTAGGAGAATTTGAAGAAATATAATGATTGATGGCCATAGTAATGAACTTTTGAAAAAAATTATGACTAAAGGCTATAGTAAGAGAATTTGAAGAAATTCGTGGCACAAGGCTAGAGTTAGGGAATTTGAAGAAAAATCATGTCTGAAGGCTATAGTAAGGGAATTTTAGGAAAAATCTTGGTTTATGGCTATAGTTAAAGAATTTAAAGAAAATAATTCTAAGGGCACTTTCAAAAAACTCATGGTTAAAGGCTTTTGTAATGGAATTTAAAGAAAATAATGGCATCATGTTGTAGTGAGTGAATTTTAAAAAAATCAGAGTTGAAGGCTATTGTTAGGAAATTATATAAATAACTAAATAATGAGTTTTGTTGATAAAAATATTGAAACTATGATTCTTGTTGATAAATTTTTGAAACAATGATTCCTGATGATAAAATATCGAAACGAATATTCATGTTGATAAAATATTGAAAGAATGATTTTGGTTGATAAAATATCGAAACGGGATATCTGTTGATAAAATATCGAAACAGGATATTTGTTGATAAAATATCGAAACAGGATATCTGTTGATAAAATATCTAAAGAATGACTCCGGTTGATAAAATATCGAAACAAGATATCTGTTGATAAAATATTGAAAGAATGATTCCTGTTGATAAAATATCGAACCTAATACTCCGGTTGGTAAAATATTGAAACAAATATATCTGTTGATAAAATATCGAAACAAAGATTCCGGTTGATAAAATATCGAAACAATGATTTCTGTTGATAAAATATCGAACCTAATATTTCGGTTGGTAAAATATTGAAACAAATATTTCTGTTGATAAAATATTGAAACACGATTCAAGTTAATAAATTATCGAACGAAATATTTCATATTAAAACATATCCAAACTTACATTCATGTTGATACAATTTTGAAACATAAATATCTGAAGACAAAACAACGAAACCATAATTTATGTTCAAAAAATAGCGAAACAGATATTCCTGTAGATTAAATATCCACACTTGATTCCTGTTGATTAAATATCAAAACTCCGACGTTCCTGTTGATAAAATATCGAAACCAGATTCATGTTGATAAAATATCGAACCTATATTTCCTCTTGGTAAAATATTGAAACAAATATTTCTGTTGATAAAATTATGAAATATATATTTCTAAAGATAAAACGACGAAACTCTAATATTGTTGATAAAATATTGACAATTCGATTTTTGTTGTTAAAATATCAAAAAACGGATTCATATCGATAAAATATCAAAATTTTGATTCATATTGATAAATTATCAAAACTCGTATTTGTATTAATAACATATCCAAACTTAGATACCTCTTGATAAAATATCAAAAAAGTGATAACAGTACACAAAATATCGAAACAAGATTCCTGTTGATGAAATATCGAAACAAGAGCTCCGTTTATAAACATATGCAAACTTGGATTTCTGTTGATGAAATTTTGAAACAGTTATTTCTTAAGATAAAACGACGAAATGTCAATTTATTGTGATAAAATATCGACTCATGTTATATATATTGATAAAATATCAAAACTTCGACTCTTGTTGAGACTATATCGAAATAAATATTCCAGTTGATAAAATATTGAAACATGATTCCTGTTGATAAAAATATCGAAACAAGGATTCCCTTGATAAAATATCGCAATAGGAATTCCTGTTGATAAAAAATTGAGAGATAGATTTCAGTTAATAAAAATATCGAAACAGGGATTCTTGTTGATAAAATTTCGAAAGAAGGATTCCCGATTATAGTACAATGAAACGAGAACTCAAGTTGATAAAATATCGAAACAACGATTTCTGTTGATAAAAATATTGAAATATGGATTTCATTTGATAAAAATATCACAAATGGATTCCTGTTGATAAAATTTCGAAACAAAGATTCCCGTTGATAAAACAACGAAACGAGAACTCATGTTGTTAAAATATTGTAACTTGAATTACTGTTGATAAAATTTCGAAACTTGAATCTTGTTGATAAAATATCGAAACAAGGATTCTTGTATTTTTTACGGATCATTATCCACTTTAATTTAAATGTTGAGCCATATATCCAATCTTGTATTTTGAATGATTGATATATTTCAGACGTTTTTACCCCTGTCTAAACCCAATGAAAAAGACCTTAAACCCGATTTGCGATAAAACCTGGTGAGCTGCTCACGCCTTATCTCACCGTAGTGATACGCTCACGCCTTATCTCATGGCCATGAGATAAGGCGTGAGCAGCTCTGTTATGAGCAGCCCCTTCTGTCAAAACATGAAGCTCTGCTCACGAGTTGTGTCACGGCCGTGAGATAAGGCGTGAGCAGCTCTGTTATGAGCAACCCCTTCTGTCAAAACATGAAGCTCCACTCACGGGTTGTGTCACGGCCGTGACAAGAACCGTGAGCAGCTCAGTTAGGAGAAGCTCTTCTTTGCGATGCACTCACGGGTTATGTCACGGTTGTGAGCATAATCGTGAGCAGCGCTGTTATGTAAGCACCTTCTTTGTGAAGCGCTCACGGATTGTGTCACAGCCGTGAGCAGAACGGTGAGCAGTTCTATTATGTAATCACCTTCTTTGTGAAGCGCTCACGAGTTATGTCACGGCTGTGAACCTAACCGTGAGCAGCTCTGTTAGGAGAAGCTCATTTTTTTAAGTGCTCACGGGTTGTCTCACGGCCGTGATCAGAACCGTGAGCAGCTCTGTTAGGTAAGCACCTTCTTTGTAAAGCGCTCACGGGTTATGTCACAGCCGTGAGAAACACCGTGAGCAGCTCTGTTAGGTAAAACTCTTCTATGTGATGCACTCACAATTTGTGTCACGGTCGTGAGAATAACCGTGAACAGCTTCTGAGAGTTGGCTACTTGGGACAATGTTATCCGGATAGAGTAAGTACTATGTTATAAGTTGGAATAGTACAATGTTATAAACTACGTAAGTACTATGTTAGAAACTACAAAAGTACAATGTTATTCAGACAGAGTAAGTACTATGTTATAAGCTGGAATAGTACAATGTTACAAACTACATAAGTACTATGTTAGAAACTACAAATGTACAATGTTATTCGGACAGAGTAAGTACTATGTTATAAGCTGGAATTGTACAATGTTACAAACTACATAAGTACTATGTTAGAAACTACAAATGTACAATGTTATTCGGACAGAGTAAGTACTATGTTATAAGCTGGAATAGTACAATGTTATTAACTACGTAAGTACTATGTTAACAGTCTAAAAAGTACAATGTTATAAAGAGCATAAGGCAACACAATATAAGCTACTAGTGCTACACCACATGGGCGTCACGGCCGCTTTAGAGCGCTCACTCCCACTATCACGGTCATGACCTAAAATGTGAGGAGCTCTATTACACCTTGCCCATAGTGTACTTGGGAGCAGGTCACGCCTTATGTCACGGGCGTGAGAAGCACCGTGAGCAGCTCTATTAGGCCAAGCTCCTTCGTTGTTATCGCGCCACAGTCGTGTCCACAGCGTGAGAAAAACTGTGAGCAGCTCAGTTAGGTGAATATCCTTATTTGTGATGCGCTCACGGGTCATGTCACCAACGTGAGATAACCTGTGAGGAGCTCTGTTAGAGATGGCCACCTGCGATCCGGTCACGCCTTATATCACGGCCGTGAGATTAACCGTGAGCGGCTCATGCCTTCTGTCATGGGCGTGAGAAGAAACATGAACAAAAACTACCTTTTAGTGTCATACTTCTGATAAGTAATGACAAAAACTAGTGTAAATATCATATGAGATAAAAAAATTAAATCACCACAACCATATATTACACCATGAGGAACTGCAATTGAAATAAACAGGATAAATGTCAGAGGTTTGAACTTCAAATGGACAGATCAGAACCAAGAAGTTAGTCAGCAACACTATCCCTTATAATCAATAGAACTTCAACAGCACAGTCTGGACTAGGCAATCTGGCTAATTTTGACCCTTACAAGAAAAATATTGTTTCAATCTAATTTTCATGCACTAGATACAAAGGCTAATAGAATACACGAGTCTGACATAATGAACAATTCCAACAAAATTCATTAAAATATCACAAAAAAAAATGTAGAAAATTAAAAATAACTGACGAGTGATTATGTCACTTCACAACAATGATAGTTAGGTCCTGGAAGCTGTGTTGCATAAAAGGTGATAATTCGGAGAGATATTTCTAAAAGTTTCTGCAACAATGAAAACGAAATTCATTCATTAAGCACTTGTATCTCTTGTATGCACCCATCCATATTCTACTAGGAACCATAAATTAAGATTCATGATAAATACGAACTAAAAAAAACTTACAAATTAGCAATAAACAAAAAAGAGTAAAATAAATTAGGATTTCAATGGGAAAAAGGTGTTTGAAGAAGAAAGATACAATGCCAACAAATATGAAACTAGGCTAGATAACGAGATAAGCACAACATTATAAATAGGGTAAGTACAATGTAATAAGTAGGAAAAGTACAACATTATAAACAGGGTACATACTATGTTATTGGCTGAAAAAGTACAATGTTATAAATAACTAGAGCTTAATGCTCTGGAAACATAGCAAACTCAGCAAAGATCTATAGTTAGTTCAATGTATAGACAATTGACTCTACTGGGAGTCAAACCCAAAATCCCCAGTTACCTGGTGCCTTACCGTTAGGCCATAGAGTCTCAATATTGCACAAACTTATTAGCTTTTAGTTGCATAATTCTAAAGCATATGTAGTCTCCTAACATAGCAATCATCAATTCAGTAAACAAATTAAATTGCTCTAACACCAAATAAGGATTCCAACATGAAAAGCATCAATATAATTTATGGGCTTCTAACATAAACAAGAAACACAAATTCTTGACATGATAAGAGGCGCTAAAAATTCTTTCACTAGTTTTACTATGCCTCATTTAAGATTAATCTTCAAACAAAATGTTCATTGCAACTATGACAAGTTGTCAAATTCTCACTATTAAATTTAATAGTTTAATAGAAGCCATATACAAAAGGCATGAAATATAAGACCCCCGGGTACAAGGACTGGAAATCCTCATGATTTGGTAAGGTGGAGAAACTTACAACTACTACCATTACTAGAGAAAAAACTCGGTTGTCCTTATCCATTACCAAAGACTGCTCATGTATTCTGAATAGCTTCTAGTGATCTTGGGATCGGCTGCCATCCAATACAAACTTGGAGAGCATCCTTATAGCATATTTTGTGGGGGTGCTATTGTCCATGTAGGGTAAATATATTTTTCACAACAAGCCCAATTAACAAACATGGTTGAGCACCATTAAGGAAGAAATTGCCTTATGATCTTATCCATCCTAAATGACATGCTTCTTTGTCTAGTGCATGTTCCCACCGCACAAGACAGTTAACAAAAACCCAAACATGTACCAATAGATAATAGAAGCCAAACTTAAGCGAATCTAAATGCAAAGCAAACTTTTCCTTGACATGCCTAAGGCTAGCAATTCTATAAAACCTGAAAGTAATGGAAGGTGCTTCAGCTTGCAGGGCAAAGGCAGGTACTCACTAACTATGAAGTCTATAAAACTCAACAAGTGAAAATTCCCTAGGAAGTTTGTCCCCGCATAGGCTACCTTTTCCAAGCTAACCCTATTAAAAAAAATAAAATAATTACCTTTTCAATAACAACCTGGAATCATTAACATGATATAAGGATCCTTTTAATCTCAGCATTGTCACTGCTATATGCTTGATTCTAACAGCTACAACAATACTTAAAAGGATGGAACAAAACTCGTCGACGTGTCGGCATCCGAAACACAGGCTAGAGTTTACAAAAACCATTAGCTGCTCGAATGCAGCAGAAACCCCAGTTTCCGCCATTGGGAACGACTGTAGAGCCAGGAGTCCAGATCGAGAATCGACATCTTGCATGGGCACGAGAAATATTTGAAGCTGGGAGAAAGCGTGAAAGACAGAGACGAAAACAAAAGAGACAAAGATGAGAGCAAGAGAGACAGAGACAAGCGCAAGAGAGATAGAGACGAGAGCAACAGAGACAGAGCAAGAGAGATAGAGACGAGAGCAACAGAGACAGAGACAGAGAGCGAGAGAGACAGAGAGAGCGAGAAAGAGTGAGATGGAGAGAGATAGAGTGAGCGAGAAAGAGCAAGAGCTAGATGGAGAGAGGTTAGAGTCGGGGAGAGAAGAGAAATACCTACAACAGTGGCGACCAATGGTGGTAATGGACAACGACGATTTGAGGCGAAGATTCCCGGTGAGAGGAGTGAGAGAGAGAGGGAGGAAAAGAGGGAGGAAAAGAGGGAGGAAAAGAGGGAGGAAGAAAGAGGAAGAAGAGGCGTGAGGGAGAGAGAGGAGAGAGGCGGGGGTCTTTAATTGAGAATGGGCCGGTCTGAATTGGTTTTGGCTTGGCTTTTCTTATTTGCAGTGGGTTGGTCTGATTTCAAAGATAACCGGGAGGGGTAAAAATGTCTATAATATATCAATCGATCAAAAACAAGATTTGATATATGGCTCAACAATTAAATTAAAGTGCATATATGATCCGTAAATGATCCATAAAATATCGAAACAAACAACGATTTCTGTTGATAAAAATATTGAAATATGGATTTCGTTTGATAAAAATATAACAACTATGATTGCTGTTGATAAAATTTCGAAACAAAGATTCCCGTTGATAAAACAACGAAACGAGAACTCATGTTGTTAAAATATTGTAACTTGAATTACTGTTGATAAAATATCGAAACATAAATCTTGTTGATAAAATATCGAAACAAAGATTCTTGTTGAATAAATATCGAAACAGGAATACTGTTGATAAAATATCGAACCAAGGATTCCAGTTGATAAAATATCGAAACAGAGATTTCTGTTGATAAATCATCAAAACAAAGATTCACGGTGATAAAATATCGAAACAAGGATTACTGTTGATCAAAATATAGAAACATGAATTCTGTTGATAAAATATCGAAACATGAATTCTGTTGATAAAATATCGAAACAATGATTTTTGTAGATAAAATATCGAAATAATTAATTCTGCTGATAAAATATCGAAACAATTAACTCAAAGGCGATAAAAGATCGCATCAAAGAAATATTTTGGAAAAATATTAAATCAGAAACATTGATGATCAAATACCGAAATACGAAATAAGATTATAAAATATCAAATCATGTAACTAAGTTAATAAAATAATGAACGGTTATTTCAGTTGTTAAAATATTGAAACAAGTAATCCTGTTGATAAAATATCGAAACAATTACTTATGTTGATAAAATATCGAAACAATAAACGCTTCTAAAAATATTAAAACAAAAATACTTTTGATAAAATATGGAAACAACTAATTCAATGTTGATAAAATATCGCATCAAATAAATATGTTGATAAAATATCGAATCATTAACGGTGATGATCAAATACTGAATCATGAATATAAGTTGAAGTACATGTTATGCATATTGTAAATTTAAAGCTTGTGTGTATCCAAATTAAAAATTTGATGAATATAAAAATAATTAAGAGAAATATGTGAAAAAAATATTTGACACATAAGACATATATATGTGCATGTCAATGTTCAAGTGTCAATTCTTCGGTAATGAAAATACATCTAAAATGTGTGAAATTGACTCAATTTCATACATCTAAAATTATTTTTAATTTAGAAGATATAAAAATTTTAAGTCATATGTACCGCATTAGTACATGTTTTGACGTTCGATTGTCAATTCTCCATGATATGGTAATGAAAAAAGGTAAAAAGTATAGGCTGAATGTGTAAAATTGACTCAATTTCATTCTCTTAAAATTTCTTAAAATTTATTTTAATTTAGAAGATAAGGAGCATTTTAAGTTATATATACCATATCAGTACATGTGTCCATGTTCGATTGCCAATTCTCCTTCATATGGTAATAAAAATACGTATTATGCAAAATATGTGAAATTGAGTCAATTTTATACTTCTAAAAATTTATCTTAAAATACATTTTAACTTTTTGAAGATATGAGCATCGCGGTACCATTGTAACTTCATAACGTTCGGCCAAAAATGCTATAAACAGGCTACCATGGCTAAGAGTAGCAATGGGTCTTGTGGGACTGGATTTGGTCAAGTAAAATCGAGTATATTTTTTTCCTTTAGAAAAATGATCAACTCATGCTCAATTTTTTGTTGAATTGATGTTAAAGGAGTTGGATCGAGCATTTTTCCTCTTTTTGGGGACTGGTTTTGATAGACAAGTCCCCATAGATAGTCTTTGGAGACTAGTTTTACCTACCAGGACTGACTTTTTAGATCAGTCCCCACAAACATACTTGTGGGGATTGGTTGCGAGTCCCCATAGGCCTCTGTGGGGATGGGTGGTCCAGTCCCCACAGGTCGCGCTGTGGGAACAGGTCATGCAGTCCCCATAGGGCCTCTATGGGGATGGGTTGCCCAATCCCTTTAGAAAATGTTGTGGGGATGGGCGGCCCAATCCCCACATGCCACTCTATGGGGACAGGCTGCTCAATCCCCACAGGAAACGCTATAGGGACTGGCGGCACAGTCCCCGTAGGCCTGTCTGTGGGGACGGGCTGCCCAATCCCCACAGTTCCCTATGTGGGGACTGGTTTTCCAATCTATGGGGATAGGCTTCCTGTCCCCATTCATCTGTTTTGTTCTAGTGATTTTCAGGTGTTAGCTTCTCCGTGGTTAATAAAAATTGTAATATCAACGCCCCTGTTCTGCCCAATTGCTCCATAATCTACTGGAAATATTGCGATGGAAAACAATTTTAGTATACCTTATGTAGTTGCATTGTCTGCTATTGAAGACTGAAATTGTCCATCATCATCAAGAAGTTTGAAACAAAACTTAAAATAAATAAGAAATAACGGTAATTAATAACTTCTTTATTAATATTTTTTTTCACTCTCTCTCTCTTTTTCTCACTAAATCTCTCTCTCATTAAATTCTATTTAGAGAAAATGATCACCCAGTAAACAGGGGTCCTTGGTTTTTAATATTGTAAAAACTCATGCACCCAATACGTGTAGTAATTAATCGAGTCAAATGAATAAATTAAGTTGTACCTGACCCAATATATAATAACTCTGGGTCTAGGGTTAATTAATTGGGGGAAATAAATTGGCGTTAGTTTTGCATTATCCACTCATATTAATATGAATTGTCACATTTTAGATATAATCTGTTTAGCTAAAAAATTTTAAAACATTTATGTTATATATCCCTTGATGCATGGTCAAGTAAGTAAATACGTAAATAAGTAAATAACGTCAAAAATAGAAATAGTCTATGAAATTTATATTTAATACATATATGAATATCGAAGAAAGCTACTAGCTAGTAAGATTAATTTAACACTTTTTGTATTATATATCTTATTTCTTTTCTACTATAAGTTTTTTCATTTCTTGAGCAAGCTTATATATATATTGAGAACATTAATAACAATCATTGAGAATATTATCCCACTCCTACGTTCCGGTTTATTGTACATTTGAACTTTTATCTCTATTGTTTCAGATAAAAATAAATAAATAAATAAATGATGGGAGCTATTACGTAATTAGAACTTTTTAATTGGGAGGTAAAATATTCTAAAATGCGACTCAAAAATAATAATAATAATAAAACAGTTTGAAATTCTGTACTGTTCCAATCAACAAGTGTAAATAAAATGGACGAGTAGCTAATTAATCCATTATATAAACTAAAGTATAAACGCTTGAGATATATAATATTACAACGTGGACATATATAATTTTTCAGGTAATTAAAAAAACCCGGAAACATGGGGTACAGTGGTTTTGGGCAACCATTCGTCTCCCTCTATGAAGGCACGGACCGTAAACTGAGCAGCCTCGGCAGAGGTAATCCTCTTCTTAAAGTCCGTTCCGGGGCCTCCATTGTTGTACTCTCCCAAGTACACCGTAGTGGGCGGGGGAAGAGACTCTGAGAGCCATCCTGCGGCGGGGTCGAGGACCCCTCCCAAGTAGCACTCCATGAAGACCACTCTCGAAAATGGACCACCTGGGCGAGCAAGGAAGACGGCGCTGGAGCCGGAACCCAGGGTTTGGTCAGCTGAACCGGGTGCAGCAGCCACTGAGCATCCGTGGAAGACGAACCCAGTCTTCATAAGTGGACTTGACCTCTTCTGGAAGGTGAGGGCACCTGCTGGTTGTTGATGCTCACCCTTCTCCGCGTAAAGGACGCATTTTTGGAAGACGGCGGCGGCGTTTCCCCAAATGACATCTACGACACCGTAGATGTGGCTGTTCCCGTAGAATTGGGAACCTTGTCCAGCTTTCACCACACCCTTGTGCCCTTTGAAGCTGCAGCCATGGAATGCCGTCCTGTCCGCGTCGTTAGCGAGAGAGACGGTGTACCCGGTGGTGGGATCGCCCGAGTTCTCGAGGCTGAGGTCGATCGCCACGAAACCTTCTCCTTTGATCTCTGTAACGCGCGCGCAAGAGTGTTAAAAGAGGGAAGTAAGAAAATCACCGACATATATATGTTCCCAAGTAATGTGCTTATGACCTACCGAGCGTGGCCGCGCCGTCTTCCGAGATGTTTGTCTTGCTCCGGTTGGACGATATCACGGTAACGCCCATCCCAGCTCCGATGAAAGCCAGCCGGGTCTTCTCCTCCGGAACACGAACATTTTCGTAGTAAACTCCAGGTTTAATGAAGATGCCAAAAGGCTTCCTGGAGTGAGACGGAGCAGCCGCCACGGCCGCAGAGACGGTGGTAAACTGCCCGGACCCATCTTGAGCCACTACTACGGATGGGTGGATTTCGAATACTGGGGTGCATTTCGGCTTCAGGATCGTGAGCCCTAGTATCAACAAGACTACGCATATCAGATTAATGAACCAGGTCAACACATTCGAAACCTTTTGCATGGTTTCCCGAGAAACATAAGTGGTACTCGGAGGCATTTTCGCGAGGTAATTAGCTACTGATGCAGATCGTAGTACTGGAACAGAAAAAAAAAAAAAAAAAAAAAAAAACAAGGGTACTTCGTGGCCGGAGAAGGTACGTACTACGTACTTAGGAGAAGAAGAAATTAAAGCAAGTGGAGCTAAGTAGCTAGGCAAGTGTACATGGGAGACAAATTGGTGAGTGAGTGGGTTTCTCCCTGCTAGAGATGCAGTGTTTATAGCTAGCGAGCTGCCATCGGACGTATCCTCTCAATGTTATTAGGTTTTTTTCTTTTCTAAATTTATATTAAGCGCGCCATTATTTCTTTGTAGCAGATGCCACTTAGGGACTTGTAGGAACAAACACGTCGAATATATACATTCGCAACTCATATATACATGAATATCATTCATACTTCCTTGCGGTTTTCTTCTTTCTATTTTTACACGAGGGTTTTAAACTGCCTGCAGTTTGCAGTATCCATATATGATTACTGACCACGAGTCTGTTTCTTCTGACTATATAGCTACCCGCGCTTAATATATATATTCTCCAATATTAATATATCCTCGATCGAGTACTAATTATACGACATCCCCACACTACGAGGTACATATCTTCTATATAGGGAGGGTCAGTTAATTAGAAGCTTGAAAGAAAAGTATAAAAAAAAGCTGCAGATAGAGCATTACTACGTACGTACATGTCTTCTTCATCAGTTCCGAATAATCGACATTCATAAATACCCATTGCGGTTTCTTTTTCTATTTTTACAAAGAGATTTTTAAACATCTTGCACTTGGCAGTATCCACATTAATTAAAGCTCGAAAGGAGTGTAGTAGAAGGAGACGAATGCAGAAATAGTAGTGACAGAGTAGAAATTTAATATATGAAAAATAAAGTTTAAGTTTGTCATCCTCTGAGTCGACTGATTTTTTGGTGCCCGAGTGGGTTCCGAGAGTCCCGGGTCGCACTCGCACAACCCTGGTTGATCTTGGAATTTTGTCAACAACTGATGCTTAATTAAGTTGGTCGGGAAGAAATATAATCAAATCTCAAGACTAAAAAGAAATAACACATTAAATTATTATCTATATATCTATATATATATATATGTTATAAATAAGATTATATATATGATTCATATATATAGTTTTCTTTATCCTTGCTTACACAAGCTAGCTAGCTAGCTAGCTAGCAGGGAAATTAATATCTACATATCTTTGATAACCGGTTGGGTTAATTCAGGTTCATGAGATACAATAATTAATATTGTTAGTTTTAATTCGTATGTAGTTGTTTGATTATTATAAATTTATAACCAAAAACTACTTAATTAAATTCTTTAGACCCCCAGTTCTCGATCGGATGATCTTGTGTGGATGGCGACTGGAAAATCTGCTCCCACTCATCTCCCCATCATATTGAATTTACTCTTGCCAAAATTGGTCCCATTTCTTCAATCTATATTTTTGGTAATCTATGGTGCTCCCAGAATCATATGAAAAACTGCTACACCAAAGACCTTGGTGGTATGTCCAAGGGCCATTTGATCGTTTCCCTTGAAAATCGGATTGTTGAGTAGGTAGCCACTTTGAAGGATTTTGCAATGTTCAAACCTTTTCAAATCCTATCCACCTTGCTAAATATTGCAGCCTCGTCCACACCAGTAAAAACCCCCACCTGAAAAGAATAGCACTAAGTTCAATTTTGATGGAGCCTCAAAGGGTAATCCTGGACCGGAATGAATAGGGGGAGTTTTGTGTAACAACAACAGTGGTGAGATATTGATGGAATTTTATGGCCCCCTCTCAATCACGTACGGGTTTTATATACGTATGTGAAAGTTCAAGCTCTCTTTCAAGGAATCAAATTATTGAAGGAGATTCATTGAATGTTATTAAATGGGCCAAAAAGGAAGTTCGACCTCCTTGGAGATTTACTTCAGATTTTTAGAGCCATTTGGAAGGCAACATCTCATATGTTTTCTTTAATATTGAATAGGAGTTCAAGGTAATGTAAATATATATATTGAAGGTTGATAGTAGGCAGACCTCAACTTAAAGAAAACATATGAGATAAATAAAAATAAGGTAAAACTTCTTTTGTTAATTGATGTATGATTCTCCCCTCTCTTTAGTCTTTGGTGAACAAGTAATTAAATTGCATTCCAATACTCTTTTTACCCAGAAACTAGATCCCTATAATTGCACATGAAACATATATATGAGATAAATAAACTTAATTACTCCAGAAAAGATCTTTCTTATATATTGAAAAAGAAGATTTGTCATTTGAATTGGGAATGTAGCTCACACGGTAGAGCGCTTGCTTTGCGATGACTGAGTGTGGACCGAGGATCAGTTGGAGTTTCCCCCAGAGTTTGCAGTAGAGGATCATGTTTTGGTGGATTTCCTATGAACCGTCCGCCAGCCTTCGGACTCATCTGGGCCTTTACTGTGAGATCTAGTCAGTTTTTCAAACCCTCCTTTTCGTCTTTCTCACTACTTCCTCTGCAATCTTCCGTTGCATGTCCCAAGCGTTGATAACCGACTAGAAATTTTTGGATTGAAACATACAACATTGATTCAAGGTTAGGGTCAGAAGATCGAGTTCAATCTTCACCCAAGCCATGACCCTCTTGCCTCTACAACTCTCACTCCTTGTGCCTTCATCCATGGTGATATATTTGCCTAGTGGTTGCAAGATCTCTGTGCCTGTGTTGTGGTAAAAAGACATGATATATTTTGACGAACGATTCGAATTTCTCATTTTTTAGCACAATGTTGTGATAACGGTCATCTCTAATTCTATGAGACTCTTACCATTAAAATTACTTTATATTTTATTTTTAAATTATTTAACACTACCTTCAGATTCGATTAGTTTAGAGGGGCTATGAGAATGGTAGACCGTATATCGGATTTCAATCTATCATATACAAAGTTATGCCCCGGGACAATACTTTTCATTGAAAGATTACATATCAATCGATACAGTACATAAAACTTAAAATGTTTATATCTTCTAAATTAAAAGTAATTTTAAGATAAAATTTTCAAAGTATGAAATTGAGTCAGTTTCACACGTTTCACCTATACTTTTACCTATTTTTGTTGGAAAATTTTAAATTTTAATTAGCTAATGTTTTATATTCGACATACACTTATACTTAGATATTTTTAGCTTATTATTAAGTTATTTTTATAGAAAAATTATATGAATTTAAAGTAAATAAAGTAAAAAAAAAAAATCATAATTTTTTTAATTTATTTTTATACTTGTTTTGGTCTATAACCTTTGATTTTATGTTACACAACCTAAATGGCCAATACATATCCCTGATAAGCCCAATACATACCGAATTTTACACTATGAAAAGTTTGAGTTAGATCAGCTGAGTTGATCCGGGTGGAGTATTGGAGTCAGTCGAACCATGTGTTAATGCAATGGAGATAGAAATAATGGAAAATTATAACTCATAGATCAAGTAGTATCTAAATATTGAATCATAGATGAATGTTGAAAAAATATCGAGTTATGAATTTAGAGATAAAAATGCCTCTCACTTAACTCCTGAACCGGTTTGGCCATACGAAACTGGCATAACATATTATTTATTGTTTTATAACATACTATTATGTTATACATAACTAATTTTCCCATTCTACATAATATACTAATTAGTGGTATAATTTCTCGTGGTTGAGGGTGTTTGGCTCTATGAAACTAGTATCACATATTAGTTAATAGTTTATAACATACTTATTTTCCTCTTTTGTATAACATATTAGTTAATATTATAATTTCTTGTGGTTGAAGTGTGTTTGATTCTATGAACCTGATATAACATATTAGTTAATGGTCTATAACACACTATTATATTATATATGTGTTGGTTCCACTTTTGATATGTGTCACAGTAAAGAGGTGTTACAAGAGTGAGGTGTTATAACATCAGGTTGAGTCCAACACTTGGAATTTGGAACAGTGAACAAATAGAAAATAGGAAGTAGAACGTACACACAATTTTGACGAAATACAGAGAAGCACACCTCTGTATTATGAGGCATACAGTCCCTATCAAGAAATCTAATTTATGTTTGTAAAACAACATTACAACAATGAATTTTTAAAACAAAAAACGACTACAAACTTACAAAGATAGATAATCCACTCAACACACACGTGAGTGGAAGAGACCACAGTCTTTGACTTCCTTGACAAAACAAAGGCTCCTCATTGGTTGTTGCTCTCCTCTAGAGAGCTTCAAAACGTACTTCTCTCGTGACTCTTGAGACGATCCTCTTGATCTCTCAACTCTTCACTCCACTCTCTCTCAATTCTGTCTTACTTCTTCACCTTGTTGATTATAACACATTTCTTTTATAGTAGAGAACAAACCAAGTTTAGGCTCCTCAATAAGCTCTATTATGGCCCTAATCTCAATGGCACTGTGTTCATCATGACATATTCCCTGTTCAAATAAAAACATGAACTATTTTCACTTTTCCTCTTTTATAACCACGTCCTTATGCCAAAAAGAGGACCACCTAATTTGGTCTTAACAATATGATATATTTTTCCATTCTGTATAATATACTAGTTAAGAGTATAATTTTTCGTACTTGGGAGGTGTTTAGCCTTATAAAACTGACATAACATATAAGTTGATGGTATATAACATACTACTATGTTATGCATAATATACTTTCCTATCCTAAATAACATACTATTAATTTATTATTTTCTGTATAAACTGGTCCAAGTGTTTAGTAAGGGGCATTTTTGTTATTAAACCCATATCTCGATATTCTATCAATATGCATCCATGGTTCAATATTTAGCTAACAATTTATCCATTCTCCCTATAAAGAATAGAAAAGTACGCACTCCATATTAAGGCTCTTCTTTATAATAGGGTCGTTTTCTTTATAGATAGATAATTAGGTAACACTGAGGCTCTTTTGTATACTGTATAACTGTATATATATACACAAAAACATAAGAATAGGAGCCAGGTCTCCGAATCCAGGGAGTCGTCTAATAAAGGCAATAAATCCAAAGTTGCTCCGACATAGAGAGAGACTTCGTAGCAGTCCCTTTCTTTCTTAGGACCATTCATTCATGTACCCGTTTCGCCACACTCGTTTTCTCGAGTTGTTTCCGTTTCAATAATAAATAATTCAAATGGGGTCTACCAAGTACTCGAACCAAACACATCATCATCACGTATTACCCTAAATCTCACTCTCATCACTGTCTGTCCATATGAGTCGTCGCTGATAAATAACAACTTACTACCATATAAACAAAAACAAGGTGGCCACTTTTGGTCGGAGGGAGACCATGCATATATATGCAGAAGGGGGTGTGGGGTTACTAGCTTAGATACTTAATTAGTCGTATCATGATCCAATTCTAGTCTGCCTTTTTAAATAATGGCAGGAGAAATCATTACTAGCTAGTTTATTTATCACAACATTAATGTACCCTTACGGCCAGCCCAGCCTGATGAGTGGGTCAAACCATGCCCCGCACGACTCGGACACCTTCTCACCTTTACGAGGACCCCTCCATTATTACGGCTCGTCCCTCCCCACTTCCCTCCACCACACTCTCCGAGGTCGTCTTCCTCCTCGTGGAGAACCCCTTGACCGAGGGCAAGCCACTCCAAATCGGTGGTCCCTCCTCCTCCAGTCCACTCTCTGTGCTATGGTTGTATTGTTCTTGTGTACTTGAATGATCATGGAAGGCAGAGAGAGAGAGAGAGAGAGGGAGAGTCTTTACCCTGACCCTCCACTTTCCTCTGTTCAGTGTGTTCTCGACTGCTTGGCTTTTTCACCTTTCCAAAACATTCCCCCCTTTGTATCATTCCGCAGAGCGAGCGGACCACTCATTCACGTGCCCCGCCTATTGGAAAATTAATAAAAAATAAAAAATAAAAATAAAAATAAAATAAAATAAAAAAAGCCCCTTTACCTGGCCTGGGTTAAAGATTAAAGAACCGAATGGGCACACAAACGTTTATGTACATAGAAAAGACTACACCCCCGATGATACAAAGTTGTGCCAAAGGATGATACAAAATTGTAACTATTACATAGTATAGGGTTAGAGGATGATAAGTGTCAGGACGTACACCGAACCGATTTTTGGCCGGTTTAAATTTTTTTTTTTTAGTCTGTTGAACGACCCGGATCCGCGCATGGTGGAGCGCCGCACAGGCACCTCGTGCCTGGGCACTCCGCCATTGGCCCTGCGTACGCTGGCCATAAATGGCTGTGGCCAGCGGATCCGGGTCCCCTTTGCCTGGCCTGGGTTAAAGATTAAAGAACCGAATGGGCCACACAAACGTTTATGTACATGGAAAAGGACTACACCCGTCTCTACTTTTTAATTATATTTATAATGACAGGAAAAAAAACTCAAAAAAAAAATAATTATAATTAATCTACGGTTTTGTAGATCACGACGAAGCAGGGTAGGATGGCCCGCGAGCTAAACACCATCAGCTCCTCCAGATCGGAGTACATCCCGGCGATCCCAGCCACGGAGTCATACCCCTCCTCCTCCGTCGCCGCGGACTCCGCCGGCCCCCGTCGCACCCGCCCGGCGATCACCCGGCACACCAGCATCGCCCGCCTCCTCTCCCCCTCCGTCCCCCCCGCCGCCGACGCCTTGAGGCAGTCGTGGGCCCGCCCGCTGCTGGCGCTGGTCCACACCCCCTTGTGGCCGGAGAAGCCGTGTCTGATGATGGCGCAGACCCCGCACCCGGGACCGGGACCGCAGAGGGAGGTGGACCCTCGAGCC
The DNA here is from genome assembly GCA_019845555.1 of Aristolochia fimbriata. Lineage (NCBI taxonomy): Eukaryota > Viridiplantae > Streptophyta > Magnoliopsida > Piperales > Aristolochiaceae > Aristolochia > Aristolochia fimbriata. The sequence goes on from CM034083.1 coordinate 25,273,304, forward strand.
CCCAGCGCGCACGTCAGCGTCGTGCAGTGGAAGCGGAGGAGCTCGTTCCCGTCGGCGGCGCACCGGGGATTCTTCCTGGCGGCGGCGGCGACCCCGCCGCTCGTTCCCGCCCGGGCCTTGACCGCGTCTCGGTAGTCCTCGAAGCGGGTTACAGTCCGCTGGCTGTTGTGGACCTTCAGTATCCGTTCGATCTTGAAGATGGGGCCCTCTTTCTTGAGCCAGCTCGATTTGAAGATTATCTCCACGATGTTTCGGCCGGAATCATCCACACCCAGCTCCGAAACTGCGTTTTCACAAGACCCAATTCTTATTTCTCCGGCGAAAAAACAGAGTTGCAAAACAGAGCAGAAACAGAGTACGTCACGCGGAGAAAGAAAATTTATTGCCGCCGGCGACTGCTCTGTTCCGTTCTACCAGTGGAATTTATGACGGCCATGTGAAAACCCAGATGTAAGATTAGACAGTTTTGCAGACAATAAATTGGATGGGGAAGAAATTCAAAAACAGAGCATTTCAAAACTCTCGCTCGCTCCCAAGGAGGTCTGAAGTGAACACGGTCGTCTTCTTCCTTCTTCGAGTTCATAAACAGGGGATAATTCGAACTTCACAGACAGATAGAACAAGTGGGAAAAAAAAAAAAAAAAATGGTGTCTACCTGCGTGTCTCACAGACTGGTGAATCTCCAAGCTTTCAGCCGATGCGAAGACCTCTCCGCACTCGGAGCAAGCACAGATAGTGGCTCTAACAGCTGGGTACCTGCTTATGTTACACAACACAGTTCTCTAATTTCTCAATTTTCATAACGAACAGGAATTGAAGAGAAAAATTGAGGGAGAAGGGAAACTGAGATCACGAGAGTACTAGTTTTACCTGCTGGGGTCAACGATCATATGACATTCGTAACACCCGGAAAGCTTCCTGAGCTGCATCCCCTTGGACGATCTCCGGCTGGACCCGGTTCCCGGGTGCCGGCCTTCGCTGAGAAGGCCGGCCTCCTGCCCAAGACTACTGCTTTCCGGGGAGTTCTCTCCCCTGTGCATCACCCGGGTGCTCCCGTGAACAACATCTTTGAACGTGCAGATGGAACTGCAAGTGGAGCCGAGCTTGGAATAACCGAGGGGGTTTTTCATCGAAGGGTCGTGCACGACGGAGCCGTTCACCTGTTTGCAGGAGAGTAGGTTCTTAATTTGATCCCAGGAAGACGGGGGGCTCTGCTTCTTCTTCACATCGCCCTTTTTGTGCTTCTTGGAGCGCTTCGGATGAGGCGGCTGCGTAGTGTTGCCGCGGTGTTTCTGGTCGCCGGAGTTGGGCGTCGGGAGGAAGACGGAGAGGGCCATGAAGAAGAGGAGTGCGAGGAAGGAGAGGAAGGAATGGGAGGTTCTCCTCATGTTCTTTCCTCGTCTCCCGGCTTGTAAAAAGAAGATACTCTGCTGCACCCTGTCGCCCTTTTTTCTATGTTTCTGGGATGCGGCCTATAACTAGACACAGTTTTAGTACAGCGATGAAGTGAAAAAGGGCGGGTTTTTTCCCCCTTCACTCTTTCTTTTCTTTCTTTATCTCTTCAAAGTTTAAACATAGGCTGAAGAAATGACACAAAATGCCCCCCCCCCTGACTCTTGCAAGAATTGGAAGAAGTCCTTTAAGATTAAGCCATTAAGGGTGGGGGTGACCCACTTACCCAAACACTTTAATATAATCTCTAGTTATTTTGAATTGTTTATTTAACAATGCTTCTCAATTGAGGTTTATAAATAGGTTCTCTCTCATTCAGTTCTAGCATGTAGAAATAAAAGGAATCAAACAATGGCAGCTCACAATTTTTAGTTGAACTGTAGAGACACAGGCCAGGAAATACATGATCAGTAGTACTCAAGGGTATCAGCTTTTAGGACAACCACAACCGGGGCACACGATGCTATCTATACAAGGGTCCCATTCACCCTTCTTTATACTAAACTGGTAAATAGGATATGGAGATGGAATACAAACCTCCAGACATAAATGTTGAATACTATGTCTACCCATTAAAGGACTGAAAGGGTGGCTTGGAAAGGTACAATTCAAGGACTGAAGGCCAAAGGGAGTGTAACTTACTTCAAAAAGTCCAGTGCAGTTACTTATTACTACTACAATTCAAAGGAAATCTAATATTACAAAATGAAATGGCTGATAAATACAGTCAACAGTCAGTACTACTCTCCCGTTTTACTGCAATTGTGACCTTGTAAGTTGCAAATTCAAAATTCAGAATTTTTTAAATGCTGAGTGGTTGATAAAACTGTCATTCCCTTCTTATTAATTTTTCGCCCATGCATCATTGTCTTGATCCATTGATTTCCCTGCTTTGATACATCTCGGCAGTAGATTTGGAATTTGGATTATGAATCGTCGGAGTACTGACCAAAGAAGAGTTGTACGTACTAGAAAGTCTTAAATATTTTAATAACACAGAGTTTACTTTAATTCGTTTTGGAATTTGTAATTTAAGTTTGGGAAGCCCTCGTGTGGCAGGCCTTTTGGGTAATCGAGGTCATTAATTCACAAGTTTTTATATAGATATTTTTGGGAAAGAGTGATTACCATCTTCTTAATTAACTTAGATTAGTCTTACTACTTCACTTCAATCTTCTGAACTTAGATTAGTCTTCAACGCTTATTGGCCTTAATTACCAAGTAATTTATGCTCTAGTTTATGGTTTATCGCTTTCTATATTACATCTCAATATCAATACAAAAAAGATTAAGTTAAAATTATTTTTTTTCTTATTCATATTTATTATAGTTGATATTACTTTGGTTTTTTAAAAATTTTCATTTTGTAATTATAAAAATAATAGAATGTGTTGCTATAATCATGGCATTCTTGTAAAAATACAGCAATTTTTCTAATTAAATAATTAAGTACAGTCTTCCTTGCTTCTTTTACTGGGATTTGGCCCCTTAAATAGTTAACCTTATTTAATTAATTTCCTCAATACCAATCTAATATCTACCAGAATTTTTTAAAAGTAAACTGAATTCTACTCAAAATTTCATTATTGAAGCAGGAACATCACCATATCTGAGAATAGGACATCACTTGCCATATGTGGAACCAACAAAAATTACATACAACATACTATATCTTAATATAAATTACATCCATAATATAGTAGATTTTTTTTTTCCTAAAAATATTTAAAAATGAACATAGTTTTCAGTGAAGTAGATGAGCTCCAAGCCTTTGTCCTTTTTATGGAGACAGTATAGTATCTGAGTGGTACAGAAGAAAAGGTTGAGCAGTTGGACTGAGAAAGTCTTAATATTCTTTTGGTCTCCCATTTGTTTAGTTGTATACTCCGTCGCTCCCTTGTCCACAAATCAATTGATTAATCCTCACATATCTTTCAAGCAATCTCAACCAAATCACTCCACGTAGAAGATGCCACCAAACTAGACTGAAAATTGATTTTATTTCTTTTTTTTTTTTTTTTTGCATGTGGCTCCTGCAGACAGTCTAAACCACCATTAGCTACCTTTGGAGTAACCAAATTGATCAGACTTGTGAACCTCCGGATGGGGACTGTGGTGCTTTTTTAAGAAAATGTTGTGCCCAAGTGAAACTTATTGGGTCTATGGTGAAACACAAATAGGGAGCATGAGATTATTTTAGTTGAGTTGACTTACAATCACTTTCTAGTTCACATGAAAGGGGCACAGATTGAGCAGATGGGTTTTACCTAAACCATTTGTTTGCTTCTACAAATTAATAAAAGGAATATAAACAATTTTGATGATCGCAATAGAAGAATAATTTTACTTGAGAAAGACAGCAATGTACATTGAAAGTATAACGTTGATGCTTATTTGATACCTACCTTTTGGAAGAATGTACTTGTATAAAAGCCGATGACAGCAATGCAATTGCACACACAGAGACTGGATTTTCTCAAAATTAGTTAATCATACAAAGCAAGCTCTCAGCAGTTAACAGAAATAATTAACAACAGCTACATCCCTCTTGTTATTAAGAAGTAGGGTCAAATAATTAACCTATTGTTACATCCCTCTGTGATTTTTTAGCCGGGAAAAATCAAATAGAGTTGGAAATTTTGTTTTTCCCGTGGACAAAAAGGAAGAGGACCTAAGAAATTGTTAATGGATGACTGAGAAGACGATGACTTCCTTGGATCAAAACTATAGAAATTATACCTTTGTAATTTGTTGCATAGATGCTTGAAAAGAGACGAAGGGATTAAGAGCCACTGTTCTATTGGGCTTCACTCCTGTTGCATACTCGGATCCCACTTAGTATATAACCACCAAATGCACTCATTTGCATCAAAGGATGCGTTCTGCAAGGCAGAACCTGCATCATCATATATAAAATACAGTGTCAGTTTCAAAGACATGTCTGGCTCAAGAACAATAATGATAAAATACATCCACCTGATATTCTCGTAACCATGGTTCAGAAATTTGTAAGCCAATTGCCATCCTAGAAGCCTGTAGGTTGTGCATGCAAATAGCTAGAGGCTGCACAGGGTCGAAGGCAGATAGCACAAACTTGCATGAATGTCTAAAGTTGGATACAAGGATAAAAAGAGATTATTGATAACTGAACATCTTGCAAATGTGAAAAGCTTCAGAAATGATTATTTTTTTCCACATTACATCAAAATTGTTCTCATCTTGTACATTCCTATACGAGGACAAGAATTACAGTACAACCAACAGCCTCCACAAAGTAAAAGAACTAAGATATCAGGTTTAAATTTGCATCTCAGAAAGAAATACCTGAGTTCATAAAGAACAAAAAACTCTTGATAACAAAAAGCGCAATGTTCATCCTTTTTAATAATTTTCTTGCAGTAGTTGTGGCACATTGTTATCAAAGGTTTTTTTTATTTTTTCAACTTTAAATTGGTTACAGATTTAGAATGTGCCATGTTTTTCAGCTACTTTAAACTACAGATTAGTGAATAAAAAACACAGAGAAACTCCCAAACGTTTATTTTTTCAATAATGCAATTGATATTTCAAAAAGTTTAATAGAACCATAAACAGAGGTAGAGTACCTGAAGGTACTGATGATAGATGGCAAAAGGGGCAGAGTACGATATAAGAGGTAGAAGCTCTTGAAGTATTGTCCAGGTGTCCAGCTCCGGAGCAGCAATTATCAGACTGCTTAAAAATTAGAAAAATTTAACCCTCCGCGAGCAATTAAAAATAACAATATCCAGTAAAAGTTGATATTGAATGTCACTAAAATTACCTAGTAAAACCATTTTTTTTCCACAGTTCCACAGTTTCTTGTGAGGCCGGCCTGCCAGGTTTTGAAGCCTTAGACGCCCGCCGAAAAGGAGAGAAATTTTCTTCACTTATAGCATCAATTTTATCAGTAGAGCTAATATCCATCTGTTGACCATTTTCAGTAGTAGGAGATGTTCCCATAGGCTCACATAAAGAGTGAGAAGAATCTCCTTCCATAAATGATGCAGATTCACCATTAGACTCAGGTTCTGATGACCTAGCCTTTTCATCCACGATAGGAGGTTCAGAAATGTTTTCTTGAGTAGCAGAAAGCTCTGAGAGAGGAGACTGTAAAATCCTGCATTAGAATGCGTTTACAACTATCACTTCAGCTTGCAATCAAATACAAACCTGTCATACTAATTGGAGCTTGATGCCCATTTAATGTGGACTTTCTGTGGTGTTTTCTTCATTGAAATTGAAAAAGAATGCAAAATGCACTTTGTAGAAAAAAGGGAACAGTTTAAAATAAATATAGATGAAATTTACCTACAACAAATTTCAGCACTGAGGTTGAACATGCGTACTATGTCCATTGGATAAGGAGTAACACCGAAGTAAGTATTACAAACAGTCCCAGTGCCTGCCAAAAAGTGCATGGATAAGAATAAGTTATTACTAGTGCTGACTAGCATATATGTTCAAATAATCAGGTCAGCCTATACCTAATTTCTAGAAAATGCCAGTTCAATAAGTAAAATGCTCCAACAACTGATTCTAATTTCACCATATTAATGACAAGAACATAAACTGAAAAAAAATAAATAAAAGAAATACCTCCCAAACGTTCAGCCACAACACCAGTTACCATGCCCCCAACCATATCCAGTACAAGGACATCAGAATACGCACTGACATTAGCCAGAGAAATGAGAAGAGATAGTGTGTCTACCCGCAAAAACCTAACAACACAGAACAATTAGGATGAAATGGAAAGAAGCATGGTGGGAAAATTTTATTCGCTTCATAATCAGGCAGAGATATTCAAATTCTTTCTCAAATTGTTGTATATGTTGACAATTACTTTTTTCACACGATTTACAAGTACTGACATTGTTCAACATATAGTTCTTATTTGATATACATATTCAACTTTAATGACTCCAGTTTCTAAAGATGTTCTAGTGCTCATAAATGCTAAACCCAAAAAGTATAGCACACATAAGCACTTGTCCATCAAAATAAAACTGATCAAAGAGAGATGACTTTAGAGATGCAATTACAATAACATTTATTTCATAAAGGAGATCTTATTAACAGGTGCAACAATTACATTATATCTGCATGTTTTTTCCTTTTCATTTTTGGAGAAAATTATACCAGAAATAAACAAAAGACACGAATTAGAGCTGAATAAGGAGTATATGTAAAGGAATAAGTATGAAAGACTTACCCTATTTTGGCAGGGTATTTCTTAAAGTATGCCTCACAGATACTGAAAAACAAAAAGGAGCAATAAGAAACAAGATGTTCAATTATAAGAAACCCTTACAAGTTAACTGATTATCCATACAAGCTACCGTAGAAGCATTAATCCGCATGCACATGTATCAAGCCATAGATGCACTTGCTCTTCATATTTTTAAAACAGGAGGAAAATTCAATTATAAGTTGCAAACAAATTGTAAATGTCAAATTTAGCAGATATATGAGGTTCAAAAGAAAACCTATTTTTGCCTTGATGCCTAGCACATTCTCGTCTAAACAACACATGAAATTGAATAGATTCTACCTTCGAGAAAATGGACGCCTCATAAGTACCCTTGGTGCATACTTCTTCTGCTTTTTCTGCCTGTATTTCTCCTGCATAAAGAAAAAAGTCACCAAATTAAGCACAACAAGTAGCCATGAGGGAGTTATAAAGGGAGCAAACTCACTTGCGAAAATGCTGTTTTCTTTCCAAATGTTAAACTGTTTGAGATAAGTGCCTCAATTATTTGGTCACCACTTGCACCCTCTCTGAAACAAAGTCTAAATATTAGTTATCGCCTCAAAGGGAGAAATTTGCCAAAGAAAAAAAAAAAAAAAGCTTTCATTAAGTAATCTGGATTTAAATGGAACAAAAACATAAAAACATAGAAGATGTCACAGGTAGCAAGTAAAAAATGCAGCTACGATAACGACAGATACAGTATAAACAGTTAAAGACTAAATGACATAAATGACAACTAAAATCTTTTGGGTAAACTTACATGTGTTAGGCACATTTCAAAGAGCCAAAAGAGGGAGGGGTGGAGGTGGGATTGGGAGGGTTTGGTTGGGGGTTTGAGGAGGGGGATGGGCAACAATATCTCTCCATCACAGAATGCTTAAATACATTTGCTCAACGGTGCACTGTGTTTAATTACAACAGAACCAATTCATTCAAAGATCATAATTTGACATAGAAGCAGAAAACCAGAACAAGAATGTTAGTTCTACAACTTCTCATATCTATTAGGCAGTCTATATAACAAATAAAATCAGACAGAAGAACTCTTAAATTTACTCATAACAGCACATCAAAAAGAAACTCCTTTACCATGGTGGCAAAGTAAATTAAATTGCAGAAGACTACATAACAGCTACAAATACGAAAACTCAAAATGATGTCTAAGTCTGCAAAAGATTTCTCATCTACCACATAATATCTTTTAACAAGGAATACATTGAAACCATGAGAAAACAATAAGATAATTGAATAGTGTGAAACTCTCCTGTCCTGACCTTCGCATTGCATCTATATCTTCCCCAGAAAGTCTTTGAGCAGAATTATTATCAATCAATGCTCGGTTATCTCTTGTCTCTTCTTTAGGCTGTGATTCATCTTTCTCTTTCTCATTCTCTTCTGGAGTATTTCCTACACGAAACACCCACAGATAAAAACAAAAAAAAAAAAAAAAAAAGATCCAATAACCTTCACCTTGAAGAATTTGTAAAATCTAAGTCCAATAACCCACAGATAAAGGTGCTTCTTTTAACCATTTGACTACAGCAGTGTTTGAACCTAATTATCCACCAAAAATGAAGTCCAACTAGTTTCTACGGTAGGAAACAAAGAGACTCAAAAAGTATAACTGATCGTAATACATATACCTTGAGCTACAGTATAGGCACTCAAACTAACTACAATGCAAGAGAAGAAGTACCGTCAGAATTGGCTGGCACAAGAGAAAGAAATGGCCCTTTTGGACCATTATCCACTTGAAATAAGGATCCAAATGGGCATCCTATCAACGGACGAAGAGAACACTTCTTATTCCCAACTTTCAACGTCCTAAAAAGCATAAATTTTGAGAAGTATAAGTATGTTTACAAATAACAGAAACAATGGTATAGCACATACAGATAACAGACTTACGACGCAGGGGAGAGACGAGCGAAAACAAGCCGATCGCCATCGTTAATGTCCAGCAAGACACTACAACCTTCCCAAGCAATTCTCGAATCAGGGCTTTGATTAGAAACAACATGCAAGTCGCCCTCGGCCATCCTAGAGCGATACCCAGATAATGAGACTTAAGGTCTTTGGAACAAAATTCTGTTTTTCGCCTTTTGTGGTCTTCGCTTTTCTCCCTCAATCCTCTTCTGCTTCTTCGTATAAATTCCGGTTCTTAGTATTAGTTGTCGAGCTTTAGGAGAGAGAGAGAGAGATATATAGATAGAGAGAGAGATATATATATAGAGAGAGAGATAGATAGAGAGATATATATATAGATATATATATATATATATATATAGATATATATAGATATATATATAGAGATATATAGAGAGAGATAGAGAGAGAGAGAGATAGAGAGAGAGAGAGAGAGAGAGAGAGAGAGAGAGAGAGAGAGAGAGAGAGAGAGAGAGAGAGAGAGAGAGAGAGAGAGAGAGAGAGAGAGAGAGAGAGAGAGAGAGAGAGAGAGAGAGAGAGAGAGAGAGAGAGAGAGAGAGAGGGTTTTAGCCTTTTAGGGTTTAGCAGTAAAAGCAGTTCTTAATTCTATTCTAATGCAGTCTTGAGAGGGTTTTCCCATGCACCACAAAACACATGGATTTTTCATAATAATAACCGATACGTCCAAGTCATCCCAGAGCCGTATAGGGAATCTTCTAGTTCGGGTGCTGAATCGCCCGATTTTCCATTTCCAAGGGGATTCAAATTTCATTAACGGTACTCAGTTCCAAATCGTACCAGCAAGCTAAAATTCCGAGACGTATTGTATGCATATTGGGCGATACATAAAACCTTAGTTGCAAAGTTCACGGAACCGTTCAATTTTACCCGATTATCCGATTACCCAATTACCTTAAATAGTAATTACCCGATTACCCGGCTCTTAATCGAAACGGATATGCCAATTACTTGGATGGTAATTTGGTAATTTTTTAAAACTTTATATATTTGATGTTATTTTTAGATAATATGTGTGTTATATATTTATTTGAGTTGTTGTTAGATAAATTTAAGAATTTAGATGTAATTTCCATATGATTTTTTATTTTTTTTGTATATATATTTTTTTTAATTTATAAGGGTTAGATAATTAAATTTATTAAAATATTATTATCCATTTATTTACCCAATTACCCGATTACCCGTGTAAGAAATTTGGGTAATGGAATGACTACTTTTATTCGGGCTAAATAGGTGACGAAACATGATATATTACTTTTACTTTGTTTAATAACTAAATAGGGTTTGTAAATAATCTATCATGTAGTATTATAATAAAATACAAAAGAAATAATTTAATTTTATCTAAAAATATATAATATTTTTTATTTTTTATTTTGAATTCATTACAATTAAGAATAACTATCCTTATCACATAAAAGTCCAATAATCTACATCCCCAACCGCTAATAAAGTTTCAATTTAAAACTCAAATAGTTTTATTAGTGTCTCTCCTATTAACTAATGAGCATACTTTATCAATCCTACCTTCCTAGGGCAGTTTCATTATCTTATAATTATTCGTAAAACAAAATCTTTAACTATTTCTAAAATATTTTTGGTACTTAAGTTCTATACAAAACAAAGATGGAAGGTGCCACTATTTAGCTGACAAATTTAAGTTAATGCGCCCTTCAACTAAACTAACTTCAACCCACTACGACCCCAACATACAACCCATCCACAACCCTACCCCAACCCAATCTCTACACCTTCAACCCCACTTTGACCCATTGTTGCACGCTAAATGTGAATAATTTTCTAGTTAAAGAAAATTACTCTAACACGCAAGTGCACATATCCCACAAGTAATAAAGTGGACTCAAGACTCAGAATGTCGAACCCACAAGGACTATGTGTTTACTAATTATTAAATGAATATCGTAATAGCTATATCTAATTATACAAAATGATAATCAACGAAAATGATAAAATGTGCACACTAACTAGGACCCGGACAATAAATAATTAGGATAATCTATTTAAAATAGAGGCAGGGGTGTGATTTCACGTCCTTAAGCTCTGTATTTAACCTATTTTAGCATTCAAGTATTTCATCGAACACTTGAAGGACCCAAGAATTTGGTATGCATTCGAGATCACCGCAACCGTGTCCTCTATTCCAACCCTTTAATCTTCCAATTAAAGGTCTAGATATATAACCCATTACACATAGCGTCACATACGGTGGGTGGTTATTCCTAACTCCACCCACGAATCCCCCAGTTAGACCTCTAACTAGGTAGAACGTACGTTGTCTAATGCAAGTCTACCCAAATTTACCCTCCCGAGATTGGATTGGGTTCCTAAATATCAATTAATAGTTAGTTAGGCAATTATTCAAACACTAAGCATGCATTAGGCATACCACATAATGGAATCATGCTCAAATCACTAAAATAACCAAATACATTGCAAAACTATGCTACATCACACCCTCAAATGGGGGTTTAAACATACACGAAGTCAAAATACAACACAAAACTCAAGTTCAACCACATGTCATAAAAAAAATATACATGAAAGAAAGAAAATGAGATAAAAGATCAAACTCTATGTGTTCTACACTTCTTGAAGGTTGAATTCTCCTCATGGATGGAAATCTCCTCAAGAAGTGGCCTCAAAATCCTCCCTTGAAGCTCTGGTACGAACCTAGACGAGTCTAGATCGACTCTCCAAGTCTAAGTCCAAATCCCTGAGTTTTTCCCTGCAACCCCTATTTATAGTGTGTAGTGCAATCCCGCCATATGACGCTAGGGGAAACACTACGACGCTAGTCACTTAAATTGCACAAAAATGGTGCAAAAACATGAAAAAAGGCCTTGGACACTTTCATGGCACCCAGCCCTATGCGCCATGATGTAGAAATCTTGTACAGTTGTGCTGGGAGTCGCACTTTTTTGTCATGGCGTTAAGTCCCGGCGTCATATGACACCAGGGACATTCTATGGTGCCTAGTTATGCACTTGGGGTAACAACTTCATTTTTTGCCCAATTTGTTTGAGACTTCTTCCGTTGTTTTTCTTATTACATTCTCTTCTTGTTCTCTGCAATAAACTGGCAAGATTAAGTCAAATTACCTTGGTTTGGGACAATTTTAGGTATATGCAATATGAGTTAAATAAATACAATCAAATACCCCTAAACTTAAACGGTTGCTCGTCCTCGAACAACTACTTGCTACGCAGGTTGTAATCATCTATCTTACATACTTGTAATAAAAATCGATGCAATTCAATACAAGAAATAAAAAATCAGGTTGACTTAATTTTCACTTTCTCTTTCCCTCAGTCATCAACTTTAATAGTCCCCACAATCATAGTTCTCACCATCAAACCACTAACCTATGAACTTTAAAAATTCTCATTAGCCTCTATACTCTAGTATCTCGTTCCACCTTCCACGAATGATGAGAGAATGCACTCAATATTATTAGGACTTTCATGTAGGTTGTAATGGGGGTTTGAGCTACGAGTAGGATCACAAGTGAATACATGAGATAGATCCCTCTTCAATGCATGACCCCAACCCTTCAAGACAAGTTCTAGCTTTCAATATCTCCCCCAAACCTACGTTTAAGCTATTGTGAAGCCAATTCACCTTCTCTTTTTCTTTTTTTTTCTTTTCTTTCTTTTGTATGTCTCTTGAGTTGGGGTTGGAAATAATTGACTTTACCGATGCAAAATTTCATGATTCCTAAGTCACAAAGGCCCGATTACTAAGTAAAATCGTCATTGCTCCTTTGACTTTACAATTGCTACTTTTTTTTTTTTTTTTTTTTTTTTTTTTTTTTTTTTTTTTTTTTTTACTCTTGGCTTTAAAATTCTTTTCAGATTGAGCAATGCACCAAGAGGGATAGGATATGAAAGAGAGGATAATAATGCAATCAAGATGAGTTTATATCATGAATAACAAAAGAAATAGATTATGACCCAACTTGGTTGACTAGGGAGTATACTAAGTTGGCAAGAAAGGCCCAAACTCATCGAAAATTGCCTAACTCATTTATTTGAGTTGCAACCTTCAATCTTTTATTTCAAGTTTTCTTTAAAACTAGTTTTAAAGCTTCTAAAGGAATTTTTAAGCTCATAAACCAAACATTCAACATTCCCAAATCATAACATGTTGACTTCAAAAAAAAGAATTGTGAGTAGTGTTGTGACATGAAAATAAGTCAATCTCCAACTCATATTATGCAAATGAGGGTTGAGCATAGGTTTTCAATCTCGGGTTAAACAACATGACTACATTACAAATTATAAGCTATGCTAGATGAATATATGCAGCATGGTATCCCTCCCCCAAACTTAAACTCTACATTGTCCCTAATGTAGATCATGATAACTAATACAAAGGATTGAGGTAACAAATCCCCCTGTAGGTACAATGTTGTTCTCATGAAAAATGCTCATAGAACCCTATGAGGAACATGAACTCATGCACACATGGGAGATCAAATATATGGAAGAAGTATCTAGGGATCCAATACTTTTATTTTTAAATTATAAAACTACAATTTATTTGACATCAAACAACAAAACAGGCAGACAAATCAAAATTCACATGTTGGTGAAGTTTAGAAAGATATAATTTGGAAACAAACATGAGCTCACAAGCAGTATTCTTTCACTGCATACGATCTCTTTGGGGCTTTAAAAGGTGAGGGCCTTATATGGAGCCCCCTCTTTCATAACCCCATAGATGTCTCTCAAAAGATGGTAGCAAGATTCAAAAGATATAAAAAAATTTCACTAAATCCTACCCAGCGCCATATGGTGCTCAATCCTGTTCATGATGCCCGACACATAAAAACAATTTCTGGGCAATCTAGACGACATATGGCTCCCAACACTGTCAGTGGCGCCAGACACTGTTAAGACCTTTATACTTCAATTTTTCACTTGTTTTGCTTCAAAAACTCCACCCATGTTTCACTATATATCTACTCTATCTCTATCTAATCTAATTGGGTTCTGCCCACTTATGTTAAAAAATTCACTTCTATTCTAATCTTACCATTTAACTTTCTTGGGTTACTTCCCAAGTAGCGCTATGTTTAAAGTCCTTGGCTAGACTAATTCACCACTCCTCCCAAATCAAAGGGAAAGCTAAGCCACTTTCATTTGATCACATCTCTACTTTTGGTATAATAAGAAAGTGGCTTCCAAAATTTTTGGGTAATAGGTGGTGACATCTTGCAAGTTGGGATTTTTCAAGTTAACACTTGCAAGATGTTCTAACTCCCCTCCAACCTTACCTAACAAGATGCGGAATTTTATACCTAAGGTTGGTTAATAAGGTGAGAGGTTAAACTCATCTAGCTCATTAGATTTAGTCTCCCCCCTTCATTTGAGATTGATTCTTCTTATAATGCTACCCTAGTGTCTAAGGGATCATCCTCAATTTTTTCTTTTCTTTCTATCGCTTCCCCCAAACTTCTTTCAATCCTACCTCAACCCACTCTTTATATATCTCTAGTGTTTGCAACACCTTTTTCTCAGTATGAAAGATCAAAGTGTCAGGTTGGTTACATTTCTTGCTTCTCTTCTAATTCATTCACATAATCATCATAGCAAACCAAGTTGAGTCCCCTTTGTTGTTCTTCTAAATTTCTCATCAAAGTGACTATCAATCCTCACTTTTGCATCTCCACTCTGCACGTCCTTGAGCATGCGGATATAGGGTTTTGGATAATTATTATCTCTGTCCAATAGACCTATTCTTCATTTGTTTGCTCGGCTCACTCCAGTTCTTTGTCAAATGGCTCTGGGAAGTGCAAGAACAATAGCAAGGCGATCGCCATTGTTCTCCTCAATAATAACAACACTTTCGTCTACGCGAAGGAGGCCCTGAAGTTCATGGTCAAGATCTTCTTTTGCGACTGTAAAAAATAAAAAGCTTTATTTGATCGTTTTGATCTTCCAGTGGGAAGTGAGTAGGGGTGGCCATCAGGTCGGGTTCTGGTATCCCAACCCGACCCAAAACACCTGGGTTTGGATTCTCAAATCCAACCTACGCATCGGGTTTGGGTTTGGGAATACAAACCTGACCTCGGGTCGCGTCGGGATCAGGTTTACCCAAACCTGACCCACGAGTTTTTATTTTAAATTTTTTTATTGAGTTATTTAAAAACGAGTATAAAAAATTATAATGGTTCAATTTTTTCACAAGTTCAGGTTTTAGGTTATATAAGTCGGGTTGGGTTTAAGCTTTTAGAAACCCGACCAAAACCCAAAAGCCCGACCCAAACCCAGAAACCCGACCCAAACTCAAAAACCCGACCCAAACCCAACTTGTGCCAACCCCAGTGTTCATGTAGAAAGGAGAGAAGATGAAAGAAGAAAAAAGAAGAAGAAAAGAAAAGAAGGAAAAAAAAGAAACAAAGAGGAGAGAAGTAATTTGGGCTTTTACTTCTCTTGGTACCTTGTTATTTCTATGATTTCTCTTTGCCATTGAGCTCCAGTGCCACTTTATTATTCATGGTTTATTTTCAATCTCTTTGATAATAATGTCTGAATTGATCAATGTTGTACCCATGCTATGGGGATATAGGATAATGTTGTATTGAGTGTTTATTGATTATTGAAAAGGTTTAAGGAGAAAATATAGTGAAAGTTGTATAGTGGAGAAATAAGTTTTGTAATAGAGCTTGTAACTGATTGCTTTTGTTGATTGGTGATTGTAACCTATTCTCAATAGAGAAATTGGTCCTCCGCTCTTCCAATGGAAATAGGCATGACTCGAATTCTGATTCACCTCCCAACAAAACTCTTGTACTATTGTTTAATTCAACCTCTATACTTTGATTTTCAAAATTGTTATAATTATTATTGTACCATTACAAAGATGTGTTAGGAGATCTAAATTTCTTACCAAGATTACTGGAGCTCCAATTTTTAATTACAAATATCATCAATGTGTTAAGAAACAAAACAGATGTTGATCTTGAATAACGTCTAAAATAATACTTAGATCATTTGCACTTAGATAAACATATGCATCACCATGTATTTGATCAAGTACATATGTATTCACTCTCAATTTTTAGAACTAATTTTGCTATTGATAACTATTAGACAAGTGTTTGTTACAAACTTACAACATAAGCAACCAAATTTCATTTTGTTTCGAAGTATTCACTTTCTCTCTCTCTCTCTCTCTCTCTCTCTCTCTCTCTCTCTCTCTCTCTCTCTCTCTCTCTCTCTCTCTCTCTCTCTCTCTCTCTCTCTCTCTCTCTCTCTCTCTCTCTCTCTCTCTCTCTCTCTCTCTCTCTCTCTCTCTCTCTCTCTCTCTCTCTCTCTCTCTCTCTTTCTCTCTCTCTCTCTCTCTCTCTCTCTCTCTCTTTTCTCTCTCTCCTCGCGATTACCAGCATCCTCAAATTCGTCTTTCAGTCGTTTTCTTCAGTCGCAAGGCAAGCAGGTTCTGTCCAACCGAGCGGATTCGGCAGCCATGAACGATCACGAGAGCAGCTCAGCCGATCGTTTTGTTTCGAAGTACCACGCTTCTGAGCTTAAAATTGCGAGCGAGTTTTTATCAAACTGGCTCCCGTTTCTTACCAAGGATCTCTGCCCCGGTTGTTCGAGAATCCTCGCTGGCCGCGTCGGGTCTCTTGATCCAGGTTTACATTTTTCTGAATTGGCACTTTACAGTTAGAGATCCTTCCTTCTTTTGGTTTTCATCCATTTTATTGTCCATAAATTGTCATACAACGTTGAGCATATAGAGATGTTGCGAAGAGTATATCTTTTTTGGTTATTTATCCTGATATGATTTAGTTTTCTTACTCGCGGTCGCTTTTACCCTCGTTATAGTGAGATTTATGTCGTCCACTTCTATTCGAGCTGATGAGCTTCTTGCATGGATCGGGGCTGCTCCTTGTTTGAACTTTTAGATATTTAATTGTGAATCTTGGTGCGTTGAGTTTTCGCTTTTGCATTTTTTTTTTCTCTTTTCTTTTTTTTTTGTCAGGTGATGTTTTTATAGGATAATCAAGGGTAATCTGTGGTGCTGATGAGAAGATCACTGATTTTTCCTATCCTTTTTTTATTTTGTTAGTTTTCGAGATGGTATCCCTTTTATGCAGAAAACAGCAATTTATATTGTCTTCCAACGTATAAAAAATGGTCCCAGATAGCAATTTGTTATTATTATTATTATTATTTTTTTTTTTTTTTTTTTTTTCGTGAAGGTTCTGTCCAAAAGTCGACTCCTGCCACCTGCTAATAAAAACCTACCTGGTAACTGACCTACGAAGTTTGATTAATCTGGATGATGTCATATCTCGACTGAGCTTCCTTTGCCACCATCAGTACCAAAATATCGCATTAATGCAACACGGTTCAAGCAAATCCAGCTTCAACTATGGGGTTTAACCTGATACTTGGTCTTGTAAAATGGTTCCCTGGGGAGGACCGAGATCTGGTAGAACCTTAGTGAAGCCGCTGTTCTGGTCCAGGGTTTATGACTATTGATTTAATTGGTAGATCCCCAACTCAAAGCTGTTGCCAATAATTGGCATATTACCTAAGGCATGCAACAACTATGAAATCCACAATTGGAGCGCAAATAACTGAATTAACTTCTCAATTGGTTATATAAACTCATTGGCCAACTATTGTTGTTATTTGAGAAGCTTGAGAAATCAAATACAATGATTTGTCTACTTAATAAACAGATTTGGTTAATGACAATCTAAATCAGACTATTTTATAGTTTGAAAAATCAGAAAGTCTTAAACATACTGGTTATATAACATTCTAAAGTTACTCTGGCTGAGATGTCTGAAGACTGTAGCATGCCCATCTTATTTGTTGAGCTTTTAAATATATGCACGTGCATAAGAAGCCTTTCTTGCTTCCTTTTTTATGTTTACACAATCTGTTGGCATTTTTTTATATGAACTTTGCTTGTGTTATTCATAAAGTAAGGCTTCTGTAAATTTATACACTTTGTTATTTGTCTTTTAACTGTTGAAATGGTAAAGAGCCGTAAGATCTTTTTCTTGATATTTGATTTGAAGTATGCTAATGTCGGTCAATTTACATTCGAATTAAGGGGATTCTGAATGTCTGGAGTCATCAGAGAATAATCTCAATCCATTAGACCATAAGCTTGAAGCATCAGAGAACGGTGGTGATGAAAAGAGCCCTGGTCCAGCTGAAGACCCACCGGACTCTCCCCAAAGTCATGAAACTTGTGATACTAATTCACTTGGGAGCTGGAAAGATAGTGTGAATGAGTCATCTGAAAATGCAAATCATACTTCTACTGCCACATATCCCATTTATGATTCATCCAACACTAGGTTGTCATGGGCCGATATGGCCCAAGAGGATGAGCTTGAAGAGGGTGGAGGAAGTAGTACACCGTCACAGTCCTGGGAAGATGAGTCCGAAATGACAGGGGGAAAGCAAATGAGCAGCCAAAAAAAGCCCTCTCTGTCTAGAGATCAGAGAGAGTATATCCGATTTATGAATGTCCAAAGAAAGAAAGATTTTATTTGCTTGGAGAGGGTTAAGGGAAAGATTGTCAATATCTTGGATGGACTAGAGCTGCACACAGGTGTTTTCAGTGCTGCTGAGCAAAAGAGGATTGTTGATTTTGTATATGATCTTCAAGAGAAGGGGAGGAAAGGTCAACTGAAAGGTAAATATTTTTTTTTGTGCTTTAAAATTTTTCCTGTCTGTTTCACTCTAATGTATGGATTTGGTATCTTTGAGTGAACCTCTTATTTATGTTGCCAAGCAAGCTAGAGTTTGTGCCTGCTGGCACTCTGTATAAATTGTTGGAAAATATGACTATATTCATGTTCTGTTTATAACTGCTCTTTCCTGCATTTCATATCGTAGTGGGTTGATGTCTTTTCAGGTCCATGACTTTGAAATGCTACAATCTGTTGCAGAAAATTTGAGCATTGGCATACCTTCAATTTTCTTGACCTTTCTATGTTCTAGTTTCTTAGAAAGATCAACTTAGCAGTGGATTAGATTGTGGACATTTTTAATACACATTTCTTTGTCGCTTACCAAGAGTGCAAACGGATTGTGGAGAGGACCACTAGGCAATCACCTCATTGTTGCTCCTCCCTGTGTTCTTTCCTCATTATGGTGCTTCGTAGATCAATTCCTTTTCTCATCTACAATATAATTCACAATTAGAAACGTAAAGAAAACATTGAAGTAAAGTAGTCTTGTTTGGAAAAGATGCTGTATTTATTATTTGTAATACAAATTGTGAAATTTCACCGTGGGTAAGTAGCTTAGTGACTTGAGTTTCAGTGATTCTAATTGCTACCTTTTTGAGTGTATATATTGTGAGAGCGTGATGACCATTTTCCCTTTCTCCTGAGGCAGATGCCGTTCTTTCTATTGCTGATAAAATCCATTAAGACTTTCCTTAAAAAAAACATCCATTAAGATTGACAGTAGAAGAGTCTATAACATTTTAAAAGTAATTATGTTTAAAAATTGTGCTGTATGGTTTCTAGATTATGAAGCTCTTGTATTAGTTGGGATAACGTCTCTTAACTTTGGTTAGTCATTTTAGGACAGATCTGGATACTGTAAACATAATACAAGAGCAGAGCTGTTTGTTCTACTCTATACAGTTTATACCACATCTAGTTTGTGCTTTGTTTATGTAGTCCAAGCCTTTGGCTCGTTATTTATTTATTTAGGTGTGGATGTGAGGGGGCGTGTATAATCCCACATAAATTAGAGTTCGAAAAATGCTTGTGGCTGTTGGTTGAGAAAAATGTCTCATTACTTTTGTTAGTCATTTTGAGATAGACCCAGACACAATTTTAATAATTATTAAATATAAAATATTTTTGGATTCAGACACAATTTTAATAATTATAAATATAAAATATTTTTGGATTAAAAATAAAATATTTAGAAACAACGGGAGGGGAACTGGCCCCGTCCATTTAGAATTAGGTGTGCAGCAGTCCTCTCACCTTTTTTTCCTCTCTTGTTGGGGAAAGGAGGGGTGGGTTCCTTTCTTCGTTTTGTTTTCTGAAAAGGAAGTGTTATGGGGGCTTGCCTCTTCCTGGCCTTGTGTACATTGAAGGTGGGGCACAATGGTGCTCTAGAGATAGTTCTTGTCTTGAAAATTGAATATCTAGAGATAGTTTCTGGTCCTTCGTGGGAAGTACCATTCAAGAGATAGTTCCTTGTCCTGTAAAGCGAAGTTCTTCTTTTAGTTCTTGTCCAGAAAAAAAGTGAACTTCTTGCTGAAGATTGGACAGTCATTTCATCAAACTTCGTCGGCAGAATGTGTCAGTTGTTTGTTCTTCCTACTGGAGTCCAGGTCAAATGTCACTCATGTCCTAAATCCTACTGGAGTCCAGTGAAATGTTTAGCAAGCTTTTGATTACTGCATCCTTTTGTTCTTCCTTGTGGGTAGCATTATCAGATTTGTTTTGGTTGCAACATATAGCATGGAGAACCAATTCCAAGTTGGGATGGCAATGGTTTGGGTTAAATTCAGGGATGGTTTTAAAACCCAATCCACAGGATAAAGATGACTTTCAATATGAAAACTCGCCACAGGGTTGGGTCGGGCAGTTTTAATTCAAAACTTGACCCATCCCGGTATTTACATTTTTAATTAAATTTTCATTTAATAAAAGGTTATTTTATTTAAATTATTTTTTAAAATATTATAAATGGGTTACCTGCCGAGATGGAGCGGGTTTCCTTGGAGGGGCCGGATGTTGAAATCTGCAATGGGGGATGGAATTGAAGTTTTAACCCCGTCGTAGGTTTTTATGTGGATGGGTTTGCAGGTTTTGTCATGGGCAGTTTCAGGTTTTGTGAAACCCGACCCTGATCTGACACGTTGCCACACCTGATTTCAAGAGGGGCCTTATTGTAAGTTGTTGTCTCTCTTTTATTACTATTGTACAGCTGAGCATCTTTGGGAGACTTGTCGGTATTTGGGAAAGTGGGAGATGGATTCTGTCATTGTATGGCATATCTTGGGCTAAATGTCACATGCTACTCAAGATGTCACATTTTATGGGACACAAGACATGTCAGGCTCTGATTTAAAAAAAAAAAGTCTGGATTCTGAAATACCTCAGTGTTTGGAATGAGGATCTTCTTCTCTTGCTATGTACGCAAAATTAACTTGTTAAGGAAATCTTAGTATTATTCTTTCTGTCAAAATTTCCTGACTTTCTTATTGATGTGATGTGCGATCTTTGTATGCGCTGGACTAACTGTAGAGTCATGAATCAGACGGGCCAAAAGTAAAAGCTGAAAAGGGCTAACATCCTGACTAAGCTGTAAGTGTAGTGGCTGAACATTGTGTAGTCCTCTTCCTTTGAAGGCAAAATCTGGATGTTTTTCTGATGTCTTAAAGCTGTATCTTTGCTTTCCAAGCTGTCTGGTGGTTGAAACCAATTTTTTCTTACCCACAGGAATAAGAACTTGAGTTGCCACATTCATGTCCATTTCTCAAGTGCTCTTTTGTTGAAAAATAACATAATTACTAGTTTATCACAATCTGTTTTGTGTAAATTTTGGTTATTGCAGCCTTAACATTGTCATTTAGTATCCATTTTCTCTGGCAAACTGCCTGCCTTCTTCCAAATCTGAGCATTAACGTGTCTCACGATTGTTTCAACTCTCAGAGCGTACTTACTCTGAACCTGCAAAATGGATGCGTGGGAAAGGGCGGATAACCATCCAATTTGGTTGCTGTTACAATTATGCAGTGGTAAACTTACTATTCTTTTTTATGTTCATCCAAATGGTTCAATTCATTTGTTTAGATTCGGTCATTTTCTGTGCCTACCTCAGTGTTATGGTTGTTAAAACAGGACAAAAATGGAAACCCACCAGGCATTCTTCAGCATGAAGTTGTGGATCCTCTACCTCATCTTTTCAAAGTGATAATAAGGAGGCTTGTTGGTTGGCATGTTGTTCCACTGTCGTGTGTACCTGACAGCTGTATAGTCAACATTTATGAAGCTGGGGACTGCATACCTCCTCATATTGACCACCATGACTTTGTGCGGCCATTTTGTACTATCTCATTTCTCAGTGAATGCAATATACTGTTTGGTTCAGACTTGAGAATTGCAGGACCTGGCGAGTTTACTGGTTCTACTGCAATTCCTTTGCCAGTCGGGTAAGTGTGCTTTGGCATCTGAGTTCCTTTTTTTTTTCTTTTCACCAGTCTGATGCATTTCAAAAGGCTACCGTGGACTATCTGGGCAGTGTGAAGTTTTGATAATTATGAAGTCTTGGAAACTTTTTAAGTAGGAAATAGAAATTTTATTGTATTTTTAAAGAACACGAGATCACCAGCATGCTGGTGTTCGGTTCCCTCGGTAAATAATCTTCAAATTTGCAGACACCCTTGTTCTATAAAATGAAAGTCGCATAAGATTTGTTTCTCCTTTAGCTGATTGACAGCCATTTCATACCTGGTCCCTTTTTAACTAACTTACATGAAAACATGAGGGAGTCCATCAAGCTCACAATGACCCATGAAGCATTTTAACACAAATGTTTAATTGAGTTCCTTCAAAGCATGTCAGGCAAATTAAAACTGTACTTGTTTAACAGGTCTGTCCTAGTTTTGAATGGTAATGGAGCTGATGTCGCAAAACACTGTGTGCCTGCAGTTCCTTCAAAAAGGTAACTTGTCTATTTATATGTAAATACTTATTTTTCCTGGGAGACATGTCACTATATTTACTTTTGGAACTATTTTTTCTTGTCCCATGCAAATCTTTGATGGTTTCAACTTTTTAACTAAGACAAGCTCAATTAAACTTTTACCTTCCAGGATATCAATAACATTCAGGAGGATGGACGATGGCAAGCGGCCAAAGAACTTTGTTCTCGAACCTGATCTACAGGGTCTACAACCACTTTCCTACAATTCGGACCATAAGCCAAAAAGATGGAGACCAAACAAACAACAGGGAAATGCAAAGAGTAGACTGGTCATTGAAAGGAATTGGGAGGGAGAGAGGGGGTCTATCAACAGGACTGTCCGGTCGGGACCAGTACACTCTTCTCAAAATGGATCGCGGTATTTCAATAAACCTCGAGTCAGGCTTCAAATGTCCAAAGATTGAGTCACTATCACCTATCCCATGAAGGTTTATGTGTTGTATGCCAAGAACGACTGATGTATGCTTCCGCATTTACATCCTGTCAATTGCCAAAAGAAGTTGCGAGGTTCGTTGACCCCGGCCGAACCGGTTGCGTTTGGCGGTATATACATGAAATATGAGGTTTGTAGATTGCCTGTAAGTTTGGTATTACATGGGTCATTTTTCGTTTTTTCAGTTTCTAATGGAAGAGAGGCAAATAAGCATTCCTAGTGATCTACTTGGGTGCCCTCGTTTGACTACAGGCTTGTAAGTAGGCAGATGCTTGACACCTCTCAGTAGGTTTGTTTGGTCACACGGGTTGTTCTGTGACTCTCTTGTTGTTTTCGTGGGGTGCACTACATGTAGTTCAATCTGATTCTAATAAGCTATTTGTACTATTTATTTATTTATTTTATTGAAGGCCTTAATCTTAAAAAATTAATTCCTAATTATTGAAGAATGTTCTGGTCTAATATTAGTAAAATACTTAGACATTATTTTAAATAATTATGTAACCTTTAAATGATTTGGAATGATTATTTCAAGATTTATATTTTTGTAAATAGTTGATCTTCCTAGATAAAAATGTTCTCCAGTCTCAGCCATTCACATCGAGTGGTCATGCGCAATAGCCCCGCTGCATCATTAACGAGACACGTGCTACTCGTGTTAGAGCGTAGAGGAGACCGGTGAGTCTTCGGTGCCCTTGTCGGTCACGACTCTCTTCCCAAGTCCAAATGCACAAGTCAAGCCGAGCCGCGAGCCGAGCTTCGTGCGCTGTGCCGACGTTTAAGTCATCGGGTCGGTACGGCCGGCTCGGATATTTATTTATTTTTATAAGTGTATACCCGCCGTTATATCCGATTCCGCTTCGCTCGCGGTTCAACACGTCGTGACTTTCTGAACCGTCCGTTACTCGAAATGCGCTTTTTTGCGCCACGTGTTCGACATCCGAAGCGTCAAAAGATACAATGATCACTGCAGACGACCCGAGCGGCTCGGATTCTAAAATACAATCTCGTCCGTCGGCTCTGGTTCCGAGGACGGGCCAAAATGTCCCACGCGTCCCCGCCGTTGGTTCGGATCGTCTTCCCCGCGCCTTTTTTTTTTTTTTTTTTTTTTCTGTTTTTTCTTTCTCTCTCGTTCTGGAGAACCGAAAGGGGGTAGCAGAGAAAAAGAGGGAAGAAAGGAGAAAGGGATATCACGGGCTTCTCAGTCCTCCTTCCCTTTGCTTGCTCGCATTAATTTCGAAACTACTCGGAAGAGCCAGAACCAGTTCCTTTTCTCAGTATTTGTTTTCTTCGCGACGGTGCTCATGTCAAACGACTGTAAGAAGAAAAACGCGCAGGTTCTGGATGGGTCGGATATAAGGGATTTGGTTAGTAACGAGAAGGTTTTCACCAGTTTCGTGGATCACAAGTTTAAAGAGCTCGATAGGGATCACGATGGGAAGCTTTCGGTCAAGGAGCTTCAGCCAGCTGTGGCGGATATAGGTGCTGCTCTGGGCTTGCCTGCGCAAGGGACCTCCTCTGATTCCGACCATATCTACTCTGAGGTTTCTGTCTGCTTTCTCAGTCCTTTCTTTTTCTTCCTGATTGAAACCCTTTTTGCTTCTTTATCCATGGAATACTGGGTTCATTTCAACTCTCTCATGTGCCGCCTCTTCTCTCTTGATCGCTGTACTTATTTGTAATCTATCTGCCATACCTACTCTGTTTTCTCCTCTTTAATTTCATGAAACATCGGAGGCTTCTTCCGTTTTCTTGAATGTCATGCATATGGATTGCTCTCCTTCTTTCTGTAATTTATTACTCGGACTGTTAGTTTCTCAGTACCTCCGTGTGTTTCTTATCAGAGAAGTACCGCTCATTGTCTGTCTCCTTAACAAGGTGATGTCTGCACCTCTTCTGTCTTGATTTTATTTCTTATCTTGTGGCATAAGAATCTCATTTGGTGATTTAGCATCCAGACAGGTTTTCAACTAATTTAGCATGTTGCTGATTAAAAAAAAAAAAAGAGAATTTATTCTTTATGCTCTGTAGCAACTTCTTTATCACCATTTTCGACGTTATCAAGAAAACATCGCAATTCAGCAATTTTATTTTCATTGATTCACTATTTATGACGGAATGTAAGATACTCTGTCTCGGATTATTACAAAGAATATGGTGGCTTAATGAACCCCACTATTCTCTAAGCTGCATTTCAATGGAGATCAGTTTCAAAGTTTCTCAGCTATGTCCGTGGATTTCGTGTGTAATGTGACGGGGATAATGGATATTTCAGTGGAGTTCTGTTTTTCTGGATATATAATAGAGTTGTTTCATCAGCTCCAACTTGTAATCTTTTATGGATTGTTTTTTGTCATCTGCTTTATATTATCTTCTTCCTTCTTGTGTTATGACCCTTTTGTTTTTTCCCTTTGTTTTATTATCGTTTGGGGTTGATTCCGCGTCTTCAGTTTCAGCTTCTGTAGATTTTAGGGATGTAAGCGGCCTGTTTATCTCCAAGCATGAGTTAGTTTTCTCAACGAAAGAATGATTCTTTGCAGGTCTTGAACGAATTCACCCATGGAAAGCGAGAGGAAGTAAGCAAGACCGAGTTCAAAGCAGTGTTGTCAGACATTCTGCTCGGCATGGCCGCCGGTCTCAAGCGAGACCCCATTGTAATATTAAGGATCGACGGGCAAGAGCTGCTGGAATTCGCCGATGGCCCCCGATTCCAGCCGGAGACTCTCGCCATATTCTCGCATATCGAGTCCAACGATAAAACGCTCCGTGACTGCATCATCGCCGCTCTCGGAGAGCTCACTGTCGACCACGGCATGCCTCCCTCTGATTCCTGGGTAACCCCCTTCTCTGTTTCGTGCCCAGAAGTCATAAATTAAATTCTCAGAAATCAGAACTCGGAATGAATTCGATTTGGCCATTGTTTTGATTTTGATCAGGTAACGAGTAATGTGGTCGAGCCGGCCTTGGAATCCTGCGGCGTGGATCGATACCAGAGGCCGATCAGCCAAGAAACCTTCTTGGAGGTCTTCCACAAGGTACTGGCAAACATCTCTCAACAGCTGAAAGAGCGTCCGGTCATCGTCGCCCACAGCGAGAACACCTTCGACGGGAGCGGCATCCGGAGACTCTTATCCAACAAATTCGAATTGGATAAGGTACTGACAATGATTTGACCCTCATCGCCTTCGCACAATTAAATCCCGCCCCTGCTACCTGAAATTTTTATGGGTTTTTTTTTTTTTCCTTCTTCTCTCAGCTATTGGATACAGCGTGGGGAAGCCTCCCGAAAGATCGAAGAGGAAAGGCAACGAAGGAGTTCGTCCGGCTAGCGTTGGACGGAATCGGCCCCGCCGCCAATCTACCGCCTTACGGCGCCGTCGATCAGGTATTTGAGTCAGCAAATTAAAGGCTGCTAATTCAGTCGGTTTTTCTGATCTGAGGCAGATGATGGAATTCTTCCTTCTCTTCTGGGCATGCAGATCGATAAGGTGGTGGAGGCGGCCCTGAACATGGTGGACGCAGACGACGGGAAGCCTGTGGAGGAAGAAGAGTTCAAGAAATTGATGAAGGAGGTACTGGGGAGCGTGATGCTGCAATTGGAAGGAAACCCCATCTCCGTCTCCGCTAACTCGGTGGTCCACGAACCGCTGTCGGCGTCCTCCTCTGTTTTGACTCCGTCGCCCGAGTCGTCTCCGGTGCCGGAGACGGAGTGACTAACCAGTCCCCCCGGTGCATAATGTAATGTGAGCGTAGGCTGCTTGGGTCGTCCCCTTGTGTAGAACCCTGTTGTCGATGGGTTGAACACTTTAGAGCTCCGTTAATTATGTGCATGGTCGACGCTGTTCACTTTCTAGTTTACTATAAATAAAAGATGATTAACTGAGAGCTATAAAATCTCTTAATTCTGGGTTGGCTTCGTCTATCTAGAAAATGGAGGCGGATATGCATGCTTCCCTAGTCCAGACTGAGGGGTCGGATATGCTGTACCTGGGAATGGGGCCGGATCAGACGACTTCAAAAAACTCACTCACCTCTCTCTCTAATTTGCTCTCTCTCACTATCTCTCTAGATCTCTCTCTCTCTCATTTCCTCTCTCTTTCTTTCTCATTTCTTCTCCCTCATTTCATCTCTCTCTTCATGTTTTATGCCTAACCCAATATAAGGGGTTAGGAAAATGTTTTTAGGGGGGGGGTGGGTGGGCATGGCCCCCCCTGCCCCCCCCCCCTCTCTCCGCCTATGACTCCAAGCATGGCTTCCCTGGATGAATAATGTGAGGCAATGGAGCGGAGCGGCTGGCCTCAGCCAAAATGGGCTATTAATGCATATCTTTCCTCACTTTAGAAATTGTTATAATTTTGTTTACAATAATATAGTATATATGATTGTATATATGACTGAATTTTGTCTAATTTTCTCTCTTTTTCAATTTATGCTTTTCAATTTCTCTCTTTTCATATAATCTCTCTTTATCTCTCTTTCACTATCTCCCTCTTTATACAATTTTTATAGAAACTCTCAATTCTATGCTCTTACACCCCTTTTTTTGCCATGTAGAATTTCTCATTTCTATAATTCTAGATGGATTACCATATAGATAGAACTTGGATGTACAAGTATACAACAAAGCATAACCGAGTCAACCCAGAATATTTGAGTGGAGTAAGATACTTTATGGAGTTTGCCATGCAAAAAAAGGGCATAGTTGGTAATGGGAAGATGTTATGTCCATGTACTCAGTGTGAAAACAAGTTTCACCTTGACGTCAACACCATTGAATGCCACATTGTTGTTGAAGGATTTGTTAATAGGTATACGACATAGTATTTTCATAGGGAACCTCGTGAGCAATTTGAAGCTGTTGAACATTCCCAAAATAGAAATGAAGTGGAAATGAGGGAGATGTTGCAAGATGCCTTCTTCCAACAAACGGGAGGTGATAATATACAAATTAGTGGTGATCCATATTTTACCAAATTTGAGGAACTACTGGAAGATGCTAGGAGACCACTTTATGATGGTTGTGAGAATTATTCTAAGTTGTCTTTTATGGTTCATATGTTCCAATTGAAGTGTTTACACAAGTGGAGCAATAAGTCGTTCTCAGATGTCCTTGCACTATTCAAAGATGTTCTTCCAAAGGACAGCACAATTCCACCTGATTGGTACGAATCCAAGAAGATGATGTCTGACTTAGGGTTGGACTACAAGAAAATTCATGCATGCCCTAATGATTGTATCCTTTCATGAATAGGAGAATCATCGTCCTTGGTACGGCAGAGGGGAAGAGGTCCATCAAAACAAACTTCATTGGAACCTCCGCCAAACACAAAATGACAGGTTACTATTGAAAATAACCAAGCTGTAGCCGGAGCAACTACCGAATTTGGAAGGGACTTGGGTATTTATGCCCGACATGGATCATATTTCCCTTTACACTTATAGTGGGGTGAACAACCAAAGGGTAGTTTGAAAGATATTTTGTCATCGTTAAAGGTATTATTATGCGGTTGTTGATTATTGTTTGATTTCTTTACTTTATGTAACAATTATTGATCCTACTCTTTGATTTAGAGGAAATATGACTTTGTGGACGGCGAAAAGAAGGTAGTATGTGATGATATGGTGATTGAAGCTAGCTATGAAACCTTTGGTTAAAAAATACTTGAAAAATTGGAGAGCATATTTGAAGAAAAATTGCTTTGAAAAAGTGGCTGAAGAAGACCTAAGTGGAAGCCCCGATACAAGGGTCACAGATGAGGAGTGGGACAACATTGTCAAATATTGGAAAAATGAGGACAATGTTAAAGTAGCACAAATGAACAAGCAAAACCGTTCACATGCACAAGCGACACACACTCTTGGTACACGGTCTATTGCAAGGCACTACAATGAAGAGGTAAATATGTATGAAATAATTTTTTTTGTCTTTATTTCTATGTTTATGGACTAACGTATCCTTTATATTGTTGTAGCGTCAAAAGAAGGGTACAAACTTTGACATACTCGAGTCTTACCTTTCAGCTCATCAGTGCAAAAATGGGGGGTATCCAAATACCCACACACAACTGAAATGTGTAAGTACCTTCAAATTTTTGTGACAACATTATTTGCTCTTACAATTATATTACTGAACTCGAGCAATGTTTGTACTTAGGCTGAGGTGGTAAAAAAGTTTCGTGGTATTGAAGGTGTGGACCCTACTGATCCTCGTGCTCTTAGTTTTGTCTTCGATGAGGTCTATAAAGGCCACCATGGTGGGTATTTTTTAACCGAAATATGGCTTCTTCCTCCCAAGTTTAGTTATTTTTTAATTATTTTTATTTTATTAATTATGACTCACAATAGTTAATGATTAACTGATTATTATGTTTATTTGTATACTTGTTGTTAATAGACTTCACAGATAGTGATGTAGGTGAAACTCAACCCATGCCTCCATCATGATGTCATTACAAGGATTTGTGTAAGTTAAATTTATAATTACTTAAATGTGATCATATTTTATTTTATTTAAAAATATAACTATATACAAATGTAATAAGATCCTTTGTTATGTTTTGTAGGTGCATGACACAATGGTCATTTATGTGCTTGGTTCATGGTGCTAGTTGAGTCTTTCTTGTATCTTTTTGTTAATGTTGAATATCTTATTAGAAGTTTTTTGTTAAATTAAAAAACAAAGTCGATGTATTATTTTAGCATTCAGTGACACAGTATGTTATTGTAAACCTTTTGTTAAAGCTTTGAATATATGTGGATGTGTTACTTTGGCAATTAATGAAGTTTAAAAAATATTTATTATGAAATTATGATCAGTTAGCAAAGTTTAGATCAATGGAGTTTTTTTTATATTAATATTATTTTATTAATTGCATAAACAGGTTTAAAAAGAAAAAATAGGAATTTTCTTTTTTTAGAAATAAAATATTAGCGACGGTTGTCAAACATAGACAACCGTCTTTAAAAGTCGGCTAGGACGGTTAACATTAGTGACGGTTATTAAAGACCGTGGCTAATACTTTTAGCGACGGTTATAGGGGCTTTTAGCGACGATTTAAAACCGTCGCTAAAAACCACTTTTGTACTTAGTGGGTCTTTTAGCTTGTGGCAGCGCCGAAGATTGATAGGTAAGGTTGAAGCGGTTATGGCACTATATGGCAGAGTGGCCACACCACTGACAAATCTGGCACTATGGCCTATGATCAGATTGATCCTGGTTACCACGACCTTGACCGCGACCAGAGTAGGACCTGCAGCCTCCACCGCGACCACCTTGGAGGCCACGGCCGTGACCTGATCCCGCACGGCCTCCACGTTTAGCAACGTTTGTCGAGGGAAGTCCTTTGATATTCATATTCTGAAGCTAGTCTTGAATCTGGAAGCGGTGTTCTTGTGTAAGGAGCAAGTTTTGGAGAGCAGTAACGTTCACCAGAACTTCACAAGCAGTGACCGTTTGAGCAAATAGTTTAGAATCTTGGCCAAGCCCACTAATGACATAGTGGGTTACTGCCTACCTTGGCCAACTGCCGCAAGATCGTTGACAATTGTTTTTACCTTCTCAAGGTAGGCAGCCATAGACATGCTGCCTTTGCGAATGGTCTGGAGACTGAACCGGAGATCTTTCAAGCGAGCCTGACACGTCAAAGCATAAGCATCTTTCACTTTTTGCCACATCTCAACGGTTGTGTTGAGTCCAAATGTCTAACCCAGGGCAGCATTGGATAGAGTGGTGACAATCCAGCTCTGGATCATCTGATCAATGGAGTACCATTGGAGAAAGTCAGGATTGACTTGAACTGGCTTGGCTCAGGGGAAGTCAAAGGCAGTAGCTTGGGAGGAGCGGCAATTGTACCATCAAGTAGACCCATTAAGGATTGACTGCACAACACTAGGAGGAATAAGTTGAGTACATATAGACAAACGGCTTGAGTCAACTAGGTAATATACCTAGTATAGTACAATTATAATACAAGTGATTGACTCTATTTGGAAAACATAAATATTACACGTGGGAGTGATTGATTCCAATTAGGAATCTCCCTTAACAATCTACTTGCTACATCATGGCCGTTGCATCAACTTACTAGCAATGAAGCTAAAATTCATGTCAGAAGCCTAACTCTAACTCTTGTCAAAACCTATTTCCACAGTCCAAGATCTGAATCCAGGGGGACTCCCAACTTGTAGCATCAATAATATTGCAGAGAAAATCCCCAGCACATTGGAGATGGAAGCACTTAGCCTGCAGG
The DNA here is from genome assembly GCA_019845555.1 of Aristolochia fimbriata. Classification (NCBI taxonomy): domain Eukaryota; kingdom Viridiplantae; phylum Streptophyta; class Magnoliopsida; order Piperales; family Aristolochiaceae; genus Aristolochia; species Aristolochia fimbriata. The sequence goes on from CM034083.1 coordinate 25,304,387, forward strand.
GTTTGCTAGGGCATCTTTACCAACCCGAAAATATGACCGGGTCCGGGCAAAACCGGTCGAACCGGACCCGGCCTAACACAAGCTATAACCAAAAAAAACTAGGAAAGAAAAAAAAAAAAAATTCTTTTGAACCTGAAAAAAGTTCGGGTTGGATAAAATGTTTTCCTTTTGTGTCCTTGTGTGTCTCTTTGGACGTCAATGAGTTTTGCTCATTTTTGGGGTTTAATTCGCTGACTAATTAGAGCCAGAAAAGCCAGGGAGACTGAGGCAACCGAGGAGCACTACACCGCCCAGATCAGGTGGGGTACGTTATAACTTACTCATAAGTACTGATCAGCTAGGAAATGATTTTACATGCCAAAACGAATCAAACGATGACGAAGAATGAAAGACAATTATGAAAAGAGTAGGCAACAAAATCATCCATTCCACGGCTGCCACCCACGGCTAAGAGCTTAAACACAACCGGCCGCCCGGGGACGGGGCGTGGCAAACCTCACGAACACAAAACCAGGCCGCGCGAAGCGTCACGTGGATCTGTGGGGCCCACCGAGGCTGAGCTCCAGCGTCGCCGCCGTCGTCGTCTCGTCGCCGACCTCGTTGGCGAACCAGCTGCCGCCGTGGAAGTACGGCGCCGGCGCCTGAGCGGGCTTCCTGGTACCGCAGAAGTCGCCGCCGCCACCCGCGTCGTCGTTGTTGCTCTCTTCTTCTTTGTGCATGGGGAAGAGCTGAAGCGTCTCGACGTCGACGGGGGGCACTTCGACGACGTATTTTCTGCTCCCCGTCACCGGAGAAGAATCCAGGGCGCCCACCCAGTTGTTACCCATGTATCCGCCAGAGATCGAACAGTCCTGATCACCATCAAACAAGGAGGAAAAAAAAAAAAAAACTAACTAATTAATTCAATACCCTAGTCATATATATTAATGAAAGAAGAGAAGACCTAGTCGGTAGAGGAGAGGAGATTCCTCTTCATTAATTCTGCTACCTTTTCTTCTTTAGCCCGCCCGCTCGAGAAGGAAGATAGAATGAAAATGACGGATAGTACTGGGAGATGGATAAAACTGCAAAGCCACACGGAAAAGGAAGATGGAGATTCCTTGAGCGGGTTTTATGGGTCCCGGTTTGTTCTTTTCTACCGAGAGAATGTCAGGTTGATTTTCCGTAAAGATCATTGAAAGTTGAAGCTGTTTTCATGAGTAGTTCACTGGCTTTACGGATTTGACATTCAAAACCCACAAAAAGCTTTACGTTTTTAAATGGCAATGTTTCTAGGTGGCCGATCGAGTGCCATTAATTAATCTATGGCTTCCTACAGCTACCCATGATGCATATATATATATATATATATATATAAAGAAGAGTCTCTGATACGTATTTCTCACCTAATCTCTTTCAGCTAGTAAACATTAATTTTCACGAAAGAAGAATATTAAGCTAGTTTTTATTAATTATAAGGTTGATCGAAATTACTTACTCGGAAGCTCTTCTCCATGAATGCGGGAGGCCAGCCAAGTACATGACCTGGGGAGGAAGACGATGAAGGAGACGAAGGAACGAAACCTACAAAAATAATTAAATATCAACACCGGCCCGTATGTATTACAAGGTCGAGCTAATTAATTAACAAATTACACCTAGCTAGCTTCCATGAATGAATTTTTAGGAATGAAAAAGCCGGAACAGGGGAGCAGTGGTGATGATGATGATGATGATGATGAGATATATATACTTCACCTGTGGGCACATGATGAGTAGTGGTGTACTTGTGAAGAACAGAGTGATCGTCTGGTTTCCAGGCGGCACCCTTTTGCATGGGGAGATCAGCTGTAAGCCTCTTCTTCTGCCTCTCCCTGGCCTTGTGGTTCTGGAACCAGTAGAAGACGTTCTTCCCTTCGATCTTCCCGTACTGCCTCAATCTGGCCGATATCCTCTGTATCTGCTCTGCACTCGGAGACCTGATCCCGCTGTTATAGTAAAGATCCTTGAGGATCCTCACCTGGTCCGAAGTGGGTATCCATCTCGTACTCGATTGCCTGCACAGGAAGCTGCTTTTAGCGCTGCTGCTGCTGCTGTTCCCCTCTTCCTGACCATGGTGTGCCGGGCTCTGATCCATTCACAATATTGATCGACCTCGCTCGCGCTGGTGTAAGTATACAAGTACTCCAAACGAAACAACGATGAAGGAGCTAGCTGAGAGCAAGTACAGGGAAGGGAGGCTCATGGGGGTGGTATATATGAAGAAGGCGACGGTCACATGGAGATCGATCATGGTGTGTGTGTGTGAGAGAGAGAGAGAGTGAAAGAGAGAGAAAGAGAGAGTGAAGAGGATCAGAGGGATATCTGGTAGAGAAGGACTGAAGTTGACAGAGTGGAGCTTAAAACAGGGAAGGAGACAAAAAAGGGTTTAGAAAGGGAAGGTTGCAGTGGAATTGCTTCGGCGAAAAGGCATGAAAGAAATGATGATTAATGAGAGAAGAGAGAGAAACAGAGAAACAGAGAGAAAGAGTGATAGAAGGTGAGAGAGAATGGGGGGAGGGGAGAGACGTGGTGAGTTAACTGAGAAGACGAGATGACCTGAATGAATGAATGAATGAGTAAAGATGATGAGCTTCATGTATCTTTTCTCCCTCAAAAGTCGGATCTCTTCCCCCCTTTGTAATATATGTTTGTTTCTTTCCTGCTGGGTTCCTCCCCTGTTAATCAATCCTAATTTCTTCAAATTACAAACATCTGATCATTAACAGAGATGGGGAGGCTATTTAGGATCCAAATTAACGATCCAGGCAGGGCAGATGATGAAAACCATGGATCATCATCAAGAGCTCATCATTCATGCGCTTGCTTACGTACTCTGTTCATCTCCGGAGTCCAGGAGGAGACATGCACCCAAGTGAGGGGAGCATCAGTCATCCCCCCATGGATTAATGGCTTCCAGTCTTTTATTAATTCCAGAGGAGCCCTTTCCGATTCCCCTACTGCATTAGGTCGTACACGACTCTCATGACCATCCCCGTATGTGAATCTGTGATCTTCATACATAAACGATAACGATCGAGGTTGATTAATCTTCTTCTTCTTCTTCTTCTTCTTCTTCTTCTTCTTCTTCTTCTTCTTCTTCTTCTTCTTCTTCTTCTTGGTGAGATTAAACACCGATCTATCATATTCAATTTCCCCCGATTCCCCTGGTACGTAGGTCCAGGACACAAAAGGAGCTGGCAGCGGACGTCACTGAGGTTTGCGGGAGACAGAAAGTGAAAAGAGAAACAAGTCTGAGACTTCTGACCGTATCATTTGCCCAAAACTTTTCGATCCTAACTCTGTAACTAGGATGGAACTCCATTTCTTTTCATTTCTTGGTGTTTACAGACAAAAGGTAGTCACTTCCGTTCCTTCTATTCAAACCCTCCCCTCTTAAATTCATTCTGAGCCCCTCTCATTCCCCTTTTCACCTTTCCCCTCGCTCTAGATCCCTTTTTGTTTTCTTCTTCTTCTTCTTCTTCCTCCTCTTTTAATTTACTCCCTCTCTCTTCTGTCACTAGAAAACATGAACAGGGGAGCCCAAGTCGCACACAAACAAAAAAAAAAAAAAACACACACACACACACACCCACCCAAAAAGGATCTCATCGGTCCGTCCCAGAAGAGAGAGTACTACTGCTCTCTCATATCCTTTCTCTAGAGAGAGAGAGAGAGAGAGAGAGAGAAAGTGATGAGATCATGAGATCTTCCTTGTTTATAAATCATCACTACTCGTCAGTTTGAGATGAAGATTTCAGTTCCGAGAGTAAGTTTTGAGAGTGAGATTGTCTTATTTGCTGTCCCACTCTCTCTGTCTGTCTTCGAGCAATTGAAGAAGTGATCTGCCGATCCTGAACTTACCTCATATAGTGAACCCTAGGGATCAGCCGTAGGACTACCGCGCCTTTTCTTTCGGGTAATCATCCCCGTGATGGGTTTCAACTTTCCCCCGCAGATTTGAAAAGATGCATAAAAAGATTTCACCACAGGACAATCTGGTTAAATTTTTCCTGGTCTCCGCCTCTTGAATCTCGGATCGCTGCGCATTCTTAATTCCCCAACCGTCCAAAACTCGCAAGGCTACTGTTGCAGACAAAGGGAGGGAGGTAATGCCTGAAAAGGACGAGCACGGCACGCTCGCCTGAATGCAGCAAGCAACAGTAGTGAAAACGAAGCCTCCATTAAAGAAGCATGCCGATGTACTCGATGCTTTGCTCCGAATAGTTACTCCAATGTATGATGTGGTCCAGTACTTCGGGGGAAGGGAAGTGGGGAAACAGGGGAACCTTCCTGCTCTGCCCCCTGCTCACCCCTGAGTCGCCATTAACGAGTCGATGCGAGTCTGCCCACCAAGCTTTTAATGAATCCCTGCTGTGGATCCTGCCGCCGTTGATTAACGCAAACAGTCTTATCGACGGTCGGAAAATCACCTGACATAAAACTGGGGAATCCAACGGTCTAGATCAAGTGGTGCATCAATCGGAATGTCTTTCGTACTTGCAGGTGTTATATGTGTACTACATCGCGAGTTCACAGCTGCCGTATTATGACGAGGTGCATATATTTTCTGCTCAAATATGATTACTGAAGAAAGCTCTGTAATGCCGTAAGATGTTTTCAAGTGACTACAGCAATAGTCAGATAATTATAATTACTTTTTTTATTTTTTTATTCATAAATTCTTTTCATTCGAATGGCAAATATCAGAATTTAATACATAAAGTGTCTCTAGGCAGGGCCATATTTGTATTGTGTCAAATTAAACTGTCATACGTAAGTTTCAAAATTTATGTTACATAGTTGACTACAATGCACTTTGCAAGACATAATATAATATATATTAAAAAAACAACAAAACTCAACCTCAAGACACTATAAAGGGAGGCCGGATCCGCGGGCCAAAATGCAGCGTGGCTAAAGCGAATCACGGGGCGCCATGTCAACCCCACACAGGTAATTTTGTGACATGGTGCCCCGTGATTCGCTTTGGCCACGCTGCATTTTGGCCAGCGGATCCGGGTTCCTATAAAGGGGAAGCCTCTAGAACAAATTAACTACATGCAACATAGGGAGGCATGGTCAATTTTGAAAATGAAATGAAATGGGTCACAATCAAATGTAATGTTAGGGACTATTGGCTCTCTCTTCCCCCTACCATTATCAATGTACTTATGAAAATAGTTTCAACTATAATTTATTTTATATAAGTCAAAAATGGATAAAGGATTTATGGTTGAAATTTGGGCCAAATGTGTGAACAATATCTCATGATTTGACTTTTGTTTCTATCACTAAAAAGAATATAAACAAAAGCTTTTATGTTTTGTGGCTTATAATGACTTCACTTATTTATAATTTGGAAGATTAGGGTGTATAGGATTACATATGCATAGAAGCATTTCATATACAAAATGTTATAGGAACTTAGTGGTCTTTAAGAATGAACAAGATAAAAATAGTATGTCATATAAAATAAAAGTAAGATTAATTAGCAAAAACCTAAAAAAGAGGTCACAAATTATTATAAAACCTTTCCTCTTGTAGTGGTAAGGCACAAAATTACTAGAGCTTATACTTGCTTTGCATGTAATCCAAGTTTGAGGTGTTTTTAAAAAAATCTGACATACAAAAAGACGGAATGTTAATATCCCACTTAGGTCTTAGCTATATTTGATATATAGGGCATGTACGATGGTAAATGAAACTAGGTATCTGTCAATTGGAAATTTTCCACCAAACAATAAATTTAAAATTTAATAATTATTTTAATTATGTTTAAGATAGAGCAGTATTTGACGAAGTGACCACAAAAATTTTAAAAACACAAGACTCTCTTTGGATAAACTTTAAGTAGCTAGAAAGTGACATCTTGTTGAGGATCACTCACTATGAGCCAGTAAGATTCCCTTTTTAATTGTTGATACGACATTTAGATGCATATTTGGCTATGAAATGACTTAAGTTTTCTTAAAGTTCTTTGGTTCTAACATGTTTTCACATGTTGTGTGTTGAATATGGAACATACCAAAATAAAGAAAATTGAAGATGCAGTAAAGTCATGGTGTTTTATTTCATAAAGTTTAATATTAAAAACCACAAAATCCAAAAAACTCCCACTTGTTTCAAAATCATTTAAAAATTTTTAATTTTAAAAAAAACCATAAAAATTTAAACCAAGACATATAAATCCATACCATGGGTAACGACATTAGCTCAAAAACTTCAATATACATGTGTAGTTCTAATGACAATTGATAAAGAGATACATCCCCTAATTAAAGAGATACATCATCTTGTTCTTAGGGATGTTTCCTCAAGTCAATAAACCCTTTAACCACACCTCTACAGGAGGATGTGCTGGTCATTGTTCCCTGTATCGAACATCCAATGTCAAAGCATCTAGAAGTAGACGCCACACCCACAAAGTCATGGTGCTTATTTCATAAAATTTATTATTTAAAATAAAAAAATTTAACAAACTCCCACTTGGTTCAAAATTATTTAAAAACTTTCAATTTTCAAAAAAACCATGAAAATTCAAACTAGGACATAATTCATACTATGAGTAACGTCATTACATAAAAAACTTCAATATACATGTGTAGTTAACTCGGGTCTGCACAACATATATCTTAGAAATTCAAGGGTAAGGAATAAACCAAATCAATGCTTGCCAAGTTCATCGATCTCCATTCATAACATACACGAAACTTGAGGAGCATAGGGTAAAGTTCTATACCAAATCGAGCATTAGCCACTAAGGTAATTGTCCCTGATCAGTTCCATAGGTCTGAACAATTTAGATCCCAACCTTAACATCCTATTGAGACTCTTCCACATATACGTACAAGTATATACCTAATAGGAAAGTTGGACATCAAAGCAATTCACTGTCTATAGCATACTCGGTACTTGAGGAGTTCAGGGTAAAACTCTATACTAACATGAGTATTAGCTGTCAAGGAAATTGTGTTTTGTTGAACCTCAAGGCATAACTGAGTACCCATATAATCACAATCAAGCATATGCATTCATTCAACAAATTGTCATTTTATTCCATGAAATATAAAATACAATGTGATGACATATTATACATTAATGAGACTACAATAATGTTCTCCCACTTAGTCTTAAATCACAAAGAAAGCAACCCCATGTTCTTGACATGGACAGTGTAACTGGTCACGGGAAGACACTTGGTTAGTAGATCAGCTAAATTGTCTTTAGAAGATATCTTTGAAACAATAATTTTCTCATTCCTCAACATGTCTCTAATATAGTGGCATTTTCTCCAAGACGTTTAGCTTTAGAGTGACACTTTGGGTCTCTTGTGATAGCAATAACAGACTAATTATTACAAAAGATAGAAATAGGTTGCTCCACATAGTCTACCATCAGAAGACTTCACAAGAAATTTCAAAGATAGACAACCTCCTTTGTAGCTAAGTTTATAGCCACATACTCTAATTCTATATTTGATTGCACTACACAATCTTGCTTTTTACTTTTCTATGAAATAACACTACCAAAGATAAAACTTGAGGTAGACTTACGAGTGTAAATTCACCCTTGATAGAGGTATATATACTCATACAACATTCACACATACCCTTTGGGGATTCATGCGAGATACTAGGTAAAAATCCATTCAAAATAATAATATTCATATACAAACAAGTAAATTAACTCTCATCTACCCTTTGGGGATTTATGCAAATTAATTCATACAATAAACTAACTTAGCTATATAACTTACGTTACCCTTTGGGGATTTTGCTAATTATATAACAAAATTAGTCATAAAACACATAAAAAAAATACAAATTAATTTAATTATCTAAAATACATTACTCTTTGGAGATTTTGCAAACTATACAATTAAATTAATTTCACAATGCATAAATACAAAAAAAAAATATAAGCAAGGTCTGCAATAAACTACAATATGAATCAAACCAATATAACACAATTCAAGGTAAAAACCATAATAAAATCAGGTCTGGTTCAAATATTCTAGGTTATATAAAAACCTAGCCCATATCAAGTCATTTAAACTTAATTCGTGAGCCTTCCGAACAAGCCCACATAAGATGGGCCCATTTCAACCATGCAAAGCTAACCTTTATAATCCCACAAGGCTTGGTCCACCAAAACATACAAATCTGACCCACTCCTATGTAATACAGGGCAACAAAACAAACCAAATAGTTTTGCCTTCCTTCATTAAAAAATCTAACAAAAAATATTATGAAATACATAAACTTAAAACCTAACTTGCATTTGTTAGACTTTACATCTAATAAATTAAAATAAGTATCATGAAAATAACATTATAATAATTCATCACATGAAAATGTTATATACATCATGACATAGATAGATTATGGAATTTAAATAGTAATCATAATAAATGTGCGTACCTTTTATCTTGAAGAATAAAGATTAGAAGAATACAATATGGAGAAGACCTGAATTTCACAAATACATAATCACCTTTAGCACAAAATCTCTTCAGAATAATTCTTTTTAAGTGATAAGTTTGCTCCTGTTCAGCCATAGTGGGTGTACTTAGCATTGCTCACTTGTAAGACAATAGAGGTATACATACCCTAAAGAGAGATACATCCCCAAAAAAGAGATACATCCCCAAAAGAGAGATACATCCCCTAAAGAGAGATACATCCCCTAAAAGAGAGATATATCCCCTAATTAAAGAGATACATCCCCTAAAGAGAGATACATCCCCTAATTAAAGAGATACATCCTCTTGTTTCTAGGGATGTTTCCTCAAGTCAATGAACCCTTTAACCACACCTCTATAGGAGGATGTGCTAGTCATTATTCCTTGTACCGAACGTCCAATGACAAAATATTTAGAAGTAGACCCCACACCCATAAGGTCATGGTGTTCTATTTCATAAAGTTTGTTATTTGAAACCACAAAATCCAACAATGTTGTTTCATTGAGTTCACATGAAAACAAAGTTATTAAAAATGTTGTTTAAAAAAGTTTACATTCCTTGCAAAGAGTACTAATTATATGTAAGCATACGTTATACAAGTAAACTTAGGTGTTGGAACCATTAAAAGTCCAAACATTTAGTACAAAATTTTACTTATATACAAAAACAAGGAAAAAAAAGTATAATTACAATAAATATTCATTTACAATCTACGAATGATTAGTACCATTATAAAATACAAAAAAAAAAACTATAGGATTTTATTTCATTAAGATTAAGAAGAGGATGTAGAAAACAATGACTAGTATAATTGTCTTACTATTAAAGAAAAAATTTTATGATATAAAAATATTTGATAAATTCAAATTCTCTACCAAAGAGTCGATCATTGATATTACTTAAAAAATAATGTTGGGCTACATAATAACAAAATAATTTCTAATGATGTCTGAAAACTATTATAAGAGAACAAAGAAAAATTGAAAAATATAGAAAACCATATTGATTGCTTAGTGTAACACAAACCAAGTGAAATGTCATTATTCGCTAATCCATATTACATTTTCCTAATTTTTTTTACTTTTTAACCGTAATAAAGACGGAGTCTTAATTTTTGCGATTTTTGTTAGGTTGTTAAAGAGTAACAATATCATGGTCTACGAGTTAATTAGGAGATGAGGCCATTCAAAAAGGGAGAATTATAACTCATGGATTAATTAACAATTAAATATCGAGTCATAGATTCATGTTGTTAAAATATTGAGTCATGGATTATACGACAAAAATACTCATCCTACTCACGGGTCTGACCATATTATAAGTTACAAAATAATATGTTACTCTTTAGTGGAAAACTATATTATGTTCATATGTTAACCCATCGAAGATATTATAACTAATTTGTTATTGATCATTAACTAGTATGTTAAAAAATACCTATTAGTGTGTTATTGATCACTTTTTTTTGCTCTCCAATTCAATAACAACTAGTATACTATTGAGACCCATCGACACAATATCACCTGAGAAAGTCGGATGAAAGACCAAGAAAAGAGCCGCGAGGCACCATTGGTAGAGTAAGTCGAGTTCCCAAACACGCGGACTTCCGCCCGGCAGTCGGAGCGAGAAAGGCAGGAAGACAAAAGGCGGGCTATGCGGATTCGAAGTGTCCTTCCCGCTGTTTCGTGACCTTGACAAAACCAAAATATTGGTTCGTATTTTATTTTATTTTATTCTAATTGTCATTTGCCTCCCTCCCTCCCTCTCTCCCTCCCTCCTCTCCGCCACGGCGAGCGTTGTTGCGTTGCCTCCAAAAAGAAAATCATATAATTTCCCTCTCTTCTTCCTTCCAAAAAACCCCCCCTCCTCCTCCCCTCCGAAACCCCGCCATGTCGGAGCTCGCCGGATCCAATCCCTCCCTCCTTCAATCCCAGTCACAGTACCCTCCGATTCTCCGCCCTCTCAAGCGCCAGTTCCCCTTCCCCTCCCCCAAATTCGCCCTCGATTTCCATCGTCCCGCCGATCTGCAGAGAGATTTGCCAGGCGGCGACACCGACGGTTTCAAGGACTCGGAGCCGCCTGTGAGTTGATCTTCTCACCTTCTTTTGGATCTCGGAGCTGATTCTCCTTTTCTTTTTCTGTGATTAGTTGAAATTCGCTTGTTCTTTTTTTTTTTTTCCCTTCTTATTCTTCTTCTTCTTCTTCTTCTTCTTCTTTTGTGCCTCCGGCCTCCTCCTTGAGTGAATTCGGTAATTTCCGGAGGATCTTCTTCTTCTTCTTCTTCTTCTTCTTTTGTGCCTCCTGCCTCCTCCTTGAGTGAATTCGGTAATTTCCGGAGGATCTGCGTAATTGAGCTGGCGGAGACGTTTCTGTTTTTGATCTCTAATCCGTGGAGCGCGTACCTTGATGTTCGATTCCCTTTGTCTTCTTGCTTGTGGTGATTTCCTATGTCGTGCCTCTGTTGGTTTCTAATTCTGTCCTCAAGGTTGGTGGCGTTTGCTTCTGTGTTTTTCGTCGCTATTCCGCTGAGCTATCCCCCGCTCAATTACTGATCTAGCGGGAATAATCCTTCTAAATTTTGGCGGTAATCCGAATGTCATTTCTATTCGTGCGACCCGACGGTAGCATGCTGTTAGCTAATATCCAGATTAGATTTTTATACTGTAACCCTGTAGCTGTCTACAAGAGGTATCAAAGCTAGACTCTCGATACTGGTATTTCATTTAGTTTATTGTACTTTTCAAGGTTTTGTGGTTGCATTATGTACTGTCAATATTATAACATTTTCAAAATACTATTTTTATTAATGAATGATAAGAAAATGAATGAGTTTCATATTCCAAATAGTTCCACTATGGAAGGTTCCTATTAAATGGTTCTATAGTTTCACCTTGTATTATTTCTCTTCCAAATTGTCTTGTGAAGTCCTCTGCATAGGATACTTAGTCTGCTGTATGAGATGGTGCTCTCCATCAGTAATATCTAGTTTATTCATCCTACCTGTAAGCATCCGGTTGTTGTGCTTAATGTTCTATGTAGTGTGTTCAGTTGCTTGTTATTTCCAAGGAAGTAGGCTTTTCCTTCGGAACCAGCTGTTCAAATTACTGGAAATTCCTTAAGTGAAACTTGCTGTGGTGGCTACCGTGTTTATACTAAAGCATCATATCCCTTGCAAAGATCTGGTTGTGAGAGGTTATCTTACAATAATGAGTTCATGATATTCTCTATAGTTTTATTCTAGGTTATTAGTCTATATCTGGTGATCAGATGTTTTGTTCTAAAATTCTTGATATCTTGGTGGAATACAGAGAACTTGGGAAGCAAGAAATTGTGAAGATTTTCTACTGGACCTTGTACTTTTTTCTCCGAGTGATTAGTTAATTTGAAAATTTCTGCAGCCAAAGGATAAAAAGGGAACTGCACATGATTCAGAGATGGTTGGACAGGCCCAAGGATACACTGAAGCCCTTAGCAGTCATGTATCAAAACCTTTTTCAGGCACAAGTGGCAAGAGATACAGTAAAGGGAAGATATCAAAGCATGCACAATCTGGTGTCCACAATCCAGGATCAGATGCTGGTAAATAAATGCCATTATTATGGATTACCTTGCTTGATTTGTTCTCAGTCGTTTTCTCTTCCAGAAATAATTGCGTTCTGATTGTTCTGGGAACTTGATGCAGGTTCTCCTTCAAATGTTTTACCTCCATCTAACAGTTGCCGCTACGACAGCTCCTTAGGTAGGCATTCACAGACAGTTTTTATTTGAGAAAGATATTTTGAAGAATCTTTTTAAGCTGATATAGATATGTGCTCCATTAGGGTTATTGACGAAGAAGTTCATTAGTTTGATTCAGCAAGCTGAGGATGGAAGTCTTGATTTAAATCAGGCAGCAGAGGATTTAGAGGTACACAAATATCCCGATAGTTTGATAATTCTGTTTAAATCTACCGTAGGAATGTGTTAATTGCTCAGTTTATTATGGTTCTGTACCAGTTAGCTGCCCAGAGTTGCTATGTCCTTCGATTTTGTTTTTCAATCTTTATATATGGAGCTGTAATGTTTTGACAGGTCCAAAAGAGGAGAATATATGATATAACTAATGTTCTTGAAGGAATAGGCTTGATAGAGAAAACATTAAAGAACAGAATACGATGGAAGTAAGAACTTTTCTTTTAGTTTCTTTTTGCATTTCCATCTATATCTTACTCAAGTTAGTTTCTAGCAATGGCAATAACCCTAGAGCATAAAAACAGGGGACTTGACATGTCAAGGCCGAGGGAGCAGGAAGAGCTTGCCTCCAGGTTGAAGGTATATTCATTCCTATATTGTATCCAAACATGTATGGTTTTAATTTTGTTATCTCATTGGAAATCTTTGATGAAGGCAATACTCCGTTTAAAGGGAAACATTATTATTTGGAGCAATCTTGCTTCCAGCAACATCTTTAAATATGCCTCATAGACTTCGTGAAGTGTCAAAATCTTGCATGGGTATTTATTGTTAAGGTGGATTCAGTCCTAGAGGTGTTTTGTTATTTCAGATGTGAACTACATGTTGCTTTCTTTGTTGCATTGCCACGGAAAGTCCAAGGACAGGCAAAATATCAGTGCAAAAGATGAAATTATACCTCAAATTCTTCAGGTTTAGGTCAATGGTGATCTGTAATGGTGTAAAAGAAGTAAAAGAATTACTTCGTACTCTAGGATTCTCTTGAAAATATTTTTGTTTTTCTTATTGGCTATTTCTCTTGTTTTTTTGTTATCAGGCTGAAGTGGAAAGCTTATATGCTGAAGAGTGCAGACTTGATGAGAATATAAGGTTCATTCCATAAAAACTACTTGGTCCTCTTTCCACTTTGCTATTTCAGACTACTGAATTTTGGTTCTCTATGGCAGACAAATGCAAGACCATTTGACAGTCTTGACTGAGGATGAAAATAATCAAAAGTAGGTTAAGTTTCAGAAGTTCTTCTGTTTCTTCAATGTCATTCGGTGTTAAATCATTTCATCTGATTTTTTCTGTGTTCTTGAGGTGGCTTTATGTAACGAAGGATGACATCAACAATCTTCCCTGTTTCCAGGTCTTGTCAGATGTTTAAAACCTTCTCTTCTGTATCCTATGTGCTATATGCTTATTAATTTTTTAGTTGTCGTGTTTTTACTGCAGAATAAAACACTGATTGCTGTAAAAGCTCCTCATGGAACTACTCTAGAAGTACCAGATCCTGATGAGGTAAGATGGTATAAGTAAGAAAGAAATATTTTTTAATGTCTATTTGGTGGTTCTTATTGATGAAGAAGTATCTTTATGAGTAGGTTATTGAGTATCCTCAAAGGCGGTATCAAATGCTTCTGCGGAGTGCTACTGGGCCTATTGACTGCTATCTAGTCAGGTATTTCTAGGTTTACTGCATCTTCAATGCGGTTTTCCCTGTAAAAAGCAAAATTGATCAATTGTTTTTTGAAAGAAGCTTTTGCATTGTGTAATACACCAAAGAAACATTTCTTCTGAATATTTTTTGAGGTTTAAACACCAAGTATTTGTGACTAAAAAAATTTCACTGTATTAACTTCTGCCATTGATTCGTTTTACATTTCACTAGCTAAATATGAATGGAAATACTGACAGCAAATTTGAGGAGAAGGTTGAAGATTTGAATATGGGCCTACAGAACTCTGCTGCAGAGTCAGTTGCTGATAGTACTAGCAATGATAATAACGCCGGTCCACTGCCTGCGATTGCCCATGATGTGTCTAATGCCTGCGATATAGATGGACAAGGCCAACAGGACAATCAGAAGCCTGCTTTTCCAGACACATTGAACCGGGACTTTGTTGGAGGAATTTTGAAAATCGTCCCTTCAGATGAAAATGTGAGTACGCTGATTATGTCATGGGGCTTCAATCTTGTGAATGACAAGCCCATTGATGGTTACTTCCGTTTGCAGGTTGATGCTGATTACTGGCTTCAATCAGATCCTGAAGTTAGCATTACAGACATGTGGAAAGCTGTGTATCCTTGTCATATCAGAGAATTACATGATGCCATCAAGCAATGACGTAACCATCTTTTTTGTGTTGAACTCAGAAATAATGTACCTACACAGTTGCTTACATCATGTGAGGAAGAGTTCGAAGACACTATACTCCATGCAATCTGCTTAGTGAGCGAAGACATGTTTGATGGAGCCAAGTTAGTTGATAGGTGCCCGAGACTGTCTACTATGCTTAAGTAGTTGACATTGTGCCATAGGAAAGGAAGTGAAGAATATGAGCATGAAACTGAGAAAACCATAGCCCCTCTATCCTTAACTCTGTGATGCAGATAAGGAACAAGCACTTGGTAATCGGACGAGCTTTCACAGTGGTCCATACAGAACTCTGGGCTTCAAATTTGGAGTGCATTTGGCATCTCCGGCAATCTATGCTGAGCTGCAGACTAACATGGTTGCATGCTATACCTCAAGCTGGCCAAGAGCACAGGAGCAAGGGCAACACAGAGCGGTGGGCAAGGGTAATAGTTGACCCTCTTCCTTCACTCTGTTCGTGTGTAAATATATGTACATAGGCGCCACTTATTGATGATTAATAATAAATAAATGGTTCACTAATTCCATTTAACCTAACAACTATTATTTTGTTGTCGTATGTAATTGCTAGAATGTGGCCCCCCCCCTTTTTTTTTTTTTTTTTTTTTTTTCTCTCTTTTGTGTTACGGTCCTTGAGCGTAGTTCGTCATGTTTTCCAATATATGCATTGTATACTGTGTAGGCCTTATATAAGGTCCATGACTGGAATCAATGTGAATTCTCATTCATGGATAACTTTCAAATGGTTCTTCTCTCTTTGGTTCAAGTGATAAACTTCTTTAGAATTTGCAGCCGGTGAGTGAAACCACTTATTTCATTAGAATTTCATTGAACTGCACAGTTTAATTTGCATGGTTTGTTTTTCTATCATTGAATAAAATAAAAAAAATAAATAAATGACAACGTTTCTATCAGGAGCTCATCGTGGAAACCGTTTCATATGGAATTATTCCCGAGGATCCTGGGGAAATTAAAAATCTTAAAACCCAAATCTTTGTAGGTCTGAGATCTATGAGATAACGAAATTCAATGTGTTGTTAGAGTTAAGACTTTCACAAGAGTTTTCGCCTGACAAAAATCTAAAACTGTGTGAAAATGTCTGAGCCCGGGTTCGAACCGGGGACCTCTAGTGTGTGAGACTAGCGTGATAACCAACTACACCACCCAGACTAGGTCGATCAGTCATTTCCCTTTTTTTAATAGATTAATTGAGTTTGAGAGAGTCTAGTCTGCTTCATATGGAATAGGGTTTTTCTCTTCTTTGTGGTACTTTTCTCTGTTTTCTTTTATTAATCTCTTTGTCTATCAGTCTCGTCTATATATCTTTTAAAAAATTTAAACAGTTAAACGTTAAGGAGAAGTGGGAGTGAATAACAGGATCAATGTCACTTACTAATAATACGAGTACTATTGGCTTTTAATTATTCAACTCTTATTGCTTCACCTTGTAGAGATCTTTTTGAATGGATCGAGGTTGAACCCTTTCAGTTCTGCCATTCTCTCTCCTATATATTCATTGCCTCGGGTCTTTTACTTAAAGCTATGATTTTACTACCTTACTTTATTTTGCTGTATTATTTTTGCTTATGTTACAAAAGTTGGTGATGCTAATACCAAGGATGAGCCTCTGGTGGAAATCATTTCTAAGCTGCTAAAAAACCCTTTACCCTCAAACAATTTCCAACATATTTCTCAAATAACTGACCTTGGAGCAGGAAGGAAGGAAGAAGAGGGACCATGGAGGAAAAAAGAGGGAGGAAGAAGAGGAAAGATGGAGGAAGAAAAGGTTGTTACTCACCTGAATCACTCCGAATTTGTCAGCATAGCATATGAGAGGAAAAGTCATGTTTTGGAGCTTAATAGTCAAAAAATAGTCAAAAAATCTTTTACCTCCTCCATGATCTCCATCTTCCACCTCCTCTGATAGAGGGTTATGGATCAGTCTCCGGCATAAGCCTCCTAAATCAGCTAAAAATCCCCTACCCCCATTCCTAAAAAAGTTCAGCCATTCGAGGGTAGCCACATAGTGGCGTGGGGCACAACCAATCCCCTAGTTAAAGGGGCAAAAAAGGGGAAATTTTCCCCTCCGCCTTCCCCCTCCCCTCCCCGTCCCCCGTCCCCCTTCCCCTCCCCGTCATCGAATTCTGTTGATAAAATATCGAAACATAAATTTCTGTTGATAAAATATCGAAACATATAATTCTGTTGATAAAATATTGAAACATATAATTCTGTTGATAAAATATCAAAACCTGAATTGCTTTTGATAAAATATCAAAACATGAAATACTGTTAATAAAATATCGAATCATAGATATTCGATGATAACATATTGAATCAAGGAATTCGTATTGATAAAATATCGAATCACAAAATTAGTATTGATAAAATATCATATCAGTTACCTCTTTAGATAAAATATCGAATAAAATATATCTTTAGATAAATTATCGAATGAACAACTCTTTAGATAAAATATCGAAAAAATTAGTTATTTAGATAAAATATCGAAAAATTAGATATTTAGATTAAATTTTGAAAAAATAAGTTATTTAGATAAAATATCGAAACCAATAGATATTTAGATAAAATATGGAAGAAATAATAATGTTGATAAAATATCGAATAAATAACTTTGTTAATAAAATATCGAATCGTCTATATCCATTGATAAAATATTGAATCATATATATAAATCGAATCAAAACAACTGAAAAAATTTTGATATAAGTTTTTTGATAAAATATGAAATCATATATATGTTGATAAAATATCGATTCAATAAATTATGTTGATAAAATATCCAATCATAAATATTTGTTGTTAAAAAATCAAGTAATGGTAATTTGTTGTTAACAAAATCCAATAAAGATACGTTGATAGAATATCATAAAAGAAAATATGTTGATACAAAATTTAGCTTCGTAAATAAGTAGATAAAAAATAGAATTTTCTAAGATGTGTTGACTACATATGGAATCAAGTAAGTACGTTGATAAAATAACGATTCAAGGTATATTCAAGGTATCTATGATGATAAAATATCGAATCACTTAAGTTTGTTGATAACATATTAAATCGAGTAAATATGTTGATAAAATAACTATGATGAAAAAATATTGAATCAAATAAATGTGTTGATAAAATATCGAATCATTGAATTGTGTTGATAAAATATCGAATCATAGAATTGTGTTGATAAAATATTGAATAATGAAATTATGTTGATAAAATATTGAATAATGGAATTATGTTGATAAAATATCGAATCAATAATTACGTTGATAAAATATTGAATCATATAATTACGTTGATAAAATATCGAATCAAGAAATATGTTGATCAAATATCAAATTATTAAATATGTTGATAAAATATTGAATCATTAAATATGTTGATAAAATATCGAATCATTTAACTTTGTTGATAAAATATTGAATCATTAAATATGTTGATAAAATATTGAATCAGATAAATGTGTTGATAAAATATCGAATCAAGTAAATATGTTGATAAAATAACGATTCAAGGTACCTATATATGATGATAAAATATGGAATCATATTAATTTGTTGATAAAATATGGAATCATATTAATTTGTTGATAAAATATCGAGTAACATGATTTTGTTGATAAAATATTGAATCACAATAGGCGGGCCTTTGGCCGCCACTAGGGCTGAGGCAAGGTGATGTACTCCACGCCGTTGGAGCTCTTGTTCTGCCCACATTTGGAGCCCATCCATGAAGAAGAAGAGCTTCTCTTTTTCTGTCATGTCGGTGAGAGTTGGTAGGGATAATCAATCCGTAGTGAGAGGAATCTTAGAATGAATGAGAATCGCTATCAATAAAAAAATGAAGAATCTATTTTTATATAATTCTCCCTTTATCTCAATAGATGTACAATACAATACAACGGGCCTTCCCATTTTGGTACAAATTTGCCCCCGCTCTTGCTTGTGATTATGATGGGTCTTCGGACAGTTAATACAAGGTCTCCTTCTTTAAAGGATAACAACTTGACCTTCTTGTTGAATGCCCTAGTCAAACATGCTTGATAACACTCAAGTGTTGTTGAGAGATCATCCTGCTTTCGTCCAAAGATTCAAGTTCTTCAAAGCACAATTGCACATTTTCTTCTGTAATAAGTCTCTCTTGTATTGCAATACCAGTGAGGGATTTGAAATTCTAGTGGTAACACAGCTTTGACTCCGAGTAAGGAGTTGACTGGGTTGGAGTTCTATAAGTGGTCCTATAGGCCCACAAAGCTTCTCTAAGTCTTTTATCCCAATCTCTCTTGTTATACAATTTTTTTCAAGATTTTGCAGAGTGTTTCATTGAAAACCTCTGTTAGACCATTAGCCACAAGATTGTATGCAATTGACATCTTTTGTGTTATACCTAACTTTTCGCAGAACCTATACATTACTCTATTACACAAAGGAGTTCTAACGAGAGACAAAAGTTTTTTCTCTCGTATTAGTAAGTTTTAGTAATAATTCTTTCTAATATAAGCTAGATGATATGTAAAAAACTAATTTCTATCTTCCAACAAACCGAAGATTCTATATTAGAATTGTTGCAATAACCAATATAATGAATATATGAATCTCTTGCAACAAACCAAAGATTCACTATTAGTAAGTTTTTGTGTCTGGTTCTCTTGCAAAACTCATTCTAATATAGAGAATCTCTCATATTGCTATATCCAACACCTCCTTTGTTTGCTTTGAAATAGCAATGAAATCAGCGTTTTTTTTTAATGGGATTGAGAATCCTATCTCATACAATACTTATAAGCATGTTGATCATTTTCTAACTGCATGATAGAAAGGAGGGCTAAAAAAAACCATACTAGAACTGACCAAGGCAAACAATAAAAACCCTGTAACCAAGGCTTTCACATATGAGGCAAATGCATCAGCTTTCGCATTTTGGCACAACTCTATCATTTTGGTGTTACAACTTCAACTACTTAAGCGAATTCTAGAAACTAAAATATATCTCCCATATGACAACGATTAAGGGTTTAAATAAATGGGACTTTTTCAGTCTTCTCTTCCTGAGACACATTTAAAACATGAAAAATTTCGCAACATGGGGTTAGGCAAAAATTTAGATATACACAAAGTTGTAGGTTACTACACTTGGTCGAATATAGTTCAGCCTTAGGCACCCAGGAATTTGAATTTTACCCTCCTCTTTCATTTCTTATTATTGAGTATTGTATCAAGTCCTAAAATAATAAAAGTAGGGATTTCATCTCTCATTGGTCCCTCGCTTGAGCGCATTTCATGGGAGGCAGGCCCCTTGTGCGTCACAGGCCCCTCGTGCAAGATTTTGTGCTCAATGCCTGCGAGATTTCACCCATGGCAGTCCCCTCGTGCACAATTTTACGCATGGCAAGGCCACGCACGCGATTTAGCGTGTCTTTGCCCACACATGTAATTTTAAGGGCCAAACCAGTTCAAGGGAAAAATAAGTTATGCTTATCATAATAGTATGTTATAGACCATTAACTAATATGTTATGTCAGCTTCATAGGGCTAAACCAGTTCAAGGGGTTAAGTAAGGGGCATTTTTGTCCCTGAATCTATGACTCAATAGTTTATCAACAACGGTCCATGTTTTAATATTTAGGCAATAATAGTGTAGTTACGAAAAACCTCCAGTCCATGAAGTGGCAACCGATTGATTAATTCAATAAAGTAACAGAGAAATTTACAGGTTTTGTGTTGGATTGGAAAATTTTGTGGGTGTGTTCTCCTAGCTTTCCTCTTATTCGATATTCGTGTGTGGTTGGTGAAGTTGTTGCTTCTTATGAGTTGACGATGAACTTCAAGTCTCCGAACAAGTGTGCATGAACGATGACGGATATAGTTAGCTAGACGGAATTATTTGTATTTCTTGTTTTTTGATGTGTTGACATCACTGGTGAACGTGTAGAACTGCTTCGAAAGATTGTGTGAACTTCAAAGAATTTAAGGGAGCTAGAACTTTTGGCTTGAGAATATTTCTACTTGTGAGAAAACTTTTTCTCTTACCCCCTTTGGTGGAATGCTTCTGGCTATTTGTAGCCAGCTGAGTAAAACATTGGAGTTCGATCATGAGAATGGGGATCAATCCTCTTTTACCAGTGGAGTCAAGTGAGAACTTGCACTCCTCCTTTTCCTCTATCGATCCACAGAATGGGAATCAATGAGGGGACTTGCCATTTCTAGCTCCCCTACGATCGCAACTTGGTCGATGTATGAGAGGAGACAGGTAGCAAGTGATGTGGTGTTGATGATGGCTTGATGGCGATGAGTTGGTACTGACGATAACGACACTAGTGCTGGTGACATGGCAAGAAGATGGATCCGTGATTAGGCTATGAATGGTGATTCCAAAAATCGACGAACAGGCTAATGGTGAGCCTGCGAAGATTGAATGATGGATCGATGGGTGAATGAGCTTACCGTACCTGGGCCAACCAGATTTTGGGGTCTACAAATAGGTCCATGAGTTGTAATTCTCCCATTATCAAAACTATCTTCAACACTAAGGCTCCATTTGGCATTGCTCCTTAGTAAATGACTCTTCCAAATATTTCTTTGAAATAGTCATTTTTGGAAAATTTTAATTTGAAGTTATTTGAAAGATGTAAAAACTCCTGTTTCAAATAGGGATTTATTTAACACAAATCTTTTTGTAATAACGATTTTTTGTCGGAAGAGTGAGCTTTTAGGCTCCAAAGACATAGAGGGTAGTAAAACTGATTCAGGAATTGAAATCATCGGAATGCGTGTTACTAGGAATTTGGAAACCCGGTGTCTTTTGGTCGAGTGGGTTGTGGTTGGTTTGGGTCGAGTGGGTTGTAGAATTGTTTGGCAGAATTATAAATGTCACGACAATTTAATTAAGATACTTGAATCATATATAAACTTCCCTTATGCATGTGTTTAGGCTGTTTAATTAAGCCACGATCACTAAACTCATGGCACAATTCATACTCATTAATTTAGACAGTGTTTTTCCATCGCTCACATAATCAAATCATAGAACCAACTTTTATTTATGTAGATCGACAAACTAAGTTACATAAACTAACACATACACTCATGATACATGAAACAATACTCATCAACGTATACCACGATTTACGAGATTAATAAATTAGTTTCCTCAATATATACTTCATCTACCGGCAGTAGAGTACTGGTAGTCTACACTAAAACTTGTTGCGCCCTGCGTACTATAGTACTGTAGATTTCTGACGGTAATTTCTGGAGCACAAGGCCTTCAATGTGGTGAGGAAGTCGTACTTATAATCCTCTGCAGGACTGAAATGGTGCCTTGGGACAAGCTTCATGTAGAGGTAAAAGAGGAGAGAGGCAATGGCGGGTCCTACCCAGAACACCCATAGATCATTCCAAAGGTGGCCGCCGTGTACGAGAGCCGGGCCGAGGCATTTGGCCGGGTTCATAGATGCCCCGGAATATCCCTTCTTGTGATCAGTCACAGTGAGGGAGACGAAGGTCAAGAGACCCAGGACGGCGGCCACCAGGATCAGAACCGCGACCGAACCGTAGGCTCGGACGAGGCGAGTGTCGAAGGTGACGAAAACCGGCCCGAAGAGGAAAAAGAAGGTGCAGATGATTTCGAGGCACAGGCCTTGGCTCGTCTCGATTCCCACCGTATTATTAGGGGTACTCGTACCACCTCGCACAAGTACTGGGACTCTGAGAGTGCAACCGCTGAGTAAGAACTTCTCCTCGACGGCGTGGCCCACTGACGCCTTGAGCGCCAGGGCGGCGACGACGGCGCCGCAGCACTGGGCGTTGATGTATATGGCGGCGCGGATGGGGGAAATGAGGCCGGAGATGGCGGAGGTGAAGGTGACCGTGGGATTTAGGTGGCCACCAGACAAGGGTACGGTGGCGTGGAGGACGATGGCAATGCAGGCGAAAGAGACGAAGGCGTTGAGTAGGTTGGGGGTGCGAGTGTCGGTCTCGGAGGCGGACATGGCGATGGCGTCGAGGAAGAAGACGAGGACGGCGGTGCCAATAAGCTCCGTCACAGAGGCTTGCCATACCTGCATGCATGCATATGGAAGAAACAAAGTACGTGAAAGGAGCTAGCTATATAATGTGGAGCATGTAAATTTTTTGAGTTTTATCATAAACTCACCTGCGAGGAGACGAATTCGTCGAACCCCAGCCTCTGAGAGAGCAGTTGCCTGAAAGTTGAAGGATGAGATCGGTTCTCTTCGTCTAAAGTGGCAGCCATTCTTTCCACACTACCTCTCTTCTTTTTGACCAGTGAGATGAATGTGATTGTGGACCACTTAGGGTTAGCATTTATATATATAGAAGAAGAAGAAGAGAGAGAGAGAGAGAGAGAGAGAGAGAGAGAGAGAGAGAGAGAGAGAGAGAGAGAAAACCAGAGAGAGAGAGAGCAAATGAGAGAGAGAGAGAAAATGAGAGAGAGAGAGCAAATGAGAGAGAGAGAGAGAGCAAAATGAGAGAGAGAGAGAGCAAATGAGAGAGAGAGAGCAAATGAGAGAGAGAGAGAAGAAAATGAGAAATGAGAGAGAAAGAGAGAGAGAGAGAGAGAGAGAAATCATAGAGAGAGAAAATCAGAATGAGAGAGAGAGAGAGAAATGAAATTAAGAGAGATTATTAAGAGAAACCATACATATTAAGAGAAAGAGAGAGAGAGAGAGAGAAAACCCATATAAAATCAATATATATATAGAGAGAGAGAGAGAGAGAAAATTATTAGAGAGAGAGAGAGAGAGAGAGAGAGAGAGAGAGCAAATGAGAGAGAATTAGAGAGATGAGAGAGAGAGCAGTCATTAATTCAATTAAATTGAAAGCTAGCTCTTACTTAATCAATGCTTAATTTGTTGCAGTTGACGGTGAACTGCCCTAATTACTACTAAGCGTCACTATGATGTCATTAAAATTACTACAAAATAGTCGTGACTTCAATGAAGGGCTTAACTCGTTTTAGTCATTTTGAAAAATTGACCAATCTTAATTAGATCGATATAAACAGTAAATGCTTAATTTTCTTGGAATATATTAACGTCTTAATTCAGTGCATGGGTGAAAGATTTAATTAATGTTTGAGACAAGCGCGCTGTCATGTTTCTATACATTCATTCATTAATTTAATGTCTTTGTCTTTTCAATCTTCATATAATCTAAGTGTGACATTATTTAGTTGTACATAACAAAACTGTATTTGAATAGAAAAGGAGAATTTTTTTTGTGGAGCTCTTTCATTAACATTATATCTGCATATAATTCCATGAAAGTATTTTAGCTTTAATTATTAGTTAAGAAGTATATATATAGTTTCTAAGTTGATTTGCTACTTATTGGACCCAACATATATATATATATATATATATATATATATTGCCCTAGTGTAGATGTTAAAGAAAACTTACATGGGAGGGCCGGGGGCCCGGAGTCCTTGAGAACAATCTCATCTAAATTAATAAGTACCATGAAAATGATTTTGCTAATTAAAAAATAATTTTCTGTTTAGAAAGCTTAGTAATCATGTCATTTTGGGATAAACTTAAGAGTGAAAAGCTTCGTTGACTCACTACTCATATTAATGAGGACGGTGGATTGCTAATTAAAATGGAGAGTAAAGCATATATGTACTTATCATCTAATTAATTGATCAAGACATCACTTAATCAGAGTTTGGTTCCTCCTGGATATATAAGGAAGTTTAACTTACCAAGGTTACACTTAATTATTTTGCATGAGAAAAGTAACTAAATCCTCGATCTCCATCCATAAGGATATATACGTGGAACTGGCTAGTGGCTATCCAACTTAATTATCAGCATATATACAACCAAATTAAGTGATCAGTCTCAGCTTGGATTTCGTACCAATAATCACTCGAAATTTGACGGATAATAATGTATGGATGCTAATTTATTAAGTTTAATTACGTGTAATATGTTTATGTCACATCGGTTCCTTTAAAGTCCACCACTTGTCGGTGATAGAACGCCCTTATAGTACAATGGGGAGGCATCCCTAGCCTCTGCCCTCCACTCAATTTCTTTACAGCTAGCCTCGCACTTCTTCGCAAGGGAAATGTGAACTCAATTAATATGTTGAAATTGTGAAGGAAACCACAGCAACACATCAAGTTTCTCAATTAATATAGAAGAAGATAAGACTGGGGGGCATTTAATTTGGATTATTAAGCTTATTCTGTAAACGATTTGATTTTCTGGAGCAGAAGAAGCAAACGTTGCCTCATTAGAGCCTAAGGAATTGAAAGACGAATTGCTTTCTGCTTGAAAAGGAAAGGGGTTCAAAAATGTGAATTCACGATGAAGTGGCAGTCATAATAAAGAGGTAGATTTAGAATATTGCAAAATAATATCGAGAAGGACATAATATATAAATTACGTACAATTGTAGTTTAATTTAAGTTGCTATAGAAAGGAAAAGTTGAAAACATTAGTTAATTTTCTATAGACTATAATGCTAAGACAAAATGAAATTTTAATTCCGAAGGCGCTAAGGGAATAGATGATATATATTTAAATTTGAGTGAGAGATGAGAAGGAGAATATATTTTCTGACAAACTGAAAAATTTGTGGGTGTGTGAGTGTGTGTGTGTGTGCGCATCATGTTGTGTGTGTGTGCGTGTGTGTGTGTGCATCATGTTGTGTGTGTGTAAGTGATAATTTTTTTTTTGTTTTAAACAAATTAAACCTAAGTTCTAAAACGGGTTAGGGTGTTAATTGCAAACAAATTTTGGTATAATAAAATATATAGAAAATAATTTATACTTCCACATTATAATTATTTAAATATTTTTTTTAATGTGTGCTGATTTAAAAACTTATATGGCCATGCATTAATACAAAAGGATTCAAATTTTGTTAAACATTAATTATTAGACTTTTTTTATCTAATAAGTATCATTATTCTTAATTTTAATGCATAAATAAAAAATATTTACATTTTATATTTCTAGATAAAATGTGTAGAATAAAATTTGTATTCACACTAAATTGTTTCTTTTGTATTTTAATATAATACTACATGATAGATTATTAATTTGCAAACCCATATTTAATTATTAAACAAAATAAATATTATATATATATATATATATATATATATTAGTTTTCAAAATTTTATATATTTATTTTATTTTTATCAATTATTTCTATTCTACATGTACATAATAATATCACCAAATAAGGTCCATTTAAAGTTTAATTTTATTTTCCTTTTTCTTTTCTGTGCATCGCATAGGCTTTCCACTAGTTGATATTGATGAGGAGTATGTTTGTAACTATGTTGGCTTAATCATAAGCATTAGAAATGCTAAACCTGATGTTAACGCCTGAAATCCGAGTGATGGTGATGAAAGTGATGATGAACTAGTACAAAGTATGTACAAATTGCAGGATGATCTTTGTAATGTCGTTAAGGGTCAATGCCCATTTATCTTCAAGATTGTAAATTAAAGAGAAAAATTCTTATGAAAAAAAATAGCGCTATTGATTTTGATTCGTAGATCTACAGTGACATCTTATAACAATGGTATAACATATATATATATATATATATATATATATATATATATATATATATATATATATATATATATATATATATATAATGTATCTATAATGTACAAGTACTTAAAAAGGGAGACATTGTCAGAAATGTGAAGGGTATTTTGTTAAAAGCGAATAATGCTCCAAATCACTTTTAAAAAATGCCTCCTTTTTTTTTTTAATATCGTTTAAGAAAATCCTCTTACAAATCTGGAATTATCTTGCCATTTTACTCTTTTTTTATATAGTACCCTACTTTTCTTAAACTTATCGTAAACAAATTTATCTATATTTTTTATTTATTTTAATTAAAATTTAAAATTATTTTAAATTTTTAGTCCATTACCAATGTTTTAAACACCAAACCGGCCATCCAACAGAGGCTATGTCCGGTTTTGGTTGAATCTGGTTATACCAGGTCGGACCATTGAATATTCACCATATGTTTAGGGTTTAGGGATTAGGGTTACAATGAACTAAGTCAATAAGAACTGGACTGGCCTCCGATTCTGGCCGATTCTGTTCAAGTTTTTAAAATTATTTATATTTTTAAGTTCCCTTTCAATAAAAACATAATTAATAATATTTTTATTTCATAAATCTTAGCATGATATAAATAATATAAAAATCATAAATCCTTTATTTAAGACATAAAATTTTATATTATAATTTTAAAATATGAAATATTTGTAAAAATAAAATGCAGTTATAATAAACTTATTTAAATTTTTATTTAAAATATGGTTATCATTTTTCATAAATCAATGTTGTAAAGTTTTACTTAATTTTTTTTTTTAAAAGTAATATAATTTCTGTATTTTTTATTTTTATGAGATATTTATTTTATTGAACTACCTTCAAGAAATTTTATTAAATATTAATATTATTTATAAAATTTACAAATTTTTATTTTTATTTAATTTAAATATTTTAAGATATTTTATTTAAAGGGGTATATATTAAATTAAACCGTTTAAATGAAAACTAATGTCTATATGTAATAAATGGTTAAACATTTAATTATATTTTTTAATGAATAAAATTAATCAAATTGTATATCGTTGTATAACAACTTAAAACACTATGTTCACTAAACGAATATTTATCATCTATTGCATTATACCAAAAATTATTCATATATATAGAGAAAATAAAATATAAATCCTCTATATTTATATAAAATATATATGTTGGTTTTTTTTTTTTCTTTCAAGAACACTTCAACAATTGCTTGTCTCTCAAGCTTCTCTCTCATTGACAATTGTTATGACAAAAAATAATTATCTAACAATAAGTACTGGAATATTATAGTACTTACTTTATCTAGATATATAAATGTCTACGAAATTCTTAATGTTATAAATTAAAGGTTGAATTAAAATTCTCGGTGTCAACCACATTATAAGAGGAAATTATCCTACAGGTTTATTTTCAGGTAAATCATTGTCTGAGACATCAAATTCTCTCTAGACTTTGAATTCTGTATTCACTAAGGCCCCCTTAACACACAAAGTTCAGTTGATTCTGTCAAAGTATATGCTCTTTTGGGTCTTAGTTCTGATGCCTGTCTACCATGAAACACACCATTGGCTTTATCTTTTGGGGGGGAAAATACACCCAACGTTTGGCGTCCATTTAGGTTGGATATCGGATCGATGAAGGGGACATAGGATCGTCGCTAAAGTGATTTATATAGACCAAATAAGGCTTCCAGATTCCTTGCCATGACTTGTCTTTTCAATTTAATTTCCAGAGACCAAAGGAACATGTTCTGCTCCATCCTTCTCCTCAGTTCTTCAATAATGCAGGCAACAGGCGAACAGACTTCTACAACTTCTACTTCAAGTTTTATCTGAACCTATTGCCTTGAGAATTAAAATGTAACCCAGAAAAAACTAAGGAATTAGTTTCTAGTTTAATTGGGTGAACCTAGCAACTGATTTGGTTTGATTTCGATTCCACTGATCAGACTGAGCAATGTGACACTGAAGAAAGGCCAAATCTAATCCCAGAACTTGCCACCTACCCTATCCTAAATCATGTCAATTTGGCAAGTTATTTATTCATGAATCTATACACGTAGCTCCAACTTGAACGGATGAGGCCTAAATTACCATATTATTCGATTTAAATACTCTTACCACATTTTTATGGGTCAAATCTAATTAAGAAGGTATATATGCACTTATTATGTTGATGATCATCTCTGGATTAATTACTGTTCTACACTTTCACTGAATGTCTGTGTCGTCCCAATGAGTTTTAGAACGGTTATGATGTGCATTAATATTGTTCACCGAAAGTAGGCCAACATGCATCGATCCCCTGCCACTCACTCCATCAAAGTTCAAAAGTGGGTCGTCGATCGGGACTTGGATGCTCTTCTATATAAAGAGCCAACCTTGTCCCTTGTTCCCTGTCCATGCACCAAGCAACCTCCGCTACAGCCTAACCAGCTTTCCCTCTGTTTTCATCACCAAAACCTTCCATCTTGCACGATGGCTTCTCAGTCTGATCATCATCTCGCTAAGATAGGGAGAGAGGGTTTCGACCTCATCGACGAGTTACGCAGGAACAATGGTAGTTCAGCTTCAACGAAAAGTACAGCTCCCCGTCAAGCACATGTCCACAAAGTGGTGCACACTCCGACTACAGAAGCTGTGGTGGAGCCGCCGATCACGGCGGGGGTGAACGTCTTCTCCGTCAGGAGGTTCGTTCATGTCTCCTACTACTCCCAGGAGACGATGTCCCATTCCTATGTCAGGCACTAAGTGAGCTTAATTAATTGGTGTGCTATATATGCTGTAAGACTATATCTTCATGGTTCTAATAAAGTTTGTAATTAGCGTCGTCGTCCCTGTACTTTTCCTTCCCGTACTACGTACGTGGGTCGTTACAGTTTATATACAAGTTTTATTTGTCCGCACTTTGCATCTGTACTAGGGTCATCTTGCTGTATCTTTTTATAATTTCGTCAGTATGATCGCAAGGTGTGTTTCACTAGTGGCAAATGTTTCGTTGTAATTCTTTTATTTTCTTCCCTCTAATATCTGTCGTATGAGAAGTACTTATATATTAGTGAAGGTAAGAGAAGTGCAGACGAAATTAAGGCAATCCAAAGTTCCAGCAATGAGTAGCACTACTACATTACTTGAAGCTTCCCTATTTCATAATAACCGTGGAGATAATTAATTAATGACAACCTTAATCCCCTGTGATCTTCCGGAGGTCCATATAGCCAATCATAAACAACAACACTCTTTTTTCGTGAAAAATATTCAGTGTTTTAATCGAGAAAACACCATTTGGAGAAAATAAGAGGACCCAGGAGAAAGTACTAGAGAAGAGTACCATATATATAAAAAAAAAAAAGACCCAAAAATGGGGAAGAAGGAAATTTCAATTTTCTAATAAACAAACTTTCAGTTAATTAACTAACTGCCTGAATTAATTAACTGTAATACTAAAATACAACACATCTTAATGACTAGCAGCGTGAAATTAAAAATCTTATTTCTGTATATTCAATAGTAGGAAGAGACATTCTACCAAGGGTTTGGTCATAACGGAGGGTCCATTAGTATTTACACATCATAGGGTAACTTCTAAATGGTTTGACGATTTCATTATGGGGACTATGCAAATGGAAGAAACTGAGAATGCGTGACGGGACACAAGCATAAAAGAAGTTGGACGATTGAGGAGACTGTTCAGGAAAGAATAACTCATCGTTCTCTTTCCCATCTTCATCTTCTCTCTCTATCTTGTTTTATCTATGTAATCTCCCTTATTCTCTATTGTCAATCTCATCTGGATTCTTTGGAGCTTGTTGATTTTATCTCAATTTCTGTCTATTGATAGTTGGTACAGTTACAACTGTAATGAGAGTTGTGGATTGCTTTATTTGATTTATCTCAGCTTTCGTTATTGATAATGTTGTGTATGTAATAAGAGTTGTAGCTCTGTTAAACAGTTGTCTAGTCCGACCTAAACGGACTGGCCTATTCTTGGCATAAATGTATTATATTAAGATTTGACATCCTGTAATACTAGGATTGTAATATTGTATTGCCTTATCTGTACACATTGTAACCCTATATATAAGGATCATTATACATACATTGCATATACAAGAGTGAATTACTCTCTTACATGGTATTAGAGCCTTCCCACGTCTCAAAACTTTTCTATTGTGTATTCCTCCCAATCCGGCTCTATCTCTACCCCCACTCAAAACCCTAACCCTAACCCTAATCTCGTTGCTAATGTCTCCCCCACACTGTCAAACCCTAATCAGCTCGTCTCCTCCCGTGGCCTTACCTTCAACCTGGGCGATTCATACAACATATTTCATATTACTGTGTCCAATATCCAACATCATGTTTCTATCCAACGGTCTAGTTGAGTGTAAACACCATCATATCATCGAGATGGGTCTCACTTTACTTGCACAAGCCTCCATGCCCCAATCCCACTGGGACTCGATCATCTTCCAACTCTGGTCCTATCATTTCAATCTCTAGTTGATCAGCTTCCTCCACAAGACAAAATCGGACTTATTAGCCACAAAATTTTACATTTTGTGGGTATTATGACTTATAAAATTATCACTTTTGATAATTTAAACTTTACCCACGAAACAAAAATTTCGTGGTTAATAACCGTTCTTTAGTAACAAAAATGATTTCGTGGTTAAAAATATTGTTACTAAAAAAAAAAATTCTTGTAGTGTGAGCTTCTCCACAAGACAAAATCGGACTACTCCCAACTTTGAATCTTTAGCTGCTTGTGTTTTCCTCATTTGCACCCTTATTCCAAACACAAGTTACAAGATCGATCAACCCCATGCGTTTTTCTTGGTTTTCATACTGGCTACAAGGGGTTTCATTGTCTTGACATGCGGTCTAGTCATGTTTACATCTCTCGTAGTGTCATATTTGATGAAACTACATTTCCCTTCTCCAAGCTGCCTCTGCTGTCGACGCCTGTTTCGAATTCGGTGTCCTCCACTACTGTTGTTCCTCTTCAGCCTCTCCTCCGTGCTGCTATGTACCGTTAGAACCCCCGGCCCAACCCTTACCTACCTCTGAGGCTATGCGCTGCCCTCGTCGAGCCCTCAATCCCTTTCTTCCTCGCCCATTCAAAATAACCCACAGTTCTCTGCCCCTATTGCCTCTGAGTCTCATTCTCCTTCCACTCACTCTCCCCACTTACCAAACCCAAACCATCCCACCACACCCTATGCTACACACAAAATGACCACACGGGCCATGACTGGAAATCTTAAACCCAAAGCCTACACTATTAGCTACTATCCCTCTCCCCTTTCCCCAACAGAGGTACCGATCGACCAGTTTCACTCCGCATCCAAACATCTGGAGTGGCTTTCATCCATGGCTGCTGAATTCAATGCATTGCTTACTAATGCCACTTGGTCTCTTGCGTCTCTTCCACAGGGTCAAAAAGCTATAGGCTGCACGTGGGTCTTCCGAATCAAGAGAAAGTTGAATGGCACTATCGATCAATACAAAGCTCGGCTGGTGGTAAAGGGCTTCAGTTAATGGCACTCTAGAAGAAGAAGTATACATGTAGCAGCCGCCTAGTTTCAAAGATCAGTCTAATTCTACTACAGTTTGTCGACTTCGAAAGTCACTTTATGGGCTAAAGCAGATCCCCTGGGCTTGGTATCTTCGTCTTGCAGAGTTCTTAGAAGACATTGGCTTCACCACTTCAACAGCAGGCACATCGCTTCTTTAAAGGTTCACATGTGTCAGTACCATTTTTAGCTTGGTTTATGTCAATGACTTGATCATTACAGGGAGCCATCAAAACGATGTAACCCATGTCATAAGCTGACTGCAGACGGAGTTCTCTATTAAGGACATGGGTCCTTTGCATTATTTTCTTGGGACCGAAGTGTTTCGCCTGCGCAATGGTCTCCATTTATCACATGCCAAATATGCTGCTGAAATTCTTCAGCGTTTTTGCCTCTCTGATGCCAAATCCCATTACTACACTATTTTAAAGTGATCTCAAAATTTTGAAGCACGATGGCGATCCACTCTCTGACTCCACCCTATATCGGACTACAATTGGCGCCATCCAGTATCTGACTCTGACCCGTTCAGATATCCAATATTCAGTGAACCAAGCATGTCAGTTTCAGCAGAGTCCAACTGACAAGCACTAGTCCGCCGTCAAATGCATCCTGCGCTACGTGTGGACTGCTTCTACCATTGAAATCTTCACCGATGCTGACTGGGGTGGTAGTCCTAATGATCGTCGCTTTGTGTCTGATTTTTGTGTCTTTCTTGCGTCTTCGACAATCTTCTGGGCCTCCAAGAAATAATTTATTGTTTCTCACTCTAGAGCTGAACCTGAATATTGCGCCCTTGCTTTTGCTGCCTCTGAAGTTTCATGGTTTTTCAATTATCTCCTCAAGGAACTGCAGGTATACGTGCCCACAACTGCTACAATATGGTGTAACAACATGTTTGCAACACAAATAGCCGCAAATCCTATTTTTCATGGCCGCATGAAGCACATTGAATTGGACTACCATTTCGTTTGAGAAAGGGTCGCCAATGGTAGTCTGCATCTCTTATGTCCCGACTCGTGATTAGATTGCCGACATTTTTACTAAAGGTCTACCTCGGTCCCTGTTTGATCGGTTCGTTACCAAACTTGTTGTTTTGTCCAACACGCCAAGTTTGAGGGGGAGTGTTAAGCGTTGTCCAGTTCGACCTAATCGGACTGGCCTATTCTTGGCATTCTTGTATTCTATTAAGATTTGACTTCCTGTAATACTAGGATTGTAATATTGTACTACCTTATTTGTACATGTTGTAACCCTAACCCTATTTATAGGGATCATTACACATACAATGCATATACAAGAGTGAATTACTCTCTTACAAGCTCCCCCTCAAAAACCAGTTGAGATTTAATATAATTCTGCTTCAAATAATGAAGCTTTCAATTACTTAAGAGTGTGTGTTTCTACCGGTAACTTGCAGGCCATGTAATCCACAACAGTTTCTGTCATGCAATATTACATCTCATAATACAAATCTACACAACTTAATGTTTCAAATGACACACTACATCCAAAATATTACAATCAATTATGAATAAATTAATGGTGAGAGTTGTCACAGATAAGGAGCAAGAGATTGAGAGTGAGTTATTGAGAGAGATAGAGAAAGGGAAAGAGAAAGGGAGAGAGACAGAGAGAGAGAGAGAGATCTATAGAGAGAGGGAGAGAGATCTATAGAGAGGGAGAGAGATCTAGAGAGAGTGAGAGAGATCATGAGAGAGAGATCTATAGAGAGAGGGAGAGAGATCTATAGAGAGGGAGAGAGAGAGATCTATAGAGAGAGGAGAGAGATCTATAGAGAGAGAGAGAGTCTATAGAGATCTATAGAGAGAGATCTATAAGAGGGAGAGAGATCTATAAGAGATCTAGATTATATGAGATCATAGAGATCTATAGAAGAGAGATCTATATTAAGCTTTTATTACATAGATATTATATATATATATATATATATATATATATATATATATATATATATATATATATATGAGAGATCATATATTAGAGAGAGATCATGAGAGAGAGATCTATAGATTAAACCTTTTAAGAACATAAAGATCATCTATAGAGATATATATATCTATATTAACGACAGATATATCCAAACGTTAGATATTATCATAAGATCATAGATAAGATCTATATATATTATTATATATATATATTATTATTATATATATATAGATATATAGAGATATATATATATATATAGAGATATATAGAGAGATTATTATATATATAGAGAGAGAGAGAGAGAGAGAGAGAGAGAGAGAGAGAGAGAGAGAGAGAGAGAGAGAGAGAGAGAGAGAGAGAGAGAGAGAGAGAGAGAGAGAGAGAGAGAGAGAGAGAGAGAGAGAGAGAGAGAGAGAGTGCGTGTTGCGCGTTAGAGTTTGGTAATGGTAGCTGGCAAGTAACTAATTGCTAATTATGTCAATCGAGAAGTTATATAAAGAAGAAAAGCACAGTTACCGATTATTATTACAGTCACCGTTATCCTTGAAATTCCTTTATAAGCTGCTGGAACCATTTCAGCTGAATGCCCTCGGACTTTTTGCTATGCAAGGGAGCAAGCACATACGACCTGTAACAGAGGCTGAACTGTGTGGACAGCGTTTACCAGAGAAGAGCAGCAAAAGGTGCAGTTTGCTTCCACATTGGATGCAAATTCCTTCTCCGCCATCTACCTTGTCGGCCTTGTGTGCTTAATTTAAGGGAAGCTGCTGGACGACTCCGTGGAAGCTTGGAATGGGACCATCTTCATCATGGTAGCTATGCTAATAAACATTACTCGATCAACTTCGTATCTTCTAAATGTTGCTGGAGATGAAGTCTTAAAATTTAATGTTCGGAAGAGGATTAAAAACGTAATGGGTAGCTAGGCATGTATGCCGAGCTTCAAGATGAAATGGCAGCAATGGCTGACATCCTCTTGGCTTTTATCTGACTTTGCGACTTTCAACTGCAAATGGGATGAAATATTTATGATCTTTTAAGAAAGGGGGTCTGTGGATTGCTATCAATTTCGAGTACAGAATTCAGTTGGAAGCGACCAACTACTTCTTAGTCAGTCTTCAGGACAATGCCTCCATTTAGTATACGTAATGGAATCCCAGACAAAAAACTAAGCTGAGCACGCAAACAGTAGTAACTCCGGGGAATGCCTCCATTTCGATATTGGAAGTTCATCCAAGCCCTGACCTAATTACTTCTCAGAGTACAGAACTCGCTGCTTTTTAAATTCAGTGTTTTCCATTCTTTTCAAGCATGCAGGCAGGCAGGCAAACTTTTAAGTCGAGTTCTGGAAGGGATGATTCCACTCTGACTCCTCGCATTGCAATTTGCAAATATATTGATATATGCATGTCACATAACCTTCTTCTGTTCTGCTGCTCGGATGCTGAAGTTGCTTTATTTTCTTAATGGCTTTTGCTTATTTCCAACTTACTCTCACCTACTCACAATTTTTGTGCCTGCTTTATTCCTATATCATATTTCTTTTTACTGGTGACAGATTAGCAGATTTCTAAACATACTTCAACGGCATTTCCGGTCAGAATAAGTCATTAAGATTCTCAAAGAAATACCATTATGTTGCTCAGCTAACATTTTTTACCTCTCTTATACAAGGTCGCTGTTACAGAGTATATTTTCTCCCATATTATCTACAATACGTGGCCAAAATATACAGAGACAGATAATTTTTTCTTTGGGAAAGTCAGATAAACAAAAACATAACAGCAGCAGCAAAAGTCCTGCAAAGAGACGGGGGCAGTAGATATTACAAGGGCATATGATAACTCCGACAAGCTCCTCCCACTTAGGTCAGGGATATAAAACCAAGAAATATGGAGCAAAACATTGTACAAATGCTCCATCAAAAACCATCAGACGTGTGAAGCAGTGGTCCTTTCTCGAAAGAACACCCATTCTATTGTTTCTGCCTGCTCTGATAAACATAGGCTTGAGTTCTAATATATTCTTACTTGCTCCCAACATAAGAGCCTAACTTTGAAAGATCTGGAACCCAAAATGATAATTCAGAAGACCCTGTGGCAAACATATGGCTCCCAGGTGCCCATTTGATAACAGGAGGTTCAGTTTCTGTACTCAGCCAAGTTGTAACCTGAAAGTGGAGTCGATATGAAAAGCTCTCAATGTTTTTTTTATCGTATCGTGACCCCATCTGGAGAGGTAAAAATGAAGCATGGGATTTTAAGTTTTATGGAGACATGATTATTACAATTATTACTAAATCTTGGAGGAAAACATAGCAAAAGAAAGTATAAAGGTGCACAACAGCACAAGGATTTAAAATATGACAAGTTTTGTAAACCTACCTCTTTACCAGTTCTCACGTTCCAAGCTTTGACACTACCATCACCTGAACCTGCAAAATATTTAATTAACATGTCAGAATAAATAAATAAAAGCCATTCTACATGCAAAAGAGGAATAATAGATGTTTCTTGACACCATAAATTTTAAAAAGGAGTATTTATCTCAAATTCGAAGCTAAGAGAAAGACAACAGCAGTCAGTAGCAAGGCGGGCCTAAGAACTAGGGATTAGGACACCCCCTCTTTAGCTTGGGAATTGGTCAAAAGCCATTGGCTGATCTTTTTACGTGAAACCCATTGCAAATGAAATCAATACACAAATCTTGATTCACGATCTAAACTGCCAAAGCCACCAAGGATGAACCTTGTGCCATGAACCCCAAAATATTATACTGAAAAAAAGTCATCTTTAATCTGGATGTGGCCCCTTGAGAGGCATGGGTGATGCGAAAGCCACAAAAGACAGCAAAAAGGAACAGGTACCAGACTGCCTACCAGGGCAGGCAAAGGAGGTGATGATTTTAACAAGATCATTGTGGAAAACACTATCAAAATGCTGCCAGACAAGGATTATCCTAGAAAGAACAATCAACATTCAGGTTCAAATTCCCCTGCATAATTTCTTTCCATCTTATTTCTTTAGGTTCTCTTTGGAAAATTTTCTTGACCCAATAGTTGCATCAAATATAAATCATTAGACACCAAAGATGGGAGATCAGTGACAACTGAATGGACAACCTGGTTAGGGATGGCAACGGGGCGGGCCGGGGCGGGTTTTTGGAAACCCATCCCCGCCCAAAAAAAAAAAAATCGGGAAACCCGTCCCCCAGCTAAAAACCACCCGCTGGTTTGATTTCTAAACCCGTCCCGCCCGCTGGCCAAAACCCGCCCGCCCGCCCAGGGTACCTGACCTGACCCGCCCACCCCACTAAGCCACTATTATATATTTAATATTAAAAATTTTAAAAATATAAAAAAATTCAAAAAAAAAATATAAACCTATAAACATATTGTCAAACATAAGAACGTGAGAAGTAGATCGAGAACGTGAGAAGAGAAGAGAAATAGGGTTTTACTTCGTATTACGTAAATGCCCTCCAAAACTTTTTTTTTTAACATAAGAATTAAGCGGGTCGGGTCGGGTTTTTGGGGCGAAACCCGTCCCCGCCCCGAACCCGTGACGGGTTCCGCTCCCAAAACCCGAACCCGACCCGCGGGGTAAAAACATGAACCCGAACCCGCTTTAAGCGGGTCGGGTCGGGGCGGGTTCCCCGCTAACCCGTACCCGTTGCCATCCCTAAACCTGGTACCAATAAGCCTCCTTTTGACCATAGCACTATCATAAAAATTGAATCATAAGCAGAGGCAGGCCATAAAATTCCAACTAGAAGAAAAGTACAGGGATGGTAGTAATGATCAGGGTATTCTTTAAATGCACCAACTGTTTCACCAAGAACTGACTGGATCAACATCTTACCTGATATAACATACATCCCATCAGGGCTGAAAGATGCCTCCAACGTCGCACCGCTTGAGACTGGCTTAACATTATAACTAGAAATCTATCAAAAAAAAAAAAAAAAAAAAAAAATGACATATGAGGCAAATCCAATAAACCACAATTAGAAGCATGTTTCAAATTACAAACATAAAATACTCGTAGTGGTCACAATTGTACTGCTACGTAAATAATCTCATTCATGGAGCAAATGAAATTAAATTTAGATTAGGGGCATTACTAAAAATATAAAAAATTGTAATTCATACGTAATTTCATGAGCAAATCAAGCCAAAACTGTACTCAATGGTGCAATTTAACATGCAAGGTACTAAGAGTTATCTTTTGTCGACGAAAGAGAGATCCAAGGAGGAGAGATGACAAAAACATGACAATGAAGAGAAAAATACATAAACCACAACAGGAATCTAAAAAAGTATATGAAACTAGCTTGAAATAAAAAAATATAATACCCATTTTTACAAGAAGCAGTGTTCTGTTCTGCTCAGCTCATAAAATTATGAAACAGGAGTATTTCAAATTGGCAAAGACTCACAGTTGTTCCTCGGAAGGAATCAAGTACAGCAACATGCCCCTCAGAGGTAGTCAATAGCATAGACCTTCCATCATTACTGAATTTTACCACATTGGCTTCAGTGTAATCTCCTCCAGCAGAAAAGACATCAAAAGGACCCTGAAGAAGATAGAATTTCCAAGAATTGTCGAATCAGAATGGTTTCTAAATTTTACGTCTTGACAAATACATGACTTTAGAAGTCGTGCACTCACAATTTTTTTCTTCATAAATTTGTAAATAATAGCAAATCTACCACCAACTTGAATCGCTTAAATGCCCTTTGTTAGCCTTCACCAATATGTACATGTAAATTTGAAGTTTCCAAATTATAGAAGTAAGAACGTAAACATGATAAAAGAGACATCAATGTTAGTGGCGTGTTTGATTAAGTTCTTTGGTGGCCAAAAGCTCCTTTTTGGATGAAAGAGGTGCTCTTCATATACCAAAGGTGTTTGGGTTAACCTCCTTTTAGATAAATCTCTCTTTGAAAGAGAAGTTAGTTCTTTCTGGGAGTTCCAAAATGAAATTTTTCCAAAGAGGACTCTTTCAGAGAATTATCTTTAGTCTTCCATCAAAGAGCATAGCCAAAGGCTGCCTTATGGTTGTTCTATCAAGGACAATCTAGCAGAATATTTCTTCATTATCTTGGATAAAGGAGAAAAAAACATGTTAGACACTGATAGACTTCCCTCGGTCTCCCTGGCCTCAGCCACCCGAATACCAAAAAAACAAAATACACGATGATTATTTCCCCCCTTCTCTCTCTCTTTTATTCCCTTCTTGCATCTCTGCTCCAACATTCTTCCCTCGCTCCTACCAACCTTCTAAGAGAATACCCATTCCTCATTCTCCCCATGCTCCCTCTGTCACGATCCTAACAGATTACTTATCTTTGGTTACCAGCTGAATTGGTTCGTCGCCAGCTGCCTTAGTGGACTGTGCGTCTGTGGTACACTTCAGTAATTGGGGGTCTAACAGACACTTGAATATGTATCCAGGATGATTTCAAACAGCATAAAAACAGATCTTCTCTTAAGCCACATGCAAAAGAATAAAACAAAAAACTGGCACATCCCATGATTCCTTTGTCAGCAAACTGCAACTTCCAACTTCACATCAAACAAAACTTTTGTTTGTCAGGCAATGGAACTAGAATTTTTTTGCCTATGTAGTCCAACCTTAAATATCCACCGTAAGCAAATGGCTATTAGACATGAATGAACACCAAGTAAATAAGTAATGGACGTAAAGGATAATGTTGTGTGAACGGAACTGGTTACACTAGAAAAACTATGGGAAGGACAGATGAAATAACATACTTAAAATATTTAACCAAACAAAATAAATAAAACAACATGATTTCGTAAATATTTCAAAGTTTTATACCCAGCTGAAATGTTAGGCTCCAAAATAAAATGAAATAAAGCACAGATGTACAAGCAACAGACAGGGATAAAGACAGAAGAAAGAAAGAGGACAGAAAAAAGGAAGAATGATCGAACCAACTAGCCAAACTTCAAATTTCTATTATTTGTCACTTCACTCCAAGTAGGTTTCATGAAATAAATTACTGCTCATGTTACCTCCCTATCCAGATCAAAGAGATGAGATATCAAATATATGTTCCTCAATTAAAATAAACAATAACATTTAACGGTCAATAAGAGGGAAAAATCTGCTACTGCCCTTTCGACTTGTCTTTTAAAGATAATAGAAGTGACATAGACCAATAATTTGGGAACGGTAAAATATTAATAAAATGCCTGAAAACCATGATTATTTCAAGAAAAAAAGAAAAGAAAAACACCATATCCACTATTTCTTTTCAGAAAATAATAACGCATACTTTCTCATATTTACGAGCATCAAACATTCTAATATATCCTCCAAAGGCAATTGCAAAGACCATCCCTTGATCGTCATAAGCAACTGCTGGTCTTCCTTTTACACGTAAAAGGCCCTGTTTTCCAAAGTACACAACTAAAATCAGGCACTGAAATGTTACGCATAGTTGAATGAAATAAAAACAAGCAGTGCTACCTGACATTTCTCCACTCGTTGGTCCCACAGTAAAACAGTTCGATCAAGAGAACCAGAAATGAACCATTCCTTTCGTGGGCACAGGCTAAGAGACACGACTCTAACAAAAAGAGGTGCTACGTTATTCTCCTCCAAATTCTTTACATTAAGCACCTCAAACAAGAAATTTCACGAGGTAATTACTACTTCAAGCACTACCTGTCATGGTGACCTTTAAAGTACCGCAAATACTTGTTGTCATGCAAGGAGAGCAGTCGCAGTGATTCTAAAACAATAAGACTAAAAATCTTCAACTGTTCCCAACAAGAGAACGGGTAACCAAAAAACAAAAAAGTGATAAAAATAACCTCATCTCTCAAGTTTGAATGGCATACCATCCCAGCCATTTTTAGAGGAGTATATAACAGATGTTGCATGAGCGGTGAAACAAACCAAATCAACCCCATATTTTTTACTGTTGATGGTTTTCAAGCACCTGTAAACAAAAACAATTTGGTCAGCTTTGCAGCAATACAAATAGCTGCTCTATAAAAGCAAATGCAGAAAGAGAATACAGAAGCAACGATGGTGCTTTAGTGGCAGTTTTAAATTAATAGAGAACCTATAACCAGAAGGAAAAAGACTGTCATAACAGGGTCAGATGTGCATGCATAACTTAGAACAAAACAATCATTTCAAAACCCAATCTGATGTCACTAACAAAATAATCATTTCAATACCCAATCCAATGTCACTACTTCATTTAATACCTAGATCTCCATCATCAGTTTTTTTATTTAAGGAAATAATATTTCCATGTGCTTCATGATCTGTTCAATGCTCACATAGCTGGACCTGACGAATATATAACTTTTTGTTGAAATAAATGAACGTAGGTATAGCTTTTGAAAAAGAAAATAAAACCTTCAACGAGGATGACAGTGGCAGAAGAAATGCAGCACAAGGGGTTATGCCTGTCAGCAGGCCATTATATAAATTACAGTGCAACAACAGTAAGTGATTGAATGATAAAATTTCAGGAAAAATAAAAAAGACAAAACTAGTACACTCAATCAAATGATAGAATGATACCTCCAAGGCAAGTAAAAAGTTTTTTTTTTTTTTTTTTTTGAGGAAATTGAATTTTATTTCATATGGATTTCAAAAGTAAAAGATTTCATGCTTTTTACATCAAGGTGGGAGTCTCACTGCCACAGTCATTAGTGAAACTCCCTCCCTTGCAAACGCATCCGCGGACTGATTAGCAGTTCTAATTACATGATACCAACTCTAAAAGTTTTTGAAACGCTTTAAAATGCTTCTGAAACAAAGGGAATACAAAACCGATGTGTTGAAAACATTTGGTCAACACCATAGAAAGAAAATGAATTGTTGAGCTTGAATTGTTGAGTTCTATAATATTGCTTGGTATTAGTCCAGGTTTCTGCAAATTACTCCATATTCTAGCTTGAATTAGTCCAACTATTTCTAGAGCATCTCCTGCTCTCACTACCTACTTGTTTCCTGGTTCAATCTTCTACGGTGGTTAAGAGCAAATCTACAGTTTTAAACAAAAGAAAAATGTCCTGATTAAAAAATGCAATTTCATCTGGAACCCTTCAATGTTTCACTTAGCGCCAGGATTTTTCTTTGCTCCTCCTTGCTGGCTAGATTGACTAGCCATAGATTCAGTCCAAGTAGATACAAACGGGGCTTGCTCGCTAACTTCCAGACCTCTTTGATTTCCTTAACAATTTCCTCATTGCTGGAGCTTGAGTCTCGTGGTTCAATCACCACACATTTGGCAAGTTCCATCAACCATTGCTTCATGAAATCGGGTCGGATGGTGATAGAAGGTGACCCGTGCGAGTTGCTGATCTCAATCGGAGGTTGACACACCTTAGCCCCAGCCTCCTCCATCAACAAACTCCCTCTCCTTTCAGATATGAGCGCTTCTTGGTATGTCCAACTTCTCCATTTTACGATATTTCTGGCCTCGCCCCTGGTCTCCTATACTTCCGACCTTTCCCGATTTCGTGCTCCTGCAATAATGATAGTTCTTTTGCTTTCTTTTGCAGTTCTTCGAGCTTGTGTTCCAGCCACGACCATCCCTTGCCCCCGGCTGTAGATTTAGGTAGGTCAATCGCCCCCAACGTGGCTTCTCTCCTCTTTTTTTTGAGAAGTGATGCTTTTATTGATAATCAGTATAAATTAAATACAACAATAATGTTACAAGTGAGTGATTTAAATGCTAGGAATTAATGCTCCCATTACAAGTGCTGTTCTTGTCACTCCTTCCTTGGCTAGCTTATCAGCCAAGGAGTTGGCTGTTCTGGGAATCTTACTCCACTGAATTTGCCAACCCGTCGTTAGTTCTGTTATCTCATCAAAGATGCTCCTCAGTTTCCATGGTGGTGAACCCTTTGTGCTCCAGCCAATAACTAGTGCCGAGTCCCCTTCAATTCTCAGAGGTCCACTGAAGTTATGATAATAGATTTTAATACCAGCTAGGAGTGCTCGAGCCTCTGCCATGTTTGATGCTCTGGCCTATAGGCCCCTGAATAGGCCAGTAGTGTATTTCCCATGTGATCTCTAAAAGTCCCTCCAATACCGCTTGGCCTGGGTTTCCCATAGATGATCCATCAAAGTTGAGGCAAATCCAGCCTTCAGGAGGGGGTTTCCACTCTTCCATCTTTTTGATCTTGTGGGTGCGAAATTGTATGATCGAGTCCCAATGCTTGAGGATTAATATGTTTGGAAAGGGAGGAAGCTTTTGTGTTGCTCGGGTCCATAGCAGTATACTCTGTATGGATTTGACTATGACACTTTCTTTGGTAGAACTTCTGTTCTCAAAAATTCTTTTATTCCTCTCTAACCACAGATTCTACGGACGACGCCCGCCCGA
Source organism: Aristolochia fimbriata (assembly GCA_019845555.1). Classification (NCBI taxonomy): domain Eukaryota; kingdom Viridiplantae; phylum Streptophyta; class Magnoliopsida; order Piperales; family Aristolochiaceae; genus Aristolochia; species Aristolochia fimbriata. Next base: position 25,347,486 of record CM034083.1, read on the forward strand.
TGTGGCGTCCGTAGTGCTTTGTCACGTAATGGCATGGCGGGGCTTTTACCCATTGTTGGATGAATTGACTGAAGTTGTTTGGAAAACAGAGATGTATGCTGAATTTTCGGATTAGTGCTTCCCATATACTTCTACTGAATTTGCAATGCAGCAAGATATGATTGCTTGTCTCCTCTTGGTCGCCACACAGCTTGCACAAGTTATCTATAATCACTTGCCCTCTCTTCATTAATTCATCACAGGTCAATATTCTTCGATGCATTGCTGTTCATATGAAATGTAGTACCTTCTTTGGAGCTACCAGCTCCCATGCGCAGCTGGCTGAGTTTGTCAATCCTTGGTGCTGCTGTCCTGAGCAAAGTATTTTGTAATATGATGTTGTTGAGAAGCATCCTGAAGGACAAGGCTTCCATACTATATCATCATTCCCATTATCAGCAATGTAAGTAGTGTCTAGCAAGTGAGTCAGGGCTGCTGCTTCAAGAGCCTCGGTGTCACCAAATTTCTTCTCCAAGTTAAGGTTCCGTGTGTGTCTCGAGGCATTTTAGCACTTCTAATAGTAATCGCTTTGGTCTCGGGCAAGTCGAAACAGGCTTGGGAATGATTGGCTAAGAGGTGTGTCTCCTAGCCAACAAATCGACCAGAATTTAATTTGTGCCCCATCTCTTGCATGGTAACGAATATGGGCTTCAACAACTGCTCTTTCTTTAAGGATTGCTTTCCATATGGGAGTGGCTGCGTATATGTTAGCTTTTGGTAGCCATTGGTGATCACCATGACCATATTTGGCCACGATTGTCTTCCTCCATAGATTTTCCTTTTCTAATGAATATCTCCATAACCATTTTGCTAACAGGGCTTTATTCATCATCTTGATTTGTTTGATTCCCAATCCTCCATCCTTTTGGGGTTTGCATACTCGTTCCCATTTCACCAAAGGGTATCTGAAACGATTTTGAGATCCACACCATAAGAACTTCCTTTGGATTGCCTCTAGATTTTTAGCAATACCCTTTGGGCATGGGATTAGGGAAAGTAGGTAGTTGGGAATTCCTGCAAGTACAGACTTAATTAGTATAAGTCTTCCAGCCTGAGATAAGAATTGTCCTTTCCAAGTTTCCAGCCTTTTCTGACATTTCTCTATAACTAACTGCCAGAGGATTTTTTTTACTCTCCCTTGGAACATAGGAAGGCCCAAATAATTCGAAGGGAGTTGAATGGGGCTGCACCCTAATATTCGTGCAATGTAATCTTGTACTCTTTGGTTGCAGTTTATGCCAAGAACCCCTGATTTGCTCCAATTGACAGTTTGCCCTGACATGGTCTCAAATAGTCGGATGAGGGCTTTGACGTTTATAATTCTCTCATCTATTCCTTCTAACATGATTACAGTATCATCTGCGAATTGTAAGATGGGGACTCTTAGCTGCCCTCTTATATTGAAGCCCGAGATCCAACCCTTTTCTTGGCTGGTGTTAGTAGGGAGCATAGGGCTTCGCTGATGATGTTGAAGAGTAGGGGGGAGAGCGGGTCCCCTTGCCTCAGCCCCCTTGAACTTTTGAAAAAACTCTTCACAGCTCCGTTTAAGAGTAGTGAGAAACTTGCTGATTTCAGGCAACTTTGAATCCAGAATCTCCACTTGGGCAAAAATCCCATATGTGTCATCAGTGCATCAAGGAATCTCCAATTTACCTTATCGAAGGCCTTTTCTAAATCGATCTTGAGCATAATACCCTGCAGCTCCTCTTCTCAGTCACTTTCCAAGTAAGAGTCCCAGCCTCATCGTACAGGCCAGTAACTGTTTTCCCACTTTTGCTGGTTTCTGTCTTACCCGGAGTTCCAACTTGGGATAGTTGGAGTAAGGATCTTCTTACATCCCCTAGCTCTCTGATTGGGATTCTCAAATACGATCGCCTAGTCGGGGCTCTTTTGCAAGACTTTCACGACCACTTCTTTACCCAGAACGACAATGTCTAGGTACCATCGCATATTTCCGTCAAACAAGTGGGTGGATGTCTTCAGTTCATTAGGCATCGCTAATGCTTTGCCAGTTTCCCATGGTTTTCGCGGGACTTCACCCCTGTGTTCGACTCTCGCCGGAAATCGCTCATTGCTCAGCACCTCGTGACGGTAAACTAAATTTGAATTCACAAATATTTTTTTTGAATTAGTGAACCCCATTACCCCACCTAATGTACCCTAGGAGATTCAAACTCGAAACCTCCTATGATGTCTACCCATATGAGACCATCTGAGCTATTGCTCAGGGCTCAAGAATTGGCAAATATTTACAAGAAGCTAAGAACAAATAGTCTGTTGGAATATCTTCTAAACATCATCAGCAAGAAGACCTCAAAAATGGCAAAGAAAAACATAAGCACATAGAAGTGTCTTTTCCTAAATAAATTAAAGAAAAGAGCACAAATGTGAAACAATCAATACCCTCCAGAAACATTACATGTAAGATAGAAAGGATGAGAGGAAAAGAAACATATGCAGTTCTAAAAGAATCAAACACTTCCTATGAGAAACATGTCAGAAAAAAACTGAAATGAATAGAGAGAGACGCATACATTGCATTTGCTGTATCATAAAGCCGAATAGATTCATCATCACTGGCAGTCACCAAATAATTGGATGGCCTGTGAAAATCCATTGAACTGATTCTGCCATTCTGAAGAAACAATTTAGCATCAGAGAATATAACCTCAAACTGGATAATGAAGCATGCTTAATGCCCATGGAAGTATGAAGTGGAAATTCGAAACAATAAAACTAAAATAAATCAAAGGACAACAAAAATTTAATTCATACAAGATCGACAAAATAAGTCACAACCAGCATGGTTTCACAATATATGGGCAGCCACTTAGAAAACTAGACACTTGCAACAGGCCTCCAGCCCCATCAGGGAAGCCTATGGCTCTTGAGACGAATGTGAGACAATCATTTAAGAATAACCCATCTAAACAACTTGCAAGAAATTTCAACGAATAACATGTCAACGGGAGAGCCAATATCTAAATATCTATGATATCCAAAAAGGCCTTGGTCCAATTTCATTCCTGCAAAACCAGCTAAGTGGCGAATTATACTACGATTTGCCACTTTGGCTACAGTAATTAGTAAACACCATCCACTAAATAAATAAGATGCCTTAAATGAACTTATGAAGATATGAAAAAGAACGTCCACAATATTTTAATATACTCTATCCACTAACCAAATTTTTTTTCAATCCCAGTAAATGAAACAATTTTAATTCTATGTTGGTGATTGTTTCAGATATTTGGTACTTAGTTTATTGCGGATGATGTGGCCAATGCTAAAATCCTATTCAAGTTTTAAGAATGAAAGCAATCTGCAGGGTCGAGATAGCATGTCAACAACTCAGCCACTTTGATAAGGTCAGAGGTCCCATAGTTCTGTGTGCACTGTCAAATGCCAGACTAACATCCTATATTCATGACTCAAGTGAAAATAAAACTTTGCCATTGCTCAAACAAAAATGCCCAATTACATTGCATTAGGAATTTATAAAGTTTTCTGAAGAAAGAAATGCCTACAGACAAACAACACGTATTAATATCTGAAATAGATGCTTAAATAAGAAAAGCTGTATCGGTAAATGATGTTTATAAGATGAAATAACCATATGGGTTCATTGAAATATCAAATTACTTAATACCATAATTTTATCTCTTCTTCAAATGAAAAATTTTTAGTTTAATTTAGACAGAAATAAATTTTATAAATGAACATTGTAGAAGTAAGCAAAAGAACTATAGTTATCATTTACCAGGATTAAAAAAGAAGAAGAGTTTGGTTAATCGACCAAGAATGTTATGTATCTCAGTCTATATGGTAGCTTAAGACAACCATTTAGAGTACATTGAAATCTGACCAGGTGGTGCTACCAAAATCTACCAAGGGAGTGCAAGAAAGAGATTATAGTGGTCAGAGCCAACAAGAAAATAGTTCTATGGATGTTGTCAACATAAAATATGTCATAGTCAAATACTTCCCCAATTGAAATGACAATTAAGTATACTTTGAACAAGATTAAACAAGGTTGTCATAATATCTATTACAGAACCATTAAGCACAGTTTTCTTGCCTGTCATACAATAATAACCTCAGAATTTAGAAGAAATGACAACGACATCTTTAATAATAGACTCCACCAAATCATTGAAAAGACGAGAATTTTTTATATGAGTTATAAAAGATGATTTTACAATAAAATAATAGGAATCCAACTGTAGAATAGTGTAATGAAGTACCAAAACAAGTTGGACGTCGCCCTAGGTTATCAAGAAGTTCTGGACCTAATACCTTGGTTCTCTTCCACCTTGTAAAATGAAGGTAATGGTGATTACAGATGCACAGGCAGACACTCCTTGCCTCCAATGAGACTTGCATCTCAGATCTCAGAATAGACACCCCTATTTGACTATCAAGACAAAGGCCCCAAGTCATGGATAAATTTAGGCCTTAAGCAGCTTCATTTGTGCTCATTCTATTTAAAGGGACCTGAGGAAGCAGAAGACTAATTGGTACTCTTGGAGGTTGGGTTGAATATTTTGCAAATATAAGGGCTCATTCAATCCTCGATGTTACCTGCTTCAGGAATATGAAGTCGACTAGGGGTGTAAAAAACTAGGGGAGGGTGGAGTCTTTTGTTAAACATCCTGAAACCTTTTCTTATTCACCAATTAGAAGAACATGAAGATACACTAGTTATGCCTAACTCCGCCAGCACTGGAGACCAGTTTTCCTAATTCCAAGCACGACCTTATGTCCCAGAAGAATCTATCTTTTTTTTCTTTGTGCACAAAAGCTCCAAGCATTTTACAAATGAATCATACTTATCCAATTCCACATTTTGAACGAATACAAACCCGAAGTTAAGATTAAATAATTTACTTTTACATAGATACCGAACCAAATGGCCCATTCGATGTTTCAATTGAGAAAGAAGTGATATTGGACGCTCGCACCGGAATCCCTCTAGTCAAACAAAAAATTAAATACTGATTTGTAACGTAATATCCCGTCGATTCAACTCTAGAGTAAAAATCCATGACCCACCACTTTTCAGTACAGATTTTAGAAAAAAAAGAGAAGAATTTGAAGAAACAAAAGAAAACCACATACATAATCTCTGAAGACCGCGCCAACTTCCATACTTCGCAAAGTTTCATCCGTCAATTCCATCGATACTTTTTCTTCTGGTTCTAGTTGCCCGCCTTCCGTAAAATATTAAAAATTATGAAATTAAAAAGTAAGACTAACACCTCCAAAATAAACTGAGTCGACTGGGACAGAAAGAGAGAGCACTAGAACACAAAGAATTGGCTATCTTCCCATTAACATACCCGGCATCTTTCTCGCAAACAACTACCGAAGTATTAATCCCGGATCCTTTAAAATAAGTTAGGAGAGGCGTCTTGAAATCCCAGTCTCCAGCAGGCAGGCCGAGGAGCAGCAAGCGTCACCGTTTCAGAAAACAATGATCGAAGGTACTCCGTTCCCGCGCATTCGTGCGTCCGGTAGGAAAGGTTTAATATAAAGGTTGCATAATAAGAGCACCAGATTACGGACATTGTGATTTATAGTCTTTTAGATATTTTTAATATTTTTTTCTAGCTTTTATTATGATTTATACCAAGTTAGGCTATAGTAAAGCATTTTAAATAAGAAAATTTGGTTGATGCTTCTAGTTAAAGAATTTTAAGAAAATCACAGCTGAACGAGGGAATTTTCAGGGAAAAACCAAAACTAAAATCTATAGTAAAGGATTTTGAGCAAAACTCATAGCTGAAGGGTAAAAGAATTTTAAAGAAAACTATGGTTGAAGGTTATAATAAGGGAATTTAAAAAAAATCATGGAAAAAGGCTAGAGTAAAAGAATTTGAAGGAAAATATTGGTTGAAGGCAATAGTAAGGGACTTTTGATAAAAATTATAACTAAAGGCTATAGTAAGAGAATTTGAATAAATTCGTGGCACAAGGCTAGAGTTAGGGATTTAGAAGAAAAATCATGGTTGAAGGCTATAGTAAGGGAATTTTAGGAAAAATTATGGTTTAATACTATAGTTAGAGAATTTAAAGAAAATAATTCCTAGGGAATTTTAGCAAAACTCACGGTTAAAGGCTTTAGTACTGAAATTTAAAGAAAATAAATGCTGGACGTAGTAGTGAGAGAATTTTTGAAAAATCAGAGCTGAAGGCTATAATTTGGAAACTATATGAAAAATCTTAATTGAAGACTATAGAAAGGGAATTTGAAGTAAAATCATAGCTGGAAGCAATAGTAAGAGAATTTTAAGAATTTGAAGAAATCCGTGGTACACGGCTATAGTAAGGGTATTTGAAAAGAAATAATGACTGAAGGCTATTGGAAGGGAATTTTAAGAAAATTCATGCTTTAAGGCTATAGTAAAGAATTTTAATTAAGAAAACTTGGTTGATGCTTGTAGTAAGAAAATTTTAAGAAAAAACATAGCTGAACGCTATAGTCGGAGAATTTTAAGAAAAAAATTATAACTGATGGCTATAGTAAGGGAATTTGAGCAAAACTCATGGCTGAAGGCTATGGTAAAAGAATTTTAAGAAAACTATGGTTGAAGGCTATTGTAAGGGAATTTTAAAAAAATCATAGAAAAAGGCTAGAGTAAAAAAATTAGAAGAAAAATAATGGTTGAAGGCTATAGTATGGGACATTTGACAAAAATTATGACTAAAGTCTACAGTAAGAGAATCTGAAGAAATTCTTGGCACAAGGCTACAATTAGGGAATTTGAGAAAAAATCATGGCCGAAGGGTAGAGTAAGAGAATTTTAAGAAAAATCATGGTTAAGGCTATAGTTAGAGAATTTGAAGAAAATAATTCATAGGGAATTTTATGAAACCTCAAGGTTAAAGGCTATTGTAATAGAATTTAATGAAAATAACGGCTGAATGTTGTATTGAGAGAATTTTAAAAAAATCAGAGCTGAAGGCTATAGTTAGGAAATTATATGAAAAATCGTAATTGAAGACTATATTAAGGAAATTTGAAGTAAAATCATAGCTAGAAGCAAGTGTAAGAGAATTTGAAGAAAATAGTGGTTCAAGGCTATAGTAAAGCAATTGAAACAAAAATCATGGAAAATGGTTGTCATAAGGAATTTGACTTGATTTTTCCTAAAATTCCCTCACTATATCCTTCCGCCATGATTTTTCTTCAAATTCCCTTACTCTAGCCTTGTGCCAAGAATTTCTTCAAATTCTCTTACTATAGCCTTTAGTCATAATTTTTGTCAAAAGTCCCTTGCCTTCAACCAATATTTTCCTTCAAATTCTCTTACTTTAGCCTTTTTCCATGACTTTTTAAAAATCTCTTACTATAGCCTTCAACCATAGTTTTCTTCAACATTCTTTTACCATAGCCTTCAACCATGAGTTTTGTTCAAATTCCCTTACTATAGCCTTCAGCAGTGAATTTTCTTAAAATTATCTTACTGCAAGCATCAGCCAAATTTTCTTATTTAAAATGCTTTACGATAGCCTTAAAACATGAATTTTCTTAAAATTGCCTTCCAATAACCTTCAGTCAATATTTTTCTTTAAATACCCAAACTATAGACTCGTACCACGAATTTTTTCAAATTCTCTTAGTAAAGCCTTATGTCATTTTTTGGTCAAACTTCCTTTACTATAGCCTTCAACCATGATTTTTATTTAAATTCCATACGACTGCCTTTCGCCATGATTTTTGTTTCAATTGCTTTACTATAGCCTTCAGTTATAATATTTTTCTTGAAATTCTCTTACTATAGCCTTCATCTATGAGTTTTCTTAAAATTTTCTAACTACAAGCATCAACCAAGTTTTCTTATTTAAAATACTTTACAATAGCCTTAAAGCATGAATTTTCTTAAAATTTCCTTCCTATAGCCTTCAGTCATTATTTTACTTCAAATCCCTTACTATAGCGTCGTACCACGAATTTCTTAAAATTCACTTTCTATAGCCCTATGTCATTTTTTTGTCAAAATTCCTTTTCTATAGCCTTCAACCATGATTTCACTTCAAATTCCTTACGACAGCCATTGGCCATGATTTTTGTTTCAATTGCTTTACTATAGCCTTGAACCACCATTTTCTTCAAATTCTCTTACAATTTCTTCCAGCTATGATTTTACTTCAAATTCCCATACTGTAGTCTTCAATTAAGATTTTTCATATAATTTCCTAACTATAGCCTTCAGCTCTTGTGTTTCTAAAATTCTCTCAATACAACTTTCTATCGTTATTTTCTTTAAATTCCATTACAATAGCCTTCAACCTTGAGTTTCCCAAAAATTCCTTAGGAATTATTTTCTTCAAATTCCCTAACTATAGCCTTAACCATGATTTTTCTTAAAATTCTCTTACTATAGCCTTCAACCATGATTTTTCCTCAAATTCCCTAAATCTAGCCTTGTGCCAAGAATTTCTTCAAATTCTCTTATTGTAGACTTTTGTCATAATTTTTGTCAAAAGTCCCTTTCTATAGCCTTCAACCATTATTTTCCTTCAAATTCTATTACACTAGCCTTTTTCTATGATTTTTTTAAAATTCCCTTACTAAAGCCTTCAACCATAGTTTTCTTTAAATTCTTTTACCATAGCATTCAGCCAAGAGTTTTGATCAAATTCCCTTACTATAGCCATTAGTTATAATTTTTTTCATAAAATTCTCTTACTATTGCCTTCAGCTTTGATTTTTTTATAAATTTTATTACTACAAGCATCAACCAAGTTTTCTTATTTAAAATGCTTTACTATAGCCTTTGAGCATGAATTTTCTTAAAATTCCCTACCAATAGCCTTCAGTCATTATTTTTCTTCAAATACCCTTACTAAAGCCTCGTACCACAGATTTCATCAAATTCTTTTACTATGGCCTAAAGCCATTTTTTTGTCAAAATTCCTTAACTATAGCCATCAACCATGATTACTCTTCTAATTCCTTACGATAGCTTTTAGCCACAATTTTTGTTTTAATTGCTTTACAGTACCCTTGAACCACCATTTTCTTAAAATTCTCTTACTATTGCTTCCAGCTATTATTTTACTTCAAATTCCCTTTCTATAGTCTTCAATTAAGATTTTTCATATAATTTCAAAATTATAGCCTTCAACTCTGATTTTTCAAAAATTCTCTCACTACTACCTTCGGCCATTATTTTCTTTAAATTTTAGTACAATAGCCTTTATCCATGAGTTTTGCTAAAATTCTCCAGGAATTACTTTCTTTAAATTCTCTAACTGTAGCATTAAACCTAGATTTTTCCTAAAATTCCCTCACTATAGCCTTTAGCCATGATTTTTCTTCAAATTCCCTTACTCTAGCCTTGTGCCAAGAATTTCTTTAAATTCTCTTACTATGGCCTTTAGTCATAATTTTTGTCAAAAGTCCCTTACTATTGCCTTCAACCAATATTTTCCTTCAAATTCTCTTACTCAAGCCTTTTTCCATGACTTTTTTTAAAATTCTCTTACTATAGCCTTCAACCATAGTTTTCTTTAAAATTCTTTTACCATAGCCTTCAGCCATGAGTTTTGCTCAAATTCCCTTACTATCGCTTTCAGTTTTAATTTTTCCCTGAAAATTCCCTTACTATAGCCTTCAACAGTGATTCTTCTTAAAATTCTCTTACTACAAGCTTCAGCCTAGTTTTCTTATTTAAAATACTTTACAATAGCCTTAAACCTTGAATTTTCTTAAAATTCCCTTCCAATAACCTTCAGTCAATATTTTTCTTTAAATACCCTAACTATTGACTCATACCACGAATTTTTTCAAATTCTCTTAGTATAGCCTTATGTCATTTTTTGGTCAAACTTCCTTTACTATAGCCTTTTACCTTGATTTTCTAACTACAAGCATCAACCAAGTTTTCTTATTTAAAATACTTTACAATAGCCTTAAAGCATGAATTTTCTTAAAATTCCCTTCCAATAGCCTTCAGTCATTATTTTACTTCAAATCCTGTACTATAGCCTCGTACCACGAATTTCTTAAAATTCTCTTTCTATAGCCCTATGTCATTTTTTTGTCAAAATTCCTTTTCTATAGCCTTCAACCATGATTTCACTTCAAATTCCTTACGACAGCCATTGGCCATGATTTTTGTTTCAATTGCTTTACTATAGCCTTGAACCACCATTTTCTTCAAATTCTCTTACAATTTCTTCCAGCTAAGATTTTACTTCAAATTCCCATACTATAGTCTTCAATTAAGATTTTTCATATAATTTCCTAACTATAGCCTTCTGCTCTGATTTTTTAAAAATTCTCTCAATACAACTTTCAGCCGTTATTTTCTTTAAATTCCATTACAATAGCCTTCAACCTTGAGTTTCCAAAAAATTTCCTCTTAATTATTTTCTCCAAATTCCCTAACTATAGCCTTAACCATGATTTTTCTCAAAATTCTCTTCCTATAGCCTTCAGCCGTGATTTTTCCTCAAATTCCCTAAATCTAGCCTTGTGCCAAGAATTTCTTCAAATTCTCTTATTGAAGACTTTAGTCATAATTTTTGTCAAAAGTCCCTTACTATAGCCTTCAACCATTATTTTCCTTCAAATTCTATTACTCTAGCCTTTTTCTATGATTTTTTAAAAATTCCCTTACTAAAGCCTTCAACAATAGTTTTCTTAAAATTATTTTACCATAGCCTTCAACCAAGAGTTTTGATCAAATTCCCTTACTATAGCCACCAGTTATAATTTTTTTCGTAAAATTCTCTTACTATAGCCTTCTGCTATGATTTTTTTATAAATTTTATTACTACAAGAATCAACCAAGTTTTCTTATTTAAAATGCTTTACTACAACCTTAAGGAATGAATTTTCTTAAAATTCCGTTCCAATAGCCTTCAGTCATTATTTTTCTTCAACTACCCACTATAGCCTTAAGTCATTTTTTTGTCAAAATTCCTTTACTATAGCCCTCAACCATGATTACTCTTCTTATTCCTTACGATGGCCTTTAGCCACGATTTTTGTTTTAATTGCTTTACAGTACCCTTGAACCACCATTTTCATAAAATTCTCTTTGTATTGCTTCCAGCTATGATTTTACTTCAAATTCCCTTTCTATAGTCTTCAATTAATATTTTTCATATAATTATAGCCTTCAGCTCTGATTTTTCAAAAATTCTCTCACTACTACGTTCGGTCATTATTTTCTTTAAATTTTAGTACAATAGCCTTTATCCACGAGTTTAGCTAAAATTCTCTAGGAATTATTTTCTTTAAATTCTCTAACTATAGCATTAATCCTTGATTTTTCCTAAATTTCCCTCACTATAGCCTTCAGCCATGATTTTTCTTCAAATTCCCTTACTCTAGCCTTGTGCCAAGAATTTCTTCAAATTCTCTTACTATAGCCTTTAGTCATAATTTTTGTCAAAAGTCCCTTACTATTGCCTTCAACCCATATTTTCCTTCAAATTCTCTTACATTAGCCTTTTTCCATGACTTTTTAAAAATCTCTTACTATAGCCTTCAACCATAGTTTTCTTCAACATTCTTTTACAATAGCCTTCAACCATGAGTTTTGCTCAAATTCCCTGACTAAAACCTTCAGCTGTGAATTTTCTTAAAATTCTCTTACTGCAAGCATCAACCAAATTTTCTTATTTAAAATGCTTTACAATAGCATTAAAACATGAATTTTCTAAAAATTGCGTTCCAATAACCTTCAGTCAATATTTTTCTTTAAATACCCAAACTATAGACTCGTACCACGAATTTTTTCAAATTCTCTTAGTAAAGCCTTATGTCATTTTTTGGTCAAACTTCCTTTACTATAGCCTTCAACCATGATTTTTATTTAAATTCCATACGACTGCCTTTCGCCATGATTTTTGTTTCAATTGCTTTACTATAGCCTTCAGTTATAATATTTTTCTTGAAATTCTCTTACTATAGCCTTCATCTATGAGTTTTCTTAAAATTTTCTAACTACAAGCATCAACCAAGTTTTCTTATTTAAAATACTTTACAATAGCCTTAAAGCATGAATTTTCTTAAAATTTCCTTCCTATAGCCTTCAGTCATTATTTTACTTCAAATCCCTTACTATAGCGTCGTACCACGAATTTCTTAAAATTCACTTTCTATAGCCCTATGTCATTTTTTTGTCAAAATTCCTTTTCTATAGCCTTCAACCATGATTTCACTTCAAATTCCTTACGACAGCCATTGGCCATGATTTTTGTTTCAATTGCTTTACTATAGCCTTGAACCACCATTTTCTTCAAATTCTCTTACAATTTCTTCCAGCTATGATTTTACTTCAAATTCCCATACTGTAGTCTTCAATTAAGATTTTTCATATAATTTCCTAACTATAGCCTTCAGCTCTGATTTTTTTAAAATTCTCTCAATACAACTTTCTGTCGTTATTTTCTTTAAATTCCATTACAAAGCCTTCAACCATGAGTTTCCCAAAAATTCCTTAGGAATTATTTTCTCCAAATTCCCTAACTATAGCCTTAACCATGACTTTTCTTAAAATTCTCTTACTATAGCCTTCAGCCATGATTTTTCCTCAAATTCCCTAAATCTAGCCTTGTGCCAAGAATTTCTTCAAATTCTCTTATTGTAGACTTTAGTCATAATTTTTGTCAAAAGTCCCTTGCTATAGCCTTCAACCATTATTTTCCTTCAAATTCTATTACACTAGCCTTTTTCTATATTTTTTTAAAATTCCCTTACTAAAGCCTTCAACCATAGTTTTCTTTAAATTCGTTTACCATAGCCTTCAACCATAGTTTTCTTTAAATTCGTTTACCATAGCCTTCAGCCAAGAGTTTTGATCAAATTCCCTTACTATAGCCATCAGTTATAATTTTTTTCATAAAATTTTCTTACTATAGCCTTCAGCTATGATTTTTTTATAAATTATATTACTACAAGCATCAACCAAGTTTTCTTATTTAAAATGCTTTACTATAGCCTTTGAGCATGAATTTTCTTAAAATTCCGTTCCAATAGCCTTCAGTCATTATTTTTCTTCAAATACCCTTACTAAAGCCTCGTACCACAGATTTCTTCAAATTCTTTTACTATGGCCTAAAGTCATTTTTTTGTCAAAATTCCTTTACTATAGCCTTCAACCATGATTACTCTTCTAATTCCTTACGATAGCCTTTAGCCACGATTTTTCTTTTAATTGCTTTACAGTACCCTTGAACCACCATTTTCTTAAAATTCTCTTACTATTGCTTCCAGCTATGATTTTACTTCAAATTCCCTTTCTATAGTCTTCAATTAAGATTTTTCATATAATTTCCAAATTATAGCCTTTAGCTCTGATTTGTCAAAAATTCTCTCACTACGACGTTCGGCCATTATTTTCATTAAATTTCAGTATAGTAGCTTTTATCCTTGAGTTTTGCTAAAATTCTACAGGAATTATTTTCTTTAAATTCTCTAACTATAGCATTAAACCTAGATTTTCCCTAAAATTCCCTCACTATAGCCATCAGCCATGATTTTTCTTCAAATTCCCTTACTCTAGCCTTGTGCCAAAAATTTCTTTAAATTCTCTTACTATGGCCTTTAGTCATAATTTTTGTCAAAAGTCCCTTACTATTGCCTTCAACCAATATTTTCCTTCAAATTCTCTTACTCTAGCCTTTTTCCATGACTTTTTAAAAATTCTCTTACTATATCCTTCAACCATAGTTTTCTTTAAAATTCTTTTATCATACCTTTCAGCCATGAGTTTTGCTCAAATTCCCTTACTATCACTTTCAGTTTTAATTTTTCCCTGAAATTTCCCTTACTATAGCCTTCAGCTGTGATTTTTCTTAAAATTCTCTTACTACAAGCTTCAGCCTAGTTTTCTTATTTAAAATGCTTTACAATAGCCTTAAACCTTGAATTTTCTTAAAATTCCCTTCCAATAACCTTTAGTCAATATTTTTCTTTAAATACTTTAACTATTGACTCATACCACTAATTTTTTCAAATTCTCTTAGTATAGCCTTATGTCATTTTTTGGTCAAACTTCATTTACTATAGCCTTTAACCAAGATTTTTATTCAAATTCTATATGACTGCCTTTCGCCACGATTTTTGTTTCAGTTACTTTACTATAGCCTTGAATTATAAAATTTTTCTTGACACTCTCTTACTATAGCCTTCATCAATGAGTTTTCTTAAAATTGTGTAACTACAAGCATCAGCCAAGTTTTCTTATTTAAAATACTTTACAATAGCCTTAAAGCGTGAGTTTTCTTAAAATTCCCTTCCAATAGCCTTCAGTCATTATTTTACTTCAAATCCCTTACTATAGCCTCGTACCACGAATTTCTTAAAATTCTCTTTCTATAGCCCTATGTCATTTTTTTGTCAAAATTCCTTTTCTATAGCCTTCAACCATGATTTCACTTCAAATTCCTTACTACAGCCATTCGCCATGATTTTTTTTTCAATTGCTTTACTATAACCTTGAACCACCATTTTCTTCAAATTCTCTTACAATTTCTTCCAGCTATGATTTTACTTCAAATTCTCATACTATAGTCTTCAATTAAGATTTTTCATAAAATTTCCTAACTATAGCCTTCAGCTTTGATTTTTTTAAAATTCTCTCTATACAACATTCAGCCGTTATTTTCTTTAAATTCCATTACAATAGCCATCAACCCTGAGTTTCCCAAAAATTCCCTAGTAATTATTTTCTCCAAATTCCCTAACTATAGCCTTAACCATGATTTTTTTTAAAATTCTCTTACAATAGCCTTCAGCCATGATTTTCCCTCAAATTCCCTAAATCTGGCCTTGTGCCAAGAATTTCTTCAAATTCTCTTATTGTAGACTTTTGTCATAATTTTTGTCAAAAGTCCCTTACTATAGCCTTCAACCATTATTTTCCTTCAAGTTTTATTAGTCTAGCCTTTTTCTATGATTTTTTTAAAATTCCCTAACTAAAGCCTTCAACCATAGTTTTCTTAAAATTATTTTACCATAGCCTTCAGCCAAGAGTTTTGATCAAATTCCCTTACTATAGTCATCAGTTATAATTTTTTTCATAAAATTCTCTTACTATAGCCTTCAGCTATGATTTTTTTATAAATTTTATTCCTACAAGAATCAACCAAGTTTTCTTATTTAAAATGCTTTACTATAGCCTTAAACCATGAATTTTCTTAAAATTCCCTTCCAATAGGCTTCTGTCATTATTTTTCTTCAAATACCCTTACTAAAGCCACGTACCTCGGATTTCTTCAAATTCTCTTTCTATAGCCTTAAGTCATTTTTTGTCAAAATTCCATTACTATAGCGTTCAACTAGGATTCCTCTTCTAATTCCTTACGATAGCCTTTAGCCACGATTTTTGTTTCAAATGCTTTATAGTACCCTTAAACCACCATTTTCTTAAAATTCTCTTGCTATTGCTTCCAGCTATGATTTTACTTCAAATTCCCTTTCTATAGTCTTCAATTAAGATTTTTCGTGTAATTTCCAAATTATAGCCTTCAGCTCTGATTTTTCAAAAATTCTCTCACTACTACGTTCGGCCATTATTTTCTTTAAAATTCAGTACAATAGCCTTTATCCATGAGTTTTGTTAAAATTCTCTAGGAATTATTTTCTTTAAATTCTCTAACAATAGCATTAAACCTTGATTTTTCTTAAAATTCCCTCACTATAGCCTTCAGCCATGATTTTTCTTAAAATTCCCTTACTCTAGCCTTGTGCCAAGAATTTCTTCAAATTCTCTTACTATAGCCTTTAGTCATAATTTTTTTCAAAAGTCCCTTACTATTGCCTTCAACCAATATTTTCCTTCAAATTCGCTTACTTTAGCCTATTTCCATGACTTTTTAAAAATCTCTTACTATAGCCTTCAACCATAGTTTTTTTCAACATTCTTTTACCATAGCCTTCAGCCATGAGTTTTGCTCAAATTCCCTGACTAAAACCTTCAGCTGTGAATTTTCTTAAAATTCTCTTACTGGAAGCATCAGCCAAATTTTCTTATTTAAAATGATTTACAATAGCCTTAAAACATGAATTTTCTTAAAATTGCCTTCCAATAACCTTCAGTCAATATTTTTCTTTAAAGACCCTAACTATAGACTCGTACCACAAATTTTTTCAAATTCTCTTAGTATAACCTTATGTCATTTTTTGGTCAAACTTCCATTACTATAGCATTCAACCATGATTTTTATTCAAATTCCATACGTCTGCCTTTCGCCATGATTTTTGTTTCAATTGCTTTACTATAGCCTTCAGTTATAATATTTTTCTTGAAATTCTCTTACTATAGCCTTCATCTATGAGTTTTCTTAAAATTTTCTAACTACAAGCATCAGCCAAGTTTCCTTATTTAAAATACTTTACAATAGCCTTAAAGCATGAATTTTCTTAAAATTCCCTTCCAATAGCCTTCAGTCATTATTTTTCTTCAAATCCTTTACTATAGCTTTCGTACCACGAATTTCTTAAAATTCACTTTCTATAGCCCTATGTCATTTTTTTGTCAAACTTCCTTTACTATAGCCTTCAACCATGATTTCACTTCAAATTCCTAACGACAGCCATTCGCCATGATTTTTGTTTCAATTGCTTTACTATAGCCTTGAATCACCATTTTCTTCAAATTCTCTTAGAATTTCTTCCAGCTTTGATTTTACTTCAAATTCCCATACTGTAGTCTTCAATTAAGATTTTTCATATAATTTCCTAACTATAGCCTTCAGCTCTGACTTTTTTAAAATTCCCTCAATACAACTTTCTGTCGTTATTTTCTTTAAATTCCATTACAATAGCCTTCAACCTTGAGTTTCCCAAAAATTCCTTAGGAATTATTTTCTCCCAATTCCCTAACTATAGCCTTAACCATGATTTTTCTTAAAATTCTCTTACTATAGCCTTTAGCCATGATTTTTCCTCAAATTCCCTAAATCTAGCCTTGTGCCAAGAATTTCTCCAAATTCTCTTATTGTGGACTTTAGTCATAATTTTTGTCAAAAGTCCCTTGCTATAGCCTTCAACTATTATTTTCCTTCAAATTCTATTACACTAGCCTTTTTCTATGATTTTTTTAAAATTCCCTTACTAAAGCCTTCAACCATAGTTTTCTTTAAATTCTTTTACCATAGCCTTCAGCCAAGAGTTTTGATCAAATTCCCTTACTATAGCCATCAGTTATAATTTTTTGCATAAAATTCTCTTACTATAGCCTTGAGCTATGATTTTTTTATAAATTATATTACTACAAGCATCAACCAAGTTTTGTTATTTAAAATGCTTTGCTATAGCATTTGAGCATGAATTTTCTTAAAATTCCGTTCCAATAGCCTTCAGTCATTATTTTTTTTCAAATACCCTTACTATAGCCTCGTACCACGGATTTCTTCAAATTCTTTTACTATGGCCTAAAGTCATTTCTTTTTGAAAATTCCTTTACTATAGCCTCCAACCATGATTAGTCTTCTAATTTCTTACGATAGCCTTTAGCCACGATTTTTCTTTTAATTGCTTTACAGTACCCTTGAACCACCATTTTCTTAAAATTCTCTTACTATTGCTTCCAGCTATAATTTTACTTCAAATTCCCTTTCTATAGTCTTCAATTAAGATTTTTCATATAATTTCAAAATTATAGCCTTCAGCTCTGATTTTTCAAAAATTCTCTCACTACTTCGTTCGGCCATTATCTTCTTTAAATATCAGTACTATAGCTTTTATCCACGAGTTTTGCTAAAATTCTCCAGGAATTATTTTCTGTAAATTCTCTAACTATAGCTTTAAACCTAGATTTTTCCTAAAATTCCCTCACTATAGCCTTCAGCCATGAGTTTTCTTCAAATTCCCTTACTCTAGCCTTGTGCCAAGAATTTCTTTAAATTCTCTTTCTATGGCCTTTAGTCATAATTTTTGTCAAAAGTCCCTTACTATTGCCTTCAACCAATATATTCCTTCAAATTCTCTTACTCGAGCCTTTTTCCTTGACTTTTTTAAAATTCTCTTACTATAGCCTTCAACCATAGTTTTCTTTAAAATTCTTTTACCATAGCCTTCAGCCATGAGTTTTGCTCAAATTCCCTTACTATCACTTTCAGTTTTAATTTTTCCCTGAAAATTATCTTACTATAGCCTTCAGCTGTGACTTTTCTTAAAATTCTCTTACTACAAACATCAGCCAAATTTTCTTATTTAAAATGCTTTACAATAGCTTTTAACCTTGAATTTTATTAAAATTCCCTTTAAATTACCTTCAGTCAATATTTTTCGTTAAATACCCTAACTATTGACTCGTACCACGAATTTTTTCAAATTCTCTTAGTATAGCCTTATGTCATTTTTTGGTCACTCTTCCTTTACAGCCTTTAACCATGATTTTTATTCAAATTCCATAGGACTGCCTTTCGCCACGATTTTTGTTTCAGTTGCTTTGCTATAGCCTTCAGTTATAATATTTTTCTTGAAATTCTCTTTCTATAGCCTTCATCTATGAGTTTTCTTAAAATTTTCTAACTACTGGCATCAGCCATGTTTTCTTATTTAAAATACTTTACAATAGCCTCAAAATTCCTTTTCTATAGCCTTCAACCATGATTTCACTTCAAATTCCTTACGACTGCCATTCGCCATGATTTTTGTTTCAATTGCTTTACTATAGCCTTGAACCACCATTTTCTTCAAATTCTCTTACAATTTCTTCCAGCTATGATTTTACTTCAAATTCCCGTACTATAGTCTTTAATTAAGATTTTTCATATAATTTCCTAACTATAGCCTTGAGCTCTGATTTTTTTAAAATTCTCTCAATACAACTTTCAGCCGTTATTTTCTTTAAATTCCATTACAATAGCCTTCAACTTTGAGTTTCCCAAAAATTCCCTTGTAATTATTTTCTCCAAATTCCCTAACTATAGCCTTAACCATGATTTTTCTTAAAATTCTCTTGCTATAGCCTTCAGCCATGATTTTTCCTCAAATTCCCTAAATCTAGCCTTGTGCCAAGAATTTCTTCAAATTCTCTTATTGTAGACTTTAGTCATAATTTTTTTCAAAAGTCCCTTAGTCATAATTTTTTTCAAAAGTCCCTTACTATAGCCTTCAACCATTATTTTCCTTCAAATTTTATTACTCTAGCCTTTTTCTATGATTTTTTTAAAATTCCCTTACTAAAGCCTTCAACCATAGTTTTCTTAAAATTATTTTACCAAAGCCTTCAGCCAAGAGTTTTGATCAAATTCCCCTACTATAACCATCAGTTATAATTTTTTTCATAAAATTCTCTTACTATAGCCCTCTGCTATGAATTTTTTATAAATTTTATTACTCCAAGAATCAACCAAGTTTTCTTATTTAAAATGCTTTACTATAGCCTTAAAGCATGAATTTTTTTAAAATTCCCTTCTAGTAGCCTTCTGTCATTATTTTTCTTCAAATACCCTTACTAAAGCCTCGTACCACGGATTTCTTCAAATTCTCTTACTATGGCCTAAAGTCATTTTTTTGACAAAATTCCTTTACTATAGACCTCAACCATGATTACCCTTCTAATTCCTTATGATGGCCTTTAGCCAGGATTTTTGTTTTAATTGCTTTACAGTACCCTTGAACCACCATTTTCTTAAAATTCTCTTACTATTGGTTCCAGCTATGATTTTACTTCAAATTCCCTTTCAATAGTCTTCAATTAAGATTTTTCATATAATTTCCAAATTATAGCCTTCAGCTCTGATTTTTCAAAAATTCTCTCACTACTACGTTCGGCCATTATTTTCTTCAAATTTCAGTACAATAGCCTTTACCCAAGAGTTTGTCTAAAATTCTCTAGGAATTATTTTCTTTAAATTCTCTAACTATAGCATTAAACCTTGATTTTTCCTAAAATTCCCTCACTATAGCCTTCAACCATGATTTTTCTTCAAATTCCCTTACTCTAGCCTTGTGCCAAGAATTTCTTCAAATTCTCTTATAGCCTTTAGTCATAATTTTTGTCAAAAGTCCCTTACTATTGCCTTCAACCAATATTTTCCTTCAAATTCTCTTATTAAAAATCTCTTACTATAGCCTTCAACCATAGTTTTCTTCACCATTCTTTTACCATAGCCTTCAGCCTTGAGTTTTGCTCAAATTCCCTTGCTATAGCCTTTAGCTGTGATTTTCTTAAAATTTTGTTACTGCAAGCATCAGCCAAATTTTTTTTATTTAAAATGCTTTACAATAGCCTTTAAACATGAATTTTCTAAAAATTGCCTTCCAATAACCTTCAGACAATATTTTCCTTTAAATACCCTAACTATAGACTCGTACCACGAATTTTTTCAAATTCTCTTAGTATAGCCTTATGCCATTTTTTGGCCAAACTTCCTTCAAACATGATTTTTATTCAAACTACATAGGACTGCCTTCCGCCATGATTTTTGTTTCAATTGCTTTACTATAGCCTTCAGTTATAATATTTTTCTTGAAATTCTCTTACGCCTTCATCTATGAGTTTTCTTAAAATTTTCTAACTACAACCATCAGCCAAGTTTTCTTATTTAAAATACTTTACAATAGCCTTAAAGCATGAATTTTCTTAAAATTCCCTTCCAATAGCCTTCAGTCATTATTTTTCTTCAAATCCCTTACTATAGCCTCGTACCACAAATTTCTTAAAATTCACTTTCTATAGCCCTATGTCATTTTTTTTGTCAAACTTCCTTTACTATAGTCTTTAACCATGATTTCACTTCAAATTCCTTACGACTGCCATTCACCTTGGTTTTTGTCTCTATTGCTTTACTATAGCCTTGAACCACTATTTTCTTCAAATTCTCTTACAATTTCTTCCAGCTATGATTTTACTTCAAATTCTCATACTATAGTCTTCAATTAAGATTTTTCATAAAATTTCCTAACTATAGCCTTCAGCTTTGATTTTTTTAAAATTCTCTCAAAAGAACATTCAGCCGTTATTTTCTTTAAATTCCTTTACAATAGTCTTCAACCTTGAGTTTCCCTAAAATTCCCAAGGAATTATTTTCTTCAAATTTCCTAACTATAGCCTCAACCATGATTTTTCTTAAAATTCTCTTACTATAGCCTTCAGCCACGATTTTTCCGCAAATTCGTTAAATCTAGCCTTGTGCCATGAATTTCTTCAAATTCTCCTATTGTAGACTTTAGTCATAATTTTTGTCAAAAGTCCCTTACTATAGCCTTCAACCATTATTTTCTTTCAAATTCTATAACTCTAGCCTTTTTCTATGATTTTTTAAAATTCTCTTACTAAAGCCTTCAACCATAGTTTTCTTAAAATTCTTTTACGACAGCCTTCAGCCAAGAGTTTTGATCAAATTCCCTTACTATAGCCATCAGTTATAATTTTTTTCATAAAATTCTCTTATTATAGTCTTCAGCAATGATTTTTTTATAAATTTTATTACTACAAGTATCAACCAAGTTTTCTAATTTAAAAAGCTTTACTACAGCCTTAAAGCTTGAATTTTCTTAAAATTCCCTTCCAATAGCCTTCAGTCATTATTTTTCTTCAAATACCCTTACTAAAGCCTCGTACCATAGATTTCTTCAAATTCTCTTACGATAGCCTTAAGTCATTTTTTGACAAAATTGCTTTACTATAGCGTTCAACCATGATTTCTCTTCTAATTCCTTACGATAGCCTTTAGCCACGATTTTTGTTTCAAATGCTTTACAGTACCCTTAAACCACCATTTTCTTAAAATTCTCTTACTATTGCTTCCAGCTATGATTTTACTTCAAATTCCCTTTCTATAGTCTTCAATTAAGATTTTTCATGTAATTTCCAAATTACAGCATTCAACTATGATTTTTCAAAAATTCTCTCACGACTACGTTCGACCATTATTTTCTTTAAATGTCAGTACAATAGCCTTTATCCATGAGTTTTGCTAAAATTCTCAAGGAAATATTATTTTCTATAAATTCTCTAACAATAGCATTAAACCTTGATTTTTCCTAAAATTCCCTCACCATAGCCTTCAGCCATGATTTTTCTTCAAATTCCCTTACTCTAGCCGTCTGCGAAGAATTTCTTCAAATTCTCTTACTATAGCCTTTAGTCATAATTTTTGTCAAAAGTCCCTTACTATTGCCTTCAACCAATATTTTCCTTCAAATTCTCTTACTCTGGCCTTTTTCCATGACTTTTTTAAAATTCTCTTACTATAGCCTTCAACCATAATTTTCTTCAAAATTCTTTTACCATAGCCTTCAACCTTGAGTTTTACTCAAATACCCTTTCAAGCGCTTTCAGTTTTAATTTTTCCCTGAAAATTCCCTTACTATAACCTTCAGCTGTGATTTTTCTTAAAATTCTCTTACTACAAGCATCAGCCAAATTTAATTATTTAAAATGCTTTACTATAGCTTTAAACCATGAATTTTCTTAAAATTCCCTTCCAATAACCTTCTGTCAATATTTTTCTTTAAATACCCTAACTATAGACTCGTACCACGAATTTTTTCAAGTTCTCTTAGTAAAGCCTTATGTCATTTTTTGGTCAAACTTCCTTTACTATAGCCTTCAACCATGATTTTTATTCAAATTCCATATGACTGCCTTTCGCCCTGTTTTTTGTTTCAATTGCTTTACTATAGCCTTCAGTTATAATATTTTTCTTAAAATTCTCTTACTATAGCCTTCATCTATGAGTTTTCTTAAAATTTTCTAACTACAAGCATCAGCCAAGTTTTCTTATTTAAAATACTTTACAATAGCCTTAAAGCATGAATTTTCTTAAAATTCCCTTCCAATAGCCTTCAGTCATTATTTTTCTTCAAATCCCATACTATAGCCTCGTACCACGAATTTCTTAAAATTAACTTTCTATAGCCCTATGTCATTTTTTTGTCAAACTTCCTATACTATAGCCTTCAACCATGATTTAACTTCAAATTCCTTACGACAGCCATTCGCCATGATTTTTGTTTCAATTGCTTTACTGTAGCCTTGAACCACCATTTTCTTCAAATTCACTTACAATTTCTTCCGGCTATGATTTACTTCAAATTCCCATACTATAGTCTTCAATTAGGATTTTTCATATAATTTCCTAACTATAGCCTTCAGCTCTGATTTTTTTAAAATTCTCTCAATACAACATTCAGCCGTTATTTTCTTTAAATTCCATTACAATACCCTTCAACCTTGAGTTTCCCATAAATTCCCTAGGAATTATTTTCTTCAAATTCCCTAACTATAGCCTTAACCATGATTTTTCTTCAAATTCTCTAACTATAGCCTTCAGCCATGATTTTTCCTCAAATTCCCTAAATCTAGCCTTGTGCCAAGAATTTCTTCAAATTCTCTTATTGTAGACTTTAGTCATAATTTTTGTCAAAAGTCCCTTACTAAAGCCTTCAACCATTATTTTCATTCTAATTCTTTTACTCTAGCCTTTTCTATAATTTTTTTAAAATTCCCTTACTATAGCGTTCAACCAGAATTTTCTTAAAATTCTTTTACCATAGCCTTCAGCCATGAGTTTTGCTGAAATTCCCTTACTATAGCCATCAGTTATAATTTTTTTCTTAAAATTTTCTTACTATAGCCTTCAGCTATAATTTTTCTTAAAATTTTCTTACAACAAGCATCAACCACGTTTTCTTATTTAAAATGCTTTACCATATCCTTAAAGCATGAAATTTCTTAAAATTCCCTTCCTGTAGCCTTCAATCTTTATTTTTTTCAAATACCCTTACTATAGCCTCGTACCACGGATTTCTTCAAATTCTCTTACTATAGCCTTAAGTCATTTTTTTGTCAAAATTTCCTTTACTTTAGCCTTCAACCATGATTTCTATGCTAATTCCTTACGATAGCCTTTAGCCTTTATTTTTGTTTCAATTGCTTTACTGTTGCCTTGAACCACCATTTTCTTAAAATTCTCTTACTATTGCTTTCAGCTATGATTTTACTTCAAATTCCCTTTCTATAGTCTTCAATTCAGATTTTTCATATAATTTCCAAACTACAGCCTTCAACTCTGATTTTTCAAAAATTCTCTCACTGCTACGTTCAGCCAATATTTTCTTTAAATTTTAGTACAATAACCTTCAACCATGACTTTTTTCTAAAATTCCCTTAGAAATATTTTCTTTAAATTCTCTAACTATAGCTTTAAAACATGATTTTTCTTAAAATTCACTTACTATAGCCTTCAACCATGATTTTTCTTCAAATTCCTGAACTCTAACCTTGTGCCATGAATTTCTTCAAATTCTCTTACAATAGCCTTAAATCATATTTTTTGTAAAAAGTCCCTTACTACTGCCTTCAACCAATATTTTCCTTCAAATTCTCTTACTCTAGCCTTTTTCCATGACTTTTTTAAAATTCTCTTACTACAGCCTTCAACCATAATTTTCTTCAAAATTCTTTTACTATAGCCTTCAACCATGAGTTTTGCTCAAGTACCCTTACTATCCCTTTCAGTTTTAATTTTTCCTTGAAAATTCCCTTACTATTACCTTCAGCTGTGATTTTTCTTAAAATTCTCTTACTACAAGCATCAGCCAAATTTTCTTATTTAAAATGCTTTACTATAGCTTTAAACCATGAATTTTCTTAAAATTCCCTTCCAATAACCTTCTGTCAATATTTTTCTTTAAATACCCTAACTATAGACTCGTACCACGAATTTTTTTAAATTCTCTTAATATAGCCTTGTCATTTTTTATTCAAACTTCTATTACTTTAGCCTTGAACCATGATTTTTCTTCGAATTCCTTAGGACTGCCTTTCGCCATAATTTTTGTTTCAATTGCTTTACTATGGCCATCAGTTATAATATTTTTCTTCAAATACTCTTACTATGGCCTTCAGCTATGAGTTTTCTTAAAATTTTGAAACTACAAGCATCAGCTAAGTTTTCTTTAATAAAAATGCTTTACAATAGCCTTAAAGCATGAATTTTCTTCAAATTACCTTTCAATAGGCTTTGGTCATTATTTTTCTTCAAATCCCTTACTAAAGCCTCGTACCACGAATTTCTTGAAATTCTCATTCTATAGCCTTATGTTATTTTTTTGTCAAATTTCCATTACTATAGCCTTCAACCATGATTTCTCATCAAATTCCTAATGACAGCCATTCGCCATGATTTTTGTTTCAATTGCTTTACAATAGCCTTGAAACACCATTTTCTTTAAGTTCTCTCACAATTACTTCCGGCTATGATTTTACTTCAAATTTCCTTACTATAGTCTTCAAGTACTATTTTTCATATAATTTCCTAACTATTGCCTTCAGCTCTGATTTTTAAAAAATTCTATCAATACAACATTCAACCGTTATTTTCATTAAATTCTATTACAATAGCCTTTAACCTTGAGTTTTCATAAAATTCCCTAGGAATTATTTTCTTGAAATTCTCTAACTATAGCCTTGACCATGATTTTTCTTAAAATTCTCTTACTCACGCCTTCGGCCATGATTTTTTCTCCAATTCCCTAACTCTAGCCTGGTGCCAAGAATATCTTCAAATTCTCTTACTATAGACTTTAGTCATAATTTTTGTGAAAAGTCCCATACTATAGCCTTCAACCATTATTTTCCTTCTAATTATTTTACTCTAGCCTTTTTCTATGATTTTTTTAAAATTCCCTTACTATAGCCTTCAACCATAGTTTTCTTAAAATTCTTTGCCAATAGCCTCCAGCCATGAGTTTTGCTGAAATTCCCTTACTATAGCCATCAGTTATAATTTTTTTCTTAAAATTCTCTGACTATAGCGTTCAGCTATGATTTTTCTTAAAATTTTCTTACTACAAGCATCAACCAAGTTTTCTTAATTAAAATGCTTTACTATTGCCTTAAACCATGAATTTTCTTAAAATTCCCTTCCAATAACCTTCTGTCAATATTTTTCTTTAAATACCCTAACAATAGCCTCGTACCACAAATTTTTTTAAATTCTCTTAGTATAGCCTTGTCATTTTTTTTTCAAACTTCCAATACTTTAGCCTTCAACCATGATTTTTCTTCCAATCCCTTAGGACTGCCTTTCGCCATGATTTTTTTTTCAATTGCTTTACTATATCCTTCAGTTATAATATTTTTCTTCAAATTCTCTTACTACAGCCTTCAGCTATGAGTTTTTTGAAAATTTTCTAACTACAAGCATCAACTAAGTTTTCTTATTAAAAATGTTTTACTATTGCCTTAAAGCATGAATTTTCTTCAAATTCCCTATCAATAGGCTTTGGTCATTATTTTTCTTCAAATCCTTTCCTATAGCCTCGTACCATGAATTTCTTGAAGTAAAATCATAGCTGGAAGCAATAGCAAGAGAATTTTAAGAAAATGGTGGTTCAAGGGTACTACAAAGCAATTAAAACAAAAATCGTGGCTAAAGGCCATCGTAAGGAATAAGAAGAGTAATCATGGTTGAGGGCTAAGTAAAGGAATTTTGACAAAAAAATGACTTAACGCTATAGTAAGAGAATTTGAAGAAATTCGTGGTACGAGGCTTTAGAAAGGGTATTTTAAGAAAAATAATGATTGAAGGCTATTGGTAGGGAATTTTAAGAAAATTCATGCTTTAAGGCTATAGTAAAGCATTTTAAATAAGAAAACATGGTTGATGCTTGTAGTAATAAAATTTATAAAAAAATCATAGCTAAAGGCTATAGTAAGAGAATTTTATGAAAAAAATTATAACTGATGGCTTTAGTAAGGGAATTTGATCAAAACTCTTGGCTGAAGGCTATGGTAAAAGAATTTAAAGAAAACTATGGTTGAAGGCTTTAGTAAGGGAGTTTTAAAAAAATCATAGAAAAAGGCTAGTGTAATAGAATTTGAAGTAAAATAATGGTTGAAGGCTATAGCAAGGGACTTTTGACAAAAATTATGACTAATGTCTACAGTAAGAGTATTTGAATAAATTCTTGGCACAAGGCTAGATTAAGTGAATTGGAGGAAAAATCATGGCTGAAGGCTACAGTAAGAGAATTTTAAGAAAAATCATGGTTAAGGCTATAGTTAGGGATTTTGGAGAAAATAATTCCTAAGGAATTTTTGGGAAACTCAAGGTTGAAGGCTATTGTAATGGAATTTAAAGAAAATAACGGTTGAATGTTGTATTGAGAGAGTTTTAAAAAAATTAGAGCTCAAGGCTATAGTTAGGAAATTATATGAAAAATATTAATTGAAGACTATAGTATGGGAATTTGAAGTAAAATCATAGCTGGAAGAAGTTGTAAGAGAATTTGAAGAAAATGGTGATTCAAGGCTATAGTAAAGCAATTGAAACAAAAATCATGGCGAATGGCAGTCGTAAGGAATTTGAAGTGAAATCATGGTGGAAGGCTATAGTAAAGGAAGTTTGACAAAAAATGACATAGGGCTATAGAAAGAGAATTTTAAGAAATTCGTGGTACGAAAGCTATAGTAAGGGATTTGAAGAAAAATAATGACAGAAGGCTATTGGAAGGGAATTTTAAGAAAATTCATGCTTTAAGGCTATTGTAAAGTATTTTAAATAAGGAAACTTGGCTGATGCTTGTAGTTAGAAAATTTTAACAAAACTCATAGATGAAGGCTATTGTAAGATAATTTCAAGAAAAATATTATAACTGAAGGCTATAGTAAAGCAATTGAAACAAAAATCATGGCGAATGGTGGTCCTATGGAATTTGAATAAAACTCATGGTTGAAGGCTATAGTAATGGAAGTTTGACAAAAAAATGACATAAGGCTATACTAAAAGAATTTAAAAAAATTCGTGGTACGAGTCTATAGTTAGGGTATTTAAAGAAAAATATTGACTGAAGGTTATTGGAAGGGAATTTTAAAAAATTTCATGGTTTAAGGCTATTGTAAAGCATTTTAAATAAGAAAATTTGGCTGATGCTTGTTGTAAGAGAATTTTAAGAAAAATCATAGCTGAAGGCTATAGTAAGGGAATTTTCAAAGAAAAATTAAATGTGAAAGCAATAGTAAGGTAATTTCAGCAAAACTCAAGGCTGAAGGCTATGGTAAATGAATTTTTAAGAAAGCTTTGGTTGAAGGCTAGAGTAAGAGAATTTGAAGGAAAATATTGGTTGAAGGCAATAGTAAGGGACTTTTGACAAAAATTATGTCTAAATGCTATAGTAAGAGAATTTGAAGAAATTCTTGGCACAAGGCAAGAGTAAGAGAATTTGAAGAAAAATCATGGCTGAAGGCTATTGTGTGGGAATTTTAGGAAAAATCAAGGTTTAATGCTATTGTTAGAGAATTTAAAGAAAATAATTCCTAGAGAATTTTAGGAAAACACATGGAAAAAGGCTATCGTACTGAAATTTAAAGAAAATAATGGCCGAATGTAGTAGTGAGAGAATTTTTTAAAAATCAAAACTGAAGGCTGTAATATCAAAATTATATGAAAAATCTTAATTGAAGACTATAGAAAGGGAATTTGAAGTAAAATCATAGCTGGAAGTAATAGTAAGAGAATTTTAAGAAAACGTTGGTTCAAGGGTACTGTAAAGTAATTAAAACAAAAATCGAGGCTAAAGGTTATCGTAAGGAATTAGAAGAGTAATCATGGTTGAAGGCTATAGTAAAGGAATTTTGTCAAAAAAATGACTTTAGGCCATAGTAAGAGAATTTGAAGAAATTCGTGGTTCGAGGCTTTAGTTAGGGTATTTTAAGAAAAATAATGACTGAAGGCTATTGGAAGGGAATTTTAAGAAAATTCATGCTTTAAGGCTATAGTAAAGCATTTTAAATAAGAAAACATGGTTGATGCTTGTAGTAATAAAATTTATAAAAAAATCATAGCTAAAGGCTATAGTAAGAGAATTTTATGAAAAAAATTATAACTGATGGCTATAGTAAGGGAATTTGATCAAAACTCTTGGCTGAAGGCTATGGTAAAAGAATTTAAAGAAAACTATGGTTGAAGGCTTTAGTAAGGGAATTTTAAAAAAATCACAGAAAAAGGCTAGTGTAATAGAATTTGAAGTAAAATAATGGTAGAAGGCTATAGCGAGGGACTTTTGAAAAAATTAATGACTAAAGTCCACAGTAAGAGAATTTGAAGAAATTCTTGGCACAAGGCTAGATTAAGGGAATTGGAGGAAAAATCATGGTTGAAGGATATAGTAAGAGAATTTTAAGAAAAATCATGGTTAAGGCTATAGTTAGGAAATTTGGAGAAAATAATTCCTAAGGAATTTTTGGGAAACTCAAGGTTGAAGGCTATTGTAATGGAATTTAAAGAAAATAATGGCTGAATGTTGTATTGAGAGAATTTTAAAAAAATTAGAGTTGAAGGCTATAGTTAGGAAATTATATGAAAAATATTAATTGAAGACTACAGTATGGGAAATTGATGTAAAATCATAGCAGGAAGAAATGTAAGAGAATTTGAAGAAAATGGTGGTTCAAGGCTATAGTAAAGCAATTGAAACAAAAATCATGGCGAATGGCAGTCGTAAAAAATTTGAAGTGAAATCATGGTTGAAGGCTATTGTAAAGGAAGTTTGAAAAAAAATGACATAGGGCTATAGAAAGAGAATTTTAAGAAATTCGTGGTACGAGGCTATAATAAGGGATTTGAAGAAAAATAATGACTGAAGGCTATTGGAAGGGAATTTTAAGAAAATTCATGCTTTAAGGCTTTTGTAAAGTATTTTAAATAAGAAAACTTGGCTGATGGTTGTAGTTAGAAAATTTTAAGAAAACTCATTGGTGAAGGCTATAGTAAGAGAATTTCAAGAAAAATATTATAATTGAAGGCTATTGTAAGGCAATTGAAACAAAAATCATGGTGAAAGGCAGTCCTAAGGAATTTGAATAAAAATCATGGTTGAAGGCTGTAGTAAAGAAAGTTTGACCAAAAAATGACATAAGGCTATACTAAGAGAATTTGAAAATATTCGTGGTACGAGTCTGTTGTTAGGGTATTTAAAGAAAAATATAGACTGAAGGTTATTGGAAGGGAATTTTATGAAAATTCATGGTTTAAGGCTGTAGTAAAGCATTTAAAATACGAAAATTTGGCTGATGCTTGTAGTTAGAGAATTTTAAAAAAAATCACAGCACAAGGCTATAGTAAGGGAATTTTCAGGGAAAAATCAAAACTAAAAGCTATAGTAAAGGAATTTGAGCAAAACTCATGGTTGAAGGCTATTGTAAAAGAATTTTGAAGAAAACTATGGTTGACGGTAAGGGAATTTTAAAAAAATCATGGAAAAAGGTTAGAGTTAGAGAATTTGAAGGAAAATATTGGTTGAAGGCAATAGTAAGGGACTTTTGAAAAAAATTATGAATAAAGGCTATAGTAAGAGAATTTGAAATAAATCATGGCTGAAGGTTATAGAAAGTGAATTTTAGGAAAAATCATGGTTTAATGCTATAGTTAGAGAATTTAAAGAAAATAATTACTAGGGAATTTCTGCAAAACTCATGGTTAAAGGCTATTGTACTGAAATTTAAAGAAAATAATGGTTGAACGTAGTAGTGAGAGAATTTTTGAAAAATCAGAGCTGAAGGCTATAGTTTGGAAATTATATGAAAAATCTTAATTGTAGACAATAGAAAGGGAATTTGAAGTAAAATCATAGCAGGAAGCAATAGTAAGGCTACAGTAAAGCAATTGATACAAAAATCATGGCTAAAGGCTATCATAAGGAATTAGAAGAGAAATCATGATTGAAGGCCATAGTAAATGAAATTTTGACAAAAAAATGTGTTAAGGCTAAAGTAAGAAAATTTGAAGAAATTCGTGGAACGAGGCTAGAGTATGGGTATTTGAAGAAAAATAATGATTGAAGGCTATTGGAAGGGAATTTTAAGAAAATTCTTGCTTTAAAGCTATAGTAAAGCATTTTAAATAAGAAAACTTGGTTGATGCTTGAAGTAATAAAATTTATAAAAAAATCATAGCTGAAGGCTATAGTAAGAGAATTTTATGAAAAAAAATATAACTGATGGCTATAGTAAAGGAATTTGAGCAAAACTAATGGATGAAGGCTATGGTAAAAGAATTTTATGAAAACTATGGTTGAAGGCTATAGTAAGTGAATTTAAAAAAAATCATAGAAAAAGGCTAATGGTTGAAAGCTATAGTATGGGACTTTTGACAAAAATTATGACTAAACTATACAATAAAAGAATTTGAAGAAATTCTTGGCACAAGGCTAGAATTAGGGAATTTAAGGAAAAATCGTGGCTGAAGGCTAGCGTAAGAGAATTTTAAGCAAAATCATGGTTGAGGCTGTAGTTAGGGAATTTGAAGAAAATAATACCTAGTGAATTTTATGGAAACTCAATGTTAAAGGCTATTGTAATGGAATTTTAAGAAAATAATGGCTGAATGTTGTAATGAGAGAATTTTTAAAAAATCAGAGCTGAAGGCTATAGTTGGGAAATTATATGAAGAATCGTAATTGAAGACTATAGTAAGGGAATTTAAAGTAAAATCATAGCTGGAAGCAAATGAAAGAGAATTTGAAGAAAATGGTGGTTTAAGGCTATAGTAAAGCAATTGAAACAAAAATCATGGCGAATGGCTGTCGTAAGGAATGTGAAGAGAAATCATGGTTGAAGGCTATAGTAAATGAAGTTTGACAAAAAAATGTCATAAGGCTATAGAAAGAGAATTTTAAGAAATTCGTGGCACGAGGCTAAAGTAAGGGATTTGAAGAAAAATAATGACTAAAGCCTATTGGAAGGGAATTTGAAAAAAATTCATCCTTTAAGGCTATAGTAATGCATTTTTAATAAGAAAACATGGTTGATGCTTGTAGTTAGTAAATTTTAAGAAAACTCATAGCTGAAGGCTATAGTAAGAGAATTTCACGAAAAATATTATAACTGAAGGCTATAGTTAAGCAATTGAATAAAAAATCATGGCGAAAGGCAGTCCTAAGGAATTTGAAAAAAAATCATGGTTGAAGGCTATAGTAAAGGAAGTTTGACAAAAATATGACATAAGGCTATACTAAGAGAATTTGAAAAAATTTGTGGTACGAGGCTATAGTTAGGGTATTTAAAGAAAATTATTGACTGAAGATTATTGGAAGGGAATGTTAAAAAAATCATTGTTTAAGGCTAGAGTAAAGCATTTTAAATAATAAAATTTGGCTGGTGCTTGCAGTAAGAGAATTTTAAGAAAAATCACAGCTGAAGGCTGTAGTAAGGGAATTTTCTTGGAAAAAATAAAACAGAAAGCTATAGTAAGGGAATTTGAGCAAAACTCATGGTTGAAGGCTTTAGTAAAAGAATTTTGAAGAAAACTATGGTTGAAGGCTATAGTAAGGGATTTTTAAAAAGATCATGGAAAAAGGCTAGAGTAAAAGAATTTGAGGGAAAATATTGGTTGAAGGCAATAGTAAGGGACTTTTGACAAAAATTATGGCAGAAGGCTATAGTAAGAGAATTTGAGAAAATTCTCGGCACAAGGCTAGAGTCAAGGAATTTGAAGAAAAATCATGGCTGAAGGCTATAGTAAGGGAATTTTATGAAAAATCTTGGTTTAATGCTATAGTTAGAGAATTTTAATAAAATAATTCCTAGGGAGTTTTAGCAAAACTCATGGATAAAGGCTATTGTAAAGAACTTTAAATAAAATAATGGTCGAACTAGTAGAGAGAGAATTTTTAAAAAATCAGAGCTGAAGGCTAGAGTTTGGAAATTACATGAAAAATATTAATTGAAGACTATTAGAAAGGGAATTTGAAGTAAAATCAATGCTGGAAGCAAAAGTAAGAGAATTTAAAGAAAATGGTGGTTCAAGGTTACAGTAAAGCAATTGAAACAAAAATCATGGCTAAAGGCTATCGTAAGTAGATAGAAGCGAAATCATGGTTGAAGGCTATAGTAAAGGAATTTTGACAAAAAAATGACTTAAGGCTATAGTAAAAGAATTTGAAGAAATTTGTGGTATGAGGCTATAGTAAGGGTATTTGAAGAAAAATAATGACTGAAGGCTATTGGAAGAGAATTTTTAGAAAATTCATGCTTTAAGGCTATTGTAAAGTATTTTAAATAAGAAAACTTGGCTGATGCTTGTTGTTAGTAAATTTTAAAAAACTCATAGCTAAAGGCTATTGTAAGAGAATTTCAAGAAACATATTATAACTGAAGGCTATAGTAAAGCAATTGACACAAAAATCATGGCGAAAGGCAGTCCTAAGGAATTTGAAGAAAAATCATCGTTGAAGGCTATAGTAAAGGAAGTTTGACAAAAAAATGACATAAGGCTATACTAAGACAATTTGAAAAAATTCGTGGTACGAGTCTATAGTTAGGGTATTTAAAGAAAAATATTGACTGAAGGTTATTGGAAGGGAATTTTAAGAAAATTCAAGGTTTAAGGCTATTGTAAAGCATTTTAAATAAGAAAATTTGGCTGATGCTTGTAGTAAGAGAATTTTAAGAAAAATTATAGCTGAAGGCTATAGTAAGGGAATTTTCAGGGAAAAATTAAAACTGAAAGCGATAGTATTGGAATTTGAGCAAAACTCATGGCTGAAGGCTATGGTAAAAGAATTTTGAAGAAAACTATGGTTGAACGCCATAGTAAGAGAATTTTAAAAAAGTCATGGAAAAAGGCTAGAGTAAGAGAATTTGAAGGAAAATATTGGTTGAAGGCAATAGTAAGGGACTTTTGACAAAAATTATGACGAAAGGCTATTGTAAGAGAATTTAAAGAAATTCTTGGCACAAGTCTAGAGTATGGGAATTTGAAGAAAAATCAAGGCTGAAGGCTATAGTGAGTGAATTTTAGGAAAAATCAAGTTTTAATGCTATAGTTAGAGAATTTAAAGAAAATAATTCCTACAGAATTTTTGCAAAACTCATGGATAAAGGCTATTGTACTGAAATTTAATGAAAATAATGGCCGAACGTAGTAGTGAGCGAATTTTTGAAAAATCAGAGCTGAAGGCTGTAATTTTGAAATTATATGAAAAATCTTAATTGAAGACTATAGAAAGGGAATTTGAAGTAAAATCGTAGCTGGAAGCAATAGTAAGAGAATTTTAAGAAAATGGTGGTTCAAGGGTACTGTAAAGCAATTAAAACAAAAATCGTGGCTAAAGGCTATCGTAAGGAATTAGAATAGTAATCATGGTTGAAGGCTATAGTAAAGGAATTTTGACAAAAAAATGACTTCAGGCCATAGTAAGAGAATTTGAAGAAATCCGTGGTACAAGGCTTTAGTAAGCATATTTGAAGAAAAATAATGACTGAAGGCTATTGGAAGGGAATTTTAAGAAAATTCATGCTTTAAGGCTATTGTAAAGCATTTTAAATAAGAAAACTTGGTTGATGCTTGAAGTAATAAAATTTATAAAAAAATCATAGCTGAAGGCTATAGTAAGAGAATTTTATGAAAAAAATTATAACTGATGGCTATAGTAAGGGAATTTGATCAAAACTCTTGGCTGAAGGCTATGGTAAAAGAATTTTAAGAAAACTATTGTTGAAGGCTTTAGTAAGGGAATTTTAAAAAAATCATTGAAAAAGGCTAGAGTAATAGAATTTGAAGGATATTAATGATTGAAGGCTATATAAAGGACTTTTGACAAAAATTATGACAAAAGTCTACAATAAGAGAATTTGAAGAAATTCTTGGCACAAGGCTAGATTTACGAAATTTGAGGAAAAATCATGGCTTAAGGTTGTAGTAAGAGAATTTTAAGAAAAATCATGGTTAAGGCTATAGTGAGTGAATTTGAAGAAAATAATTCCTTGGGAATTTTAGGGAAACTCAAGGTTGAAGGCTATTGTAATGGAATTTAAAGAAAATAACGACAGAATGTTGTATTGAGAGAATTTTAAAAAAATCAGAGCTGAAGGCTATTGTTAGGAATTTATATGAAAAATTTAAATTGAAGACTATAGTAAGGGAATTTGAAGTAAAATCATAGCTGGAAGAAATAGTAAGAGAATTTGAAGAAAATGGTGGTTCAAGGCTATAGTAAAGCAATTGACACAAAAATCATGGCGAATGGTTGTCGTAAGGAACTTGAATTGAAATCGTGGTTGAAGCCTATAGTAAATGAAGTTTGACAAAAAAAATGACATAGGGATATAGAAAGAGAATTTTAAGAAATTCGTGATACGAGGCTATATTAAGGGATTTGAAGAAAAATAAGGACTGAAAGTTATTGGGTGGGAATTTTAAGAAAATTTATGCTTTAAGGCTATAGTAAAGCATTTTAAAAAAGAAAACTTGGCTGATGCTTGTAGATAAAAAATTTTAAGAAAACTCAAAGCTGAAGGCTATTGTAAGAGATTTTCAAGAAAAAAATTATAACTTAAGGCTATAGTAAAGCAATCAAAACAAAAATCATGGCGAAAGTCAATCCTAAGCAATTTGAACAAAAATTATAGTTGAAGGCTATAGTAAAGGAAGTTTGAAAAAAAAATAACATAAGGCTATTCTAAGAGAATTTGAAAAAATTTGTGGTACGAGGTTATCATTAGGGTATTTAAAGAAAAATAATGCCTGAAGGTTATTGGAAGGGAATTTTAGGAAACTTCATGGTTTAAGGCTATAGTAAAGCATTTTAAATAAGAAAAATTTGCTGATGCTTGTAGTTAGAGAATTTTAAGAAAAATCACAGCTGGAGGCTATTGTAAGGGAATTTTCTAGGAAAAATCAAGACTAAAAGCTATAGCAAAGGAATTTGAGCAAAACTCATGCCTGAAGGCTATGGTAAAAGATTTTTGAAGAAAAGTATGTTTGAAGGCAATAGTAAGGGAGTTTTAAAAAAATCAAGGAAAATGGCTAGAGTAAGAGAATTTGAAGGAAAATATTGGTTGAATGCAATAGTAAGGGACTTGTGACAAAAATTATTGACTAAAGGCTATTGTAAGAGAATTTGAAGAAATTCATGGTACAAGGCTAGAGTTAGGGAATTTGAAGAAATATCGTTGCTGAAGGATATATTAAGGGAATTTTAGGAAAAATCTTGGATTAATGCTATAGTTAGAGAATTTAAAGAAAATAAATCCTAGGGAATTTTAGCAAAACTCATGGATAAAGGCTATTGTACTGAAATTTAAAGAAAATAATGGCTGAACGTAGTAGTGATAGAATATTTGAAAAATCTGATCTTCAGGCTATAGTTTGGAACTTATATGAAAAATCTTAGTTGAAGACTATAGAAAGGGAATTTGAAGTAAAATCATAGCTGGAAGCATTAGTAAGAGAATTTTAAGAAAATGGTGGTTCAAGGCTACAGTAAAGCAATCGAAACGAAAATCATGGCTAAAGGCTATCGTAAAGAATTAGAAGAGAAATCATGGTTGAAGGCTATGGTAAAGTAAATTTTGACAAAAAAAAGACATAAGGTTATAGAATGAGAATTTGAAGAAATTCATGGTACGAGATTATAATAAGGGTATTTGATAAAAAATAATGACTGAATGCTATTGGATGGGAATTTTAAGAAAAGTCATGCTTTAAGGCTACTGTAAAGCATTTTAAATAAGAAAACTTGGTAGATGCTTGTAGTAAGAAAAATTTAAGAAAAATCAAAGCTGAAGGCTATAATAAGAGAATTTTAAGAAAAAAATTATAACAGATGGCTATAGCAAGGGAATTTGAGCAAAACTCATGCTAAAGGCTATGGTAAAAGAATTTTAAGAAAACTATGGTTGAAGGCTATAGTTAGGGAATTTTAAAAAACTCATAGAAAAAGGCTGGAGTAAAAGAATTAGAAGGAAAATAAAGGTTGAAGGCTATAGTAAGGGACTTTTGACAAAAATTATGACTAAAGTCTACAGTAAGAGAATTTAAAGAAATACTTGGCACAAGGCTACATTTAGGGAATTTGAGGAAAAATCATGGTAGAAGGCTATAGTAAGAGAATTTTAAGAAAAATCATCGTTAAGGCTATAGTTAGGGAATTTGAAGAAAATAATTCCTAAGGAATTTTGGGGAAAATCGAGGTTGAAGGCTATTGTAATGGAATTTAAAGAAAATAACGGCTGAATGAAGTACAGAGAATTTTAAAAATAATTAGAGCTGAAGGCTATAGTTAGGAAATTATATGAAAAGTCGTAATTGAAGACTATTGTGAGGGAATTTGACGTAAAATCATAGCTGGAAGCAATTGTAAGAGAATTTGAAGAAAATGGTGGTTCAAGGCTATAGTAATGCAATTGAAACAAAAATCATGGCGAATGGCTGTCGTAAGGAATTTGAAGAGAAATCATGGTTGAAGGCTATAGTAAAGGATGTTTGACAAAAAATTGACATAGGGATATAGAAAGAGAATTTTAAGAAATTCGTGGTACGAGGCTATAGTAAGGGTATTTGAAGAAAAATAATGACTGAAGGCTATTGGAAGGGAATTTTAAGAAAATTCATGCTTTAAGGCCATTTTAAAGTATTTTAAATAAGAAAACTTGGCTGATGTTTGTAGTTAGAAAATTTTAAGAAAACTTATAGATGAAGGCTATAGTAAGAGAATTTCTAGAAAAATGTTATAACTGAAGGCTATAGTAAGGCAATTGAAACAAAAATCATGGCGAAAGGCAGTCCTAAGGAATTTGAATAAAAATCAAGGTTGAAGGGTAAAGGAATTTTAACCAAAAAATGACATAAGGCTATACTAAGACAATTTGAAAAAATTCGTGGTACGAGTCTATAGTTAGGGTATTTAAAGAAAAATATTGACTGAAGGTAATTGGAAGGGAATTTTAATAAAATTCATGGTTTAAGGCTATAGTAAAGCATTTAAAATAAGAAAATTTGGTTGATGCTTGTAATTAGAGAATTTTAAAAAAAATCACAGTAGAAAGCTATAGTAAGGGAATTTTCAGGGAAAAATATAAACTAAAAGCTATAGAAAACAAATTTCAGCAAAACTCATGGCAGAAGGTTATTGTAAAAGAATTTTGAAGAAAACTATGGTTGAAGGCTATAGGAAGGGAATTTTAAAAAAATCATGAAAAAAGGATAAAGTAAGAGAATTTCAAGGAAAATATTGGTTGAGGGCAATAGTAAGGGACTTTTGATAAAAATTATGAATAAAGGCTATAGTAAGAGAATTTGAAGAAATTCGTGGCACGAGGCAGGAGTTAGAGAATTTGAAATAAATCATGGCTAAAGGCTATAGAAAGTGAATTTTAGGAAAAATCATGGTTTAATGCTATAGTTAGAGAATTTAAAGAAAATAATTACAAGGGAATTTTAACAAAACTCATGGTTAAAGCTATTGTACTGAAATTTAAAGAAAATAATGGCTGAACGTAGTAGTGAGAGAATTTTTGAAAAATCAGAGTTGAAGGCTATAGTTTAGAAATTATATGAAAAATCTTAATTTAAGACAAAAGAAAGGGAATTTGAAGTAAAATCATTGCTCGAAGCAATAGTAAAAGAATTTTAAGAAAATGGTGGTTCAAGGCTACAGGAAAGCAACTGAAACAAAAATCATGGCTAAAGGCTATCGTAAGGAATTAGAAGAGAAATCATGATTGAAGGCTATAGTAAAGGAAATTTTGACAAAAAAATGAGTTAAGGCTATAGTAAGAAAATTTGAAGAAATTCGTGGAACGAGGCTAGAGTAAGGGTATTTGTAGAAAAATCATGACAGAAGGCTATTGGAAGGGAATTTTAAAAAAATTCATGCTTTAAGGCTAATGTAAAGCATTTTAAATAAGAAAACTTGGTTTATGCTTGTAGTAAGAAAATTTTAAGAAAAATTTTAGCTGTAGGCTTTACTAAGAGAATTTTAAGAAAAAAATTATAACTGATGGCTATAGTAAGGGAATTTGAACAAAACTTATCAATGAAGGCTATGGTAAAAGAATTTTAAGAAAACTATGGTTGAAGGCTATAGTAAGTGCATTTAAAAAAAATCATAGAAAAAGGCTAATGGTTGAAAGCTATAGTATGGGACTTTTGAAAAAATTATGACTAAACTATACAGTAAAAGAATTTGAAGAAATTCTTGGCACAAGGCTAGAGTTAGGGAATTTGAGGAAAATCGTGGCTGAAGGCTAGCGTAAGAGAATTTTAAGCAAAATCATGGTTTAGTCTATAGTTTGGGAATTTGAAGAAAATAATTCCTTGTGAATTTTAGAGAAACTCAATGTTAAAGGCTATTGTAATGGAATTTTAAGAACATAATGGCTGAATGTTGTATTGAGAGAATTTTTAAAAAATCAGAGCTGAAGGCTATAGTTGCAAAATTAAATGAAAAATAGTAATTGAAGACTATAGTAAGGGAATTTGAAGTCAAATCATAGCTGGAAGCAAATGTAAGAGAATTTGAAGAAAATGCTGGTTCAAGGCAATAGTAAAGCGATTGAAACAAAAATCATGGCGAATGGCTGTCGTAAGGAATGTGAAGAGAAATCATGGTTGAAGGCTATAGTAAATGAAGTTTGACAAAAAAATGACATAAGGCTATAGAAAGAGAATTTTAAAAAATTCATGGTACGAGGCTAAAGTAAGGGATTTGAAGAAAAATAATAACTGAAGGCTATTGGAAGGGAATTTGAAAAAAATTCATGCTTTAAGGCTATAGTAAAGCATTTTTAATAAGAAAACTTGGCTGATGCTTGTAGTTAGTAAATTTTAAGAAAACTCATAGCTGTAGGCAATAGTAAGAGAATTTCACGAAAAATATTATAATTGAAGGCTATAGTAAAGCAATTGAATCAAAAATCATGGCGAAAGGCAGTCCTTAGGAATTTGAAGAAAAATCATGGTTGAAAGCTATAGTAAAGTTTGACAAAAATATGACAGATGGCTACACTAAGAGAATTTGAAAAAATTCGTGGTACGAGGCTATAGTTAGGGTATTTAAAGAAAATTATTGACTGAAGATTATTGGAAGGGAATGTTAAGAAAATTCATGGTTTAAGGCTTTAGTAAGGCATTTTAAATAAGAAAATTTGGTTGATGCTTGCAGTAAGAAAATTTTAAGAAAAATCACAGCAGAAGGCTTGTAAGGGAATTTTTTGGGAAAAATTAAAACTGAAATCTATAGTAAGGGAATTTGAGCAAAACTCTTGGCTGAAGGCTTTGGTAAAAGAATTTTGAAGAAAACTATGGTTGAAGGCTAAAGTAAGAAAATTTGAAGGAAAATATTGGTTGAAGGCAATAGTAAGGGACTTTTGACAAAAATTATGGCAGAAGGCTATAGGAAGAGAATTTGTGAAAATTCTTGGCACAAGGCTAGAGTCAGGGAATTTGAAGAAAAATCATGGCTGAAGGCTATAGTAAGGGAATTTTAGGAAAAATCATGGTTTAATGCTATAGTTAGAGAATTTAAAGAAAATAGTTCCTAGGGAGTTTTAGCAAAACTCACTGACAAAGGCTATTGTACAGAACTTTAAAGAAAATAATGGTCGAACATAGAAGAGAGAATTTTTAAAAAATCAGACCTGAAAGCTAGAGTTTGGAAATTACATAAAAAAGGAATTTGAAGAAATCTTTGGAAGGAGGCTACAGTAAGGGTATTTGAAGAAAAATAATGACTGAAGGCTATTGGAAGGGAATTTTAAGAAAATTAATGCTTTAAGGCTATAGTAAAGCATTTTAATAAGAAAACTTGGCTGATGCTTGTTGTTAGAAAATTTTAAGATAACTCATAGCAGAAGGCTATAGTAAGGGAATTTGAAGAAAAATATTATAACTGAAAGCTATAGTAAAGCAATTCAAACAAAAATCATGGCGAATGGCAGTCCAAAGGAATTTGAAGAAAAATCATGGTTGAAGGCTATAGTAAAGGAAGTTTGACAAAAAAATGGCATAAGGCTATACTAAGACAATTTGAAAAAATTCGTGGTACGAGGCTATATTTAGGGTATTTAAAGAAAAATATTGGCAGAATGTTATTGGAAGGGAATTTTAACAAAATTCATGGTTTAAGGCTATAGTAAAGCATTTTAAATAAGAAAATTTGGCTGATGCTTGTAGTAAGAGAATTTTAAGAAAAATCACAGCTGAAGGCTATAGTAAGGGAATTTTCAGGGAAAAATTCAAACAGAAAGCTATAGTAAGGGAATTTGAGGAAAACTCATGGTTGAAGGCGATGGTAAATGAATTTTGAAGAAAACTATGGTTGAAGGCTTTAGTAAGGGAATTTTTAAAAAATCATGGAAACTAGAGTAAGAGAATTTGAAGGAAAATATTGGTTAAAGGCAATAGTCAGGGACTTTTGACAAAAATTATGACTAAAGGCCATAGAAAGAGAATTTGAAAAAATTCTTGGCACAGTGCTAGACTTAGGGAATTTAAAGAAAAATTATGGCTGAAGACTATAGTAAGGGAATTTTATGAAAAATCATGGTTTAAAGCTATAGTTAGAGAATTTAAAGAAAACAATTCCTAGGAAATTCTAACAAAACTCATGGATAAATGCCGTACGTAGTAGTGAGAGAATTTTTGAAAAATCAGGGCTGAAGGCTATAGTTTGGAAATTATATGAAAAATCTTAATTGAAGACTATAGAAAGGGAATTTGAAGTAAAATCAAAGCTGCAAGCAATAGTAAGAGAATTTTAAGAAAATGGTGTTTCAACGCTACAGTAAAGCAATTGAAACAAAAATCATGGCTAAAGGCTATCGTAAGGAGATAGAAGAGAAATCATGGTTGAAGGCAATAGAAAAGGAATTTTGACAAAAAAATGACTTAAGGCTATAGTAAGAGAATTTGAAGAAATCTGTGGTACGAGACTATAGTATGGGTATTTGAAGAAAAATAATGACCGAAGGCTATTGGAAGGGACCTTTAAAAAAATTCATGCCTTATGGCTATAGTAAAGCATTTTAAATAAGAAAACTTGGTTGATGCTTGTAGTTAGAAAATTTAAAGAAAACTCTAAGCTGAAGGCTATTGTAAGAGAATTTCACGAAAAAAATTATAACTGAAGGCTATAGTAATGCAATTGAAACAAAAATCATGGCGAAAGGCAGTCCTAAGGAATTTGAACAAAAACATGGTTGAAGGCTATAGTAAAGGAAGTTTGACAAAAAAATGACATAAGGCTATACTTAGAAAATTTGAAAAAATTTGTGGTACGAGGCTATTGTTAGGGTATTTAAAGAAAAATAATGACAGAAGGTTATTGGACGGGAATTTGAAGAAAATTCATGGTTTAAGGCAATAGTAAAGCATTTTAATTAAGAAAATTTGGCTGAAGCTTGTTGTTAGAGAATATTAAGAAAAATCACAGCTGATGGCAATAGTAAGGGAATTTTCAGAGAAAAATCAAAACTAAAAGCTATAGTAAAGGAATTTGAGAAAAACTCATGGCTGAAGGCTATGGTAAAAGAATTTTGAAGAAAACTATGGTTGAAGGCTATAGTAAAGGAATTTTAAAAAAATCATGGACAAAGGCTAGAGTTAGAGAATTTGAAGGTAAATATTGGTTGAAGGCAATAGTAAGGGACTTTTGATAAAAATTATGACTAAAGGCTATAGTAAGAGAATTTGAATAAATTCGTGGCACAAGGCTAGAGTTAGAGAATTTGAAATAAATCATGGCTGACGGCTATAGAAAGTTAATTTTTGGAAAAATCATGGTTTAATGCTATAGTTAGAGAATTTAGAGAAAATAATTACTAGGGTATTTTAGCAAAACTCAAGGTTAAAGGCTATTGTACTGAAATTTTGACTTAAGGCTATAGTAAGAAAAGGAAATTTTGACAAAAAAATGACTTAAGGCTATAGTAAGAAAATTTAAAGAAATTCGTGATACGAGGCTAGAGTAAGGGTATTTGAAGAAAAGTAATGACTGAAGACTATTGGAAGGGAATTTTAAAAAAATTCATGCTTTAAGGCTATTGTAAAGCTTTTTAAATAAGAAAACTTGGTTGATGCTTGTAGTTTGAAAACATTAAGAAAAATCATAGCTGAAGGCTTTAGTAAGAGAATTTTAAGAAAAAAATTATAACTGATGGCTATATTAAGGGAATTTGATCAAAACTTATGGATGAAGGCTATGGTAAAAGAATTTTAAGAAAACTATGGTTGAAGGCTATAGTAAGTGAATTTTAAAAAAATCATAGAAAAAGGCTAGAGCAATGGAATTAGAAGGAAAATAATGGTTGAAAGCTATAGTAAGGGACTTTTGACAAAAATTATGACTAAACTATACAGTAAGAGAAATTGAAGAAATTTTTGGCACAAGTCTAGAGTTAGAGAATTTGAGGAAAAATCGTGGTAAAAGGCTAGCGTAAGAGAATTTCAAGCAAAATTATGGTGATGGCTATAGTTAGGGAATTTGAAGAAAATACTTCCTAGGGAATTTTAGGGAAACTCAAGGTTAAAGGCTATTGTAATGGAATTTAAATAAAATAATGGTTGAATGTTGTATTGAGAGAATTTTAAAAAAATCAGAGCCGAAGGCTATAGTTGGGAAATTATATGAAAAATCGTAATTGAAGACTATTGTAAGGGAATTTGAAGTAAAATCATAGCTGGAAGCAAATGTAAGAGAATTTGAAGAAAATGGTGGTTCAAG
Source organism: Aristolochia fimbriata (assembly GCA_019845555.1). NCBI lineage: Eukaryota > Viridiplantae > Streptophyta > Magnoliopsida > Piperales > Aristolochiaceae > Aristolochia > Aristolochia fimbriata. The sequence goes on from CM034083.1 coordinate 25,390,951, forward strand.
GCTATAGTAAAGCAATTGAAACAAAAATCATGGCGAATGGCTGATGTAAGGAATGTGAAGAGAAATCATGGTTGAAGGCTATAGTAAAGGAAGTTTGACAAAAAATGACATAAGGCTATAGAAAGAGAATTTTAACAAATTCATGGTACGAGGCTATAGTAAGGGATTTGAGGAAAAATAATGACTGAAGGCTACTAGAAGGGAATTTGAAAAAAATTCATGCTTTAAGGCTATAGTAAAGCATTTTTAATAAGAAAACTTGGCTGATGCATGTAGTTAGAAAATTTTAAGAAAACTCATAGCGGAAGGCTATAGTAAGAGAATTTCAAGAAAAATATTATAACTGAAGGCTACAGTAAAGTAATTGAAACAAAAATCATGGCGAAAGGCAGTCCTAAGGAATTTGAAGAAAAATCATGGTTGAAGGCTATAGAAAAGGAAGTTTGACAATAAAATGACATAAGGCTATACTAAGACAATTTGAAAAAATTTGTGGTACGAGGCTATAGTTAGGGTATTTAAAGAAAAATATTGACTGAAGGTTATTGGAAAGGAATTTTAACAAAATTCATGGTTTAAGTCTATAGTAAGGCATTTTAAATAAGAAAATTTGGTTGATGCTTGTAGTAAGAGAATTTTAAGAAAAATCACAGTTGTAGGCTATAGTAAGGGAATTTTCAGGGAAAAATTTTCTGGGAATTTTCAGGGAAGCTATAGTACGGGAATTTGAGCAAAACTCATGGCTGAAGGCTATGGTAAATGAATTTTAAAGAAAACTATGGTTGAAGGCTATAGTAAGGGAATTTTAAAAAAATCATGGAAACTAGAGTAATAGAATTTGAAGGAAAATATTGGTTAAAGGCAATAGTAAGGGACTTTTGACAAAAATTATGACTAAAGGCAATAGTAAGAGAATTTGAAAAAATTCTTGGCACAAGGCTAGAGTTAGGGAATTTGAAGAAAAATCATGGCTGAAGACTATAGTAAGGGAATTTTATGAAAAATCAAGGTTTAATGCTATAGTTAGAAAATTTAAAGAAAATAATTCCTAGGGAATTCTAACAAAACTCATGGATAAAGGCTATTGTACTGAAATTTAAAGAAAATAATGGCCGAACGTAGTTGTGAGAGAATTTTATAAAAATCAGAGCTGAAGGCTATAGTTTGGAAATTATATGAAAATTCTTAATTGAAGACTATAGAAAGGGAATTTGAAGTAAAATCAAAGCTGGAAGCACTTGTAAGAGAATTTTAAGAAAACTATGGCTGAAGGCTATAGTAAGGGAATTTTTAAAAAGTCATAGAAAAAGGCTAGAGTAAGAGAATTTGATGGAAAATAATGGTTAAAACCTATAGTAAGGGACTTTTGACAAAAATTATGACTAAAGTCTTCAGTAAGAGAATTTGATGAAATTCTTGGCACAAGGCTGGAGTTAGGGAATTTGAGCAAAAATGCATGGCTGAAGGCTATAGTAAGAGAATTTTAAAAAAAATCATGGTGAAGGCTATAGTTCAGGAATTTTAAGAAAATAATTCCTAGGGAATTTTAGGAAAACTCTAGGTTAAAGGATATTGTTATGGAATTTAAAGAAAATAACGGCTGAATGTTGTATTGAGAGAATTTTAAAAAAAATCAGAGTTGAAGGCTATAGTTAGGAAATTATATGAAAAGTCGTAATTGAAGACTATTGTAAGGGAATTTGAAGTAAAATCATAGCTGGAAGCAAATGTAAGAGAATTTGAAGAAAATGGTGGTTCAAGGCTATAGTAAAGCAATTGAAACAAAAATCATGGCGAATGGTTGTCGTAAGGAATGTGAAGAGAAATCATGGTTGAAGGCTATAGTAAAGGAAGTTTGACAAAAAAATGACATAAGGCTATAGAAAGAGAATTTTAAGAAATTCGTAGTACGAGGCTATAGTAAGGGATCTGAGGAAAAATCCTGACTGAAGGCTAATGGAAGGGAATTTGAAAAAAATTCATGCTTTAAGGCTATAGTAAAGCATTTTTAATAAGAAAACTTGGTTGATGAATGTAGTTAGAAAATTTTAAGAAAACTCATAGCTGAAGGCTATAGTAAGAGAATTTGAAGAAAAATATTATAACTGAAGGCTATAGTAAAGCATTTGAAACAAAAATCATGGCGAAAGGCAGTCCTAAGGAATTTCAAGAAAAATCATAGTTGAAGGCTATTATAATAAAGGAAGTTTGACAAAAAAATAACATAAGGGTATACTAAGAGAATTTGAACAAATTCGTGGTACGAGGCTATAGTTAGGGTATTTAATAAAAATTATTGATTGAAGGTTATTGGAAGGGAATTTTAAGAAAATTCATGGTTTAAGGCTATAGTATAGCATTTTAAATAAGAAAATTTGGCTGATGCTTGTAGTAAGAGAATTTTAAGAAAAATCACAGCTGAAGGCTATAGTAAGGGAATTTTCTGGGAAAAATTAAAATTGAAAGCTATTGTAAGGGAATTTAAGCAAAACTCATGGCTGAAGGCTATGGTAAAATAATTTCGAAGAAAACTATGGTTGAAGGCTATAGTAAGGGAATTTTAAAAAAATCATGGAAAAAGGATAAAGTAAGAGAATTTGAAGGAAAATATTGGTTGAAGGCAATAGTAAGGTGCTTTTGACAAAAATTATTGTTGAAGGCTATAGTAAGAGAATTTTTAAAAATTCCTGGCACAAGGCTAGAGTCAGGGAATTTAAAGAAAAATCATGGCAGAAGGCTATAATAAGGGAATTTTAGGAAAAATCATGGTTTAATGCTATAGTTAGAGAATTTAAAGAAAATAATTCCTAGGGAATTTTAGCAAAACTCATGGATAAGGCTATTGTACAGAACTTTAAAGAAAATAATGTTCAAACGTAGTAGGGAGAGAATTTTTAAAAAATCAGATCTGAAGGCAAGAGTTTGGAAATTATATGAAAAATCTTAATTGAAGACTATAGAAAGGGAATTTGAAGTAAAATCATTGTTGGAAACAATAGTAAGAGAATTTTAAGAAAATGGTGGTTCAAGGCTACAGTAAAGCAATTGAAACAAAAATCATGGCTAAAGGCTATCGTAAGGAAATAGAAGAGAAATCATGGTTGAAGGCTATAGTAAAGGAATTTTGACAAAAAAATGACTTAAGGCTAAAGTAAGAGATTTTGAGAAATTCGTGGTACGAGGCTACAGTAAGGGTATTTGAAGAAAAATATTGACTGAAGGCTATTGGAAGGGAATTTTAAGAAAATTCATGCTTTAAGGCTATAGTAAAGCATTTTAAATAAGAAAACATGGCTGATGCTTATTGTTAGAAAATTTTAAGAAAACTCATAGCTGAAGGCTATAGTAAGTGAATTTGAAGTAAAATATTATTACTGAAAGATATAGTAAAGCAATTCAAACAAAAATCATGGCGAAAGGTAGTCCTAAGGAATTTGAATAAAAATCATTGTTGAAGGCTATGGTAAAGGAAGTTTGACAAAAAAATGACATAACGCTATACTAAGACTATTTGAAAAAATTCGTTGTTCGATGCTATAGTTAGGGTATTTAATGAAAATTATTGATTGAAGGTTATTGGAAGGGAATTTTAAGAAAATTCATGGTTTAAGGCTATAGTATAGCATTTTAAATAAGAAAATTTGGCTGATGCTTGTAGTAAGAGAATTTTAAGAAAAATCACAGCTGAAGGCTATAGTAAGGGAATTTTCAGGGAAAAATTAAAATTGAAAGCTATTGTAAGGGAATTTAAGCAAAACTCATGGCTGAAGGCTATGGTAAAATAATTTTGAAGAAAACTATGGTTGAAGGCTATAGTAAGGGAATTTTAAAAAAATAATGGAAAAAGGCTAAAGTAAGAGAATTTGAAGGAAAATATTGGTTGAAGGCAATAGTAAGGTGCTTTTGACAAAAATTATTGCTGAAGGCTATAGTAATAGAATTTTTAAAAATTCCTGGCACAAGGCTAGAGTTAGGGAATTTAAAGAAAAATCATGGCAGAAGGCTATAATAAGGGAATTTTAGGAAAAATCATGGTTTAATGCTATAGTTAGAGAATTTAAAGAAAATAATTCCAAGGGAATTTTAGCAAAACTCATGGATAAGGCTATTGTACAGAACTTTAAAGAAAATAATGTTCAAACGTAGTAGGGAGAGAATTTTTAAAAAATCAGATATGAAGGCAAGAGTTTGGAAATTATATGAAAAATCTTAATTGAAGACTATAGAAAGGGAATTTGAAGTAAAATCATTGTTGGAAACAATAGTAAGAGAACTTTAAGAAAATGGTGGTTCAAGGCTACAGTAAAGCAATTGAAACAAAAATCATGGCTAAAGGCCATCGTAAGGAAATAGAAGAGAAATCATGGTTGAAGGCTATAGTAAAGGAATTTTGACAAAAAAATGACTTAAGGCTAAAGTAAGAGATTTTGAGAAATTCGTGGTACGAGGCTACAGTAAGGGTATTTGAAGAAAAATATTGACTGAAGGCTATTGGAAGGGAATTTTAAGAAAATTCATGCTTTAAGGCTATAGTAAAGCATTTTAAATAAGAAAACATGGCTGATGCTTATTGTTAGAAAATTTTAAGAAAACTCATAGCTGAAGGCTATAGTAAGAGAATTTGAAGAAAAATATTATAACTGAAGGCTATAGTAAAGCATTTGAAACAAAAATCATGGCGAAAGGCAGTCCTAAGGAATTTCAAGAAAAATCATAGTTGAAGGCTATTATAATAAAGGAAGTTTGACAAAAAAATAACATAAGGGTATACTAAGAGAATTTGAACAAATTCGTGGTACGAGGCTATAGTTAGGGTATTTAATAAAAATTATTGATTGAAGGTTATTGGAAGGGAATTTTAAGAAAATTCATGGTTTAAGGCTATAGTATAGCATTTTAAATAAGAAAATTTGGCTGATGCTTGTAGTAAGAGAATTTTAAGAAAAATCACAGCTGAAGGCTATAGTAAGGGAATTTTCTGGGAAAAATTAAAATTGAAAGCTATTGTAAGGGAATTTAAGCAAAACTCATGGCTGAAGGCTATGGTAAAATAATTTTGAAGAAAACTATGGTTGAAGGCTATAGTAAAGGAATTTTAAAAAAATCATGGAAAAAGGATAAAGTAAGAGAATTTGAAGGAAAATATTGGTTGAAGGCAATAGTAAGGTGCTTTTGACAAAAATTATTGTTGAAGGCTATAGTAAGAGAATTTTTAAAAATTCCTGGCACAAGGCTAGAGTCAGGGAATTTAAAGAAAAATCATGGCAGAAGGCTATAATAAGGGAATTTTAGGAAAAATCATGGTTTAATGCTATAGTTAGAGAATTTAAAGAAAATAATTCCTAGCTTAATTTTAGCAAAACTCATGGATAAGGCTATTGTACAGAACTTTAAAGAAAATAATGTTCAAACGTAGTAGGGAGAGAATTTTTAAAAAATTAGATCTGAAGGCAAGAGTTTGGAAATTATATGAAAAATCTTAATTGAAGACTATAGAAAGGGAATTTGAAGTAAAATCATTGTTGGAAACAATAGTAAGAGAATTTTAAGAAAATGGTGGTTCAAGGCTACAGTAAAGCAATTGAAACAAAAATCATGGCTAAAGGCTATCGTAAGGAAATAGAAGAGAAATCATGGTTGAAGGCTATAGTAAAGGAATTTTGACAAAAAAATGACTTAAGGCTAAAGTAAGAGATTTTGAGAAATTCGTGGTACGAGGCTACAGTAAGGGTATTTGAAGAAAAATATTGACTGAAGGCTATTGGAAGGGAATTTTAAGAAAATTCATGCTTTAAGGCTATAGTAAAGCATTTTAAATAAGAAAACATGGCTGATGCTTATTGTTAGAAAATTTTAAGAAAACTCATAGCTGAAGGCTATAGTAAGTGAATTTGAAGTAAAATATTATTACTGAAAGATATAGTAAAGCAATTCAAACAAAAATCATGGCTGAAAGGTAGTCCTAAGGAATTTGAATAAAAATCATTGTTGAAGGCTATGGTAAAGAAAGTTTGACAAAAAAATGACATAACGCTATACTAAGACTATTTGAAAAAATTCGTTGTTCGATGCTATAGTTAGGGTATTTAATGAAAATTATTGATTGAAGGTTATTGGAAGGGAATTTTAAGAAAATTCATGGTTTAAGGCTATAGTATAGCATTTTAAATAAGAAAATTTGGCTGATGCTTGTAGTAAGAGAATTTTAAGAAAAATCACAGCTGAAGGCTATAGTAAGGGAATTTTCTGGGAAAAATTAAAATTGAAAGCTATTGTAAGGGAATTTAAGCAAAACTCATGGCTGAAGGCTATGGTAAAATAATTTTGAAGAAAACTATGGTTGAAGGCTATAGTAAGGGAATTTTAAAAAAATAATGGAAAAAGGCTAAAGTAAGAGAATTTGAAGGAAAATATTGGTTGAAGGCAATAGTAAGGGACCTTTGATAAAAATTATGAATAAAGGCTATAGTAAGGGAATTTGAAGAAATTCATGGCACAAGGCAAGAGTTAGGGAATTAGAAGAAAAATCAAGGCAGAAGGCTATATTAAGGGAATTTTTGGAAAAATTATGGTTTAAGGCTATAGTTAGAGAATTTAAAGAAAATAATTCCTAGGGAATTTTAGTAAAACTCATGTTAAAGGCTATTGTACTGAAATTTAAAGAAAATAATGGCGGAACGGAGTAGTGAGAGAATTTTTGAAAAATCAGAGCTGAAGGCTATAATTTGGAAATTATATGAAAAATATTAATTGAGGACTATAGAAAGGGAATTTGAAGTAAAATCAAAGCTGGAAGCAATAGTAAGAGAATTTTAAAAAAATTGTGGTTCAAGGCTACAGTAAATCAATTGAAACAAAAATCATGGCTAAAGGCTTTCGTAAGGAATTAGAAGAGATATCATGGTTGAAGGCTATAGTAAAGGAATTTTGACAAAAAAATGACTTAAGGCTATAGTAAGAGAATTTGAAGAAATCCGTGATATGTGGCTATAGTAAGGGTATTTGAAGCAAAATAATGACTGAAGGCTATTGGAAGGGAATTTTGAAGAAAATTCATACTTTAAGGCTATAGAAAGACATTTTAAATAAGAAAATTTGGTAGATGCTTGTAGTAAGAAAATTTAAAAAAAAATCATAGCTAAAGGCTATAGTAAGAGAATTTTAAGAAAAAAATTATAACTGATGGCTATCGTAAGGGAATTTGAGCAAAACTCATGGCTTAAGGCTATATTAAAAGAATTTTAAGAAAACTCTGGTTGAAGGCTATAGTAAGGGAATTTTAAAAAAATCATAAAAAAAGGCCAGAGTAAGAGAATTTGATGGAAAATAATGGTTAAAAGCTATAGTAAGGGACTTTTGACAAAAATTATAACTAAAGTCTTCAGTATGAGAATTTGAAGAAATTCTTGGCACAAGGCTAGAGTTAGGGAATTTGAGGAAAAATCATGGCTAAAGGCTATGGTAAGAGAATTTAAAAAAAAATCATGCTTAAGGCTATAGTTGGGGAATTTGAAGAAAATAATTCCTAGGGAATTTTGGGAAAACTCAAGGTTAAAGGCTATTCTAATAGAATTTGAAGAAAATAACGGCTGAATGTTGTATTGAGAGGAGTTTAAAAAAATTAGAGCTGAAGGCTATAATTAAGAAATTATATGAAAAATCGTAATTGAAGACTATAGTAAGGGAATTTGAAGTAAAATCATATATTGAAGCAATTGTAAGAGAATTTGAAGAAAATGGTGGTCCAAGGATATAGTAAAGCTATTGAAACAAAAATCATGGTGAATGGCTGTCGTAAGGAATTTGAAGAGAAATAATGGTTGAAGTCTATAGTAAAGGAAGTTTGACAAAAAATGACATAAGCCTATAGAAAGAGAATTTTAAGAAATTCGTGGTACGAGGCTATAGTAAGGGATTTGAAGAAAAATAATATTGAAGGCTATTGGAAGGGAATTTTAAGAAAACTCATGATTTAAGGTAAAGCATTTTAAATCAGAAAATTAGGCTCATGCTTGTAGTTAGAAAATTTTAAGAAAACTCATAACATAAGGCTATAGTAAGAGATTTTCAAGAAAAAAATTATAACTGAAGGCTATAGTAAAGCAATAAAAACAAAAAACATGGCGTAAGGCAGTCTTACGGAATTTGAAAAAAAATCATGGTTGAAGGAGTAGAGGACGTTTGACAAAAAAATGACATAAGACCATACTAAGAGAATTTGAAAAAATTCGTGGTACGAAGCTATAGTTAGGGAATTTAAAGAAAAATATTGACTCAAGGTTATTGGAAGGGAATTTTAAGAATGCTCATAGTTTAAGGCTATAGTAAAGTATTTTAAATAAGAAAATTTGGCAGATGCTTGTAGTAAGAGAATTTTATGAAAAATCACAGCTGAAGGCTACAGTAAAGGAATTTTTAGGGAAAAATCAAAACAGAAAGCTATAGTAAGGGAATTTGAGCAAAACTTATGGCAGAAGGCAATGGTAAAAGAATTTTGAGAAAAACTATGGTTCAAGGCTATAGTTAGGGAATTTTTAAAAAATCATGGAAAAAGTTTAGAGTAAGAGAATTTGAAGGAAAATATTGGTTGAAGGCAACAGTAAGGGACCTTTGATAAAAATTATGAATAAAGGCTATAGTAAGAGAATTTGAAGAAATTCGTGGCACAAGGCTAGAGTTAGGGAATTTGAAGAAAAATCAAGGCTGAAGGCTATAGTAAGGGAATTTTAGGAAAAATTATGGTTTAAGGCTATAGTTAGATAATTTAAAGAAAATAATTCCTAGGGAATTTTAGTAAAACTCATGGGTAAAGGCTATTGTACTGAAATTTAAAGAAAATAATGGCTGAACGGAGTAGTGAGAGAATTTTTGAAAAATAAGAGCTGAAGGCTATAGTTTGGACAATATATGAAAAATATTAATTGAGGACTATAGAAAGGGAATTTGAAACAAAATCATAGCTGGAAGCAATAGTAAGAGAATTTTAAAAAAATCCTGTTTCAAGGCTACAGTAAAGCAATTGAAACAAAAAAAATGGCTAAAGGCTTTCGTAAGGAATTAGAAGAGATATCATGGTTGAAAGCTATAGTAAGGAATTAGAAGAGATATCATGGTTGAAGGCTATAGTAAATGAATTATGACAAAAAAATGACTTAAGGCTATAGTAAAAGAATTTGATGAAATCCAAGGTATGGGGCTATAGTATGGGTATTTGAAGAAAAATAATGACTGAAGGCTATTGAAAGGGTATTTTAATAAAATTCATGCTTTAAGGCTATATTCAAGCATTTTAAATAAGAAAACTCGGCTGATGCTTGTAGTAAGAAAATATTAAGAAAAATCATAGCTGAAGTCTTTAGTAAGTGAACTTTAAGAAAAAAAATTACAGCTGATGGCTATCGTAAGGGAATTAGAGCAAAACTCATGGCTGAAGGCTATGGTAAAACAATTTTAAGAAAACTATGGTTGAACGCTATAGTAAGGGAATTTTAAAAAAATCATAAAAAAAGCCTAGAGTAAGAGAATTTGAAGGAAAATAATGGTTAAAAGCTATAGTCAGGGACTATTGACAAAAATTATGACTAAAGTCTCCAGTAAGAGAATTTGAAGAAATTCTTGGCACAAGGCTGGAGTTAGGGAATTTGAGGAAAAATCATGGCTGAAGGCTATTATTGTAAGAGAATTTTAAAAAAAAATCATGATTAAGGCTATAGTTCGGGAATTTGAAGAAAATAATTCCTAGGGAATTTTTGGAAAACTCTAGGTTAAAGACTATTGTAATGGATTTTAAAGAAAATAATGGTTGAATGTTGTATTGAGAGAATTTTAAAAAAAATCAGAGCTTAAGGCTATAGTTAGGAAATTATATGAAAAGTCGTAATTGAAGACTATTGTAAGGGAATTTGAAGTAAAATCATAGTTGGAAGCAATTGTAAGAGAATTTGAAGAAAATGGTGGTTCAAGGCTATAGTAATGCAATTGAAACAAAAATCATGGCGAATGGCTGTCGTAAGGAATTTAAAGAGAAATCATGGTTGAAGGCTATAGTTAAGGAAGTTTCACAAAAAAATGACATAGGACAATACAAAGAGAATTTTAAGAAATTCGTGGTACGAGGCAATAGTAGGGGATTTGAGAAACACTAATGACTAAAGGCTATTGGAAGGGAATTTTAAAAAAATTCATGCTTTAAGGCTATAGTAAAGCATTTTAAATAAGAAAACTTGGCTGATGCTTGTAGTTAGAAAATTTAAAGAAAACTCTAAGCTGAAGGCTATTGTAAGAGAATTTCACGAAAAAAATTATAACTGAAGGCTATAGTAAAGCAATTGAAACAACAATCATGGCGAAAGGCAGTCCTAAGGAATTTGAACAAAAATCATGGTTGAAGGATATAGTAAAGGAAGTTTGACAAAAAAATGACATAAGGCTATACTAAGAGAATTTGAAAAAATTCGTGGTACGAGGCTATTGTTAGGGTATTTAAAGAAAAATAATGACTGAATGTTATTGGAAGGGAATTTGAAGAAAATTCATGGTTAAAGGCTATAGTAAAGCATTTTAAATAAGATAATTTGGCTGAAGCTTGTAGTTAGAGAATTTTAAGAAAAATCACAGCTAATGGCTATAGTAAAGGGAATTTTCAGGAAAAAATCAAAACTAAAAGCTAAAGTAAAGGAATTTGAGAAAAACTCATGGCTGAAGGCTATGGTAAAAGAATTTTGAAGAAAACTATGGTTGAAGGTTATAGTAGGGGAATTTTTAAAAAATCAAGGAAAAAGGCTAGAGTTAGAGAATTTGAAGGAAAATATTGGTTGAAGGCAATAGTAAGGGACTTTTGATAAAAATTATGACTAAAGGCTATAGTAAGAGAATTTGAAGAAATTCGTGGCACAAGGCAAGAGTTAGAGAATTTGAAATAAATCATGGCTGAAGGCTATAGAAAGTTAAATTTAGGAAAAATCATGGTTTAATGCTATAGTTAGAGAATTTAGAGAAAATAATTACTAGGGTATTTTAGCAAAACTCATGGTTAAAGGCTATTGTACTAAAATTTAAAGAAAATAATGGCAGAAAGTAGTAGTGCGAGAATATTTGAAAAATCAGTGTTGAAGGCTATAATTAGGAAATTATATGAAAAATCTTAATTGAAGACTATAGAAAGGGAATTGGATGCAAAATCATTGCTGGAAGCAATAGTACGAGAATTTTAAGAAAATGGTGGTTCAAGGCTTCAGTAAATCAATTGAAACAAAAATCATGGCTAAAGGCAATCGTAAGGAATTAGAAGAGAAATCATGATTGAAGGCTATAGAAAAGGAAATTTTGACAAAAAAATGACTTAAGGCTATAGTAAGAAAATTGAAGAAATTCAGGGTACGAGGCTAGAGTAAGGGTATTTGAAAAAAAATAATGACTGAAGACTACAGGAAGGGAATTTTAAAAAAATTCTTGCTTTAAGGTTATTGTAAAGCTTTTTAAATAAGAAAACTTGGATGATGCTTGTAGTTTGAAAACAGTATGAAAAATCATAGCTGAAGGCTTTAGTAAGAGAATTTTAAGAAAAAAATTATAACTTATGGCTATATTAAGGAATTTGATCAAAACTAATGGATGAAGGCTATGGTAAGGGAATTTTAAGAAAACTATGGTTGAAGGCTATTATAAGTGAATTTTAAAAAAATCTTAGAAAAAGGCTAGAGTAATAGAATTAGAAGGAAAATTATGGTTGAAAGCTATAGTAAGGGACTTTTGACAAAAATTATGACTAAACTATACAGTAAGAAAATTTGAAGAAATTCTTGGCACAAGTCTAGAGTTAGGGAATTTGAGGAAAAATCGTGGTTGAAGACTATAGTAAGGGAATTTGAAGTAAAATCATAGCTGGAAGCAAATGTAAGAGAATTTGAAGAAAATGGTGGTTCAAGGCTATAGTAAAGCAATTAAAACAAAAATCATGGCGAATGGTTGTGGTAAGGAATGTGAAGAGAAATCATGGTTGAATGCTATAGTAAAGGAAGTTTGACAAAAAAATGACAAAAGGCTATAGAAAGAGAATTTTAAGAAATTCATGGTACGAACCTATAGTAAGGGATTTGAAGAAAAATAATGACTGAAGGCTATTGGAAGGGAATTTGAAAAAAATTCATGCTTTAAGGCTATAGTAAAGCACTTTTAATAAGAAAACTTGGCTGATGCATGTAGAGAGAAAATTTTAAGAAAACTCATAGCTGAAGGCTAAAGTAAGAGAATTTCAAAAAAAATATTATAACAGAAGGCTATAGTAAAGCAATTGAAACAAAAATCATGGCAAAAGGCAGTCCTAAGGAATTTGAAGAAAAATCATGGTTGAAGGCTATAGTAAAGGAAGTTTGACAAAAAAATAACGTAAGGCTATACTAAGAGAATTAGAAAAAATTCGTGGTACGAGGCTATAGTTAAGATATTAAAGAAAATTATTCACTGAAGGTTATTGGAAGGGAATTTTAAGAAAATTCATGGTTTAAGGCTATAGTAAAGCTTTTTAAATAAGAAAATTTGGCTGATGCTTGTAGAAAGAGAATTTTAAGAAAAATACAGCTGAAGGCTATTGTAAGGGAATTTTTTGGGAAAAATTAAAACTGAAAGCTATAGTAAGGGAATTTGAGCAAAACTCATGACTGAAGGCTATGGTAAAATAATTTTGAAGAAAACTATGGTTGAAGGCTAAAGTAAGAGAATTTGAAGGAAAATATTGCTTGAAGGCAATAGTAAGGGACTTTGGACAAAAATTATGGCTGAAGGCCATAGTAAGAGAATTTGAAAAAATTCCAGGCACAAGGCTAGAGTCAGGGAATTTGAAGAAAAATCAAGGCTGAAGGCTATAGTAATGGAATTTTAGGAACAATCATGGTTTAATGCTATAGTTAGAGAATTTAAAGAAAATAATTCATAGGGAATTTTATCAAAGCTCATGGATAAAGGTTATTGTACAGAACTTTAAAGAAAATAATGGTCGAACGTAGTAGAGAGAATTTTTTAAAAATCAGATCTGAAGGCTAGATTTTGGAAATTATATGAAAAATCTTAATTGAAGACTATAGAAAGGGAATTAGAAGTAAAATTATTGCAGGAAGCAATAGTAAGAGAATTTTAAGAAAATGGTGGTTCAAGGCTACAGTAAAGCAATTGAAACAAAAATCATGGCCAAGGGCTATCGTAAGGAGATAGAAGAGAAATCACGATTGAAGGCTATAGTAAATGAATTTTGACAAAAAAATGACTTAAGGCTATAGTAAGAGAATTTGAAGAAATTCGTGGTACGAGGCTACAGTAAGGGTATTTGAAAAAAAATAATGACTGAAGGCTATTGGAAGGGAATTTTAAGAAAATTCATGCTTTAAGGATATAGTAAAGCATTTTAAATAAGAAAACTTGGCTGATGCTTGTTAGAAAATTTTAAGATAACTCATAGCTGAAGGCTATAGTAAGTGAATTTGAAGAAAAATATTATAACTGAAAGCTATAGTAAATCAATTCAAACAAAAATCATGGCGAAAGGCAATCCTAATGAATTTGAAGAAAAATCATGGTTGAAGGCTATAGTAAAGGAAGTTTGAAAAAAAAATGACATAAGGCTATACTAAGACAATTTGAAAAAATTCGTGGTACGAGGCTATAGTTAGGGTATTTAAAGAAAAATATTGACTGAAGGTTATTGGAAGGGAATTTTAAGAAAATTCATGGTTTAAGGCTATAGTAAAGCATTTTAAATAAGAAAATTTGGTTGATGCTTGTAGTAAGAGAATTTTAATAAAAATCACAGCTGAAGGCTATAGTAAGGGAATTTTTAGGGAAAAATTAAAACAGTAAGCTATAGTAAGGGAATTTGAGCAAAACTCAAGGCTGAAGGCTATGGTAAAAGAATTTTGAAGAAAACTATGGTTGAAGGCTGTAGTAAGGGAATTTTTAAAAAATCATGGAAAAAGGCTATAGTAAGATAATTTGAATGAAATTATTAGTTAAAGGCAATAGTAAGGGACTTTGGACAAAAATTATGACTAAAGGCTATAGTAAGAGAATTTGAAAAAATTCTGGGCACAAGGCTAGGTTAGGGAATTTGAAGAAAAATCATGGTTGAAGACTATAGTAAGGGAATTTTAGGAAAAATCATGCTTTAATGCTAATGTTGGAGAATTTAAAGAAAATAATTCCTATGGAATTTTAGCAAAATTCATGGTAAAGGCTATTGTACTGAAATTTAAAGAAAATAATGGCCAAACATAGTAGTGAGAGAATTTTTGAAAAATCAGAGCTGAAGGCTATAGTATGGAAATTATATGAAAAATCTTAATTGAAGACTATAGAAAGGGAATTTGAAGTAAAATCATAGCTGGAAGCAATAGTAAGAGAATTTTAAGAAAAAGGTCTTTCAACGCTACAGAATGCAATTGAAACAAAAATTATGGCTAAAGGCTATCGTAAGGAATTAGAAGAGAAATCAAGGTTGAAGGCTATAGTATAGGAATTTTGATAAAAATATGACTTAAGGCTATAGTAAGAGTATTTGAAGAAATACGTGATACGAGGCTATAGTAAGAGTATTTGACAAAAAATAATGACAGAAGGCTATTGGAAGGGAATTTTAAGAAAATTCATGCTTTAAGGCTATAGTAAGGCATTTTAAATAAGAAAACTTCTTTGATGCTTGTAGTAAGAAAATTTAAAAAAAATCATAGCTGGAGGCTATAATAAGAGAATTTTAAGAAAAAACTAATAACTGATGGCTATCGTAAGGGAATTTGAGCAAAACTTATGGTTGAAGGATATGGTAAATGAATTTTAAGAAAACTATGGTTGAAGGCTATTGTAAGGGAATTTTAAAAAAATCATAGAAAAAGGCTAGAGTAAGAGAATTTGATGGAAAATAATGGTTAAAAGCTATAGTAAGGGACTTTTAACAAAAATTATGACTAAAGTCTACAATAAGAGAATTTGAAGAAATTCTTGGCACAAGGCTAGAGTTAGCGAATTTGAGGAAAAATCATGGCTGGATGCTATAGTAAGAGAATTTTAAGAAAAATCATGCTTAAGGCTATAGTTTGGGAATTTGAAGAAAATAATTCCTAGAGAATTTTGGGAAAACTCAAGATTAAAGGCTATTGTAATGGAATTTAAAGAAAATAACGGCTGAATGTTGTATTGAGAGAATTTTAAAAAAATTAGAGCTGAAGGCTATAGTTAGGAAATTATATGAAAAATCGTAATTGAAGACTATAGTAAGGGAATTTGAAGTAAAATCTATAGCTGAACGTTATAGAAAGAGAATTTCAAGAAAAAAATTATAACTGTAGGCTATAGTAAAGCAATTGAAACAAAAATCATGGCGAAAGGCAATCTTATGGAATTTGAAGAAAAAACATGGTTGAAGGCTATAGTAAAGGAAGTTTGACAACAAAATGACAAAAGGCCATACTAAGAGAATTTGAAAAAATTTGTGGTACGAGGCTATAGTTAGGAAATTTAAAGAAAAATATTGTCTGAAGGTTATTGGAAGGGAATTTTAACAAAATTCATGGTTTAAGGCTATAGTAAAGAATTTTAAATAAAAAAATTTGGCTGATGCTTGTTGTATGAGAATTTTAAGAAAAATCACAGGTGAAGGCGACAGGAAGGAAATTTTTACGGAAAAATCAAAACTGAAAGCTATAGTAAGGGAATTTGAGCAAAACTTATGGCTGAAGGCTACGGTAAAAGAATTTTGAAAAAAATTAAGGTTGAAGGCTATAGTAAGAGAATTTGAAGGAAAAATATTAAAAAAATCATGGAAAAAGGCTAGAGTAAGAGAATTTGAAGGAAAATATTGGTTGAAGCCAATAGTAAGGGACCTTTGATAAAAATTATGAATAAAGGCCATAGTAAGGGAATTTGAAGAAATTCGTGGCACAAGGCTAGAGTTAGGGAATTTGAAGAAAATAATTCCTAGGGAATTTTAGCAAAACTCTTGGTTATAGGATATTGTACTGAAATTTAAAGAAAATAATGGTTGAACGGAGTACTGAGAGAATTTTTTAAAAATCAGAACTGAAGGCTATAGTTTGGAAATTATATAAAAATTATTAATTGAGGACTATAGAAAGGGAATTTGAAGTAAAATCATAGCTGGAAGCAATAGTAAGAGAATTTTAAGAAAATTGTGGTTCAAGGCTACAGTAAAGCATTTGAAACAAAAATCATGGCTAAAGGCCTTCGTAAGGAATTAGAAGCCATATCATGGTTGAAGGCTATAGTAAATGAATTTTGACAAAAAAATGATTAAAGGCTATAGTAAGAGAATTTGATGAAATTCTTGGCTTCAACCATTATTTTTTCTTCAAATTCTCTTACTCTTGCCTTGAACCATTTTTCTTCAAATTCTCTTTCTCTTGCCTTTTGCCATGAATTTTTAAAAAATCCCTTACTATAGCCTTCAACCATAGTTTTCTTCAAAATTCTTTTACCATACTCTTCAGCCATGAGTTTTGCTCAAACTCCCTTTCTATAGCTTTCAGTTTTGATTTTTCCCTAAAAATTCCATAACTATAGCCTTCAGCTGTGTTTTTTCAAAAATTCTCTTACTACAAGCATCCGCCAAAATTTTTTATTTAAAATCCTTTACTATATCCTTAACCAAAGAATTTAATTAAAATTCCCTTCCAATAACCTTCAGTCAATATTTTTCTTTAAATACCCTAACTATAGCCTCGTACCTTGAATTTTTTAAAATTCTCTTAGTATAGCCTTATGTCATTTTTTTTTCAAACTTCCTTTACTAAAACCTTCAACCATGATTTTTCAACAAATTCCTTAGGACTGCCTTTTGCCATGATTTTTGTTTCAATTGCTTTACTATAGCCTTGAACCACCATTTTCTTCAAATTCTCGTACAATTGCTTCCAGCTATGATTTTACTTCAAATTCCCTCACTATAGTCTTCAATTAAGAATTTTCATATAATTTCCTAACCAAAGCCTTCAGCTCTGATTTTTTTAAAATTCTCTCAATACAACATTCAGCCGTTATTTTCTTTAAATTCCATTACAATAACCTTTAACCATGAGTTTCCCTAAAATTCCAAAGGAATTATTTTCTTCAAATTCTCTAACTATAGCCTTAACCATGATTTTTCTTAAAATTCTCTTACTATAGCCTTCAGCCATGATTTTTCCTCAAATTCCCTTACTCTAGCCATGTGCCAAGAATTTCTTTAAATTCTCTTACTGTAGACTTTAGTCATAATTTTGGTCAAAAGTCCCTTACTATAGCCTTCAACCATTATTTTCCATCAAATTCTCATACTCTAGCCTTTTTTTATGATTTTTTTAAAATTCCCTTAGTATAGCCTTCAACCATAGTTTTCTTAAAATTCTTTTACCATAGCCTTCAACCACGAGTTTTTCTCAAATTCCCTTAATATAGCCATCAATTATAATTTTTTTCTTTAAATTCTCTTACTATAGCCTTCAGCTATGATTTTTTTAAAAATATTCTTACTACAAGCTTCAAACAAGATTTCTTATTTAAAATGCTTTACAATAGCCTTAAAGCTCATTTTCTTAAAATTCACTTCCAATAGCCTTCAGTCATTATTTTTCTTCAAATACCCTTCCTATAGCCTCGTACCACGGATTTCTTCAACTTCTCTTACAGTAACCTCAAGTCATTTTTTTGTCAAAATTCCTTTACCAAAGCCTTCAACCATGATTTCTCTTCTAATTCCTTATGATTGCCTTTAGCCATGATTTTTGTTTCAATTGATTTACTGTAGCCTTGAACCACCATTTTCTTAAAATTCTCTTACTATTGCTTCCAGCTATGATTTTACGTCAAATTCCCTTTCTATAGTCTTCAATTAAGATTTTTCATATAATTCCTAAACTATAGCCTTCAGCTTTGATTTTTCTAAAATTCTCTCACTACTACGTTCGGCCATTATTTTCTTTAAATTTCAGTACAATAGCCTTTATCCATGAGTTTTGCTAAAAGTCCCTAGAAATTATTTTATTTAAATTCTCTTACTATAGCATTAAACCATGATTTTTCCTAAAATTTCCTTACTATAGTCTTCAGCCATGATTTTTCTTCAAATTCCCTAACTCTAGCCTTGTGCCAAGAATTGTTTCAAATTCTCTTACTATAGCCTTAAGTCATAATTTTTGTCAAAAGTCCGTTACTATAGCCTTGAGCTGTGATTTTTCTTAAAATTCTCTTACAACAAGCTTCCACCAAATTTTCTTATTTAAAATGGTTTACTATAGCCTTAAACCATGAATTTTCTTAAAATTTTCTTCCAAGAACCTTCTGTCAATATTTTTCTTTAAATACCCTATCTATAGCCTCGTACCAAGAATATTTTCAAATTCTCTTAGTATAGCCTTATGTCATTTTTTTGTTAAACTTCCTTTACTATTGCCTTCAATCATGATTTTTCTTCAAATTCCTTACGACTGACTTTCACCGTGATTTTTGTTTCAATTGCTTTACTATAGCCTTCAGTTATAATTTTTTTCTTGAAATTCGCTTACTATAGCCTTCAGCTATGAGTTTTCTTAAAGTTTTCTAACTTCAAGCATCAGCCAAGTTTTCTTATTTAAAATGCTTTACTATAGCCTTAAATCATGAATTTTCTTAAAATTCCCTTCCAATTGCCTTCAGTCATTATTTTTTTTCAAATCCCTTACTATAGCCTCGTACCACAAATTTTTTAAAATTCTCTTTCTATAGCCTTTATATCATTTTTTTGTCAAACTTCCTTTACTATATACTTCAACCATGATTTCTTATCAAATTCCATATGACAACCATTCGCCATGATTTTTGTTTCAATTGCTTTACTATATCCTTGAACATACATTTTCTTCAAATTCTCTTACAATTGCTTCCAGCTATGAATTTACTTCAAATTCCCTTACTATAGTCTTCAATTAAGATTTTTCATATATTTTCCTAACAATAGCCTTCAGCTCTGATTTTTTTAAAATTCTCTCAATACAACATTCAGCCGTTATTTTCTTTAACTTCCATTACAATAGCCTTTAACCTTGAGTTTCCACAAAATTCCCTAGGAATTATTTTCTTCAAATTCTCTAACTATAGCCTTAACCATGACTTTTCTTAAAATTCTCTTACTCTACCCTTCGGCCATGATTTTTTCTCAAATTCCCTAAATGTAGCCTTGTGCCAAGAATTTCTTCAAATTCTCTTACTATAGACTTTAGTCATAATTTTTGTCAAAAGTCCCATACTATAGCCTTCGACCATTATTTTTCTTCTAATTCTTTTACTCTAGCCTTTTTGTAAGATTTTTTAAAAATTCCCTTACTATAGCCTTCAACCATAGTTTTCTTAAAATTCTTTTTCCATAGCCTTCAGCCATGAGTTTTGCTCAAATTCCCTTACTATAGTCATCAATTATAATTTTTTTATCCAAATTCTCTTACTACAAGCATCGACCATGTTTTCTTATTTAAAATGCTTTACTATAGCCTTAAAGCATGAATTTTCTTAAAATTCCCTTCCAATAGACTTCAGTCATTATTTTTCTTCAAATACCCTTACTATAGCCTCATACCACAATTTTTTTCAAATTCTCTTACAATAGTCTCAAGTCATTTTTTCGTCAAAATTCCGTTACTATTGCCTTCAACCATGATTTCTCTTCTAATTCCTTACGATAGCCTTTAGCCATGATTTTTATTTCAATTGCTTTATTGTAGCCTTGAACCACCATTTTCTTAAAATTATCTTACTATTGCTTCCAGCTATGATTTTACTTCAAATTCCCTTCCTATAGTCTTCAATTAAGATTTTTCATATAATTTCCAAACTATAGCCTTCAGCTCTGATTTTTCAAAAATTCTCTCACTACTACGTTCAGCCATTATTTTCTTTAAATTTTAGTACAATAGTCTTTAACCATGAGTTTTTCTAAAATTCCCTAGGAATTATTTTCTTTAAATTCTCTTGCTATAGCATTAAACCATGATTTTTCCATAAATTGCCTTACTATAGCCTTCAACCATGATTCTTCTTCAAATTCCCTAACTCTAGCCTTGTGTCACGAATTTCTTCAAATTCTCTTACTATAGCCTTTAGTCATAATTTTTGTCAAAAGTCCCTTACAATTGCCTTCAACCAATATTTTCCTTCAAATACACTAACTCTAGACTTTTTTCATGATTTTTTAAAAATTCCCTTACTATAGCCTTCAACCATAGTTTTCTTCAAAATTCTTTTACCATAGCCTTCAGCCATAAGTTTTGCTCAAATTCCCTTACTATAGCTTTCAGTTTTGATTTTTCCCTAAAAATTCCCTTACTAATGCCTTCATCAAGGATTTTTCTTAAAATTCTCTTACTAGAAGCTTGAGCAAAATTTTCTTACTTAAAATGCTTTACTTTAGCCTTAAAATTTTCTTAAAAATTCCCTTCCAATAACCTTCAGTCAATATTTTTATTTAAATACCCTAACTATAGCCTCGTTCCACGAATTTTTTCAAATTCTCTTAGTATAGCCTTATGTCATTTTTTTGTCAAACTTCTTTTACTATAGCCTTCAATCATGATTTTTCTTCAAATTCCTTAGGACAGCCTTTCGCCATGATTTTTGTTTCAATTGCTTTACTATAGCCTTCTGTTATAATTTTTTTCTTGAAATTCTCTTACTATATCCTTCAGCTATGAGTTTTCTTAAAATTTTCTAACTTCAAGCATTAGCCAAGTTTTCTTATTTAAAATGCTTTACTATAGCCTTAAATAATGAATTTCCTTAAAATTCCCTTTGAATAGCCTTCAGTCATTATTTTTCGTCAAATCCCTTACTATAGCCTCGTACCACGAATTTTTTAAAATTCTCTTTCTATAGCCTTACATCATTTTTTTTCAAACATCCTTTACTATAGTCTTCAACCATGATTTCTCTTCAAATTCCTTACAACAGTCATTCGCCATGATTTTTGTTTCAATTTCTTTACTGTAGCCTTGAACCACCACTTTTTTCAAATTCTCTTACAATTGCTTCCAGCTAAGATTTTACTTCAAATTCCCATACTATAGTCTTCAATTAAGATTTTTCATATAATTTCCTAACAATAGCCTTCATATCTGATTTTTTAAAAATTCTCTCAATATAACATTCAACCGTTATTTTCTTTAAATTCCATTACAATGGCCTTTAACCTTGAGATTTCCTAAAATTCCCTAGGAATTATTTTCTTCAAATTCCCTAACTATAGCCTTAACCATGATTTTTCTTAAAATTATCTTACTATAGCCTTCAGCCATGATTTTTCCTCAAATTCCCTAACTCTAGCCTTGAGCCAAGAATTTCTTCAAATTCTCTTACTGTAGACTTTAATCATATTTTTTGTCAAAAGTCCCTTACTATAGCCTTCAACCATTATTTTCCTTCAAATTCTCTTACTCTAGCCTTTTTCTATGATTTTTTTTAAATTCCCTTACTATAGCCTTCAACCATAGTTTTCTTAAAAAAATTTTACCATAGCCTTCAGACATGAGTTTTGCTCAAATTCCCTTACTATAGCCATCAGTTATAATTTTTTTCTTAAAATTCTCTAACTATAGCCTTCAGCTATGATTTTTTTTTAAATTTTCTTACTACAAGCTTCAACCAAGTTTTCTTATTTAAAATACTTTACTATAGCCTTAATGCAAGAATTATTTCAAAATTCCCTTCCAATAGCCTTCAGTCATGATGTTTCTTCAAATACCCTTACTATAGCCTCGTACCACAGATTTTTTCAAATTCTCTTACTATAGCCTCAAGTCATTTTTTTGTCAAAATTCCTTTACCATAGCCTTCAACCATGATTTCTCTTCTAATTCCTTACGATAGCCTTTAGCCTTGATTTTTGTTTCAATTGCTTTACTGTAGACTTGAACCACCATTTTCTTAAAATTATCTTACTATTGCTTCCAGCAATGATTTTACTTCAAATTCCCTTTCTATAGTCTTCAATTAAGATTTTTCATATAATTTCCAAACTAAAGCCTTCAGCTCTGATTTTTCAAAAATTCTCTCACTACTACGTTCAGCCATTATTTTCCTTAAATTTCAGTACTATAGCCTTTAACCATGAGTTTTGCTAAAATTCCCAAGGAATTATTTTCTATAAATTCTCTAACTATAGTATTAAACCATGATATTTCATAAAATTCCATTACTCTTGCCTTCAGCCATGATTTTTCTTCAAATTCCCTAACTCTAGCCTTGTGCCATGAATTTCTTCAAATTCTCTTACTGTAGCCTTTAGTCATAATTTTTGTCAAAAGTCCCTTACTATAGCCTTCAACCATTATTTTCCATCAAATTCTCTTACTCTATCCTTTTTCCATGATTTTTTTAAAATTCCCTTATTATAGCCTTCAATCATAGTTTTCTTCTAAATTCTTTTACCATAGCATCCAGCCATGAGTTTTGCTCAAATTCCCTTACTATAGCTTTCAGTTTTTCATTTACCCTAAAAATTCCCTTACTATAGCCTTCAGCTATGATTTTTCTTAAAATTCTCTTACTACAAGCATCGGCCAAATTTTTTTCTTTAAAATGCTTTACTTTAGCCTTAAACCATGAATTTTCTTAAAATTCCCTTCCAATAACCTTTAGTCAATATTTTTCTTTAAATACCCTAACTATAGCCTTGTACCAAGAATTTTTTCAAATTCTCTTAGTATAGCCTTATGTCATTTTTTTGTCAAACTACCTTTACTATAGCCTTCAATCATGATTTTTCTTCAAATTCCTTAGGACTGCCTTTCGCCATGATTTTTGTTTCAATTGCTTTACTATAGCCTTCAGTTATAATTTTTTTCTTAAAATTCTCTTACTATAACCTTCAGCTTTGCGTTTTCTTAAAATTTTTTAACTTCAAGCATCAGCCAAGTTTTCTTATTTAAAATGCTTTACTATAGCCCTAAATCATGAATTTTCTTAAAATTTCCTTCCAATAGCCTTCAGTCATTATTTTTCTTCAAATCCCTTATTATAGCCTTGTACCACGAATTTTTTAAAATTCTCTTTCTATAGCCTTATGTCATTTTTTTGTCAAACTTCTTTTACTATAGCCTTCAACCATGATTTCTCTTCAAACTCCTTACGACAGCCATTCGCCATGATTTTTGTTTCAATTGCTCTACTATATCCTTGAACCACCATTTTCTTCAAATTCTCTTACAATTGCTTCGAGCTATGATTTTACTTCAAATTCCCATACTATGGTCTTCAATGAAGATTTTTCATATAATTTCCTAACTATAGCCTTCAGCTCTGATTTATTTAAAATTCTCTCAATACAACATTCACCCGTTATTTTCTTTAAATTTCTTTGTAAAAACCTTTAACCTTTAGTTTTCCAAAAATTCCCTAGGAATTATTTTCTTCAAATTCCCTAACTATAGCCTTAACCATAATTTTTCTTAAAATTCTCTTACTATAGCCTTCACCCATGATTTTTCCTCAAATTTCCTAGCTCAGCCTTGTGCGAAGAATTTCTTCAAATTCTATTACTGTAGACTTTAGTCATAATTTTTGTCAAAAGTCCCTTACTATAGCCTTCAAGCATTATTTTCCTTCAAATTCTCTTACTCTAGCCTTTTTCTATGATTTTTTAAAAATTCCCTTACTATAGCCTTTAACCATAGTTTTCTTTAAATTCTTTTACCACAGTCTGCAACCATGATTTCTCTTCAAATTTCTTTCTATAGCCTTTAGCCATTATTTTTGTTAAAATTCCCATACTATAGCCACGAACAACAATTTTCTCTAAATTAACTTACTATAGCCTTCAACAATGATTTTACATCAATTATGATTTTTCTGAAAATTCCCTTAGTAAAGCATTCAGCTCTTATTTTTCTTAAAATTCTTTTAGTAAAATCGTCAGCCATAATTTTCTTTAATATCCATTACTATAGCCTTAAACCATAATTTTTCTTTAATTACCTTACTATAGCCTTCAGCCATGATTTTTCTTCAAATTCCCTAACTATAGCTTTGTACCTTGAATTTCTTCAAATTCTCTTGCAATATCCTTTAGTCATAATTTTGGTCAAAAGTCCCTTAGCCTTCATCCATTATTTTTCTTCGGATTCTCTTACTATAGCCTTTTCCATAATTTTTTAAAAACTTCCCTTAAAATAGCCTTGAACCATTGTTTTTTTAAAATACTATTATTATAGCCATCAGCCATAATTTTTCTTAACATTCCTTTGCTATTACATTCAGTTTTGATTTTTCATAAAATTCCCTTACTAGCCTTCAGCTTTGATTTTTCATAAAATTCCCCTACTATAGCATTCAGTTTTGATTTTTCATAAAATTCACTTACTATACGCTTCAACTCTGATTTTTCTTAAAATACGCTTACTAAAACATTCGGCCATGTTTTTTCTTTAAAATTTCTTACTAGATCTTTAAACCATGATTTTTCTTAAAATTCCCTTACTATAGCATTCAACCATTAGTTTTCTGAATATTCCCTTACTATAAGTCTTGTGCCAAAAATTTTATTCAAATTCTCTTTCAATAACAATTAGTCCAAAAATTTTATCAAAATTCCCTTACAATAGCCTTCCTCCATGATTTCTCTTCAAATTCCTTTCTATAGCCTTTTGCCATTATTTTTGTTACAATTCCCATACTATAGCCTTGAACAACAGTTTTCTCTAAATTCACTTACTATAGCCTTCAACCATGATTTTACTTAAATTATGATTTTTCTTAAAATTCCCTTAGTAAAGTCTTCAGCTCTGATTTTTCTTAAAATTCTCTTAGTAAAATCTTCATCCATAATTTTCTTTAATATCCATTACTATAGCCTTAAACCTTAATATTTCTTTAATTACCTTACTATAGCCTTCAGCTATGATTTTTCTTCAAATTCCCTAACTATAACTTTCTACCTTGAATTTCTTCAAATTCTCTTGCAATATCCTTCAGTCATAATTTTGGTCAAAAGTCCCTTAGCCTTCATCCATTATTTTTCTTTAGATTCTCTTACTATAGCCTTTTTCCATGATTTTTGAAAAACTTCCCTTAAAATTGCCTTGAACCATTGTTTTTTTAAAATACTATTATTATAGCCATCAGCCATTATTTTTCTTAACATTCCCTTGCTATTACATTCAGTTTTGATTTTTCATAAAATTCCCTTACTATAGCCTTCAGCTTTGATTTTTCATAAAATTCCCCTACAACAAGCATCGGCCAAGTTTTTTTTAAAAAAAAAACCCATACTATCGCCATAAACCATGATTTTTCTTAAACTTCTTTTCCAATAGCATTCAATCATTATTTTTCCTTAAATACCCTTACTAAAGCCTTGTCTCGCTAATTTATCCAAATTCTCTTACGATGGCCTTCTGTCATTTTTTTGTCAAAATTCCCTTACTATAGCCTTCAACCATGATTTCTCTTCAAATTCCTTAATATCGCGTTTAGCCATGATTTTTGTTAAATGTCCTTTACTATAACCTTGAACCACCATTTTCTTCAAATTCTCAAACTATTGCTTAAAGCCATGTTTTTACTTCAAATTAGCTTAAATCCTTTAATTATTATTTTTCATATAATTCACTCACTATAGATTTTATCTCTGATTTTTTCAAAATTCTCTTACTACAACCTTCAGCCATTATTTTCTTAAAGTTCCTTTATTATAGCCTTAAACCATGTGCTTTCCTAAAATTCCCTAGTCATTATTTTCATTAAATTCCCTTACTTTAGCCTTAAACTATGATCTTTCCTAAAATTCCCTTACTATAGCACGAATTTCATCAAATTCTCTTACTGTAGCCCTTAGTCATAATTTTTGTCAAAAGTACCTTACTATAGATTTTGACCTTTTTTTTCCTTCAAATTCTCTTACTATAGCCTTTTTCCATGATTTTTTTTAAAATCCCCTTACTATAGTATTCAACCACAGTTTTCATAAAATTCTTTTTCTATTGCCTTCAGCCATGATTTTTCCTCAAATTACCTTGCTATAGTGTTCAGTTTTCATTTTCCTTGAAATTCCCTTACTATACCTTTCAGCTCTAATTTTTCTTACAATACACTTACTAAAACCTTTGGCCAAGATTTTTCTTCAAATTCTCTAACTCTAGCCTTGTGCCACGAATTTCCTCAAATTCTCTTACTCTAGCCTTTAGTCATAATTTTTGTCAAAAGTCCCTTACTATAGCCTTCAACCATTATTTTCCTTCAAATTCTCTTACTCTAGCCTTTTTTCGTGATTTTTTTAAAATTCCCATATTATAGCCTTCAACCATAGTTTTCTTCAAAATTCATTTACCATAGCCTTCAGCCATGACTTTTGCTCAAATTCCCTTTCTATAGCTTTCAGTTTTGATTTTTCCCTAAAAATTCCCTTACTATAGCCTTCAGCTGTGATTTTTCTTAAAATTCTCTTACTACAAGCATCCGCCAAATTTTCTTATTTAAAATGCTTTATTATAGCCTTAAACCATGAATTTTCTTAAAATTTCCTTCCAATAACCTAAAGTCAATATTTTTGTTTAAATACCCTAACTATAGCCTCGTACCATGAATTTTTTCAAATTCTCTTAGTATTGCCTTATGTCATTTTTTTGTCAAACTTCTTTTACTATAGACTTCAATCATGATTTTTCTTCAAATTCCTTAGGACTGCCTTTTATATTTTCTTACTATAGCTATCAGTGATAATTTTTTTCTTAAAATTCTCTTACTATAACATTCAGCTATGGTTTTTTTTTTATATTTTCTTCCTACCAGCATCAACCAAGTATTCTTATTTAAAATGCTTTACTACAGCCTTCAAGCATGAATTTTCTTAAAATTCCCTTCCAATAGCCTTCAGTCATTATTTTTCTTGAAATACCCTTACTATTGCCTCGTACCACGGATTTCTTCAAATTCTCTTACTATAGCCTTAAGTCATTTTTTTGTCAAAATTCCTTTACTATGGCCTTCAACCATGATTTCTCTTCTAATTCCTAACGATAGCCTTTAGCCATGATTTTTGTTTCAATTGCTTTATTGTAACCTTGAACCACCATTTTCTTAAAATTCTCTTACTATTGCTTCCAGCCGGTGCCCTTTCCGTAGCTCGCCAGTGGGGCGGTGGTGCGACAGAGTCGGACTTGAAGGCGCTCCAGGCTGAGTCCGGAATTTTTTCGCGACTGTTCTATTTTTCGTCGCTTTTGTTTTGATTTTTTTTTCGCGACTGTTCTATTTTTTTTTCTCTTTTTGTTTTGATTTTTTTGTCCACGACGGTTTGTCGCTTTTGTTTTGATTTTTTTTTTTTCCGCAACTGTTCTATTTTTTGTCGCTTTTGATTTGATTTTTGTTTCGAGTAAGGAAGATTTGCGTACCTGTTTGTTCTCCAAACGGCCGATCAATACTCGGTGGTCGTGTCGATCTCCTTACTGCTGCCGAGTTGGGTAAAGGCTCGCCCAATGCTGCGAGTTCATCGCAGCCTCCTTCGGTTGAAGATGCGAGGTGGTTTGACTTTGTATTGCAACCCATCTTGAAACGACAGAGGAGTGACTCTAAGATGCAGCCGAATTGTACTGCAGTCGTCCCCTTCACAGTCGTTGCCACTTTTGCCATCTTCTTCCTTGCATCTGAGTGCTTCTCCGGAGGAGTCGAATGTTCTTCAACAGTCGAGTGCGCATAAAATCGCACTGAGTGCATCCCTTGATGGATCGACCTCGTCTCTACGACCGAGTGAGCCTCTAGAGAGGCGTATCGGCATCTCTAACTTAGAGCTGCCAAGGCAGGGAGATTAGAGATCAGGCTGACGTTGACAGAGCGGCTTGGTGTGGATGTGGAAGAGATAGCCAGCCTTGAACGGAAGCTGTCGCGGAGCCAGTTTTGCACGAGTCAGACGAGCGAAAGTGGTCGACCTTGTGTGCTGAGCTCGTGAAGCTGAGAAGCTGTATTGCCGACTTCAAGATGCCACCACTTTGGATGTATTTTTTTTAGAGCTGTTGTAGTAGAGCTCCAATTTTTTGTTTGGACTTGTGTCCCTTGTACTTTTTTTGTTCGAACTTGAATTGAACCGTTCGATTTATTGAGAAGCTTTAGCCCCTTGTGTTGTTTTTTTTTTTTGCATGTCCACCTTTGATCCAATGGACGCTTTGTGCCGTCGGCCGACGTTGCTTAGGCATAGAATCGTTTAAGAAACTTGTCATTGATAATCGGCAACTCAGTGCCATCCGCCTTTATTATTTTGTAGGCACCGTTTGTGTAAGCTTCTTGCACAACGTAGGGACCCTCCCACTTGGCTGAGAACTTGCCCACGGTTTTGCTTGTGAAAAGCATGGGCCGCCGAACAGCCAGTACCAAGTCGCCTTGTTCGGCGTCGTTGTCGATAACTTTTTCGTCATACAAACGGGCTTTCGCGATGGTGGCCCTCAATGTGTAAATGACCACCGAGACCGAGGCTTTGTTTCTCTTTTGCGAGTTCTGATCAATGACAGCTTTCGTGTATATGATTATCGGAGCTCTGCTTTTTTACGGCGAGCTTTGGCCGACTGAGACTTGATGCACATTGGCGGTCTGGCCGGTGATTCGGATCGGCTTCCCCTGGTTGGCGATTCGAATCAGCTTCTCTGATTGGTAACCGAGGTGGTGCCAATTTTGGGGGATGGTGTGACCCTCTCTCCTTAATTTTTCTTGCATCGGAGTAAGGATTGGAATAGCTATCGACGGTTTCGCATGCAGCTGCCCCTTCGTAAGGTTGACCCTAGCTTTGGCCAGCAACCGTAGGCGTTCGGATCAAAGCCTTTGGTCGTTCGAGTCATTTGTAGCCGTTCTGGACTTAGACATTTTTTCACGACGCTCCTGTCTTCGAGCTTTGGCAGCGGCAAGGTGACTCCTTTTTTTATCGGAGTCGGTTCGATGTTACGACAAACGCCGAGAGGGGCTTCTCCCTCTTTTCTCTGCGACTGCAGAATGTACCTAAGTATAGGCACATTGCACTTCGTCAGCACCGGTACCGTTGATGAGGTCGTCTGGTTGTTGTACGCCGGTTGTTTGGGCGGCACGACTTTCAGCACCAAGATGTGCTTTGACATTTGTTTGGGTGGAACGACAATTTTGGCATTGGGTGCTTGACCCGGCCAGGACGACGCTTTGACGGTCGGCCTTGTCGTTAGGTAAAGTTTTGCATCAGAAAATGATGCTTCTGCCTCGGTGAATGGGCTTTCATCGACATAAACTGTCTTTTATTCGCCGTCCTTCTAGTATTTGAAGCACTGGTGGAGTGTCGATGGTACGACCCCGTTGGCGTGGAGCCACGGTCGACCCAAGAGCAAATTGTATGATGTCCTGGAGTTGATTACTTGGAATGGCGTCTCGGGCATCATGTCTCCGATGAGCAACTTCAACCGTATCATGTCGAGCACGCGCTGGCTTTCTTGGTTGAATCCTTGGATAAGCAAGGAGCTTGCGGACAGGTCTTTGACGGAGATGCCGACGTTCTTCATCGTTCGAATCGGCAAGATGTTAACTGGGAAATTGCAATCGATGAGAATGCGATTGACGCGATGGTCTCTTATGTAGCCGGTTACGAACAGCGGCCGATTGTGGCTTCTTGGCCCCAGTTGTGTGTCCTCCTCTCGAAACGTAATGCACGGTGGGCAGGAGACGACGAGTGCCTCTTCTGGTCGAGACACTTGCTGCGATGAAGATGCCTCTGCCTCCTTTCTGTATGGAAGAGTTAGGCCGACCTTTGGTTGGTCGTTCTTCCTCATCATGGATTGCTCCGATTCGGCTTGAATCTTATCCGGCTCATCGAGAACTCGGATGAGAGCCTGTCTGGATCGAATGTCCAGGTCGAGGTCATTCTCAATCTCATTTAACGGCGAGATTTGTTGCAAGGACGTCTCGAGGTCGTCATACTCGACTATTGGCATCTTGCCTTTTTCTTCCCGACTAGCCTGCTTGGGAGGAGTCGTCGAGCATGTTGCTACCATCGCCGGTGGCGTGAAGATTTCCTTTGGGAAGAACTCCGCCAGTGTGACGGGTCTCCTTTTTCTTTTGTCAGCTCCTTGGACGTGGGTCTTAGGAGCCTTCTTTTGGCGCTTAGCGACTCTTTTGTTTGATCGCTTTGCCTTTGTTTTGGTGATCGTTGGCGGTTCAATTTCTCGAACGGGTTTCTTCCGTCGGGTGACCAATATCCACCCTCTGCATCTGCCGCAGTAACTTCTCGGGTGCTGTTTTTTGTGTGACCTTAGCCGGTGGTCGGTTGGGTGGGCAGGATTTAGGACGATACTCCTTCCTCATGACCCGAGGCTTGTTGATTCTAGTTCTCGGACTAGACTTGGCCTGGACGAATACAGGGTTGGCCGATGCGGCATTTTCTGCTTCGTCGATGACGATGCGACCTTGCGTCGCAAGCTCCAGTATTTTGTCCTTCAGGACAAAGCCAGCAGGTGGCCGGGGAGCGTGGTTTGGCTTCGGTTTACCTCCAACTCTAACCGGTTCGAAGGAACACATCTGGAGTTTGGAACATAAGTAGCCAAGGCGCGATCGAGTGAGCGACTTGGTAAACAAATCAGTGACCTGATCTTCAGAAGGCACATATAACAAGTGCACAGTCCCAAGAGCACAGTGATGACGAATGAAATGGCAATCAACTTCAATGTGTTTGGTTCTTTCATGGAAAACAGCATTGTGGGCAATCTGCATAGCACTCTTATTGTCACAATGAAGTGGAGAAGAAGAGCCCAAGTGAACCCCCATATCCTGAAGCAACCAACGAAGCCAGACAAGCTCTGATGTAGTATCAGCGAGAGCACGATACTCAGCCTCTATGCTAGAGCGAGAGACAGTAGACTGCTTCTTATTACGCCACAAAATGGGAGAGTATCCCAGAAACACCGAGTAACCAGTAGTGGACCGCCGATCAGTAATATCCCCAACGTACGATCACAAAAAACCAAAAAAAATCATGATTTTGAAGTCTTGTAGGTTAACAGACCTTTCGGAGTCACGCTGTGCCAGAATGGAGGGTCGTCGTGGCCAGAATAGCGTCGCCTGAGTTCCCTGAAACACAGCCCGAAACCCTACTCAAGGCTAGGGACGAACGAGTTGCGACAAGTCAACTCGTTCGTGTCAGAGTGAGTTCGTCCGAGTTCAACAAAACAACACCGAGTTAGGGTGATTCTGCACCGAGTTTGACCGAGTCACACTGATTTACCAAAACATAGGTAGTCGCAGCTCTGATACCATGTTAACTTCATAAAAAATCTACTTAACTTCTATTAAACAGAAGGGTTTTTATACATAAGGTATACAAAAGTAGATTACAATAATACCCTTATCAAATTTACATAATTACATACTATAACACTGGGGAGGACAATCTTTAGAAAATTCACCAAGACCCCCCCCTATGCCATATTTTTCAGCCAATACTTTTATCCATAACGCCTGTGGCTCTTTTACTAATCTCCATATCTATTTTTCTAAGAGTGCATTATTCCTTTAAATCTCTTGATGCCTAGCTTGTCCCCAATTTCTAACTGGAAGGTAGACCTTGCTTCTTTCAACCAACGGGTGTTTAAGTCGATTTGAGCTTCCACACCCACAAAAATTTTCATTGTATGACTTCAATTTTCTTTGCACCCTCACTCCACAAGGAAATAGAGACATAAAATAAACTGGTAAGCCAGCTATAATGGATTTATGAACACTAATCTACGTGCTTGTCTTACCTTTCCACATATCTAGCATCTTTGTACATCTTCTAATTATAGTGCTCCATGCTTGCTCACTTATCCTCCAAAAGATGAATGGTAGCACAAGATATATGATGGTAGGTTATTTTCTTACATCCAAGAGTCAAGGTGCGTGATTAGCATTATCAGGCTATTGTTTAGTTAAGGCCTAATACTCCAGACTTCTTCCAGCTTATTAACTTTCCCAAGATTGCTTCAAAGATGCAAATCATCTTTACTATATTGAGAGGAGACTCATCATTAATGCTTTCACATAAAATTAGGTACTATCTGCAAATTCCAGAACTGGAATTTGTAGCTATCGAAGAAAGAGACCAGATATCTACCCTTGACTTTATGATTCATAAAATAAGGAGCATAATCCTTGGACTGATAAGTTAAAAAGCATAGGGGAGAGAGTATACCCTTGTCTTAATCCTCTTGAAATCTTAAAATATCCTTTAGCTAGCACGCCAATCAGTAAGATAAAAAAATGTAGTTGAGGATCCACTTATGAGGGTATCCATTTTGTTGAGAACTTGTTGTAGATACCCCCAACTTAGTCTATCAAAGGCTTCTCAAAACCAACCTCTGAAATTACCCACTTCCCCTTCTTCTTCTAGTGGTGGTGCAATATTTCGTGTGCTACTAGAGTAAATTCTTACATTTGCCTTCCTTGGATGAAAGTTGTTTGATTTACATACATTGTCATGCATAACCTTGATGCTAAAATCCTTGAAATGATTTTGTAGTGGCTTGATAGGAGGGTAAGCAGAGCTAGGAACTTTAGAGGGGGGACAAACACCCACATAAAATATTATTTTTATTTTTATCTTAGTAAATATTAAATTTTTTATTTTTGAGTAATTTAGTTTTCCATAAATATTTATATGACTTATAAAAGAATAAAAATATTTATATTTTAATCTTTAATAAATATTAAAAATTAAATTATTCTATTAATTTAAAACCATATAAATATTTTGAAGTCAACGAACTAATACGAAATAAGATGTAATCAATGAAAAAACCAAAAATAATATAATTTTATAAAATTGGAGGTACATATATACTTTAAAGGGATGTATTTATTGAAATAAATGGGAAAATGTTTTTATTTTGATTTTTTAATTGCTTTTTATAAGAGTCCAATATTAAGTAAAACTAAAAAATCACCTAATTGTTACATGTTTTTATTTGAACACAAATCACATTGCTCATACTATACTTAGAAAACTT
This sequence comes from Aristolochia fimbriata, assembly GCA_019845555.1. NCBI lineage: Eukaryota > Viridiplantae > Streptophyta > Magnoliopsida > Piperales > Aristolochiaceae > Aristolochia > Aristolochia fimbriata. The sequence goes on from CM034083.1 coordinate 25,423,929, forward strand.
ATGAAAGTTTGAGAATAAAATAAGAAGTTTCTTCTAGATTAAAATTTGATAGTGGGATGCTTCGAGGGGAAGAAGAAAAAATAGTGAAAGAGGTAAAAGTTGAACGAATTAGTAGAAATATAATATGAAAAAGGGCAAAAAAATAAAAATAAGATCATAATAGGGAGAAGAGGCAACAAACCAATAGTAAATAGTAGATAAACAAATACTATATATATGTGATGAGTAATTGAGATATCATGTGCATTAATAAATGTTAATAAAGAAATTAGGAGTAAGATTTAAGTTTTTTAACTTCTCTAAATATAGGAAACTAAAATGTGTGTAAATTAAAATATAAAATGATTCATTTTTCATGATTTTTTAAAATAGAGTACAAGAAAAAATGTGTAAATAAATTTATAAAATAAATATATTTTTACAAAAAAAGGCATAACAATTTATGGGGCAATCCCTCAAATAAGGGGGGAGACCTTATCAACCAAGTGAAGCAATTGATGGTGCTTATGGGAGCAGGCCCTGCACAACCTGCTCTAGGGAGGATTGACCACCCACGTCCCCAAGAGGTCATCGCCCTTAGAGGTGAACCTCGAGCTGAAGTGAGAGGCTATGATCCATAGCCTATAGCTCCCCTTATGTGAGGGCTCCTCTTGGAGGTCCTCCACATCACCAGGATGGTTTCCAACCTCATAATGCTCATGGAGACTATCCTCCATGCCTCCACCATCCTCTAGCGTAAACCAATCCATATGGTGATTATATTCCACTTAATGAAACTAATGAGTGGGATTATAATTTGGAGGTTGCTCGTCCCCTAATGAGCCGTCGTGTAGAACGTGAAGAGCCACCAAATGCATGAAGATAGGAGAACTGCTTCAAGTTGGAGACCCAAGAATTCCATGGACACCACAATACAAATGAGTTCTTAGACTAACTAACTAATATTGAATAAGTTTTTCAATCTGCATGTGTGGGATTGGCTGTTACATGGTTTCGTAGTGGTTCTTGGCTTGGTGGAGAGCCCCAACCGCTAGGAGGAGACAAGTGGATGAGCCCCCTATTGCTACATGCATGGAAGAACTAAAGAGGGAAATGAAAACCACATTTTTACCTTATCGGTACAAGCAATAGCTTTAGGAATTCATTGTCAAACTAAAAATTAATGGGAAGTACTTACATAATGTCAAAAGTTGTTGGACTTTAATATCATACTATCAAAACTTTAAACAATCACAGACATAAATAATTGAAAACTTCAAATCATTGTCTCAAGATATAGTTCTCAAGCTAATAATATTTAATACTATTTTTAACTTTATAAATAAAGTTACATAAAGTATATACTAATTAAAAATTTTATTTTCTTTAATGCAATGACGATTTTTTTTTTTTAAACGGTTAATGCAATGACGAGATCTAGGATGAAAATATCCTTGTAATCCACTTACCATTAAATAAATAGACTTTTGATCATAGGAGCATTTTCATCTAAGCTTGACAAAATTAATGGTTATTAACTTCAGAAAAGAAAATATGCTAATGCATGCATATGCATGCATTAGTCAAAGTTTAACTCATTCATAAATAATAAATTTTTATTTGATATTTTATCAGGTCATTGATTATAATGAATGGGTCTAGTTACTTATATTTTAAAAACCTGTTAATCATTGACCTCGACCATTAGATTCTTCAACTATTTGTCATGTGGAAGAGATAGCAGCGTTAGTAGTTAATGATTTCTAATGCACTAGAAATCCCCACCTAATAAGATATACCTTCTTCATAATCATAAGTTATGTTAACTATTCGCCTCTCGTTATTAATTATATGCTAATAATGATTAGGCACTATTAAAAAATTACAGGGCACATGGACTGGAAGATGACCACTTCCAAAAAATTATATATACTTCATACATGGACCGAGAGAGAGAGAGAGAGAGAGAGAGAGAGAGAGAGAGAGAGAGAGAGAGAGAGAGAGAGAGAGAGAGAGAGAGAGAGAGAGAGAGAGAGAGAGAGAGAGAGAGAGAGAGAGAGAGAGAGAGAGAGAGAGAGAGAGAGAGAGAGAGAGAGAGAGAGAGAGAGAGAGAGAGAGAGAGAGAGAGAGAGAGAGAGAGAGAGAGAGAGAGAGAGAGAGAGAGAGAGAGAGAGAGAGAGAGAGAGAGAGAGAGAGAGAGAGAGAGAGAGAGAGAGAGAGAGAGAGAGAGAGAGAGAGAGAGAGAGAGAGAGAGACAGAGAGAGAGAGAGAGAGAGAGAGACAGAGAGACAGAGAGACAGAGAGACAGACAGAAAATTTGATAAATATGCCATAGTACTGGAGGGAAAGAGAGCGGAAAGTTTTCAATTAAAGTTTAATCTGCTTTTTAGGGCCAGCCAAATGAAACTTTCTATATATTTTGAAAGATGCTGAAATTTCCAAATTGTGAAACCTTTCGTATTTGTATGCTTTTGAAGCTCGATCAAATTCGCCTACCCAAAAGACTACAAGAAACCTTCCATATATGATTAAGTACATTTGATAAGACTAATTACACGAAAAAAAATAATTAGAAGAAGAAACTAAGAAATTACGATTCACAAACAAATGTACAGAAAATTGACATATTAATTAAAAAGAGATGGAGTTCAAATATTCACGAGTAGACGACGGGCACAACAGCATGCCCCCCCAAATGATCCACTACCCCATCTGCGCCACTCGCGGCCGAATCCCGGCCCCCGTGATCCGTCGACGACGCCGACGACTTCTTAATAAACTCTATACAATCCGCCAGCGCCTCGCTGTTATACGACTCCTGCGAGTAATAACACCCGCGACAAATCCCGCCCCCGGCGCCTTGACGCGCCGGATCACCGTGCTGCGCCGTCGACGTCGTCCCTTTAGAGATGGCGGACAACATGATCAGCCGGAACACAACCTCCCGAAACCTATCCAGCAATGTCATCGGCGTCGACCCTCCACGGCCGCCGCTCCTCTGCCCCAGCTTCGGCATACACAGACCTCCGCCTCCTCCTCTTCCCCCTCTCCGCTTCCGGATTCCGCCGTCTTCGAACACCGCCATGTTTGGTCTATCTCGTGCTTCTTCTTCTTCTGCATGGGAATCCGACACTTTATATAATGACGGGAACGGCCCCACTTACGGAGTGGGGCCCTGTGCGAACCGCTGAGCCGAACTCACATGGTCACATGTGCGGCGTGGGCCCGGCGTATCCGTCGTTAGTGAAGGGACCGACCAGAAGAGATGGCCGATGGGGGTCAAATAGTCAACCTGGACGCGGGTTCACGGATTAATTTAATTCACGGAGGGAAAAGAGGGCTGCGGAGGTGACGACGAGGGAGCAAATAATCAAAGGGATGGGCGGTGAATCGTAGCGCCGACGCGAGAATCTTGGCCTTGTATTTTTCCTTTTTTTTTTTTTTTTTTCTTTCTTAGAAATGTCTAACACTACGTATGATTTGTTTTTTATGGCTGACATATGTTTTTTTTTTATATATATAATGCTATTTTAATTATATAAAAGTAGGAGTACATCAAGCGTTTAGTTACATTCATCCACAAAAAGTTACTGATCTGCGGCATGTCCTCCAGCAGCATCTCCTGTGTCTTTGCTACCAGAGATATCAGTCTCCAGTGGGGCTTTGCCTTTCCCTTGACAAATTGAATGGGCATCTTGGACTCCCCCTGTATCAGAACCTGCCTCTGTGGAATTAAGAAACATCTTGAGAAGTATTAAGGTTAATAGCAATGCGTGAAGTTCAGCTGAATTGTTGGATATTTGAGCAAGGGGCCACAATGCAGCAAGTATGGGGAGGCCATGCAAAGTGATCACGTATGATCGTTACAGCCCCAGCAAATCCGGAGGAAGAAGACCCATCAAAATTAGCTAAAAGCAAACTATGCTGGGGAAGGGGGGGTCCCAGAAAATGCATGTGGTCTCTGGTGGGATTGGATTTAGGAAGCTTTGGGGGTCCTCTAGCTATATAGATAGAATCCGCAAGAGAGATGATCTTATGGATAAGTTGATCTGGGGGAGTGTTTCGGTTTGTGAAGGTCCTGCCATTCCGCTCTAGCCATAATTCCCATAAGAAGATATGATTTTGTGCTTCTTCCTCATTTCCACATGCTGCTGAACAAGAAAAATGTGAAATGATATGTCTATGAAAAAGCAGTGCTGAGGTCGGGAGAGCTTCATGAATATAAAGCCAAAGGAACATGGGAATTTTGGGGAGGGGGGGGGAGGTTTAGCCTAGGAAGAATGGACCAGATAATGCCCATTGGTCCGCATTCCAAGCTCCCTTTTTGCTCTTGAAACCTGGACTCTTGATTGAAAACATCCTGCGTAGGGTCTAGCTCCCACATAGTGATGTCTTCTAGATGAGGAATCGGTACCGTATGAGAGATATCTGTTGAGACAGAGTAGTTAGTTCCACTAGGGGACGTGGGTAATAGGTGTGGGCATTGGAGCGGGTTTTCCGGGCCTTCCTGGTTGGGCTAAAGTATTGGGCCAAGCGATGGGGAATGAGGATTAAGCCCCGTGGAAGTGGGTCTATAGTTTGATCTGCCTCTTTCGATGTACTGTTTTCCAAACATGGGGTCCCCCAGAGGTTCTATTTGTATTTTCTGATTTAGGCTTATCCTTGTCATGCTTCCTACTTGTTCCACGACATTCCTCTATTGCATCACTCCATCTTCGGCATTTAAGACTGACTTTTGGTCTGTTTTCAATTTTGAAAATAACGACAGCTCAGAAGTCATCGTTCTCAAGTAACATGCTCTCCATATCGAGTGTTAGCAAATCTAACTCGATTTTTACCCTTGCCATCACCTTTTTTACCCATTAGCTCTTGAGCTTTTGGAATATCGGCTAGGTGTGTAACATATATTTGGAATCAAAACAGGCACCACGTCACCTGAGGCTACCTATTCTAGAGTGTGAGCCATCACAAAAGTGAAAAAGGCTATCTAGTGCAGACTGAAAGCTATCATAGAGTGGGCCGCCGAGGTCGTCGGCACGGAAGCGTGGTGGAATGTTACAATCCTGATTTATGTGCTTAGCCTTCCTTGTTCCATCAGCTCTTGAGCTTTTGGAATATTGGCTAGGTGTGTAATATTTTTTAAAGATAATTGTGAAAAAAATTAAAGATAATTGAGAAAAAAAATATTTTATAAAAAGGTTAAATATGTGCTATTATCTCTCTTTCAAGATTAGAGAAAGATTGAAGGAAGCACTTCATCCTCACTACAAGAAATTTCTTTAAGGAACAATTGTTTAACCAAGAATTTTATTTGTAACAAAAAAGGGTTTTAACCACGAAAATTACTTTTCGTTGCAAAATATCTAAGTAATAAAAAATATTATTTTGATGTCTTATTACCCACGAAATATTCATTTTCATGGCTAACAATTAAAAATACATTTTTTTTATTTCTTAGTTATATTTTTCCAGCGAAACAAATTTGTTTCTTGGAAAAAATATTTGCCACGAAACATAAAGTTTGTGGCTTTATGTTTCCATTTAGCCACAAAATGAATGTTTCCTTGGCAAATCATATTTTCTAGGCCTCCTTACATTTGTTGTGGGTCGCCTTTTTTAATCAATAGACACAAAACTTATATTTCGTCATATTTGTCACTAAATATTAGCCACGAAACTCATATTTCATTGCTAAATATTTCACATTAGCCATGAAACTCATATTTCGTCGCTAAATATTCCATATTACCCACGAAGCTCATATTTTGTCGCTAAATATTCCTCATTGCCACGAAACTTGAGTTCCATGGAAAAAAAAAATCATATTAGCCTTGAAACTCAAATTTTGTGGGTAAATGTTCTAGGCCATTTTTGTGTTTTGTATCGTAAAAATAAACATTCAGATGCGTGTGTTTCCCTCCCTCTTCCTCATTGTCTTCCCGCTTTGAGGCACCTGCGAGCAGACCACTAGCGATTACAAGAACAGATCTGCTTACACTGACGGATCTAGACAAGAGTTTTCTTGCAGCTACTTTCATTTTCTTGCTTAGACCCCCGCCCCCCTCTAAAACCCTAACCCTGATTTTGTTTCTTCCTCTTTCTCTTTGTCCCTTTCATCAACTCAATGGCTGGCTCCAACTCCCCTCAATCGTCCACCACTCCCACCGCTTCCATCCTTGGACAATCCCCTTCTCTGTCCCGAGGTGCTATCTTTGACCTCGACCAATGCCTTGACCAATTATGTGTTACTGTTTCAAACATTACGCACCATGTCTCCATTAAGCTTGATCGGGACAACTACCTTCTATGGCGCCAACAATTCCTTCCAATTTTCAACAGCCACTCTCTTATGGGTCTGGTTGACGGCACGATTCAGGCTCCACCCAAACTTGCCTCCCAAACTTACCTTCAGTGGTATGTCCTCGACCAAACGATCCAGAGTTGGATCATAGCCACCTTGTCTACTGCAACTATTGGCCAGACGAATGGCCTCCGGAGTGCTTCTGCCATGTGACTCAAGCTCAAGCGAGTTTATGCTTCCACTTCACAAGCACGTCCGAAACACCTCTGCTTCACACTTCAAACTCTACGCAAAGGCACCATGACGATGAGTGCCTATTTGGACAACGTTAAACAGATTGTTGACAATCTTTTCGTTGCAGGTGAACCCCTTGATGATGTCACACACTTTGTGGTTAACGATCTTGGAGATGAATTTATACCGTTTGCACAAACGGTCACTGGCCAAGTCGAGCATGTGAATTTCGACACACTCACCAACCTGCTACTCACATAGAAACAAAGATTGCAATTTTAAGAGCAATTGCAGACTTTCGACTGCTCTTCCCAGCCCTCTCTCAATGTTGTTGCATGGGGCCACCGTGGTAGTGGCCGGTGGTCGTGGACGTCCTTCGCGGGACTGTTGTCCAAATACTCAGACTGGTCGTGGCTCTAGCCAGTCTCACACTAACCGAGGCGATTCTTTGAATCTCCCTCTTTAAAAAATTTGTAACAAACGAGGACACTCTGCCATCCAGTGTCACAACAACTTAAATCTAAGCTATCAGCCCTCGACCACCCCTCAAGCGCACTTTGTGCAACTTGACAATCACACTAATGCAGGGTGGTACATAGACTCTGGCATGTCACATCACCTAAAATCCATCCCTCCTGACTGACAGTGGTAGTTACACTGGTTCGGATCAAGTGATGCTTGGAAATGGTTCAGGTCTGCCAATTTCTACTATTGGCACTTGTCATCTTGCCCCATCTTTGCCTCTTCGAGGGGTCCTTTGTGTGCCCTCTCTTAAAAACCTCTTATTTGTTTCTAAGCTCACCTCTGACAATAATTGCCTTGTTTTATTTGATTCTCATGGTTTTTGTGTGCAGGAAATCATTTCAGGCAAACTTCTACTCCAGGGACAGAATAGGAATGGACTCTACGTCGTGGACCACATTGCATCTCCAAGTTGTCTGCTTTCATCAGTTTCTGAGTTTTCTTTCCGGCATCGTAGGTTAGGGCACCTAGGTGCTTCTGTTATGAGAAATGTTTTTCATCATTTGAAAATTGCAATTTTTTATTCACATAATAAAACCACGTGTCATGCGTGTCGTATTAGAAAGTTTATTTCTCTACCATTCTTCAATTCTAGCACTCAAGCACTTTCTCTGCTTCACACGGTGTCTGCAGATGTTTGGGGCCCTTATCTCATTAGATCTATCAATGGGAAGAAGTATTATCTATCGTTTGTTGACCATCATTCGCGATTCACTTGGATTTATTTCATAAATTCTAAGTCTGAAGTGCACTCTATATTCCTTAAATTTCAACGACTTGTGGAAAATCAATTCTCAACCAAAATAAAATAGTTTCAATCTTATGGAGGTAGCGAACTTCTTAGTCACAAGTTTCAGGAGAGTCTGTCAACTTCGGGTATCCAAAATCATGTCTTATGCCCGTACACCCTCAGTAGAACTGGCCAGATTCTGGCTCTGACTCCGTCGATGAGCTGTCGATGAAGCAAGAATGCCTCTGATTTCAACTTCCCAGATCGGAATTTGGTGCACCTTCGAGTTCTTCATGGCTGTGGGGGAAGGCATGAGTATTTCTGCTTGCTTCACTGTTGTGAGGGGTTGAGATGCTTAGATATTTTACTAAGTGTTGTTTTCACTTTTTCACTCACAACTTAGGTCATAGTTGTGGACAAAACTGTGAGAAGCTCTATTAGATTGAGCTCCTAGTTAGTGATTTGTTTTGCTAACAACCTTGATTAGCTACATAATGTGTTTGCTCTAGAATTTCAGGGGCATAGAGTACCACTTGTTAGCTTTAGACATATGTTGTCCACCATATGAATTAGCCTGCACATGAGAATGAATTGCATTTAGACTTAATTGGTTTAACTGTTTAAATATAGAGTCTACCTTTGCATTCAATCCAGTTAAAACATCAATCTCAAGTACTCCAACATGCTTTCTAAGTGTGACCCTCTCAGATGGATTGTATTGATAGTTGTTTACAACAATCTCTTCAAGTATCTTCATTGCTTCATCTGTGGGTTTACCCATGAGAGCACCCCCTACAGCCATATCAACTATCATCCGAGTTTGTTGATTCAAACCATTATAGAAATATTGGACCAACTTCCACTTTGGAATCCCAAGATGTAGACACTTCCTCAATAAGTCATTGAACCTTTCCCATGCATCATATAGAGCTTTTATCTGATGTTGAGCAAAATTATGAATTTCACTCCTTATCTTCATAGTCTTGGCTGGTGAGAAAAATCTATATAAGAATTTCTTAGGTAACTCTTCCCATGTAGTGATTATCTTGGATGGTAAATAATTTAACCAACCTTGAGCTCTATCTCTAAGAGAGAATAGAAAAAGCCTCAATCTGATTGCATCATCAAATATTCAATTTATCTTGAATATCCCACAAATTTCTAAAAAGTACTGTAGATGTTGATTTGGATCCTCAGATGGCAGCCCTCCATATTGGCATGACTACTGAATGATTGAGATTATTGATGGTTTAATCTCAAAGTTATTTGCCTCAACCGTTAGCTGAACTAAGCTTGAGGCTGCACTGTTCAAAGATGGAGAAGAATAATCACGTAAGGCGCACAAATTTCCCATAGCTAAGTGTTTCTTGGCTTCGTTTTATACTTTTCTCCTTGTGTTGAACGTTCATTCAATCTCATCATGAACCAAAAAAAGTATAGTGTTGCTTGCTCTTCGCATGCACCTTCTAAACAAGAAGATAAAGGAGATCAACCTAAATACAAAAAAAAGTTTTAAGTAATAGAAGAGTAATTGGTATTGGTGTTAATTTATCCAATTCCCCGAAAACGGTGTCAAAAACTTGATGCTTGCTCTAAAGAATTATTGTCAAAAGACAATTACGCAAGTATATGTATCCGATCAAGTAATAAAGTAGTGAGTGAGTATCGTTCCCACAAAGATTGATGATTAAACACCAAAATTATGTTACCCTCCTATTATTTAAACAACCGATTATAATTGAGATCACTAAGAGTAAAACTAAGCTAAAGTAGTAAAAAAAGAAACAATAGAAAGACTTAATGAATGAAAGATAGGGCGGTTTTTGAATCACTTGAACTATGAGTCAATTCATCAAACACTTAGCAATCACTTTAATTACCATTGCAAGGAGAGAATAATCCTCAATGTAATTTTTATATTCTCTCGAATTCTATCAACCTATCAATCAAATCCTGTCGAAATCAATCATTGCATTAAACCCTTGATTATTCAAGCAATCTCCCACTAGTCTAGTTATTTTACTCTCATTCAAATTAGAGATAGTGTTGTTTACAACTATATCTGCTCTTAGAAGTTTCCTTCTGTATTCCAACTAAGAACTAAGATCATTCAATAGATGGTCAGTCAAATTGAAAGAATTCACCATAGTTACAAACGCATCGCAATGATAAAAAAAACTAAATTGCATTATAAATCAAGTTTAGAATTCAAGATACATAAAAAACAACCCTTAGTGGAAGTTTAGTTCATATTCAAATAGAAAATATCACAAATATTAAACAAGAGAATCATTAAAGCAGAAAGAAACTCAAACTCCTTTAAATCTAAGTAAATGTTGAGATATCTCCAGAAGCAAGCCTTTTCCTTCAACCCTTCTTGCTTCAAAATGGAAAAGAAAACCAAAAAAACAAGTAATGTAACGAAATATGAAGAGTTTCTAATCAAAATGGAGGGAAAACAAAAGTGAAGGATCCCCCTCTTCTTCCCCAAAAAAACCCTTCTTAAGCTCTGTAGATTTCGCTAAAGAAAAATAGCCAAAAACCCAAATTTTCCCCCTAAGTTATGCATCTCTGTCATGGTTCATGGCATGGTCGTGACGTGAACCGTGACCAATTCTGTGTGCTTCAATTCAATGTGCTTCTTAGTTCTAGGAGTGCTCACAGTCCTCATCACGATCGTGATACAAGTCGTGAGCGATACTGTTCAATGGATTTTTTCAAGTATTCTCTTTGGCCTTCAACCTCCATGTCCAATTAGCTTTAAAATGCTTTAGGTTAGCTTCAAATAATCTGTAAATCCATAATCAGTTGTACATAATAAAAAGATATGTATCCTAAAGGAAATTTATAAGTCACAACACCAAATTACAACCCAATTTCACTTACAAGGGTTTAATGCATGGAGAATATAATATTTATGGAAAATTTGAAGTCATAGACAATAATTTCCCTAAAAGTAAACTTCTAAGGAAAACTTTCTTTCGTTATTGGTTGACATTGAGAGTTCCAAGTCTATTGTTAGTTAAAACATTGAGAATTTGGGAGACATTGATATTTGGACTAAGTAATTACTAAATTCCACTTATTGATAAATAATAATTTTATTTCCCATAACAATAGTCAGTGACTTAGAAGCTATTCTTGAAGTATTCCTGAAAGAGAAAAATTAAAAACCACTATTTTTTATATAAACACAAAGAATTTATCATTTCTGTATATGAATAATTTTTATACAATGAATTATAAGATAAATATTTATTTTGTTAACATAATTTTATTTTTTTAAGTTTTTATACAATAATATTACTATTTGATTAATTGTATTATTAACCAAGTTTATTAAATATTTAGCCATTTATTACATGTAAACATATTTTTCTTCATTTGAACGGTTTAATTTAGAATATATCACATAAATATAAAAAAATTGAAAATATTAAAATTAAATAATTTTAAAAATTTTAAATTTTTAAATAGTAACAATTTAAAAATTAATAAAATTTCTTGAAGGCAGCTCAAGAGAAATATCTCATAAAAAAATAAATAGTTAAAGTTTACAATTAATGAAAAATGATAAGCATATCTTCAATAAAATTTAAAATAAGTTTATTATAAGCGCATTTTATTATTTTAAATATTTTATATTTTAAATTGGTAATATAAAAATTAGGTCCTAAAAAAAAGGATCTATGATTTTTATATTTTTTTATCATTCAAAGATTATATAATATTTTATATATCTTTATTTATTTTAAAATAAAATAATTTTTTTATGTAGTTTTATTGGAAAAGAATTCAAAACATAAAAATGATAGTATATGAAAATTAAGAATTTTTTTTTTTTATTTAATAAATAAAAAAATATGTTTTTGATGAGCTTGAGGTGAAGTAGGCCAATATGTGATTTTTTAAAAAAGAGTAAAAAGTCAAGATATTAATTCAAGATTTGTAGGAGGATTTTTCTTATTTTTTCATTCTTCTCTGATGTTAGAAGGTTGTACAAACAAAGAGAATTGGAGGGAGTTGAGAATTCCACATCCTGAAGTAAGAAATGGAATTCTCAGAGTCTTTAAAAATCTGAATTCTCTCCTAATTTTAAAGAGAATTGAGAGTTACTGGGAATGTGTGGCAAATAAGGGGAGAAAGTGTTGATTTCCATAACTTTATATTCCATTCTTAATTGACTAAACCCTATAAGAATTAGAGTCAATTTAGCTATTGAACTCTCTAGCATATATATATATATATATATATATATATATATATATATATATATATATATATATATATATATATAAAAAAGAACCAAAAATGATGTTCTTAACTAGGCTTTTATCAGTAAGTAAAGTAACTTTAAACATTCAAAATGAAAGTAATTGATTGATGACTCCTTTCCCGGTTCAGCCATTGAGTCTTCTACTAGGCTCCCTCACTCACGTTTAAAAATGAGTCAAATTTGGGTGCAATTACCAAGCCAGTCAAACTTAGAATCATAACCCAATCCATAAATAATTTTCAGTTTTTCACTCACCCTTTCTCTTTCTCTAGAGAAAGAGTACTCCTCTTGCTTTTCTACAAATCAGTCTGATTACAATTCCCAACAGACAGACATTCCCTGCTTAAAATATACTAATCTTTCATCGTTCTCTCCCCAACCACTATCATCACCTTCTGTAGCTTACCTCACCAAAAGCACTTTCATAAATATTATGCCTCCACAGTCGGTAGCAAACCTCCATTAATAAAACACACCCTATCTCACACCTACCCACAAAACACCTCATTTGAATATTAATCCATATGAAACCCAGGACTCTGCATATCAAAAAGCACCTGCTCTCTCTTCCACTCGAGATACTCCCATCTGCCACCCCCCCATTGGCCTCTTCCTAAATCCTCCCTATCATATTCATGGAGCAGCGCAGTGAGATGATAAACGGAGCCAGCCACTGCTTGAGGATGAAGATAACATTTGTAGCCAAATTATATATAATTAAGGAAGTACTGTTTAAAGAAAACAAGGGAAAGCCGCCATGAATGATGTCGCCACATGGGTTTCGATGTTTAAACATATTTCCCCTATCATTAATTCGAGTGTGCCTGACCTTTCTCGATAATTAATATTAACAGATGAAGCGCGGAGAGGGTACTAATATCAATGGGCGGTGCCCCCCGGAGTTTCATGAATGTATCTCGGAACTAGTAATGCAGAGTACACCGAGCATATATCGATGATGTATAATAATAAGTGCAGAGGAGGAGGGGATTCGTTTGTGATTCCGGTGAGCAGGGTCGACGAGGGAAGGGGAAGAAGATCATCAATATCGGGTGTGAACAAGGTGAATCTCTCGCCGATGAGGCTGTTCGATCGGTTCCGGAAGATTGTGCTGCGGTTCGTGTTCCTGGTCCCGAGGAGGGGCGGAAGGCACCCGTCTGTGACCCGCAACAGAGGAGGCGCCGCCGATTATCCGGAGCCGCCGAAGACGTCGTGTAGTTCGTATCACTACTCGCCGAATTCGCACTATGCGGAAGCCATAGCTGACTGCATCGAGTTCCTGCACAAGTCGGCGCAGGAGACCACGGCGGAGGCAATGGTGTAGAAGGGCGCGGTTGCGACTGTCCTGATCACTGGTCTCTGCGTACGTCGACCGATCGACAGCACATGTGTTGCAGAAGATCATCAACCAAGCTGCAGCTGGCCTGCAGGGGAAATCATATGGAACAGAAAATATCATGCACTTTTCTAGTATATATGTTGGAAGAGTGCTTCATTTCGAAATTTGGATGTTTTCTTCCCCAAGGTTAATTATGAGAAAGTAATCGAGATAAATTGCTTTGTATTTGTTCTTATAACTCATATGAGTGTTGCTATAAATGATACATAAAGATACATATACATGTGAAATGTCAGTGGTTTTAGTCCTTGTAATAACCAAAATTCGACCAAAAGGCTGAAATATTATAAGCTTCGTTAATGAGACCTAGCTAGCTAGTATTACTCTTGGGTAGTCCGAGTGGTAAGGCAGACTTGTGATTATGTGGTTAGGAGGAGCATAGGTACCCTAGTTATCATAAACAAACAAAAACTTCTCTCCGTTAATATATTTATATATATATAGGTTCGATCAATCAATACGAATTAGGATTCATGAGGATCGATGACCATTGTCCCTACGTACTATTTGTCACTCAAACTCAAGACTCCGAAACTAACTCAGACCACAAAATCAGCCGAGTCAAATGGGGTCAAACATAGGACTTGGGCATGGTTGGTCGGATAATTCTAATTTCATTTAAAGAAAGGGCATGTCTATCCCTGCCAGGCTCATCAACTAGAGAACTAAGAATGCCGGTTGCACTGCTCGAGTTCCCCCTAAGTCATGACCAATAGGGAGAATTACAACTCATGTATCAATTGTTAGCTAAATATAGAACTATGGATGCGTGTTGGCAAAATATCGAGTTAGGATACAATGATCAAAATGCCCCTCATTAAACATTTGAACCGGTTTATACCAAAAATAATGAACTAATAGTATGTTATCAAGAACGAAAAAGTATATTATGCATAATATAATAGTATGTTATATACCATCAACTTATATGTTATGTCAGTTTATAAGGTTAAACACCTCCCAACCACAAAAAATTATACCTTTAACTAGTATGTTATGCAGAATAGAAAAATATGTTATGTATAACATATATAATAGTATGTTATAGACCATTAACTAATATGTTATATCAGCTTCGTAGGATCAAACACCCTTCAACCACAAGAAATTATAACATTAACTAGTATGTTATACAGAAGAGAAAAATATGTTATACATAATATAATAGTATGTTATAGACCATTAACTGATATGTTATATCAGTTTTATAAAGCCAAACACCCTCAACCACGAGAAATTATAACACTAACTAGTATATTATAGTATGTTATAAAACAGTAATTAATATGTTACATAGGGCCAAACACCCTTCAACCACAAGAAATTATAACATTAACTAGTAACATGTTATACATAGGGATGGCAACGGGTACGGGTTAGCGGGGAACCCGCCCCGACCCGACCCGCTTAAAGCGGGTTCGGGTTTATGTTTTTACCCCGCGGGTCGGGTTCGGGTTTTGGGAGCAGAACCCGTCACGGGTTCGGGGGGACGGGTTTCACCCCAAAACCCGACCGACCCCGCTTAATTCTTATATAAAAAAAAAAAAGTTTTAGAGGGTATTTAAAAATACAAAGTAAAATCCTACTTTATTACGTTATCCCCTTATGTTTGACAATATGTTTAAGTATTTATATGTTTATATTATTTATTTTAGAATTTTTTATATTTTTAAATTTTTAATATTAAACATAGCTGGTCGGTCGGTATTCGCTGGGCGGGCGGGTTTTCGCGGGTTCGGGCGGGTTTTTTTTTACCACGGGCGGGACGGGTTTAGAAATCAAACCGCTGGGCGGGTTTTCGGGGACGGGTTTCCCGGTTTTTTGGGGGGATGGGTTTCAAAAACCCGCCCGCCCTCCCTGCCATCCCTAGTTATACAGAAGAGAAAATATGTTATACATAATATAATAGTATGCTATAGACCATTAACTAATATATTATGTCAGTTTCAAGGAGTCTAGAAATAAAGCTACGAGGATGGTAGAGTGAGAAAAATGCTCTGGTTATATGGGTTAATTAAATATTTAGGTTTTTAACACTCCTTCTAGAACACTTAATTAAACATCAAGCATATAAATAAATAAAACAAAGACACACAAGATGTTATCGCAGTTCGGAACAACTGTTCCTAATCTGAGGGGCAATTCTGTTGGGGATAATAATAATCCCCTAGTGATCAACTGTTTATAAGCCTTCACACAGGCATTATAGTAGTTATTCACCTCTCAATAAAAACGTGGATTACCTTCAAGCTCCAACCTTAAAATGACCTACTCTTGTGACGTGAGTAGTTTGGTTATTTTCCCAACTAAGGCTCCCCCTCAATACGAGCTTCCAGAGTAGAAGACTCAGTCTGGACAAACTTCAGTAGTAGGGGTGGCAACGGGTTCCCATAAACGGGGAACCCGCACCGACCCGACCCGCTTAAAGCGGGTTCAGGTTTCCATATTTTCCCCTCGGGGCGGGTTTGGTATTTTGAAGCGAAACCCGTCACGGGTTCGGGGCGGGGACGGGTTTCGCCCCAAAAACTTGACCAGACCCGTTTAATATTTATAAAAAAATAAAATATTAAAAAGTAAATATATAATAAAAAAGTATATTAATATATTTTATATTTAATAAAATATTTAAGTTAAGTATTTATATGTTTATAGATTTATAATATTTATTTTCGCTTTTTAATTTTTAAAATTTTTAATATAAAATATGTCAAAATGGGGTGGGACGGGGCGGGGCGGGTTTTCGCGGGTTCAGGGCGGGGTTTTTGCCCGGGTGGGGACGGGTTTACAAAGCAAACCCGCGGGGTGGGTTTTCACCGGGACGGATTTCCCCGGCTATTCACGGGCCGGGGATGGGTTTCCAAAAATCCGCCCGGCCCCGCCCCGTTGCCACCCCTATTCAGTAGGTGTGTTGCAACGCCGTCTGCATCTCCTCAACCGCTTCTTAACAAACAAATGGATGAAGAACCAACACGCCTCAGGAGACACTGACTCTCTTTAATTCTCAAAAAATATTCTTCAAAAGTCTGTCTTGTATGTAGGCCTTCATGCCTTTGTATACTAGTATGTGATCTCTTTGTATGGTAAATTCTTGATTGATTGTTACTCCTGGAAGACCACTCGAAAGCCGAGATGAGATCTTCGATCCAAGCGAGAGTCAGGTTTCCATTATCCAGACGGTCCAGACTCCGCGTCCGGACTCCGGAGTGCACCGCTCGCCGAGTTACTCGTTGCGCAGCCGTTTATTAAAGAAAAGAGAAAAATTAAAAAACAAAGAAACCGACACCAAGGAGCCGGGTAATCGGATCGTGACCATGCAAATGAATTTATGCGGATACGAGACGTTCGGATTCGGGCGAGAATAAGAGGCCCGTCGGACCTCCATGAAACTACGTGGGTTAACAGTGACTTAATTAGCCTAGTTGACTCAATTCACTTGGCCTAATAACCAGGATCTTGATGAGGACTGGTTGGTTGAATAAAAAACTAACCATGCCTAAATAATATCCTAAAAATTAAATTTGTTTATGACAATTATTTGAAATTATATACTGTTAAAATTACTTATGGTTATTTTCTTATAGAATATATTGAATGCATTTATAACCTTAATTAAGAGAAATTAATATGTAAAAGGAAGCTTAATTAATGAATGGAAAAGTTGGCGTATGTTAATGATTTATTACAAAATGCCCCGTGCATTTACGTATAGAATATAGATAGTAACAGCCAGCCATTGCTTAGGTGCTTTTCCAGATCAACCCATTACATTTGCGTATATAATTTCATTAGGGAAGGTGCCCTTTCACGTAGTATAAAAAGGGATGGAAGGGTAAGCACAGAGACAGTACGATCCTTATTCTCATCAAACTCAACCCTAGGGAATTTTGTTTAGAGAAAGCATACAGTAAGTTTCTAGTAATTCTTTTTCTTGAGTCCTTTTTTTAATTTTTTTTCTAAATACCTGAGTTATTTTATGTATCTATAGCTAATATTTCTATTTTGTGTCTCACAGTGAATGACAGGATGAAGCCACCTGATAACAAGAATCAGCAGGCCTGCCGCTTACTTTTTTGGTATGGAATGACGAGATCAGGTGTTCAAACCCTATCCAAAAGGAGGAACCAATTAGACAAAAGCATAATTTCATAAAATGGTAAAGTTTAAGTTTAAATTAACGCGATTTTTTGTCATTTAAGGCATATTAATTACATCGTCATTGAAATCTCTATCTTCCCCTTTCATTTCTATTTTCACGGTATTGACAAAAGGCTTTCATGCTCACTCCTGCTCTTGTTGCATGTTTCATTCCCAAAACCTCATATGAAGGCTCTTTCTAATATTATCGATTTTTATTCTTTTTATGAGAATTCTTAAGTCGTGTAAAGCAGGGGTCTGATCATATATGAGTAGATAGGCCTAGTTCCATATATATATATATATATATATATTTCAATGATGCTGGTTTATTTGCTTTTAATTTATTTTATTTACCTTTCTAAATAGATTATAATGGGTTCTCTATCTTCTCATTTTTATATAGGAAGAAAAGGTGACCATCCATCTTAATTTAATTAATTGTCACTTACTAGTGTTAATGGTGTTTAATTATATGCAGGTTTCTCTTTTAACCAAGGTGCCTTGATAGGCGCCTTGGGTCTCGGTCGCTCCTACGGGTGGCTGCTCTATCAGCAGCAACGAGAGGAACGACCAGAAAGAGTTTTTTGCTTAATTACCGGCAACAAGTCTCAAGAAGAGTCACCGCTTAGAAGTAATTTTTTTATTTTTTTATTTCATATTTTTCCAGATAGCCCTTTTAGTCCTCTTATATGTATATTGCATGTAATTAGAACTGGTGTATTTTTTTTTTTTTTTATCGTAGAACCCATGTATATTTATGTCCCAATTTGATATTATCAATGAAGGATGGGCATCAGCTGGTTGGAGGGCTCCATGAATGGAGTTTGATTTGGTAAAACACTGCCCCTTAATTTGGAGTTGAAAATTAAAAAATAATTACAGAACAAACCATATTCAACCAAGATGAATGAAAAAATGTTTCAAATAAATTATCATCGACATTAAATAAATAAATTGTTCGTTGCCATAATTATTGAAATATATAAAATCGATAATTATGGAATGAATTCATTCCTCCCCAATTCAAGGGGTTGCAATCTTACTTTCTGTTACGTAATGAGTCCTGCTGTCCAACTCGAACCAGGTTTGGCTGAGCTAACATCTTGCCTAACTAGGGTGGGTGCATGACTCGACTCGACCCAAAAAAGTACTTTTGGATTCTCATATCCAACCCGTAGATTGAGTTTGGGTTTGGGAATGTAAGAGTCAGCTGATTCGGGTTTACCCAAAAACACAACCCAACATGCAAGTTAATTTATACTTGTTTTGGGAAAAAACCTCCGGTCCGCAAAAAGACGCGATCGATTGATTAATTCGACTGAAATACAGAAAAAATTATCATTTGTGTTTGGGAATTAGAAAATTTTGCGGGTGTGATCTCCTAGCTTTCCTCTTATTCGATCTCCGATGTGATTGACGGTGAAGTCACTATCTTCTGCAGTTCGACGACGAATTTCGAGTCTTTGAGCAAGTGTGCACGAACGACGACGGGTATAGTCGGCCGGATGGAAGTGTTTGTGTTTCGTGTATTCGACGTATTGACGTCACCGATGAATGTGTAGAGCTTCTTCGGTAGACCTTGTTAATTCCAACGAACTAAAGAATTTGTGAACTTCATGCTCGAGAAAGCTTCTAAGTAGAGTGACTTTGATTGAAATTTTTTAAACCTCTGTGCGTCCGACCTTTTGGCGTTCAGTCTCCGACTATTTGTAGCCAGTGTTTGAGTTTTTTGTTGAACTCGATCCTTAGAAAGAGGATTTCTGTTGATTTTTATTTGTCTCTGTTGGAGTGGGAGAGGACTGGGGAGCTCCTTTTTTTTCTCTCTCGATCCGTAAGAGGAGGGAAGACTTTCTCTTCCTGCACTTGGGGATCCATCAAACGTCGCTTGTTTTGTTACTGGCTGCCAAATGACTTGAAAGCCGGTGTGGCTTTAATTTCAATTGGCAGCCAATTGATTTCAGGAATTGACTTGGCTGGCCATCGGGCCCGCAGGTGGACTGTTTTGATAAAATCGATGGGCGAACTATAGAAAAGTCCGCAGTGTACACGAAGTAAGCCTTCGGATGATTTATTGGGTGGATCGTTGCATGGACTTGTCAAAATTGGGCCGCATCGGATTTTAACGCCTACAATACTATTATATTTTTTATTTAAATAATATTTATAATTTTTTTTGCTATTTTTTATTTTTTATTTTTTCTATTTTGTGGTTGAGCTCAAGAACGAAAGAATTGTCCCATCCCGTGTATGACTCTAGAAGATTGGGATGAGCTCGTGAAGTATTGGGATGACAAGGATAATGCAAATGTGTCAAAACAGAATAAGACAAATAGGCAAAAAATTCATTCAACACACACACTTGGCACTAAGTCATTGGCTCGTCATTATGCAGATGAGGTAATTGAAGTATATTACTATCATTTATATGTTTAAAAGCTCTCATTTAAAATTTTTAACTCATATGAATGTAGAAAGAGAAAAAAGGTGATCAATATACTATACTTGATTCTTACCTTGCTGCACACCAAACAAAAAATGGAAGCTATCATGACAGTTATATGCAGGAGAAGTGTTTAAGTGTTCAAAATTTTATTTAATGTATTTTCATGTGGATGACTCTACTTTAATTTTCAATGGTGTTATTATTTCAAAGGACGCAGTAGCTGATGCATTCCTTGTGGCAAACAAGGTTTCCTCACAGGACCCAAAAGATTTGGGTCCAATTTTGGACGAGGTCTACAACGGGCACCATGGGGTTATGAGAGAGGTCTAGGATGGTCCCGAGCAAAGAATACTAATGCGGTCACTTCAAGTCAGAAGGCTTCTGAGCTACAGGAAGCAAATGACAAAATTGATGGATTGACTGAAATGGTTCGAGTGTTGCATGAACAAGTGAGAGAACTTCAAGAACAAGGAAATGGTTCTTCAAAATCTGGTGAATCATCCTCCTCGGGTATGTAACTATCGTACTATACTTAATCTAAAGTTTTTCAATAACTACCTAATACTTGTAAAGATATGTGACAGGCCACGGCAATGCTTCAGGATGTGGACCATCATCTTAGCCTCTATGTTGTAAGTTTATTAAAAGTTGTATTTTCTATTTTGTGCTTCATTTCTAAGAGATTTTTGTAATTGTTGTCTTTCAATGTCACTATAGAAAAATTAGGCAATGGACTCTTCACTAATTAAAATTTTCTTTTCCTTATTTATCAGGATATACACTATTATGAGAAGGCAGATATTTTGTGCAGTTCAAGTTGTGGTCCTTATTTTGTGCAGTTCTTATTTTGATATACATTGCCCATATTTCGTATTACATATTTTTTGTGCAAACTTTATGAAGTATTGGACAATATTTTGATGTAAATTGTCCATATGTAGTAGATCTTGATGTAGTATTAAACTATATTTTTTTGTGAATATTTATATTATATGACATTAGAATTTTATATTTTTTGTTGTGCTTTTTTCATATAGGTTTGATAAAGGCACAAATTCTATAGAAAATACTGAATAAATAGAAATTTAAAAAATAACTATGACTAATAGAATGAATTAATAATGATTGAATTGTGCATAATAATAATTTTTAGCCACGGATGGACCGTGGCTAATATTAACGGATGGACCGTGGCTAATATAGGTTTAAGTTTACAAATCCCCGACCCAAACAGACAGTACAGGACCTAGTACTTAATCTTATAACTTAGTGGGTCCATATATATATAGCCGCCTATTTCTTATTTTGCAAGTTCATGTACTCTGCTTATTTGTAAAATACTGCTTTGATTAAGGTACTTTTATGACTTTTAGTTTTGTAAGTTCTTATATTAGAAAAATTTTGTAAGTCAATTCATCAAATTAGGTACCAGGAGTTGTTCTTCAAATCTTTTAGCTGGAGGAGTACTGACCCAGATAAGATTACAGATTACAGAAACCTCCAAAACAAAAGATGGGACCATCACCCATCATGTATATATAACATTCCTTTAACGAGGTGCAATCGTGGCATCTTAATTAAAGCTTACTTAAAGAATAACCATATTACACTTTTAAACAAAAACTGAATGATGAAGACACTCAATAATATGTCTATCTATTAGAGATGTTTAATTTTCTTACTAGTTAAATTTCCTTCTCCAGTTTCATTAAACTTTAATTAATTGTCTCAGCAGGTGGATTAACTGTTGTCCCAATTCAACAAGAAATTTAAAGAGAAAGACACAAGAATTCCAAAAATTAATTAAAGTTGCAAATCACTTTTATAAAAATGCCTCTCATTCCTTCTTTAAAAAATACGTGTGAGAATTTTTTTTCCTACACGTACTTGTAGAGTAGTCGTCCTCATACATATATATATATATATATATATATATATATATATATATATATATATATATATATATATATATCTAATTACAACTGCTTTATTTCCAGTTTCAGCCGAGTGAGTGCTGCTATCCGAATTAAACAAGAAATTTAAAGAGAAAATAGCACAAAAATTCCAAACCGGTCATAACATCTCAACTACGTAGGTACAGTACCCCTCCATCTACAATATCAAATGATTATTAATGAACCAAACATGCATATATAGCGAAAATTAACCAACCCCCATGATCATACGGTAGCCTCTAACCCAGATCAATGTCAGAATAAATCCATCTATGCTCTTTGAGCTGATCTCTGCTGATAAACACCTTGATCTTGAGCTGCTGCCTTCTTGTTCCTCGAGAAGAACCCTCCAATGAGAGGTATGAGAGGCTTCTTTTTCTTCTTCTTCAACGAAGGGTGTCTCTCCAATTGTATATCACGGTCTCTCAGATACTGATGATCATGAGTAGTAGTGGGAGAGTCGATCACCTGAGCCAGAGGCGGGCTGGCGAACTTCACGTACCTCTTCCTCTCGAATTCCATCCCTTCTTCCCCCGGGGGTGGTGCTATAATTTCCGGGTCCATATTGTTGAAGCTGATCATTGCGTTTTCGACGAACTTGATGTCTTCGATCGGCCGCTTCTCCAACTCCTTGGCCGTCTTCAATTGTAGCAGCTCTCTCTTTGTCTGTTCCAGCTCTTGTTTGAGAGATGTTAGGCTACTGGCCATTTGCTCGCCTTCTTCCTTGGCTTTCTTTAGGCTGTCTCTCGTTTCTTCCAGTTCGGCTGTGATGGTTCCCAGCTTGGATTGCCCACCGTGCCCATTTTCGTTAATTGCAGCTTGAATCTAAATATATATCACATGGACAAGTATAATTCGTGAATATATTAATTGTTCAGACATGCATGCATGTACAGCTTTGGATGTTATGTATATCCACACTACCGTTTGTTGTTATATTGTAGCTTACATTTGGGTTCACTTCGGTGGGGGGATTGGAATCTGCCAATCTGGGGAGCGTGACAGTACCAATGTTGCTTTTGTAGTGACTTAAAAGAGACATATTATTGATTAAAGTGTATATGTATACTGTGAATAAATGCCACAGCTGAGAAAATTTCTTAATGCTAAGTCATGTAAAGGATCTACAGGGGAATTAATACCTTTAATTCTTTTAGGAAATTTTAACCAGACTTCCAATATGAAATAAGCTAGCCATTAATTAATATATAGTTCTTGCTATATATATGTATATATATATATATATAAGAAGATTTTTCAGGAACTCTCTACTCATGTCTCAAAAATCAAGAGGTTGTGTACGTAGTTCTCAATTTAATTAGAGAATGACTTCTCCGAATCAAGCAAGCAATTAAGCATTCATCATAGTAATTTCGGTGAGAATTAATCGAGTAATTAATGGGAAAGAAAATAAGGAAATTAAAGAGAGAGGTTAGCAAATGATCAGAGATAATAAAATGTAGTAGTAATTAAACCTCTTTGAGTTTGTTGGCATAGACCTCCCCTGCCAAAACCTTCTCCCCGAACAAGGCGACGGCTTCCTTAACCGATCGAAACGGCGCACTCGTATCAATCTCCGCCCTCTGAACCACCGTCTCCGCCGCCGCCGCCCCTTCGTCTCTCTCCATTAATATTCCGGCCGCTTCAATATCCTTCTAATTATGAAGACTACAGACGCGAGGACCCAGAAAAGAGAAATGAGAGGAAACTAACGATATGTCTCGACGACGGAGAGCGCGGAAATTATTAATGACCAAAGGAAGCGAAGAGATGGAAAGCCTTTTATCCCCGTGTCCGCCGCAGGAGTCGTTAGGAAGTAGCAGTCGAAGATTGTAACGAAACGGGTTTAATTAATCAGACCATATCGAATATCGATGGACGACAAGGGCAGCAGCAGGAAGCAGCAGCAGCAGCAGCAGCAGCAACAACAACAACAACAACAAATCTTTAAAGGAGATATAATTAGAATATTGTTAGTACGCTTCGTTTCTTCGCGTCCACTTCACTTGTTCGATCCCCTGTGAGAAAATATTGAAGAAGAAGCCAGCGATGGCGGACGGCCGCGATTGATTTGAGCGAGGGAGACGGTTCACCTAAGGACCACGAAAGGTACCGGAATTTATTTAGACAGAACATATATAGGATCTTGTTTCGTTCCTTTTGCTGTTTAATTTGCCTCCCCATCTCTCTCTCTCTCTCTCTCTGCCTCTCTGGCTCGCTCGCTCTTTCCTCGAATATATATATATACATTTATGTTAATCTCCCCGTCTTTTTCAGTTTGGGACGACGAAGCGAAGCTCAAGCACTGCAGAGAACTGCTCAAGTCTGTCGGGTCGACCCGTCTTTTTCAGGGGAAATTAAGTTAGTGTTAGTGCCTGCTGTTAGGACTTAGGAGTGCCGGGAAATAATTGCGCTGGGGGTTGTCCCGTCAAATCTCCTCGCGTCGCGGGGCCTACCGTAGATATGTACGGTTGTCATTCGTCGATTTGTACGATGATGGGCGGCTTGTGGGACCACCACGTCCAATCCTGTACTGCTTTTATCTGGTCACTGTACTTGGCCAGGGTGTATTATTATATGAAGTTTTATCATTTCAGTATTCTATTATTAGGATATTAATATATTATATATTTTTTTTTTATTTTGGTATTAATTATCGGGTAGAAATGGCTGGTTAGATTTGAGTTCAATACAAGCATATTTCGTTAGATAATTAAGATCACCACAACATTTTTACTTTTATTTTTTAAAATAAAGGTAGATCCTCATATATATATATATATATATATATATATATATATATATATATATATATATATATATAACCAAAGTTCACCACATAAACATACTTAGCATCTATATATAATCCTTGAAAAGCAACTAGGTGATAATATAATTAATCCTAGTCCAGGTTAGATAGAAGAATGGACCATATATAAAAGAATGTTCCCTTCTTATATGTCCTAAAGAAAGAGACATTCACATTGTTTTCAATTAAAAGAGATGATGACAAATTGACAAATGACAATGGAGTTTGGAGTGCATGGGCAGATGGGCAGGGTAACAAAAACTTCTAAAGTACCTTCAATTATAATTCAATAATTAAACTGTAAAATAAATAAATAAATAAATAAATAAATAGAAGAAAAGAATGGGTTGATCCTTTAAGAGAGGTACTTAAAACTTTGGATAGGGGTTTAGATCATCTAGTGCCATTACCAAAGTTTTTATCTAATGCGGCTAACCAAATTGTGACACGACATTACTCAAATGTGGTATTTTAAACCAAATTTTAGTATTTCGAGTATAACTAATATTTTGATGTAAAATATAGTATTTAAAGCCTAATTTAATACTTTGGCTCCAATTTTTGTATTTTAACCCAAAATGTGTGTATTTTTAGCCCTGTGACATGTCTAGATTTTATAAACTTGAACCCAAATCTAACCCAGCTAAAGCAGTAAAACCCGCCTAATTTTTATAAAACCCAAACCCGGCCCAAAAAAACTAATTTAAAACTCGTGAATTGGGTTTGGGGCAATAGGTTGAATTTGAGAATCCAAATCCGGGTTTTTCAGGTCGGGTTACCCGGAAAACCCGCCCGATGTCCACCACTATACATGTCCCAATATGGTTGGTCACACCACCGGGTGATCCGAACCCCTTGCATCCATAGTGGTCTCCATAGCTAACTAAACAGTACCCCTTTTTTAACAAAATTGTGATTTATTTACTCAGCACCCCACTTTCACAACCATATTAGACCCACCCAACAAAACAATTGTAAACTTTAAGGCAAACACACAACCACTCCTATCATTTTTTTTTTTTCTCTTTCATTTCTCTCCCCTTTCACTCATCTTCATTTCCCAATCTTCATACCGTCCACAACTTTGTTTTAGCTACCAACTAGTACCCATCTCTCAAGAAATATATGCTAGCTAGGAGCTACCCAAATAATTAAAGCTTATATTCAATACTACCTTTCCTACCAAACCCTCAGCAGGGCCCCCAGCTTCCAAATATGTGGAAGATATGAAGCCTTCAATCCATGTTCTCTAATTTAGAAGAAAAAACATGCATCTAGGCAGCAGAGTCGCAGTGACCAATCGACTCAATCCAACTCGGCCGGTATTCACGAACCTGGTCGGAACTCGGAAGTCGGAACTCGATCAATCTAAGGTGATGGCTCAAATACAGCAGCATATATATTATAGCATATACATTATATATGCGCCGTTACAAAACGAAGGCGATCGTGGGTTTCTGACAAGGATGGGACTTTGTGATGTCCGCCCAAGTCTTTCGGAAGGAAGCGTCGACACCCAACAGAGAAATGTTACCCGCTCGACATTAGGAACGATCGTCTTCTTTTAACCGACAATCAATCATAGATAATTATTTGAAGTTTGTAATTCATGACACAGAGTGAAATTTTTTCAACGAAATTACAAGAAATTACTTCGCAACAAGTGCGTGTCTCAACTAAATGTGGAAACTGTTCTGTTTCTTCCCACTCTAGTCTTCATTCAACAGCAGGGAAACCACCTTGAGCTGCTCCGGGGAAGTCTAAAAATGGCAGTGGCAGGAGCAACGCCGGCCGTCGGGTCCATCTGGCCAGTGCGATCTTCGGGATGGAGGGCTCGTATGACAGTCGGATCCGGCAGTCTGGCTCCTCCTATCTTGACCCACTTGCAGAGGAAGTGTGCCACGCCGCTTCCCGTATTGCGACACGTCGCCGACGCCATGGCCTCCGACATGAGGTCCGGCCTGGCAGCCGACGGCGCCAGCGATCTTAAGATGATACTTAGTTATGTCCACAGCTTGCCTACTGGGTATGAGCCATTGTTATTGAATTTGATGATCTGGGTACTTTTTGATTGTTGTCTTCTATAATTTTCATTTTATTAGTACTCTGTTGGTTTGTCTCTGTTTTGCGCTGTTGGGTCTGTTCATCAAATGTGTATCGTCGTTATTGTTGCAATGTGTTTAGATCGGTTGTGGAATTGTCGACAAAGTTGCTTTTTTCTGAGGGGTGGAATTTGAAAAGGAGAAGCCTGTTGTAGTACAGAGCATGGATCATGAATTTAAGCGGCATGTTAGTGTATTTGTTGAACTGATGATCTTCTTTTTTCATTATAGAAGAAAAAAAGGGTGTTCTAACCATGTGATTGTAATTGACAGACATGAGAAGGGTCTCTTTTATGCTTTGGATCTCGGAGGTACGAACTTCAGAGTATTAAGGGTGCAACTGGGAGGGATAGACAACCGTGTTGTTGACACAGAATTTGAGCAAGTCGTAATTCCTGAAGATCTCATGTTTGGTAATTCTGAGGTTGGCTGCTTCTCTGTTTATTGGATCACTACTTCTTCTTCCTTCTTCTTTGTATCTGTTCCCCAGATCAATCAACCATGAGTTTTCCATTCTGCTCTTCAACTCCATTGACAAGTTGTGCTTTTTTGTCTTTTTTCTTCTAAATGTCTTTATTCGTGCCATTTTTTCTTTCTTTTTTCTCTTATCATTCTAGAATGGACGATATGGATAAGATGTTTCCTTAATTGCATTAGTGTTTTATATTTTTATTGATCTCCAGTGGCTTTTCTGACTACTGCTATCTGTTTGCAGCAATTATTTGATTTTATTGCTTCAGGGCTTGCCAGATTCTCCCAGAAAGAAAGTGAGAAGTTCCACCTTACCCATGGCAGGAAGAGGGAAATTGGGTTTACATTTTCTTTCCCTGTTAAGCAAACTTCAATTGATGCAGGCATTTTAATGAAATGGACCAAGGGATTTGCTGTTTCAGGAACGGTTAGTACTCCAATTACTGAAATTGGAAAATTTAATATTGGTTTTGTTTTATGTCTGAAACATCACAAAATATTGAACAGCATGACGATTGATGCCTTCTCTGTAAGTGGAGATAGCTAAAGATGCTGGTCTATTGTTGATGAAAGTTGATTGATGTTGTCAACTGATGCTCCATTAATCTCTGATTTTATATATGCAATTCATTATCTGATTTATGTTGTTTTTACCTATTCATTGTTAGGAAGGTAGAGATGTTGTTTCCTGTTTGAATGAAGCAATGGAGAGACAGGGAATAGATATGCGGGTATCGGCCTTGGTAGGTCTTGACGTTGCAGTATTTGGTCGTATGAAATGAATTCCTCCAGGCCTTAGTGCAGAATCAAATACGTCTAAAAACTAGTAATTGTAAACCTGTAACTACCATCTACTGGACAGGTTAATGATGCAGTGGGAACACTGGCTGGAGCTCGGTATTGGGATGAAGACGTGATGGTTGCTGTTATCTTGGGGACTGGCACAAATGCTTGCTACTTGGAACGGATGGATGCAATACCAAAGCTGAAAGGAGGGAAACCTGGTCCAGGAAGAACGGTTTGTATCCATTCTGTCACCCTGCTTTTAAAAACTTTCTGTCATCTCAGTTTTGACTTGTAGCACCATTGATATTAAAAGAAATATAGTAACTGCTTAGTGAATGAGTCCCAGATGATCAAATTGTCATAAACTGGCAGAAAGACCCAGCAGTATTACCTGATAAAATGCAACACCATGTCACATAGTGGGTCTTTCTATACACATCATTTAACATTAGGTACTTGTGCAATGCCAGATCATTAATACCGAGTGGGGAGCATTTTCAACAGGTCTTCCTTTAACCGAGTTTGACGAAGACATGGATGCATCTAGCATAAACCCTGGTGAGCAGGTAAGGACTAGAATGATTTAAGTACCAGACATGATGTAGCATCTCTAATTAGCCTTCATCACCATTGACCACTCTTTGAATCTGACTTCATTAAGAGCAGATATTTGAGAAAACAATCTCTGGCAAGTACCTCGGTGAAATAGTAAGAAGGGTATTACTAAAAATGGCGGAAGTAGATGGTTTATTTGGAAATTCTGTTCCTGACAAGCTTGCCACACCCTTCTCACTAAGGCAAGTTCATTAATCACTAATCATTTTTGACAATTAAACGGGCATTTAATACGGTTATATTTTAACTCCCTTCTGAACAATACCTGCAGTACACCCAATCTCTGTGATATGCAGCAAGACAACTCCATCAACCTCAGAAATGTAGCAGACATTTTGACTCAAACTATTGGGGTAAATAATAATAATGCAGAGCCATTTTAGATGCTGTAGTAAAATAAATCCTCAGATTTTGAAATTGTAACATGAAGTAGAGAAGTGACGGTTTGTTTGCCAAATTTTCATTTGACACATTGTCATCAGGTACCTTTATCCTCACTAAGTGCAAGAAAGATGGTAGTGGAGGTTTGCGACACCATAGTGAAGCGCGGTGGCCGATTGGCCGGAGCAGGCATTGTAGGCATCTTAGAGAAAATGGAACAAGACTCAAAAGGACTAATCTTTGGAAAGAGGACAGTGGTGGCCATGGATGGAGGTTTATATGAACACTATCCCCAATACAGAAGCTATCTGCAAGATGCAGTGACAGAGTTGCTGGGTGCAGAGACCTCGAAAAATATTGTCATCGAGCATTCTAAGGATGGCTCTGGCATTGGAGCAGCTCTACTGGCAGCTTCCAACTCAAAATACAGGAACGAGCTATAGGACCTAGAAGAAGAAATTGAACTGTTATGGCTGTTATGGGTATTGGATTGTACTCTCTTGTCTCTTTCATTCTTTAAGAACGCAGTTGGTAGACCTTCAACATGTACAATTTTTTTGCAGGTTTGTTCTGGCCTTTCGTCTAATTATATATAAATGGTGATTTTTTTATCTCAAGTACAATTCAAGGGATGTTTATGATCAAGTTAGAGACTGCAAGTTCTCTTCTGAGACATCCTTTTACTTGGATTATCTTTCACATTATAAGTATATTTTCTGATACCAATTTGTTATGAAAAATGTAAATTCATAGGAAAAGTAAAACGATGGGAGTCAAGTTAAAGTTACCAGATACAATACCTAGGTCCTCAATACAGAGTCTGAAATTGAGTTTGTTCCCAAAACACCCAACTCGAGTTAAACCGGTTCAAGTGGCCGCTGCCGAAATCAAGGCACAACATAATAGTCAATAAAAGTAAAACGATGAAATCAAATTTTAATTCAAATTTTACCTAATGTAGAGGCACAGGTTACATATGGTATTGCCCATGCTCCAAATATGATAATGATTACTTAAAACCTTTTATTCATTTCTTTGTTCTTTGATATTTCTGGAAAATTGTAAGAAGAATAAAATTTTAAATGAGAATTTTAAATCAGAAAATAAACATTAAACTTTGATTAATTTTCATAAAATAAAGCGATATATTAATTATATATAGATAAAATGTTACAAATATGAGAAATGGTTACTTAATCCAATATATTCATTTATTTTTCCTTTTAAATTTTTGGGAAAATTTTAATAAGAATAAATTTCTTAAATAAATTCTTAAATCACATATAAAAAGTAACCCTTGATTAATTTTCATGAAATAAGCAATATATTATATATATAGATAAATACTTACAACTAGACCTCATTTACCAAACTACTCACCCATTTTTCATTAATTAATAATAACCATTTTAAAATATTTTTTATTCTATTTAATTATCAAAAATTTCAAAAGCTGATAAAAACTAAAAAGATTAAAAATTCTCAAAAAATGACTTGCAGATGAAGGGAAGCGGGTAAAAGTCTCGGAGTCGGGTAATAAATGGTTCTCATTTACCGTTTCTTTACCGGCTTCCAGTACGTGTAGTCACGAGTCACGAGTCACGACCGACGACCACGAGCGGAGGCTTTCTCCGGCTACGCTGTTAGACTGCTCTTTTCAAAGTCGAAGCGCGGAAGGAGAAAAAGAGTTCAGTTTTTTCAATTTTTAGTACGAATTCCTTCCGCGGCTCCTAGGAATTTCTTACCTTCTTGTGAGATCGGAGGCGCCCGTTTCCGATCTGTGGAGATGGTAAAGTTCTCAATATGGATAGCTTCTGTTTTTCATCGAGATTCATGGCTAGTGAAATTTCTCATTTCGGGTTTCGTGTTTGGGATGGCAGATCCGATTTATATTGCTCCAGAATCGGCAGGGGAAGACGCGTCTTGCAAAATATTATGTTCCATTTGAAGAATCCGAGAAGCATAAGGTCGAATACGAGGTTCGTTTTTCACTCGTTTTTCGTTGCCGCGTGACCTCCCCTTTTTCATTGCCGGGTTGTTCTTGACGTGCGAGTTAATGCGGTTGTCACTGGGATTTTCGTGACTCAGGTTCATCGGTTGGTCGTTAACAGGGACCCCAAATTTACGAACTTCGTCGAGGTTGGTCTATGTTTGCGTTATTCTTTGTATAATATGTATTTTCTACAGGTTATGCAATTTGGGCATGAGTTCATGGGCATGTTACTCGAGGAAATTCTTCCGATAAGGTGGTCATGAAAGACATGTTTCGATGGAGTCGTTAACACTTTAATGTTCACAAATGGTTTACCTATCATAGCATTAAAACCATTAACCAGCCTAACTGCAATCTAGCACCATAAGTTACAAAATCAGCTTGTGTAGCTGCTAAACATTTTCAGGTGCTCTCTCTGTAGCATGTTTGCTGAGAGCTTCCTATTTGAGGCTAAACAGGGGCTTAATAAAAAGTAAATTGGGCAAATATAATACAAGAAACTTATTATATATGATTAGTATTCAAAACACTTCTTTATGAAATGTGTTTTTGGTACATCTGAAGGAAAACATTGTTATAAGAGAAGTAAATGACTAGAATAGTTTACTTATTAATCTATTTAAGGAAAATCTTGCACAAGTTGATGGAATCTTTTCTCCAAGCCAAGGATTTTGAAGGCTTGAAAGAGTGTGGAGTCTGCAAGGCTGAACAGAGTAGAAATTAAGTAAACAAATACCTTCTGTGGATAAAAACTTTGACAAGATATTACATTCTGAGTTAAATTTTGCTCCCTGAGTCCCTCAGAATGCTAAACTGATTGGTTAGATGCTCACACATAATCATCTCAGGAGTCTTGTCCCCCTACTTCTATGGCTGAAACTAAGCATTATGTTACGCCAATGTTTAATTCATAGCACTGCTTAACCTTGATACTTACTTAACCTTGAATGTCTCCACTTTTGGCCTTGAATGTGATAACCACATCTAAAGTTTTGGATTTATTGTTTGCAGGCAGACAAAAATTCTGGGTTGTAGTGATTCTATAAGGGGTTAAGTGCTTAGGTGATTTTCCGTTTAAATTCCCAACTTGCTGGTTTTTATGGAAGGATATATGAGCTATGACATACTAGGAGAAGTTTTGGAGCTATGAAGGATATCTATTGAGCTATGTGATGCTCAGAGGAAGAAACAAGCAACCCTTGAGGGAAATTAAGATTGCTTTAGAGCTGCATTCTTTAGTTGTGTCATCGTTTACCAGTTTCTTCTATCTATATCATATTTATCAAAGCCATGAGTCTAGGTTCCTGTACTCATTAATGTCAGTAACAGTAAAATCCTTATTTCTGTTTCTTCAAATTAATATTAGAGTGCGATTCTGGAACCCTTTTTTTGTCCACATCTGCATTTTTTAATACTTACATTTATTTCCTATTACTGACACCCAATTTATGTTCTTCTTAGTTCCGTACCCACAAAGTCATCTACAGGCGTTATGCAGGACTCTTTTTCTCGATGTGTGTGGACATCACAGATAACGAATTGGCGTACTTGGAGTGTATCCATTTGTTTGTGGAGATACTGGATCACTTCTTCAGCAATGTATGTGAGCTAGACTTGGTGTTTAATTTTCACAAGGTCAGTTGACTTGTCACTTTAATTTTCCATAGAGAAACTGAGTAAAGATATACCATGCTGAGTAACTTGTGCATTTGTCTTTTCAAAGGTGTATCTGATACTTGATGAATTCATTCTTGCGGGGGAGTTGCAGGAAACAAGCAAGAAGGTACTTCTTTATTTGGCTTAGATAAATAAGTTATTTTGCTGATCCATGGGACTTTGACTTGGACCAGTTCTGGGCATATTTCCAGGACTATGTCCAAGCTTATTCTTAATGTCCCAGCCTGAATCTTCTGTCTGTATTCTATCAATTACCAGATTCAATATACTGGTCACCCTTGCAGTCCTAAAAGCGGTTGTTCCATTTTTCACTAAAATGCTATTACTTCCCTCTAGCTGCATTAAGTTGTCGGATGATTGAAGAATTGTAGCATGCAAATTTGACTTCTAAGCTGCAACGTTTGCTTGCCAATCTCCTCTTCCCAGTCAAATTGGTGCTTTGAGGCTCACATTGGCCTGGTTTTGGCCCTTCCTACAGAACTTATTTGACCTCTGTTATATTTATTATCATCAAACTTTTATTAACAAGCACTTCACTACCTAAAAGGAAGAAACATTCTCAGTATCGATGTCTACTACATTATGATTTGATATGATTTAGTGGTTAATATAGTTTTAAAAGAATGTGGACAAAAAAATTATAAACTTGTAATCCCAAAGCAAAAGACTTGTCCAGTAATCTATCAAATTCCATGCTCTGTTTAGTTTTTCTACTGGCAGTTTGAAGTGTTGGTAAATTAACAAAGAATTGGGTTGCAGTATTATTTGAATTTCCTCAAAAAAACAAAGTTATTTTAAATAACAAGATGAGTTTAGTCATTGTAATGTTGGTGAGTGCAAATGACACGAGCAGAATGGAGTAAGACTGAGACTGCTGCTACGCTGTTCAGCAATGAAATGATTCTTAATGAACGTTAAATTGAATCTGATCTCAAGTTTATGCATTTGTGTTTGCATTTGTGTTTGTAGAGATTAGACTATACAGAAAAATACGAGTTAATTGCCTTTTCTGAATAAATAGGCTTCCATATTTCTGTTTTGTTAGTCTAAAATCACCGAACAGATGCAGAGCAGACTTGAAGACAAATCATATTCCCTATCAACTGAAAATATTTGATCTTAGTGACTTCTTCCGAAAGCTTTGACTCATTATGTAATCATGTATGACAGGCAATTATAGAAAGAATGGGGGAGTTGGAGAAGCAAGAGTGAGGAGCTTTGTAAAGTGGACTTAATGATGCGGAGTGGTGCTTATTCTTACCTAATGGTCATCTTGTTTGCAGTCAGATTTTTTCCTGGTTTGTCTATTTTTGTAAGAAGGAAAGAAAAATGCTTTTGTGTGTCATTCAATTTTTGTTTCCAAGAGATGAACCGGCCTCCAGGCTCCAGCAAGTACTTGCTACATCGAATGTATGGGACAATTGTTGTTGTATGCTATTAACTTCTAAATGCTTTACCGGTGTTTGTCCAAACAGAGCTTTCCTATGCCTGGCTATTTTCATATGCCAAAATAAACTGCGACTTCGGAAACCGATTCCTTGAAAGTGTACAGATGTTATTTGGTCAGAATCCCCGATCGATTCAATGCTGTAAGCCTAAATAGCTTAAATGGATTCAATGCTGAAATTTTATTTAAGTTTATTTGACGAGAAAGTAACAGTAGAAGCTAACAGAGTAAAATCATCAACACATGTCACAGTTCGTTGTGCATATTGCAATCCTATATATGTAAGATCTTACAAGTGATTCAGCAGCTAGCCTTGTATTTTAAGATCTTTTGATTCGTATGAGGAAACGTCAGTACCCAGACATATATAGGTATCACACGCACAAGCTATTTACTGCTGGGAGAGAGTTCATAGTTCTTCTTCGGTTTAATCGCAGAAAAACAAGACAAGGGAGGGCGAAAATGGCTCTCCTGGTTCAGAGGGAGAGGGAAGTGGTTCTCCTGCTGCTCCAGTGGGAAGAAGATGCCCGTCGATCAAGCACGACTTTTTTCGCATAGTTATGGCCGGTGGGCAACAGATAATGTTGTTTATTTCCGTGAATTAGCATATCAGCAGCTTTGCCATGGCTTCTGCACAGGAGAAAGATTACTGCCGTTTTCCGCATCAAGCTCCCTCTTCTAATCCAGAACATGGGAAAGGACAAAGAGGGTCTTCTATTGTTGGATGACTCCCATTCGACCTCGTCATTCCCAGTTTTGTCCATTGGTACATCTTCGAAGTTCCCAAAGCACCGCCCAACCAGCAGGAATCGAAAATTGGATGGCCCTTCAGGTTAGTGGAGATTCCTCTTGTCCTTTTACACAAGCTACTTACTTCTTCGTAACCTCGGTTATCAGTCACCTTCTTCTGCTCCACATTTCGATCGAGTCAACATGAAACTGCTGCTGCTTCCTCTGATTATGATGTTCTTGTTCATTCTCGCAGGTCACTAAGCTCTCCTTTCGTTATATGATATCGTATCAAGAGTGTTTTTGGTAAACAAGAAGAGAATCAAGTTAATGTTTTCCGTTGCAGATTGTTACGACCCTTTGGATCCCAACGGAAATGTTACAGTAACATGGGACATCATAGCATGGAGGACCGACGGCTATGCGGTTGGTATCTATAGGGTTTCTGTAGATGAGAAAAAAAATCAGCTTTTTTTTGTTTTTCGCCATCTGTGAGAATTTTTTCATGGTTCGAAGCAGTGACATTACAATGGACTGTTAGATGGTTACAGGCAAAGGTGACGATCCAAAACTACTACCAGTACCGCCACATCGCGAGACCCGGTTGGATGCTTGGATGGAAATGGACTCACAAAGAGGTGATCTGGTCGATGAGAGGCGCCATTGCCACACAACAGGGGAACTGCTCTGCTTTCAAGTACCAGACCCTGCATTCGTGCCGGGACGACCCCGTCGTCGTCGATCTGATGCCGGACGCGGCGCCGGAGAACCGGTCCGAGGGTTGCTGCCGGGGAGGGGTGTTACGGGCTTGGGCCGTTCGTCCCACCGAGTCGTCGTCGTCGTTTGAGATCGCCGTCGGAAACCTGGGGGCCAGTTCGACGGTGTATCCTCCGGCGAATCTGACGTTGATGGCGCCGGATCCGGGTTACACCTGTTCGAAATTCGAAGACGCGCCGCCGACGGTGAATCCCGTCGTTAATGGCATGAGAGAGGAGCAAGTTTTCAGTAAGATACTAAATCATCCCACGAGATTCATTCCTATTTCCTTCTTCAATATTGCTTCGACTTTACTAATTAATTGCACCACGCAGAGGCGAGCACCATGAAATTTGCTTTTAAGCAAAAGATTCTATTTACTAACTTAACTGAATGCTTTTCTCCGAAGTTTATACTTTTTTCTCAATTTGCAGGAACTTGGAAAGCTGCTTGCACTTACTCGAGCTATGTAGCAAACAAGAATCCCACCTGTTGTGTTTCGCTCTCCTCATTCTACAATACCCACATCACTCCATGCCCGCAGTGCACTTGTGGATGCAGACCCACTTCCGATGAAACCATGAAGACCTGCGTCAGGTGTGTTCCTAGTCCCTTCTCAGTCGTTTCTTAAAAAGAAAGTAGTCCCTCCTTCCATTTTTTTCTGCTTCAGTTTGCAAGAGCTTATTTGATTGATTATGGAGCAGTACTAGTACTGTTGAACGTAGCGAACTGATCCGGTGCACGGATCATATGTGCCCTGTTCGAGTGCATTGGCACATCAAAGCCAACTACAGAGGCCACTGGGGAGTCAAATTAACCGTTTCGAACTATCATTATGGGTCCAATTACTCGGACTGGAACCTGGTGGTTCAGCACCCTGGTCTCAACCAGCTCTTTTGGAGCTACAGCTTCAACAGTTCAAAGCTCCTTTCTGGTGAGTTTCTCTGAGTGCTGGGTACTTCAGATAGAGAGGGGATCGAGTGTCGAGTATTTAATTGAAGTGTGAGGATGCATGGTTGATGCAGGTAGTAGCATATTGGAAGATGAGGTAGCCCTTTTCTGGGGGATACAGTACTACAACGATGTGCTCTTAAATGCCATGGACAACGATCCGGGTTCGGTCACTACCGAGATAATACTCAGCAAAGACATTGATTCGTTTACGCTGAGAAGTGGTTGGGCTTATCCTAGGAGAATCTACTTCAATGGCGAGAACTGCCAGATGCCTCTGCCGCAGGATTTTCCAGCCCTCCCAAACGCAACCTCTGGTAAAGCCAAAGGATACTCTACACCTCTCTTTCTTCTTTTATGTTTGAGCTTGAAGATGATGCTCATGTGAAAGACCAAGGGAGAGAATTTACACGAGTGTAAAACAATTTTGAGATATCTAACTATTGATATCATCTGTCATGACTCGTGGGGATGTCCGTGACTGTAACTCCTTCCCCAACCCAACCTCTGCCCACCCCTACTTAATTCTTTACTGCATTGATTTTGACAATTATCAAGGTCCACTAATCATTTCACAACTCTCATTCTCTACTCATTCCATCTAATCCACAACAAGTTCTTCTACACTGGAAAAAGACTGCACAATGACAAAACTAAGGATAAGGTAAGGATTAATGAAAAATAATAATTTATTTGAACTATAAAAACTTATACATAACGAATAGTCATCCTCAAATGTCTCACTAATGCCACTTGATAGGCTTTGTTCTTCATTTTTTGAACAAAGTTTAGAATATAATGTAGTGAAAAGGTCCTCCTCCATTGATCCAAGAAATACAAAAAAAAAAAAAGAACATAAGCTATTAATGATTTCATGATAAGAATTAAAACAAATCTTAAAAATAAGGAATACCTTCTATGGTGCACCTAAACTAATCTTGAGTACATACAATTGCTTCCACAACTCTTGATGTCAATAAAGACTAATATTGATCTAAAACTCTACTACTAAACGCAGCTTCATATGCCATTGTGGACACATGAATGGCTAAAATATCACGAGCTATGAGACTCATGATTGGATACTTGTACTTGTTATAGTTCCACCACTCTAAAATATTAGTGGAGCTATGAAGAGGCACTGGAAGACATTCTTCATCTAAATATGTCTCTAAATTTGGTTTGGTTTGACATCTGAACGTTTACATTTAAAATAAATTTGTTGTAGTCATCTATTTCACATTCATCATCATCTGTAACACCAAAGTCTGACCCTTTATATGTAGATGTTCCACCATCTTGAGACCCAGATGACATAGTTTTATACCTCTCATAGTACTTTTTATGAAGTTCCTCAAGGAGATTCTTAACTTCAAGACTATGCAATTCAGCCTCATCACCATAAAGTTTAGTAAAGAAATACTTAAGTGAATTCATCTTGAAATGAGGGTCTAAAATATGTGCAATTACTAACAACTTATTTGTTGACCCCCAATATTTTTTAATCTTCACCATCATTTTCTTTCCCATTGCTACAGTAAATGGAAAATTACTTGCACACCATCTCTTCAACTTCAAATGTATAGAGCAAACCTTAACAAACAGCCGATGAGCTGCTGACTCTTTACTGTAAGAGAACACAAGTGTAGCATCATGAAAAACTTGAAAACAACAACAAATAGTTGATACATTTTACCAATCTTCTAAATTAAGCAAATATGAAAAACTTTGTCCCAATCACCAGTACGAATGAATGCATATTTCAACTCTAATGTTGTTGACAACATAAAATAAGTGGAGTTCAATTTAGTAGGGACATCTAAAACCAATTGCTTTTGTGGCTCTCGAACTTGTGCAACCACTTAATCAAACCTTTCTTTCCTTGCAGTTGAATTTTTTAAATATTTCACACATTCTCTCACATTCTCAACCACATGTCCAATTTCTTGAATTCCAACTTGAACAACAAAATTTAAAATATGTGCAGCACATCACATATGAAAAAAGACACCATTTAAAACAAGTCTACTCCTCTCATTGAGTTTCTTTCTCTAACTTTCTACCAACCACATCATTAGTAGAATAATTATCCAAAACAATACACGTTAACTTTGAATTCATATTCTAAGTGAGAAATTTTTCATAAATAGTATCATAAATAGCAACCCCAGTGTGTGGACATGGCACATACGCAAATTAATGATCAACTTTCTTAATTTTTAAAAATCATCAACAAAATGAGTTGTCAAACACAAGTACCCTTTATTTTGCGCAAGTCCACATATATGTAGTCAGACTCAATCTAAATGAGAATCCATCCAAAGTACTTTACATCTTTTCTTTTTCACAATTATATATTCTCATGCATTTCTTTTTTATAATATTTCTAGAAACCATCTTGAATGAGGGGTTAAGGGTATGGGAATACTCTCTAAAACCCACATGGTTGATTATGGAAAATAGGTATTCATGGAGAATGATCATTCTTGCAAGACAATATCGACTAGAATCTTGATCAAGCTTTAAAATTTTCCAATTGAACTTCCCCTTCTTTGTTCTTTTCACTAATACTCAAAAGCATTTGACTAACTTTAGGAACTGGTTTCAAGGTTTTCTAATAAGAAACAAACTTTTTCATATGGTAACTCAAATGACTAGTGCCACCAATAGATTCAGCTAAAAATTTTGTCTTGCAATATTTACATATTGTCGTGACTTTCTTATCTTCACTTACAATCATGTCAAAAACTTCTCACACCTTTGAAGTCAACTTTGTTTTCTTAGATTGTGTCATTTTTGCCATATTAGAAGGGCTTTGACTACTACCTCCATCATCCCCAACACTACTAATTAACATTAGTACATATTTTTAAGCTTCAAATAATCTATCATAAAAATAATAATAAACTTCAAAATAAATCCAAATATCAAGAAGATTGCAAATAAATTAATCATATCTATTAATAAAAAATAAAAAAAAATACACAAGTGCATACATAATTCAAAACAATATCTTATAAATTATTGGTTACATGTAGTGGGTTATCTTTCTAGACCTTGAATCTAAAGATTAGATGGTCGGAATAGTGGACACGGTTGCGATGATCTCGAAAGGGACCCGTACGTACCAAATTCCTAAGTCTACCAAGTGTTCGATAAAATGCTTGAATGTTAAAATAGGTTAGATATGAAGCACGATTACGTGAAATTGCACCCCTATCTCTATCTTAAATGGATTCTCCTACTTGTCCTTTGTCCTCATCCTAGTTAGTGTGTATATTTTTCTTAATTTCGTTGATTATCTTTTGTTTAGTTAAGTACAACTTTTAAGATACACATTTAGTATTTGGTCTACACATATTCCCTGTCGGTTCGACATCCGGACTTTGAGTCTTGAGTCCACTTTATTACTTGCATGACAATGCACTTGCAAAGTAACTTTCTTTAATTAAAAAGTTACGAGCAACAGTGTCTAACTTAAGCTCCCCATCAACTATAAAAGGGAATAGTCACTCTGATCAAGTTGAACAAGCAATAGCAGTATCAAAGGAGTAAAGTGAGTACTACCGTATAGTAATTGGGTTTGGTGTGGAACAACATTGTGGTTGAAGAGAGAAATCGCAGAACCCGATTCGTATTAGGAAACTGAAGTCCAACTCTGACAGGGAATCTGCAAGCAATGAGATTTCTCTCCGTTCTCGCCATTCCCTTCCGTACCGCCAATGCCCAAAGCTCGTGCATTCTCCTCCATTCCTCTTTTCCACCGCGGGCAGCATTTCCGGCCGTTTTACAGTGCTCTTCTTCTCCCACTTATTACCCATTCGTTTCCTTATTACACCCACCTATATTGAGATTTTGATGTCCCCCCTACATATGGGGGGGGGGGTTTGCGATACACTCGAAACTTGCATCTAGTCATATGGATAAAACACTTGTGTATTATTTCTCTAACAAAATAAATTATCATAACAAAATTGTTTTGACTATTGATATTATTATTGTAATTTATAAAACACAAATTGTCGATCAGAGTGCGTCAAAACTCCAATCCTTAGATTGAACTTTATAAACCCTAGTTCATAATTAATTGATATACGCAGAAAAGATAATCCCAGTGTTTTTGCACATTAAATTATACAGATGAAAAATTCAAAAAGGATCACAAGCCTTGGTTAACTAAACTGCTTGAGAACAAAATTTTGAGGCAATCATTGGTGATGTATGACCAAACTACAACACATTACACAAAATTGCACTCTCGGGAGGAACTACACTTTATCCGGTACCTTGAGGCAATCATTGGTGGTGTCATCATTGACCATGGGGGGCCTTGCACTTGCAGGCATTACACCAAACCGATGGGTCTAAACCTTGCAGAATTTTCCAATCACTAAAATTAGGTGCGCTTCCTGGAATCTCTACTTGTTAGATCTGCCTTTCCAAGCTTTTCGATTTCCGAATGCTTTCTTCTTTCCTTTGTCTCTGTTTGGCATTCCTCCCTTCGGAAATGTTCTCTTCTTCTGTTTACTGCAAGGTTTTTCACAAACAGATCAATCAGATAGGGATGGTCAAAATGAAAAGATAAGAGAGTCAATATTATATATCAGAGTGACTAAGATAATCTGCGCAGCAGTAGGCATCGCAAATAAATCATATCATCTATCTTCTTATCACATTTTAAAGGCTAGGACATCAAAAGGGCAAATTTAAAGGCTAGGTGCTTACTCTGGTCTTGATATAGCATCACCAGAGGTGAAATTTCTTTTTTTACTCCCTTTGGCACTGTGTGGGGGCTGTCCATTTTCTTCCTTCCCATCTCCAACAATGCCAATGGGCTTTTTGCTTGCATTTGCAGGATCTTCCACATCTTCTCCATCAGAAGCATTCTTATCACTAATCCCGCCAATCACAGGAACAATTTCTTCTTCATCTGCTCTTATACCTTCTGATGACTGCTTTTGACTTGGTTTAGAATTGCTCAACTTTTTTAACTGCAAAAGAAGAAGCCATGATGCAGAGCTACATCATTGAAAGAATACAGATAGCTATGGGAATTTGAAGAATGGAACTGTCTGAGAAACCAAAATCAGGCAAAGAACCCAACAATATTAATCGGAAATAATGAAACATAGGCTCAAAATCAGACACAACAAATGTGAAAAAACAAGGCCATTACTTTTTCTTCATCATCTAAATAAAACTGTGGACAAAGATTCAATAGTCATGTGAATGAGGCCTTTGGTCCAAAAAGGCAATGAACCAGTGGAGGTTTTCTAAGGTGAGCTCTTGCTTCAAGTCTCAGTAAGAGATCTTGCTTCAAGAAAAAGAATAATTTTTTTAAATAAAAAAAAACAAAGAAGAAGATACCTTGGCCACAAAGAATCCATCCATATTGTGAACATGTGGATAAAAACGCCTCGTCTTTTCTAATGAAGTGTGGAAGCGGTGCTCCCTAAAACGAATAAACCTGGATAGCACAAGATGGCAGAGAACAAACCAAATCAGAAGCAAACTTTAGGATTGGTGTTCTCAACGAAGGTGAAGCATGAGTAAAAATGCTGCTCATAGACCTTACCCTGGGCGACCGAAATCTAGCCCACAAGGAACAAGTTGTACATCTCTCTTCTTAAGAGCATAGTCTATAACTGCTTCATTCTGCAATTGCAATATTCACATAATTCAGACCGTTTTGATTTGCATTTCTCAATTATTGTCAGGAGAAACCATGTGCTACCAACCTCTGGAACCATTATAGAGCACGTTGAGTAAACTATGTATCCACCTGATTTTGAGTTTGCATCAACCATGTCAATAGCGGCAAGGATCAGTTGCTGCAAAAACATTAATAACTAACTTTACGGCAGGTTCTAGTCTTATGAAATTTCATTCCCAATAAAGTAACTATAGAAGTTGCTCACACCTTTTGCAAGTATGCACACTTATAAATATCTTCTGCACTTTTAGAAGCTTTGACAGATTCATCTTTGGAAATAACCTACAAGATAAACAAATAATCAGCTTGACACGTAAAATTCACGTGTGTTCACCAACAAAAAATTAACGAAGTCAGTTACCCCTGTTCCACTGCAGGGGGCATCCAACAACACTCTGTCAACAGAATTTAATCCCAAAACCTTGGGTAGCTGAAAAAAGAAGACAGGGTCAATTCATATATTGGGTTCTTCAATTAATTTATATACGCTCAAATGGCAGCTAACAAACCTCCTTCCCATCATAGTTACAGACAACTGTATTTGTCACACCCATACGTTGTAGATTTGCACATAGTGACTTAAGCCGGGCTTCCTTCATCTCATTTGCATAAACAATTCCTGTAGATGATAGGAATATTAACAACTCATAGAAATTACTGTAAATGTTGATTACCAACAAGGTGATAATCAGTTACCCTAATTTTCTCCTAATCTTGCCTTAACCACCCCACACAAAAATCACCAGTATTTCTAAATCAGTAATGCTAATATATCTCCTCTCTTGATTTACATAAAATTCCTATTTCATCATTTGATCAGGAAAAATCCTGCACATTATTTCAGCCCACAATTACTACTAACAAGTTAATTTTACTATACCAAGAACAACTAAATCAAATGCAGAAGTCAAGGATAAAATTTATGGAGCACAACAAACATAATTTGCCTTTGGCTCAGCTCTTTGCAGCCAAAAGCAGCGTTATCATCCGAAGAGCTATTTTTAGTGTTCAATGAAAAGATTTATTAGGTTCTTCTTTGAGAGCTCTTATCGTTCAAGGAGTAAAAAACTATCTGCTTGTTGATGCCATGCGTTAAAGCTTCTCAAAAGAGGAGATTTTCTTTTGGAAATAGGAAATAATAAATATTCAAGTTAACAACCATAATAGTTTTATAAGTTTTCAAAAAATGGATGATATAGAAAGCTCACAGCATGAATCCATCTCTTGTGGGACTACCAAACAAATTAAATGGCACACCTAACATGGGTCTACACATGTACCCCTAAATGACACAAATTGATGAGGCCATAATCTGCCTAAAACTTGGTCATGAAATCCATGGTATATTTTTTACAACAAAACTTAGGATACAGACACAAATAAAAGTCTTTTAGTAAATTACCTGTAAGACTAGGCCTCAATCAATTGTATTAATTTTTTGTTATAGAATTTTATTTTATTTTTTGAGGAAGTTTTTTTGTTATAGAATTTAATGAACAATAGTAACCAAACCTAATGCATAAGCTTCGTAATGAAATGCAGTCTTTTCAAACAGTTTTACAGAAACAACAATTTCTTTCGTAAGAGATATTAGTAGAGACCATGCATATTCCTTTACCTCAAAAACATTCTTGATATGGCAAATATTTAGAATTTTAACTTTCTAATAAATATTTCATGTAAAGTTTTTTGCCGTAAAATGTTTCAATCAACATTTCAAAGGGCCATAGTAAGTTCAAACAAGTTGTACTTATGACAATTTGTGCATCGCCTTTATATTAGAAAGAGGAAATCAGTGTAACAATGATAAAGGGAGGCCTACACTACTCACGAATACACATCACCAAAATATATTTCATAAAGAAAAGTTCCTCAAACTCATGGAACCCCTTGTGAAATGAGTTAGTATTTTACATTGTTTTCTAGACTCTGGAAATGGATACGATATCCTCTTTTTAAGCCATGCACAGTTTCAAAGAAAAAAGATGGACACAATTAACGTACATGAAAATCAGTCTATCACCATAGAATCTTTATGCTTTTTCTAAAGAAACCTTAGAATCAGGGAAAGATTATCAGCTCTAAAACACCTTTCTGAGAAGCTGGAATCATAAATCTTTCAAAAAGAGTAATAATT
This sequence comes from Aristolochia fimbriata, assembly GCA_019845555.1. Classification (NCBI taxonomy): domain Eukaryota; kingdom Viridiplantae; phylum Streptophyta; class Magnoliopsida; order Piperales; family Aristolochiaceae; genus Aristolochia; species Aristolochia fimbriata. Next base: position 25,468,472 of record CM034083.1, read on the forward strand.
TCACAAGACATATACCAGTGTTCTTCATAAGAGCTGCAATGTAAGTTGTTTTACCACCTGGTGCAGCCCTACAGCAAGAAAACATCATTAAGCTAGACTTCATAATTATGGCAAGAAAACTTTGTGATGATAGTTGGAGATGACACTTATTAAGGTGGTGGCTGTAAACAATGAATCACTTACAGCTCCCCAGCTGCAAATTTGGCAATGTACAACAAGATAAAGATTAAATGAGTGGAAATGGGTAGAGTTACTCCAGCCGTTATAATCTTCTGGAGAATATTTTATAGTTTTAGAAAGCAGAAAATTAAGTTTCATATACTGTGCCATGTCAGTGATTCTTGATGACCAGTTTGGCACCAAGCTTAAACACCATATCATTTGTCAACCTTCAAAGAGAAGTTATCATACTCTTCCAACTCCCGCAAAACTACCAAAAGGATCTAAGAGTCCTTAACTTTTGTTTTCAAAAAAATCTCATTCTAAAAAAAGTTGAAAATAATGAAAACAGAATTATTTAAACTTTAATTTTATAATTCTGAAAAATAGTGAAATGGATGAGAAGAGCATTACTAACTTTTTTATTATACCTCAAATAAACTATTAAACTATCTCATTTATTTATAAAGCTGATTACAGATTCATAATCAGCCATCACTACAATGAGATTTCTATCAAGAACTCACTGTAGACACCTCCCCGCACCCAAAAAAACAACAACCAAATGACAAATCCACATGATTACAGACTAACTGAAATACTTACGTCATATCAACAACTCGTTCCTTTTCTTGTGGAGCAAGAGCCATAACAGGTAAAAAAGAGTTTGCACTTTGTAGCTGCGAAAAATTAAATGAAGACCATCTCAGCCAAAAAATCTAGAATATAAAGAAAATGACAGTTTCCATGTTGAAGGGATTAAAAAATAGAGAGAGAGGAAGAACTACCATGTAATGCCCAGCCATGTATTCAGGAGTGGCACCAATGGGCACTTGAGAATCATATACGACCAATCCAACCTGCCATTGTGATGTTTATTATACATGACTATAAAATAGCAAAGTGATAGAAAGACAGAGAATGATATGTTCATACCTTTGACCATTTGCTCAAAGGATCTAGATTAACCCCTCTATTTATAAGAACCCCTGCCAAATCCCGTCTTCGAGACTTGTATCCAAAATAGAGACAAAAAATATGTTAAGCAAACAGAAATGCAAGACGAGTCATGTAATAAAGACTATCATTTGAATTAATTACAATGGGTCAGAAAATATATAAAAATTCAAGAACATGCCCTAAAACTCCCGGAAACCTCTCACTGAATATGCACAGCATAAAGAAAACCAGCACGTGAGCTTGATCAATCAGTATATCACACACTTGGGACAATGAGTGGTTTTCTTATAATACCTTCAAAGTGTTTGTACGCAAGCAAATAGGTCGAGGTTTTTCAAACGCCTCAATAAGCTCCAACAACTCAACCACAGGAAACATCTGTAAAGGTATATCAGGATACTTGAACAGCAACATTAAAATAAAATCAAAATTCAAAATTTCATGTCCCTCACCTCAACTAGAACCTCAATAAGAAAGTCATTGTAACCATAATAAGAAGCCAAATCTGACTTAAGTTGCTTCACATAATCCTTCCTCGTGGCACCTTCTTGTCTCAATGTCTTAAAATTTGAAAGAACTCGAATAACTAAACCAAAAGAAACCACACATCAGATACATAAATATGGAACTACAAAACTATGCAGCAAGTAGAAAATCCATAATTATCAGACATACTATCTTTTATCCTTTGCTGAAGCTTTGGTAGGTCAGGAGGACTATGTGTCTCTTCTTCAAGCTCCTAAACAACAGAAGATAAATAACAGTCAAGTTGGGAGAGAGTACCAAAAACTGGTAGTGCTGATTTAAGTAATTTTAACCTCTTCCGTAGGCAGTCTGAACTCATCAGATTCTTCCTTAATATTGAGCTGCAATTCAGCTTCTGCTTCTTTCTCTTCTCTAGCTCGTTTTTCATCAATAGCTCGTGATTTCTCCTCTATGTCTGACCCATCAGAATCTGACTCCACGTTATCCGAACCATTTTCTTCAAACATTTTTTAAGAAATTCATTATTTTAATAACAATACCAACACTCAAACAAATTAAGAAATAGGCTTCAGAACTCAAAACCTTTGCAAAACACTTAAAAAAGAAAAAGGGGAAAAACCAGCAATACCATCAGCACTGTCACCAAGGAAATCATCAGTGAAGGGCTCCCCATCAGAAGATATGTCAGATGGGGAATTGTTTCCTTCTTCCATTACATCTTCAACTTCTGATGAATCAGAAACTTCAGCCAGAACATTTTCTTCTTTTGGAGTCCTCTTTTGCTTCTTTTTTGAAGGACTTGAAGGTTTACCCTTATTCTTCTTTGCCCCCATCACTACAATTATGAGAGAAACGGCAAAAAATCACAAACTATCATACCTCAAGGTATAGACAAAGTACCCAAGATTAACATTCAGTATAAAAGACCAATTCCTTTACAAAATCAACCTGAAATTTGCTGATGCAGAGTTCAAATAAACAAGAGAAACGCAGGAGTTTTAGGGATCAGAATTGTTCATACCCAAATCTGACATATTTCATGGCCAAGCCCATAAGGCGTGATTTTATATATTTCCTTTTTTCCAAACTGAAAGAGCTGCCTTTTGGGAAGCACGATATCCAAGTAAAACGCCATGAGGCAGAATTTTCAACCAATTGCATTTATCCCAAGTAACTATAATATTAACAAACTATCCAAATTAAATGTAAAATTTCTAATTTAATTGGTACACAATGTCCATAAGATCATGAAAAAGATAGCTACATAAAATTGTGAACAAAATTTATAACCCACCACCCTCCCTGCTGACATAGCAAGGCTCCTTTCCCCTCTAATGCCAAATGACACGGGAATGAGTGGAGCCTGCAACTCAGTTTTGCATTGTGCAGGGAATTCTCCACATGTAAGAGACCTGACAGGCCAGGCAAGATCAACCAGCTCACTTTTGAGTTGGAGGACCGAGCTGAGTTAGCCTCTAAGTCCGCATTAAAAAAAGTGCATTCGTGTTGACCATACACAAGTCTCAAGTACTAAAGGTTATCTGCATTTAAAATTGATGATACACATGAAGATAGAAGCACAAATGCAGGCTGGAAACAAATCATTACCAACACATTAGCTGCGGCATAAATTAACAGACACGTGCCATGCAATAATGCTAACACAAAAATTTTAAACATAAGAGGATAGAACCAAGCATAAACTTGAGGAACAGAAGAAAAAGGAAATTAAAGGACATATCGTAAATTAAGTCCCCACCTTGCTAGACTACATTCAAGAGAGTGCGAATTTCAGAACCGAAAAAATCAGATTTTCTGATTGAGCACTAAGGAACTGCACTAAGAGGAACATCTACAACTGGTCGCCCCACATATCAAGAAAAAATGGACGACAGAGGAAATAAATAACAAACTAAGACAAGTAACAGTCGAAATGAAGTTCCGTAGCCATTGGGTAACGGAAATTCCCAGAGGTCGTCGGCTTCTACAGATCAAATGGAAGCGCACAAACAGAAATACAGAGTTTACGCAAAGAAAAGAAAGAAAAAACTCACCGCCCAGAACCCTCGAGCTTCCCAGCACGTTACCGACGCAGACAAGAACGAGACACCACTTCCTCTCCAAAGCCAATCGGAAGAAAAAAGAGGGAAGCAAAAATGATAGGTTAAACCCTACGCACTAAACCCTAAGCCAGAAAGAGGAGGTAACTCGGTCTTTGTCTAAAATGGAACTCGGTGAAAATTTGAGCCTGTGACTCAGTGTTGAGGAAGAGGGTTGGCGTTCACTTTTGCTGTGTTTAAAAATATTATTATTTATTAACATTTTAATGAGGAAAAAATGAATAAATTCATTCGAACAATTACACAGTAATTTGATATTCCTTTGATACAACTTTCCACATTGATTAAATCATTTAGTTTGACATTTCAGTTTTAAAACCTTAAAAATAAAATTAATTTTATAAAAAAAAAAAATTAATCGTCTATATGGTTTTGATTGTCATTATTAGTATTGTCGTTATAAAATGTGTATAAAAACATTACATTATTTAGTTTTATTATTCCTGAAAATCTTTTTCTTCTAAATTTTTTATGTTATTGATTGTCATAGTGTTTATATAACTATGAAATATAATATTTCAAAAGTAAACTATATTAGTACTTGCATATATCACAAGAATTTTTATTTAACTTTTACATTATAATTGGTATAAGATTCAACAAACACCTTGAATACACATGGTAAATTAACATGGTGGAAAATTTTAATTTCATGTTAACACTGAACAAAACTCTGAAAACCTAAAAAATTATTCATTTTTTTAATTAAATAGTCAATTATGACCATATACTCAATGTTTAAAAAATTGAACCAGTCGTCAAACTGGGAGTTCGATTTTGGTCGAACTTGGTTAGACCGGGTTGGACCAATGGTTCAACCATTGAATATTATCCTTTATATTTTATAAATATGTTATATTTCTATAGGTAAAAAGACAAAATTAATGTTGATTATAGTAAATCGGGCCAAGTCAATAAGAACTGGATTGGCCTCCGGTTCTGGTTCAACCGGGTTGGACCGCCTGGTCCAGTTTGGTTTTTAAAACAGTGCATATACTAGAAGTGATCTTGATAAAAATTAAGACCCAATTTTAAGAGTTAAAATTTTAGAAAAAAACCATTAATGATTATTAAATAAAAATGGTAAGATGGAATGTATGTATCCTAAAATATATTTTTGCTTATCCTAAATTACTATTTTTATTTAAATGGTTGAATTCCTTATAATATAACTATTGATTTTTGTTGTTAATTACTACAATTAGTTTGAAAGATTCAGGCAAAAAACAATTTTGTTTATTGGTAATACAATATATTATGTTTTTATTATTTTATTATTACTTTATTTAATTGTTATGTATTTAAGTTTATTGACATTTATAAGTACCGTATTTTTGTTATTTTTATGGATTTTTATAAATATTTTACGTATTTATTAATTTCGGGTGTGTCCTATTTAAAAGAAGTGAAGAGTTTGAAGCTCGCGCGGCCTATGGGTGGGAGAAACTTCCTCCTCTTCTTCCTCCTCCTCCTCATTCATCCTCCTCCTCCTCCTCCTCCTCCTCCTTCAAGAATCAAGAATTCGGCGTCTCTTTCAATCGAACTCGGCGTCTCTCTCCGCCTTTCTCCTCATTCAAGAGAAACTTATCGGAAGAGAAAGCAGGTCTTGATTGAGGAGAAAGTAGGAGTGAGACCCTGAATTCTTACCGATCGAGACGGATGCTTCATTGGCTCACATTACTGGAGGAGATTCCCTCCTTTCTAGCTCCTGCGGAAATTTCTTGTTTATCGATCTTTTTGGCGTTGTGGGTTTGGCAGTGTTTTTTCTCAACCTTTTTTCTTTTACCTTTCATTTCCTTTTTTACTTCGGTTTCCTTCGCGTTCGTCAATGGATAAATTAGTTATTTCTCCTAATTTTCTCATCTTCTTCTCGCGGTCTTTCAAGCAGGAAGCTTCATGATTACATGGAGGGCAATTGACTTGGGAAGACGAGGAATACTCTTTTGCCGCCGTGGCTGCCCAAAAGAAGAAGAGATCATTGAAAGCTGATTGCGAAACATTCCGAAACCGAGGAAGGACTTTCACGAATGCTTTCAGGTTCTCCACCCAAAACATTCATCTCATCTTCTTCGTAATCGTCGTCGCCTGTCTTCGCTGTCTCTTGCGGTTGCGGATTCCGATAAAAAAGAACGTGCACTGCAGGCGGCGACGACGAGGACGAGGAAAGAGGGGGATGAACGTTTCCATTCTTCCCTGTTTCTCCGCCACTGAGCATCGTCGCTCCCTCCCGGAGTCGGAGCACAAAAAGAGTCTCGAGACTCAAAAGTCTATTTCTTAAGTTTGGTAAGATCAAATGAAATCATCTCACTACAATAACAAGTTGAAACGCTTCAATTCTTCAATGTACAAACAAATCTTCAATTCTTCAATGTAACTGGAGAAAGTGGAGCAGAGCAACGAATGAAACAGCTGCAGAGAGAGATTGATCATGCTAGACACACGCAGATTTGAGAAGCTTTTCACGGTAGACCCCTGTGCAAAACGCAGCGCAGTTTGAAGGGCACTTGGGCATTTCGGGGCCGAAGACCCGGCATTCGCCACCGGCCATGGCAGCAACTGACTTGCTCTGCCCAGGAGTACTAAGACAAGAGGAGAAGAAGAAGAAGCAGAGAGTACATGTAAAACAAAGTTTAAAACAAAGTTTAAATCTCTCTTTTATTATGTAATTAAAAGGGACATGCCTAAAATTTTGCTAATAAACATCATTTTGCCCTTGCATTTAACTGATTATTGTAGAAAACTAGTAGAATGACATCAGTCAACCGGTTAATTATTCCTATTTGATGAGAAAAACAGAAATGTTTACACCATTCATACTTTTTTTTACATTTGAAATCAAATTTTTCCACATCTGAACGCCTCATAAACTATGGTGTTGGTGTTTAATATGGAGGCGATGATTGGACCCACCCATAAAAATTTACAAGATTGGCTTCGTTCATTCTTGGATTAATCTGTCCTATACTTTTCGCATCCTCTTCGCCTCTCTTGGCATCTGCTGCTGCAATTACGAAACGATACAAGGACTGGTTAGATTCTTTTAATCAATACTCAATCACTGAAACGGGGAGAGTAGTCTGTAATAACGCATGAAAGATTTCATACAGCACCATCTAATCTTAAATAATTAAAACATTCAAAACATACATCGTGCAAACAGAATCTTGCCCAAGATCATTATTACACAAGACAGGAAATTTGTCATTCACAACGATAATTCATCTAGATAAAATAAAAAACACTACAAGAAATTTCTCGAGAGTTCCAATAGTTATAAGTTTTATTTATAGTAAATTATCGCTTAAATCTTCCTTCTTCAATGTTTATCGTTCCCTTTACAAGTTTTCTGATCTTTATCGATTGCCTACTTTAAAATCCCCAACGAATTTCAGTGCAGCCTAACGCAATTATACCGCAGAATTTCCTACTCATCTGTTGAATGCTAATTTCAGATTGTCAATCTCTGGATTGTGACAATCCAAATATGCCCAAAACAAGCCGCCCACCACTTCTGGACTCCATATTAGGGCGACTCCATATTTGACACTCCCCCAAGAGAGACGACAGATATAACGGGATACAACGGATACTATGCAAGGAACAAAAATCTGAGGTCCATCTCTTAATTACAACCAAGCAATATACATTTAGGAATAAATGATGGCCCCGCTTACACAACAAATAATTCTCTTTTATACATATACTACTGACGTATAGAAAAAGACCAGGATTAATTCTCTTCAATACCTCAATAACTGAAATCTCAGTAGTGGTTCCAGAACTCGACGTATTATTCATCTTCCAAGGAAAGATGTGGTTGATCAATTCCCTCAGTGTAACATTAGGCACAAACTCACCTACATGCACTTTTGCAGCTCCGCATGTGCACACGCACTTCGAAATTACGTGCTCTTTGATACCTGTTATGAAGGATAGAGAGAAATACAGATTATGAGTTATGCAAGCAAAGAATAAAATTTAATAGAAGCCCAACTGTCAATCTGAAACAGGCCCAAAATTTAAATCGTTTCTACAAATTTTAGAGTACAAAGTCCAAAAACTGATGCAAAAATTTCTTTTGAAAAGTTAAAAAACGTTAATTAAAAGAGAGAGTCGCTCGATTCAAGATAACACAAGCCAGATATTAGTCAGTAAAATGAAAGTGACCACACCCAGAAACTAGGTAGAGAAACAAAGTCACTTACATCTGTCACAGAAACTGTAGAAACAGCATTTGCTTGCAAAGACTGCCTCCTTCATTAGAGTTTTACACACTGGACAACACAACCCTGGAGCAATAATTTCTGCAACTTGAGTAGAAGACAAACTTTGTTTTTCCCTTTGAGAAGAAGCCCTGTTTCCATATTATATGAGCAGTCAGTTGCATAATATGAACTTATATGAAGAATTGTTGATAACCCTCAATAAAATTATATAAAAAACAACCATTTTAAAAACATTTTCTATGTAGTCATTCATTTTCACTAGAGAAAATATCTCAAGCTGGACAATACAAATAAAAATGATCAAATATAAAATGCACAAGACACCAGAAGAGAGAAACGACTTACTTATTTGACTTGCTTGCCGATATAGAGGAACCATCACTAGCACCACATTCAGACTTCATATCTATCCCTCCAAAGTCATAGCCAGGATCACCATTGGTGGGACAGTACTTTATGAAATGACCTACAAAAGAATTGTGTGAGGACTAAAATAAATGATGCAGCAGAAAAGGAAAAACACATACAAATAATGCTCACCAGGAATGTTGCATCTATGGCAAACGTAACTTGGAGGAGGTATCTTCCATGTACTCTTCCAACAATCCTCAGCCTCGGTGCAAGGAGGGGCATCTAGGGCTGGAACTATGATACTCGTGAATATCTCAGCCCCAAAATCATCATGTTCTAATTTTTCGGGCAGCTTGCATGTCTCCAAAGAAATAGAGCTCTGGATAACAAGGCAAAATTAAAAATAAATACATGAAATAATAATAATAATAATACAACTAAATTACCAAAAAAGGGTTCAATTTCCCGCATTAAAAGGTTGAGAGCTTACATATGTAACAGTAGATGAACCCGTGGTATCACTTGGATGCTCTAAATCTTCTTTCACTTTATGATCTGAAATTTTTGGCCTGAACAAGAGAAAACATACCGATAAGAATGAGAAGAATGGCTGACACATTAGCAAGTTGAGACGCCAAAAATACTGATAGTTGTTCCCTCAATGAAGATTAACAAAGAAAATATATTTATAGTGCATTTAGGAGTCTAAAAGATAAATGAGAGCGAAGTAAAGATACAGAGAGGAACATACTCTTCAAAACCAGCAGTAAACAGGGGGCTCGATCGCACTATGGGCACACGGCAGACTAGAAGAGATGCGCAACGGGGAATAAGCGTTTTCTCGTCAACATACACTGCAAAAAGTATATCCGAAGTTAGCAAACACCCTGAACCACACAAGTCTAAATCTCAAAACCCTGAATCGCATTAGTCTAAATCTCAAAACCCTGAATCGCGTAAGCCTAAATCTCAAAACCCTGAATCGGAGTAAGGTAATTCAAGAACACTGAATCAGAAGATCAGAGTCAAGAACCCGGAATCGGAAAACCCTAAACCCAATAATCCAAAATCGCGAAATCCTGCGATGTCCTAAACCGCAAAACCCAAAATGGCTAAACTCTAAATCGCAAAATCCTAAATGGCGAAACTCTAAATCGCAAAATCCTAAATGGCGTAACTCTGAGATCGCAAAACCCTAAGCAGCAAAAGACTAATTCTTAACCTAATCGAAGCGCTAAACCCAGAACTCTAAATAGCTATGACTCAGCAATTGATTGAAACGAAACAAAAAAATCAACAGATTAAAAGCAAAAGATAAAAGAAAAACAATAAAAAGAAAAAGTAAATAAAGAAACAAAGAAACAACGAGCCTTCAAGCATCAGAGACAACAAATTCGGAAAACCCTCAATCACGAAACCCAAAGAGGCGAAACCCTAAATCTCAATATCCAACTGTCGAAAAACTAAATCGCGAGGACCTAAATCCCTGTAAGCCAGCAACTGATTAAAAATTAAAAAGAAAAAGAAACAAAATGAAAAGAAAGAACGCACCTTCATGAGTTTCAGCATCAGAGACGACAATCTCACATCCCTTTTTACCAAACAACGGCAGTCGATGAATTTCGGCTATCCTTTCTTTCAAAGAACCGACAGAAATAAAAGAACCAGGGATCGAAACGGCAGAAAATTCCTTCGCGCTTTTGAATTTGTAATAAACAGCCATTGATCGTATCACAGCAACCCTCCTCTCAGACCTTATCTGACACTTCCAGAGACTCGAGCGACTGCGTCGTCTGAGAGAGCCGTCTCCGGTCTTCTCAAACGATCAACAGAATTGCAGAGAGAGCAGGCTTCGGTTTTTATAGAATAAAACGAAAGTTCGGCTGAGTCTCAGGAGAGTTTCCTCAACGCGGCTACGCTTAATACGCGCATATTCGTTGGGCCCCACCAACTCGATCACAAACTCTTTTGTAAGACCTAAGGAAGTATTAATAATGATGAGTTCGGGAGGAAAATATTAAATCCACTTATATTATGAATTTAAAATAGGTGTACAAATTATATTTCTAAGACTATTATATAATAAAGTATCAATCTATATACTATCTAATATACAGATAGACTATAAATTATTCAAGGTATACATATAAACTAAAAATTATTCAAGGTATATAGATAGACTAAATATTATTCAACATATACAAATAGACTATAAATTATTCAATATATACAAATAGACTAAAAATTATTCAACATAATAAATAGACTAAAAATTATTCAACATATACAAATAGACTATAATTATTCAATATATACAAATAGACTATAAATTATTCAATATATACAAATAGACTAAAAATTATGTAACGTAACAGGTAGACTAAAATTTACTTAGCAGTTGTGGCCGGGTCGAACGTCTAGGTCAACTCACATTACTCAAAAGTTTCGGCCGGGTCGGCTGGCTGTTTCGACTAGGTCAACTCAGTCGTGGGTCAGGTCAACTAGGCTATTTGAATGGGTCAGGTCGGCTGGAGCCCAGATCCGCTGGTCAAATTGCAGCGTGGCAAAAGCGAATCATGGGGTGCCCAAACATGGATCCGCCCGTGCAGGGCTTAGGTGGCGCCCGTGATTCACTTTGGCCACGCTGCAATTTGGCCAGCGGATTCGGGCTCAGTCAGCTGTTTTGATAGCTGGGATAGCTCGACAGTGTTGGCCAGGCTAACTCTGAAGTAGTCTAAAAAAGTTACGAATTTTTTTAAAATTTAGTAACATTTATATTAAAATATTTTCAATTATAAATTAAGTTCGATGTGGGTTGTATTCTTATTGAATGTAGAATTTTTTTAAAAGAATTTAAAATGTCAACAAAATTACAAAAAGTAAAATAACATTAGCAACTAATAAATTCAGTTCATGTTGGTTGTCATATTACAAAAATTAAGAAAAAATCAACAATTTACTAATTTATAAATTAACTCCGAGTTGGAAGAAAATGAGAAAAAATACAAAAATAACAGTTAATTAAAAGAATGTAACAAATAAAATAAAGGACAATAAGATTTGTAATTTATAAATTGAATTCAAGTTGGTTGTAGTCTTAAAAGAATTCGAAAAAAAAAAAGCACAAGACCAATTATTTTAAACAAAATATAAAATAATTTGAACAAATTAAAATAAAATAAGTTCAAGTTGTTTGTAGTATTACAAAAAATTTAGTTCATGTTGTTTGTAGTATTACGAAAAATAGGAAAAATAAAATAAAATAAAATAGTAAACAAATTGATTAAAATAATATAAGATTAATAATTTATAAATGAAGATCATGTTGGTCGTAGTCTTAGAAAAGTTTAGAAAAAATTTTAAATTTAGTAACTTTTATATTAAAATATTTCAAATTATAAATTAAGTGGTTTCTCTTTTTTTTTTCATAATTATCTCAATTTTAAAAATTTTGATTTTTCAAAAAATTCCTACTGAGTTTGTAAAACACTTAAAAGAAAAAAGTTTCCCAGCAAATAAATCCTCACAAGAGTAAACTATAAATGCTGGGCAATGGAGGTGAAAAAATGTCGGGATGATTTTTTCTTTCAAACTGGTTGGTCTAGGTTTGTAAAATACAACTTTTTACAAATCGGAGATTTTGTAATTTTTCACTGCAACGTCATCTTATTTGGATACAATGCATGTGAAAAAAAAAAACTACAATATAAAGAAGTAAAAGTTGAGGGCGAGACTGAAAATGATATAGAACTACAGAGACAATCAATATGCCTTTGTAGTTGCGTTCTAGCAAAGGCAAATGGTTAGATAATTCAGTGCACGAATTAATCTCTCTTAACTTTTTCCATTGCTTTTTTTTTTCTTATCGCTGAAGTTTTCTCTTTTTACAAACCAGGACGAACAATATTCGATGCAAGGAGATGTCCATTTAAACTTTGCAATCCTCATTTTGTTTCAGGGGTGAAACTAGAATAAAATTATCGAATTGGGAGTTACTATTGTTTTCAATGGAAAGTAAATGAATATGTCTCTATTATCTCATTTATTACATTCCCTGGACAACTGACGTGCAAACACCTGTCACACTGTCACTGTAGAAAATTCCGAAGGCCTTTGGGATAGGATATGGCCTATGGCCATCTTCCAACAAGAAAATCTACATAGAAGACCCGATTGACAGTCGTTGGCCGGTCAACTTGATTATTCCTAATAGACGTCCCAACTGCGGTACATTTATGGGCGAATGACGTGAGGTTATCAAGAGTAATGCATTGCTACCTGGAGATGTTAGCATCTTTTAGGTTATTAACGGTGGTAAGCATAACAAACCAAACATCGTGCATCTATACATTCAAGAAGCACCTCGAAAGTAATGAAATAAGGTTTTATAGAGTGAGATTCTTATACAGTCCAAGTTTATATACCTTTTTTGTATATACTTCTCTTACTAGTATTGAAAATTGTGTTATCGTATAAATATAGGACCATTTAGTCCATAGAGTTGGATGATAGTTAAATATTGATTATTTTTTTTCTTAGATATATAATCTTTTATTAATAATAGTTTGATCATAATTAAAATAATTAGAAAGTATTATCTTTTATTAATTTACTTATTCTTTTATTTTTTCCATGTGTACTTCCAAACATGTTCATAGATAAGAGACTTACAATTGAGAATATAGAGTAATTATAATATTTTTGTTTTGTTATAAAACTTACATTAATCCACTTTGCCCATCGTATGACGGGCTTATATCCGCTAGTTAACTTCAATAAATTATGCAAAACATTATACTATCATATGCATAACTCTTACCCTATTAAAAATTACAAAAAAATTGAGGGGGAAACTCAATCATTTTTTTTTTTTTTATCACAATGATAGCCGGATGGGAGGATCGATCGATGGTCATGAACTACCAGTCTACCACCACTTCTCTCATGTAAAAATTGAAGGGCCCCATCGAAACCTTCCAATATTTGATTGCTCAAGTATTGAAAGAAGGACAAGGAGATCTGGCCCAGATCATAATTAAGAGTGAGAGGAGGATGAACACAACTACTCTTCACCAAATAGGATGATGCTAATAATTAGTTTGTTTCATTAATATATTATCTGATGACCAGTTTCCAATATGCATGCATGCTTCATTGCTTAATTTGTGTAGTGGGTTCTTCATAACTGGGACGATGAGAGATGCAAAAGGGTGTTAAAGAATTGCTGGAGGGCACTTCCAGAGGTTGGTAAAGTGATTTCAGCGGAGTTTATTCTTCCTGAAGATATCACCAATGATCCAATTTGCCATCAAATTATGTATGTGGATTTGTTGATGTTAGCAGTCAACGAAGGAGGTAAGGAGAGGACTTTGGTGGAGTTTGAAGGTCTAGCCAAGGAATCTGGCTTTGCTGCAATAAGATCACTTCCCTACTCTAGTGGGTTTTCAGTCTTAGAGTTTCACAAGAAACCTTTAGACGATTGAAGCAAATTAATAGTTAGCTTGAATTCAGTACTTGTTTTTCTCAAAGAAAGTAACTTGATGTTGAGCATGTGACACGCTCAGCTTTTTTGTAACTGAAGATATAGCTGGAGGAAAATTAGTATGTGACACGCTCTGCTTTTTTGTTGTGTTGGGTACATCGACGAGGGAGCAAGTGAGAACAAAGTAATTGGCGAGGAGGCGGAGGATGTGATCGAGCATGGCGGGTGCTTCCATGTTGTGCATCGAAAGCTGTGAAGCGATCTCCGACAAAAAAGAGGTGAGCTTCGGGGCCGGCCTTGGCAATGATCTCCAAGGACAAAGTTCTATTGTTGTGCGAGGACAGAGTTCTATTGAGGACAAAGTTTATTTTTGGTTTGTTTCTCATTTATTTTTGTTCCCTTGTCTTTAACTTTGTTTCTCATTTTTAGTACCCGACGATTCTTAGAATAAAGAAAAAAATCAGAAGCTATTGCGCGAGGACATAGTTCTGATAACACAGTCCAAGAAAAAGATCCGTCGAATCATCTAAGATGAAAAGTCAGTCTGAAAACTCGAGGACTGAGGACTAAAAAAAAAAAACTTTGTTGAAAAAAATAAAGCAAAAAGCTGTCAAAGGATGAGGTCGTCCCCATTTAAAGCTCCCCCACCGCCCTACCTTATTGCTCTCTCCCATTAGCCTCTAGCCTACTCGCTCTCTCCCCTCGGCTTCCGCCTCTGCCTCTTTACAATGTCTAAACAAGCTTCTTCTTCTTCTTCTTATTTTTTACTGAAACGTTCGAACGCCGACAAGAGTATACATGCAAAACATTTCATGACCATGAACGTACTGATCAAGGGCTTCCGTGTCGAAGAGGTCGGCAATATTCTGAAGGGACGCTGGGGTTGTAAGTAACGACAAATCTTCAGGTTGTTATATATATATATATATATATATATATATTATCTTTATTATTATTTTCTCTTTATTTGCAGCCAATTTAGATGGTTACGTAAGTCTAACCACTAACCATGAAGGGAGATCTTGATATGCCATGTTTTCGCGGAAGATAGTTACTAATACAACTAGGAATCCATGTAAGCTTTTTTTATGTATTTATTTGTTTATTAATGATTAACTTTTATCTTTATTTTTTTTCATATTTTTTTGTTTTCTTATAAACGATGTGATGGTGGCAGACAAAATACTATCTCATAGATGCATGTAGCCAAAACATTGACCACATGCCCTCAGTGGGGACGGAGCAGTCTAGTTTACACATGCCTTATGTGGGATGAGGAGGTCATATCTCCACAAGTCACGCTATGAGGATGGGCTTCCCAGTCCCTACAGGCCCCACTGCTGAGACGAGCTGCCCAGTCCCTACATGCCCTCAATGGGGACAGGGTGGCCCTGTCCCTACCAGTCTTGTTGTGGGGACGAGTTGCCCAGTCCCCGTAGGCTCCTTTGGGAGAGGCAACCCAGTCCCCACATACCTCGTTTACGGGATGGAGTTCCCACAAATAGGCTTGTTGTGGCGATCGGCTGCCGAGTCCACATAGGGGTCTCTATGGGGCGGGCTACCCACTCCCCACAGGCCCTGTTGTGGGAACGGGCTGCCCAGTCCCCACAGGTAGGGATGGTAATGGGGTGGGCTAGGGACACGACGCGATGCGTTAAATAGTAAAAACAATCTCTAACTTCAGTCCACAATATCTTCACATCATGTAATGGCCCCATGCAAAGGAGAAAATGCAAATAGGGGTATTTTGCCTTGAAATTAAATAAGAAAACCACAAAGCCGAGATGCGTTCACAAAAATAGGAAAGTAGCACGACCCCACTATCACCTCAGTTTTGGTGGCTAAGACTCAATCCCTAACATTGGATAAGTATTTTTGCATTTAAGTTATAATTTTTTATGTGCAGCATGTGATTACCACCTGCACACTCAGAGTTCTGTTGTTGCGCGAGGACACAGTTCTGCCGTTGCGCGAGATAGAGTTCTGCTGAAGACAAACTTTATTTTTCCTCTGTTTCTCATTTATTTTCATTCCCTTGTATTTGGCTTTGTTTCTCATTTTTAGTAACCAACTATTCTCAGAATAAAAAGAAAAAAACCATAAGCTGTTGCGCAAGGATAGAGTTCTGATAACATAGCCCAAGAAAAAGATTCGTCGAATCGTCTAAGATGAAAAGTCAGTCTAAAAAGTCAAAGACTGAGGACTAAAAAAAAAAAAGTACTATGTTAAAAAAATTTAGACAAAAAGCTGTCAAAGGATGAGGTCATCCCCCATTTATAGCTCCCACATCGCTCCACCTTGTTGCTCACTCCTATTAGCTTCTAGCCTACTTGCCCTCTCCCCTCGCCCTCCCGCCTATGCCTCTTTACAATGTTTAAACAAGTTTCTTCTTCTTCTTCTTCTTTACTGAAACATTCAGACACAAGAGTATACAAACAAAGCATTTCATGACCATGAACATACCGATCAAGGGCTTCCGTGTCGAAGAGGTTGACAATAATATATATATATATATATATATAATAATAATAATAATAATAATAATAATAATAATTATTATTATTATTATTATTTTCTCTTTATTTGGTGTGTCTGCAGATGGTTACGTAAGTTTAATCACTAACCATGAAGGGAAGATCTTGAAATGCCATGATTTCGCGAAAGATAGTTACCAATACAACCAGGAATTCATGTAAGCTTATTTTATGCATTTATTTGTTTATTAATAATTAACTTTTGTCTTTATTTTCTTTTTAAGATTCTTTTTATTTTCTTAAGAACGATGTGAAGGTGACAGCCAAAATACTAACTCATAGATGCATGTAGCCAAAACATTGACCACATGCCCTTAGTGGGGACGGAGCGGCTCAGTCCCCGCATGCCTTATGTAGGATGGGAAGACCATATCTCCACAAGTCACGTTATGAATATGAGTTGCCCAGTCCCTACAAGCCCCACTGTTGAGACGAGCCGCCCAGTCCCTATATGCCCTCAATGGGGACTGGTGGCCGTGTATTATTAATGTTATAAATGAATGTTATAAATGGTAAAGTCAATAGATATTGGATACTTGGATTTTTTTGTATACACACTTTAATATATCATATTATATATCTAAAATATTTTTTTTAAATTTTTGTTGATTTTTTTGTAATTTTATAATTTTTTTCCTGAGTTGCTCGTTTTCCGAACCGACTCGGATTTTGGCCTGCCCGAGTCGGTTCCGGTACCCGGTACCCGGTACGTAGTACCCTGGTTTCGAATAACCAAATCGTTATCGGGTTGAATACTTGAATTCGGATCAAAGAAGCAAGTCGGATTCGATTCGGACAACCGAGTTAGGTTGGGACGGATATTGCCCCGTTTGCTTGGCCCGTGTCCACGTCAATC
Organism: Aristolochia fimbriata; assembly: GCA_019845555.1. Lineage (NCBI taxonomy): Eukaryota > Viridiplantae > Streptophyta > Magnoliopsida > Piperales > Aristolochiaceae > Aristolochia > Aristolochia fimbriata. The sequence goes on from CM034083.1 coordinate 25,485,646, forward strand.
GAGTCGGGTTCAGTGCCCCACCATTAAACGCTGAGAAGATCAGTAACTCGCTACTCATCGATCGCAGTTTTTCCCTGCGAGAGCGGGAGAGGGGAGAGTCGAAACTCGAAACTCCCGGCTCTCAACTGAATGCAGAACGACTCCCGATCCTCGTCTTCTTCTTCCTTTCTCTCTCTCTTTCTCTCTCCCACAACTGTGTAGAAAAGTACAGTAGTCTCTTAGATTTTATTTCTGCTTCTCCCTTCTCCTTCTTTCGTTCTTCTCTCTCTGGAAAAACCCTAAACCCACGGGAAGAAGTAGAGGCGTAACGCGTCTATTGAGAAAATGAGTCCTATTCAGAACTTTGAGCAGCATGCCAGGCGTCTCGTCGCTCCAGAGCTCTGTAATTTTCGATTACTCTCCAAAATTTGTGTTTTGTACAATTCTTTGTTTTGTTTTTGTTTTTTTTAAACAGTTGTTTGGTGTTTAAACAGCCATGCAGGAGAGGCTTCAATTGGCCATGGAAGTTAGGGACAGCCTCGAGATTGCTCACACTTCGGAGTACCTCAATTTCCTGAAATGCTACTTTCGGGCTTTCTCCTTGATTTTAACTCAAATGACGACTCCGCAGCTCTCGGATACCAAAGAGCACAAGCTCCGCAACCTTGTTGTTGAGATTTTGAACCGTCTTCCTCATAGTGAAGTTCTTCGCCCCTTTGTTCAGGACCTTCTCAAAGTCGCAATGCAAGTGCTAACCCTTGATAACGAAGAAAACGGTCTGATTTGTATTCGTATCATCTTCGACCTGTTGAGGAACTTCCGCCCCAGTCTAGAGAACGAGGTCCAACCGTTTCTCGACTTTGTCTGCAAGATATATCAGAATTTTAGAGCGACCGTCGCCTACTTTTTTGATGAGGCATCGGGCGGAGCTGGGGGTGGAGGGGAGGATATCAAGCCACTGGACACTTCCGGTTTGGGACCTGGCCCTGGTCTGGGCGTTGGACCTGGGATAACGGGGACTTGCAGCGGGACTTCTGCGCAGCTCAATCCTAGTACACGGTCGTTTAAGATAGTGACCGAGAGCCCCTTGGTGGTCATGTTCTTGTTTCAGTTGTATAGTCGCCTTGTACAGACAAATATTCCTCAACTATTGCCGCTTATGGTGGCAGCCATCTCAGTGCCTGGGCCTGAAAAGGTCCCCCCTCACGCCAAGAATCACTTCATCGAGTTGAAGGGTGCTCAGGTTAAGGTATGTGTTTTACGACGGCAGGATTTTTCTGTCCGGAAGGGGGCAATACGAATACTAAAGCAAGTTGCACCAAGTCACAGTCTGCTTAGTGTTGCAGTCTAATTTGTTCTTTTGCCATTTGCTGTATTTTCATCCTTAGTGCCTCTCTGACTCCATTTTTATTCATCTTCTGCAGACTGTTTCGTTTTTAACTTATCTTTTAAAAAGTTTTGCTGATCATATACGACCGCATGAAGTAAGCATATGTAAAAGCATTGTCAACTTGCTGGTTACTTGCCCGGATTCAGTGTCCATTCGCAAGGTAAGGAATTCAGCTTTGTCATATATAATTATGTTAATTTTTTTTACATTTTTCGTTAGAATTTTGTTTTTGTGGCTGCAGGAATTGTTGATAGCATTGAAGCATGTTCTTGGGACAGATTTTAAGCGGGGTTTATTTCCATTAATAGATACTTTACTGGAGGAGAGGTAATTGTAGGTTTTTCTAATTTATTATGTCTTCCCTCCAAGACCCAAGAGCATAGAGGTTGTGGGAATTCAACTCGGTTGCTTTTGGTGCGGCTTGTTTTGTGAGAAAAATTCTCTACACTAAACGGGAGATTCACTTTTAATAGGATTACTTTAAATAAGGCTGTATGATTTGTATGATCCAAGAATTGATATTAACTTTATAACTTTTTCTATTCTTTTGTTCTATTATATTGAATTTAAATGATTTTGAAAGAAATGAACTCTGATATGTTTTCTTTTCTCCCTCTTTATGCTCCTCTTGTACCAATGAGCAGTGTGGAAAATTAATTAGGAGAAAAGGCAAATAATACCCATATAACCTCAATATATGCATGTCAACAGAAGACATGTGAAGTTGTGATGAACTTTAATATGAAACAGAGTTGTTGTGTTTCATAACAGTCTAGTCATGCATATGTCAACTCGTGATGTCAGTCTTTTCTTATCTTTTTCAAACATATTTTTTTCCTTTAAAAAATTAAAGAATAACACAAAATTTCTTCTTCTTCTTCTTCTTCTTCTTCTTTTTGGCCTAGGTTTTCTCAGTATCCATTTTTATGAGTAATACCTAGAAAAGGTCAAATTATATTTTATGCAAAAATTTATAATCAAATAAAGTTGTGTTTATGTTTGTATTTGGAAGGGTTCTATTTTTTTGAAATGGCGAATACAAACTTCACTAAACTCCAATGTGTGGAGACCCAAACCCAAGACCTTCCACAGCAATAAGTCCCATGGGACCACGGAGCTACTGCCCAAGTTCCCATTTGGAAGGTTCTTTAAGAGCTGGTCTTGTGCAGTTCTCTGATGGATGGTTATCACCCTTCTCATGTTTGCTTTAGGTGTTCTTTTCAGTTATGTTCAATCTTTACATATTCATCAGTAGGATAGGACATTTTCGCTAGGTATGCATTTGTTCTGTTGTGCTTTACCAGTCTGGATAAATTGGAATGTTTTGGTTTTACAATTATTAAACAATAGTAGATTATCAGCCAACGCTTTGGCTGACGCACTAGCAAAAGAAGGGCTGCAAAGAGATAGACTTGTAACAGGCCACCTCTAGGCCAATGTTTTTTTGTACACTCATTCTTTTAAATATGAAATAAAATCTTCGCCATTTCAAAAGAGAAAAAAATAGTAGATTATAGGCTTTGCATCTTGATGACATCTGCCTGTCTTCTCTTGGCTTTCTTCTGACCTGTTTTCTTTGTTTCTTTTCCCTATTCGTTTTATTTGACTTCTATTGGTTTGTTTCTCATCCTAGGGAAATAAATAAACTGTCTTCTTCTCAGCTTTAGCTTCCTTCTATCTTTTCATTTTTCCTTCTTTAGGTCAGGGAGCCGTATTTATCATTACCAGATGAGTGTCTTATAGCAGTCTTTGAGCGGTAGTAAGAAACTATCTGCAGTTTGATAGTTTAAAATGGACCGAGGGAGGGGAAAATGACAATTAATTAGTTTTGCACCGCCAGCGTTGACAATGATTCCCCTTCCACATTGAGGAAAGTGGCCGAAACTCAACTTATGACCTCCAAAATACTTAGTGAAGTAGGTGGTGAGCTTGAAGCTGATAATTTTCACATGTTCAAGTGATCTCTTGCGCATATGAAGGGGAAAATCATGCTTGTGAAGTCTATTCCTAGGATACTGATGTTGAAAGAGAAGTATAATGCGGAGATGATGTATAAGATGTAGGTAGTTGTAACACATACCCCCAAACCAAAAAAGAGTTATGCAGATCACAGGGAAAAAGGAGATACAGGTAAAGGGGGATGATAACAATTTTTTTTTGATACCATGGAATGTTTGAGGACGAAGAAGTAAGCATGAGAGAGATGGAACAAGGAAGTTGTTGATTAATAAAGCATCCTTGGTGGTGCTTCAGGAAACAACTGCACGGATGGTGAAGGATTGTATTCCTTCAGGGAGGTTAAGTAGCTGGTCTAGACAGCTTTAGGCTTAGCCCGAGGTATTTTCATGGCATAGGATGGCTTGCTATTGCATGTTTTTGACTCATCTATTGGATAATTTTCTATCGGTGTAACAATAAACGATAAGCAAACAGGATTAACTTGGGTGCTTTCTGGAATTTATGGACCTACTTCAGTTTTTGGATGGAGCTTCATGAGTTGCTCCTTCTGTAGAATGTGTTGTGGGTAATGGCAGAAGATTTTACTCCAGTTTCATACTTGAGACAATTCTGCCATACAACCTCATCACTGCTACTATGAGGGGTTTGTTGGCCTTATTGGCGCTCATCTTCTAGAGGATATTCTAACCTCTGGGAAGAATTTCATTTAGTCTAGTGGTCAACAAAACCCAATTCTTCCAAGATGGATAAATTCTTGGTGATGAATGATTAGATATAGCTTTATCTTGAAGTGTCGGCCTTTCTTGCAAGGAAAAGTATATGCGATCATTGGCCTGTCCTGTCTGATACTAAATTCAGCAGTTAGGGATTTGAGAACTGGTGGTAGAAGAATGCTCGTTTTGTTGTATGATGGAGAAGTGGTGCTCCTTTACGTCACGAGGTCCAGAGGTTGCATCATTTCACTATCCTTTCACTGAAATTAAAACATCTGAAATGGTGTTGGGGAACTGGGACAAAATTGAAGGCTCGACAACGGCGCAATAGGAACACTCCGAATCAGGTGGTTGTTGTGGACTCTTTGGATGAGGAATAGGCCGACATCAGGTGAAAACATCAAGCACTTTTCTGAAGGCTCAAAGTTTGTGATGGTAACACTCTTTTCATTCTATTGCTGCCTTTTGGTGCCATGCTAATAGAGGTTATGCATTCAACATCCATGAAAAATTAACCTTTAAGAGAGCAACAATGGCCTTTGAAATTGTGATTTACTACTCAGGTCTATACTTTGAAGACGAGGCCCTGTGTCTACCATTAGAGTTCCTTCTTTTGCTAAGCCTTTCCATAAAGCAAAGGAGGGTGTAGAGACACCATTAACAACAGATGAAATACAGAGCAATATTGTGTATATACCATGTGACAAAGCCGACAATATTAAGGTATTTTTTGTGCATTGAGGGCATTCATGTGGGAAGACTTCCATCTTATGATGGCTGATATCCACAAAAGAGGCATTTCATTCAAATGTATGGGGGCCTCACAAATTTTTCCATCCCCAATGTGGATGTAGGGCATACCCACATTTTCAGATTAGTAAGCTTATCTCTGACGTATAGGATGTCATAGCTCAATTACTGGCAGCTAGTTTGAAAGGTGTCATGGATGGTTTGGTTAGATAATGTAAATCTTCTTTTACTAGAGGCCGGCTGTGGCAGGGCATGAAATCATGGAACATTTTGAAACATCACGACATTCTTGTTTTATGTTGAAAGGCGTTTGATAGGGTTTCATGGAGATTTCTGGACTGGAGAGACAAATTTGGCTCTACCAATTGAAGATATCTAGAGGTTTAGGTATAAGGAGATCGTCTGCATCAAACCTTGCTTTTCAAAACCAAAATGTTTAGCACTTGCATATTGGAGTCGAGTTCTTGTGGTAACATCTCTTGGCTATAAAAATGGGGATACAGGATGGTTGTAAGAGCACAAGATTCTCTGGAAGGAGGGGTCTTCCTCTTGATGGGGTGATATTGGCAAAGTGACGGATATATTTTGTAGCCATACTAGGTTTGGCCTTGAAGATGGTAATATGGTGAAATCTTGGAACTTTTATGGTTGGGGGATGATCATTGGAGGCTATTTATCCTGTGTTATTTAATCTAGCCATGGATTCAAACATATTGCTTGTTTAGTACTAAGGAGAGTTCGTCATGAATGGCTCTTTTGGGAACACTGACAGGTGGACAAGCCTTTAATGGTCCAGAAGCTATGAATCACTCCCAGCTCGCATTGAGTTTGGAATTTATACATAGGAGGAGCTTCTTCAGATATGTTACTTTTTGCTCCTATCTCTGATAATAATTTTTCAACAAATTCATGCAATGCATTGATTTGTGGTTGGATGACACAACATCTGACAGCTCTCACTTGGAAGCTTTCTGGCCTCTTCAAGGCCATATACTTCGTTTTGAGGTTCTTACAATAGAAGGTGCTTATTGATGTGCACTGCTACACGTTGGTGCAGTTACTCGGAGCAACATCTGCCTCTTATGTTGCCAGCTAGTGGAGATCCTAGATCACCTTTTGATCCATGGCTCTTTTGCTTGGAGCATCTGGGTTGGTTAATAAGCCTATTGGCCTTCATTCTGTATGCCTTTATTTTTTGTGGAGCTTGTGGCGTCTGGTCTTGATTGAGAAATATCTTCAATGAGGAAGCTGAGTGTAAAGCTTGTTTGGCTTTCGTAGGCTGGAGCAGCACCAAAGATGCTTTCAGGATGTGCTCATGCCATCGGAAAGGGTTTCTCTTCCATTCATAGCTGTGTTAAATCCAGGATGTTCCTTTTGGAAACATAAAAATCTGTAGGTCTCTATTCTTCACCGCTATTGGTGAAAGATGGTTGGCCCCTCAATGGATTACTCTGTGACCATGATGGAGTTGAATGTTGACAACTCCTTCTATGCCAAGGTGAGACCTGCTGGACTTGGGATGAGTTTTGCGATTGTCTTGGGACTATCTTGTTCTTTTTAGTGGGTCTAGCAGAAACCACGGGCTGTTTGAAAGCTGAGCTTCTGGCAGTTGTCCATGATCTTCTTTTGGTCTAGTCTCATTCTCTCTTTGAGCTCCTAGTTGAGGGGATTTGTGATGTTATTAGTTGGTGTTCTGCGATGATACCTCCTCCTTGGACGTTTGCAATCGCTGCAATGATTTATTTGCTTGTTTGATCATGTGTTAGATCTTGGGCTTATGTAAAAAATTCTGACAATGTCCTTGGCTGTAAGTTGGCCAAGGTACTTGTGTGTCTTCCACATGTGGTTGTGAGGGATGCCTTTCCCTGGTTTTGCTTTGCGGTTATAGAAAACACCTTTTCTGAAATAATAATATCATTTTAAAAATAAGTGTCTCTCCCTTTGCAATTTCTGCTAAACTTAGATATTTTAATGTTGCTTAGGGTTCTGGTGGGAACTGGCCGAGCATGTTTTGATTCATTGAGACCATTGGCATACAGCCTTCTTGCTGAGATTGTACATCATGTCCGAGGGGACCTTTCCCTGTCTCAGGTTTGTGAGTTGTCTTTATGTGATATTTTGAGAGATTTGTTTTACTGGTATATGTTGTTACTTATAATGTTCTTTCTCTTGATTTAAGAATTTCTTTTCTCTGCAATGTTCTTGGAGTGGTTTGATTCTTACATCTCTTTGCTGCTGCAGTTGTCTAGGATTATTTACTTGTTCTCCAGAAACATGCATGATTCATCACTTTGTCTGAGCATCCACACTACTTGTGCGCGCCTCATGTTAAATCTGGTTGGGAAAATAGCATCTGCTGCTTCAAAAAGCGCTAAATACATTTTAATACTTTAGTTGATTTTTTTCTTTTTTCTTTTTTCATTTTTTTCTTTCTTATTTGTTTCCACTCAAGCATATTTATACCTTATAGTTGATTATTTCTTGCTGAATAGGTGGAGCCTATATTTGAAAAAGGTGTTGATCAAGCAGCCATGGATGAAGCAAGGATTCTATTGGTATAGGTCTTATTTGATTAATTCTGTGTTTTATTTGGCCATCCTTTTCTGTTATGCTACTACTTGTGCTCCTCTATATCATTATGTTTACTGCTTGTTCTGTGATGATATTATTACTTTATATCTTTTATTTGATTATCAATAAAACATGCATTTCCTCAATACAACTTGCATTTTCTTCAATAAAACATGCATTTTCCTCAATAAAACATGTGTTTTCCTCAATGAAACATGCGTTTTCCTCAATAAAACATGTGTTTTCCACAACAATACTTGCGTTTTCCTCAATAAATCATACATTTTCTCAATAAAACATGCATTTTTTTCAATAAAACATGCGTTTCCTCAATAAAACATGCGTTTTCCTCAATAAAAGGTATGCTCTCCTCAATAAAACGTACGTTCTCCTCAATAAAAAAATGTGTTTTTCGCAATAAAACTTGCATTTGCCTCAAAAAGGAAAAAAAGTCTTTATCAGATGCCTTTCTTTATGTTTTTTTATAGGGAAGAATTTTGGATGCTTTTGTTGGGAAGTTTGGAACCTTCAAGCGCACCATTCCTCAGGTATTATTTGACTCAAGATTTTATTTTCAAGTATTATAGATCATCTTTTTGTCACTGAGACTTATTCTATAACACACACACACACATACACATATGTATGTATGTATAGAGGGCATTTATTCTGTAGGCAGCCTACAGATAAGTCCCTCTGTAGGTGGTTCTTAAAAACAGCGGTGGCATTGTAGATATAGGCCTTAGTTTTTTATTAAAAAATTGCCATTGCACACATCTCAAGTGTATTCAGCTGTAGTGTAGATAGTGTGTCCTTTAGGTGATTATTTATTTATTTTTAGCGTGTGTGTGTGGTTAAATATATAGAAAAACTAGCATCTTTATTTGCTAAACTGATGGGAGGGTAGGTTTACCAAAAAAATGGAAACTAAATTTGATAGCATTATATTATTTTTATAAATGATGCAGTAGTTTTACACTTTGACAGGTAAAAAGTAGTAGAGGAATTTGCATTTGTCAAATAAAAAAATATAGTATAGCTAGCTACTCTGACCCTTGAAACAGATTCTAAAAAGAGTATGTCAGTTCCCTTGATCTAGCTGTATGATCCTTCATCATTTAGTCATTTCTCAACTCTCACAAGCTAACTATGGCCATGTAAAAGCTGATTCAAAGAAGCCACAGATTAGGCAGTTATAGAAAATGTAATGTAATTTGGTTTCAAGCTGCAAACCTGCAACTAGCATTAGTAATAAGATTGAGGTTGATTTGCTGAAAACAGACATTTACTAATGCTAAATGTTTTTACTTTGTTGGGAACCAGACATTTACTAAATGCTAAATGATTTGCTGAAAACAGACATTGACTAATGCTATTTTGAAACTGGATTTGGGAACCAGACTAGTGAAGAACATTTACTTGTTTGATATGTTGTGCATTTTAATCAAGTGTTATACATAATTAATGTTTCTTGCTCTTCATTTTTCATTGTGTACTGTTGCAAAATAGCTCCTGGAAGAAGGAGAGGATGGAAAAGATCGTTCTACACTTCGAGCTAAACTTGAGCTACCTGTCCAGGTCTTGCCATAAACTTGAGCTTAAGTAATTTGTCAGTTTTCTCTTTGTAGAGGGGGAGGGAGGGAGGGAGGGAGGGATATATATTCATAATTAAACCTTTTCGCCTTAGCATCCATGAACAATGTGAGTTTTGTTCTGAATTTGTACATTTTATTGCAGGCAGTTCTCAATTTGCAGGTCCCAGTAGAGCACTCTAAGGAAGTCAATGATTGTAAACATCTTATTAAGACACTGGTCATGGGTAACTCATGATGCCTTAGTTTTTAACCACTTGCCATTTGATGAACCTTTTTTTTTTCATTTGCTTTACTCTGCACCGCTTGCTTTTGGAAAAGTTTATAATTGAATGTTGGTGGTGCCAATGGTCTCATTCTACTTGTGGCACATGTTGTTAGACCAGATTTGTTATGTCTTCTGTACTATTAGGATTGCCTATTCTACTTTTTTTTTTTTTTTTTTTTTTTTTTTTTTTTTTTTGAGTTAGCAATATGGTTTAATGCCTTAAAATGGGTTGATATCTTATTTTATTGCTCCTTTTTTTCATAATGTATATAGTGATCATTAAATTGGAATTTAAAGCACATTTTTGATGAAGTTCCCGATCTTATTTGTAACATATCAGTTGTATGGTCGAAGATACCTAGATCTGCCAATTCGTTGGCAGATAAGCTAGCAAAAGGAGTGCAGAAGAAAATCTTGTAATGGGCTAAACTTAGGCTATCATCATTGTCTTTGTACTCTCATTCTTTCAATCATGAAATAAAACACATCGCTATTTCAAAAAAAAAAAAAAAAAAGGATTGCTGCAAGTAATGACTCGAACTTGCCTGAAAGTTGAGCTTTTTTTTATGGATGGCAAAGTTAGCTAAAAAGATTGAAGGGCATGCCAATGATTTGTATCAAATTATATTTGTCAACTTTTTAGTGAGCAGTCCTTAGTTTTAGGCAGCGGTTGGCTGTGCTCTTGATAAAGGTCTCTTTGAGATAACTCTTTGAAAGAATCATTTTTGGAAAAAGCTTCGTTTTGGTGCTATTTCAAAGAACTAAAGTCTCCTGTTTCAAAGAGAGATTAATCTAAAAGGATGTTTACCCAAACACAACTATTGTTGTGAGAGCGGCTCTTTCTTACAAATAGGAGCTTTTGGCCTACAAAGAGCTTCGTCAACATGCGCTTAATATCATCAGTGTGACCTTTTCATGGGCTCCTTGTGTCTGTCTGGTTGCCTGGGTCTTTGAAGTGTTTCCTGGAGGAATAGTTCCACACCTCTTACATAGTTTTATTATGATCAACGTGACCTGTTCATGGGCTCCATGTGTTTTCTGGCAGAATTTTTTCACTTCTGTTAGGAGTTTAGATTTCTTCAGCTTATTGGTTATATAAAAGGCTTCTTCTTTTCATACTTAAAGAAATAGTCTCAACTTAATTTTCATATTTCAGCACATTTAAGCATTTGCTTCTGTTTTATGGTTTGTGTATGTCTTTTATGGATCCTGTTGATCCCCCTGCCTTGCATTGGGTCATGTGTTTCATCTTGGACCTTGGGTACATTGGTGAATAAATGCCTGTGTCCAGACATATGTGTCTCATGTTTTAGGCTGGATGTGTGGGTGCCTGTGGTGTCACATATACCTTAAGTTTTAGGTCAGATGTAGGTCTAGGGGGTTTATTGTGAAGAAACAGTTCTAAAAAAGCTTCAGCTTAGTAGATGCTGAGCTTATTTATTAAGAGAATAGCCCCAGTCAACAACTAGTCTTTTGCTACAATGGTCATCTTAGCTCACCTTGTCAACTTGTCAGTTTGTTTACCTGTGGTGATTATGTTCTTGTTAATAACTTTGAACTAGCTTGTGTCCTGCTTTTGTGAAATGATAGACTGCTTTTCTGCAGGAATGAAGACAATAATCTGGAGCATCACTCATGCGCATCTACCACGAGCACAGGTTCCACAGTCTTCTGGCTCAGCACTTACTCAGATGCAAGTGTCACCTTCCCCTTCTCATGGGCAGCTTCCTCTGGTTCAGGTTTCACCTTCATCCCATGGGGCCCATCCACAAGTTCCTATTAACACATCATCTAATGCACAACCTCCACAAGTATTTAAAGGAATGCGTGAGGATGAGGTACTGTTCATTCGTGTGGATGTAGTTTTTGTGATCGGGACTGGGAATTTCTCATCTTGATTAATCTTGTATTAGGTTCGGAAAGCATCTGGTATCCTTAAAAGTGGAGTTCACTGCTTAGCACTTTTTAAAGAAAAAGATGAGGAGAGGGAAATGCTGCACCTGTTTTCTCAGATTCTTGCTATAATGGAGCCTCGAGATCTTATGGACATGTTCTCCTTGTGTATGCCAGAACTCTTTGAGTGCATGATTAATAATACACAGTTGCTTCATATTTTCTCAACACTTCTCCAGTCTCCTAAGGTACTTCGGCCTTTTGCTGATGTGTTGGTCAATTTCTTGGTCGGCAGCAAGCTTGATCTCTTGAAGAATCCAGATACACCAGCGGCCAAACTTGTGTTGCAGCTATTCCGGTTCTTATTTGTTGCAGTTGCTAAGGCACCTGCAGATTGTGAGCGAATTTTGCAGCCTCATGTACCTGTAGTCATGGAAATTTGTATGAAAAATGCTACTGAAGTTGAGAAACCACTTGGGTATATGCAGCTTCTCCGTACCATGTTCCGATCTCTTAATGGGGGGAAATTTGAAATTCTCTTACGTGATTTGATCCCAACATTGCAGCCTTGTCTTAATATGTTGTTGGCGATGGTGGAGGGGCCGACTGGTGAAGATATGCGAGACCTAGTTCTTGAACTTTGCCTGACCCTACCTGCTCGCCTAAGCTCATTGTTGCCTCACCTGCCTCGCCTAATGAAGCCTTTGGTTTTGGCTCTGAAGGGAAGTGATGACCTGGTCAGCTTGGGTTTAAGGACCCTTGAATTTTGGATTGATAGTCTGAATCCTGATTTCTTGGAACCTAGTATGGCAAATGTTATGTCAGAAGTGATTTTGGCTTTGTGGTCTCACCTGAGGCCAGGTCCATATCCTTGGGGTGCAAAAGCTTTACAGTTGCTGGGTAAGTTGGGTGGTCGGAATAGACGGTTTCTCAAGGAGCCTCTTGCTCTTGAATGCAAAGAGAATCCTGAGCATGGGCTCCGTCTGATTCTTACATTTGAGCCTTCAACTCCATTTTTGGTACCTCTGGATCGTTCTATTCATCTTGCTGTAGCTGCTGTTAGGCATAACAGTGGCAACATGGATCCCTTCTATAGAAAGCAAGCTCTAAAATTCTTACGGGTCTGTTTATCATCTCTTCTAAATTTGCGAGGAAATGTAACTGGTGACGGTGTATCACCTGGTCTTTTAGGCAGTTTGTTGGTTTCTTCTGTGGATCCTTCCAGACGTCGGACAGAGACATCTGATATGAAGGTGGTTTTTAGAGCTTTTTTATCTTCTATGTTTTTCTTTGTCCTTCATTCTTCTATTTATTCTCTTGTTTAATTAATGGATTTTGAATTCCAGGTTGACTTGGGAGTGAAGACGAAAACCCAACTAATGGCTGAGAAATCTGTTTTCAAAATTCTATTGATGACCATAATTGCCGCTAATGCAGAACCAGATTTCCAGGACCCAAATGATGAATTTGTTGTGAATGTCTGTCGTCATTTTGCTATGATATTTCATGTAGATTACTCTTCAGGCAACCCTTCTGTTTCAAGTGTACCTCAGGTTGGATCCATGGTTGCATCGGCTAGCAGTGTGACTTCCAGACCAAGAGTTAATACTTGTTCTAATCTGAAGGAATTGGATCCTCTGATATTTCTGGATGCATTAGTGGATGTGCTGGCTGATGAAAACCGCCTTTATGCCAGGGCTGCTCTTAGTGCTCTGAATGTATTTGCGGAAGCACTTCTCTTCCTTGCTCGTGCAAAACACACCGGACCTCTGACATCAAGAAGTGGTCCCACTACTCCTATGATGGTTTCTAGCCCATCCATCAATCCTGTTTATTCACCACCACCTGGAGTTCGAATCCCTATATTTGAACAGCTTTTGCCTCGTCTTCTTCATTGCTGCTATGGAAGTACATGGCAGGCTCAAATTGGGGGTGTCATGGGACTTGGTGCGTTGGTTGGTAAAGTCACAGTGGAAGCATTATGCGTTTTTCAGGTTAGAATTGTTCGTGGGCTAATTTATGTTTTGAAGAGGCTCCCCTTGCATGCAACTAAAGAACAGGAAGAAACGAGTCAAGTGCTTACTCAAGTCCTCCGTGTTGTTAATAACGTTGATGAAGCAAATAGCGAACCTCGCAGGCAAAGCTTTCAGGGAGTGGTAGATTTTCTTGCTTCAGAGTTGTTCAATCCAAATGCTTCCATTATTGTGAGAAAAAATGTGCAGTCCTGTCTAGCTCTTCTTGCTAGTAGGACAGGCAGTGAGGTGTCTGAGTTGCTTGAGCCTTTGTATCAGCCTTTGCTCCAACCACTTATTATGAGGCCTCTTAGGTCCAAAAATGTTGAACAACAGGTACAACTTCCATGTGTGCTTTTTTAAGCATGTTAATTAGAATGTAATGTTTCAATGCTTTTAAATGTTGCTTTAGAAAGAAAATATGGAAATAGTAATTGTGGCAAAAATGCATACATAGCAGTTGCATCACCTTTTGCTAGTTATCCAGTGATTTACCTGCATTGCAAGGTTGGGTGCCTTTTAGCTCTCTCTCTCTCTCTCTCTGATTTTTCGTGAGATTTCTCTTGGTGTTATTACCCTTTTTTTTTCCTGATGGAAAATGTGTATAATAAATAGCTGAGTATTATAGTTTGTCTTTTTATGTGTGAAAGTAGATGTCATAATCATTTTGTCGTATTCAGGTTGGGACTGTGACTGCCTTGAACTACTGTTTGGCTTTGCGACCGCCTCTTCTTAGGCTAACACAAGAGCTAGTTAATTTTTTGCAAGAGGCACTCCAGATTGCTGAGGCTGATGAGACTGTGTGGGTTGTGAAGTTTATGAATCCCAAAGTGGCTACAACACTTAACAAGTTACGAACTGCTTGTATTGAGTTGCTATGTACAGCTATGGCTTGGCAAGATTTAAAAACACCAAATCATTCTGAACTACGTGCAAAGATAATTTCTATGTTTTTCAAGTCTTTGACTTGTCGAACTCCGGAAATTGTTGCTGTTGCCAAGGAGGGACTTCGACAGGTTTAATTATTCTGTTTCTGCTGCAATTTCTTTTCAAATTGATGTTGTTTTCATTCTTTTGCTTCCGAGGCAGTTGAAGTAACTTGATATAACTGTTTTCAGGTTATACAGCAACAGCGGTTGCCCAAAGATCTTCTCCAGACCAGTCTCAGACCTATTTTAGTCAACTTGGCACACACTAAAAGCCTCACTATGCCTCTTCTCCAAGGTTTAGCACGGTTGCTTGAACTTTTATCCAACTGGTTTAATGTTACCCTGGGGACAAAATTATTGGAACACCTCAAGAAATGGCTAGAGCCTGAAAAGCTTGCGCAATGCCAGAAGTCTTGGAAACCTGGTGAAGAGCCAAAAATTGCTGCTGGTATGTTGGTCTCTTTGCTATTTTTGGCTGTTCATGCTTTCTCTAAGTTTATATATTCATGAAATTATTTTTCTCTGTGCAGCCATTATCGAACTTTTCCATTTGCTTCCTCTAGCTGCTGGAAAATTTTTGGATGACCTTGTGACATTAACAATGGATTTGGAGGGGGCTCTACCCCCAGGACAGTTTTATAGTGAAATTAACAGCCCTTATCGTCTCCCCTTAACAAAGTTCTTGAATAAGTATGCATCTGAATCAGTTGACTATTTTCTGGCTCGGTTGAACCAACCTCGATATTTCAGGAGGTAAGCTTAAGCTAATGCTGCTGCTTAGGTAAAAATGCATTTACATTTGTGTTTTCTGGTGTATTAGTTAAAGTTGGTTTCCTCTTTAGTTAAAAGCAACCTTTTTGTTTTTTTTTTTATTTTTTTTTATTTTTTTTAATGGAGATTTTATTGCTTTCTGAAATAGTAGTTTACAAATAAGGATTAGATAACATTAGCAATTCAGATCTACTGACGCCTTCTTTTGCAAAGCAATCAACTAAAGAGTTAAGCTGACCGCGGAATCTTGCACCAGATTACGTTCCTTCTTCTAGAGTTTTTTTTTTTTTTTTTTTTGAAAATTGCTTGATTTATTTATCGATATGAAGTAATCATCATACAGCAGAGGGATCTACCTTAAACTCAATAGAGGTAAGGGTGACTCCTTGCTTAGCCAAGGCGTTTGCCACAGTGTTGGCAAATCTGGGATTACGTGACCACTCACTAACAAATGAAGACAGAGCTAGAATTTCTCTAAATAAATACAAGTCTCCATGGTGGAGCTGAGGTTTGACGGCACCATCCTATGACATTCTTTGAGTCCCTCTCCACTATTAGCTTTCCAGAAAAGCACTTGTGGAATAGACACATGGCATGCAAAACTCCTTGAGCTGTGCACAGGTCTATACCAGCCAATATCCCTTTTGCCCCAAGCCACCTAATCACCCTCATTTTAATGCCACCTCTTCCCATGTTAGGGACTTGTTTTGAAACACTTATATTGCATTCTTCCCATATTGTCCAAGAAATGAAAGCCACCATAGACTTCCACATCTCTCTCCCTACTCCCACTAGATGAGGATGCCAAGTCTGTATTATTCCACTAAGGCATTCGGTCAGCTCCCACGAAGAACCAAATAAGTGTGCACACCAACTCCAAAGTCTTCATTGCAAATCTAAAATGTAATAAGAGATGATGAATGCTCTCTGTGTGTTCCGCACACATGGGGCATGCCTAAGAAGGTGTGGGAACACCCCTTCTGCCTAACATCTCCCATGTGAGGATTTTCCCATGCAAAACTCTCCATATAAAGAACTGAACCTTCGGTGGAGCAGGTAGTGACCAGGCCTTGTTGCTGTTGGGTGCCTGGGCATCTGGCATTTGTGTCATATAACCAGATGACACGGAGAAGTAGCCCTCCGTGGAGGGGGTCCAAATCAGTCTATCTTGTAGTGATTTGTCTCTGTAAAATCGCTAAAGCATCATATCTAAAGTGCTAAGGTCCTGTGCCTCTGCATCTCTGAGTTCCTTCTAAGTACATTACTCCAGTCAATACTACTCACTGACTCATCTGCCATAAGTTTTCCCACTATGACTCCTGGTAATCTTGCAATCAGAAACAACCTTTGGAATGCCTCTTTCAACGGTTTATCCCCGAGCCATAGATCCTCCCAAAACTGTGGCGCTACCATTTTCAACAGCCCATCTTTGCCTAGTTCGGAAACCAGGTAGCAGTTTGTTGATATACCTCCATATGACTGATAAGTGTCTTGAAGAATGCCAACCTAAAACCCATTCACTGCTGTCCACGCCAAAATTACTTCACTAGTTGGCTCCACGCTGAGCTATGATTAGAATTTAATTTCCAGTACCACTTCCATAGGAAAGCTGTGTTCACTTTCTTTAAGTCCCGTATACCCAGCCCCCTCATTTTCCTAGGAGAGCACACGTATTTTCAGCACACTAGATGGTATTTGAATGCTTCGGATGAGCCTCTCCAGAGAAAGATCCTAAATAGTCTCTCAATGCCTTTTGACTACCCCGACTTGACAATGCAGGAATGAGAGGTAGTGTGATGGTATTCTACTAAGGCAGGCCTTAATCAACACCAATTTTTTGGCCGTAGATAATAGCCTACCCATCTAGAGTTAATTGTATCTCCTCAAAAACGTGTCTTAGTTTCCAAGGTGGCTTGCCATTCTTAGCCAAGGTTTGCCAAGGTTTGTAGTATCGGAGATACGCAAAGTTTCAAGCATTATGGAAACGGAAACGTATCGTGGAAACAAATGGATAAACTAGGAAATGCATGTAATACATATAGATACTTTTAGAAAATTTTATTCAAATTTCAAAATATTTAAAATACTAATATTTATTAATATTATCAATATAAAAATATAATGTTCATGTTAATTCAAATAGCACCATGATTAAAGTCATGTGTAGCATGTTAATTTTTTTTTTCTTAATCTATGATTGCCGATTCAAATTCAATATTATTATATTCATCTAGATTGTAATTGGTTAGACGAATCCATTTTTCCTTGCAACTAGTTGTACAACTATATATATATTTATACCCTATTTTAGATCAAGTTCGGATAATAGAGTATATACATTAAACTTATAATATATATTACTAAAGCAGAAATATTGTTTATCACATGTCATATATAATAGATTGTGATGTTATAGTGCTGATAGAGATTAAAACTAGATCCAGTAATTGGGGCCAAACTAGGTAGTTAATTGAAAATAGCAAACTTTTAAGTATATCCTAATTCCTCTTTGTTTCCTTGGTAGGAGTTTCCTCGACACGGTAGGAAACTCACGACTAATTAAGAAAACGAGGAGTTTTCCTGGAAACTAGGGGGCGTTTCCTGTACATGGAAACACCAAGTGTATTTTGTTTCCTTAATTAAGGAAACAAATATGTATCCGCTTGTATCGGCGGATATGTATCGATATTGAAAACCATGTTCTTAGCCTAGTTGATGACCAGAAGTGAGTGTCCTTCTAGGTATATTGTTCCTGCTGCTTGCTCCCTAAGGAGCTTCACATCGGTCATTCAGTCAAGTGCTTTCGCTTCATTGGAAGAACAT
The DNA here is from genome assembly GCA_019845555.1 of Aristolochia fimbriata. Lineage (NCBI taxonomy): Eukaryota > Viridiplantae > Streptophyta > Magnoliopsida > Piperales > Aristolochiaceae > Aristolochia > Aristolochia fimbriata. The sequence goes on from CM034083.1 coordinate 25,503,296, forward strand.
CTGTCAGCTGGCCCTGAGTATACAAGCAAACAAGTCCCTTCACTGTTTCGTATTGCTCCTCCCACGCCTGCTTGGCCCAGGTTCCCAAGAGACGAGCCATCAAAGTTGAGTTTAATAGCTTCTGGTGGAGGGGGTTTCTATTCTTCCATAGTAGGCTGCTTGCCGGTGCTGGAATGGATAACTTTGTTCTAGTGCATTCTTATAATTGAGCTGGGAAGGGGAGGCAATTTATCAGAGGCGCCAGCCCAAACCAAAATGTTTTGGATTGCTTTCTCAATGACACTTCCTAAAGTGCCGCATTGGTTATTAAATGTTCTTGTATTTCTTTCAACCCAAAGCTGCCATGAGGTGGCAACAATTGCAGTCCTCCATAGAATTTGACCACATAATGGCAGAAGGCATGGATACCATTGCTGAATCAACTGTCCAAAGGTTTTAGCCATGCATGGGTAGATCCCGATTTTTCTTCTGATATTATCCCACACCTTTTGGCTGAATTTGCAGTGGAGGAGATGATTATAGTCTTCCTCAGTTGAGTTACACAACTTACACAAGGGGTTTGTAATGACATGTCCCCTTCTTTGTAATTGGTCACAAGTTAGAATCTTCGAGAGAGAAGCTGCCCGTACAAATTACTTGATCTTTTGAGGAACCGATGGTTTCCAAGCAAAACTTGCCTGAATTGGTAAGGTTGCAACTTCTGTTTTCAGAAATAACTTATAGCATGAGGCCACTGAGTATAAGCCAGTCACATGGGCTCCAAACGACTTCGTCAGCCCCAACACCAGATAGGAAAGTAGATTCTAGCATTCCAAGTAACCTGGTTACCTCCGGAAGCTCAGCTTCATTCTCCCTTCTTAGATTTAGGTTCCAAGATCTATTTGCCTCAGTCCTACATTCAGCAACTGTAATGTTTTTGTTGTTGGCCAGCTGGTAGATGCTTGGAAATGCTTGAGCGAGAGTTTCTTTCCCCACCCATTCGTTTTGCCAAAATCTGACCTTCCCTCCTTGACATGGAATCTAAAACAGGGTAGTACCTTCTTTTTGCACTGCAGTATGGCTTCCCAAAGAGGTGAGGCTACCACACTGTCTTTTGGAAGCCAATCTGGACTGTTTGTCACATAGTTACCAGCAATCGGCTTTCTCCATAAGGCTTCTCTCTCTGTAGCAAATCTCCAACACCATTTAGCTAACATAGCTACATTCATGCCTTTGATTGTTTTAATCCCCATTCCCCCATGTTCCTTGGGCTTGCACACTGTTTCCCACTTCACCAATGGGTACTTGAATTTTTGTTCTGTGCCACACCATAAAAACTTTCACTGAATTGATTCCAGCTTCTTTGCTACACTTGCTGGGCATGGTACTAGGGAGAGCCAGTAGTTGGGGATACTTGCTAAAGTTGCTTTAATGAGTGTGGCTCTTCGTACTTGATGGAAGCTGACCCTTCCAACTCTCTAGCCTTCTTTGATACTTCTCCAATATAGGTTACCAAAGAGCTTTATTATTCCTTACTTGAAAGAGTGGCAATCCTAGATAGGTAGAAGGCAAGCTGATACGATTACAAACCAATATGAAGGCTGCTTGATCTTGCATGGTTGCTGAGCAATTGATGCCAAATACTCCAGATCTGGTCCAATTAATATTCTGTCCTGATGATCTCGAACAAACATAATAATGCCTTGGCATGTAACAGGCTTTCATCCGTACCATCACAAAGAATCAACGTATCATCTGCAAATTGCAGGGTAGGAACTTTGATATCTTGCACTCCCATTCCAGATAGCCATCCAACCTTTTTGACCTTTCATAAACAATGCACACAGAGCTTCCCCTACTATATTGAATAGTAGTGGAGTGATCAGATCCACTTGCCTTAAACCACGGGAGCCTTTGAGATAGCCATCTGCTGTCCTGTTGATTAAGATAGAGTGTTGGGCCGAGGAGATGATCCACTTTCTCCATCTTGGCGGAAAACCCATTTGTGTCATCACCCACATAAAAAAGCCCCAATGTACTTTGTCAAATGCTTTTTCAAAATCAAGTTTTAGTATTGTACCGTTTGGGACCTTTTTTGTAGTGATGGAGCAGCTCATGTAGCATTAAAGTTTTAGTATTGTACCTTTTTACTCTTTAGTTATTTGAGTTATATAAATATGGTGGGAACTTGGGCAGTAGCTCAGTGGTCCCATGGAAGTTATTGCTGTGGGAGGTCTTGGGTTTAGGTCTCTACAGCAGAATTGGAGTTTATTGAAGTTTGTATTTGGGAGTTAGTATTCACCATTTCAAAAAAAAAAATTATATAAATATGATGATCACCGTGTTATTCTTTTTAAACATCTTTCTTGGTCCATTTATTTTCACTTTGTTATTTTCTTTCTTTTTCTTCTTAGTTTCTCTCTTGATCTGGTTTTCCCTCTTTTAATCATGAAGGAATGCGTCCTTGTTTCAGGTTTATGTACATAATTTGCTCTGATGCTGGTCAGCCCCTTAGAGATGAACTTGCAAAGTCACCTCAGAAGATACTCTCCAGCTCTTTCCCTCAACTCTTTCCACGTTCAGAAGGGTCTGTAAACCCAACCATTCCTTCTTCAATGGGTGATGAAGTAGCTCCTGCAGCTCAAACTGAGAACTTTCCTGGGACACCTAATAATTCTGGCACACAGTCAGATGCATACTTTCAGGGCCTTGCACTTATTTCCAGACTTGTTAAATTGATACCTGATTGGCTGCACCAGAATCGTGTTGTCTTTGATACATTGGTTATGGTTTGGAAATTACCAGCAAGACTTGCTCGATTACAAAATGAACAGGAATTGAGCTTGGTGCAGGTAAATGTCACTTGCTTATAAGGGTTGCACTAGACTAGTTGTCTGCTTGCATTATCATGTCTCTAAAGGTCATGTTTGGAAAACTTTTGGCATCTCACTGTAACCCATAAATTCAGAAAGAAGTTTTGTATCTTAAATCTGAAAGGGTTGCACTAGACTAGTTGTCTGCTTGCATTATCATGTCTCTAAAGGTCATGTTTGGAAAACTTTTGGCATCTCACTGTAACCCATAAATTCAGAAAGAAGTTTTGTATCTTAAATCTGAAAGGATATTTTTATTTTTCCAAAGTTTGGTTATTCTACAACAGGGAGGAGGAAGAAGGGGTTGGTTGTTTACTTACACAGTCGCACGGAGCAGAGGATGGTAAACTGAAATTGATGGAAGATAGAAAAGATGGGGAGATAAGAGGGATTTAACATTACCAATACTAGAATTTTAATCTTTATGATGACTTAATATACACAATGTTTGCAGAGCCCTCGAATAATTTAAAGTGAGTGTGAGACAGTAATATAGTAATAGGTAAGAGTCAGCCAGTATTAAATTAATACATAGAGAACAATACATGAAAGTAGCAACATGTGAAATTAAGTGTGGGGATCTTAACAGTTGGGGAAAGAAGCAGTTGATGGTTCATCTTTGTATTACACATTGATACAATGGCATGGAAGTGTGGCATGGTAGTGGTATGCATAGAACTCTATTTGGCTAAACCAATGTCTGCCTCTCCATGTTTGCTTTCATGGTTTTATGCATGTAATTTTTTTCTACATACTTTTTCGTCTTCCTGTATATTATATTCTCATCTCAACTATGAAAGTGCAGGTAAAAGAAAGCAAATGGCTGGTTAAATGCTTCCTGAACTACTTAAGGCATGATAAATCAGAAGTCAGCGTCTTGTTTGATATGCTGTCCATTTTCTTGGTCCACACTCGTATTGATTATACTTTCTTGAAGGAATTTTATATCATTGAGGTACGGTAAACTCCCTAAATCTTGTAATTGTCAATCATTATTATTATTTTTTTATCGTATTTGTTAAATGCTTTCTTTGAGCAGTGTTTCTACTCTTTTGTTTGGTTACTGATCATATTTTTTTTTTTTTTTTTTGTAGGTTGCTGAAGGTTATGCTCCAGACATGAAGAAAACCCTTCTTATGCATTTTCTGCATCTTTTTCAAACAAAACAATTGGGACATGATCATTTGGTTGTTGCCATGCAAATGCTTATCCTTCCTATGCTAGCACATGCTTTTCAGAATGGGCAGAGTTGGGAGGTGGTTGATCAAAGTATTGTAAAAACAATTGTGGACAAGCTACTTGATCCTCCTGAAGAGGTACTTCTCTTAGTTAATCCTTTTCATGTTCGTGAGACTGAGATGCATTACTTCATAAAGAGTAAGTTTGAATAAAAACTGATTTTAGTCTCTGTCTTATAGGTTAGTGCAGAATATGATGAGCCTTTGAGGATTGAACTTTTGCAGCTTGCCACTCTACTTCTTAAATATTTGCAGAATGACCTTGTTCACCACCGTAAGGAACTTATAAAATTTGGTTGGAACCATCTTAAACGTGAAGATAGTGCTAGCAAACAGTGGGCATTTGTCAATGTTTGCCACTTTTTGGAGGCTTATCAAGCTCCAGAAAAAATCATACTTCAGGTATATGGTGCGAGATATTGCTTGGCTGGTAACTTCTAAGTGTTTTCTTGCGATGAATCATTTATTGAGGTACCATGTTTTTTCATACTTAGTAAAAGTGGTGCTGGAACTTGATTTTGTTGTACAGGTTTTTGTTGCTCTTTTGAGGACTTGCCAACCCGAAAATAAGATGCTGGTCAAACAGGCTCTTGATATATTAATGCCTGCATTACCACGACGATTGCCTGTTGGAGACTTCCGAATGCCAATATGGATACGTTATACCAAAAAGATTCTCGTTGAAGAAGGGCATTCGGTTCCTAATTTGATTCACATTTTTCAGCTCATTGTTAGACATTCAGATCTCTTTTATAGTTGCAGGGCCCAGTTTGTTCCTCAGATGGTGAATTCTCTCAGTCGCCTTGGATTGCCTTTCAACACTACTGCAGAAAATAGGCGTCTTGCTATTGAACTTGCAGGACTTGTTGTTACCTGGGAGAGGCAAAGACAGAATGAAATGAAAGTGGTCCCACCAGATAATGAGACTGGGCATCAGAGTGGTGATGGACCTACCACAAGCTCTGCTGGTGGAGTTGATTCAAAGCGTGCACAAGACAGTTCTGCTTTCCCAGATGATCTAAGTAAGCGGGTGAAGATGGAGCCCGGTCTTCAATCCCTTTGTGTCATGTCTCCTGGAGGGGCCTCAATTCCAAATATTGAAACTCCTGGATCAGCTGGACAACCACCTGACGAAGAGTACAAACCGAACGCTGCCATGGAAGAGATGATCATTAATTTTCTAATCAGAGTGAGAGTCCTTTCTTCTATGTTCTTGGATTGATGCTGATTTTGATTTCTTATCTTCCAATGATGACTTTGCTTGTCCAAACTCAGGTTGCTCTGGTCATTGAGCCAAAGGATAAAGAAGCAACCTCAATGTACAAGCAAGCGTTGGAGTTACTATCTCAAGCTTTAGAGGTGTGGCCTAATGCCAATGTCAAGTTCAACTATTTGGAGAAATTGCTTAGCAGTCTTCAGCCTTCTCAATCGAAAGATCCTGCAACAGCACTTGCACAGGGTCTAGATGTCATGAACAAGGTCTTGGAAAAACAGCCACATTTATTTATACGGAACAATATTAATCAAATTTCTCAAGTAAGACTTTTCTCCTTCTCAAAGTTTGACATCCTTCTCTTGAAGGCATATATTCTCAATCCTTGATTGAAATTGTCTTTTTACAGATACTTGAGCCCTGCTTCAACAGTAAAATATTGGATGCTGGGAAGTCGCTTTGCTCGTTGTTGAAGATGGTTTTCACAGCTTTTCCCTTGGAAGCTGCTAATACTCCACAAGATGTGAAGATGTTATATCAGAGAGTCGAGGAACTAATACAGAAGCATTTGGCAGCAGTGACAGCACATCAGATATCCCTTGAAGTTAGCTCTGCTAATTCGATGATTAGCTTTGCAGTCTTCATGGTGAAAACTTTGTCTGAGGTGCAGAAGAACTTCATTGATCCTTTCATTCCTTCTCTGGTTCGCGTCCTTCAACGCCTTTCACGGGATATGGGATCATCTGGGGGTTCTCAAATCAGACAAGTATGTCCTCACTAACTCTATTCTTTGTCCTTGCACATCAATCACAGACTCGTCGTGATAAAAGAATTTAAGCTCTTAACCATTCCCTCAAAAATATGCTTGTTTGAATAATGGATGAAACTTAAAAGGCAATGAAGGTTAATCATAAGTTGTACTCCCTTGTTGATATCTAGGTATTTCAGGATGCCTTTATAGCATAAAACTTCGACTCTGTTCTTGATTTTTGTTTCTCGTGTATCTTGATGAATGCATTTCTTTTGTAGTACCTTCATTTATATTCTAGAAAGAACTCAAGGAGAAGGCTTCTAATTCTATAAATCATGGAGTTAACCTCATTAATTAATGAGACAGATATATATATAAGTGTGGATTTTTTCTGAGCCAGGGCAATTGAAAAGCTTTAGTTGGACTTGCTTATGTGTTTGGTTTTGCTTAATCCTATCCACTGCATCTATCTGGTTATGACAGTTACACTCAGAACAGTTTCTGAGTTGGACCCTCAGTTCATAAATATAGTTTCTTCTGCAGTGTTTTTACTAATTCTTTAGCATTATTGATTATCCTTAACGGAGTATTCCTTCGTTGCTTTTTGGCTTCATTTACTCATTAAATTTGAAATCTGAGTTCCTGTTGGATACCAATTCTTAAATCAGGGTCAGAGATCAGATCCAGATTCTGCAGTCAGCTCTTCTCGTGCAGTTACTGATATTGGATTGGTGACATCGAATTTGAAGTCTGTTTTAAAGCTTATCAGTGAGAGGGTCATGCTTATTCCTGAATGCAAACGAATTCTTGGCCAAATTCTCCACGGTTTGCTCTCTGAGAAGGGTACAGATCCAAGTGTGCTTTTATGCATCCTCGATGTTGTGAAGTGTTGGATTGAGGATGACTTTAGGCAAAATGCTTCTGCTGCAACAACTGTCATGCTTAACCAGAAAGAGATAATTTCCTATCTTCAGAAGTTATCACAGGTTGACAGGCTATGTTTCTCATCAAGTACACTGGAAGAATGGGATGCAAAGTATCTTCAGCTTCTTTTTGGTATCTGTGCTGACTCAAGCAAGTATGTGATCCTTTTCTTCCATTTATTCATTGTTCTATCTGACTCGACACTAGCTGGCCCAAAAGACACTGTTGATGTTGTCATGTATTCATTGCTGTAATCGGTATACTTGTGGTTAGACTGTTATTTAATTTATATCTGAGTGCTGAATTGTGTTTACTGTTGTCGTAGTGAGTGGAGTCACTATATATGAATAAGCCTCTACAAAATGTTGCTTGCTGGATAATTCGTACTTTGAGGATAATGATAATGGGGCTTGGACTCAAATCTTTAGCTTCCTGTTGACATTTTAGCTGTTAGGGGCATGCAAATGCTTTCAAATTTTAAGCCGCTGAGTGCACCACTATAGGCTTCAAGTAGTGGAAAGGTTGCCAGCAGAAGGGGCAACTGTTGAAATAATTTTCATGATTTTGTGCAGTTTGGCTTTGCTATCATAAATGTATTTATCACACCTGTAATTGTCTTCCTGTAGGTATCCTCCATCAGTACGACAAGAGGTGTTTCAGAAGGTAGAAAGGCAATTCATGCTTGGTCTAAGGGCAAAAGATCCTGAAATTAGACAGAAATTTTTCTCATTGTATCATGAATCGTTGGGAAAGACATTGTTTGCAAGGCTTCAGTATATCATTCAAATTCAGGACTGGGAAGCCCTCAGCGATGTCTTCTGGCTGAAACAAGGGCTTGATCTTCTTTTGGCTATCTTGGTCGAGAATGAACCCATTACACTAGCTCCAAATTCTGCACGTGTTCCCCCGCTTATGGCATCAGGATCTCTTCCTGAGCTTCCTGGGTTGCAACAGCAGCAACAGCAGCAGCAGCAGCAGCAGCAATCTTCTGATGGACCAGAAGATTCACAAGGGAGCACCCTAACTTTTGAGACACTTGTTTCTAAACATGCACAGTTCTTAAATGAGATGAGCAAGCTTCAGGTTAGTATCTTTAAGCTGCTCTGGAGTTTTAATCCTCTTGATGGTTGCAGTTGCTATAAAAATGACTAGTTCAAGGACTTTGTGGGGCAGTTTATTGGGACTGTTATTGGCATAGTTCTATTTTAACCTCTTTAATTGGTCACTATTGCATAAGGCAACTGTCTGCTTTATGCAAATTATATTGGTGTCTATTGTACTCGACCACATAATATTTTTTTTTAGGGTTTGTATCTTTATTTTATGAATACATTTTTTGGTAGTGTGTAATTAAATTTTATTGAGGGAAAAACCTTACAGTGTACCTGGACTTGTACTTAACATGTTATGTAAAGATAAGATCTTATGTTTTAAAGTGCTTGATCACGTACTTTGCACTTCAGATGATTTTGCTGAGAATTTGTGATTGTATTGTTTCTCTTTCATAGTCAATCAAAGTCTTTGTTTGTCATCATTGTCAACCAAAGTCCTTTTTTGTCATCAAAAGGAAAGGGTGCTTTCCTTGATATGCCTTGGTCTGATCCTTCTTGCTCTGCAGTCTTCTACTGATATATTGGAGAAGAAAGGGATAAGTAATTGTGCCTTGTTAATCCCCTTCTACTTGTCCTCTTTTAACTGTGAAGGCTTTTTCTTGTATTTTTTTATTGCATATATTGTAAAATTAGCTACTCTATAAAGGAAAGAAGACCAAAAAGGAGAAGTCCTCTTGTCATTTTTCATCACCTGTGAACTCGATAGCTGCTCCATTGGATAGATTGTTTGGGAGTCTTTTTTTGGTTTCAGGGTTATGAAGCCTTTGATTGTTTCAAACACCGCAAATGTGTAAATGTATATTCCATTTAAACATATGACCAAATTACACCTTTTAAAAGGACAATCTTTTCAGGGTCTTGGGCATTAGCTCAGTGGTCCCATGGGAGTTATTGCTGCGGGAGGTCTTGGGTTCGGGTCTCCACAGCAGCATTGGGAGTAAAACTTGTAATTGGGAGTTAAAAATGTATTCACTTTCCTCAAAAAAAAAAGGACAATCTTTTCTGGAAAAAATGCTTTAATCTTTAATGGCTTGTTGCAGTTACTTTTTATGTTGTTTCTTTTTGGTGAATAAAGTATTATCTTTTTCTCTAGGTGGCTGATCAAATGTTATCTTTTTATCTAGGTGGCTGATCTTGTGGTTCCTCTGAGGGAGCTTGCTCATATAGATGCTAATGTTGCATATCACATGTGGGTCTTAGTTTTTCCAATTGTCTGGGTCACACTGCACAAGGAAGAACAGGTAGCTCTTGCTAAGCCCATGATAGCTTTACTATCAAAAGACTATCACAAGAAACAACAAGCCAGTAGACCAAATGTTGTGCAAGCCCTTCTGGAAGGCCTGCATTTGAGCCATCCCCAACCTCGTATGCCTAGTGAGCTCATCAAATATATTGGAAAAACCTATAATGCATGGCATATTGCACTTGCTTTGCTAGAGAGTCATGTTATGTTGTTTGTGAATGAGACAAAGTGTTCAGAGTCATTAGCAGAGCTTTATCGTCTGCTTAATGAAGAGGATATGAGGTGTGGTCTGTGGAAGAAGAGATCCATAACTGCAGAGACACGGGCAGGGCTCTCATTGGTTCAGCATGGTTATTGGCAGCGAGCTCAGAGCCTCTTTTATCAGGCAATGATTAAGGCTACTCAAGGCACTTACAATAACACAGTCCCAAAAGCTGAAATGTGTCTATGGGAGGAACAGTGGCTATATTGCGCTAACCAACTCAGTCAGTGGGATGTCTTGGTAGATTTTGGGAAAAGTGTTGAAAATTATGAGATATTGCTTGACTGCCTTTGGAAGACCCCTGATTGGGCTTATATGAAAGAACATGTTGTCCCTAAAGCACAGGTAGAGGAGACACCTAAGCTTCGTCTAGTACAGGCCTTTTTTGCTCTTCATGACAGGAATGCCAATGGAGTTCCTGATGCTGAAAATATAGTGGGCAAAGGTGTTGAACTTGCACTAGAGCAGTGGTGGCAATTACCTGAATTATCTGTCCAATCACGGACACCTCTTCTGCAGCAATTTCAACAATTAGTGGAAGTTCAGGAGTCAGCAAGGGTTCTTGTTGATATTGCTAATGGAAACAAACAACATTCTGGGAGCTCTGTTGGGGGAGTTCATGGCAGTGGTTATATGGATCTCAAAGATATCCTAGAAACCTGGAGACTCAGAGTCCCCAATGAGTGGGATAATATGTCTGTTTGGTGTGATTTATTGCAGTGGAGAAATGAAATGTATAATGTTGTGATTGAGGCTTTTAAAGACTTTGGTTCCACTAATCCACAACTTCATCACCTTGGAATTCGTGACAAGGCATGGAATGTTAACAAGCTAGCCCATATTGCTCGAAAGCAAGGATTGTATGATGTTTGTGTTACTATACTGGAGAAAATGTATGGGCACTCAACCATGGAAGTGCAGGTAATTCATTGCTATGCATGTGAATGAAGACATATTACCTAGTTTTCTTGTGTTTGGAAAACATATCCTGATCTTTTTAAACTACATCTTAACCAAGTATTGTTCTCATTGTTTCAGTACCAGAAATATTAAATGCACCTCTCAAAATCTTCTGAGTTTTTAGGAATGTATAGTAGAGTTCTGCTGGTTCTGATCTCAACGATGTCAGTCAGGATGACATGATGTTTGACCAAAGAGTTGAGATTATTGGGCTTGCTCAGCATGTAATCACTGTCTTGAAAGCTTTTGTTTACCACCCTTTCGGGGAAAATCCATTACTGTAAAGTTGTCACCCCTTTCATCAAACTTCACTGTTACTGGAGAGTTGTCCAAATTAAGTTAAAAATTATTGCCTGTGAAATAGGGCAATCTGATATGGGTAGAAGTGACTATCTATTTTGATTTCTTTCTCATCCTGGTAAAAACATGATAGAAACAGCTCAAACAATTTGATGTTGTCAACTCCAGAGATGAGCAGGTTTTCATGTTATATGGGTTTGAGTGCATTAAATGTTTATTCTAGTGAAGAAAGAATCTAGGTGCGTCTGCTTACATCCTTCACAAGAGTATTCTTGTTATGCTCTTCTTTTAACTAATGCTTAATAAATTGCTTCTACTTGTGGTAGTCCTCAGAGGTTGGGCATCTCACTCCTTTTTTCTCGCAGGAAGCATTTGTGAAGATAAGAGAGCAGGCAAAGGCTTATCTTGAAATGAAGGGGGAACTGACCAGTGGTCTTAATTTGATCAATAGCACTAATCTGGACTACTTTTCTGTTAAGCACAGAGCAGAAATATTTCGACTTAAAGGAGATTTTCTGCTTAAGCTCAATGACTGTGAAAATGCTAATATTGCATACTCAAATGCCATAAACCTTTTTAAGCAGTTGCCAAAGGGGTGGATAAGCTGGGGAAATTACTGTGACCTGGTACATTTCTAATGATTATTTTTTTCAATTGAGCTGTTGTGTCTTTTATCTTATTATTAGCTGATTTCGTGATCTGTTTTCTCAGGTTTATAAAGAAACACGTGATGAAATATGGTTGGAATATGCAGTGAGTTGTTTTCTTCAAGGCATCAAATTTGGTGTTTCTAATTCTAGAAGCCATTTAGCTCGTGTTCTCTATCTTTTGAGTTTTGACACTCCAAATGAACCTGTTGGAAGAGCATTTGATAAGTATGTGGACCAGATACCTCACTGGGTTTGGCTTTCTTGGATACCACAGTTGTTACTTTCCTTGCAAAGAACAGAGGCTCCCCATGCCAAACTTGTTCTGTTAAAGATTGCTGCTGTTTTTCCACAGGTAAGAGTCGTTATTTAGATTGTTTACTGCAATTACTTAGTTTAAAACTTAAATTTGTTGCTTTTGTGGTTGTCTTACACTTGTGTGTGACATGGTGAGCATTCTGTCATTTTCTGGCCCTAGTAACATTGTATTCATTAGACCTATTGCTGTTGTTGAGAAATTAAGATTTACACTGGAAAGTGCGAGCTGTATTTGATTGTTTGGTGGCCTAAAAGCTTCACTCTCTTGTCTTTTTTTTTAAAATGCTGTTCCATTTTATTCCTACAGGCCCTTTACTACTGGCTACGAACATATTTACTGGAAAGAAGAGATGTTGCTAATAAATCTGAACTTGGAAGGAATCTAGCGATGGCCCAGCAACGGATGCAGCAACAAAGTATGTCGGGTGCTGCAAGTGGTGGGCTTGGTATAACAGATTCAAATGCCAGGAGTGCCAATCATGGTGGCAGTAATCTGCCGTCTGAATCGCAAGCGCATCAGGGACCTCAAGGAGGTGTTGCTGGGTCTCATGATGGTGGAAACTCTCAAGGGCAAGAGGCTGACAGGTCAATGGCTATAGATGGTGGCAATATGCATGCTGGCAACGAGCAGCCACTTCAGGGTTCTTCAGCCATTGCCGAAACTGGGCCAGCCCCATTACGGCGGACTGGTGGTACTGGTTTGGTTGCTTCTGCTGCAAGTGCATTTGAGGCTTCAAAGGATATAATGGAGACACTGAGAAGTAAACATACCAATTTGGCTGGTGAACTTGAGGTGAATATTAAGATGCCTCATTCCTTATGCTGGACGAATATTCATTAAATGATTTCCTGTTTGGTATAATGATGTCTCTGTTCTTTGCTCACAGGCATTACTTACAGAAATTGGTCAAAGATTTGTTACCCTGCCAGAGGAGAGACTTCTTGCTGTTGTGAATGCTCTGCTTCATCGGTGCTACAAGTATCCAACTGCCACTACAGCTGAGGTTCCCCAATCTCTCAAGAAAGAGCTGGCTGGAGTTTGTAGAGCTTGTTTTTCACCTGATGCTGTCAACAAGCATGTTGATTTTGTGAGAGAATATAAGCAAGATTTTGAACATGACCTGGACCCAGAAAGTGCAACTACTTTTCCTGGGACGCTTTCTGAACTGACAGAACGGTTGAAGCACTGGAAGAATGTCCTTCAAAGCAATGTTGAGGACAGATTTCCTGCGGTTTTAAAGTTGGAAGAGGAAAGTAGGGTGCTGCGTGATTTTCATGCAGTGGATGTGGAGGTCCCGGGGCAATATTTCATAGATCAGGTCAGGCTGGAAAGAATTAGCATATGTTTTAATGTCTGGTTTATGAAGATAAGAGGAATTAGAATCCTGCCTTCCAAATATAATCTATTAGATTCTGTGGTAGATTCTTCGTGTTGGCAGGATCATCTATTTGCTGCATGTTTACTTTATGATCTGGATTTCAAAGAAGAAACCTACAGCTACGAGTGTTTATAATTGTAACAGTGAAAATCACAGTTGTCATAATGCTTTCAATTGATTTTCTTCTCAGGAAGTTCCTCCGGATCATACAGTGAAATTAGATAGGGTTGGGGCAGATATTCCAATTGTGAGAAGGCATGGTAGCAGTTTCCGTAGAATCACTCTCATTGGTTCTGATGGGTCCCAACGCCATTTCATTGTTCAAACTTCATTAACTCCCAATGCGAGGAGTGATGAACGTATCCTTCAGTTATTTCGTGTGATGAACAGGATATTTGACAAACACAAGGAGTCCAGACGGCGGCATTTAAGTATACACACCCCCATAATCATCCCTGTCTGGTCTCAGGTGAGGATTTCTCTTGTTGCTATGATTAATTCATAAGATGTTAACTTTCTTGATTGGGATTTGTCTCTATGGCCATGGCTGCCTTGTGGCATTTTGGTGCCTGGTCTAGGTTGTGGTAATCAGCATTCAAAAAGAGATGATCCATGAACCCCTATAATTATTTGTGGTGGCCATTTGGTCAAAGAACTTAAACTCCTTGTTGGATGATTTACTTTATTATGGTTCTAAAAATGGTTTATTTTCCAGGTACGGTTGGTGGAAGATGACTTGATGTATAGCACTTTTCTTGAGGTTTATGAAATCAACTGTGCAAGACATAATCGAGAAGCAGATCTTCCAATCACCCATTTCAAGGAACAACTAAATCAAGCTATCTCTGGTCAAATTTCACCTGAAGCAATTGTAGATCTTCGTCAGCAAGCATATACTGAAATAACAAAAACCATTGTTAGTGACAACATTTTCTCCCAGTATATGTATAAGACTCTTCCAAGTGGCAACCATTTGTGGGCTTTTAAAAAGCAGTTTGCTACCCAGCTAGCCCTTTCTAGCTTTATGTCATATATGTTACAAATTGGTGGAAGAACGCCTAATAAGATTCTGTTTGCCAAAAACACTGGCAAAATCTTCCAACTTGATTTTCATCCAGGTATTTATGATTTGGTAGTTAAAATATCTATCCTCTTGTGGCCTGAAACTTACATTATCTTATTACTTTGCAGCATATGATGCAAATGGAATGATCGAGTTTAATGAACCAGTGCCTTTCCGACTGACGCGAAATATGCAGGGTTTCTTTTCCCACTTTGGAGTGGAAGGTCTTATTGTATCAGCCATGTGTGCTGCTGCACAGTCTGTAGTGTCGCCCAAAGTCAGTCTCTCTCTCTCTCTCTCTCTCTCTTTGTTCTCTCTAGCTCTCTTATTTGTTCTCTCTAGCTCTCTTATTTGTTCTCTCTCTAGCTCTCTTATTTGTCTCTTTCTCTCTCTTATTTGTTATCTCTCTCTCTCTTATTTGTTCTTTTTGTAACTCTTATTTGTTCTCTCTCTTATTTGTTCTCTCTCTCTCTCTCTCTCTCTCTCTCTTTCTGTCTTTTTTGTTCGCTCTCTCTCTCTCTCTTATTTGTTTTCTCTTTTCTCTTATTTGTTGTCTCTTTTCTCTCTTATTTGTTCTCTCTTTCTCTCTTATTTGTTCTCTCACTCTCTTATTTGTTCTCTCTTTCTCTCTTATTTGTTCTCTCACTCTCTTTATTTGTTCTCTCTCTCTCTCTCTCTCTCTCTCTCTTATTTGCGCTCTTTCTTTCTCTTATTTGTTGTCATTTTCTCTCTTATTTGTTCTCTTTTTCTCTCGTATTTGTTCTCTCTCTCTCTCTCTTATTTGTTCTCTCATTTGTTCTCTCTCTCTCTCTTATTTACCCTCTTATATGCCCTCTCTCTCTCTCTCTCTTATTTTCTCTCTTATATGCTCTCTCTCTCTCTCTTTTATTTGCTCTCTTTTTCTCTCACTCTCTCTCACTGTTACGTTATTCTTATGCAATGTCTTCATTTTTTTCAGCAAAGTCAGCACATATGGTATCAGTTGGCTATGTTTTTCCGTGATGAGCTGTTATCATGGTCATGGAGAAGGCCACTGGGGATGCCTTCAGCTCCTGTTCCATCGGGTGCTATCAACCCCTTGGATTTTGAGCAGAAGGTTACTACCAATGTAGACCATGTTATTGCTCGCATAAAAGGCATTGCTCCTCAGTTCTTCTCTGAAGAGGTACTCTTCTTACTCGACTTTCTGCTGCTTTCTTGTCTCACTACGAGCTGTGGAAGGTTGCCTTATGCTTAAAACAAATGCTGGGCTTCAGTATAACATGGCAGGATGAATACTGTTAATTAGACAATTAGTTCTACTATAGAGATGTACAAGTTGCGACATCTTCTAATTTATAGGTTGGTTAAGTTGACATTATTCCATTCCATGCATTGCTTGGGAAGTTTGCAAAGGGTTGATTAGCCACTCTGATACTATCGCGTGCTGGAACTTTGAAGGCTTTTAATATTTGTACTTTTTTGTATATCCTTTAACGCCCGAACCATGGTCTTCTGTGTTTCAGGAGGAGAATCCCACTGACCCACCTCATTCAGTTCAGAGGGGTGTTACTGATTTAGTTGATGCAGCTTTATCTCCCAGGAACTTATGTATGATGGACCCCACTTGGCATCCGTGGTTCTGACCCATTTGCTTTCATCCAAGTAGTTTTTTTTCTGCTTGGCAAAAGAGGGCGGCTGATGCAATCTTCTAACTTAGAAATAGGTAATGTATAAGGGAGCTCTTGAGGCTTGCCTGAAATTTTACTTGTACATATCATTGTGAAATATGTATATAATAACTCTTGAGCCCAATTGAATATGCGATGCGAGTCAGCAGCAGCATGTTAATTTCTTATAGGAAAGTGGGCGCTTCGGGTCTTTTCCATTTTTTTTGTATTTCTGTTCTGAGATGTATTACTGCTAAAGTAATAGAACAAACTTGTTCGCCTAGGTTCGCAGTTTCTTTTTGATGGACTACTATGTTTGGTTTCTCAGGAAATAGTTGTTGCTGGTGGTGTTTTTTATTCTTTTGCGAAGAGTGTTAGGAGATTTCGCCGAGGGAAGTTACAAAACTGCAACCTTGGAACCAGATCAGAACAGGAAAAAAAAAAAAAAAAAAAAAAAAAAGCTGCAACAAAAGTCATTCTGGAAGAGAAAAAAAAAAAAAAAAATAACAAAGAAAAGGCAGACCAAACAACGGTGGTGAGGTCTGGAGCTAGTGAGTTACGGTAATCCCTTCCATCCATTTCAGTTAAACCATTAATGGATTTGTTTTGACGAACTTTCATTTGGTGCTGGTCCACGGACAAACATTACACGAACAAAGAAATGTTCATTCGTCACAATTAAACACAAACCAAAACATTTAATGTTCGTATGTTACAATTGCACACCAAATCCAAGACCCAATTTCTCTATTAATTTCTTCTCGAGTAGAATGTATTGTTGGTTCGTGGGAAGGCCGCAGCAGGGGAGTGAATCAGGGAAGACTGTGAACAGTGTAAGGGGCAGCCGGTGAGTGAGTGAATGACATTTGGGTGTTGTCCCTTTAGAGCGCGTGTTATAAGCGAGCACGCGGGGATGACGGAAGATTTAGCAAAATTCGGGAGGCCTCAGCAGTGTTCCTCCATTTGGCCGCTTAAATATCTCCTCTCTGTCTTCTCGTCTCTTCGTCTCGTACTCTCTCGTTCGATCGAGTCGCCGCATCAATTTCGGCCGGCGTGCTTGTTACCTGCGGTTCATCGAACGCTTCTTCTTGTTAACGACTAGAGAGAGACAGAGAGAGAGGGGGGACGAGTCCTAGAGCTTGAAGAGAGACGGAAGATAGAAAGCCATGGCGCCGCACGACTCCGAAGTTGTGGAGGAGGCCATGGTGACTTTGCAGGAGAACAAACCGATTTCGACGATTGTTATCATCATCGGTACTTTCTGCTTTTCGTCTCAGCCGTATTCCTTTTATTGTGGTATTTTGATCACGATGCCAATAACGCCGTTTCTTTTATTTTCTTATTTTTCTACCGGGGATTGTTGATTTTCAGCCATGCAGACCGAGGCGCTTCCCCTGGTTAATAAGTTCCAGCTTTCCGAGGACCCCGATTCTCCGTGAGTCATTTTTTTTCTCCATACTAGTGTTTTGTACAATTTTGCGTATTCATGATAGTGGTTGTCACCGTCGTTATGATTGGTGGCTTTATTATCATCATCGACATCATTTTCCGTTTCAAATAATCTATAAGTGCCGTTTTCTTCTTTGATAGTGTCAATCTATCTACTTGAATTTGAGGATTGTTATGGTCATTTTGCAGAGGATAGTTCTTCTTTTCTTTTTGGCTTTTGAGTTCTTCACCGAAAACTAGAGGCCATGTTTTTGTTTATTATTGTCCGTCCTTCCTTTTGACTGTCGAATATGATGTGGGAGAATATGTCATTAGATTTTGACAGTAGAAGATTCGTGGCTGGATTTTGAGGCAAGAGAACTCTCGTATTTGTAACATCTTAAAAGTAGAAAGGAACGTCTTGTAAACTGCATTGTTCTATTGTCATGTAAATAGGATGTGGCTCACCTTCCCTTCCTGACAGATGCAGGGTTATTGCGTGGTGTTATTTTAAACTTATTTGTTTTCATAGACTATGTTTTTATGTACTTCACATTTTAACATCTTGAGCTAGCTAGTCATGTTTGGCTCCAAAAGATCTGTTGCTTATTTAGGTGGAAGTGATCTTTTAGTATTTTGCTTAGTTACTTTGGGAGGAGCCTGCCTCCTAGCTCCATTAGGCATCATCCTTTTTGTTTACATGGGCTTTAATGAATCTGGAGTCAGAATTAACCTCTCCTTATGTGGCCATGGGTTTCACAGTTCTACCTGGAGTTTTGGCACGCAAGTGTCCCCACATTGGGTAAATATGTTGAAATTTTAAGTACTCATTAGAAGCATTGGGTAACTGAAAAGTTTGTGGTTTCAAGTTGCTTTTGAAGAAAGTGGTAAATCTGTTGTTGTAAATGAGGTTTAGGTCTATTTTTATCCATAATCAACTTGACCAGGAATGGATGTCTCATTTCTACGTATTAGTTTTCGCAAGGATTCTTAGTAGTATTTAGAGTTTAGTTTTTAGACATCATATAATTATAAGGTGTTTTACTTGGTTAGATGAGGTGTTGATCTACTAAACTTTGGGCTACATGTGTACTTTATTTTATCTTTTCTAATTGTGAATTTTGTAGCTTCTTTTTTCTAACAAACTGAGATGGTCCTTTCTATTTCAGATTCCCTAAAGGGGTTCCATGGGTCAGGTACTATGGCATGTACAAAGATCTGCAGATTAATATTATCTGGCCAGGAAAAGATGCTGTTCTAGGTGAATGTTTGAGCAATACTATGTTTTTATTAGAATGACGATAATGAGAAGGGTTCTGTTACAGGCATCGACAATAAAGTAAACAACTGAGTGCTCGGACTCAGGAGAGTTCTTCTGTTATAAAGCTTGTTCTTTCCTTTTGTTAGTATAAGAAATCCTTGTCAAAGATATCAATCATCAGATGAGCTCCGCTTATAAATTAGTTAAGTTAAAATAAGGTTTGTGCTTATCAACATGTCTGATGGTGTCTTTGTTTTCTTTTAGGCCAAAAAGTTCTCCTTATTTGGTTAACAGAATTTTATCTTTCAGTTTAATTTGTAAATTTTATGCGGTCTTGTTGTTATTTTGCTGCATCTTGAAGTCCACCTATCACTGTTTCCAGGGGTTGATAGTGTTGGAACTATCTCAGCATCTCTTGTCACCTATGCCTCTGTTCTAGCATTGAAACCAGACCTTATCATAAATGCAGGAACTGCTGGTGGCTTCAAGGTGGCTAAGTTTAAATTTGATTAATTGCTCGTTTGGTCTTTCTGTTGTTCAGTGTTCTTCACATATGATCCTGTACTGATCTGATTTTTTTCTGAATGGGTTGATGGTTTCCTGAGTATTTGGCAGGCAAAAGGAGCTTGTATTGGTGATGTGTTTGTGGCCTCAGGTGTTGCTTTCCATGATCGAAGAATACCTATCCCTGTAAGAGTTATTCCTTCTTTCCTATTTCTTGGTTTGATGGAACAGCCAAATAATGGAGCATGGGAAAATTCATGTTCAAAGATAATTTTTCTTATCTTTATGTGTCTAAAGATAATGAAGCTTATTTTTTTGTCAGTAATATTTACTGTAGTAAGGAATTAAAACTAAAAGTTAATTATTGCTGCTGGAGGTCTTGGGTTCGGGTCTTCTGAGCAGCATTGGGAGTAAAACTTGTAATTGGGAGTAAAATGTATTCTCCTTCCTCAAAAAAAAAAAAAAAAAAAAAAAAAAAAAAAAAAAAAAAGAGAGATGTGGAGAGAACAAGTAATTTCTTTCACATGTCTAATTATTTGCCTTTGTCAGCTCATTCCAACTCCCTCCCTCCCTCCCTCCCTCCCAGCTCATCTTGTATTTTATAACAAGAGAGTAGGTAATGTGGACGGGAATTTTTAATTTTAGGGCTGCATAATCTGTAATATATTTTGTGCTCCCCTTTCATATTTGCTCTCTGCAGGTTTTTGATCAATATGGAATTGGATGTCGGAAGACTTGTCCTACTCCCAACCTTTTGAAGGAACTCAATCTGAAGGTGAATTTGAGACAGTTTAACCTGTTCGTGCAATGTTTGACCTTTATAGTTTTTTAAAGTGTGGTACTACGCTTTTCTGCATACTAGATGACAAAACTGTGCCTATTAATATAAATCCTTAGGATGGTCCCCCAGTCATCAATAGGAGTTTGACAATAGACTACCAATTTTTGGCATGTTGTTATTCTCCCGTTGGAAGAAAAGGTTAGGGACAGGATAATTCACAAAAAGATTAGGGATAGGATGTTTTGCAAAATGGTTAGGGATAGGAACATTCAGAAAAAAGGTTAGGGATAGGATCATTCGCAAAAAGGTTAGGGACAAACTTCGGGAGGTAACATTGAATTTGAATTTTGTGAGGATACCCATAACTGAAGTAATAGAGGCAACGAAAAGATGTGTCAACCGCTTTTTGCCCAACTGAAATATCTTTTTCCTTATATGTAAATGAGAAAAGAAAGAGGTCAATCTATTCATGCAGATCTTCATGCCATCTACTTATCAACAGCATCCCACTAATAACTAATTTAGCTGAAGTTAATACTCTTCTTTTAATAGCCAAGAATGCAAAATGGATGACATTTGGAAGGACAGGTACATTGCAAGAATGGAAGATGGTGGGAGTGGCACCCTTCTGCTCTGGTTTAGAGAGTCTTCTTATAGAACAAATCATATTGGGAATTGTGATGCAAAGTTGATTGTGCTATGCTCCGCTTAACTTGATATAAATCTCTTTTGACGGAAAACTTTGAGATAAACCAAGAAAAAGTTATCTTTTTGCTGTTTGTGTTAGAGTTTGACTGGTGTATCTCTTTTCATATATGCATGTGAGACCTTTCAAGCATGTTTGGATTGGTATTGCAAAGGTTTTAGTAGTGTCTTTTCTTTCCTGTTATTTGCTGTTTGAAGTGATGTTTTTATGTGAAGAATACTTGAAAGGTTAGAGCTCCTTTTTGAGCCCTAATGAAGGTGCTGGTGGTAATACAGCTTTTTCTCCTCTTTCATTCTCATCTCAAAATTTCTTTTTTGTGTAATTTTCTTTTTTTTTAAGATCTATTTATTTATATATTTATTTTTTTATTGAGAGAAAGTATGCTCATTAAAGTCCTGGAGACAAATTGAACAATAAAGAAGATGTCCCTCACAATGAGATTGGTGGATAAACCCTTAACAGGAGAGTCTGCTATCAATTAGCTGACCTTTTTTACCAGCTTTCAGGAGTTAACATATGCATGCAAAGTTGATAATTTTAAGGGATGCTTGGGCAGTAGCTCAGTGGTCCCA
Source organism: Aristolochia fimbriata (assembly GCA_019845555.1). Lineage (NCBI taxonomy): Eukaryota > Viridiplantae > Streptophyta > Magnoliopsida > Piperales > Aristolochiaceae > Aristolochia > Aristolochia fimbriata. Next base: position 25,524,459 of record CM034083.1, read on the forward strand.
TGGGAGTTATTGCCGTGGGAGGTCTTGGGTTTGGATCTTCACAATAACAAGAGTTGTTGGAGTTTGTATTTGGGAGTTGAATTTGCCGTTTCAAAAAATAATTTGAAAGGATGTGAGGGCGGTCCTTTTTCCTTTTACACCAGCTCGTAACCTCCATTGAGATGCTTTTGACATGGTAGACCTTGAAGCTATACTTTGTTAGATTTTGATTAGTCACATATACAACCCTCTTTGCCCCCTGGTGAAGATATTACGCTTGCTTTTAAATATGGGAGTTGAGAAACTTTGTGGTCAGAGATAAAACAAAGTAAACTTTTGGAGTGTGATTAAGTCAGGCGGTTGACAATGGGATTTTCAGTTTCAATCGCTACGAAGGTCAGTGGTGGTGACTGGAGGGCTGTCTTTTATCAAGTCATAAGATCTCTAGCAACTTAAGGTAGCTCAAGCAGACCATTGAAATACATGGTGCATACTGTATTGTATGACATGAAAAAACAGTTTTTTTTTTCTTTTCTTTTTATGAATATTCTGTCGCTAATTTTATCTATGCCCAGCTACTACCAACTCACAAACTTAGGTTTGTCTCTAACTTAGACATGTCTTTTACTAAGGCATTTGATGTTAAGGCAATATTCATCCTTCTTTCATTGCTTTCCTGAGAATCTTTGCTTCTCTGTGTGGCTAGCTTTTGACATGTGCTTTAACTTAGCTTTGATGCCACAGGTTGGGAATTTATCTACTGGTGATTCATTGGATATGTCCCCACACGATGAAGCATCCATTGTCGCAAATGATGCTACAGTCAAAGATATGGAGGTGAGTTTCTAATATATATTATATGCTTGAACTGTTAACACAGATGCTTTTCCATCTACTTCTTATTCCTTAGTTCTTATCAGAATCTGTAGTGAAGGTTATATTTATTTCTTTTTTGAGAAATAGAATTAAGGGGGGAAGAGAGCAGGACTTCCGTCTACTTTTTATCTCCTTTAGCATCTTTCTCCTCCAAGGTTCCTTTGTATTCCTTTTTTTGACAATCCTCTAGTTCACTGAACTCTGAATGTTTGCCAGACGGGTAAATGCAGCACTCGTTTAAGTTATAACTATACGAGTAAAACGTCGCATTGTTCTCGTCCCAAAGTTTCTTTCAATTTCTTTGAGATATTCCCCAGATCATAAAAAGGAAAATCCTCTTCCTCAAGACACCCCGAAATGCAAGGCTGACAAAATTTGGAATACGAGTTGTTCTTGTTTGTGTAATGAGGGATGTGGCATTTCATTTTCTAATCTTCCATTCGTTTGTCTTGACACAGGGAGCAGCTATCGCCTATGTGGCGGAACTCTTGTCAGTACCAACAATCTTCGTAAAAGCTGTCACCGATATAGTTGATGGTGATAAACCAACGGCAGAGGAATTCTTACAGAATCTAGTGGCAGTGACTGCTGCTCTTGATCAGAAAGTTACTCAGGTCGTCGATTTCATCAGTGGAAAATGCCTCTCTGACCTTTGAGAGGAAGCTGGTGGCTGTACCATTTATTCTTCTGTAGTAAAAGAGAACCAATCCTAGTATTACCTGTATGGAGCCGGAAAGACCAAAAACACACCATTTATGCTTATATTTTGAAAACACATGCTTGTTTACTGTTTTACATTATGAGTTTCACTTGGATATCTTTCAAGTCAGAAAAGGAAACTACGTAAGCCCGAGTGGATTCATGCCATTGCTGACTAAACCCGAACCTGCGAAAAACTTGAATGGGTTTACAAAACCAGCCCTGAACCTGACCTGCTCATCTATTCTGCAACCTCGAAATCAAACGGACCCAATCAAGACCCGATGGGTTTCGTAAAAATTCACCTAACTAAAACTTCAGCTTCCATTATCACCTATCTTAAACACTAAAATAAATTTAAGACTGGAGACTCTTTTGTCTTCTGGAGACATTTAAAAAGGCGAAATAAGTATAGTGTAGAAACTCACAAGTTGGGTCCAGTTCCTGCCTGCCCCGTCTTAGGATATACATTGCCAAACTCCACGGATTGGATTCAGATAGTGAAAGTCTACGAGTAGCTGCCTCTCCTTGGGAAGCAGCAGAGAGGCAACGAATTGAACATTTTCGAAACATGCAACCCTCACATCTTATTACGCTTCGAATCGATAGTATATAGTGCAGCAGTACCAGAATATACACATTCAAGAAAGTTATGTTTTGTCATTGATCCCCCCATGCTTTAGCTATTTAGTTTTAAGTATTTCTGGCATAGATAAGGTCTTACAGGGTGCACATGCATTGAAAAATATATATATCAATATATCATGACCTTTTGTTGGAATCATTCGCATGACTCTGTTGGAGTGGGGGGGAGTGCCGAAGTGGAAGGGAAATAAGCCAAGGCGCTGAAACATTGAGGCCTGGAACTTAGGATGGCGATGGACGACCACGTAGCCGTCGAGGAGGAGCCCGAGCAATTGGACCGAGAAGAAATGCCCATCGCCAATGTCGTTTTTATTATTGGTATTGTCGCTTTTCTATGGCATCTTTCTCTTCATTTTGTTCTTACGGTTGTGCAATGCTTTACTCAGTTTGTCCTTTTTGACAAATTTTCAGCTATGGAGGCTGAAGCGCTTCCCCTGGTTAATCAGTTTCAGCTCACGGAGGATCCTGATTCTCCGTCAGTTACTCTCTCTCCAACTCTCTGGGCTATCCACTTTATCGTTGTTTAATGTCTTGCATGCTATACCTTTCTTGAAATTCAAGTCACGAGCTTTAACTTCCCCGGCCAAGAGTAAAAAGGAAGCATTCATGAACCCAGCTTTGAGGTAAAAGGTAATGCTATCGGGGGGAGTTGCTAGCCCGTCTACCATGTGATCCTGGGTGGATCACTCTCATTCCGAAATTTAGAACCAATAGAAAGATCGTAAGTTATACCCCAAGCTGGTCTTGTCTTCTGAAGTGAGGCCTTCAATAACTGAATAGGATGTTAGTAGGTCATTACTATGTCTTGAGGGGTGGCAACTAATAGGATCTCCTTTGACACCTGATCACCCATTATATTGAGATGGTCTGGTTTACTTTCTTTCTTAAAGTTAAAAAGTGATGCATGACACTAGATATGACTGGCTGTTTTTCTCAAGTCATTTGAGGTACGATTTTCCTCTTCAAAAATCTGTCACTAGTTTTATATCTATGGTGTTAACCTGATTTTAGATATTTTCCTTGGCACGGGGCTGCTTAAAAACCTCCCTACATTGTTGTACTCACGAGTCATGGAGTCCTTTGGATCCACCAGAAAACCAAAGAGTAAACATTTTAAAGATTAATCCATTACACTTGATTAATGCTTAGTGAGTGAAAAATCTGCCCTTACATTGGTGTTCAAGTTTTATAACTTACAAAAGTTTCTATTGTAATTTTTATGTATATCATGAATCATCTATTGCTTGATGAGTCAATAGCTTACATGTCCGCGGACTCGGTCCAATGAAAGTTGACACTTTGACTCTGTTCACTGGATCATGAATTTTCCATCATTGTTCAAGTTTTATTTTCATTTAATTTTCATGCTTGAAAACTAAGTCTCACGAGTTTGACTGGTTTGCAGGTTTCCAAAAGGAGTTCCATGGACCAGGTACCATGGTATCTATAAGGATCTGCAAATTAATATCATGTGGCCAGGAAAAGATATAGTTCTAGGTAATTTGTTGCATGAGGCAGTTGACATGATTTAATTTGAAGAATCCAACGCTATTTGCTTCTTCAATTGGAATCCTCAACTTGTATTTCTTAGTATTTAATTGCATCTTCTGGGATCTTGGAACTTCTGCTACTTTTTCACTCAACTAAACTTAATCGCTTGCTCATCTGTGAAGGTGTCTAACTTATTCCAAGTGTTGTGTCCCAGTCAAAAGTTTTTAAGGGTATTGAGCATTACAATTTTCCCGGGAGTTCAGCTCCTTTTCATTTTGAGACTATTTCTACAATTTTTTGTGTTCCTTTTACTTGCTCTTTGAAGCAACAACCGGAATCTATCCAACCTCTATAGAAGTGATAGCTGAATGTAAAATATGCACTATGTCACTGCCAAATGCTAGTGAAATTGTTAGTCATTGTACAAATTATACTGTTTTTGAAGAAAAATAATGAGAATGTGTTATTCATAAATATACAAATACAAGAAGTGGGGTAGGTGCCCTGCTATACATGAGACGTACAACCTCAAGTTGGGGAAATGAAAGAAAACTAGATGGGGAGATCAGTCCCGATAGCTAGGTGCTGTCGCAAAACCTCTTTCCTGGCTAGTGTCAGCTAAGAAGTTTGCACTCCTAAGGGTAACAGGAAAAGCTGACAGCCATGGAAGTTTATGATGGACTGAGTGTTCAAATTACAAAATGTCTTTGAAATGCCAGAATTGTGATTTCTATAAATGCATTTCTATTATATTTTACAGTGCTTGTGAAATAGTTGATGAATCACTGGGTAGCATCACGATCATTCTACTAATATGCATACATTTGTGAGGTGGGTTTAAGAAAATTTTGGTAATGCAGTTTGTCATCCTAGCTGATGATTGTAATGCCTGTGTCCGTTAATAGCCAATAAGAACTTACTCTGGCATACCATATGACCTTCACATTTATGCCTTTCCTATCACATAAATACTCATACTTTTAGTTAAATAAGCTTAGTTGATTTGACTTGATGAGATAGTTCTAAAACAAATAGAAATATTTGCAAGTGAATGAAGCAGAAAACAATTATCAGGTTACATCCTAAAGGCCTTACTGCTTTCACTTGAAACCATTAAGTCGAATCTTCATGATCTAGTATTCTCAAGTTCAAATGACTGGTTGAATCTAGGAAATGCCATATACAGACTCCTTTTGAGTATGAACCAGTGAATTGTGTGCCTAATGATTATTCTTATTTTTTCATTTGGTTTCGTGATCTTCTCTGATTATACCACCTCATGAGAACCATGAACCTATGGATGTTCTTTCTTCTCTTTACCCCACCAACATCGCCTGATAATTTGATACTACTCTTTCAGGGTGTAATAATGTTGGTACAGTCCCAGCAGCTTTGGTCACCTATGCTTCCATTCAAGTGCTAAAACCAGACCTTATCATCAATATAGGCACTGCAGGTGGCTTAAAGGTATCTGAGATATTTCTTGGCTATTACATTTAAGACCTTTTACTTGAAAGATACATTACCTTTTATAAATTAAGCGGGCTATAGTTTTATAAATTACGTGGCCTATATAAACAGACTAAAATACCCTTCTGTACAGTCTTCTGTTTTAAGGTAAAATGTGAACCAAGTACTATGTGACGACAGCAAGTTATTATGTTAAGGTTAGCAAGTTACTATTTTACGACCAACAGTTTATTATGTTACAGACAGCAAGTTAAGGTTAGCAAGTTACTATGTTACGACCAACAGTTTATTATGTTACAGACAGCAAGTTACTATGTTATGGCCATAGTAACTTGGTTCACTAAAGAACCAGAGAAATTGTACAAAAGGGTATTTTAGTCAGTTAAGTATAGGTCAGGTAATTTACAAAACTGCCATATAGGTAGGGTAATTTATGAAAAATATCAAATTTATCAAGGAAAAATGACCTTACATTTATTGGTTTCTTTCAAATACTATATATATTCCTTCACAATGCAATACCTGACATTAGTTCTATTCAACTCTCTCCCTCTTCCTCTCCTTCTCCATCTCCCGCTTCCTCTCCTCTCTCTCCTCTTTTTCTTCTGATGCACAAAGGAAAACTAACAGTTGAAGTCAACTCAATGGGGGTGTACACTACTTGTATCTTGTGTGACTGAAAAAGAACTGACTTACAAAAATAAAAAAAAAATTGTTGTGAATGGTGTTGAATCTGTCCTGAATTAATAAAAACACAAAGAAACTTAATATTGAAGTAGAGTTTTATAGCAAGGTTGCAATGATAATAGGAATTACATCATGGTTAGAAGAGGGACTTTTTCTTTCATCGGGGAAGGATGCAATCAAATCTAGCTTTACGTAAACTAGTACTGGACAGATTGCATGCTGAAGATAGTGTCTGATGTGAACACGAAGATTTGCTTTTGTACTCCTGGTGCATTGATTAAATATTTTCACGTTGTACTAGATTATATTTTATTGGGAGCTTGAGTTCACTCAGCATAATTTGAAAAAATATGGAGTAAATCAACATGTATTTAGTTGGACCATATTAGGTGACAAAGCATTTATTGCTCAACTTCTCTGTCCATTGAGGACTCTGGATCCGTTGAAGAACGTGGGAAGTTATTAAACCAGCTTGATATGAGTTGCATTTATTGCTTTACTAATTTTTTACATTCGTGGAAAGTTGTTTAATTTTTCTCCATACTTTAATATAAGCACCTCACAACCATTACAACAACAAATAATGTGCTGATATTATTTCATCCCAAATAGTTACTTCTGATTCATGACGCCATTCTTCTTTGAAGTAACATTTCCCCTGTGTAGTTGTGAAAAAAAAATTACAAACATTCGAGATGGCACTAATGAAGTTGAAATTTATTCCTTGAATTTTTATCAGGTAAAGGGAGCTTGTGGTGGAGATATCTTTCTAATTTCTGATGTTGCTTTTCATCATAGAAGAAACCCTTTGCCTGTGAGTTTTGCTTTCTCTTCATTATTTTTTCCATTGATAACACATTTAGTTTATTTTGTGATGATCATTTCATTAAACAAGTGTGAGACGGGGACTTGCAGTAGCAACAGACTTATAATGTATTTCAAAGTCATTGTCATGAAATTATATTCAGTTGAGCTCCTAGGTCTGATCCATTCTTCTTCTATAAAATATTGAACATGAGAAGAAACTATGGTCACAGTAAATTCTATCATGTAATTACATAGTTTTGTTGTTGGATGATGGTTGTCCATTTTGTTACCTTCAAGGTCCAATTTTACAGATCCATTACTGCTGTCAGGTGTTAAAAATCATCATTAGAACCATGGAATACCATAGTCGAGGTTTTGAAAAAATTGGCATATTTAGTTTGTAGATCCCGCATTTCTTTTTAAAGTCATTATTGTTTTAGTGCCATTTCAATTGATCGAGAGCTGAAGCAGTAGAGACACCTGATATGAGTGTCAATGAATTTTTTGGGGTGCTTAACGTGTTTCTCACATTTGGTACTCACATTTATGATCTCCCAATTTGTCAGTAGATTCGTGATCGATATGGGATTGGAGCTCGGAAAACCATTCATACATCAAACCTTTTGAAGCGGCTTGATCTGAAGGTAATTATCAAACTTGTTAGCTCACCATGTGCATTCTCTTCCACTCGTAAGCAAATTTCTCTTGAGAGGAAGTAGCATGTGCTAGTTCATGCTTGTTTATGTTGAGATCCGCTGGTAATCTTCATGAATGCCACAGGTGGGAAAGTTATCAACTGGCGATTCGTTTGATATATCACCTGTGGATGAGGCATTAGTAATGGCAAATGATGCTACAGTCATAGATATGGAGGTATGTTTCTCTCAACAGACTGCAGATAAAATGCAGGATTCAAAGATGAATCTCCTTCCTTTGTAATTCTTAGTTATTTCTTATCATGTTGGTTGTCCACTTCAGGGAGCAGCTGTAGCTCATGTTGCAGATCTACTGTCTGTTCCGGCAATCTTCCTGAAAGCTGTAACTAATGTAGTTGACGACAAAAAACCTTCTGTGGAAGAGTTCTTACAGAATGTACCGGCAGTAACTGCAGCACTTGCTCAGACTGCTGCCCAAGTTGCTGATTTTATAAATGGCAAATGCCTCTCTGAACTCTGAAGTGCCAAAGTTGTTGACTTTATAAATGGCAAATGCCTCTCTGAACTCTGAACTGCCATTGTTTCTGGGAGCATGAGGAACTCTGGATTTCATAAATCAAACAAGATAGACACATTGATGCAAGTTGCAAAGCAGCTTTTTTCTTCAAGAAATAATTTGTTGCTACAGTGCTCCTCTCAAGTAGAAAGTGATATATAGCAGTTTTTTTTTTTAAAAAAAAAAAAAAAAAAGAAATCAGATCTAATAATTCGACTTGAAGAATAAAGATGATATTCTTTGCAGAATCTTCGACAGACTGATCCCGGTGGAAGACGCTGCACAGCTAAAGAAAGACAGGTATTGTTCTGGTGATCTCAACAGGAATTACTTTTATCCTATATGTGATGGCCGTTTGCGTGTGGGTGGTTATCAAAGACTGTTGAAGTGGGTAACCTGCACATGACAGCATTGAAACCAAATTTTGTGCAGTAGGTTCTTGGCATATTGATGATTTGATTTAACGGAGTTGTACCTTTGTGACCGAAACCTGATTTGTAGTTCATTTAAGAGTCATTTATTCTTGACAGTAACTTGCCAACGACTTGTCCCCCAATGAATACAATTTAAGGGCCTTTCGTAAATGCCTGAGACTTTTTGCTATGAAATTATACCCTTCACGAGAATTCATTCAAGGGCTTTTTCACTTCTACTGTTCTACCTTTCATACTTCAGAGATTGTGTTGTAAATAATATACGTTTTGCAGAAGTGGTTCTGAAAATCTCGGGATCACGCCAGAGTCCTAGGATTGCAATGACTGCATCTCTGGCGTTCTTCCCTTGAAACTGAATCCACAGAAGAGAGAGGGTTTCATTTAGAGTTATTGGAAAGTTCTTCTCCTCAAACCCATTCACTAAGACCATCAAAGAAAATGATATAAATGTACGCCAACTTTGGTGGATACCTCTTGATTAAGAAGTTAATTTTAGTCTTAAAACAACAGAGGGATCGGCAACCCCCACACTTTACACTGGGATAAATTATGAGGTCCATTAACCAATAGACCAAAGAATTTGTCGACAATTCAAGGCAAAGCATTGTCACGATGCACTCACTGCTCAGAGGCTCCGTTCGCCAAGTCCGGCGACGATCACCACTTTCCGGCGAGGTGGGTTCAGTCGGGTACCGTGCCTTTTCCACGTATCAAAAGGCAACCGAATACGATTACGATTTACGATCACCCCAACTGACATCAATCACTTCTCGCCTTTCTTCCTGTCTCACACAGCCCCCGTAACTGGAAATTAGGAAGCCAACTGACACACGTAGTAGCGGCGGCGGCGAGGACGATCAGAAGGAGCTGCTGACCCAAGAACGGTAAAAAGATCGACGTCCGTGGCTCGCGAATCATAGCGGAATGATGCTTTCAGGCGTGCGCTGTTTCGTCACACAGTGCTCCCTTTCATTGAACAAAGACGGCAATGGCAGAAAGAAATGAAACAGACAGACAACATCATCGTCGTCTCCAGTATTCACCCTTTCGTTTTGTACGTTTTGACTGTCATAATTCATATACACTAAAACAGGCTAAGGCCGACAATGCATTTCCGTTTTGAGTGTCAACCAATGAGCAAGCATACATGTACTCTTCTTTCCTTTTTACTGCTTTCACCCCTCTGTCCACGTCCCTGTAATGGAGCAAAGCAGAGCCGGCCGGTCTTCCCTCATCTATATGGTGTAAAACACAAGGCCAATTTGGGGTCCAAGACTTTGTTTCGTCTTTGAACCGTGCCTTGTGGGTGGAAAAGAATAAAACAATGAAACGCCTACTTTAAGTCTTCTTCCGTCCGTCCGTCCATCCATCCGCTTTACATGTGTTGGGCATTGCAGAGTAACTGTAAATGTGGTGGCGGAGCATCTGACCGGAACCCAACGCCGTCCTCAAAGCTCCCGGAGTGAAGCGGCCTCTGCCCTCTTGAGGGCGGCATCCCAATGTTTGCGAAGAACTGTTGGTTGGTTGTTTGGTACTTGAGGCCCCCAAGACCATCCATCATCGACGACGACGTTGTGGTCGGAATTACTGGAGAAGACTCTTGTCTCCCGTTTGGCCATTTTGAGAAATCATGAGAAGCAATGTTTGATGATCTGTATTGTGCCAATTGAGCTGCCCACAGCTGGTTCTGCTGCTGCTGCTGATGTTGTTGCTGTTGTTGCTCTTTACTGATTGTACTTGACTGAACAAGATGTGGGTTGTAAGGATGAAGGTTAGGTACGTACTGTGGTAGCTGCATCAGCATAATTAACCATCCAGTCATTTGAACGATTACTTCATAAACTTACAAAGTGGTTCAAAGGAAAATAACTTCAATCATTGCTAGGGGTACCAGTATGAGAGAATGAACTAAATTAAGAAGTCGCTGCCAAGCACACCAATTTGAGCAGCCAGTTCCAGCTGAAATAAATGAAGATCCGAGAGGAGTTGAAAAAGTTACCTGCTGAACTGTGGCTGCAGCCGCAGCTATCTGGTCAGGATAAGGAGACGAATAACGGGCATGGGGGAGGGAGAAAGGCATAACTGGATGATGAGATTGATGTTGGACAAGTGATTGCAAGTAAGAAACTTGACTTTGTCTAGATGGCTCCAATCCAGTTCCACAACCAGGCAACAAGGACAGAAAATCACACCTCTGTCACACAACCAAAAAATGATTTTAGACTGATTTGCAAAAGACGAGCCACTACAGAGTAGACAGACTGCAGACTGTACGCCGCATTGCCTCTGTAAACAATAAAATGAAACCTCATTCTTGGCAAACCTAATCACTTGGTAAACGATATCTCAAACAGCCCCAATTCGCCAACTTGTTTTGTTCAGAGAATCGGGTATCCTTCAAAACGATTGTTGCCAAGTGACTTTGGATTTGCTTGATGAAGTAGCGAAGGGATGGGATGGGATGGCATTATGAAGTACTTACTTGCTTTTGTTGTCCAACAAGGCCACTTGAGGTCGCTGAGGCTTGCTGGTCCTGTAGAAGCCTGTTATCTTGATGAATGTCACCTCTGGCTTCTTGCATATTCTTCTCTGCTGCCAAAGTATTTGTGCCTGATGAAACAATGCTGCTTGTTCCAATTTTCAGGCTCGGCAATTCAGCGATAGATTCAGAAACAGCTTGCTTGGCTCCATCAATTGGCTTTGATTGTTTGGCTGAAAGAGGAAGTGCCCAGTCGTTCTTTTTCTCAGAGCCTTGATAGCCACGTATGAGTCGGCTTATGTAGACATGAGTTTCACTTCGTTTCCACGATGGTCTTTTATCCGCAAGGACGGGTGGAAGCTGCAAACCCAGTAGTTTCTCAACTCAACATGCAACTAAATCAACAAGAAAACACAAGAAAAAAAGTGACTCTCTAAGACTATGATGGTACTTTTCTGCAACCATACATTGCTGGCAGCTCAAAGAGCCGTCATTTGCTGATTTTAGCAGCAGAATGAGACCCTTCTCTTCTTGCAAATACATGTCCACCACGTGGGTGCGTGTGCATGTAGCCAAAAAACCTTTTTCCAGACATCACAGAAAGAAAATTGAATCTTTTCGAGGGATCAAATCTGAACCTTTGCCATCAAAACATCATTTCCAGATGAAACAGTTCTATTAGCATGATTTGCAGAATCTGGCCATACTGCTGAACTCTTTGCTCCAATTAACCTATACAACAGCAGAGGAAACTTCTAAGTCCAAGTTGCAAGTTACAGAATCTTAATGAGCTGCTCAGAACAAGGCAAAGAAAGTAAAATACCGATTTGAGAGGCATTGGCTGTCAGATGACACACTGGGCATGCCAGGCCACAATTCTGGTCCTGTTCATGGGTATCAATAAACAGGCAATCAGCATGCATGATAGTAGAGATTTAGAAAATCCAATAGCTGAATGTGGCTCTCGCCAAACCTACCCTCTGCAGTGGGAAATTGTGTACCACTTTCACAGTTCTCCTTGGCTGGTTGACCTTCTGCCTGACTTTTTGAAGCAGTGATAGCCTACAATAACCCAAACACCACAGTTTAAGACCCTACTTACATCATTTATTCAGCTCAAGAGTACATATGAGAATTTTGGTGAATGGTTTTACCGCCCATGCCTCATTATTGGTTTTATTAACTGCAGGTTCTTCAGCTGGCAATGTATTCAACAATCTGAGAAAAGGAGCCAATTGATCAGCAGACTTTTTTCTAAACAGATAATCCAGCTATTTGTTCGACTTCACAGAGCCAAAAAAACAGAGAAGCGAAAGCAAACTGAAGCTAAAAAAAATTATCCACCTGTTTCCCGTATGCGAATCAGAGGAAATACCCATTGGATTCAAGAAGTTGACACAATCATTCAACTGAGGATTTTCTTTGCATTCATCCTTAGGCAACAAAGAAATCGCCTGGATATCATTCTGTGCACCTGGTCTCTTCTCAACGTCAAGCTTCTCGCGCACCAAGGCAATGGGCTGTTCTGCCACAGTGGGATTTGGTTCCTTCTCTGGTTCAACCTTTGCTGTGTTATCAAGTGATTCATCCCTGCTAGAGGCAAGATTACCAGTAACAGTAACAACAGACGAGTCCGGGAGTTTCTCAATTTCCTCCTTTTCCTTTTTTTCCTCCTTTGAAGCTGGCACAAAATGAACAGAAGACCATTTCAGATAAAGGGAAACAGGGAGCAAAAACTGAACCGATAATAGTACCCATAAATTTAAGGAACCCAACCTTCTTGTGGAGGTAGTGAGCACGCTCTCATCTCCGGAAGAGCTGCCGTCTTCCCCATAATCGGTTTACGATCTCCTTTGCTTTTACATGGTTTGTCGCAAGGTGATATACAGGCCAAAGCATACAAGGCCTCAACCACCTCTTCCTCATCCTTGGAAATTGCGGAACGGGGAGCTCGTTTGGGCGATTTATCCACGCTTCCTGCCTTCTGCACCAAATCATGAAAAAACTGATTACGCGACTGAAAAGAAGAAAAGAACCCCAATTCCTCCCGACCTCTTCGTTTATGAAACTCACAAGGGTCTGTTTGGATTTTCTGGCGCCGTTAATGACGGACCAGTCGGCTCCGTTGGATGCGTGATGCTTCTTTGCATCTGGCAAGGGTGGGGATATAGACTCCCGATTCCGCTTACTCATAGCTGCAAAAGAACATAATCGAAAAAGTATTCAGACTTCAAATACTAAGAAAGCCACCAACTTGATGAGTACTTCTTCGGCTAAACATAAAAAGGCCAAAAAAAGAAAAAGAAAAAAAAAAAGAACAGAAAAAGTTGCATGAAAATCCTCAATTACATCAACAAAAACTGCGAAATAGTTAAACTTACGGTTGAAAAGACTGCAGTCTGTCATTCGGTGCTAAAACCAAAAAATTTGCCACCAAACAACTATTTCGGAAAATGAACTTTTCTCGAAAAAAATAAAAACAACAAGAATACACCCATCTCCGATATTTTTTTATAAAAACAATAAGAAAACCAGGTTTCATGAAAGAAGAAAACTTAGACGAAGTAATCCATTAAAAGAAGAAGGCCAGGAGACGACACAGCTACGAAATGCAGTTTCCTTTTTTCTTTCTATACCTGAGCGGAGTTTCCGGGGAACAGAAGCGGGATCCACCGCATTGCATTCGTCAAATGCCTGAAATCCAGGGGGAGAGGGGGCCGGGGGGGATATGAGACCCAGAAAGGTAAAAGAAAAAAAAAAAAAAAAAAAAAAAGTAAAGGAAAGAAAATCTGACGAGAAAGGAATCAAAATCACCCACTTTGCTGTTAAGCTTAACTCTTCGGCTAGACGATGGCGGACGGAGGTCTTCCTCCCCTTCGGAGCCGCCACCCATCTCGCTATCTTCGTTGCTGGAGGCCGGTCTGACCAGATGGCCCGAAGCCCTGAGCTTCTCTCTCTTCGGTCTCTCCGAAAAATCCACGTCTCCGCCATTCAATGCTGCACAAAAGAAGCGAGAAGAAAAAACAAGTGATTAACCGATAAACGATAACGAGGCGAACAATATCCTCATGGCTCTTATCATTAAAAATAAAAAAATAAAAAAAACTGCCGGAAGCAGAAAAAAATTGAAACAGACGCAGACAAATCGACCGATTTGTTTGTTTCCAGCGCGAATTGAATGTGAGAGAAGAACAAAGGGCAATGCCGTAAATTTAAGGCTGCGCACCAGAGATGAGCTTGTGTCCAGAGGAGGCCTTCGGCAGCCGCTTGCCAGGCGGAAAGCGGGTCCCGTTACGTCTCATCTCTCGAGCTTTCTCCATTCTGACGAAACGCGCATCAATGAGGAACACCGCCAATGGCGAAATTCGATCGGTCTCGAGATTCAGGGAGATAATCTACCGACCTGATTCAGGAGAGAAACGAGAAAACCCGGTGAGAACCCTCAAAAGAGCAATCGAAGAGCGTCTGAGAAAAATCGATCAAAATCGACACAAAAAACATTCGCCAGAGCCGAATCATCAATGCGAATACAGACCGAAAATTCAGAAAGAACAGTTCACCTTGACAGCTGACAAAAAAGGAGAGAAGAAAACACACCTCCCCCCCTCCCCTGCCGCAAAAGGAACCACGACACAGAGAGACGGAAAGAGTAACAAAGGAAAAAGAGATGCTATAAATTTATAGAATTTGAGAAGGCGAAACTCGAAAGAGGAGGCTGTTGAAGTCGAAGTTTGAGTTGAATGCTTAGAGAGAGGGAACTCCTCCCAAAAAAAAAAAAAAAAAAAAACATACAATAAAGAATGACGACCGGAAGAGTAGGCGAGAAGTAACCGATCCCGGCGCCTCGGGAGGACAAGCATTGAAAATGTTACAGAAAATGATGACGAAAGACCACCACCCAACCGTGAAATCCACCAAAACAACTCTGTCGAAAGAAACGGCAGATTAGGAAAAAAGGAGTTTATTTATCAGAGGGTAGATAGATAGATAGAACGAACAAGGATCGAATACGAGATAATACCGGAAAGGAAATTAGTTCAATGAATCCGGGTATGTCAGGAAAAAGCACAGGCTAAGAAATGTAACGCAATGAAGAAGAAGATGAAACGGGGAAAACGGAATCCGAAGGGAAACTGCGCGGAGGAGATCTATTGGCCCTGGAAGACATCGAACAGAGGAAGAACTGCACAAACCGGCCCAGACTCCAGACAAGAGGTAGTAAAACTGTTCCATCGAGCCCACACAAGAAAAGAAGAAAAGCAGAAAAAGTTAAAAAATAAAAATAAAAATACCAGGCAACAGAAAAGGAAGAAAGATCTGGCGCCTCGGAATACTAAAAACCGGGAATATCGCCTAAGAAAACCAATTTCTTCCCAACAACTTGACGCACAGTAAAGATGTCTCTGAGAAAACTGAAGAGGTAGATACATGCTACATCAACAGCTTGAAGGACTGAAAGCACTGAAAATGAATGCGACAAAGAGGAAAAACAAAAATAAGAGAGAAACGAAAGGGAGGAGAGTAAATGCGAGAATCGCATGTGAGGTTTTTCGGGAGGTTTTGCCGATAAAAGGGGCGAAAAGAAAAGCGGAAATTAGGGGGATTGGGTACCCGAAGAAAGAAAAGAGACTCCATTTTCATCGCCGGCAACATCTCTGGTACCGTTTTCCGCCCAGGGGAAGTCACTCATCGTTGTTACGGGACCCCAAACTGAGAGCTTGGAAAAGAGCAGAAAAAGTCGCAGAGAAGAGGTAAAAGAAAAAGGTAGGTAACCTCGTCGGGACTTCAAGAGGAATCAGGTTCTTCGGCAAATAAAAGCAGGGAGCGATACGCGAAAAGCTCACGGGAAGAAGAACACAGATAAAAGGAAAAAGGGAAAGGCTCAATCCCGTGAATCCCAAAAAAGAAAACAAAAATCCACAAAATCAAGATAGATCTCAGCGAGAAATAGAAGAAGAAAAAAAGAATAATCCCACACAACTCTCCGATACGAAGTTCACCGTCTTTCGCCTCCACAAGAGCAGAGCAACAACGTTTCCAATTTCACAACCCGAGAAGAAAAAGCAAAACCAGACGAAACCGAAAAAGGAGACACCTCCAAATCCTCAGACGGAAAACCATCGGCATCGTATCGGCGAAACAATCAAGCAATCCAATACCCGTCCGCATTCAGATTCAACAAAAAAAAAAAGAAAAAAATTAAAAAGCCGACTGAAACTCCAGGAAATCCTCCATTATTCGGAAGCACACAGAGCATCTGAAAGTTCCGCAGCAGTGAAGAAGAGAAAGAACAACCTCGAATCCCGACGTCCATAAAGAGAAGAAGAAGAAGAAGGTCCAGATGCGATCTCGAAGCTCCCCCGCCTCGACTCTTCTTCGACCAGACCACTCCAAGAGACGGAAATATCGAAGGTTCCGCCCTTCACACCCGCGCTTAAATGCATCACAAAACGCTCCCTCTCTCTTCCCTGCTCTCTCTCTCTCTCTCTCTCTCTCCACTCTCTACACATTTCGGCACGAAAAAGCCCCTTTCTTTTACGTCATGCCACTGGTCCCCCTCCCCTATGCCACGTCATCTAAAAATTCCTCCTACGTGTCGTACACCTCATATGCCACGTCACGCCCCGTCCCTTGTCCTTTCAACGGTCGAGATCTGTTCCCATTTCCGACCGCCCGTCCGGACAGTTACCGAATCCGATAACGGAAACCCGACGGCCGGCCGTCCCCCGATCGACCCCGCAGGACGGATCTCGATCCCGGACACGTGTCTCGCGTACACCGCTTCGCAGCGTTATCTCGGGTCACGATATTCATTCCTCTGGGACCCACGTGGTTTTTTTTTTTTTTTTTTTTTTCCTTCCTCTTTCACCGATGATCCCCCCTTTTACTTTTTTTTTTTTTTTTTTTCTTTTCTTAAAAAGAATTTTTTAGGTGTTCGAAACTCGCAGGAAAGGAACAAATAAAGTATCGCGTTTGACAGTTGACAGTGGACTTCTCGAAGGCACTGAAAGATCGCCAAAAAGCAAAGAAAAGAAAAGAAAAAATAAATAAAAAGATAAAAAAGAAAATTGTATCTGTTATCGTTACCCGCCCGTACTACGAGACTCGCATGAGAAGCGGTCGGAGGTCACGTGAGCAATGACTGAGGATCGGCGATTCGGATATGATAATCGGATGGGGGCGTGTGTGTGTGTGGGTGTGTGTGGGTCCGGCAGTTAATTTATGCGTTTCGTGATGATTTTGATTCTCTTTCTGTACCTCGGCGTGGCAGGGCTCATGTTTCCTGCGTGACAGTTTTGAGTAAACAGCCTCTCTCTCTCTCTCTCTCTCTCTCGCTCGTCTCTACTACCCCTCTTTCGATTAAACTGCGAAAATGCCATTAGGGGTGTTTTGGTCTTTTTATCGGTCATGGCACATTCTATAGTGTATTTATTATAAGCTTATATAACAAGGACGAAAGAAGGAGATGGGAGGAGGATAAATTCAGTGGCGGGTCGTCGGTACCGGTATCGGTAACGGTTTCGGTTGTCAGAAGACTCATGGGAACGTAAAACCGAAAGGGAAGTGGGAAGGTCGTGTGGAATGATCGCATGAGTGAATGAATGATGAGGGGAGATTAGAATTCGGAACTCAGGCTTTGGAGTCCAAATTAAGTAGTAGCGGCATTTAATATTTTTTGATAAAATAAGATTCCGTACTAGAGTATTCCCATGTGTATCCGCTCTACATGCCACGTGGAAAATGACTGATAAGGGCACTGCTATATTCGCATGTGTATCCGTCGCCTCCAGCTCGGAGGCCAAAATGCAACGTGGCCAAAGCGCTTGTTAGGGCGTGCCCTGTGATTCGCTTTGGCCACGCTGGATTTTGGCCCGCGGATGCACCTTGTGTTGAACCTGGGATGTATGTAACATAGCACAAAAAGTAATTTAGATTTTTTGGGTTAGGTTTGGGTTTTGCACAAACCCATCGGGTTTTGGTAGGGTTGGGTTTGGGTTCGGGTTTTTCACAGGTTCGAGTTGTGGGCATATAAGTTGGGTCAAGTTTGGGTTTTTAGAAACCCAACCCAAACCCGACCCGTGCCCACCCGTGGTAATCCCAAGTGAGGAGGTTGGGAGATGGGACTAAAATTGTGTTTTCTAAACAAGGACTCGCTAATGTGACTTTGGTGGAATTCGCATGAGTTATGAATTAGATAACATATATATTCTTTATAATATATGCTGTATCTTATATATACCTGATTATATTTATATATGCTACTTACTATATATATTGTATGTGACGAACGTACGTCTTTATTGATTTCAAGTTCAACCCACAAAACTCTGCTACTATTGATTCTTCTTAATAAGTTCTTTGGCACTTTGGGAGTTTATTTATACCTATCATCAATTGAATCTGTCCAAAAATAACAAGGACGAAATGATTAACTTACACTAGCTAGCTAATTGCAAAATTTTGGGTATATATTAATGTTCTTTATTATTCGTCCCAGAATTAATGTTGTGGATTGAAATTAATTTGGAATTAATGGCAAACTTTGAAAAACCAGCTCTCTCTCTCTCAAGCTCTCTCTCTCTCAAGCTCTCGCTCTCTCAAGCTCTCTCTCTCAAGCTCTCTCACTCTCAAGCTCTCTCTCAAGCTCTCTCTCAAGCTCTCTCAAGTTCTCTCTCTCAAGCTCCCTCTCTCTCTAATACCTCAATTGACCAATTACATAATTAATTAGATAGAAAATAACTCTTTAATCTAGCTTTAAACATAATCTTTTATTCAATCTAGATCAATGTTTTAAAAACCGAACTGGCCATCAAACTGGCAGCATATTCGGTTTCGGTCAAACCTAGTTAGATCGGGTTGAACCAATGGTTGAACCATTAAATATTATCCTCTATATTTTATAAATATTTTATATTTCTATAGGTAAAAAGATAAAATTAATGCTGATTATACTGAACCGGGCCGAGTCAATAAGAACCGGAGTGACCTCCGGTTCTGGTTCAACCGGGTTGGACTGCCGGTCCGGTTCTGGTTCAACCGGGTTGGACCGCCGGTCCGTTCGGTTTTTAAAGCATTGATCTAGATACATATCAATATATATATATATATATATAATAGTTAAAATTGCCTTAGCCAACGCCACAAGCTCAACTACTGCAACCAGTTCATCTTCTAACAAGCGCAAGCTCAACAACCACACCACCAAGTCTATATATGTAAATGTTCATCATGCATAGCAGTATAACTGCACAAAACATAAGGATATAATTTCATATATGTAAATGTTCATCATGAATAGTAATATTACGTGATTAACGCTCACTTATGTTAATTTGATAACGTTTAAACAAACAATTCCACTAAGAGTTTGAACGGGTGGAGCGAGCGAGAATGGTAGAAATTAATTTATTTAAAGTGTTTGGAGTTGACCCTCAAGATCAAATCACACGATCGTGAAGAACCATAATCGATCAAGTTGCGTAATTAAGTTGGGTATGGGATGGCAACAAAGAAGAAAACTGACCTAATTAAGATTAGGCTTATTTGGAATATTAATTAAATCATGTAACAAGCATTCCATTAATGTCTCTCCCTTGAATGATTTGTGTAACCTGACCAAGTGTATTTCTTGTATATGAAATGGTGGACATAAGAGTTGGTAGTAGATATCAAATTATAAAAATCAACTAAAATGGAAGAAAAAAAGCACATGAAGTATATTTTTTAATCAACCTCATCCACCCAAAATTCTTCATACAATTTATGCATTCCTTTGGACTAGGCAACTTATTTTTACAACTAATTTCTTTCAAAACTTTGGAATATTTTTACTTTCTTAATACCAGATTTAATAAACTATTTTTAGCAAGTTTTACTAGTAGACTTAGTAATTAAGCATACATACCATTGAAGTTGTTTCATTGTTTGTCTTTTTTATTTCACTTAGGGTACTATGTTAGGCTCATTTTTCAACAAAAGGGTTATTACAAGAAAATTTGTGTGCTTTTTCAAAAAGGACTCTTCCAAAGACAAATCTCAAAGAGTCCTTCTTTCAATGAAAAACATATTTGGGTGAATGTCCTCTCCTTAATTTAAGCTCCAAAATGAAACTCTTGCTATTTGTGGGCCAAAAGCTCATTCTTGTGCCAAAAATAACCCTCTTATAAAAATATTTGGACTCTTAAAGAGATATTTCAAAGAGTCATTTACAAAGATTTTTTTTTCCTGTTTCCTCTATTTTTTTTTCTGCAACACATCGAGCTAGCTCGAGTTTGAGCTCGAATTCGATAAACTCAAATCCACCCCTACCTGACCCTGCCCCACTGACAGGCTCGACCTTGCCCCACTAACAGACTCGACCCTGCCTTGCTAACAAGCCCGACCCTGCCTTGCTAACAAGCCCGACCCTCCCCTACTAACAGGAGTGACCCTGTCCCACTAACAGGCCAGACCTTGCCCCGCTGACAAGCCCGACCCTACCTCTTTGATAGGTCCGACTCTGCCCAATTGATAGGTCCGACCCTGAGGTCCAACCCTGCCCCATTGACAGGTCCGACCTTACCCACTGACAAGTCCGACCCTGCACCACTGACAGGTCCGGCCTTGCACCACTAACAGGTCCGACCTTGCACCATTGACAGGTCCGACCATGCACAATTGATAGGTGCGACCCTTCCCCACTGACAAGTCCAACCCTGCCCCACTGACAAGTCCAACCCTGCCCCACTGACAGGTCCAACCTTTCCCCATTAACAGGTTCGACCCTGCCTCACTGGCAGGCCTACTTGGCCCATTGACCGGCCTACTCGGCCCACTGACAGGTCTACTTGGCCCACTAACAAGCATACCTTGTCCCATTGAAAGGCCCAACACGCCGCATTGACATGCCCAAACCTGCCCAAATGACATGCTTGACCCCAATCCACTAACATGCCCTACCTTGCCCCACGAACAGGCCCGACCTTGCCCCACGAATAGGCCCGACTTTGCCCCACGAATTTTCCCGACCACGCCCCACAAACAAGCCTGACCCAACCCCACTAACATGCCCAACCCCATTGATAGACTCAACTCTACCCCCACTGACAAACCCGACCCTGTCCCACTGATAGGCCCAAACTTGACCCATTGAATGGCCCAACCCACCCCACTGATAGGCTCAAACCTGCCAAATGACAAGCTCAACCCCGCTTCAGTGATTGACCTTGACCCTGCCCCACTGACAGGCCCAACTTTGCTCCACTGATAGGTTAGACCCTACCCCACTGAAAGGCCCGACCCTGCCCCACTAATGGGCCCCAACCCTACCCCACTGATAGGCCCGACCCTGCCCACTGACAGGCTCGACCTTACCCCATTGACATGGCCAACTTGACCCCACTGACATGGCCACCTTCCCCGATTGAAAGGCCCAACCTTGCCTCAATGATAGCCCTGACCCAGCCCCATTGATAGGCCCGACTCAGCTCCATTGATAAGCCCGACCCAGCCCCACTAACAAACCCAACCCAGCCCCATTGACAAGCGCAACCCAGCCCCATTGACAAGCCCCATAGGAAAAAAATAAAAATAATATATATTTTCTAAGAAAACCAAATGTTTAGATTTTCTCCTTAAAAATAGGAGAAAATTCCAAGCAACTATCAATTCTCCTTAAAAATAGAAGAGAATTCAGATTTTCAAGTACAATGTAAATTTAGAAGCCCACTACTAAGAAATCCATTTCTTACCTCAAGATGTGGAATTCTCAACTCCTTCCAATTCCCTGTCTAAACAACTTCTAACATCAGGGAAGAAATACAAAAACAAAAAAAATTATCCTGAAAAATCACATATTGGTCTACTTATTCTCAAAGTAATTAAAAACTTATTTGTCTATTTTTAAATAAAAAATAAAATTATTTAAAATTTTTATACATTACATTTTTTTATGTTTGAATTCCTTTTCAATAAAACCACAATTTAAAAAATTATTTTACTTTAAAATATATAAAAAGTTTTATAATCTTTCAATGATTAAAAATATAAAAAATCATATATTTTTTTAGGAATTATTTTTCTGTTACCTTTTAAAAAAATAAAATATTTTAAAAAATAAAATGTGATTATAATAAAAATAATTTTAATTTTTATTTAAGATATGCTTATCATTTTTCATAAATTGTAAACTTTAACTTATTTATTTTTATGAGATATTTCTCTTGAATTGTTTTCAAAAAAAAATATTAATTTTAAATAGATACTAGTTAAAAATATATATATTTAAAAAAATTATTTAATACTTTATTTTAATATTTTAAAATATTTTAATTAATTATATATATTATAAATTAAACCATTCAAATAAAAAAAATACATGTAATAAATGGCTAACTATTTAATAAACTTGGTTATTTAATACAATTAATCAAATAGTAAGATCATTGTATAAAACTTAAAACACAAGAAATTATGTTTACTAAATAAATATTTATCTGCTAATTCATTGTATAAAAGTTATTCATATAAGGAAAAGATACATTTTTTGTGTTTATATTAAAGTTAGCGGTTTTTAAATTTTTCTCTCTTAAGAAAACTTCAACATTAATAACTTCTAACTCATTGACTATTATATGAGAAATAAAATTATTATTTATTAATAAGTGTAATTTAGTAATTAGTCTAAATATTAATGTCTTCTAAACTCTCGGTGTCAACCACTAACAAGAGAAAAATTTCCTTAAAAGTTTACTTTCAAGGAAATCATTGTCTATGACTTCAAATTCTCCATAAATGTTAAATTCTCTATGCACTAAACCCCCCTTAAAGGATTTTACTGGGTATTTGGAGTTTCATTTTATTAAACTGAAATGAGGTCATAGGAGAAGCCACCTCAGGTTTTTTCTCCCTATTTTTTCTCGTGCGGACTCAAAAAAAAAAAAAAAACAAAAAATTTACTGGTGATTTAATAAAAATATTATCTAAATAATTCACAATCACGCAAAAAAAACAAATTGCACATTAAAGTTAATAAAAATATGGACAGTAATTAACAGCAATTGCGTAATCTTTTTCCAGATCAACCATAAAATTTGTGAATATAAATTGGATAAAAATAAAAAATAATTTTATCCATAAAAATTTTTGTTGAAAAGTTTATATTGATTATATTGAAAAGTTTTCAAATGAAAACTAATAAATGCATTTGTACAAGGACGGCCATTATATTACCCCAAAAGAAGGATTAGGAGGAAGACATTTAATGAAAACAGTGGCCAGCAATAAAGATTTATTACTCAAGTGTTGCATTATAGTGGTGTTAATGCATGCATGATGTGTATATGTAGGCGAAGCCTTTGGCCACGGTACCGTGACACTTTTGGGATCCACCTCTCACAAACAACACTTTGACTAGCTACAAATAGCCAGAAGTGCTACACCAAAAGAGTCAAAAATTATTCTATAGAAAAGCAGAGGTATTCTTGATCAAGAAGTTTTAGCCTCTCTTAGTTCACATAGTTCATCCACAACAACTCTGTACGTTGGTGATGCCAACACGCCGAAAAACACGCGGAACACAGCCGACTACAACCATCGTCGTTCGTGCACGCTCGCTCAGAGGCTTGCTACTCGTCATCAACTCGCAGGAGGCAATAACAGATCTTGAAAGCCTGTCTTAATTTTATCCATTAAAAGATTGTTTATGGCACCTATATATTAAAAGTTTATATTTATTAGATTATTATATATAGTTATTTTCAAATAAAGACTACTAAAATATATTTATATATACAAGGCAATGTTTTAAAAACCGAACCGGCATTCCAACCGGCGCTATGTCCGGTTTTGATTGAACCCGGTTAGTTAGACAGGGTTGAACTGTTGAATATTACACCGTATGTGACATATATTTAATATTTTTATAAGAAAAACAACAAAAATAATGCTAGTTACAATTAATGAACTGAACGAGTTAATAAGAACTGAACTGGCCTCCGATTCTGGGTCAGATTGATTGGTTCGACAAAATAATTATTTTCAAATATTATTTAGTACAGGTCCATGTTAACATTAATTTTTTAATCAGATACAAACTCGATCGATCAAGCAAAAAAAAATTAATAATTAATTAATTAATCTTCCAATATATATGTTAATTAGTCAAATTAAGAAGGTGGTGGGTCGATGATGGACTTGTGATTCAAAGTCATCATCTACGTTTGATTCTTGAAAGAGTATTCTTGCCAACCTCCATTTAAAAATAGGAACTTTTTAACTATTTTAATTTAACCAAAAATATTGTAATCAACATTCCGTTGTAGTCTAGTTGGTTAGGATACTCGGCTCTCACCCGAGAGACCCGGGTTCAAGTCCCGGCAACGGAATATTTTTTATAAAAATATTTGAGAATCCAACCCGAACCTGACCCGAACCATCATTTTACATACCCATACCCAACCTGACTAACAAAAAATTGACAAGTTTTGGCATAACCCAAACCCAAAAAAAACTGATTTTTTTTAACAAATTTTTAAAATTACTCAAGAAAAAAATACATTAAAAAATAAAAAAATAAAAACCTGTAGGTCGAGTTTGGGTTTACTCTATCCGAGATCGGGTTTGTATTGCCAAACTCGAACCCTACCCACGGGTTGGATTTGGGAATCCAAAAGTTTTTTGGGTTGGGTTGGGTTGGGTTACTACAAAATTCCGACCCATACAATTTCCCAATTCGCAATACCAAACTTATAATTTTCTCTATATCTCTGTCGATTTAATCAATCGATCATGCCGCCTTGCGGACTGAAGGGTTTTGGCGCATACAATAATTTAGTGATCATTATTTTGTGAAAAAAAAATAAAATAAAATAAACACCCCAAAACCAAACCAAATCCTTGTATTTTTTCAAGCCAGAACCGATCGGACTCAATCAAATTTTGTCTAAATCCGGCCTGACCCGACCTGATACCCCCAATGTCTACATTGAAGTTTTTATTTGGGAGTGTTTGTATGTGTCTTTGAGTTTGTATTTCTTAAGTGGCCCTTGGTTGGGATTATGTTACCTGGAAAACTAGACCGGGGTGCCCCGGCCCTGGATCTGCTGCCAACAAGGCTGTTTGCAGCCGCACGAGGGGCACATGCGAACGGTGCACAAATGTTATTTTCGGGTGAATGGTAGAATATTTTATACCCCGTTAGCATGCGCCCCACGTGCGATTGCGAACAACTATTGATTGTGAGCACCGATGCGCACAAGCCTTGTTCACAGCAGATCCGGGGCCGGGTGCCCCCCAAATCCGCTGGCCAAAATGCAGAGAGGCCAAAGTAAATAACAGGGCGCCCTCCAAGCCCCAGCACGAGCAATTCCGTGTTTGGGCACCATTTTATTCGCTTTGGTCACGGTGCAGTGCCGGCCCCTGCAACTAAATGCCCAACAAACTATTTAAAATCTGTACCCACAAGATTTTTCATGTAAAGACGAGTGAGGCTCGTGAGAGAGGCATGGGAGTGCAGAGAAAGAAAGGGATGGATGATTGCTGACGATGGGTGATGGGTGGATGTATCCATTAAACTTCCACCTATACATAAATAAATAAATTACGAGTGCTCGGTGGTCCTGCCGCCTTTCCCTTCTTCTCATGCGTGCAGAGCCTGTCAACTAAACTAATTATCATAAGAATTCACAGACTTTGGGAGCTTCACTGACTCAACCCTCTCCTTCAATTCGTCTTCCCTCCCCTCTATTTATTCAACGCCTCCTCCTCCGATCCCCCACTCTCTCTTGGTCTCTCCACATATTATCTTCTTAGTACTCTTCCTAGCAACTACTACTGCTACGTACGTACCCTGAGAAAAGAAAGAGAAAATGGTGAACAATTCAGGTGATGAAAAGATGATTAGCTCCCCCTCCATGGCAACCACTGCTACTCCCACCCCGGGGAAAGCCACGATCATGGCGCTCGGCAAAGGTTTCCCCAACCAGCTCGTAATGCAGGAACTCCTCGTCGATGGCTACTTCAAGAGCACCAAATGCGACGACCCCGATCTCAAGGACAAGCTCACCCGACTCTGTCTCTACTCATCTACCCATTTCATCCATTCAATTAATAAACATATACTGCTTCTTCTTCTTCTTCTTCTTCTTCAATTCCTGATGAATTTCCCCCTCCTTTTCTATCTATTGTGAAAATGATATATCAGGCAAGACGACGACGGTGAAGACGAGGTACGTGGTCATGTCGGAGGAGATTCTGAACAAGTACCCGGAGCTGGCCTCCGAGGGCCACCCCACCATCCGCCAGCGACTCGAGATTTCCAACCGAGCCGTCACAGAGATGGCCGCGGAGGCCGCGACCGCTTGCATCAACAACTGGGGGAGGCCCGTCTCGGACATAACCCACCTCGTCTACGTCTCTTCCAGCGAGGCCCGGTTCCCCGGCGGCGATCTCTACCTCGCCAACTCCCTCGGCCTCCGACCCGACACCCAACGCGTCCTCCTCTACTTCATGGGCTGCTCCGGCGGCGTCGCAGCCCTGCGCGTCGCCAAGGACATCGCCGAGAACAACCCGGCCAGCCGCGTACTCCTCGCCACCTCCGAGACCACCATCGTCGGCTTCAAGCCCCCCAGCCCCGACCGCCCCTACGACCTCGTCGGCGCAGCCCTCTTCGGGGACGGAGCCGGCGCCATGATCCTAGGCGCCGACCCCGTCCCGGGGGAAACTCCCCTCTTCGAGCTCCGCTCCGCTATTCAGAATTTCTTGCCGGGCACGGAGAAGACGATCGACGGCAGGCTGACGGAGGAAGGGATAAGCTTCAAGCTGGGAAGGGACCTTCCCCAGATTATCGAGGACAACATCGAGGGCTTCTGTAGCAAACTGATGAAGGAGGCAGGGTATTATAACGGGGAAGGAGAGTACAATAACCTCTTCTGGGCCGTGCATCCCGGAGGACCGGCGATCTTGAACAAGCTGGAGAAGAAGCTGGAACTGCACCCGGACAAGCTGGACGCTAGCAGGAAGGCGTTGATGGATTACGGAAACGCCAGCAGCAACACAATTGTCTACGTCTTGGATTACATGATTGAGGACATGAAGAAGAAGAAGAAAAGGGAGGAGGAGGTTTCCTCTGAGTGGGGACTGATATTGGCTTTTGGTCCTGGAATTACCTTTGAGGGAGTTCTTGCAAGGAACCTTGTGGTCTGAGTGAAAGAAGAGCTATCCTCTCCCCCCTGTTCTGCAAAATTGGTATTATCTAGTAGTAGTAGTAGTAGTCCTATTTCTCTGCAATTAATGCAAGGAACCTTGTGGTCTCTGACAAGAAATCCCCCTTCTGCAATTGGTATTCTGTAGTAGTAGTAGTAGTAGTAGTAGTAGTAGTGTGGTCCTGTTTCTCTGCAATTAGGTGATATTAATTCTACTCTTACTCTGTTTCTTACAGATTATAATAAAAATTAAAGTCAGTTTTTATAGAATTCGGCAATGTTTCGAGTGTTATTATTGACATCGTATAAATGCGAACAGAAAAAAGTTCATCTTCCTGTTAAAAAAGAGTTGCTAATATAAAACAGAACTTTTTTCTTCACTCAAGAAGAGTTTTCAGTTTATTGGAACGCTTTCCAAAGATCCACAGACTGCCCAAGATATCAAACAAAAAAAAAACAGCAACGGAAATTAAAGCCCTGTGGTTAATCAGCAGGGAATTAGTGTCAAGAGATAGACACTTTACAAGCCCTGTGGTTAATCAATGTTGATTACTGGTCTTCGACTTCGTCTTCATTAAATCGGAGATGTTTCCCTGCTGGGGTTGGAAGACCCTTGAGTCTCAGAACACTCGGAGAAACAGCAGGAGCCACCTCCTCCTCTCCTTCAATCTCACCATCGCTGTTGTAAACGAAGCGAGTGTGTCGCCCCGTGAACTCCAAAGCCCCCTTTTCCTCCACGCAGATTTTGCTCAGACCTTGGCACAGTTGGTCAATTACTCCTCCATCGTAGTCATCATCATCATCATCATCATCATCTTCTTCTTCGTATTCTCGTTTGGAGACTTCATTTTCATCTTCTTCATCTTCGCGTGAACTCGCGTTGGCTTGAACAGACCAAACAGAGGAGTTGTCTTCATCGATTGATTTGGAACTAATCTCGTAAGTTACCTCCGAGGAGAAAACAGAGGACCCATCCGATTTCCCTGGTGAATCGAAGAGCAGAGCCCTCGTGATCGGACTACCCGTAGAGTCCAGACCTTCTTCATTCTTCAGATCCTCGTCGTCATGACTCACCTAAAGGTATTCAAACAAAACCCTTGTTTAAGCCAACAAGAATATCTCAAACAAGAACTTAAACAAGAAAAATCGTATCATCACAAGATGAACATCAAACCTCGCTGATAATGGAGGAGGAGTCTTGTTTAATCTCAGCCTCCACGGAATTGGGGAAGTTCTCAACTTGGGGCGTATTTGTCGGAGTTGGAGCCAGAACTCCGAGGGCCGGAGAATCCATTAGTCCCTGGAAACGAGGAAAGGGTCTTTGCTCGAAGGGAACTTTCATTACCTCCGTTCCTTCCTCGATCTTTTGCAGAAGCGTCTTAACTTGCCCCCGTAGCAGAGCCTCTCCAGAACCAGGAGTTTGCTTGGGTCGAGCGCTGTTTTTTGCAACGGACGAAGGAGTGTCATCAAGGTTTTCCAAGGCGAGACCCCCGATCGGGGAATCGTTGGTGATGTCGACCAGAGCATATCGGTCGGATTTTCCCTTTCTCGACGATCTTGGAAGAACCATTTCGGTCTCATCCTTCTTTCCCTCTGTGGAATCAAAACAAGAACATCAGCACGGCATTTTTGGACAGAAATCATCTATAATATAATCCGTGTGAAGAATAAGAAAAATGGGACTTACTGGAGGACAGGGGAATGTTCTTGGACGCAGCGGAGGTCTGAGACCTGGTGACCCTTCTCATGGATGACGGAGTTTCCATTGATTCGAACGATCTTGAACGAAAACAAAGGGAAACGCAAAATGGATCGATCGAGAAGGCGAGCGAGAAGAAGAAGAAAGAAATGAAACGAGGCGTTGGAATGGAAGAGAGTGGTGGGGTTGGTTTTAAAAGATTCGAATTTGGAGGCCCGAACGGTCATATGACCGTTGGGGCGCGATGGCGTTTCCGAGGTGGGCGGCACTGCATCGACTTAATAATCTAGGGTTTCGCTTTTAGCCGTTGGGTTTGCGTTTGAATTAAGGGCCGGAAAGAAAGGAAATAAATCAGGCGTGTTTTGCAAAAATAACAGTGTTTAGGCGGGCCTTAGGGTTTCTAATTTTTGTAATTAAAGCAATGGGCCCAGGTTAAAGTTTAAAACCAAATTTAATTTTTTCATAGATAATAAGATGGTAAAGATGTATATTTGATCGAACCAAGATCCGACGGTCAACGATAGATCATGCGATCTAAGGTTCCGATCGACTTAAATTCTTGTCAATTGAGGTCAAAATCAACAAATTTACGAACGATTCACTAAATATTTGTATAAGACGGATCGCCAATCAAAGACTTAATTTTAATCTGATCTACGATCATAATTCTGCAGTCACAATCATCTCAATTTCATGCAAAATTTCTAAAATTGACCTTCGCAAATCAAGGATTGACCTAAAATTGATCAGTGGTCAAGATCTCCAATCAAAGGTTCAATATCAATCATCTAATCATTAAAGTCAAATCAACGGTTACGATGGATCAAATCAAATCAAGTGCAATTTAAGGCAATTGGGCCCAATCAAACCCAAGCCTAACCCAACCCAAGTACAGCCCAATTAGAAGTAAACATGTCAGCACACGCGACATTGCTGACCGAGTGACACGTGGCAACACTTGGGCATCCATTACCAATAGGAGACCGCCGGCGTGTGCAGGATGGGTGACTCAAAGCTGACTCGACTAAATGACATGGCATAATCTAGTGAGACTTGGACTTAGCCTCTAACACATGGCGCGATCCGAGCTGATTGGGGAAATAAAATTTACCTTGGTCACTCATTTTTGAAAATTTAAGTCCCCTCTCACCCATAAATACAAGCTCATGTAGAGCTCAAAGGTGGATCAATTGAAGCAGATCAAAAGTAGTACAATAGGTCGTGTGAGATGAGAAGATCAAGCACCAGAACGAAGAATGAAGAACGAGTTGCAGCAACCGAAGAACGATTGTGGCAACAAGCAATCTTCTTACCGCTACACCAACATTTCTCGGACCACCACCCTTTTCCCGATAACCACTATAACCCTCATAACCAACATGCTCCGTTTTTTTTTTCTATTATTATTGTATTTATTTTTTATTTTTAATAAAAAGGGTGAAAGATGTATTATTTATTTATGATAATAATATTTCCCAGCAGGACGGGCCACTGGAAAATTAAGTGAGTTAATTGAGACGTGTACTTCCATTTAATCTCAGCCTGGTTTGGTCACTTGACATGAGCTTAATTAGGCCATATTCGGGTTTTAGTCGGTAAAACATGCTTAAATCCCGAGCTAACCTGATTCGACTGGTCGGACCAAATGGAGCCTTAAAATTAAAAGTGACAAATTCAAAATTAATGTTCACCAAAATCCTCTTATCTCTCTCTCTCTCTAGATCTCTCTCTCTAGATCTCTCTTTCTAGATCTCTCTCTCTCTCTAGATCTCTCTAGATCTCTCTCTCTCTCTCTCTCTCTCTCTCTTTCTCTCTCTCTCTCCTTTGCTCTATCTTATTAGACACCATGTATCACCCAATGATACAAACAGAGGTACACAAGGAGTTACACACCAAGTATCAGACGATGGTACAGTCGGCAGTACACGCACGCTGACACACCTTCCTTCTTAGAATCTAAATCAGTTACGATTCTGTTATCTTATCCATCTGTAATCACAATCTTCTTTGATTTTATTCTGTAAACATTCATAGTCCAACTCAGAAACAAACACTCACGAAGTGTATATATGTACCATTGTACAACTGAATGAAATACGATTGAATTTACATTCTTACATGGTATCAGGCCAGCCCCGGTTCCACACAAAACCCTAAATTTCTTCTTCACACAAAACCCTAAATTTCTTCTTCTCCCTCCCAGTCGTCAAACCCTAATTCTTCCATGGCCGGCTCCGGTTCTCCGCAATTGTCCTCTACCCCCACTGCTTCCTTCATTACCCAATCCCAGACTCCTAGTCGGGGTGCTCTGTTTGATCTTGGCTAGACTCTCGGCCAGTTCCTCGTGACTGTCAATAACATAACCCATCATGCCTCGATCAAGCTTGATCGAGACAACTACTTACTATGGCGACAACAGTTTCTTCCTGTTTTCAACAGCCAATCCCTCATGGGATTCGTCGACGGCTCCATCAAACCACCTCTCAAATATTCAACTAAAGACTCTACTACTGTCACGTTGGAATACACGCAGTGGTATGCCCTCGACCAGACGATCCAGAGTTGGATCATAGCCACCCTGTCCAATGCCGCAATTGGAAAAACAATCGGCCTCACCAGTGCTTCGGCGATGTGGCTCAAGATTCAACGAGCCTATGCATCGACCTCCCAGGCCGTCTCCCGAACCATCTACGGTTCACACTCCGGACTTTCTTTAAAAAAAGGCACCATGAGATGAGTGCCTATCTGGAGAACGTTAAACAGATTGTTGACAATCTTGCTGCAGCTGGTGAACCACTTGAAGATCAGACTGTTACACACTTTGTGGTTAACGGTCTTGGACCCGATTTCGAATTGTTTGCACAGACGGTTACTGGCCAAGTTGAACCGGTGACATTCGACACTCTCACCAACCTGTTACTCACACAGGAACATAGGCTGCAACTTCAAGCTCAACTGCAGAATTTAGATAACTCTTCCTGACTCTCTCTCAATGTTGCTGCACAGGGCTCCCGTGGCGGTGGTCGCGGTGGTCGTGGACGTGCTTTGCGGGGTCATGGTCATACCAATCAGAATGGTCGTGGCTATGGTCGCTCTCAAACTGACTGAGGCGATTCCTCAAATCGCCCCCTCAGTCAGATCTGCAACAAAAAAGGATATTTTGCCATACAATGTCACAATCGATTCAATCTAAGTTATCAGCCCTCGCCCACCCCTCAAACGCATTCCGTGCAAGTTGATAATCACTCTGATGCAGCGTGGTACATCGACTCTGGTGCATCGCATCACATCACCTTGGATTTGTCCCTCCTGACTGACAGTGGTAGTTACACTGGTCCGGATCAAGTCATGCTTGGAAATGGTTCAGGTTTGCCGATTTCTGCCATTGGCACTTGTCACCTTACCCAGTCTTTGCCTCTCCGGGGGGTCCTCTGTGTTCCCTCCTCTCTTAAACATCTTTTATCTGTTTCCAAACTCACCTATGATAATAATTGTGTTGTTACCTTTGATTCTCATGGCTTTCGTGTGCAAGAAGCCACTTCGGGCAAACTTCTACTCAAGGGACGGAATAAGGATGGACTCTACGTCGTTGACCACAATGCATCTCCTAGTTGTTTGTTGTCGTCAGTTTCTGATTTTTCTTTCTGGCATCGTAGGTTAGGGCACCCAGGTGCTTCTGTTATGAGAAATGTCTTTCGATGTTTAAACATTGTCATTTCTAATTCACATAATAAAACCACATGTCATGCGTGTCGTATTAGCAAATCTATGTCCCTGCCATTCTCCAATTCCAGCACTCGTGCACCTTCTCCTCTTCACACGGTGTCTATCAATATTTGGGGTCCATGCCCCATTCAATCTGCCAATGGGTAGAAATACTATCTCTCCTTCGTTGACCACTATTCACGATTCACTTGGATTTATCTCTCAACTTCTAAATCTGAGGTGTATTCCGTCTTTCTTAAATTTCAACTTGTGGAGAATCAATTTTCCATCGAAATAAAAAACTTTCAATCTGATGGCGGTGGCGAATTCCTTAGCCACAAGTTTCGAGACAACTTGTCCACCTCTGGTATTCACCACCTTGTGTCATGTCCATACACACCTCAGCAGAATGGGTTAGACGAATGCAAATACCGTCACATTGTGGAGATGGGCCTTGCCTTGTTGGCTCAAGCTTCTATGCTCAAATCCCATTGGGACTCAGCGTTTGCAACCGCAACTTTCATTATCAACCGGCTGCCCACTCCCGTGTTACAGTCCAAGAGTCCATTCGAGGAACTGTTTCACTCTTCTCTTGATTACTCCATGTTTCGAGTGTTCGGGTGTTTGTGTTATCTACATCTTCGTCCATTTTCTTCGTACAAGTTAGAAGATAGGTCAACGGCCTGTGTGTTCCTCGGGTACCATTCAAATTACAAAGGTTATCGTTGCTTCGATGTTTCCAAAAATCGAGTATATGTCAGTCACAATGTGGTCTTCGATAAAATAATGTTTCCTTATTCTCAACCTACCCTGCTTCCCACACCAAAAATTTCACCTCCTTCGGCCACACCACCAATCAAGCTACTCCCTATACCACCCACTGTAACACAGACCGTACCTTCTACCGTCACTCAACTTGTACCCTCCACTGTCACTCAACCCACACACACAGATACTAGCCTCGTTCCTGCACCCCCATATCCCTGTCTCCCCCTCCTCAATGTTACCTACATCTGAGATACCAACTCCCTCGACCAGCCCCCACAGAACCCCCACCCCTAGACCGAGTTCTCGTCCTAATGCCCCTCTTGCCACCCATCCAATGACAACCTGATCCATGACCAATTCCCTTAAACCTCGAACCTTTCTTACATCACGACACCCACTTCCAGCATCCTTGCTCCCTCCAGCACCTACTTGCTACAGTGAAGCTGTGAAGTTTCCTAAATGGCATGATGCAATGCATGTAGAATTCAATGCTTTACTAATGAACAATACTTGGTCTCTTGTCTCTTTACCACAAGGTCATCGGGCGATTGGTTGCAAGTGGGTCTTTCGTGTTAAGACCAAGGCGGACGGTAGCATTGACAAATACAAGGCACGGTTGGTTGCTAAGGGGTTCAACCAAAAGGAAGGTCAGGACTATTTTGAAACATTCAGTCAGGTTGTTAAACCGGTTATTATTCAAACTATACTCACTGTTGCAGTTGGTCGACGATGGCATATTCGCCAACTTGATGTTAACAATGCATTCTTGAATGACACGCTCGCCGTGGAGGTCTACATGACTCAATCTCCTGGGTTTCAAGACAAGTCTCGCCCGGATGTTGTGTGTAAGTTACACAAGTCACTCTACGGTCTCAAGCAAAGCCCTCGGGCTTGGTATCATCGCCTCACCCTTTTCTTACTGGAGTTGAGGTTCATTTTATCTAAAGCTGACTCTTCCCTTCTTATACGGTCGACTGCACACAGTGTTACATTCATCCTTGTCTATGTTGATGATATTATAGTTACAGGCAGTAGTCCACTGGACATTCGTGAGCTCATCCAACACTTACAAAAAGAGTTTTCCGTAAAGGACTTGGGTCCTTTACACTACTTCCTGGGGATTGAAGTCACTCGTATTCCGAATAACCTACATCTTGCTCAGACTAAATACACTCGGGATTTATTGACCCGTCTTGACCTAACAGAGGTCAAACCCCTTTCAACCCCGATTGTTGCTGGCTCAAAGTTATCTAAATATGAAGGCACGCCGCTGGATGATCCCACCACTTACAGAGCAACCGTTGGTGCTCTGCAATACCTCACACTTACCCGCCCAAACATTCAATATGTTGTGAACCAGACATGTCAATTTCAACAGGCTCCCACTGATGGACACTGGTCAGCGGTTAAGCGTATCTTACGATATCTCAAAGGCACTCTCGCTCACGACGTCATTATCCAGCCATCATCTGAGCTTGGTGTCGACGTGTACTCTGATGCTGATTGGGGCGGCTGCCCTGATGACCGAAGGTCGATAACTAGTTTTTGTGCTTTTCTTGGTAGCTCTCTTATCTCCTGGGATTCCAAGAAGCAACCCACTGTCACTCGTTCTAGTGCAGAAGCAGAGTACAGGGCTTTAACAATTGCAACCGCTGAGTTGACGTGGATCTTACAGTTGTTCAAGGAACTCGGCGTGTTCATCTCGCAGCCTCCGATTCTATGGTGTGACAATTTATCAACCACTTACATCGCAGCAAATCCAATCTTTCATGGCAGAGTCAAGTACGTCGAGCTTGACTATCACTTCATCCGCGAACGAGTCACCTCCGGCCTTCTTCTGTTCGTTTCATCTCAACTCAAGATCAAATCGCTGATGTCTTCACCAAAGGCCTCTCCAGATCACAGTTCTGCAAACTTCTCTCCAAACTTCGCGTTTCTCCTCAAACGCCAAGTTTGCGGGGGAATGTTAGACATCATGTATCACCCAATGATACAGACAGAGTTACACAAGGAGTTACACACCAAGTATCAGACGATAGTACAATTGGCGGTACATGCTGACACACCTTCCTTCTTAGAATCCATATCAGTTACGATTCTGTTATCTTATCCAGTTGTAATCACAATCTTATTTGATTTTATTTTGTAAACTTTCCTAGTCCAACTCGGAAACAAACACTCACGAAGTGTATATATGTACCATTGTACAACTGAATGAAATACGATTGAATTTATATTCTTACATCTCTCTCTAGCTCTCTCTCATTCTCTCTCGCTCTTTCTCTCTCTATTTTGCTCTCTCTCTCTCATTTGCTCTCTCTCTCATTTGCTCTCTCTCTCTCTCTTTTTGCTCTCTCTCTCTCTTTCTCTTGCTCTCTAATATAATAATATGTCTCAATAATAATCTCTCTATCTCTAATAATAACTCATTATATGGAATATCTCTGTAATAATATGGTTTTCGGGTAATAATGCTAATAATAATCATATTAATAATGTATGGTTTTGACAATCTAATATGTTTATAATAATATTAATAATATATGTATGTTTTAATAACCATATAATATGTATGAATAATAATAATATGTATTTTTATTTAATAATGAATAATAATAATATGGAATATGTATTTATAATAATAATAATAATAATAATATACATGAGCCAATAATAATAATATGTAATAATTAATAATAATATATGTAATAATAATATGTATAATATATTATAATAGACAGTAATAATATAATAATATTAATATTATATAATAGCGTAATAAATATGGACGTAATAATAATAATAATAATAATGGTTTTAATAATATGTAATAATAATAATAATATTTATGGTAATAATAATATATATAATAATAATATTTTGGACCAATAATATATTAATATTAATAATATGTATGGATATATGGTTTTGTAATAATATGGTATATGTATAATATGTAATTATGGACAATAATAATATTAATAATAATAATAGACATCTATGTAATAATATATATTAATAATATATATGTATAATATAAATATCTAATAATAATATGGTTTTGATCTAATATATAATATGTAATATATTAATATGTATGGACTATATGTATCTCTCATTTTGCTCTAATCTCTCTCTCTATCATTTTTGTCTATATGTATATCTATCATTTTGGGTTCTCTTTGACTCTCTCATTTGCTATTTCTCTCTCTCTCTCTCTCTCTCATTTGCTCTCTCTCTAGCATAATTTTTTTATCAAAATAGTTTTCTGTCATAATTTTTCTTAAAAATCCCTTACTATAGCCGCCGGTGATGATTTTTTTTTCATATTCCCTTACTATAACCTTTTGTCAAAATTTTTCCACAATACCTCTTTCTATTGCCTTTAGTCATGATTGTTCTTCAAATTCCCTTACTATAACCTTCAGACATAATTTATCGACAAAATTCTAAACTATAGCCTTTTGGAATGAATTTGTTTAAAAGTCCCTTACTTTAGCCTTCATAAAAGACTTTTTTTAAATTTTCTTAATTTTTTTCTTAATCTTATTTTTCTTTTAAAATCCTTTACTATAGCCTTTATTCATGATTTTTCTTCATATTCCCTTACAATAGCCTTCAGTCATATTTTTTACACAAAATTTCTTACTCTTTTCTTCATGAATGAATTTTCCTAAAATTTTGGTACTGCAGTCATCTTAGATGATTTTATTCAAATAGCATAATTTTTTTTCTTTCAAAATTTTTTTGTCATAATTTTTCTTAAAATCCCTTACTATAGCCT
Source organism: Aristolochia fimbriata (assembly GCA_019845555.1). Lineage (NCBI taxonomy): Eukaryota > Viridiplantae > Streptophyta > Magnoliopsida > Piperales > Aristolochiaceae > Aristolochia > Aristolochia fimbriata. The sequence goes on from CM034083.1 coordinate 25,561,375, forward strand.
TCAATCATGAATTGTTCTTCAAATTCCCTTACAATAATCTTTAATCATAATTTTTCCACAAAATTCTGTACTATAGCCTTTTGGAATAAATTTTTTTAGAAGTCCCTTACTATAGCCTTCATAAAAGACTTTTTTTATATTTTCGTAATTTTTTCTCAATCATATTTTTCTTTAAAAATCCCAAACTAGAGCCTTTAATGATGTTTTTTTTCATATTCCCTTACGATAGCCTTTAGTCATAAAATTTTTCCAGAAAATAGCTTACCATTGCCTTCATGAATGAATTTTCCTAAAATTCCCGTACTACACTCTTCTTTGATGATTTTATTCAAATAGCATAATTTTTTTCTCAAAATAGTTTTCTGTCATAATTTTTCTTAAAAATCCCTTACTATAGCCGCCGGTGATGATTTTTTTTTCATATTCCCTTACTATAATCTTTTGTCAAAATTTTTCCTCAAAATCTCTTACTATTGCCTTTAGTCATAATTGTTCTTCAAATTCCCTTACTATAACCTTCAGTCATAATATTTTGACAAAATCTATACTATAGCCTTTTGGAATGAATTTGTTTAAAAGTCCCATACTTTAGCCTTCATAAAAGACTTTTTTTAAATTTTCTTAATTTTTTTCTTTATCATATTTTTCTTTAAAAATCCTATACTATAGCCTCTATTCATGATTTTTTGTCATATTCCCTTACAATAGCCTTCAATCATATTTTTTCCACAAAATTGCTTACTCTTTTCTTCAGGAATGAATTTTCCTAAAATTTTGGTACTGCAGTCATCTTAGATGATTTTATTCTAATTGCATAATTTTTTTTCTTTCAAAATTTTTTTGTCATAATTTTTCTTAAAATCCCTTACTATTGCTTTCAGTCATGAATTGTTCTTCAAATTCCCTTACAATAACATTTAATCATAATTTTTCCACAAAATTCTGTACTATAGCCTTTTGGAATGAATTTTTTTAGAAGTCCCATACTATAGCCTTCCTTAAAGACTTTTTTTCAATTTTTGTAATTTTTTCTCAATCATTTTTTTCTTTAAAAATCCCAAACTATAGCCTTTAATGATATTTTTTTTCAAATTCCCTTACTATAGCCTTTAGTCATAAAAGTTTTCCAGAAAATAGCTTACCATTGCCTTCATGAATGAATTTGCCTAAAATTCCCGTACTACAGTCTTCTTTGATGATTTTATTCAAATAGCATAATTTTTTTATCAAAATGTTTTTTTGTCATAATTTTTCTTAAAAATCCCTTACTATAGCTGTCGGTGATGATTTTTTTCATATTCCCTTACTATAATATTTAGTCATAATTTTTCCACAAAATCTCTTACTATTGATTTTAGTCATGTTTGTTCTTCAAATTCCCTTACCATATCCTTCAGTCATAATTTTTTGACAAAATTCTATACTATAGCCTTTTGGAATGAATTTGTTTAAAAGTCCAATACTTTAGCCTTCATAAAAGACTTTTTTAAAATTTTCTTAATTTTTTTCTTAATCATATTTTTCTATAAAAATCTTATACTATAGCCTTTATTCATGATTTTTCTTCATATTCCCTTATAATAGCCTTCAGTCTTATTTTTTTCCAAAAAGTTGCTTTCTCTTTTCTTCGTGAATGAATTTTCCTAAAATTTTGGTACTGCAGTCATCTTAGTTGATTTTATTCAAATAGCATAATTTTTTTTCTATCAAAAGTTTTTTTCTCATAATTTTTCTTAAAATCCCTTACTATCGCCTTCGGTCATGAATTGTTCTTCAAATTCCCTTACTATAACCTTTAATCATAATTTTTCCACAAAATTCTGTACAATAGCCTTTTGGAATGAATTTTTTTAGAAGTCCCTTACTATAGCCTTCATAAAAGACTTTTTTTCAATTTTCGTAATTTTTCTCAATCATATTTTTCTTTAAAAATCCCAAACTAGAGCCTTTAATGATGTTTTTTTTCATATTCCCTTACGATAGCCTTTAGTCATAAAAGTTTTCCAGAAAATAGCTTACCATTGCCTTCATGAATGAATTTGCCTAAAATTCCCGTACTACAGTCTTCTTTGATGATTTTATTCAAATAGCATAATTTTTTTATCAAAATTTTTTTCAGTCATAATTTTTCTTAAAAATCCCATACTTTAGCCGCCAGTGATGATTTTTTTTCATATTCCTTTACTATAACCTTTAGTCATAATTATTTCACAAAATCTCTTACTATTATTGCCTTTAGTCTTGATTGTTCTTCAAATTCCCTTACTATAACCTTCAGTCATAATTTTTTGACAAAATTCTATTCTATAGCCTTTTGGAATGAATTTGTTTAAAAGTCCCATACTTTAGCCTTCAGAAAAGACTTTTTTTAAATTTTCTTAATTTTTTTTTATCATATTTTCGTTTAAATATCCTATACTATAGCCTTTATTCATGATTTTTCTTCATATTCCCTTACAATAGCCTTTAGTCATATTTTTTCTACAAAATTGCTTACTCTTTTTTTCATGAATGAATTTTCCTAAAATTTTGGTACTGCAGTCATCTTAGTTGATTTTATTCAAATAGCATAATTTTTTTTCTATCAAAAGTTTTTTTCTCCTAATTTTTCTTAAAATCCCTTACTATAGCCTTCGGTCATGAATTGTTCTTCAAATTCCCTTACTATAACCTTTAACCATAATTTTTTCACAAAATTCTGTACTATAGCCTTTTGGAATGAAATTTTTTAGAAGTCCCTTACTATAGCCTTCATAAAAGACTTTTTGTCAATTTTTGTAATTTTTTCTCAATTATATTTTTCTTTAAAAATCCCAAACTATAGCCTTTATTGATGTTTTTTTTCATATTCCCTTACTATAGCCTTTAGTCGTAAATTTTTTCAAAAAAAATAGCTTTCTTTTGCCTTAATGAATGAATTTTTGTAAAATTCCCGTACTGTTGTCTTCTTTGATGATTTTATTCAAATAACATAATTTTTTTATCAAAATAGTTTTCTGTCATAATTTTTCTTAAAAATCCCATTATATAGCCGCCGGTGATGATTTTTTTCATATTCCCTTACTATAACCTTTAGTCAAAATTTTTCCACAAAATTTATTACAATTGCATTTAGTCATGATTGTTCTTCAAATTCCCTTACCATAAATTTCAGTCATAATTTTTTGACAAAATTCTATACAATAGCCTTTTGGTATGAATTTGTTTAAAAGTCCCTTACTTTAGCCTTCATAAATGACTTTTTTTAAATTTCCTTAATTTTTTTCTTAATCATATTTTTCATTAAAAATCCATTACTATAGCCTTTATTCATGATTTTTCGTCATATTCCCTTACAATGGCCTTCAGTGATATTTTTTCCACAAAATTGCTTACTCTTTTCTTCAAGAATGAATTTTCCTAAAATTTTGGTACTGCAGTCATCTTAGATGATTTTATTCAAATAGCATAATTTTTTTTCTTTCAAAATTTTTTTGTCATAATTTTTCTTAAAATCCCTTACTATAGTCTTCAGTCATGAATTGTTCTTCAAATTCCCTTACAATAACCTTTAATCATAATTTTTCCACAAAATTCTGTACTATAGCCTTTTGGAATGAATTTTTTAAGAAGTCCCTTACTATAGCCTTCCTAAAAGACTTTTTTTCAATTTTTGTAATTTTTTCTCTATCATATTTTTCTTTAAAAATCCCAAACAATAGCCTTTATTGATGTTTTTTTTCATATTCCCTTACTATAGCCTTTAGTCATAAATGTTTTCCAAAAAAATTGCTCACTATTGCCTTAATGAATGAATTTTCGTAAAATTCCCGTACTACTGTCTTCTTTGATGATTTTATTCAAATAACATAATTTTTTTATCAAAATAGTTTCTGTCATAATTTTTCTTAAAAATCCCTTAATATAGCCGCTAGGGATGATTTTTTTCATATTCCCTTACTATAACCTTTAGTCAAAAATTTTCCACAAAATCTCTTTCTATTGCATTTAGTCATGATTGTTCTTCAAATTCCCTTACTATAACCTTCAGTCATAATTTTTTGACAAAATTCTATTCTATAGCCTTTTGGAATGAATTTGTTTAAAAGTCCCATACTTTAGCCTTCAGAAAAGACTTTTTTTAAATTTTCTTAATTTTTTTTTATCATATTTTCCTATAAATATCCTATACTATAGCCTTTATTCATGATTTTTCTTCATATTCCCTTACAATAGCCTTCAGTCATATTTTTTCCAATAAATTGCTTACTCTTTTCTTCATGAATGAATTTTCATAAAATTTTGGTACTGCAGTCATCTTAGATGATTTTATTCAAATAGCATAATTTTCCTCTATCAAAATTTTTTTGTCATAATTTTTCTTAAAATCCGTTACTATAGCCTTCCGTCATGAATTGTTCTTCAAATTCCCTTACTATAACCTTTAATCATAATTTTTCTACAAAATTCTGTACTATAGCCTTTTGGAAAGAATTTTTTTAGAAGTCCCTTACTATTGCCTTCATAAAAGTCTTTTTTTCAATTTTTGTAATTTTTTCTCAATTATATTTTTCCTTAAAAATCCCAAACTATAGCCTTTATTGATGTTTTTTTTCATCTTCCCTTACTATAACCTTTAGTCATAAAAGTTTTCCAGAAAATAGCTTGCCATTCCCTTCATGAATGACTTTGCCTAAAATTCCCGTACTACAGTCTTCTTTGATGATTTTATCCAAATAGCATAATTTTTTTATCAAAATTTTTTTTGTCATATTTTTTCCTAAAAATCCCTTACTATAGCCGCCGGTGATGATTTTTTTTCATACTCCCTTACTATAATCTTTAGTCATAATTTTTCCACAAAATCTCTTACTATTGCCTTTAGTCATGATTGTTCTTCAAATTCCCTTACTACAACCTTCAGTCATAATTTTTTGACAAAATTCTTTACTATTGCCTTTTGGAATGAATTTGTTTAAAAGTCCCATACTTTAGCCTTCATAAAAGACTTTTTTTAAATTTTTTTAATTTTTTTCTTTATCATATTTTTCTATAAAAATCCTAAACTTTAGACTTTATTCATGATTTTTCTTCATATTCCCTTACAATTGCCTTCAGTCATATTTTTTCCACAAAATTGCTTACCATTTTCTTCGTGAATGACTTTTCCAAAAATTTTGGTACTGCAGTCATCTTAGTTGATTTTATTCGAATAGCATAATTTTTTTTCTATCAAAAGTTTTTTTCTCATAATTTTTCTTAAAATCCCATACTATAGCCTTATCTCATGAATTGTTCTTCAAATTCCCTTACTATAACCTTTAATCGTAATTTTTCCACAAAATTCTGTACTATAGCTTTCTGGAATGAATTTTTTTAGAAGTCCATTACTATAGCCTTCATAAAAGACTTTTTTTCAATTTTCGTAATTTTTTCTCATTTATATTTTTCTTTAAAAATCCCAAACTATAGCCTTTAATGAATTTTTTTTTCATATTCCCTTACTATAGCCTTTAGTCATAAAAGTTTTCCAGAAAATAGCTTACCATTGCCTTCATGAATGAATTTGCCTAAAATTCCCGTACTACAGTCTTCTTTGATGATTTTATTCAAATAGCATAATTTTTTTATTAAAATATTTTTTGGTCATAATTTTTCTTAAAAATCCCTTTCGCCAGTGATGATTTTTCTTCACATTCCCTTACAATAGCCTTCAGTCATATTTTTTCCACAAAATTGCTTACTCTTTTCTTCATTAAAGAATTTTCCTAAAATTTTGGTACTGCAGTCATCTTAGATGATTTTATTCAAATAGCATAATTTTCTTTCATTCAAAATTTTTTTGTCATAATTTTTCTTAAAATCCCTTACTATTGCCTTCAGTCATGAATTGTTCTTCAAATTCCCTTACTATAACCTTTGATCATAATTTTTCCACAAAATTCTATACTATAGCCTTTTGAATGAATTTTTTTTTAGAAGTCCCTCTCTATAGCCTTCATAAAAGACTTTTTATCAATTTTTGTAATTTTTTCTCAATCATATTTTTCTTTAAAAATCCCAAACTATAACCTTTAATGATATTTTTTTTCATATTCCCTTACAATAGCCTTTAGTCATAAAGGTTTTCCAGAAAATAGCTTACCATTGCCTTCATGAATGAATTTGCCTAAAATTCCCGTACAACAGTCTTCTTTGATGATTTTATTCAAATAGCATTATTTTTTCTTAAAAATCCTTTACTACAGCCGCCGGTGATGATTCTTTTTTCATATTCCCTTACTATAACCTTTTTTCCTCAAAATCTGTTACTATTGCCTTTAGTCATCATTGTTCTTCAAATTCCTTTACTATAACCATCAGTCATAACTTTTTGACCAAATTCTATACTATCGCCTTTTGGAATGAATTTGTTTAAAAGTCCCTTACTTTAGCCTTTATAAAAGACTTTTTTTAAATTTGATTAATTTTTTTCTTAATCATATTTTTCTTTAAAAATCCAATACTATATCCTTTATTCATGATTTTTCTTCACATTCCCTTACAATAGCCTTCAGTCATATTTTTTCCACAAAATTGCTTACTCTTTTCTTCATTAAAGAATTTTCCTAAAATTTTGGTACTGTAGTCATCTTAGATGATTTTATTCAAATAGCATAATTTTTTTTCTTTCAAAATTGTTTTGTCATAATTTTTCTTAAAATCCCTTACTATAGCCTTCAGTCATGAATTTTTCTTCAAATTCCCTTATTATAACCTTTAATCATAATTTTTCCACAAAATTCTGTACTATAGCCTTTTGGAATGAATTTTTTTAGAAGACCCTTACTATAGCCTTCATAAAAGACTTTTTTTTTAATTTTCGTTATTTTTTCTCAATCATATTTTTCTTTCAAAATCCCAAAATATAGCCTTTAATGATATTTTTTTTCATATTCCCTAACTATAGCCTTTAGTCATAAAAGTATTCCAGAAAATAGCTTACCATTGCCTTCATGAATGAATTTGCTTAAAATTCCTGTACTACAGTCTTCTTTGATGATTTTATTCAAACAGCATAATTTTTTTATCATAATTTTTTTTGTCATATTTTTTCTTAAAAATCCCTTACTATAGCCGCCGGTGATGATTTTTTTTCATATTCCCTTACTATAATCTTTAGTCATAATATTTCCACAAAATCTCTTACTATTGCCTTTAGTCATGATTGTTCTTCAAATTCCCTTACTATAACCTTCAGTCATAATATTTTGACAAAATTCTATACTTTAGCCTTTTTGAATGAATTTGTTTAAAAGTACCATACTTTAGCCTACATAAAAGACTTTTTTTAAATTTTCTTACTTTTTTTCTTTATCATATTTTTCTTTAAAAATCCTATTCTATAGCCTTTATTCATGGTTTTTCTTCATATTCCCTTACAATTGCCTTCAGTCATATTTTTTCCACAAAATTGCTTACTCTTTTCTTCGTTAATGACTTTTCCAAAAAATTTGGTACTGCATTCAGCTTAGTTGATATTATTCAAATAGCATAATATTTTTCTTTCAAAAGTTTTTTGTCATAATTTTTCCTAAAATCCCTTACTGTAGCCTTCATTCATGAATTGTTCTTCAAATTCCCTTACTATAACCTTTAATCATAATTTTTCCACAAAGTTCTTTACTATAGCCTTTTGGAATGAATTTTTTTAGAAGTCCCTTACTATAGCCTTCATAAAAGACTTTTTTTTAATTTTTGTTATTTTTTCTCAATCATATTTTTCTTTAAAAATACCAAACTATAGCCTTTAATGATATTTTTTTTCATATTCCCTTACTATAGCCTTTAGTCATAAAGGTTTTCCAGATTTTGCTTACCATTGCCTTCATGAATGAATTTGCCTAAAATTCCCGTACTACAGTCTTGTTTGATGATTTTATCCAAATAGCATAATTTTTTTATCATAATTTTTTTTGTCATAATTTTTCATAAAAATCCCTTACTATAGCCGCTGGTGATGATTTTTTTTCATATTTCCTTACTATAATCTTTAGTCATAATTTTTCCACAAAATCTCTTACTATTGCCTTTAGTCATGATTGTTCTTCAAATTCCCTTACGATAACCTCCAGTCATAATTTTTTGACAAAATTCTTTATAATAGCCTTTTGGAATGAATTTGTTTAAAAGTCCCATACTTTAGCCTTCAAAAAATATTTTTTAAAATTTTTATAATTTTTTTCTTAATCATGTTTATCTATAAAAATCCTATACTATAGCCTTTATTCTTGATTTTTCTTCATATTCCCTTACAATTGCCTTCAGTCATATTTTTTCCAAAAAATTGCTTACTCTTTTCTTCGTGAATGACTTTTCCAAAAATTTTGGTACTGCAGTCATCTTAGTTGATTTTATTCGAATAGCATAATTTTTTTTCTATCAAAAGTTTTTTTCTCATAATTTTTCTTAAAATCCCATACTATAGCCTTCGGTCATGAATTGTTCTTCAAATTCCTTTACTATAACCTTTAATCATAATTTTTTCACAAAATTTTGTACTAAAGCCTTCTGGAATGAATTTTTTTAGAAGTCCCTTACAATAGCCTTCATAAAAGGCTTTTTTTCAATTTTCGTAATTTTTTCTCATTCATTTTTTTCTTTAAAAATCCCAAACTATAGCCATTAATGATATTTTTTTTCATATTCCCTTACTATAGCCTTTAGTTATAAAAGTTTTCCAGAAAATAGCTTACCATTCCCTTCAAGAATGAATTTGCCTAAAATTCCCGTACTACAGTCTTCTTTGATGATTTTATCCAAATAGCTTAATTTTTTTGTCATAATTTTTCTTAAAAATCCCTTTCGCCAGTGATGATTTTTTTTCATATTCCCTTACTAACCTTTAGTCATAATTTTTCCACAAAATCTCTTACTATCGCCTTTAGTCATGATTGTTCTTCAAATTCCCTTACTATCGCCTTCTGTAATGAATTGTTTTTCAAATTCCCTTACTATAACCTTTAATCATAATTTTTCTACGAAATTCTGTACTATAGCCTTTTGGAATGAATTTTTTTAGAAGTCCCTTACTATAGCCTTCATAAAATACTTTATTTAAATTTTTGTAATTTTTTCTCTACCATATTTTTCTTTAAAAATCCCAAACTATAGCCTTTAATGAATTTTTTTTCATATTCCCTTACAATAGCCTTTAGTCATAAAATATTTCCAGAAAATAGCTTACAATTGCCTTCATGAATGAATTTGCCTAAAATTCCCGTACTATAGTCTTCTTTGATGATTTTGTTCAAATAGCATAATTTTTTAATCAAAATAGTTTTCTGTCATAATTGTTCTTAAAAATCCCTTACTACAGCCGCCGGTGATGATTTTTTTTTCATATTGCCTTATTATAACCTTTAGTCAAAAATTTTCCACAAAATATCTTACTATTGCATTTAGTCATCATTGTTCTTCAAATTCCCTTACTATAACCTTCAGTCATAATTTTTTGACAAAATTCTATACTATAGCCTTTTGGAATGAATTTGTATAAAAGACCCTAACTTTAGCCTTCATAAATGACTTTTTTTAAATTTTCTTAATTTTTTTCTTAATCATATTTTTCTTTAAAAATCCTATTCTATAGCCTTTATTCATGATTTTTCTTCACATTCCCTTACAATAGCCTTCAGTCATATTTTTTCCACAAAATTGCTTACTCTTTTCTTCATTAATGAATTTTCCTAATACTTTGGTACTGCAGTCATCTTAGATGATTTTATTCAAATAGCATAATTTTTTTTCTTTCAAAATTTTTTTGTCATAATTTTTCTTAAAATCTCTTACTATTGCCTTCAGTCATGAATTGTTCTTCAAATTACCTTACTATAACCTTTAATCATAATTTTTCCACAAAATTCTTTCTATAGCCTTTTCGAATGAATTTTTTTAGAAGTCCCTTACAATAGCATTCATAAAAGACTTTTTATCAATTTTTGTAATTTTTTCTCAATCATATTTTTCTTTAAAAATCCCAAACTATACCTTTAATGATATTTTTTTTCATATTCCCTTACAATAGCCTTTAGTCATAAAGGTTTTCCAAAAAATAGCTTACCATTGCCTTCATGAATGAATTTGCCTAAAATTCCCGTACAACAGTCTTCTTTGATGATTTTATTCAAATAGCATAATTTTTTTATCAAAAAAGTTTTCTGTCATAATTTTTTTTAAAAATCCCTTACTACAGCCGCCGGTGATGATTTTTTTTTCATATTCCCTTACTATAACCTTTTTTCCTCAAAATCTCTTACTATTGCCTTTAGTCATCATTGTTCTTCAAATTCCTAGGCTATAACCTTCAGTCATAACTTTTTGACAAAATTCTATACTATCGCCTTTTGGAATGAATTTGTTTAAAAGTCCCTTACTTTAGCCTTCATAAAAGACTTTTTTTAAATTTGCTTAATTTTTTTCTTAATCATATTTTTCTTTAAAAAGCCTATACAATATATCCTTTATTCATGATTTTTCTTCACATTCCCTTACAATAGCCTTTAGTCATATTTTTTCCACAAAATTGCTTACTCTTTTCTTCATTAATGAATTTTCTTAAAATTTTGGTACTGCAGTCATCTTTGATGATTTTATTCAAATAGCATAATTTTTTTTCTTTCAAAATTTTTTTGTCATAAATTTTCTTAAAATCCCTTACTAAAGCCTTCAGTCATGAATTCTTCTTCAAATTCCCTTACTATAACCTTTAATCATAATTTTTACACAAAATTCTGTACTATAGCCTTTTGGAATGAATTTTTTTAGAAGTCCCTTACTATAGCCTTCCTAAAAGACTTTTTTTCAATTTTCATAATTTTTTCTCAATCATATTTTTCTTTAAAAATCCCAAACTATAGCCTTTAATGATATTTTTTTTCATATTCCCTTACTATAGCCTTTAGTCATAAAGGTTTTCCAGAAAATAGCTTACCATTGCCTTCATGAATGAATTTGCCTAAAATTCCCGTACTACAGTCTTCTTTGATGATTTTATTCAAATAGCATAATTTTTTTATCAAAATTTTTTTCTGTCATAATTTTTCTTAAAAATCCCTTACTATAGCCGCCGGTGATGATTTTTTTCATTTTCCCTTACTATAACCTTTAGTCATAATTTTTCCACAAAATCTCTTACTATTGCCTTTAGTCATGATTATTCTTCAAATTCCCTTACTATAACCTTCAGTCATAATTTTCAACAAAATTCTATACTATAGCCTTTTGGAATGAATTTGTTTAAAGGTCCCTTAGTTTAACCTTCATAAAAGTCTTTTTTTAAATTTTCTTAATTTTTTTCTTAATCATGTTTTTCTATAAAAATCCTATACTATAGCCTTTATTCATGATTTTTCTTCATATTCCCTTACAATTGCCTTCAGTCATATTTTTTCCACAAAATTGCTTACTCTTTTCTTCGTGAATGACTTTTCCAAAAATTTTGGTACTGCAGTCATCTTAGTTGATTTTATTCGAATAGCATAATTTTTTTTCTATCAAAAGTTTTTTTCTCATAATTTTTCTTAAAATCCCATACTATAGCCTTCAGTCATGAATTGTTCTTCAAATTCCCTTACAATAACCTTTAATCATAATTTTTCCATAAAATTTTGTACTACAGCCGTCTGGAATGAATTCTTTTAGAAGTCCCTTACAATAGCCTTCATAAAAGACTTTTTTTCAATTTTCATAATTTTTTTCTTAATCATATTTTTCTTTAAAAATCCTATACTATATCCTTTATTCATGATTTTTCTTCACATTCCCTTACAATTGCCTTCAGTCATATTTTTTCCACAAAATTGCTTACTCTTTTCTTCATGAATGAATTTTCCTAAAATTTTGGTACTTCAGTCATCTTAGATGATTTTATTCAAATAGCATAATTTTTTTTCTTTCAAAATTTTTTTGTCATAATTTTTCTTAAAATCCCTTACTATTGCCTTCAGTCATGAATTTTTCTTAAAATCCCTTACTATTGCCTTCAGTCATGAATTTTTCTTCAAATTCCCTTACTATAACCTTTAATCATAATTTTTCCACATAATTCTGTACTATAGCCTTTTGGAATGAATTTTTTTTTAAGTCCCTTACTATAGCCTTCATAAAAGACTTTTTTTTAATTTTCGTTATTTTTTCTCAATCATATTTTTCTTTAAAAATCCCAAACTATAGCCTTTAATGATATTTTTTTTCATATTCCCTTACTATAGCCTTTAGTCATAAAAGTTTTCCAGAAAATAGCTTACCATTGCCTTCATGAATGAATTTCCTTAAAATTCCTTTCGCCAGAGATGATTTTTTTTCATATTCCCTTACTTTAACCTTTAGTCATAATTTTTCCACAAAATCTCTTAGTATCGCCTTTAGTCATGAATGTTCTTCAAATTCCCTTACTATCGCCTTCTGTCATGAATTGTTTTTCAAATTCCCTTACAATAACCTTTAATCATAATTTTTCTACAAAATTCTGTACTATAGCCTTTTGGAATGAATTTATTTAGAAGTCCCTTACTATAGCCTTCATAAAAGACTTTTTTTCAATTTTCGTAATTTTTTCTCAATCATTTTTTTCTTTAAAAATCCCAAACTATAGCCTTTAATGAAGTTTTTTTTCATATTCCCTTACTAAGCCTTTAGTCATAAAATATTTCCAGAAAATTGCTTACAATTGCCTTCATGAATGAATTTTCCTAAAATTCCCGTACTACAGTCTTCTTTGATGATTTTATTCAAATAGCATAATTTTTTAATCAAGATAGTTTTCTGTCATAATTTTTCTTAAAAATCCCTTACTACTGCCGTCGGTGATGATTTTTTTTTCATATTGCCTTACTATAACCTTTAGTCAAAATTTTTCCACAAAATATCTTACTATTGCCTTTAGTCATCATTGTTCTTCAAATTCCCTTACTATAACCTTCAGTCATAATTTTTTGACAAAATTCTATACTATAGCCTTTTGGAATGAATTTGTATAAAAGACCCTAACTTTAGCCTTCATAAAAGACTTTTTTTAAATTTTCTTAATTTTTTTCTTAATCATATTTTTCTTTTAAAATCCTATACTATAGCCTTTATTCATGATTTTTCTTCATATTCCCTTACAATAGCCTTCAGTCATATTTTTTCCACAAAATTGCTTACTCTTTTCTTCATTAATGAATTTTCCTAAAATTTTGGTACTGCAGTCATCTTAGATGATTTTATTCAAATAGCATAATTTTTTTTCTTTCAAAATTTTTTTGTCATAAATTTTCTAAAAATCCCTTACTATAGCCTTCAGTCATGAATTCTTCTTCAAATTCATTTACTATAACCTTTAATCATAATTTTTACACAAAATTCTGTACTATAGCCTTTTGGAATGAATTTTTTTAGAAGTCCCTTACTATAGCCTTCCTAAAAGACTTTTTTTCAATTTTCATAATTTTTTCTCAATCATATTTTTCTTTAAAAATCCCAAACTATAGCCTTTAATGACATTTTTTTTCATATTCCCTTACTATAGCCTTTAGTCATAAAGGTTTTCCAGAAAATAGCTTACCATTGCCTTCATGAATGAATTTGCCTAAAATTCCCGTACTACAGTCTTCTTTGATGATTTTATTCAAATAGCAAAATTTTTTTATCAAAATTTTTTTCTATCATAATTTTTCTTAAAAATCCCTTACTATAGCCGCCGGTGATGATTTTTTTCATATTCCCTTACTATAACCTTTAGTCATAATTTTTCCATAAAATCTCTTACTATTGCCTTTAGTCATGATTGTTCTTCAAATTCCCTTACTATAACCTTCAGTCATAATTTTTCAACAAAATTCTATACTATAGCCTTTTGGAATGTATTTGTTTAAAAGTCCCTTAGTTTAACCTTCATAAAAGACTTTTTTTAAATTTTCTTAATTTTTTTCTTAATCATATTTTTCTTTAAAAATCCTTTACTATAGCCTTTATTCATGATTTTTCTTTATATTCCCTTACAATAGCCTTCAGTCATTTTTTTTCCACAAAATTGCTTACCCTTTTCTTCATGAAAAAATTTTCATAAAATTTTGGTACTTCAGTCATCTTAGATGATTTTATTCAAATAGCATAATTTTTTTTCTTTCAAAATTTTTTTGTCATAATTTTTCTTAAAATCCCTTACTATTGCCTTCAGTCATGAATTTTTCATCAAATTCCCTTACTATAACCTTTAATCATAATTTTTCCACATAATTCTATACTATAGCCTTTTGGAAAGAATTTTTTTAGAAGTCCCTTACTATTGCCTTCATAAAAGACTTTTTTTTAATTTTCGTTATTTTTTCTCAATCATATTTTTCTTTAAAAATCCCAAACTATAGCCTTTAATGATATTTTTTTTCATATTCCCTTACTATAGCCTTTAGTCATAAAAGTTTTCCAGAAAATAGCTTACCATTCCCTTCATGAATGAATTTACCTCAAATTCCCGTACTACAGTCTTGTTTGATGATTTTATCCAAATAGCATAATTTTTTTATCATAATTTTTTTTGTCATAATTTTTCTTAAAAATCCCTTACTATAGCCGCCGGTGATGATTTTTTTTCATATTCCCTTACTACAATCTTTAGTCATAATTTTTCCACAAAATCTCTTACTATTGCCTTTAGTCATGATTGTTCTTCAAATTCCCTTACTATAACCTTCAGTCATAATTTTTTGACAAAATTCTTTACAATAGCCTTTTGGAATGAATTTGTTTAAAAGTCCCATACTTTAGCCTTCAAAAAAGACTTTTTTTAAATTTTTATAATTTTTTTCTTAAACATGTTTTTCTATAAAAATCCTATACTATAGCCTTTATTCATGATTTTTCTTCATATTCCCTTACAATTGCCTTCAGTCATATTTTTTCCACAAAATTGCTTACTCTTTTCTTCGTGAATGACTTTTCCAAAAATTTTGGTACTGCAATCATCTTAGTTGATTTTATTCGAATAGCATAATTTTTTTTTTTCTCATAATTTTTCTTAAAATCCCATACTATTGCCTTCGGTCATGAATTGTTCTTCAAATTCCCTTATTATAACCTTTAATCATAATTTTTCCACAAAATTTTGTACTATAGCCTTCTGGAATGAATTTTTTTAGAAGTCCCTTACAATAGCCTTCATAAAAGACTTTTTTTTAATTTTCGTAATTTTTTCTCATTCATATTTTTCTTTAAAAATCCCAAACTATAGCCTTTAATGATATTTTTTTTCATATTCCCTTACTATAGCCTTTAGTCATAAAAGTTTTCCAGAAAATAGCTTACCATTCCCTTCATGAATGAATTTGCCTAAAATTCCCGTACTAGAGTCTTCTTTGATGATTTTAGCCAAATAGCTTAATTTTTTTATCAATATTTTTTTTTATCAATATTTTTTTTTTCAAATTTTTTTTTAAAAATCCCTTTCGCCTGTGATGATTTTTTTTCATATTCCCTTACTATAACCTTTAGTCATAATTTTTCCACAAAATCTCTTAGTATCGCCTTTAGTCATGATTGTTCTTCAAATTCCCTTACTATCGCCTTCTGTCATGAATTGTTTTTCAAATTCCCTTACTATAACCTTTAATCATAATTTTTCCACAAAATTCTGTACTATAGCCTTTTGGAATGAATTTTTTTAGAAGTCCCTTACTATAGCCTTCATAAAAGACTTTTTTTCAATTTTCGTAATTTTTTCTCTATCATATTTTTCTTTAAAAATCCCAAACTATATCCTTTAATGAAGTTTTTTTTTATTTTTTCTTACTATAGCCTTTAGTCATAAAATATTTCCAGAAAATAGCTTACAATTGCCTTCATGAATGAATTTTCCTAAAATTCCCGTTCTACAGTCTTTTTTGATGATTTTATTCAAATAGCATAATTTTTTTATCAAAATAGTTTTTTGTCATAATTTTTCTTAAAAATCCCTTACTACAGCCGCCAGTGATGATTTTTTTTTCATATTGCCTTACTATAACCTTTAGTCAAAATTTCTCCACAAAATATCTTTCTATTGCCTTTAGTCATCATTGTTCTTCAAATTTCCCTACTATTACCTTCAGTCATAATTTTTTGACAAAATTCTATACTATAGCCTTTTGGAATGAATTTGTTAAAAAGTCCCTAACTTTAGCCTTCATAAAAAACTTTTTTTAAATTTTCTTAATTTTTTTCTGAATCATATTTTTCTTTAAAAATCCTATACTATAGCCTTTATTCATGATTTTTCTTCACATTCCCATACAATAGCCTTCAGTCATATTTTTTCCACAAAATTGCTTACTCTTTTCTTCATAAATGAATTTTCCTAAAACTTTGGTACTGCAGTCATCTTAGATGATTTTATTCAAATAGCATAATTTTTTTTCTTTCAAAATTTTTTTGTCATAGTTTTTCTAAAAATCCCTTACTATAGCCTTCAGTCATGAATTGTACTTCAAATTCCCTTACTATAACCTTTAATCATAATTTTTCCACAAAGTTCTTTACTATAGCCTTTTGGAATGAATTTTTTTAGAAGTCCCTTACTATAGCCTTCATAAAAGACTTTTTTAATTTTCGTTATTTTTTCTCAATCATATTTTTCTTTAAAATTCCCAAACTATAGCCTTTAATGATATTTTTTTTCATATTCCCTTACTATAGCCTTTAGTCACAAAAGTTTTCCAGAAAATAGCTTACCATTCCCTTCATAAAATGAATTTACTTAAAATTCCCGTACTACAGTCTTGTTTGATGATTTTATCCAAATAGCATAATTTTTTTATCATAATTTTTCTTAAAAATCCCTTACTATTGCCGCCGGTGATGATTTTTTTTCATATTCCCTTACTATAATCTTTAGTCATAATTTTTCCACAAAATCTCTTTCTATTGCCTTTAGTCATGATTGTTCTTCAAATTCCCTTACTATAACCTTCAATCATAATTTTTTGACAAAATTCTTTACAATAGCCTTTTGGTATGAATTTGTTTAAAAGTCCGATTCTTTAGCCTTCAAAAAAGACTTTTTTAAAATTTTTATACTTTTTTTCTTAATCATGTTTTTCTATAAAAATCCTATACTATAGCCTTTATTCATGATTTTTCTTCATATTCCCTTACAATTGCCTTCAGTCATATTTTTTCCACAAAATTGCTTACTCTTTTCTTCGTGAATGACTTTTCCAAAAATTTTGGTACAGCAGTCATCTTAGTTGATTTTATTCGAATAGCATAATTTTTTTTCTATCAAAAGTTTTTTTCTCATAATTTTTCTTAAAGTCCCATACTATAGCCTTCGGTCATGAATTGTTCTTCAAATTCCCTTACTATAACCTTTAATCATAATTTTTCCACAAAATTTTGTACTATAGCCTTCTGGAATGAAATTGTTTAGAAGACCCTTACAATAGCCTTCATAAAAGACTTTTTATCAATTTTCGTAATTTTTTCTCATTCATATTTTTCTTTAAAAATCCCAAACTATAGCCTTAAATGATATTTTTTTTCATATTCCCTTACTATAGCCTTTAGTCATAAAAGTTTTCCAGAAAATAGCTTACCATTCCCTTCATGAATGAATTTGCCTAAAATTCCCGTACTAGAGTCTTCCTTGATGATTTTAGCCAAATAGCATAATTTTTTTATGAAATTTTTTTTTTCATAATTTTTCTTAAAAATCCCTTTCGCCTGTGATGATTTTTTTTCATATTCCCTTACTATAACCTTTTTTCCTCAAAATCTCCTACTATTGCCTTTAGTCATCATTGTTCTTCAAATTCCTTTACTATAACCTTCAGTCATAACTTTTTGACAAAATTCTATACTATCGCCTTTTGGAATGAATTTGTATAAAAGACCCTAACTTTAGCCTTCATAAAAGACTTTTTTTAAATTTTCTTAATTTTTTTCTTAATCATTTTTTTTAAAAAAAATCCTATACTGTATCCTTTATTCATGATTTTTCTTCTCATTCCCTTACAATAGCCTTCAGTCATATTTTTTCCACAAAATTGCTTACTCTTTTCTTTATCAAAGAATTTTCCTAAAATTTTGGTACTGCAGTCATCTTAGATGATTTTATTCAAATAGCATAATTTTCTTTCATTCAAAATTTTTTTGTCATAATTTTTCTTAAAATCCCTTACTATTGCCTTCAGTCATGAATTGTTCTTCAAATTCCCTTACTATAACCTTTGATCATAATTTTTCCACAAAATTCTATACTATAGCCTTTTGGAATGAATTTTTTTAGAAGTCCCTCTCTATAGCCTTCATAAAAGACTTTTTATCAATTTTTGTAATTTTTTCTCAATCATATTTTTCTTTAAAAATCCCAAACTATAACCTTTAATGATATTTTTTTTCATATTCCCTTACAATAGCCTTTAGTCATAAAGGTTTTCCAGAAAATAGCTTACCATTGCCTTCATGAATGAATTTGCCTAAAATTCCCGTACAACAGTCTTCTTTGATGATTTTATTCAAATAGCATTATTTTTTCTTAAAAATCCTTTACTACAGCCGCCGGTGATGATTTTTTTTTCATATTCCCTTACTATAACCTTTTTTCCTCAAAATCTGTTACTATTGCCTTTAGTCATCATTGTTCTTCAAATTCCTTTACTTTAACCATCAGTCATAACTTTTTGACAAAATTCTATACAATCGCCTTTTGGAATGAATTTGTTTAAAAGTCCCTTACTTTAGCCTTCATAAAAGACTTTTTTAAAATTTGCTTAATTTTTTTCTTAATCATATTTTTCTTTAAAAATCCTATACTATATCCTTTATTCATGATTTTTCTTCACATTTTTTGTCATAATTTTTCTTAAAAATCCCTTACTATAGCCGTCGGTGATGATTTTTTTTCATATTCCCTTACTATAACCTTTAGTCATAATTTTTCCACAAAATCTCTTACTATTGCCTTTAGTCATGATTGTTCTTCAAATTCCCTTACTATAACCTTCAGTCATAATTTTTCGACAAAATTCTATACTATTGCCTTTTGGAATGAATTTGTTTAAAAGTCCCTTACTATAGCCTTCAAAAAAGACTTTTTTTAAATTTTCTAAATTTTTTTCTTAATCAATTTTTTGATAAAAAACCTTTACTGTAGCCTTTATTCATGATTTTTCTTCATATTCCCTTACAATAGCCTTCAGTCATATTTTTTCCACAAAATTGCTTACTCTTTTCTTCATGAATGAATTTTCCCAAAATTTTGGTACGGCAGACATCTTAGTTGATTTTATTCAAATAGCATAATTTTTTTTCTATCAAAAGTTTTTCTGTCATAATTTTTTTTTAAATCCTTTACTATTGCCTTCGGTCATGAATTGTTCTTCAAATTCCCTTACTATAACCTTTAATCATAATTTCTCCACAAAATTCTGTACTATAGACTTTTGGAATGAATTTTTTTAGAAGTCCCTTACTATAGCCTTCATAAAAGACTTTTTTTCAATTTTTGTATTTTTTTCTCAATCATATTTTTCTAGAAAAATCCCAAACTATAGCCTTTATTTATGTTTTTTTTTATATTCCATTACTATAGCCTTTAGTCATAAAATATTTCCAAAAAAATAGCTTTCTATTGCCTTAATGAATGAATTTTTGTAAAATTCCCGTACTACTGTCTTCTTCGATGATTTTATTCAAATAACATAATTTTATTATCAAAATAGTTTTCTGTCATTATTTTTCTTAAAAATCCCTTAATATTGCCGTCGGTGATGATTTTTTTCTTATTCCCTTACTATAAACATTAGTCAAAATTTTTCCACAAAATCTCTTACTATTGTCTTTAGTCATGATTGTTCTTCAAATTCCCTTACTATAAACTTCAGTCATAATTTTTTGACAAAATTCTAAACAATAGCCATTTGGAATGAATTTGTTTAAAAGTCCCTAACTTTAGCCTTCATAAAAGATTTTTTTAAAATTTTCTTAATTTTTTTCTTAATCATGTTTTTCTTTAAAAATCCTATACTATAGCCTTTATTCATGATTTTTCGTCATATTCCCTTACAATAGCCTTCAGTCATATTTTTTCCACAAAATTTCTTTCTCTTTTCTTCATGAATGAATTTTCCAAAAATTTTGTTATTGCAGTCATCTTAGATGATTTTATTCAAATAGCATAATTTTGTTTCTATCAAAATTTTTTGTGTCATAATTTTTCTTAAAATCCCTTACTGTAGCCTTAAGTCATGAATTTTCTTTAAATTCCCTTACTATAACTTTCAAGCATAATTTTTCCCCAAAATCCCTTACTACAGCCTTTAGGAAGGAATTTTTTTAAAATTCCATTACTATCAGCCTTCTTAAAAGACCTTTTTTCAATTTTTTGTAATTTGTTTCTCAATTATAATTTTCTTTACTATGGCCTTTAGGAATGATATTTTAAAAAATTACCTTACTAATCTTCATCGATGATTTTCTTCAAATTCCATAATTTTTGTTTTCTATCATAATTTTTATTAAAAATCCCTTATTATAGCCTTTATTGATGATTTTTCTTCAAATTTACTTACTATAGCCTTTAGACATTATTTTTGCCAACAAAAACTTACTAGGAAATAATTTCCCTGAAGTTCCCTTACTTTAGCCTTCATAGTTGATTTTATTTTCAAATTCTTTAATTTTTTTCTATCATAATGTTTCTTAAAAATCCCTTAATATAGCTGTCAGACATGATTTTTTTTCAAATTCCCTTACTATAAGGCTTCTGTCACAATTTTACAACCAAATCCCAAACTATTGCTTTTTGAAATGTATTTTCCTAAAATTCATTTATAGCTTTCAAAGATGATTTTCCTTCAAATTCTGTAATTTCTGTTTTCTATCATATTTTTTCTTAAAAATCCCGTAATATAGCCTTCTATCATGATTTTTCTTCAAATTCCGTTACTATAAGTTTCAATCATCTTTTTTCAACAAAATCCCTCACTATAGCCTTTAGGAATGAATTTTCATATAATTCCCTTACTATTGCTTTCAAAAATATTTTTTTTAATTTCTCAAATTTTTGTTTTCTATCCTAATTTTCATTGAAAAGCCCTTATGTACAACCTTCATTTATGGTTTTTCTTCAAATTCCCTTATTTTAGCCTTTAGTGATATTTTTTCCTCAGAATCGCTTACTATAGCTTTCAGGAATAAATTTTCCTTAAATTCCCGTACTATAGTCTTCTTAAATAATTTTATTCAAATTGCATAATTTTTCATATAAATCCCTTACTATTGACTTCATTCATGATTTTTCTTTCAAATTTCCTTACTATAGCTTTTTGTCATGAATTTTCCTAATAACTTTTTACTATTGCCTTCGGGATTGAATTTTCTTAAGATACCCTTACTATAGTCTTAATAGATGACTTTTCATCAAATTCTTTAATTTTTTTTCTATTGTAATGTTTCTTAGAAATCCCTTACTATAGAATTTTGTCATGATTTTTCTTCAAATTGAGTTACTATAACCTTCAATCATAATTTTTACACAAAATCCCTTACTATTGTCTTCAGGGATTAATTTTCTTAAAATTCCCTTACTGTAGCCTTCAAAAATTATTTTCTTCAAATACCTTAATTTTTGTTTTCTATCATAATTTTCATTAAAAATCCCATACGTTAGCCGTTATTCATGACTTTTCTTCAAATTCCCTAACTATAGCCTTCAGTCATAATTTTTGCTTAAAACTTTTTATTATAGCCTTCTATCATAACTTTTATCAATGTTTTGAAAACCGAACCAGTCATCGAACCGGTGGGAGGTCCGATTTTGGTTTAACCGGTTCAATCGGGTTCAACCTGTGGCTAGACCGGATATGCATTATTTTTAAATAAAAAAATATCCTCTCTCTCTCTTCTCTCTCTCTTCTCTCTCCCTTCTCTCTCTTCTCTCTCTTCTCTCTCTTCTCTCACTTCTCTCTCTTCTCTCTCTCTTCTCACTCTTCTCTCTCTTCTCTCCTTCGTCTCTCTCTTCTCTCTCTCTTCTCTCTCTCTTCTCTCTTCTCTCTCTTGTCTCTCTTGTCTCTCTCTTCTCTCTTCTCTCTTCTCTCTTCAATTCTCTTTCTTTCTTCCGTCGACCTCTCTTGTTTTCTTTCTTCTCTACGGTCGGAAACAACAACAGAAAAAAAAAATCTAATTCCTGACCTCCCATTGAAGCATCCAGGTTACTCATTCTCTATCGCAAAAAAAATTCCAAACGAAGCAAACCATCCCAAATCAGAGACAGACAAAGAAGATCTTGCGTATTTTTGAAGAGAAATAGAGAACAAACTTCCCTATCCTTGTGGCCGTGGGAGAGGTACTCATGGAAGAGAACAAAATTCCCTATCCAGTCATTCCCGAAAAGAGTCCTGTGTAACATCTTTTCTCATCTTATCAAACTCCAAAATGAAACCCTCTCCAGTTGCATCCTCCCCCATAGTTTTATCACCGCTAGAATTCCTAGCGCAATGCAAAAATTGATCGGAGAAGGCCGGAGATCGTTTGAGGCATGTACCATGACGAAAGGGTCGAATTCGATGAGGTCGTAGGCTGTCCACACCAACGCGTTGAATAAGCCTATGAAGGAGAGACTGAAGGGCATGTATTTGACGCTCTTCGTCATTCCCGATTCCCGACTTGCAATTTAGTTTTAAACCTAAAAGGTGGACCAACAGTAACCAAACCGGTTGAAATGATTCGGACGGTTCAACGGTTTAGTGGTTGAACCAATCAAATCGGCCGGGTCGTCCGATTTTTCACTCTCTAGCGGTATTCAATTTAAACCAACCATTTTAAGACCCGGTTCCGGTTGAATCGAGTTGAACCGGCCCGGTCGGTTCAGTTTTTAAAACACTGACTTTTATTAAAAATTCCTTATTATAGTTTTATTGATGATTTTTCTTCAAATTTTCATACAATAGCCTTTGGACATTATTTTTCCTAACAATCACTTACTACGGAATGAATTTTCCTAAATTCCCTAATCCAACATAGTTGATATTTATTCTTATAATTACCTTACCATAACCAACAAAAAGTTTTTTCTTCAAATTTGGTAATTTTTTTTTCTTTATATTTATTAAATATCCCTTACTATAGCTTTCATTCATTTTTTTTTTTCTAATTCCCTTAATTTTTCCTAATATGTTTTTACTATAGCCTTCAAGAATGAATTTTCATTAAATTCCTTTACTATCATGTTCATAGATGATTTTCTTCAAATTCCATAACTTTTGTTTTCTATCATAATTTTTATTAAAAATTCCTTATTATAGTCTTTGTTGATGACTTTTCTTCAAATTTCCTCATTATAGCCTTGGGACATTATTTTTCCTAACAATTACTTACTTGCAATGATTTTTCCAAAAAAATTTTAACTTTAGCCTTCATTGTTGATTTTTTTTCAAATTCTGCAATTTTTGTTTTCTACCATAATTTTTCTTAAAAATATTTTAATATAGCTTTCAATCATGATTTTTCTTTACCTTCCCTAACCATAGTTTTTTGTCACAATTTTACTATCAAATCCCATACTGTTGCTTTTTTCAATGAATTTTTCTAAAATTCGCTTACTATAGCCTTAATGTTGTTTTTTCTTCAAAATTTGTAATTTCTGTTTTCTTTCATAGTTTTTCTTAAAAATCCCATACTATAGCATTTAGTCATGATTTTTCTTCTAATTCCATTACTATAACCTTCAATGATATTTTTTCAATTAAATCCCTCACTATAGCATTCCGGAATGAATTTTCTTATAACTTCATTACAGCAACCTCCAAAAATATTTTTTTCAAATTTCTGAAATTTTTATTTTCTTTCATAATTTTCATAAAAAATCCCTTAGGTATACCCTTCATTCAAGATTTTCCTTCAAATTCCATAACTAAAGCCTTCAGTCATAATTTTTCTTCAAAATTGCTTACTTTAGCCTTTAGGAATAGATTTTCCTAAAATTTATGTTCTATTGTCTTCTTAAATTGTTTTAATTAAATTATATAATTTATCTTTCTATAATAATTTTCTTAATAGTCCCTTATTAGCATTCATTCATGATTTTGTTTTCAAATTTCCTTATTATAGTATTTTGTAAATAATTTGCATAAAATTTGCTTAATATAGCCTTCATAGATGTTTTTTCTTCAAATTTTTTAAAATATGTTTCCATTCATAATTTTACATGAAAATCCCATAATAAGCCTTCATTCATGAGTTTTCTTAAAATTACCTTACTATAACCTCCAGTCATTATTTTTTCACGAAATCCATTAATATAGCCTTCTGGAATGAATTTTTCTTAAAATTCCCTCACTATTGCCATAAAAAGTATTTTTTCTTCATATTTTGTATTTTCATTTTTCTATCATAATTTTTACAAAAAATCCCTTACTATAGCCTTCAGTATTGCTTTTTCTTCAAATTCCTTTACTATAACCTTTAGTCATAATTTTTCTAACTATTCACTTCAGAAATGAATATTCCTAAAATTCCCTTATTATAGACTTCTATGATGATTTTTTTTTAAATTCCATAATTTTTTTCTGTCTTAATGTTTCTTAAAAATCCCTTACAATAGCCTTCAGCCAAGGTTTTTCTTAAAATTCCCACACTATAGCCTATAGTGGTAAATTTTCAATAAAATCTCTTACTATATAGGAATGAATTCTTTTAATATTGCCTTACTACGACCTTGAAAAATGATATTTGTTCAAATTCTATTATTTTTTGTTTTCTAACATGATTTTCACTAAAAATCCCTTACTATTGCCTTCATTCTTGATTTTTCTTCTAATTCCAATATTATTGACTTCAAAGGTGATTTTTCTTCAAATATTTTAATATTTTTTTCCTTTATAATTTTTATAAAAAATCCCTTACTATAGCTGTCAGTCATGATTTTTCTTCAAATTCCCATACTATAACCTTTAGTAAAAGTTTTTCAGAAAAATGCCTTACTATAGACTTTAGAAGTTAATTTCCTTAAAATTCCCTTACTATAACCATAAAATATAATTTTTCTTCAAATTCAGTAAATTTTTTCTATCACAATTTTTATTAAAAATACATTAATATAACCTTCATTCTTTTATTAGTTAAAGTCCCTTGCTATAGCCCTTAGTCAGAATTATTACTAAATGTTACTTACTAGGAATGAATTTTCCTAAAATTCCCTCACTATAGCCTTTATAAATGATTTTTCTAAAAATTTCATAAATTTTGTTTTCTCTCTTAATTTGTCTTTAAATCCCTTACTCTAGCATTGAGTCACGATTTCTCTTCAAATTCGTTTACTAAAACATTTAGTAATAATTTTATTTTTAAACAAAATCCTTTACTATAGCCTTCTGGAATTAATTTAATTAAAATTCCATTACCTTAGCCATAAAAAATATTTTTTCTTCACGTTCTGTAATTTTTATTTTCTATCGTTATTTTTATTAAATATCCCTTACTATAACCTTCATTCATTATTTTTCATCAAATTCCTTTACTATACCATTTAGTAATTATTTTTCCTTACAACCACTCACTAGGATTGAATATTCCTAAATTCCCTGACTATATTCTTCATAAATAATTTTTTCTCAAATTTCTTAATTTTTGTTTTCTATCTTAATTTTTCTAAAAAATACCTAACAATGGCCTATAGTCATTATTTTTATTCTAATTACTTTACTCTAATCGTCAATCATAATTTCCACATAAACCCTTACAATAGCCTTCAAGAATGAATTTTCTTAAAATTCCCATACGATAGCCTTGAAAAATTATTTTTCATCAAATTCCATAATTTCTATCATCATTTTCAATAATATCAGTTACTGTATCCCATATTAATTATTTTTCTTCAAATTATGTAACTATAGGCTTTATAAATAATTATTCTCAAAATCGCTTATTATAGCCTTTTGGAATGAATTTTCTTGAAATTCTCTTACTATAGCCTTCTTAGCTGACTTTTCTTAAAATTTCAAAATATTTATTTTCTATCATAATGTTTTTTAAAAATCCCTTACTATATAAGCCTTGATTTTTTAAAAAATTGCCTAACTATATCCTTTAGTTATAATTTTTTCAACAAAATCCCTTTGTCCAACATTTAGGAATGAAGTTTTTTAAATAACCTTAGAAATGTCATTAAAAATGATTTTCCTTCAAATTCCATAATTTTTGTTTTGTATCATGATTTTCACTAAAAATCCCTTACTAAAGCCTCTCATGATTTTTAGTCAAATTGTCTCACTACAACCTCTAGTTATAACTTTTTGTTAAAATTGCTAATTATATCCTTCAGAAATGTATTTTGCTAAAATTCCTTTACTATAGTCATTGTAGGTATTTTTTTGAAATTTAGTAAATTTTTTATTAAAAATCTCTTACTTTAGCCTTTTGTGCTGATTTTTCTTCAAATTTCGTTACTATAACCTTAAAATGTAATTTTTTAACAAAATCCCTTACTATAGCCCTTTGGAATTAATTTTCTTAAAATTCCCTTACTAAAGCCATCGAATACAATTTTTCTTCAAATTCTATATGTTTACATTTCTATCTATATTTTTCTTAAATATCCCTTACTATACCCTTCATTAATTATTTTTTGTCAAATTCCCTTACTATAGCCTTTAGTCATAAGTTTACCTCACAATCGCTCACTAGGAATAAATTTTTCTGAGATTCCCTTTCTATCTTCGTAAATGATATTTCTTAAAAAATTTTAATATTTGTTTTCTATTTTAATTTTGTTAAAATTCCCTTACAATGGCCTTCAATCATTATTTTTATTCTAATTTCATTACTCTAACCTTCAATCATAATTTTTCCACAAAATCCTTATTATATAGCCTTCAGGATTGGATATTCTTAAAAGTTCCAAATGATAGCTTCGAAAAATTATTGTTTACAAATTTCATAAATTTTTTTTTTTATCAACATTTTCAATAAAAATCCTCTACTATATCCTTTATTCATTTTTTTCCATCAAATTCTCTGACTATAACCTTTAGTCATAATTATTCTCAAAATCGCTTATTATAGCATTCAGGAATGTATTTTCTTAAAATTCCCTTACCTTAACCTTCTTAGGTGTTTTTTCTTAAAATTCTAAAATTTTTGTTTTCTATCATAATGTTTTTCAAAAGTCACTTACTATAGTCTTAAGCCTTGATTTTTCTTCAATTTCTCTTAATATAACCTTTAGTTATAATTTTTTCAATAAAATCCCTTACAATAGACTTTAGGAATGATATTTTTAAAATTACCTTAGAACAGCCTCCAAAAATGATTTTTCTTTAAAATCTATACTTTTTGTTTTCTATCATGATTTTTAGTAAAATCCCTTACAGTAGCCTTCATTCATGATTATTTTTCAAATTTCCTCATAGTAGCCTCTTGTTATAACGTTTTTGTCAAAATCGCTAAATATAGCATTAAGGAAATGTATTTTTCTAAAATTCCCTTGCCATTGTCTTCATAGGTGATTTTCTACAAATTCCATAATATTTTTTTCTATCAAAATGTTTCTTAAAAATCCCTTACTGTAGTCTTCAATCTTGATTTTTCTTCGAATTCCCTTACTATAACCTTCAATCGTAATGTTTACACCAAATCCCTTACTATATCCTCAGGAATTAATTTTCTTAAAATACGCTTACTAAAGCAATCAAATATAGGTTTTCTTTAAATTCCATAATTTTTGTTTTTTATCTATATTTTTCTTAAATATCTTAAATATCCCTAACTTTAGCCTTCATTCATTATTTTTCTTCAAATTCCCTTACTTTATATCATTTAGTTTTAAGTTTTCCTATGAATCATATTCTAGGAATGAATTTTCCTAAAATTTCTTTACTATAACGTTCTTAAACGTTTTTTCTAAAAAAAATTTTATTTTTGTTTTCTATTATATTTTTTCTTAAAAATCCCTTACAGTAGCTTTAAGTCATGATTTTTCATCAAATTCCCTTATTGTAATCTTCAATCATAATTTTTTTCACAAAATCCCTTACTATAGCCTTCAAAAATGCATTTTCAATGAATTTTCTTAAAATTCCTTTACTATAGCCTTCTTAGATGATTTTCCTTAAAATTCCATTTTTTTTTGTTTTCTTTCAATTTTTTCTCAAAAATCCCTTACTATAGCTTAAGCCATGATTTTTCTTCTATTTCCCTTACTATTACCTTTAGTTGTAATTGTTTTAACAAAATCCCTTACTATAGCCTTTTGGATTGAATATTTTAAAATTACCTTAGAACAGCCTTCTAAAAATGATTTTTTTTCAAAGTCCGTAATTTTTGTTTCCTATCATGATTTTTACTGAAAATCCCTTCCTATAGCCTTCAAAAATGATATTTATTCAAATTCCATAATTTTTGTTTTCTATCATGATTTTCACTAAAAATCTCTTCCTATAGCCTTCATTCGTATTTTTCTTCAAATTTCCTCACTATAGCCTTTAGTTATAAATTTTTTGTCAAAATCGCTAACTATAGCCTTCTAGAATGTATTTTGCTAAAATTCCATTATTATTGTCTTCATAGGTTAGTTTTTTCAAAATTTGTAATATTTTTTCTTTCTTAATTATTCTTAAAATTCTGTTGTTGTGGCCTTCAATCATTATTTTTCTTCGAATTCCCTTACTATAACCTTCAATCGTAATTTTCAAACAAAATCCCTTATTATGCCTTTAGGAATTAATTTTCTTAAAATTCTCTTACTATAGCCTTCAAATATAATTATTCTTAAAATTCTGGAATTTTTTTTTTCTATCAATATATTTCTTAAATATCCCTTACTAAAGCCTTCATTCTTTACTTTCTTCAAATTCCCTTATTATAGCCTTTAGTGATAAGTTTTCCTAACAATCACATTCTAGGAACAATTTTTTTTTAAATTCCCTTACTATAGCCTTCATAAATGATTTTCCTTAAAATTTCATAATTTTTGTTTTTTTATTTTTTTCTTAAAAGTCCCTTACTATTGCTTTCAATCATGTTTTTTCATTAAAGTCCCTTACTATAACCTCCAATCAGAATTTTTTCACAAAATCCCTTACAATAGCCTTCAGGAATGATTTTTTTTTTAAATTCCCTTACTATATCCTTCTTAGATGATTTTTCATATAATTTCAAAATTTGTTTTTCACTCATAATGTTTCTCAAAAATCCCTTAATATATCCTTCAACCAGGATTGTTCTTCAAAATCCCTTCATATACCCTTTAGTTAATTTTTTTCCTCACAATCACTCACTAGGAATTAATTTTCCTTTCCCTTACTATAGTCTTCATAAATGATTTTTCTTCTAATTTTGTAATTTTTGTTTTCTATCTGAATTTTTCTTAAAAATCCTTTACAATAGCCTACTATAACTATTTTTATTCTAATTTCTTTACTTTAACCTTCAATCATAATTTTCCACAAAATCCATAACAAAAGTCTTCTCGAATGAATTTTCTTAAAATAAGCATACTATAGCCTTGAATTTTTTTTTACAAACTCCATAATTTATGTTTTCTATCAACATTTAAAAAAAATCCCTTCATATATCCTTTATTCATTATTTTTCTTGAAATTCTCTAATTACAGCCTTTAGTAATAATTATTCTCAAAATCGCATAAAATAGCCTTCTGGTATAGATTTTCTTAAAATTCTCTTATTGTAGCCTTCTTAGATGATTTTTCTTAAAATTCCAATTTTTTTTGTTTTCTATCATAAATTTTCAACAAAACCCTTACTATAGTCTTCAGGAATGAGTTTTCCTAAAATTCCTTACTATATCCTTCAAAAAAAAAAAATTCTTCAAATTCCATAATTTTTATTTTTTTTATTTTCTATAAATACCTGTTATGATATCCTTATTTCATGATTTTGATTCAAATTCCCTTACCATAGCTTCCAATCATAATTTTTCCTAAAAAATGGTTTTTATAGTCTTCAGGATGAATTTTCCTGAAATTACCTTACTATAACCTTCTGAGATGATTTTTCTAAACATTCCATAATTGGTTTTTTGAATCATAACGTTTCCTAAAAATCCCTTACAATAGCCTTTAAGCATGATTTTTCTTCAAAAAATCCCTTACTATACCCTTTTGGACTTAATTTTTTTAATATTCCCTGACTACAGCCTTCAAAAATGATTTTTCTTTAAATTCCATAATTTTTGTTTTCCATCATTATTTTTATTAAAAATTCCTCACTATAGCCTTCATTCACAATTTTTTTACAAATTCCCTCAATTATAGCCTTCAGTTTATTTTTTTCAAATTCCCATACTATTGTTCTCATAGTTTATTTTTTCAAATTCTGCAATATTTGTTTCAATAGTATTTTTTCTTTAAAATCCCTTACTATAGCCTTCGGTCATGATTTTTCTTCAAATTCACTTACAATAACCTTCTGTCATAGTTTTTCTAAAAACCCATTTACTATAGCCTCTTGAAATTAATTTTCTTAAAATTCCCTTATTGTTGTCATAAAAAATATTTTTTCTTCAAATTCTGTAATTTTTGTTTTCCATCATTATTTTTATTAAATATCCCTTTCGTTCATTATTTTTCTTCTAACTCCATTACTCTAGGATTTAGTCATAATTTTTCCGAAGAATCACTTACTAGCATTGAATTTTCCTAAAATTCTCTTACTAGCCTTCAGTAAATATTTTTCTTCAAATTTCCTTACTATAATCTTCTGTCATAATTTTTTCAAAAATTATCTTACTATGACCTTCAGGGTGAATTTCCTTAAAAGACACTTACTATGACGTTCAAAAATAATTTTTCTTGAAATTTCATAATTTTTTGTATTATAATATTTATTGAAAATCCCTTACTATAGCTTTCATCCATTATTTTATTCAAATTCCCTTACTATAGTCTTCATAAATGATTTATTTTCAAATTTCATAAATTTTATTTTCAATGATAATTTTTATTAAAATCCCTTACTATAGCCTTCAGTCATTATTTTTCTTTTAATTTCATTTCTCTAACCTTCAATTATAATTTTTTAACAAAATTCCTAACCATAGCCTTCAGGAATCAATTTTCTTAATATTTCCTTACAATAGCCTTCATTCATTATTTTTCTTCAAACTCCATTACTGGTAATAAATTTTCCTAAAATTCCCTTACTTTAGCATTCATAAATGATTTTTCATGAAATTTTTTAATTATTGTTCTCTATCATAATTTTTCTTAAAAATCCCTTTCTACATCCTTGAGTCAAAATTTTTATTCAAATTCATTTACAATAACCTTTAGTTTTAATGTTTTCAAAAAATCACTAACTATAACATTCAAGAATGAATTTTCTATAAATAAACTTACTATTGCCTTCACAAAAAAAATTATTCAAATTCTCTAAATTGGTTTGCTATCAATTTTTTTTTGTGCAAATCCCATTCTATTACTTTCATTCTATTTTTTTCTTAAAATATCCATATTATAGTCTTCTTAAATGATTTATCTTTAAATTTTGTAATTTTTTTATCTATATTTTCTTAAAAATCCTTTACTATGGCCTTTTGTCATTATTTTTAATCTAATTTCATTGCTCAAATCTTCTATCATAATTTTTTCATCAAATTCCTTACTATAGCTTCACGGAATAATTTTCTTAAAATTCCCTTACTATATCCTTGATAAATTATTTTTCTACAAATTCTATAATTTTTGTGTTATATTATATTTTTCTATAAAAATCTATTACTATATCCTTCATTCATGATTTTTCTTCAAATTCCCTTACTATATTCTTCAGTCATAATTTTTCCTCAAAATCGCTTATTATAGTCTTCAGAAATGAATTTTCCATAAATTCTCTGACTACTGCCTTCCTAGATGTTTTATCTAGAAATTCCATAATTATTATTTCTCTCTTAATGTTTCTTAGAAAACCCTTACTATAGCTTTCAGCCGTGATTGTTCTTCAAATACCCTATAATGGTAATTTTTCCAAAAATCCCTTACTATTGGCTTCAAAAATGATTTTTCTTCAAATTTTATAATTTTTGTTTTCTATCATAATTTTCATTAAAAATTCCTCACTATAGTCTTCATTCATGTTTTTTCTTCAAATTCCCTCATTATAGACTTCAGTTATAATTTTTCCTCTAAATTGCTAATAATAGCCTTTAGGAATGAATTTTCCAAAAATTATTGTACTATTGTTTTCAAAGGAGATTTATTTCATAATTTGCAATATTTGTTTTTATTATGATTGTTCTTAAAAATCCCTTACTATAGCCTTCAGTCATGATTTTTCTTTAAATTCTCTTATAATAACCTTCAGTCATAATTTTTCAACAAAATTCCTTACAATTAATTTTCTTAAAATTCCCTAACTATAGCCATTAAAAATAATTTTTCTTCAAATTCCGTAGTTTTGGTTTTCTATGATTATTTTTATTACATGGCCCTTACAATAGCCTTCATTCATTATTTTTCTTCAAAATCCCTTACTATAGCCTTCTCTCTCTCTGATTTGCTCTCTCTCTCTCATTTGCTCTCTCTCTCTCATTTGCTCTCTCTCTCTCATTTGCTCTCTCTCTCTCATTTATGCTCTCTCTCATTTTTTCTTTGCTCTCTCTCTCTCTCATTTTTTCTATCTATTTTTCTCTCTTGACTTTAATCTCTCATTTTATAATCTCTCTAATATATGTTTCTTTTGATTTATATATATATGGGTTTTTATTAATAATATATGGATTTCTCTATCTTTATATCTCTTTTTTATATATATATATGGGTCTTTATATATCATTTATATATTTCTCTCTTTGTCTATGTCTCTCATTTATTTATATATCTCTATATATGGTTTTCTCATTTGCTCTTTCTCTTTGTCTCATTTATATATCTCTCTCTCTCTCATTTTGCTCTTTTATATATATCTCTCTCATTTTGCTCTCTCTCTCTCTCATTTTGCTCTCTCTCTCTCTCATTTTGTTCTCTCTCTCTCTCATTTGCTCTCTCTCTCTCATTTTCTCTCTCTCATTTGTTCTCTCTCTCTCTCATTTGCTCTCTCTCTCTCTCTCATTTGCTCTCTCTCTCACTCTCAAAAGCTCTCTCTCTCTCTCATCTGCCTTTATTTAGGTGGAAAATTAAAGGAATAGCTAGGGGCCTAGCTAGGACAATATATAATATGTATTATTAGGTAATCTAGCTGGTGTATGTTTAGCTGTCTTTTATTTATTTTATCTAGCAATTATTTTGTTTCTCAATTTGCTTAATTAGTTACCTACTTCTCCCACCAAATCCTCAAAATATTGGTTCTTTCAACTATACATTTTATGCTGATTCTTATAATGAATATATATATAATTATATTTAACTCTTTATATATATATATATATATATATATATATATATATATTAATTTCCAACGAAAGACATGCCTAAGAAAATAATATATATTTAAAAGAGAGATATGCATGGGAAAGAAAATGGGACCCATTTTTGCATGGGTCTAGAAATTAATTAGCACAAGTGCATGCATGTGCAACGCATAAGATAGATAGATAGTCCAAGAAAAATTAAAAAAAAGTTAGACATCTAGTTAGGCTTACTTCCTAAACAAAGACAGTTCCAGAGAAGAACCAGTTGTAATCCATTAATTGTACAGGGAATTGGAGGTGGAAAGATTACTGTAACGAAAGGGAAATAACTCGAACATATCCTCTCACCAAACTCCAGAGGATGGATTATTCTATGGCTTCCGACGACAAAATATGGGCACCCTCGCTCGAGTAGCCAGCTATAAATTCATCAGTCCCTCCTTTTGGTTTGATTATCGTCCTTCTTCTGCTTCGTCGTCGTTCATCTTTTCTGTTTCACGATCAAATATGGCTCTGTTTAAAGCTCTTGTAATTGCTTCCCTTTTGCTGTTTCTGCTGCTCGTCGATGCTGGTGATCATACAGCTGGGTTAGAAGAAGAACAACACACGGTACTTATAAATAAATTATCAGAATAAAATTTTTCAACCTCGATCTCTTGGAACTACTACTTATGTTTCGCTGTTAATCTTATATATGATTTGCTTCCAGTACTGTTTTTGTTATCGATCGTAGATATATATATATATATATATATATATATATATATATATATATATATATGATTAGAATCAAATTCCTATATAAAACTGGCGGATTAATCAATTGATATATGCATGTATGTATATATATTGCAGTTAACGAGGAACGATGCTGGAGGGTACCCCCCTCAGAAAATCGGTAAGACAACTCATGCACGAGATCGATCGACTTCGTTTTTTTTGGTTAATCCTTTCCTAATTAACACAACCCAAATAATCAATCCTTCGTTTTTTTTTTTTCTTCTTCTTCTGTTCATCAGAGTACTGCAGGGGTGCCTGCGCAGGGAGGTGCCGATTGTCTTCCCGACCAAACTTGTGCAAGAGGGCCTGCGGGACGTGCTGCGCAAGGTGCAACTGCGTGCCCCCGGGGACTTACGGCAACAAGGAACAGTGCCCCTGCTATGCCAAAATGACCACTAGAGGCAACAAGCCCAAGTGCCCTTAGACACTCAGATTAATTTCGTCATCCTTGTTTGAAACATATATATATATATATATATATATATATATATATAAAATAAATAATTTGGTAAAAAAATATTTGAGATAAATAAATAAAGGCTGTTGTATTTTGTTGGTAATAAAATATAATATTAAACTTGTGCAGGATTTTTTTTTTTTTTTATAAATTGTGGGAACGTTCAGGCTAATCTGGCAACATTGGCTGGATGTGAGTCAGTGGAGTTTCTGGATTTGAGAATTCCTTTTTATTTGCATTATAGTTTCAGAATATATCCAGTTTTATCATAGGAAAACATTACAGAAAGGTCTATTTTCTTCGACGAAAAACAACTGAGATAATTAATTCTAATATGTGTATCATAATAATCTAGTCTTTAATTTATAGAAAATTATATGCAAATGATAAAATAAAGTTGAAACAAACGGTGAGTAATTAAAACTACGTACCTTGATCTTTTTGGTTTATATTTCAGTGGTTTCCTAGGAATATATATGCCTTTTCAACGTTTTAAAGGTAAGAAGATACAATTCTGTAAAAATACAGAATCCCAATCAAAGACTGATGCTATTCGGACTCATCCTTACGTACCATTAGCATTCAAAGAATCACAACAAAATTTCGAAGCCATAGCATATGTGGATTATATCCCCCATTATGTAGCTGCTACATATCCTTCTTTCTTTAGAAATCAAGAACCGAGTCATTTTAATGAAAGCTCATGACGGGGTATGGCGAATCAATACTCAAGAACGGAAAGACAAACATGGCCGAATCAATTGTTAGAACAACGCATATAGGACGATGCCTACAAAACATCAAGATAATCTGGCTACAAGTGAGGTACATAACACCGGCTGAAACCATGGTTTCCCTCAGTGAGTTGGCAAACAGATTCTAGGATGACATGTGAAAGCTCAGAATCTGACTCCTGCAGTATAGCCCTTCCTACTTTCTCACTTCTGTAGTTGGGATTGCATTGCTGCAAACCTTGAGAATTTGGCTGGTAATATACAAGAACAGGATGCACTCCTACTGCGGCACCACCGATTGGATCAATTAGAAACGTTCACTACCCGCTGCCATCAAGTTGACCGTGGGATAGAAGATGAGCCATGTATTGCTACAGTCACAGGAGACAAAGGACATCAATTTTCAGTTTGGTAACACGACAACAACAGCAGTTCAAGAATACATTATCTTGGTTATACCAATACCAATTAGTCAAGGGAAGACTAAATGTCCCCATAGGGTTCCTCGGAACCTAAATCACATAAAATTCTCCATTGTATATGATTGTATAAAACAAATTTTACCCAGTAATGAGAACTCCCTAACTTTTATTTTTCGCTGCCGATCATGGGATGTGGCCTAACTCATTGACTAGAAAATCCCAAAACATACTCTCCAATTCGTCTTGTTGTTATTTGTAGATTAGATTACAGATCTGCGACCAGATTCCAAAAGTAGTTGCTCAAGACAAAATGCTACCATTTGTGATAGTAAATCAAGCATAGGACATGTTTGAACCCAATCAGAGGCTTTCAGTTCAGTTGACTACTAGCTCCTTTCAGATCAGGAATTTTGAATCACCTTTCAAGAATAACAAAATATTGACACTTCATAAGAAAACTAAACTGAAACAATATAGCAACACAATCAGATGCTTAATGCTTCAATGCAAATAATTGCACACACTTAGGGTAAAAAAAGCAGGGACTCTATATGCCAGCCAAGAATGACGACATCTTCACTGCCACACACATCTCATGATAGGAGGAGGATCTCCCCCTTTCCTCTCACTCTACCATGGCATGAACTGCAGCCTCTCCAGCAACAGAGAAGAAAACGGGTGAGTGAGGAGGGTCACCCGTTTCCCTTTCATATAGGAAGAAATAAAAGGGGCATTTCTCTCTATGTTTGCAACTACCAGATGGACCCATGATACAGATATGCCCTTAGCTGATCAAGTTCTTCAATGCAATTCTCGTGACACTTGGCATAATAAATCCAAAACCCAAGTTTAGAGGCTCTCATCCGTAACCCAAGACATTCAATTAGGAACTTTCCATTAAAATTGAAGTGCCACACATCAGGAAACTGAACCAAGAAGATTCAATGCCAACATTAAGTAAATCATTAAGAACTCAGTAGAAATAAGAGTATAACGAATTAAGTTTCACCAGTAAATAACTCAACAATACACTGGAATACAGCTTTCATTTTTTTTCAAGCAAAAGACAAAATTCAAGAAGTTGGTTTTTTTGTCACTACAAAGAGGCTTAAACATTATATTTTAAACATCATTAGTGAGAAACATAGAGCCTGTTTAAGCACTGATTCCATCTAAAAATTGAAAATTGTTTCATTTAATTCGAAATTCACAACCTGTAAGCAGAAACTAAAACAAAAATAAGAAGCATCACACTTACAGAATGATACGCATAAGGTGGCTTTCCTTGACGATCAAAGTGTTTTGCCATAATTGAGAACTCAATAGGTCCCCAGTCCTCTTCCTCAAAGCAATTGGCGAGGGCGGATTTATATAACTACAGAAAAAAAATTTGAAATTTGGCAGTAGTTCTAGATAAAATAAAATAAGTAGATGGTAACATTTATTGAAGTAGAACAACAGTAACCAAACTCTACAAACCTTAGCCGTATCAGTGAGCAGCTCTATGCTAGCAGGGTAGGATGCATAATACTGATCAGCTCGAGAGAACCCAGCTCTAGTCCTGAAAGAACAAAAAAATGGAAAGCAAACCCAGAAACATGAAAAGAATCAGATGCAGATTTTTTATTCCGCAATTGCTCTAAAGCATATGAATAATAAAACTAACCTAAATATTGTTGAAACATAAATCTCAAGAATAAGCAAAGAAGAAAACGAAAGAGGGGAAAAAGGGCACTCACGTATTGTTTGTATATACATAACTCAAAGCAAAGACAAAGGAGTAGAAGCCAGAATAGGACACAATTCTTCTGAACTTTTGAATCCTTAAAATAGCTTTCCATTCATCGTAAATCGTCATCCTATCAACTGACGTCCATTTCTAAAAAAAATAAATACTTTTAATATTGTTGCCAAATCCATAAAAACACATTGAAAATCCAAAAATAGGAAGAAATCTCGAGAAATTAAAACGAAGACGGATACGACCACCTGAAAATCAGGCTGGCAGAAGCAAAAGAAAGAAAGGAGCAGAAGCAGTCACAAAGCAGAGGATATGAAAGAGAGCGGCCAGAAGAACGACTACCAAGTAAAAAACAAACGAGTAGATCCGGTGAGATAGGATAAGGCTATGACCACATTGAAAGCATCCGTCAGCAGGGTTTGGTTCGGTTCGGGTTGGAGGGGTGTTTAGTCTTGATCGAATCCGTTTCACCCAACACCACTCCCAACTCTACCTCGAACCACACCTACACCATTGGACCCCAACATACATCTCAATCCCGTGATCTCAACACACAACCCTACCCTGATCCTGACCCCACACCCTACCCCACTATCTCACACCGCAACCCCATGTCCCCACATGAGGAACCCATCGACGTCCCAACTCGACTTCAAAGTTCAAATAATCCGGACGTACCATTTATTTGGCTAATACTTATGATACCAAATTGTTCCTAATTAGGTTTGACCCTACCCCTCTAACATAGCCCGGATCCGCTGGCCAAAATGCAGCGTCGCCAAAGCGAATCACGGGGTGGGCTGACGTGGCACCCCGTGATTCGCTTTGGCCACGCTGCATTTTGGCCAGCGGGTCCGGGCTCCCTCTAACAGGCTCGAATAATCAAATAGGTTAAAATAATAAAGTTGCATAAATTAACAATATGTATACATACAAAAAATCTAATTTTTAGATAAAAGGGACCTTAAATTTATGTTAGGATAATTTTCTGCCAAAATTTTAGGTTTATAAGACTCATTTATGGTTGAACTCATTACTGGACCATAAAACAGGGTAAACCCCAGCTTTAAAAAAAGTCCAGGATAAAATAGGACTAGAGTGTCGGCCCACCCACCAGGTGGCCCTCTGACTCATGGAATCACTCAGAAAGAATCGACTTTTCAAGTCCGCTCACTGTGTGCGCAAGCTTAGAGCATGCATTCCACTAGCAGAGCCCGGATCCGCTGGCCAAAATGAGCGTGGCCAAAGCGAATCACGGGGTGCCCAGACATGGGACCCGTGCGACGCTCGGCTGGCGCTCTGTGAATCGCTTTGGCCACGTTGCATTTTGGCCAGCGGATCCGAGCTCCCACTAGCACGCCCGCGAAACAAGCAGCAAAAGTGCCTCGTGAGAAGCTAATGCCTAATACTATGCTCTGTGTAGTATTACGCATTGTCGTTGTCTTCTTCTGGATTTTAGGGTTGTCTTTATTGTTTTTCTCCAATTTTTGGCCTTTTTTTCATTTTTTGTGGTTTGAATCTTGAAAAAAACCGTTTTTAAGCCGTATGTTTAGTTATAATTAAAGATATAATTTTAATCTTTGTTTTTTGAATATTTTAGCAAAAATATTTTTTGTGTTAAATCTCAACAATGGTGATTTATTCATGGTTTTGTGGAAACCTTTTTAGGATTTTGAATTAGATTTCAAATTAGAAGCATACACATCCAATTAAAAAACCTTAGTTCAAGCTCTCTTTTAATTCTTTTTAAATATACACCTTGCGCATACTTTTACCATTTGTTTCTCAACATTAAATTAATTGGGTAACCATATGACGTTTGGTATAAGATGTGTCATGATCCGCTTTTTCCATATATATTATGTCGTTACTTTCTTATGCCGGCTTCACAGCTATGGATCAATTATTTTAATATTTTATTTGCATTGGAGTAAGAGTCCAAGAAAATTTTCATATTTCACTCCTTTAGATAGTCCGAGTTCCAGCCATGAATATATGTTTACAGTAAGCTAGGACCCATTGATTGCGCTTACTAAAGATTTTATGCAACCATTCAATGTGATCCAAGTTATAAGTCTGAATAATATTATCCCAATTGCTTTCTAATTCTTCACGAGTGTTAGAGTCCCCACACAAAATTTTCAATGTTTAGTATGTGTCTCATACAATACCTATGAAAAAGTGTTTAGAAAAACAAGTTTGGAAGCATATTGATAAGCTTTTCTTTCCTCCATCCACCCAAAAGCAATAAGTCAACCTCTTCTCATTATCCACTTTGTATGCATAAAATAATGAGGGATTTGCTTCTTGTACATCCTCAAAATGATTCACTAACATTTGGGCATCATAATATTTCAAATTTTTCATCATATCCCTTTTAAATTTTTTTACATCTTAGTCAATGTACCCAAGTTTGTCATGTCCTCCTGATTAGATCTAAAAAAAATATCACTTTTCACATAGAAACATTGGCATATATCCTTGAATGCATGAAACAATCACTTAGTCACTAAGGTGATTTCTAAATTTATGCCGCAATTTTTTTCTTTGTGTGTGTGGAGTTAACATGACATGGCTATGGCTCTCCACGAATTATACTACTTCCCACTTCTCATTGCAATTTTTAATAAATCTAATTGAGTCTCTACACTTCCCACTTCCAATGGCCTTATTGTAGATTAGTAAATTTCTGATGTATATAATCAATGAATTGTATGAGTACGTATAGACAAGAACCCTAAGCTAACTAGGAAACATTCCTAGTTTTATACAATTTGAATACAAGTGATTTATAAATACTAGGAAACCAAATTTGATTAAGATGAAGACTTTGATTTCGAAGAGGATTATTCCTTAACATTTCCCCTCAAATAAAGTGATAGTCAAGCTCCACATGCTTGACTTGACCATGAAACAAACAAGAGGGAGGAATCAGCCTGAGAAGTGTTGAAGTTGCAGTCAATGAGATAGGAAGTGAGACAAGGGTACCAAGCTTCGAGGACTCTGTTTGAGGCCATAGAGTGACTTGTGCAGTCAACAAACTGCATCCGGTTGTTCTGGTTTGACAAGCCTCGAGGGTTGTTTCATGTACACAACCTCTTTCAATGTCCCATTTAAGAATGCATTATTCACATCGATTTGCCGAACTTCCCAATTTCTTCCAACAACGAGTGTAAGAATTGTACGAATGGTAACCGGTTTCAAAGTAGTCACAACCCTAAACCTTGATTCAACCCCTTTGCCATAAGTCTTGCTTTGTAACGTTCAACTGGGTCATCCGGGTGTGTTTTGCCATTTAAGAATCACATTTTTCTCATAGAAATACTCCAATTAATTGAGGAAACGGTTTTAGGGTTACAAAGAGTACTTCTACATCTTAATTTTTTTAATGTAATCATCTTGATAAAGTATACTTACTTGTGAAATAAAACACGCTGAACATTAAAGCTTTTTGGTGTCACTTGTTTCCTTCTTCCTACTAGACAACTACTTTTGGATGAGATTCTGGAAAAAAAATTTTATAAATTATGGAATGACTTTAAAGTATTGCATTTTATTCTCGAAAACTAATAAAAAATATATATATATATATATATTTTATTTCTTAAATTATCTCAAAACCCAATTTTTCTGCAACACCCACCTCAAAATATATAAAAAGAAGAAAAAAAAACAATAAATAGCACAACTGGAGAAGATAGATAAGGAAGATAAAGGGTACTTATTTGTAGTTTAGTAGAAAGAGTAGTAGTCCGATTGGTGGAAGAGAAGGATTGATTCTTTGTGAGGAGAACAATAATGGAGGATGGCCGAAACAAAGACAATTCCAGCAGGGAACCCGGTTGTATTCCATTGCAGACTGAAGAGTACTGGTGAAGAAGCTAGAAAACAAGTGGAAAGAAGGAGACTCTGATGAAAGCGAGAGAACACGTATCCTGGCCCCCTCACCAAACTCCAGAGGCTTCGTTATCATATTACACTGTCACGAAAGAAAGGATGATCATGGAGTACTCGTCCGTTACTCCTCTATATATCTTTCCACGTGTGGGTGGTGGGGATTCCTTCTTCCTCCACCCAGCTTCTCTCCACTGTCGTCTGGTTCTCGGAGGTTGACTCCCCGTGCATGAAAATAAGTTTATGTCGTAATTCTTCGTTACTTTGTTCTCTTCTCGGTCGACCCATAGAGACAGAAATGGAAATCTGTGTCGAATTATAAAAAGGAAAATCGCTAACATTTATCTGTGGGTATGGCCATTGTTGTTCATTTATCTGTAGGAATAATATTGTTCTTGAATCTCGAATACGAGCAATAAATTTATTAACCGGGGGGTTTCAGTCTTTCAGAGCTTTTCAACTTCCGAATGATCGGATAAAGCTTAAAGAGAAGATAGACTCTGGTCTCATGAATCACTCAGTTTAAATTGTGTTTATCATCTTCCACTGCTAGCTGTAGAAGCAGAAGAATGGAAGAAGAACCAAACCGAGAGAAAGAGAAATCATTTGTCGGTTTCTTGCCTTTCTCTCTCAGCTTTCATCTGATACTCGAATGTTCCGAAATTC
The DNA here is from genome assembly GCA_019845555.1 of Aristolochia fimbriata. Taxonomy (NCBI): domain Eukaryota; kingdom Viridiplantae; phylum Streptophyta; class Magnoliopsida; order Piperales; family Aristolochiaceae; genus Aristolochia; species Aristolochia fimbriata. Next base: position 25,603,403 of record CM034083.1, read on the forward strand.
GACCTACCCACCTACCCAATACGCGTTTTCGCGTCCTTAATCTCTTCCCCTTCTCAGCTCTCTCTCTCTCTCTCTCTCTCCCCTATAAATTCAGCAGTCCCCTGTTCTGCCTTCTCAAGCCGCCAGCTCTCTTGTTCTGGCTGAGAAACTTTTAGAGTCCTCTAATTTCTTCCGCTTTGTCTTCTGCTCAATTTAATGGCTCTGTTCAAAACCCTTCTTGCTTCCTTTTTGTTGTTTCTCCTGGTTGTTGACCTTGTGGATGCCGGTACTGGGTTAGAAGAAGAAGAACACACGGTACTAAATCAGAAATAATTCTTCAACCTCTCTTAAGACTACTCGTGTTCTTCTGCTTAATTTGCTTCCTCTGTTTTTTATATCTTTGTTATTTTTCAAACTCCTATATAATGGATGCTTTGATGTATGTTTTTGCAGCTGGGGAGTAACAATATTGCTGGAGGCGATTCCTCACAGAAAATCGGTAATATATTAACATCCCCTTCTTCTTCGCCGACCTCGTGTGACGTACTGCTCCTATATGGTTGCATGCTCTCTGCTTTGCTTCATGTCAGCATTCAACCTTCTCCCTCCCCTGTTTCTCTTTCGCAGTACAATATCCTTCTTCTCGTGACGAAAATCGACAGAGATAGACTTGACTTTCTATGCATGCAATCGTACTGCACGAGCCTTGGATGGAACAAGTCTCGGTCGTGACGACATCCATTAAACAAGAACATTAGAAGACCCTCTTAACTTATTTATTACTAATCATAAACAAATTAACGATCTATGACCCCTTCTCTTTTCTTAATCCAACTCGGTATTTATCTACTCTTTGAGAATCCAGGGTGAGAATGATTTTTGTGTTTTTTTTGTACGTATCTCCAGACTGTGGTGCAGCCTGCGCAGGGAGGTGCCGATTGTCTTCGCGACCAAACTTGTGCAAGAGGGCCTGCGGTTCGTGCTGCGCAAGGTGCAACTGCGTGCCCCCGGGGACTTACGGCAACAAGGAACAGTGCCCCTGCTATGCCAAAATGACCACTAGAGGCAACAAGCCCAAGTGCCCTTAAGAGATGGACCTCTAAAAGGTTGTTTAGATATATGTGATTACCATGTCATTAATTTAGTCTTGTGGTATGTGTTGTTGTCTTGTGTATAATAGAGGGGACTGAGAGTCACTTCAAACCCAAATCCTTTGTATATCAATGTTTTGATGTGTTGAGATAATAAATAAAGGTTGTGTTTGTCTGAAGAAAATCAGAAACTACTGAATGCTTTTATATCTCACATGAATGGGTCTCATTGATTTTTAGGAACTGTGTGTGGCATAATGTATCATTAATTCTATAAGGAGAAGAGACATCACACCGGATGCGCTTAAAAATCAACCAGATACCCACCTCAGAAAGAATTTTTAAAATAACCAGAAAAGTTCAAAATCTATCAGTCCAAATTGATAGAAATTACGTTCAGTAACTTGGAGATCTAAAACGTCGATCTGCAAGGGAGTACAAAAATCCATTCTCCAGTTCTATGTAGAGATGGGCAATTTTTTTTTTTTTTTTTTTTTTTTAACAGCATGAGATGGGCATATAAAAAGAGGAGAAAAGTAGAGAGAAGGCTCCCCTTGTGCTCAATATAATTAAGAAAGAAAGGACATTCAAGACGATTTCTAAAAGCCACATAAAGCATAGGGACCCATTGACATTAGAAGCCAAACTGTAAGGTTTTCAGTAAATTTGAACTTAAATAAGTGGATGGGGCGAAGGAAAAAAGCATCTCAAATGGCGTTTCTTTTATGTAACAAAAATATAGGATTTCCACCTACCATCGAATGAAAATTGCACCCAGAAATAAGATAAAGATGAAAGATGCTTCGACAGAAAACACTGCCATCCCTCTCAGTTTGCTGACAATTTCTGCTGCTGTCCGGATGCTTGAATCGGATTTTAGTGATTGCTCGTATTCACTGGCTTCATTGCAGATTAGGTTGGAAGTATGAATGACTTTGGCTTAACTACTAGAAATGAGCGTCAGAGAAGAGATTATGAATGATATTGAGAATATTTAAGCCTGGTCTTTCAACAAAGGTAAAGTAGAGTCTAGTTGCTAACAATTGAAATACAAAATTTCACCATGTATGAGGGCAAGAACTGAGTATCACAATAATATTCTACAGACAGGGAAAAGCTTCACAAGAGACTATGAAACGTTCTTTTTTTTTTCTCTAAATAAGGACTAAAAAGCTTCTTTTTTTTTTCTCTAAATTAGGACCTAAAAGCATTCTATTTTTTCCTCTAAATGAACAAACGAAAAAACTGACAACCATCAAAGGGATCCACGTATCTATAGGGGCAATACAAACTGCAGGATATGAGGTACTTCGTAATGCCATTCGTGGCAGTGAAACTTTACACTGCACCAAACTTGTTAACTTTCACACGACTCCAGACGGAATACGCAATACAAGCTGCCCACCAACAACACTGCAGCAAAGCATAGAAAAACAGAATTAAATTATGGTCCACGTTACAACACACTTTTTTTTTTTTTAAGAACTAAATATGCACAAAAGCACACTGAAAGAGACCTGCAAATTCAAGCTCACCTCTTGACATAGTAGTAGCAGAAATCAGCGAGGATGAAAGTTTGAACAATTTCAGAGAGAAGAACCATTGGAGGCCACAACCCATAGCCCAATGCAGTCAATAAACGACCCCGAGTATCCAACACCTGTCAAAATCAGTGAAGAGAAAGCACAATTTACCATTTCACCCATAATTACTATAATGTATTTGGGTTTTCTTTTTATATTCCTCAAGAACTTTGTAAACGGCGGCAACAACTCAGTTCCTTAAAATAAGTTAGACAATTTATGACAAGCTGAAGATCGAAGAGTTAAACCTGAAGAACCCAGTGAGCACAGCTCAAGAATCTGGCCACTCCTAATGCAAACACGTAGTGGGCTGTGAAGGGTTCAACAATCTGGAAACACAACAGGTCCTTATTAACTGTTAACCCAGAGAGACAGAGCTATGTAAGTTTCGCCAGAAATTGTTAATGGTTCAGAAAGATCAACCTTAGTGTTTTGCATCACTCGAAGCTGTGGTAATACGGAAACAGCTTCCAAATAAACACAAAATGCCCAGCAAATCCTGTTAAAAATATGGTGTGATGTTGATGGATGGATTAGAAGAGCCAGTACTGCACATGGTCCCACCTAAATTTTGAAAAGAAAAAATAGTCATACAACTATAATAATTAGTGGAGTAACAAAAAGAACGTAAAATTTAAACCCTGAGATGAAAACTGACAAAAAAAGATGAACAATATATAATAAAAACAAAATATCATTCACGTGAAATAAAAAACATATGACAAAACCAAGTGGAACCACCCAGACGGGATTTCCAGTCCCCGGCATCCCCTCATATGAAACCTCTATCCTATTCACAAACACCTTATAAAATACATGATTCCAGAAAATTCTTTACCACTCCAGAGAGCCCAGCCTAATTTAGAAAATCCTTTTTTCACACTAAACAGAAACCATACAAACTCAAAGACGTTCTTTTCTCACTTAAAACAGACACCACACACTAACAAAATGGGAGACCAAATGGTGTCTGAGACAATAATAAACGATTACGACAAAAATGGTTGTCAAGAAAATAAGAAATACTCCCTCAAAAGAAAATAAGAAATATTTAGCATCATCTTTAAGCAATTTCCATAGTGTTTCCACAAAGGACTCCAAGCAAGAAAGAGATTGTATTTGATATTAGATTATGTTCACATAAATTTCAATCAGAATCAATTGCAGCACTTAAATTTCTCAAACAGTATCCTGGCACCACTAAAATTTACCTATTGCAAATAACAAGTACAATCATTTCAAATTGAAGGCTCCTGTTAGGCCCCACCAAGGGGACACCAAAGGGAAAGCTATCTACGTTCCAGGTAAATTTCAGGAGGTCGAGGGACATAATGCATGGGGACACTTCGTAACAGACTGCTGGGATGAGGATCATGGATCCTGTAAGAGTCTGCCATGTGTTCGCTTGTAAATGAGGGAAAGGTATAAATATGTAGAGGAGTGAGGATGGTTCGTAAATAGCGCAGTGTTGGCTGTAGTAGCAGCTATTGCTCTGTGAGTTGGTTTTTCCATAGGAATAATGACTACACCATCCTACTTGTATCACTTTTTTACTTCCTCTAAAGCATCATAAATCTTATGCAGTTTTAGAAAAGGAACTCTTTTGCTCTTGTAGGTTGCCCAAGAGGGGAAAACATACAGTCAAAGATGAGGAACGATAAAAGTTTTACATATCTTCCCAAAAAAAAAACGACAACAATACTATCCATATTGAGGTGATGAATAAAGCTGCAGAACTTTTGAAAAATTGTATTTTCTTCTTTTAATAAATAACAATGAGAAAGAGGATTTAGTCAGAAAATTCTCCAAGGAGATAAAAATACAACAAGGTACTTTTCAACCATGATTTGTTAAAAAAAAAAAAAAAAAATTGTTTCAACCAAGATATTTTCCATCTGTTATTCTACCAAGGAAAGGGATAAGATCTTGGTAATTTTTGGCCTATAGGAAGTAGAAACATCAACTGAACAAGTCATAGCAAAGTGGAAGGACAAAACATTTAATTAGAAAACTTCTACTTATGAACCATTAAACCTATTGAAAGAGAAGTTTTCACATTACAAGAACTTCTGCTAGCTGCTCAAAGTTGCATTTCAGGAAATCTAAAAAGCCTACTTCGATAGACATGCTCTCCAAAGAAAACCTCTAATTAACAATTTGACACCTTTAGTGCCATTGACCAAATTTTCACAGTCATGCACACTACATTCCACCTGCATGAACTCTTCATATGGGAGCTTCAGTTACTCCCAAAAGAAAATCTCTCACCTTTCACTAGGATCAATTTATCAAAAAAATCAAATAAAAATGAATAATATACATGTAATATTTGAGTTTTCCTCTCTTTTTACAGATATTTCTAGCATTAAATTTCATATAAAAAAGGAAATTTTAGCAGTAATAATCAAAGGAAAGATCAAGGAGGAAAAAAGACTCACCACATAATATATAGCAAAGTTGTCTTTATCCTCCATATAGCTGAACTTCAGCTTAAAGCGTATCATATAAATAACCCACAAGGTTGTTATCAATGTTGCGGAATCGAGCAACGTGTGGATGTCATATTCCATAACAAAACTGCAGTACAGTCTAACGGCTAAAAATATAGCTGTTAATTCCTGAGTTTTGAGGGAAAGTCCTGCCAAAAGTCCAAATACAAAGACATGAAAACTGATGGGTTTCATATAGAGAAGCTGCCAATAAAAAACAAAAATTTAACCTTTGGGAATCATCACTTAACAATTATTTTTCAACCTATTTCTTGATAAGGTCCTCAATCAATCTGTTAAGAAGAACATCGACTGCACTAATTCATTAGTGCACTAGTTTCTTATGAAAAAAGGAAGCAGATGAAGAAGAAAAAATAGAACACAAAGCTACAACCAGTACTTACTTAAAAGCCATTTATAAATCAAGAAACACTATATCCCAGAGTCATTGTAATGCTTTCTACTCAATACATTCACTTGCATACAGGACACCAATGGATGACCCCTTCTTACCTCACCACTTTGTCTTAATTCACTAGAAAACACATACGACAAAATTTCAACAATAGCTCTAAAGAGTACCAATAAATTCCGGTACCTGAAATCCTCTTAAGGAGATGAATGTCAGGTATCTGGTAAACCACGACAGTTCTTATGAGTCTTCTAAAGTGTGTTAAAGAAGAAGGCAAATACGTCCCATCAACTACATGCCACTCGCTGTTTTCCTGATTCTTTGACCAAATCGTTAAAAGTCAAAGGAACTATTAATTTTCTTCAAGTATCTTTTCGAAACCAACAGTCCAACAGTTTAAATAAAACTTGAATATAAAGTCTCTCTTTCTCTAGACAAAAAAGGAACACTTTAAATATCACCACAGAAATAGATATGTACTGCCAAGCGAAGTGAAGAGACACATGAGATAAGGTTAATTAACACTAAAAATACCAGTGACATGAGAAACCAAAAGAGAATCAAAGTACTCGCTTGCTCATAATTTTTTCTCCCAGAGACTGTCACAATTGGAACAGAAAATCTAAAAAAAAAAAAAAAAAAAAGATACCAAAAGAAATAAAATTAACGGAACAAGTCCTCCTACTAGAGCAATAGTAATTCCTCTAAAGAGAAACATTAACAATTGAAACTTAAAATGTAGACAAAGCACGCTAAAGCAAGCTCATTTTCCAATAATTTGCTCACAAACACAAACGCGATTGAAACTTCAAGACAAAATAATAATAATAATAATAATAATAATAATAATAATAATAATAATAATAATAATAATAGTAAGTGAATCAAATTACCGGCACAAGTCTTCTCCTTAGTGAGCTTGTAGATAAGAACGGAAATTCCGAGAGCATGCAAAGCCTCGGCGGCGACAAAGAGATTATCGTGATCCCTAACCACAAGCCTGAGCAATACAAGCGCAACTATGCCCGTGACTACGGCGAGAAAAGATTTAACCTTGGGTGGCTGCCGCCGGACCCACCCGACAAAGGCGTTCATCGACCTCCTCGGCGCTCTCATCGCACCGCAGTGGAAAGGCAACAGCGAAGCGGAGGAATCGGCGACCTTGCCGGAGGAGGCGACGAGAATCAACGGCGATGGAGGCTGAGCCGGACCAAATAGGCCGCAGGAGGAGCTGAAAGAAGCTCCCGAGAGGGCCGGAAGGGGGGAAGGAAAAAAGAGTCGGGCTGACAGAGAAGCAGAAGCGCTGCGGTCGCGAGTCGCGTTGGTACGGCGTCGGAAGATGATGGTCGAACTCGCACGCACTACACTGTGCGACGTCGGGCCCACCACCGGGAATCCATGTAACGGTTTTATGACCTCTTGGGCGTGTCGTTTCGGGCCAACGACAACGGCGGATTTTGTAAGCCCAGGTCAGGTTCCATTAAGTAATCGCTGGGGCGTCTTTCGTCTCCTCTGTGCAGACTGGGCCCCAAGGATGCGGGCCGGGTTACCTGCCATTGCCGTGGACCAACGCTACTCAAGACAGAAAGGTCAGTGATATGGTCAATCAACTCGTTAATAATTTGGTGGCGAGGTGGCCTTACCGTGAGTGGTCGGCTGAAACTCCGAGGTGGGTGGCCTCGCTCCTGGTGGATGATCGGTTCAAGAATCAAAATAGAAAAACATTATTTTATTTTTTTCGGAAAAGGCTTTTTGTGAGAAACAGTGATTTCTTTTTTTTATTTCAGAGAAACACTTCTTTATGTATCATTCGATCGCTACGACTGTCTACGAGCATTATTTGTCTTCCTGATAAGCACATTATTAGAGAATGCAAAGTGTGAAAGGTGCGACCACCATGCACCTGCGCAGGTATATAGAAGGTGGAGTACGGATGATCTAAAATATTTCGCATTATGCACGCAACGCCATCAGTAAACATCGACGTGTGTTATCTACTAGTGAATGATAGGAATAGCGAAGCAGTAACATGTAAAGCGTCACTTGCAGTCGCTGACCGTCTCAAGCCTAACTTCATTAGCTTAGGATCAATGAGATGTTGAATTCAACGGCGGTTGATGCTACGAGACACTGAATTCACATGAGAGTAAACTCTTCCCAAAATCAGGTCTAACATGACAAACTACGCGATTGATGATGATACAAAAGAACACCCAACAAACCCGTTGAGTACAAGGTTATCGAACTTATCACCAATCAGGATCGTTTGAATCTCTAACCACCTGCAGAAAACTGATGGGACCATGGAGATCAAGAACTGATTAAACAACTACAACGATTAAAAGAAATGATATCCGTGAAATACTGCGGCATCTTTGGTAACACGAAGGCTGGAATCCTACGGCTATGAGATGGTAGGAGGAACAAAAGAATCATACTGAAATGATATCCTTGAACTTCCGATTAACCATTGAAGGTCCGTTGAAGGTCATTTCAACTCTCTAAACTCTCATTTGAAAACACTGTTGCTCTCTTCTGGTATGCAAACTATGTTCATCAGAGACTTCCTAAAAAAGCGTGAATAGATTACCGTGAGGGATTCCCAAGAGGTTAATTTCAACAAGTCCAAGAAGCTGATCTCCTAATGAGTGGTTTCATCTGTTTGTCCTCTTCAAGAGAGATCATCCCTAGATGAGAAGGGTCCTCCAGCATCATTTTTGCAACCAAATACCCTGCAATGGACCAGGTTTGAAATTTCCGAGCCTGTTTTCCGATGAACCGCCCAAGCTTCCCATCATAGTATTCTGGCCAGTTATCCTTGGGCAATCGACTTTCTGCAAGTTCAAGAGCCCGCCTTGCTATCTGAGGTCGACCAGTCTTAATACATGCAGCAGTAAGAAGCCAGAGAAGCACTGGATGCACAAAATTCAATTAGTACTGCTTCCTTGCGATATCATAACTTCTAATATTAAAGTTCAAAGAAGGAAAACAAGTGATGAAATGTCTACTGTTGATACCTGGCCAAGATCCACCATTGTGGTAACTCCACCTTGTATTTTTGGGATCGCAACCAGTAACAATCCTCCATTCATGACTTTCAATGGCTGGATAGCTAATCTTTAGAGGCATTTCTCCAACAAGCTCCTCCCAGCGTGCCTCTATAAGATCCATGATAGCTGCAGATTGCTCAGGGGTAGCCAATGATGATAATATCGCAACACAGTTACCCAAGCAAAACCAGCGAACATCCATCTTTGCAGGACTAACATTTCCAATGAAGTAACCACCACGGTTTGGCATGAAGTCAAACACCCAGTCTGGAAGAGAATCAGGAATAACATTGAATTTATTAACTGCAGTATGTGAGTATTCCTCTGTTTTATACCGATAGATATCATTAAGTTGCTGAAAGTCAAGCCAAAAATAGCTTCTCATGTGGTAGCTCAAGGCATGAAGCCTTTTGACAATGCGTTCCACAAATTCCTTCCCTTCATCATCTTGTTTAAGTAGAAGCAGAGCACATCTCAAGGCCATGAAAAAGAGAGCTTGTATTTCAATTGGATACCCATACACGCCCTGCATTGTAACACAGATTACAGTGACCAACTAAATAACAGCAATTAACTTCAAATAAATCACAGTAAGAGACAAATAATCCATGTCCTATGGTCATATATTCAGCAAAACCAAAATCTGACAAATTTCACCTGCATCAGAAATTTGACTAAAATTTAGAAGCTACCCTGTGTTACAAATAAGATAAAATGCCCCGATCAATTTTTCAATATTAACCCCAAGAGCAAGACCAAAGTGCCAGAGTACCCTGGTTTTCACCTTTTTAGCATATCCACCAAAGATATTATATGGTAAAATAAATAGAAGCCAAACAACTAAAAACATAGCATGAAATGAGTACCTAAGAGAGGAAAAACATATTTTTTTCATTTTCATCCTTCTGTTTCTTCTATCGCAATTAATAATTCTATATTAACAATAACACAAAGATGCTGACATGCCAGACTGAAAGTATTCACCAGAATTTGCTCTAGAGGAAGAAATTTCTACATATTTGATACCCTCGAACAGACTCAAAGGAACCTCCTTTACTCACATAGAGTGAAAATTAACAACACTTACAGCAAAAACTAGCTTACCATTCTACGATCAATCATAGAGCATCCATCAGCACAAAGCAGAGTGGGAAATGTGTCAAAGCCTTCTGAGAGACATAATGAAAGAATAAGTCTCATGCCCCCCTGACACTCTGGCCTCTCTGCCAAAGAAGTATCCCCTGTAGATTTTGTGTAAGCACGAAGCAAGATAATCCACCAAAATCCAGAATCAACAGGAGCCACTCTTCCAATTGCACTCTCCCCAAAATCTGCTATAAGTGTTTCATAATTACGCACTGGATCGTGAAGCACTTTAAAACTTGCAGGCATTACTCCTTCTCCTAGCTTGAACCTATCAATTGTTTTCTCCCAGGACTGAAGACGAAGTGTTTTTAAAAGAAAATTCTTGACAACTTCAGGCTCTCCATTCATCAAAAATGCTAATGCACTTGGTACAAAATCCCTCACAAACACCTGTCATAATCAAATAATTCAATTAAAACAACTTCTCAGGGACTGTATGTGCCATCACAAGATAACATAATGAAGGCAAAATCATGTTTCTTTTGACCAAGTCTCCATTAAAGTATCCTCTTAAAAAGTACATTACATTGATCCATTTTCTTGCATTGCTGCCGTATTGACTTAGCTTTATCATCATTTCCAATTGAAGCAATAGTAAACTCATTTTCAGACCCATTTCAGTTTCTGTAGGCCAGAAAGAATTTTGAAAAAAATCTCATCCTGTAAAACCACTAGAAAATATTTGATGGAATGAAACGTGTCTCCATTTCCACTTTTCCTGTATGACCTCACGATGGCTCAAACACATCCAAAGCACTGTTACCTTTAATTCTAAACGAGGTTTGAAAACCTCAAAAAACATTTTCAGAATTGTAGGTAGGAAATGTCATAAAACGGAACGCTCTTCACCTTTACATAGTTATAATCATTTACAAGTTGAAACTACTACATTCCACCATGGTTCAAGAAGAAATATCAAGAAGCAAGTTTTTGCCTATGAAAGAAACAGGAAATATATACCTGATTATAATTAAGTACTTCTTCAGAATGGTCCAAAGCTGCAATGGTTCCCACTGCTTGGCCACGGAAGTAGACCAGTGACCGGCGCAGAGCTTCCCATGCCTCAGTTACAATTGGATGTGGTTCAAAGCCATATTGAGAATTGGGGGTATGAAGGCCAGACCTTCTGCCAGGAGAGTGTACCGATTCGAGGTGGTCGACTATTCTCAAATTCTCCATATTTCTGAAGTGGAGGCGAGGGGATAGCGGATTGGACAGCTCAATCAGAGATCTTTCGTCAAAGGATCTATTACGTTCTATGTGCAGCGCCCTAGGCTTCTCAGGTAGCTTGGAAAAATCGCATTCTTCAATCTCCGCAAAGGTGCACGAGGCATCGCCATTCCGCACCCCCGTACTCTGCGACGCCTCCGCAACTAGCGCAGACATTTCACAGTCCAGACAATTTTTTTAATCCGGAGTCTCGACAGTTGTACAATCTGCATTTCAACCAGAAACATTGTTCAACAGATACGAAATTTGAGAACTCAGAAGACAGGAAAATATCATGCGTTCTCAAACCAAAACAACGAAAGTTTTATTTTTTTTAAAAAAAAAAAAAAAAAAAAAACTGAGCTACAAAATGAACAGAGCACGAAAAGAAGCTGCACGTTCCCAAAGGTGATGCAGCGTTCATTCTTGAATAAGCCTTTCACTACAACGTCGAGTAAGACAAATCAAGACTTGTTTCCAGAATATATACACACACGATTTTTAGGATAGATTTTAATCAAAACTGCAAATCTTCTTTCAGAACCAAAACGCCAACAACTGTAACAAGATGATCAACTAACAAATTTCCGAAATGCAGGCGAACGCAACAATTGTCAAAAGTTCGGCGTTCCTCTGCAACCGATACTCTACAATCATTATTTCATGTTCGTTGAAATCATCATCGCAAAAGAAACCACGGAAAAAAGAAAAAGGAATTACGGTGCCATCAGACCGAATCGAGAGTCAGGCATTCTCACCGTCAGTCAGTTCCGATCACCTCGATCGTCCTTCAATGAGCTCCAACGTCTCGTAAGGCCGTACGAGAGCTAGCGGTCGCAACCACAGAGTCCTCGGATCCTCGAACTGGCATCGAGAAGGTTAGAAATTAAATCTCCAACGAAGCGCTTAAGAACGAGCGGTAATCCCCGTGAGAGCATCGACGAACAGAGAAGGTGGAGGAAGCATGGCGGGATCCGCCGAATGGCGATTAGCGTTAAGTGGAGCTATCATCTGTCTTTTGCTGCGCAACGGCAAGCGCAGACTCAGCCGGTTGCGTAGCTCACGTGACCGGCGCTACGCAACCGGCTTTTGCCGGTGGACTCCCACCTCGGGAGCATCGCAGGAAATCTGCGACTCGGTGGCTCCCTTTAAACTAAAGGGTCTCTCGACCGAGTGGCGCGGTTCACATGCGACGCGCGTGTAAACCTTGTAATTTTGCAACGGTCCCGGGAGACCCACACTGTCGACCAATGAGAGCCCGAGTCTTGTTGGGATCTGTCATTTTGAGGGCGGAGAGCGGTGGTCATGGATCTGGAGCTGACAAGCGCGATCAGGCATGACTCCATGGACGGTTCAGAACGCGCCACGTAGAATCACGTGTCAGAAGATACTTTGCAACATGGCCCACCAACTTGGCTTGGTCGGCAATGTGTCACGTATGAATTCGTATAAATGTCACTCGTCGTCCCCGTAACGCCACACCGGAATTTGCACGCCGATCTTCCACCGGCGTCCGGGGATCGGCACGTGGACTCGGATTTTTGTCCCCTCTTAGTCGGTTTTGAAATAGGAAAAAGGGAGAATTACAAGTAATGGAACTACTATTATAATCTTAAAATATGATTTTTATCGATAAAATATTGAAGCAGGGACAAAAATGCCAGACTAAAAAATAAATTGAACCAAACATTTCTTAAAATCACTAAACTGGACAAGACAGAAGGCGACAAGAGAGAAAAAATTATCCGAGAGAGGCAAGGGAGCCCCGAACTCGAGCCCGGATCCGCTGCGCATATTGTAGGTACGCACAGCGAATCACGGGGAGCCAAACACATAGGACCCCTGTGGGCTGCTCCCCGTGATTCGCTGTGCGTACCTACAATATGCGCAGTGGATCCGGGCTCCCCGAACTCCGACCCTATAAAAATATGACATGTGAACATAGATATAGTTCTAAATATCAATTTAAATTGTATTTGTTAATCGTATAAAAATTTTAAAAAACACTTATGATCAAATCTATTAACATAAAATCCATAAAATACATAAAAGAAGATTGCAACTATTCTCCTCCAAAATCTTAATACAGCTTATCAAACTAAAAAAGGAGCTAGAAAAGAGACTTACTCGTGAGCAGCAGTTTGAAACGAAGAAGTTGGGAGGGATTAGGGATTAGGGATTAGGAAATGGGTCCATTTGGGGGGAGGGGGAGAAACCAAAGAATATGGTAAGATTTTCAATGATATTTTTAACCCCTAATTTTTTTTTTATATAGGAATTAAATTATTCGAGTCAAGTTTTTAGGGCAAAACCCGCCCATGCCCCAAACTCGTGAAGGGTTCCACTCAAAAATACTAGACCCACTTTTAAGGAGGGTGGGTCTAGGCGAACCCATTGCCACCCCTACCTAGGGAGGGGGAAGGGGAGGGGGGAGGTCACCGTGGGGGGGGGGGGAGGTCGTCGAGTGGGGCCAGGGGAGGTCGTCGAGTGGGGGGCCGGGGAGGTCACCGAGTGGGGCCGGGGGAGGTCGTCGAGTGGGGCCAGGGGAGGTCGTCGAGTGGGGCCAGGGGAGGTCACCGAGGGGAGGGCAGGTCACCGAGGGGAGGGCAGGTCGCCGAGTGGGGCGAAGGAAAGGTTGCCAAGGGACGTGGGGTGGTTGTTGGTAGGGTTGGAAATGAGCCAACCCTAATTGGATCCATGAAGGCAGCTGAGCTCGGCTCGATCTCCATTGGGCCCATAAAATTTTAGCTAGAGTTCGGGCTCGAGCACGGAACCAAGTCTAAATTGTGGAAGCATTGGATCCTGTAATAATTATGTCATCAACATACACAAGTACATATATCATTGAATGAGGGCCATACCGAAAAAGAAGAGATGAGTTGGCTCGAGATGTATTGAATTTGCAACCAACTAGATAGGAAGAGGTGTTAGTACCACGCTCTAGGGCTCTGTTTGAGTCCATAGAGACACTTTTGGAGCTTACACACAACTTCTAGATTATGTGGATCCATTAACCCCGACGACTGTTTCATAGAGACAACCTCTTCTAATGTACCAATCAAAAACACATTGTTGACATCAATTTTGTCGAACTTCCTAGTTTTTAGCAATTGCTAATGTTAGTATGGTCCGAATAGTAACAGGCTTGACAACAGGACTGAACGTTTCGAAGTAGTCAAATCTTCTATCTAGTTTAACTATTTTGCCACTAGTTGAGCTTTGCAGCACTCAATATATTGATTGGGGTGGGATTTTATTCGAAAAACCCATTTGCCACCAATTGTGTGAGAACCCTGGTGAAGAGAAACAAGAGTCCAAGTTTGGTTGGCCAAGAGAGCATTGAATTCATCTTGCACTGCCTTTCTCCATTTAGGAGACTTGACGACCTGGCTATAACTAGTTGGTTTAGCTGGCACCTCTAGAATAGAGGAAGGCATTAAACAACATTAAAGACACGTGGCTTGCTATTAGTAGTCATAGACCGGGTGACCATACCATGGGTGGCAAGAGGAGCGGCCGATCGAGAGGTGATTGGTGGGGGAATTGGAATAGGAGGGGTTGAACAAGAAGAAGAGGGACTACCAACAAGAGCCGACTCTTGTCTTGAAACAGATGAGAGGTCGGGCTTGGGCACATTTATTGATAAGGAGAATGCACTAGGACAATGTGGAATGTACACCTTAAAGGGGGCAGGTTTGCGCAACAAGGCAGGGGGAGGTAGTGGAGGTTTCAAAGTGGATAGGTTGATTCGTCGAAGATCACACTAAGATAAATACACACACAACCTAATTTGGCCTCCAAACACTGGAAACCTTTGTAGCTACAATAATACCCAAGAAAAACACTTGCAACTGATCTATCTTTAGTTTTTGACTTAGTGTAACGACGAAGGTGGGGGTAACACAAACTGCGAAAAGTGTGAAATTGAGAATAATCAAGGTTTTGGCTAAATAACATCTCAAAGGGACTGCTAGACTGCAAAACAGGAGTCAGCAAGTGATTAATGATATAGACAGCCGTTGAGAAAGCTCAATCCCAATGCTGCTTAGGCATAGATGCTTGCGCAAGCAAAGTGAGGCCATATCAACAACTTCTTTATGTTTCCGTTCAACCAGCCTATTCTGCCGCGTAGTATAAGGGCAAAGGGCAGGAGACACCGTGATGGATCCCTGATGAACGCAAAACTTCTAAAAAGGAGAGACTCAAGAATTCACTACCGCCATCGGATTGAAAGAATTTAATTTTGTGTGAAATTTGATTTTCGACAAAGGTTTTGAATGTGGCAAAAGTCGATAAAACCTCATTTTTCATCTTGAGCAGATACAACCATGTGAAATGACTGTAATGATCGACGACGGATAGATAATACTTCAAACAAGAGAACGATTGTATTGGGCATGGCCCCCATATGTTGGCAGAGACAACTTGTAGGGGCGATTGTGCACACAAATTTGAGCGGAAATGGTAACATGGTTGAGTTAATAATACGACATGCAGGACAAGAATGACTTTTATTAAAATTTTGGGAGAACTACATTGAACGAATGAAGTACATTACGTAAAATTTGAAATCTAGGATGACCTAAACGACAACGGCAAATTGAAATCGGAGAGACTAATGAGACCAAACAATGAGGTGATGTAGTGTGATCCATGACATAAAGACCGTTTCTACTTTGCCCGTGGAGTTTAGTTATGTCCGACTTGACTTCCTGCAAACGAAAGCCATGAGAATTGAATATAAAAACACAATTACGTTCAGAAGTTAACTTAGACATAGAAAGGAGGTTCTTAATGGAAGAGGGAACTTAACCTATAGAAGTAATCAGCAAGCCCATACCATTCCGGAGGACAACTTGATCCAAACATGTGTAGTCAATTGTATCAGTCAGCAACGAAGGATCAGAGCCAATGTGGTGGAAGCACCAGAATCGGAGTACCAAGCCAGATTGGTCGAGCCATCCAAAGTTGCAACATTGGCTTGCGGAAGGGTCGAAGGCTGATATGTGAGATTAAATTGGTTGTGGCATTGAATGGCAGTATGAACACGCTGTTGACGGCTGACATATTTGGCACTGCAGCCTTTAGGTTGGATCAGAACCATCTTGGTGGCCACGACCTTGACCACAGCCACCATGGCACCACGGCTGCGGTGGTGCCCCCACGAGCTCCCTATGTTGCAACATTAGCCGAAGGACAACCCTCTAGATTCATATTATGAAGTTGAGCTTGATTATGAAACGTGAGAAGGAGATTTTGAAGAGTTGTGAAGTTCACCGGGACTTCAGGAGATTTTGAAGAGTTGTGAAGTTCACTAGGACTTCAGGAGATTTTGAAGAGTTGTGAAGTTCACCAGGACTTCAGGAGATTTTGAAGAGTTGTGAAGTTCACCGAGACTTCACAGGCAATCACTGTTTGAGGGAACGACTCAAAATCTGGGCCTCCAATAACAACTTAGGGACTGATGGTCTGATCATCTAGGCCTTGGCCGATAGCTGCTAGACCGTCAACTGTTAATTTAACCTTCTTGAGGTAGGTAGCCATACACATGTTGCATCGACGAATGGTCTGGAGACTTAACCAGAGATAGTTGAGTCAAGCTTGACATGTAGAAGCATTGGTATCCTTCAATTTATGCCACATCTCAATAATAGTTTTAAGTCCCAATGTCCGACCCAAGGCAGCATTGGATAGAGTGGCGATGATCCAACTCATGATAGTGTAGTTAATAGAGTACCACTGAATGAAATTTGGGTTGACAGTGGCTAATACTTATGAATTAGATTGGACGACCTTTGGAGGAGGGGCAATACTTCCATCAACAAGATCCATTCAAGATTGACTGCACAACACTAGGAGAAACTAAGAACGCCAAATGAGGTAATTGTCTCGATCCAGTTTGATGGAGACATGATGGATGATGTTATTGACTATACCATGAAATTGACCAACATTGTCCTCAAGATCGAAGATAAAACCTCGAGTCGGGGCAGACTGATGAGCAACGATCAATTGAGTGGGGATGGTAGAGGTTTCATTATTAGCCATGACTGCAGGGAAGAGTGATTAGAGAAAGAAAGAGGGAGAACGAAAGGGAGGAGTCCCGATTCACGAAGCAAACAGAGGAAAAGATAGAGGGCACCGTGGGGTTGGCCTGATACCATGTAGATGAATTAATTTCTCATTGTACTGAATGAATGAATGACTTGGGTACTTATAGATAAGAGACCTAAGCCAACTAGGTAAACGGCCTAGTATAATACAATTATAGTACACGTGATTGACTCAAACTATGAAACATAAAAGATTATATATGAGAGATTGATTCCAATCATGAATCTTCCTTAACAGATAAGCATTATCTACATGATAAGTATTGTAGGAATTTGTCCATGATGTAGTTGCACCCTTAACATCAAGGCTTACTAAGTCCCTGACACCATTCACTGGACCATATTTTCAAGGTGCTTGCAGTCTCAAGTGCCTACTTGAAATTCACTAGCAAAACTTGAGCTTGATTTTGGGATTGTTTCAAGGAACTAAAAAATATTTACTACACACCTTTTAAGATAACTCCTCACTGATTTTACTTGTTGAAATTCTTAGGCTTGGGTCCTTTGGTATCTCAACTTTCTCTTTATTTTAAGGTGGAAAGAATTTTAGGCCATGTTAATGTGTCATGGGTTGTAGGATGCTTTAACCACTACACTAAAGATTTGAGAGTAGACCCCACCTAGTTTATCTTATCCTAAATAGTTATCCCTTGTGTTTTTTCAGGTTTTATCAATTCTACTTCAATAAAGTTACCCCTTTATAACGCTTCTATTTAGGTTAACGCTTCATCTTGTAATAATTTGTGCATCTGAATTGAAGAATGTTTTATCAGTAAGTACTAAACTTTCCTATTTATACAATAACATCAAATTGTCACTTCAATGCATGGATAACATAGCCTACTCATTCTTGAATGACACTCTCTCACCATTGACCAACTTAATGAAAATAAGTGTTTGTCATCATTGGAGATTGTTCATCTTGCAAAAAAATGTTGTGGTAACAACTATTTCTATTGTGAAAAGAATCACTCTTTCCAAAAGAACTTGGTGCCTTTGTTACGGAAGCCAAAAGGGGAGAACGTGGAACTTCTGGTTAGTTTAGTAAAGGAGGGGAAATTGAAGAAGTTGGTGTCGTTGACTTATGTGGAGTATATAAATCAAAGATGATGAATGCATAATTTTCTATTTTTAGTCTTTTTATAACCTTTTGACTTTAAGAATATTTTTGTCCTATCATGTTTTAATTTAGGTTGTTTAGTTAACTATTTAATTGCATGTATTTAATCTTTATTTTATATACCCAAAAATATCCCAATTAAGGCCAATCTGACTTAGTCTTACTTGTTTATTGTAGGTAACATGAATAAAATGCAATAAGAAGAACAATGGAAGTCCCAAGCGAATCGTTCAAAAAACGAGAATTTTATCCCATTTTGGAGGAAATGCATAAGTTGGGCACCATACGATGGATGGGGAAATTCATGCTGCCCAATTCTGTCTCGGTGCCATGCGATGCTAGTTAAGCGTTGGACGCACAAGCGCTTTGAGAGTTTTTTGGGGCATGTGCAAACCTAGGTGCCATATGGCGCTGGATCCGCTGCGCCACAACGATGATAACCGCATCAGAATGAGAAACTTGGCGCAACACTACGGTTCACTGTGACTCGGAGCAATGAATGTTCCCGGTGCCATATGGCGTCAGGACTTTTTTTGTAATTTATCATTGTTTAAGTGACTGAGTGCCATGACACTTCTTCTGGGCCCATGTGACACCTAGTCACTTACCAACACTATAAAATTTGTTTTGGGCGAAAATTTGGGCATTCAGACTTGGGGGTAGGAGAGTTGATCTAAACTCGTATAGGGTTCGTGCACGAACTCAAAAGAAGGATTTTATGGTCATTTCTTGAGTTGATTTCAATTTGGTAGGAGGACTGAACCAATGAGAAGTGTGGAATATTTCTTTCTCATTTTCTTCCATTCATTTTTTTTCTCATTTGATGTATATATGTGAGTTTAGTTTGAGATTATGTTGTATTTTAACATTAGGTGTGTTTAGACAACCATTTGGGGGGGTGTGATGTAATGTACTTATTTGATGGATTAATGTATTTTAGTGTTTTGAGCATGATTCAATGATGTGGTGTGACTAATGCATGCTTAGTGCTCGATCAATTACATAGTTAGTGATTAATTGAGATTTAGGAACCCGATTAGATCTCGGGAGGGTAAATTCGGGTAGATAAGCTACTGCCATACATGACCTATAGGCTATGTGCATTGGGTTTTGTTTCTTAGACCTTCAATTGGGAGAGTAGGGGGTTGGAATAGGGAATACAATTACGATGCGCTCGGGAGAGGGTCGTACATGGCAAATTCCTTGGTCCGCTAAGTGTCGATAAAATGCTCAAATGCAAGAATATGTTTGATATTGTACATGAGGACGTGAAATTACACCCCTACCTATATCTTAAATAGATTCTCCTCCTTTATATCTTGTACGAGTCATAATATTGTTTATATTTATGTTAGTTTTACTTATCATCTTTTTGATTTGGTTAGTTATAACTATTAGTACGAGTCATAGTTTTTGTGGGTTCGACATCCGAACTCTAAGTCTACTTTATTACTTGGGCGACATGTGCACTTGTATGCTAGAGAGCGAGCTAGAGTAACCCCCTTTAATTAAGTTGTGCACTCGAATTTTGCAACACTATCCAACATGGATCTAAAAATCAATTACCATAGAATTAAAACATATTAATGTCTTAAAATACATATGACGAGGGTTTTCTTGTTTAATTTGATACTATTAGGCTGGATTCTTGTTTAATTTGATTTTTTATGTAAATAATTTTATATAGCATATTATATACCAAAATGAAGATTATTTATAAATAAATTATGGTGATTTCTTTCAAGATTTTTTGAATGTTTTGGGCCAAGTCGTTATTTTTTTAATTCTATATGTGCTTTAAAGACATAAATACTAGTAAAAAACACTTACACATAAGAACGGGAATATACCTATTATCTAATGCAATCATGTAACTTTTGAGCATAAAATTTTATTTTTGTGTGATTTTAAAGATATTGTTAAGCATATTGTAAATTAATTAAATTGTCTACATTTATAGGCAAGTATTTATTTGGGAGAAAAGTAAAAAATTTTAGGGCACGTTTTTTTTTTCTTAATGTTCCATTATAAAACTCTCCTTTTAATTTGGATGATATTGATTTAAAAAATACAAATCTATCATTCGTGGCTAACACATTAGAATCTGAGTTTAGTGTGTGACACAGAAAATAGCGTCTAGCATTCACCATTGGAAAGGAACTTGCCTAAGCCAGCTTGATCGGGATAGAATTATTTGAAATTGTTACCATACGTTCAAACTTCAAAACCCTACTCCGAACTCCGTAAGAGTGCAGGCCGTGTCGCTGCGCAGGGCTTGGAGCCTCGCTTCTCGCTTGTGTCTCCATAGACGCGGGAAAGCAAACTTGAAACATGGCAGAAGTGCAAGCTGCTTGCGGCGAAGATTACAGAAAGAAGAACAAGAAGCGAAAAGTCTTCCCGGATGCTGACGACAGACGTCCCAAGGCGCCCTGCGCGCGACATGCAGAGACGGAAGTGGGAGAGGAGGAAGAGAGTGTGGTCACTGGATATCAACGGACGCCACAAGGGCGGCACGTTTGGAAGAACCTGGACTTTATCTTGTCTCTGGAAAGCAAACAAATTCAACTCCAGAGGTAGGTAGCTCTTAACTTTCCGGGAGATACTTTAACGAGTTTGGCCATTCTATTCAGTTGTTAAGCTGGGGGTGTTGAATTACCAGGAAAATCGAGTTCGCTTATGATTTCATCACGTCGCCACGGGATACTGATCAGCTAAGTCTGGATGCGGTGCCACTTCCGCGGCTAGTTTCGTTTCTATGCAACTGGGTCCAGTCAGTTCTAGTTTCTCCGGAGAAAATTGCTTCGAAAGAGGTTGGGGTCCGCCACGGGGTTCTGGAAGATACTTGTTTGGATCATCGGTGCTGGAAAATTTTCTATTTTTGCCTGAAAGAGTCTTCTCAACAAGGGATATCTTTAAGCTTTACACCTAATCTGTTACGAGCAGTTACTAGGGCAGTGAGATCATTGTTGGATTCAAATAAGCTGCCGGAGCTATTGCCGATAGTGACAGACACTGTTTCCTTGCTATTCTCTTCACATGGCCGATCCGTAAATGCCAACATTGATGTGTGGACCTCATTGTCTGTATCAGTTTTTGATCTTCTTAATCCATTGCTCACTGGCTGTATATCTGACCATGATACCGCTGGCTGCATGCGTCTTTCCACTATAGTTCTTGAACCATTCACCAATTATTTAAAAGCCTATCCTAGCCCAAAAAACATTTTCCCTTCCTGCGTTGACAGGCTTCTTGTACCATCACTAGAATTATTGTCTTTGTCTAATCTACCAAATAACCTGCTGAAGATAGTTGAAAGTATCTTGTCAAATGGTTTGTTTCACCCAGCTCATATTGATGGATTTTTAGGTATACGTAGTTCAGAGAAATATATGGGATCAGAGGAAGGATCAAAAGGTTTAAAAACAGGTATTATAAAGAGCTATCATAAGCATCTATTTCAGAAACTACAACAACTTCCTCCTGTAAAGAAGAGGAGTATAGGACATTTGCTTCTTCTGTTTGTCGAGAAAGTAAAGAAACAAAAGGAAACCTCTTTGGCTTCTCCAAGTGACCAAAAGAGTTCGGCAGATGCCTTACGTGAGTTGGAAGAAGATGTGAGCAAGTTGATGTTTAATGTGTTTGTGCAGTTTATGGAACCACTATTATTTGATTTGAAGGAATTTTCGAAGATAAAATGTTCCAGATCCAAAATGGAGGAGATTATGTTGTCAGATGCTTTGCCTACTCTCCAATCTATTAACAAGATTCTAGACACTTTTACCAAGGAAAAGATGTATGTAAGAACAGAGGATACAGTTGAAGGTGCCCATTATAATTTCCTAAAGGAGGTGTACAGTGCGGTTGTTTTATTTTCTACTGAACTAAACTCATTTATCTCATCAGCACTAGAGAGAAGAGGAACATGTTCACAGATACTGCTACATTTGGCTAAAGAGGTTATTGTGGCTGTAAGGTTCTTCACAGAAATTGAACATAGAGTAATTGAGAATGATTTGGTTGGGTTATGGACTTTAATGTTATCATATCAGGCTATTGATCAGTCTCTTGCCAGCTCTCAGGGAGGCTGCATGTTAGGCAATGAGGTTGTTCACCTTGGCTGCCAAATGATTCATGTATACAGTGAGCTTCGCCAGGTTTGTAGAGTACCTTTTCATCACTGAGTTCATGAAATTTGTTGCTGGATAGAAAGATTTTCACCACTATTTTTGATCTGTCACTCTATACCTCAGGCTAGTTGTCTGTAGCTGCGTGGGTGGGAGAATAGACCCATATTTGTTTGAGCTTGAGAAGTCCTATGCTTATTGGTTGGGAAGAGGAATCTGAACATTGATTAGTCGTTCCGGTAGAAAACTGAATTAACTTTAACGTAGGTTCAAGCCCTACGCTTATTAGTTGGGAAGGGGATTCTGAACTTTACCTATTCATTTTTTTTTAAATGGCTTTACCGATTCATTTTGAAGAAACTAACCCAACTTAACATGGTATCAGAGCCAACTGAAGTACATATTCTGCTCTATATGGTCTTTGTGTTAGTTCTGTATGCCCACTATGTGTATGTTCATGTGTTTTTTTCCACGTCTTGAACCGGGTTGTAAGTTTAGGCCTTGATAGGAGGTGAATGTTGGTGGTAAGAAGTCCACTAGTCTGTCTTCTTTTTTCGTGTTAGTTGTGCTGTCCTAAAAGTTATTTTGTTCCATTTTAGACCATTCCCCTTCTTTTTTTTTTCTCTTTTATGATATATATGCTCATATGTCTATCTTTGATGTAGGTTGACAATCCAATTTATGCATTGTGTAAAGCAGCGAGAATATTTGGATCACCAGTTGATAAGAATGAAACAGGGCCTTCAAGATTTGAATTCCCTACATCTTTCCTGCATTTGAGAGCATTTGTGGGTTCAGTAGCAAAAATGATTTGCTCACAAGAGTTCAGGGTAGCAATTGCTGAAGCCATAAAATCTGTACCAGAGGGACAAGTTGGGGGTTTTGTTCGGCTGTTAAAAACTGATGTTACAGAATCCCTGGAGTGGATTAAACATGGTTGCTCACTTGCTGCTGAAAAAGACTCGGAGGACCCAACCTATGATTTAAGTATGCAGACTGAACTTGTTGGAAAATGTTTATGTGAATTATATACTGTAATGCTTGATGCTTCAAATGTTACTGTTGGAAACAGTGTCATTGTTGGAAACTCTTTGAAGGACCTTATGACAGATATCGAGCCTTGCTTGAGTTGCCTGGTTGGAAAACAATCAGACGACATTGATAAGTTTCTTTTTTCTGTTTTTTCTGCACAAATTGTGCTTGGAAGCACGAGCATTTCATGGATTTTTGTGCTTTTCTTCCGTTTATATGCATCATGTAGAAGCTTGTACAGACAAGCAATCAGCCTCATGCCTCCAAGTTCATCAGTAAAAGCTGCTACAGTGATGGGCGACTTATGTACAACTTGCTCTGGGCAAGATTGGATGGATGAGTCTTTATGGGAAGATGAAGGTTATTTTTCATGGATAGTTAAACCTTCAGCTTCTCTTTTGGACATAATTCAATCTGTAAAAAAAGTTTGTCTCCAGAATTTAAATTTGACTTGCACACCTTTGATTTATGTATTGAATATCATGTCTATACAGAGGCTTGTGGATCTGAACAGGAAGATAAAAGCCCTTGAGTTCTTACAAGAGTGGGATGCCTTAGGACATCTTTCTGAAAAGAAACACAAAAGGTGGAAGCAAATTTTGGTACATTCTACACAAGAAGCGACTGAACTCACTGGGTTTGTAACTGGATACCTGAATACCATAGTTAAACCAGGGAAGGTAAAATCTGTCAGTCGTAGTGTGCGAACCCCGCTTACCCATAAAAATGATGCTTGGGATTTATGTGTTTCCTCCATGACTGTAGATTCAGCGCCTACTGCAATTTGGTGGCTTCTTTGCCAAAATGTTGATGTTTGGTGTGCTCATGCTACTAAGACAGATCTCAAGAAGTTTCTATCAATCCTGTTTCATCATTCTTTGCCCCTCGTTAACAGTTTTAGGTTCAGTGGTGACTCTAAAATGGATAAAGCTAGATGCCTGGGAAATGTCACTCAGCACTTCATCTCATTAAGCCTTCTCAGTGACACAATTATATATGAACAAACTGTAAGAAATTTACTTCTCCCTTTCTCTGTGTTTTGCTTCACCTGCCTCTTATTCATCTTATATGTTCGTTACTTTTTCTTGTCATAGTTTGTGCACAGGTATTTGAAGTCAAGGCTTCACAACATCCTGAAGAAGTCATTGTCGCCACTAATGTCAAGTGATATTGATTTCACTTCCTTGCCTGATTGGTCAGAGGCCTTGACTAGTCTGCAGAATGCATCGGTTTTGGGTAGAGGCACTGAATCTTCTATGAGTGAAGGTGCTTCAGTAGTGGATCCGGAATCTTATCTACCTCATGTTTCCTCTACTGCGTGCCACCAGGAGCATGTTTGTGTAGATCTTGAAGCTTGTCATAGCCTTCTTTATCTTTTATGTTGGATGCCAAAAGGACAAGCAAATGCAAAACATTTCTTGGATTGGGCAATTTATATTCTCAATATTGAGAGGTGGTTCTGTATTTTCCTTCTCTGCACTTTTTTTTCCGGAATGTTTTTGTATTTTTAACCTAGAAGTGCCTATTTGAGTTGGTCTTGTGTGTTCTTTAAACTGATTTTGCAGTGTCACGAGTAATCTCTCCTTTTTTTGTCAAATAGCACAATAAAAAGCTAAATAGAAAAATTATCTATTTGTTGCTCCTGACAATTAATGAGCTTTAATTTGCAACTTTTTATATCTATTTTAGTTTCTTATTTAATTAATATGGTTCTTCTTGTCATATATTTGTACTCACCATTGTAATGTCACTTTTTTCTAGGATCTTTCCCTGTTTCCGGGAAAGGATGTTTTGTGCAGGTGCTAGTCCACGATGGAAAAATGATTGTTTACTGCATATTTTCCATGCCTGTTTATTAAGGATTAGGAGGGACTTCCCTGTGTACTAGTTATATGGATATGGTATTTTTATTTTTAAATGCATTCAGTCAATGTTTGTCTGCTCCTATAAAAAGAAAGAAAAGTTCATATTGTGTTCGGTGGGCATGGAATAGCATTTATATGTGATTTCTAACTGTGATTTTTTGACTACTAATGTCACTTTTTTGGTGTTTTCAGACTTGTGGTCCCCCATATACTGGAATATCGAGCATGTAAAGAAATCAACAATTGCATTGAGCTCATTAACTTGTTTCTTTGTTGCCGGAGGGCCTTAAGATACATAACAGCGGAATCTGCTGGGAAAGAATTGGAAGCAGGAAAACCCTCTCTTATCTCTGGATTATTTAATAATTCATTGCCTATAATGTGGCTCTTCAAGTCAGTGTTTGCAGTGGCTGCACTATCAAGTGCATTGCCTGAAGCAAATCCTGCTAAACCTGTTAATTCTATGATATTCTCACTGATGGATCACACATCACAAATTTTTTTTGTGCTGGGTGAGACCCAAACAATGGCTGCATGTGGCCACCAAATAAATGGGAACTTTGCTCACGAGGATGATAAGAAAGATGATCAATCTAAAGGTGGTGAAGGTACTAACTGTAATGAATTTACTAGCAGCTGGAGATGTGTTGAACATACTGCGGAGACTTTAAAGGAACAAACACAAAGCCTACTATTGAACGATAGCATTCAAAAAGGCAAATCCAGTTGGAGTCAGGTATCTTCTTTGTTATCTTGTGTTTATGGTTTTTTGTGGGGTCAAATATCTGCTTTGACAGAAGAGAATTTCCGCTTGGCAAAAAAAAGTATAATGAGAACTAATCGAGGCCTTATTTTTGAGTTCAATCAGCACATGGTTATATTTGAAGATTTTGTGAGTCACTGTCTAAAGTTAGTGTTCCAAGATAACACAGAAGAACCTGGAAATTCATGTGATTCTGTTACTGGTGAAATACGCTTGGAGGTGGCTTTGATTACTGGCTTTAGGTTTTTTGAAGGTGAGTTTAATTGTCTCAAAAAGGTGCAAAAGCCAGACATGGTACCTGAAACTGTAGCAGATGACTTCAGTGAAAGTTCAGGCTTTAAGATTGGAGCGGACCTGTTTGAAGTATGCCACCTTAACAAAGTAAAGATGTCTTTGCTGCGGAGCTTTTATGAAGGAGAAAATCCTGAAATGGCATTCTTTCTCCGGCAGTTTTTTCTTACATCAGCAGCTCTTCTGCACCTAAAGAATATAATACCTTTCCCCAGTCGTTCAAAACAACTTAAGAATATTAAACAACCGGCGGCAATTACTACAGTCATGCTTTTGGGAATCTTGTGCTTTGTGATGTCAGAGTTTGCAGAAACAGTTGAGAGTTTCTTCCCGTCCTCTTTAATCTGTTTAGATGGAGCTATCAAATATTTGGAGGTTTTAGGGTGTTGTTTTCCTTCCTTGGACCCTGTCCTATCAAGGAATCTGTACACAAAGATCATACAAATTCATCTGAAGGCTATAGGAAAATGCATTTCATTACAAGGCAAGGCAGCGACGTTGGCTTCTCATGAGATGGAATCTAGTATCAAGACACTTGAACTTCTAGAAGGGACATCTAATGACTTTGAACCTATCAATGATAAGGAGCAGTACAGTGTGAATAACATTAAAACATTGTTAAGGAAGTCTTTTAAAACTTATGTCAGGAAGCCACGGGAGCTACATTTTCTGTCGGCTGTGCAAACTCTAGAAGGAGCTCTTGTTGGGGTTCATGAAAGCTGTCATGCTTATTATGATATTAGTACTGGAGGCGTATATGGCGGGATGGTTTCTACTACTGTATCTGGTGCGATTGATTGCTTGGATTTGCTTCTTGAATCCACTGGAGGTACTTGTTCTCCTTTGCTTGGATTTTGACCCTCTCATTTTTAATTTTTGTTAAAAATAAAAAATCTAAGTTGATGATGTGCTTCATCATGAAATTCTGTTTCCTTTATTTTCTCAGTTGCTACTATTGTTTTTTGATAATCATTTTGACAGTAAAAAGAGGGAAATACATTTATAAACCACCGAAGGAGAAAAGTATAAGCTAAAATGGACAAAATGCTATGTGATTGATGGGATCCGAGCTCTTTACACCCAACCTTCT
This sequence comes from Aristolochia fimbriata, assembly GCA_019845555.1. Taxonomy (NCBI): domain Eukaryota; kingdom Viridiplantae; phylum Streptophyta; class Magnoliopsida; order Piperales; family Aristolochiaceae; genus Aristolochia; species Aristolochia fimbriata. Next base: position 25,630,760 of record CM034083.1, read on the forward strand.
CTCAAAATTGTTTTCCTATCCTCTGTAATGGCCGCCTGCTCCTTCATATATCCCTTCTTTCTTTCCTTTTCATCCTAGTACATGTCTTTCATGCCCTACTAACCAACACGTTCCTCCCCCATGCTCTCCTAACTAATGCCATGTTATTCTGTTTGTGTGATGCCTCAGTGAGTGCCACCTGTACCTGTGGTCCCAGTGGTCCCTGTTGTTTATTATACTGCAGTAACCGAAGGTCTAACAGGGCCCCCCCCTAAGGAGAGCCACCTTTTCCTCAAGGTGGAAGGCTGGAAAGTGTTCAGAGATTAGAGCAGCATTCTCTCAAGAATTTTCACAATCTGGAAGATCCTTCCATTGGATGAGGGCCTCTAGAATTCCATCAGCACTGATACAAGTGTCCCTTAGGAATGCTGGTTGAAGAGATAGTTCCAGGCCCTCACTCAAGCATGGAGGTAGTGGCTGGGTTTGTGTTGATGGAGATACAGCCCTTTTGAGCTGAGACACATGGAAAAGGGGGTGAATGAGTGACCCCTCCAGCAATTTGAGCTTATAAGCCACTGGACCCAATTTCTGTATGATTTCAAAAGGACCATAAAAGCGTGGGTGCAACTTTTCATTTGGTTTGGAGGCCAGAGACTTGAAACGGTATGGCTAGAGTTTCATGTCACCAATGGAGAAAGGAATGTCTCATCTCTTCAAGTCAGAATACTTTTTCATACGATTTTGAGTCTTGAGTAGATTGTGTTTGAGATCATCAAGTATGATATTGCGTTCTTGAAGCTGATCATTGACTGCTGCCACTATGGATGGCTCATTAGCCCAACGAATTATAAGAGGGGGTTCTCGTCCATACAAAGCCTTGAATGGGGTCATACCTGCAGCACTCTAACCAGAATTCAGTCCAACAAACCCATTTAGGCCTGCACTTGGGATGTGTTCCAGAAAGCAGCAGAGGTAAGTCTCGAGGCTGCGGTTAACAACTTCTGTTTGACCGTCAGTTTGGGGGTGATAAGAAGAACTTAGTCTCAATGTGGTACCTGAGAGATGCCAAAGCTCACTCCAAAAGTGGCTGATGAAGACCCTGTGATGATCTGAAATTATTGAGTTTGGGAAAATCTCAGCCACCTGCTTGGCTGTGTAGGGGTGGTTCAAGAGGAGGAAATGACAGTATTTGGTGAGTCTGTCCACCACTACTAAGATGGTATCCACCCCATGAGCCCGGGGTAGACCACTTATGAAGTCCATGGTGATATCATCCCAAACCTTAGTTGGTAAAGGTAGGGGTTGAAGAAAACCAGCTGGACTCATAGCCTCATATTTGTTTTGTTGACATGTAGGACACCCTGCAACAAATTGTTGTACATCTTTTTTCTGTCTTTCCCAATAAAGAATGACTGAAATCCTTTTATAGGTGCGGAAATAACCTGAATGTCCTCTTGTGTGGAGCGAAACTCTTGTTGGAGTTTAGGAATGATAGAAGATCCCTTAACCAAACGAGTCCACCTTTGTATAGGAGACAGCCGTTGTGCATTGTATAACCATTTGGGGGGAGGGTCTTCCCTTTAATGATATCTTGGAGTATGGTAGAGTGCTTCTGATAATTGTTTACCTCTTGCTCTATAATGTCAAAGCCAAGAGTTTGAGCACTGGATATCGCAGAGAGAGTGTAATTCTGCTTTTCTCAAGAGGGCGTCAGCCACCTTGTTATCTGATGCAATAGCATCCCCTACATCATCCCCATCTAGGGTTGATGCGGATGAAATGGTTGATCGATTTGAGAAGACTTATGAGAGGAAAAAGAAGAAAAATTAAAGCCTTTTAGTGCTGGTAATTTTATGTTATTTTATTTTAATGAGCTATTAGTGGGGTTTTTATTTTCTAGAAACGCCACACATGTACCACTTCACACCACACACGTGGAGTTAGTGGACATGTTGAACTATGCTATTTTTAGATTGTTGAAATTTTTCTTGTATTAGGAGTTATAAAACTCTTTATTTTTAGACAAGTGTTACTTTAAGCATGTAAAGAGGAGGATCACCGGCCTATAAATATAATGTAATTTGCCCTTGTTTGGCATCACTCCTATTGAATGAAAGCTATTGTTTTCCTCCTACTTTAAAGTCGTTATCCTCCTACTTTAGAGTCGTTATCCTTTGTTTGCTTGTCTTCTTTTATTACTTTTTGGCTGGTTTGCTTGTCTTCTTTTATTACTGGGACACTAGTCATTGCTTGCTTAAGGGATTCAAATGCATCTCGAGCTTCCTGATCCCACTTGAAAGAGTCCTTAAGAAGGCAAGTGAGCGGAGAAGCTATCTTGCCATAGTCACTGACAAACCTTCTGTAATATCCCGTAAGTCCTAAGAAACCTCAAAGATTGTTTGGAGTAGGCCATTTCAACATAAAAGCAATCTTAGAAGGATCGCCTGACACCCCTTTAGCTGAAATTAGATGCCCTAAGTATTCAATCTCTGTCTGAGCCCAAAAACACTTCTTGGGATTCATGTAGAGAGAATGTTTCTAAAGTAATTGAAATACTTGCTGCAGGTGAGAGACATGAAACTCCAAATCTTTGCTGTAAATCAATATATCATAAAAAGGGACAAGTACAAACATTCGTAAATGTGGGCGAAAGATCTCATTCATGCGAGATTGAAACATCGCAGGGGCATTACAAAGACCGAAAGGCATCACGAGGAATTCATAGTGCCCTTCGTGAGTACGGAAAGCCGTCTTTTCAGTGTCTTCCCTTCACACACGAATCTGATGGTACCCCTATTGTTAATCATATTTAGAGAATATTTCAACGCCGGCCAATTCATCTAGAAGCTCATCTATAGTAGGAATCGGGAATTTATCCGGAATAGGCAGCTTGTTTAGAGTTCTGTAATCAACACACAACTGCCAGCTGCCATCCTTCTTCTTGACTAACAAAATTGGGCTGGAGTATGGACTGGTACTGGTCTTGATAATGCCGGCAGATGGCATATCCCTGACAATTTGTTCTATTTCAGCTTTTTGAAAATGGGGATAACAGTAAGGTCTTGAGTTAAGGGGATTGGACCCCTCATACAGCCTTATAGAATGATCTTGTGGGCGTTCTTGGGGTAGTTGGGCGGGTTTAAGTGTCGAATAGATGCTCGTATTGCTGCAGGAGTTTAATAGAATCACCTGGGGGCTTGACAATTGCACTGTCCTTGGTCAGCAGATTGTGTAGGTCAACCAGAACCCCCTGTCCACTGTTTCTGCAATGTTTGAGGAATGCTTTAATTGTAACTTGTCTCTTGGTTAAGGCTACATCACCTCGTAGCTTGACCCTCTTGACCATGGCAAACAAATTGAATTGTCAGGGCACTCCAATTAGTCGTGACCTCCCCCAAAGATCGTAACAAACCAGTCACAACCCAGTGTGACATCCACGCCTTGCAGTGGAAATGGTATAAAATCAATTGACTCGACTAGTTTGCCCATCGTGAGGGGAACTCCCTTGCATACGCCAGTACCTGAAACTTTGTGTCCATCTCCTACCTTTACATCGAATCGTTTGGTAGGGGTGATAACTGTGGGAAGCACCGCGATCGACGAGGATGACAACCGGCATTCTGTGAATACAACCCCTCAGCTTCAGAGTTTGGGACGAAGAGACTCTAACGACCAAGTGTTGCGAGAGTTCGACTGGTAAGTTTCCCCTCTCCCGTGCATCTTCTGCCTCTTTCGCAGAAAATTTCGTCGCATCCTCATCGTGGATTAGAAGTAGATGGGAGTTACTTGTTTCTACATTTGTGGCCTAGAGAATACTTCTCATTGCAGCGGAAACAGACACCACAGTCCAATTTGGATTTTGGCTCGGCATCAGACAATCGCCTAAATGGTCGTCGGGAGGAAGAAGATGAGACGCCAAAAGATTGGGAGACTGACCGGTCAATGACTCGTTTTCATGGATCCATAACTCGGTGCACGCTGTGAGTTAGGACTTGCCGAGTGGTGAATCGTTGGTTGAGACTCGGTCCAGTGAGGTATTCGTGAACTGGCTCACAATTGCTGTGGTCGGGCTGGACCCCCTTCACGCGCCTGGCGGAGAGCCTCATTGCGGTCCTCGATATGCTTGGCCGTGGTCATGGCTTGGTCGAGGGCAAGTGGTCCATGGAACTGCACTTCAACCCGAACCACGGGCTTGAGCTAGTTAATGAATATACCCATTAATAGGGTATCAGGTACGTTACGCAGGGAAGCCGAGTGCATCTCAAACTCCCGTCGATATTTGACAACCGTTGACGATTGCCAGAGGGCCATCATCCTCTCGTGCATGGAACCCTCTTGAGAGGAATGATTGAAATATCTCTAGAAGGCGCTGTCGGAAAACCTCCTAGCTTCTCGCGATCCCGACCACTGGAGGCAGGAGTCCTCCATACAAATGGCCACCGCTGCAACTTTTTCATCATCTCAGACTTCGTTGATTGTGAAGTACCTCTCAGCATGAAATAACCATCCGATTGGATCCTCCCCCTTGAATATTGGAAGTTCTAGTCGGCGTATGGGTTCTCGTTTTCCTATTCCAGGTATGCAAGTAGGTCTGCTGGAAGAGTCCTCCCTCGGCATAGAAGAGTCGACGATTGGGGCTTTTCCGTGATCCAGATTTGGAAGATTCCCCTCTTGTAGCCCTATTAGGAGTGCTCGAATGGCTTCCATCCCAGAGTTAATGCCCCTGACCTACTCCTCCAGACTCCCCAACTTACCTCTTATGTCGTTTAAATCCTTCTTCACATATCAACTCTATTCTCCATCCTGGTGTGTCCCATACCACCGAGAAACCCTCTCTCTGATACCTGGATCCGAGCTCTTTACACCCAACCTTCACTCATAAAATTTTTCCTATCCTCTGTAATGGCTCCCTGCTCCTTCATATATCCCTCCTTCCTTTCCTTTTCATCCTAGTACATGTCTTTCATGCCCTCTTAACCAACATGTTCCCTCCTCCATGCTTTCCTAACTAATGCCATGTTATTCTGTTTATTTGATGTCTCAGAGGGTGCCACCAGTACCTGTGGTCCCAGTGGTCCCTCTTCTTTTCTATACTGCAGTAATCGGAGTTTAACAGTGATCTTCTTCAAAGAGAACCAAATGTGGAACTCCAAAGTGCAAAAACAATATTCCCACTCAGAAGGGTAGATTGGCAATATCCTATCTACCCAAGTAGTAGTTCTGTGTTTCTTTTTTTGAAATCAAGGCAACCAAGTAAAATTTTTAAATTGTATAACCAAGTAAAATTTAAAGTTTACAAATGTCTTCAGTCTCATTAAATATATCAGAAAGTGGCTTGAGGTGTCTTCATCCCAGGTTTCCACAGAAAGAGAAATATATTTTTAAAGTTCCACCTTTTGAATTGTCTTTTGATGTCTGACTTATCAGATCAACTCTGCTCTTCTGCACCCACCTAAACATGATCACTGTGGTGCTTGCACCATGTTATTGTTCTGAGTTTACTGGCACCTTCAGGAGACCTTTTTTCTCTTCTTCTGACATTACTTGTTTTTCACAGGAAGCAAGCATCTGAGTGTCATTAAAAGACACATCCACAGCTTCATCAACACTTTACTCAACATTATTGTTCATCTCCAGAGTCCACTTATCTTCTGTGAGGGGAAGTTAAACCATATTAGGAGCTCGATCAGTCCCGATCCTGGATCTGTGATACTTATGTGTGTTGAGGTGCTGACAAGAGTTTCTGGAAAACATTATCTTTTTTCAATGGATTCATCACATGTATCCCAGTTATTACATTTGCCTACAACACTATTCAAGTATGTCCTTCAGCTAAGAGAGATGTCCTGTGCAGTTATTTTCTCAATTAACAAAGAAGCAAGACATTTGGATAATCAGGAATTTTATAATGTAGATCGTCACTTCTTTGTGACCTTATATGCTGCAGCCTGCAGATTGCTATGTACTACCATGAGGCATCGAAAAAGGTAATCTCCTTTGTTGTGTTTCTTGGCTTCCCTCTGAAGGTTTATCCATCTCATCTATGAGTGCATATGGCAGTTGGTAGTGTTAACGTGAAGTTTATTCAAAAAGGAAGTTTAATGAGAAATATGTAGTAGTCTAAATTACGTCTATGTTGTTATTTCTCATGTTCAATGTCTGTGAAAGTTGGATTTGGGCAAGTTCTCTGAACAGCAGTGGTCCTTCCAGTTTAAATTAAATTCAAGCTGATTGAAACTCTTGGTAAAATGTTCTATTCTAATAATTTAAAATTTTAAAAAATTAAAGTTGAAAACACCCAATGTAACCTGGTCAGTCAACTGGTTCATTGAAAAAATGCTGGGTTTTCCATGAGTTCTGGTTATGTTTTGTATAGTTCTGGCCAGTAATAAGTTTGATAGCAGATGCATATCGCTCAGATGATAATGGCCTAATGAAAAAACGAAATACAGGGAGGCTTTTGGGTTTCTCAGATATATAAAGAGGTTCAGGGTGAGTCTTTTGGGTTACTGATGATTTCAAAATGGAATCTAGTGGAGTCTTTTGTGTTCCTCCTCATGTTCTAACTAAACTAATGGTGGGCCTAAGGTGTAGAAGGTTTAAACAAACCATAAACTAGCTCAAATAGAATGAGTTGGCAAAAGATGGCCCAAGGTCTCGAAATCTCTAGCTGATGGTAGATACTTTTTCTTTCTACTTGTAAGTATAGGACTGTTCCAAATTTTAAGCTTCTGCTAAAAAATTGCTGTCCAGAAGTTATCAAGGTTCTTTGATTTATCGCTTTTCCCTTTTATTTATGAAATACACTGGAGCTTTCTGGCTAATTGGCCTGGAGAATGTTTTTTCTGCTCCTTAACCATGTAAAGACAGTGAATTCAAATCTTTTTGCAGAATTGGCTTACAACCAATGGCCATATAAGAGATTTTCGATATGAGGTCTTGGATTCAAGTGCCAACTGAGGGCACAATATTTAAAGAAAAACTAGTCGCTTCCAATTGCATCTGTAGCCTTGTGTAGATACATATCTTTCACAAAACACATCTAGATCAAGAGGGATCCATGGTCTGTCTCATTAATGTTCTGGCCCATTCTACTCGTTGGTCCACACTGGTTTTGTGATATTGGTGGTCAGTCTTCCGTAGGGATAGAAGGTTTCTCCTTGCTTATTTATTTAACAAATTAACGTAGATCTTGATGCTGTGCAGCGGGTATGGAAGGTGCATCGGTCTGCTTGAGGATTCAGTTTGCCATCTCCTTTACTGCTTGGAAACTGTGGGTGCCGATTTAGTTAGTCAAAAAGTTTGTCTTTCTTTGCAATTGCAAGAGGCTACAAAATGCGCCAGCTTTCTGAGAAGGGTCTATGAAGAGGTGGGTGGAATTATAAATGTGTTATGTTGAAAATAATCATATTTTTATATTCAATAAAAAAATCATATTAACACATTTCAAATGTTAAAGCTGACCTTTTGTCTATAATTGTATATTGTCCTGTTCTATATCTATTATTCGACCACTGTTTAATTTTGTTTCCTATCTTATTTTACCGTTTATTAGAGCATTAGTTATTCTTCTCCCTGTTTTATTTTACTATATATCAGAGCATAACTTGTTCTTTCTGAGTTTTATTTTTACCATATATCAGAGCATCACTTATTTTTTTCCTGTTTCTATTCCTTTGCCAGGTACGGCAGCAGAAAGACATCTTGGGCCAGTATGCATTTCATTTTCTGTCCAATTACATTTATGTTTATTCTGGATTTGGCCCGCTTCAATCAGGCATCAAAGGTCTCTCTCTCTCTCTCTCTCTCTCTCTCTCTCTCTTTGTATTTCTGTCTCTGTCTGTCTCTCTCTCTTTCTCTCTCTTTGTATTTCTGTCTGTCTGTCTCTCTCTCTCTCTCTCTCTCTCTCTCTCTCTCTCTCTCTCTTTCTCTCTCTTTGTATTTCTCTCTCTTTGTATTTCTCTCTCTCTCTCTTTCTCTTTCTTCTCTCTCTCTCTTTTTTTTCTTCTCTCTCTCTCTCTCTCTTTGTTTTTCTATCTAATAATATATTTGTGTTAATATATATATATAATATATAATATATATTGTTTTTTAATATATATATATATATATATTTGGAATAATAATATAATAATAATAATAATTAATAATAATAATAATAATAATCCAACAATAATAATAATATATATATAATAATAATTTTTTTAACATATATATATATATATATAATGATTTAATAATAATATATATGTTAATAATTTAATTATATATATATATGACATATAATAATAATTTGGAACATATAATATATTAAGAATATATATATATATATATGTTTTTGTTTTTAATATATCTATATATAACATTGTTTTATATATATATATATGTCTCTCTTGTATATATATATATATAATAACTCTCTCTTTATATATATATATATATCTCTCTCTCTCTATATATATATATATATATATATATATCTCTCTCTCTCTCTCTCTCTCTTATATTTATATATCTCTCTATATATATCTATATATCTCTCTCTCTCTCTCTCTATATATCTATATATATATACTCTCTCTCTCTCTCTCTATATTCTCTCTTTCTCTCTCTCTTTCTATTTCTCTCTCTCTCTCTCTCTCTCTCTCTCTCTCTCTCTCTCTCTCTCTCTCTCTCTCTCTCTCTCTCTCTCTCTTTCTCTCTCATCTGATTAGTATGCTCTAACACGTTAAGAAAATGTCTGCGCAACAGAGAAATAGATGAGGCACTGAGACCAGGTTTATATGCTTTAATTGATGTCTGCTCGCCGGATGATCTTCAACAACTGCACACTGAATTGGGAGGTGAGCTTCGCTACATCACAAAAACAGATGTGATACTGTTGGTGATGCTTATTTTTCTTTCCTCTATGCTTGCAGAGGGCCCATGTAGGAGCACCCTGGCAAATTTGCAGCATGACTACAAATTCAATTTCCAATATGAGGGCAAAGTCTGAAAATTGATCAAGGATCACGTTCACTGCTGTAGGCGGTGTATGGAAACAATAAACGTGGGTGGTTGCACCTGCGGTGTCTATAGAAATTAGAGTTTTCTCAGCAAAATTTTCAACCATCACAAAATGTTGGTAAGGGCTTTCCTCTGAATGGCACTCGTTGCAAAATTAAAATTTTCATGCTCACAAATGAACAAATTAACATGTGGCGTGTGGTCTTTAGGGATTAACTGCATGCAAGTGATCAAGGGTACATGGATTGATCTTGTAATCTTATAGGTTAGGAGATTTGTTTTGAATTGTATCTATGTAGAAAATTTTTTGTTATAAACTTGTGTATATACATGGGCAAAATTGCATGTATTCCACCATTCATTTTATTGAAAGTTTGCTTAGCTTGTAATTCAGGTTTTGAACTGTATTTTGCAGTGCTTCACCTCTGGATTGGTATAAGATAATTGAGAGTTGCCCACTGAAAACTTTTGTTGGTCTTTTCCTTTTCAAATCCGCCTTTTTGAATTCTTCAATGTGGTATTTAGGTTTGTCCTAGGAACAACCTAGGGTGAGGAATCTCTGGACCAATTAATTTTGGATATGTTCATGTGAGATTCTCTGAAGTTGGCTTCATATCTCGATATTTGTTTTTTGAATTATTGATAATCGGGTGGTTAAAATTATAACAATTTGATTTCCTCGATCACTTTCTGAAGGATTAAAAACAGAACATTTTTTTTGTAGGCTGCATACCTGAGCAAATGCCTGTATTTATGATATGTAGCAGAACTTAAATATCTTATACTAGTACTCAGTTGATATGTTGTTGGAATGTTTACATTATGAATTAATGAATTATACATTAACAACTTAACAAAAATCATACTTATTAACATTTATAACTTAATTTGCATTTATGTTCATAACAATATTCAATATCTTAGTTACTTTATTATAAAATCCAGTGCGGTCTGGCGGGTTTGACTGGTCCATGGCCGGTGCTGTTTCCAAACCAGAAGAAAAAAGACTGGTAGTTATGACTGGAATCGAGTCCAACCCGTTTGTGAGTAGCATGGTTTAGGCATGGTTTTAGCACGCTCAAGCTTGGTTTAAGACAAACTCTAGCTGAACTGGAAATAAAGAAATAACTTATTTTCTCTCTCGAGCTGAACTCATCTCTCTTTCTCCGAGCAGGTGCGAACATGTTTCTTATTTTTCTTATCTCCTCTTCGTTTCTTCTCCTTGTCATTATTTTTCGTCTATTTTAGTCTTAGCCTTTGAGTTCTTATTTTTCTCTCGAGCTGGAGATTTATTTCAGGTTCATGGCTGAGTTTGAGCTCGAGCTTGATTTTTTAGGATTGAGCGGAATCTGAACCGGTTTATGTGCTGGATTGGTTTGGCTTGGTTTCACACCCAACAGTAATTTTTTTGGAAAACTCCATAACATCTTTAACGAAAGAAAGAAAGTGAGAAAGAAACGCAACATAGTGTATAATGCACTTCTTGGTGGTTCAATCCTCCTCCTGGATAGAAATCACTCCAAGAAATGACCCAAAAATCCTCAATCTGAGCTTCGGCATGAACCCTTGACGAGTCAATCCCTTATCTTTTTCCCAAAATAGGTATTTATAGTGTAGATAAGTTATTGGGTGTCATATTGTGCCGAGTCAAGCGCCATGATGCCCGGTCTCTTAAAGAGCGATAAAATATAGAAAATGCCCCGACACTATATGGCATTCATGGCACCCAAGTTCTTGGCACCGTAGCGCTAAAATACGGCACAAGGGCGCTGAGTTGCACACTTTTCGCCACAGTTTTTGCCGCGACGCCAAGGACCTGACACCATATTGGTCCCAACATCCTCCAATGATGCCTAGGTTTGCTCGTGACAGCTACACGTGCGTCAGAAAGCTCTCGTAACACCGTAAGTCCAACTCTGTGCACCTGGCGCCTTTTGGCGTTGGGCAAGTTTCATGGCGCCTACTGAGCGCCATGAATTTCCCCTAGCGCCATATGGTGCCCAACTTCTGCACTTTCTAAAAAAAGGGGTTATCTTCATTTCTCACTCGATGTGGTTAGGACTTATTCCAATTTTTTTTCTTATTGCATTTCCTTCACGTCTCCCTCAATAAAAAATCGAGACTTAGTCATATTACCACGAATTAGGGTAATTTTGGGTATATAAAATAAAGGTAAAATACATGCAATCAAAGTGCAATGTAGGTTATGTGGATAATGAATTATTTTACTTTGGAAATTTCTGTAGCAACTTCCAACAAGGGGATTTCTCTTGTCCTAGAGACAAGGGGATTTCTCTTGTCCTAGAGACAATGGGAATTTGCTCATGCCCAACCAAGCTATTCAGAGTTCTATATGGAGGAAGTCATTGTACCTCAAGAAACCCAAGTTGGCTGCCCTCCATACGAGACAAATGATCGTAGTTGAGGCAATAGCTTAGACAAATAATCTTGTTTATGCTTGGCTAGTCAACATCACCGTCCCACTTTAAGCCCTACTACTCAATCTCCAGCTGTAAGCAATGATGACTCATCCAAGGAAAAATATCTGAGATTCTTCAAGGCTGCTTGTAGAGCAAGAAGCTTTCAAAGAAGAATAAGAAAAGGTGAGTCTCCTTTGTCAACAGGAATCCCTCAACCTCCACCCATAGAAGATGATTTTGATTGTAGTTTTGAAATGAGACATAAATACTTCTTACAGACAGTGATAGAGCAAGAGAATAGGTTGAATGAGCTATCAAAGAAGGTTAATCTCTTTTCTCAACAGATGATGAATTCTATGGGGTAGTCATATGTGGATAACACGTTAGATTCGTGTTTGAAACATGGATATGAGCAACCCATGATTATCTCTTGGATTGAGAAAATGGAAGAACAACCAAGGGTACCCGACTTAATTTAGGAAGAAGAGAAAAATATTTAAATGAGTTGGAAGAGAGACAAGAATCACAATCTTGCCCATGAGGATTCTCTTCAACACCAATTTGTGGACCCTTTGGAAACGTGGTCACGTCATTAGTTAGCTAGTGGGGACACCAAAGAAGCTAACCAACTTGTGAAGGAGACGAGCTCAACCTCTCTATCCTTGCCCAGGTTAGTGAAGGGGAAGGAAATTTTGAATATTTAAAATAGAAGGTTGAGGTAAATAGAAGGTTGAGGTAGACTTAGAAATAAGTTTGAAGGGATAGAAAGTGAAGAAAAATTGGAAGAAATCCCTTAGATACTTGGGTAACATTCGATGAAGCACCAATTTCGAGTGTAGAGAGGAACCTAAATCTTGATGAGCTAGATGAGTTCATCCTCCCTCCTTATGAATCAACCTTAGATGCCAAATTTCTTATCTGGTTAGGAAAGATTGGAGGGGAGTTGGGACATCCAACACATGTTGTCTTGAAAAATCCCAAATCGCACAATATCACCACCTACTACTCCAAAAATATTTGGGAGTCACTTCCAGCTATACCAAGGGTAGATGTGGTTAAATAAAAGTGGCTCAACTTTCCCTTTGATTTGGGAGGAATGGTGGATTGAGTCTAGCCAAGGACTTTAAACATATTAGTTAATGGTATAGTTTTACATGGTTGAGGGTGGTTAGCTATATGAAGGTGGCATAACGTATTAGTTAATGGTCTCTACAACATATTATTACATTATGTTAGTGGTATAGTTTTACGTGGTTGAGGGTGGTTAGCTATATGAAGGTGGCATAACGTATTAGTTAATGGTCTCTACAACATATTATTACATTATGCATAATATATTTTCTTGTACTTTATAACATACTAGTTAATGGTATAATTTCTCGTGGTTGAAAGATGTTTGGCCTATGAATCTGACATAACATATTAGTTAATGGTCTATAATATATTATTAATTTCTCGTGGTTGAAAGATGTTTGGCCTATGAATCTGACATAACATATTAGTTAATGGTCTATAATATATTATTATTGTGTATATAACATATTTTCCAATTATGTGTAACATACTAGTTAATGGTATAATTTTTTGTGGTTGAGATGTATTTGGTCTTATAAAGTTGGCATAACATATTAGTTAATAGTGTATAACAAACTATAATGTTATTCATAATATATTTTTCCATTTTGCTTAACATACTATTGGTTCATTGTTTTCTATATAAACTGATTCAAGGGTTAAGTTAAGGGTGTTTTTGTCTTTGATCCATGACTCGATATTTTGCCAACATATGCTTTAATGGTTTGATATTTAGGCAACAATTGATCCATTAGTCGTTATTCTCCCTAAAATGAATATTGACATTTTAGATATAACTATTGCTATATTAAAGTTTAAAGAAACATACTTTTTGTGCAATTAGATATTTGTTGTTTTGTACAAGTTGATTTTTTATTTTTTAAAATTTTTACGACATCACCCGATCATTTTTTCCTGGTAAATATTCGTGTTCGGATTGGATTTTATAACACCACATCCAAATTTTAATTAGATATAATAAATATTAATTTGAAATATTATTTTATAAGTTGTAGTTATTTTTTATTTTTAAAATTTTTTGTAAGACTACAAACCAACTTGAACTTAATTTATATATTAATAATTTTATTTTACTTTATTCAATTTGTTTTTTACTTTATTTTAATTAACTAGGCCAAACATTTTCCTGTAAGACTGTAATTAACTGTATGCACCAAAATGTGCATGGCCCAAATTCAACAAGTCCAGGAGCCCACCAACCCAGCAAACAAGGTTCGTGAACAGGCCCCGACAATTCTCAAGGTTATCCGACACAGCCCATCGTCGGATCCATCCGTCTCGCCGCATCATCAACACAGTCATCATCCAATCAGCAACGATTCAGCGAATCATCGTCCAATCAGCAACAACTTAGTGAGTCATCGCCATGTCAGCATGAGTCAGCATACATTCATCTACTTCAAACATAAAGATAAAAACCAGGAAAAGAGGCCACAATCCTCATTCAAGGGATCTCAGAGGAGCTCCCGGTCCTCCTCCCATCTCAACTACAAAGAAAAAAACGGGATCGTGATCCCCTTTCCCGTGAAAAAATCCTCAACAACCTGGACGGACTCTGCTACAAATAGCCGTAAGCGTTACGTTCTAAGGGTTGGAAAAAATCAAATTCGAGAGCTCTTGCTGAGAAAATACTTCACACATAGAAGTTCTTTCTCTCTCGAACGAAGGTCTGAAAATCCCTTCACCGAGAAGAAACTCCATGCACAGAAGCTCTCTCAAACCAGAGAAGTTCAGCCACTCGCAGTCCGTCGTTCAACAATTCGACCAGGAGTAGCTCTACACGTTCACCGGCAACGTAACAAGTCGACACACGCGGAGCACAAATACCTCCGTCCGACCGACTAAAGCCACACCAGATCGTGCACACTCGTTCCTGCAACTCGAGTCTCGACGACGACTCGCCAAAAGCCTCAACTTCAACTAAACTTGTAACGGAGATCGAATCAGAGGAAGCATAGGAGAGTGAACTCGCTTTTTTCCTGACTCACACACATTGTAAACACACAAATTATTCTAAAGTAATTGAAATATTCTCTTGGCCGCGCCTCTTCGCGGACCGGCGGATTTTCGGTGAAACATTAACCAACCCTAATTTATTTTTTAAAATAAACCTTTTTTTATTTTATTCAGTGTTTTAAAAACCGAACCGGCCATCAAACCGATAGTATGTCTGGTTTTGGTTGAACCTTGTTGGACCGGGTTGGACCAATGGTTCAACCATTAAATATTATACTCTATACTTTATACTTTCTTAATAATACTATAGAAAAAATAACAAAAATAATCCTAATTTTAATGAACTGGGCTGAGTCAATAAAAACTGGATTGACCTCCGATTCTGGTTCAACCGGGTTGGACTGGCCGGTTCGGTTCGGTTTTTCAAACACTGGTTTTACTCTTATTTAACTAAAAAGTTTTAGATTAAACAATTGTTTATAAATGTTAAACCATCTTTAAATTCAAAGCAATTTAAAACTTTGTTGTAATTGATTCAACCCCAACCTGGCTGATCCCATCGGAGTCGTCTCGACTCAACTCGGCCTAAATGACGAAAGAGTCGGTCTGAGTTACCTCGATTGGCCAGACCGAGTTAACCCGGTCCAAACCGCGCGAGAGTCAACTAAATTGAGTGAACTCATAGAGTCATCCCTGACCTCCAGCATGTCACGTAGTCACTCAGGCTCCGCTCGCTGCCATGGCCAGGGTACGCCGCATGCAGCTGGGGTTGTCGGTTTCCGACGACCCTTTCTAGCACCAAGCCGACACTGGAATCTGCTGTAAACCCGTCAGAGAACCACCGCCAAATTAATAAAATTCCCTGTAAATCCAAAAACAGAGCAGATAGTCTTTCTTCTTCTATTTAAGGCCTCAAAAAATGATCTTCCGAAGACGTCGAAAAAAAGTATTACTAACCACTTAGAAATTAGAATACTTATCACCCACACATCCAAGTTTTGTAATTATGTTTCTAGTGATTAAGATCTGAGGGACTGAGTCGTTGCCGATGAGTAGTTGAATGAGTCTGAAAACCCCTTCGAACCGACCATCCGAGTCGACTGTGGACCCGGATACCCCAATCTCGTATCCCAAAAGCGATGTATATAAGATAAAATCAAACAAGATAATTAAAGAAAAGAATTGGGTAAGTGAATCAAATTCCCTTATCCTTTTAATCCCTGTCACCTTTACAATCTTCCAAACTTTCTCACTATTTCTAAAGAGAGAGAGAGAGAGAGAGAGAGAGAGAGAGAGAGAGAGAGAGAGAGAGAGAGAGAGAGAGAGAGAGAGAGAGAGAGAGAGAGAGAGAGAGAGAGAGAGAGAGAGAGAGAGAGAGAGAGAGAGAGAGAGAGAGAGAGAGAGAGAGAGAGAGAGAGAGAGAGAGAGAGAGAGAGAGAGAGAGAGAGAGAGAGAGAGAGAGAGAGAGAGAGAGAGAGAGAGAGAAAACTCTAGAGCTTCACCCACACAAAAGAACAGCATATATACCCACAACTCAAAAACAGGAGTCCCACTTGCCCACGAATCTGCAACTCCTCTCAATTCGCCTTTACTTAAACCAAACCTCCCCTCTGCATCTCCATCCTTCTCCACCACTGCATAATTATTGATCAAAGCCACCTCGAGTTGTAGCTATTCAGAAATTAAGCTAGGTATAGTAACATTAATCTCTCTCGCAGAGATGCCTTGGTTCATGCCATACAACAGAGGACCAGAATGGAAACAGGGATGGAGAACCCAGACCCTGTATTCCGTGTCCCCTCCACCCTTCCCCCTCATAACCATCTTCGCCATCGTCCTCCTCTTCCTCTCCCTCTCTCACTACATGAGCTACAGGGAGCAGCTCTACCACGCATCCACCACTTTCCACCTCCTCTTCCTCCTCCTCCCCGTCCTCCTCGTCTTGATAGTGCGCAACCTCTCCGTCCACGGCGGCCGACTCGACGTCCGCCTCCCGCGGCCGGAGCACGGTGCCATCCACCGCGTCGGAAGCTCCCCATGGGGCGTCGGCTTGTTATTGCTGCTCCTGCTGTTCATGATTTCTCACCAGTCCTCCTTTCATTCCAAGTGGTTTAGACCCCTCTGGAGATCCGACCACGTCGTTTGATAATCGATCACCACCGTGTTTAAAATCAATATGGGTTTCGATCGATGAGCAATTCGGAGCAGAGAAGGCGTTCAAGTTTATTGATTTCGGTGTTTTCGTATCAGTTCAGAGTAGAGAGATTGCAATCCTTATAAACCAGCTGTTTGTAAGATTTTGTGAACGAATAGGGGTGTAAGTAAGAGCTATATATATATATATATGTACGTGGATAGTCGGAGAAGATGACGGGTTTTGTTAGTGACGCCATAATCTTGTATAATGTTTAAAGGGCTACCCCTTCTTCCTTTCTGAAAAATATATTTGGCTTCTAGTCAGTGATGATCTCTGAAAACAGTTACGTTCTGACGATACTCTCAGAGAAGTAGCGTCTTAGTAAAGGGATGTATGAAAGAGGTAGTCAATAATGGTCAGCCATCTCCACTGCTAACATCCATAAGTGATAAGCTCTCAAGCCATTTCCACTGCTACCATCCAGTACTGCAACCCCTTCTCCCATGGTTCATCTCAGTGAACGTATCTGCTTCAACTCCTATCTGTAATTATGTTAAAAAAGTTATGAATAAGAAAGGTCACAAAATTAGAATTAAAATAATTATGAATAATACTCACAACTCACTGTTGCATGTACTTGGCTCATTTAATTTCTCTCATTTTTTGCTAGAATAGGAATTACTTAAAAAAATACTACAAATTAATAATTTAATTTATAAAATATGGTTTGATAAAAAATAATTAAGTTAAATTGGTTATCTACTTGTATCTTTATTTTGAAAATTGAATCAGAATAATTTTTTTAATGAACAAAAAATTTAACAAAAAATGTAGTACTCACAATTCAATTTTGTGAAAGTATCTTCGTCAACTCCTATGGTAGGGTTAAAAAATGGTCACAAAATAGAACAATGATTTTAATAAATATGCATTTATATTGTACAAAACAACTCCAAAAAATATAAACAAACATACCTTGAATTGCACACTGTCTCCATTTACATTTCATTTTAAATTTTAATTATTTTATGGACTATTAAATGAATCATGTAGATTGACATGAGTGAGTTCAATTACTTCACAACTTGTGACATCAACATCATCACCATCACAATTGTTCATTTGTATAATAAATGTATACCAAGCTTATAATACATCTTCTAATGTAGTTTTGTCTTGCAAAGAATATTTGTAATATAATAAATTACATATGATACATTTAAAATATAATAATTGATAAATATTTGTACCTATCCATTTTGATGCAAGTCATTTGCTGTAACTTTTAAAAGTTTTCTGCCTATTTCATCTTTCAAATAACAATGTTTTGTTTCATTTTAATTTGTAATTGCCAAAATAGCATCATACCTAAAAAAAGGAATACAGTAAGCAGAATAACCATAAATAGGAGAGGTTTAAATGATCTATATTTGATTGTTGCTTTGAAAGGGTAACCCAACTAATTTTTCTTAAGCTTTGATGATTGGTCAAGAATCTGGTTTAATTTTTAGTTTTGCTCGAGGACCTAATTTTTCTTGACATGATTTTCCATCCTCTTGGCAGTATGTGGCCCAAATTTGGGCTCAATCTGACATCAGAATTGCAAGATATGGCCTTTTAAAATTGGTTTGAAGCAATGTTTTAAAAACCGAACCAGACCGGCCGGTCCAACCCGGTTGAACCAGAATCGGAGGCCAATCCGGTTCTTATTGACTCGACCCGGTTCTCTGTAATCAATATTAATTTTGTCTTTTTACCTATAGAAATATAATATATTTATAAAGTATAGAGGATAATATTCAATGGTTGAACCATTGGTCCAACCCGGTCTAACCAGGTTCTACCAAAACCGAACATACTGTCGGTTTGATGGCCGGTTCGGTTTTTAAAACATTAGTTTGAAGTTTCATTTTTTTGTTGTTTCTTATTTCGGAATTTCCTGAGTAGTGGTGCTATCGCGCCAGACCACATTCCCAAATTGACTTTATTGTGATTTTTTTTTTGAATTTTTTGAATTTTTTCCTGCTCTGCCCTGTCGGATTCTGGCGTTGCGCGCTAGTTCCTGGTACCATGTACCTTCTTTCAATGAAATCCTCATAACTTCTTCATTTTAGCTCCGATTTGAGTGATTATTGTTGTGTTTGATTCCCGAGAGATAGGAGTAAAATTTAAGATATATATTATAATATTATGATGAATATTGTCTCTTGAATATAATTTACAACTAAAATGGGGCAAAAAAATAGTGTAAAATAGACACTTATCGTTCTTTTTGAGTAATGAATTTCCGAAGTGGTTGGCTCAGTTATGGAGTTATGGAATTGACACCATAACCAATTTAGCTTTCCAACTTTATATCTCGAGATTCCGAACTCACAATGATCTCAAATTTTATATGTTAACTCATGACTCTATGAGGAAGGTCTGAATCAAATTTTATGTAATTCTGAGCACGGGTAGATCTTCTTTTGATTCCTGCACAGAGACGAAGTTTTCAAGCCTGGACAACAACAACACTTTAAATAGGGGTCCAAAGGGAAGGCTTGGCATCGAATTTCAGTGTAAAGTTTTCTTATTTTCTTTGTTTTTGAGGGTAGAAGGAGGCCAGAGGAAGTCTTGCATGACCTTTGGAGGCTTTTGGAAGAAACGGTGGAGTTTCAACCATTGGGAGCAATTTTGTAACAAAGTGGATCCTTCCCTAAGGGTGTTTTTACTTAGTTTACTTTATCTTCTTCTTATGGCTGTAATTAAAATCGTTTGTGTTGTTTTTACATTCAGTATGAAGTAGTATTTCATATTGGGAGTCCATGGCTCCCTGGTTATGTAAAAAGATTGGTGTTTTATATTCAATTGAAGTTGAATTTGTATTTGAATGAGTTCCTTTTGATTCTTAATTCTTTGATTTTGTTCTTGTTATCTTGCGTATTGGGTGAGAAGTTAAGACTTAAGGTTTGAATGAATGATGAAATGTACAATTCTTTTATGAGTTCATGCACTAGGTTCATATAGGTAAGTCCTAGAGAGGATTTTATGATTTATGGTCAATTTCTTCGATTTTCTATATGTATCTATAACATAGACCAATGTCAGTTAAAAGCTAGGCCATGGGCTATTTGCCCTCTCCAAGTAGTCATGTTCCATGAGGTGGCCTCTAGAATTGTCATGGCATGTTGTGACTAAATTGGAGGGAAGAGATCACAGCGGGAAGGAAGAGACATGAATAAGGGACCAGAGTGGGCGGAGGATGAGACACTGGTTCTTGTGTGTCGAAGCGTTCCCGCGTATGGTTCATTTTCATAAATATTTTTTTCTTGCTTTTGTTTTGTTCATATATATATAATTTTAATATATATTTTGAGTTCAGACTTCAGACGTGGCTTCAACTCGCCGGTTGTTGTCAAAATCTAATTGGCAAAAAGAAATTTGGATGGGCTGCCTATTTATTTTGTGGGCAGTTACCCAAACGTGGCTAACAAAACACCAGAAAGCGTAGGTCACTAAAACTGGCCAGACGTTAAAAAAGCAGCAGTTTCTCTATTCCGATTCTCAATAAAATACTCGGCACTCAGAACTTCCACGATCTTCCAAACATTTTAAAATGCATATTTCAGGATGATTAGTTGCAGGTAGGAAGTAGCAATGGCCGATCACTGTACACCAAGAAAAAATAAAAAGTAAAAAAATAGCTTTATTATAGTTTTTATTTCCTGCGTGCTAAGATTAAAACCCATCGATTCTCATCCGTTATAAAAACTGTCCAGAGATCAAATACATAAAACTGGTTATCTTGTACTAAATTAAGTAATTGTCTGTACAGAAAGAAACAGATGAAAATGAAACCCATTTACCCAGTTACAAAAGTCCAATTTTCAGACAGCTAGTAGTAATTAAACTTCATCGTCGATCATCATCTATATATATGGCAAGAAATGAATTAAAACAATAAAACCCATTAAATTTTACATCACGAGAGACCCTCTAATTAAACCAAACCCAAAACAGATATGATACAGTATTCGAAAGCAGATATAGACATGTATTTGTATATTCAAGGAAACCACTTATCATGGAAGGTCGACTGGTATGAGATCATGAGGAGGAGCAAGACGATGAGGAGGGCAGCCCCCCATGGAGGTGGGCCTTCGGCGGGGCGGTGGTGGGTCTGCCTCCGGCGATCGGCGGCGGAGGAACGGAACAACCAGGTGGAGTCGAAGGAGGAGAGGCCGTGGACGGCGAGGAGGATGAGGATGGGGGCGGCGAGGAGGGCCCAGTTGAAGCCTTCCTCAGCGCTCTCCACGGCCTCTTCGTAGGAGTAGGACCATGAGAGGGAGAGAGGGAGGAGGACGATGGCTAGTATCAGCAAAACAGGGTATGGGAGGGGAGAGAGGGTGAAGGCGTCGAAGATGGAGGAGTCTCTGCTGCTTCTTCCGTAGGCCATTTAGGACTGCGGAGCAATAAGAAGAGAGAGGGAGAGAAGTGGTGTTGGGTTGATTTTTATATACTCTGCTTATGATGATGGATGTTGAGAAAAGTTAGTGCTCTTAAAATTCAACTAACGAGGACAAGTCAGTTTCATTCTTATGAACATTATATACTTTTAGAGTTTGGAATTTGGTTCTAATTGGGAAATATTGGGTCACAGTGAGACTCCACAATAACAAATGGCCCTTTAACAATTAAAAAAGTAAGGGTAATCAACTAATAAGTGGTGCACGGGAGTGTCACCAAAAAAGAAAATACATAGGATAAATAGAAGCATATAGAATAGAGTTGAATTTGATTAGGACTTAGGAGCAGTGTTTTAAAAATTGAACCGAACCGGCTAATCCGACCCAGTTGTACCAGAATCGGAGGCCCGGTTCACCATAATCAGGATTATTTTCGTCTTCTTTTCTATAGAAATATTAAAAAAATATAAAATATAGGGCATAATATGCAATGGTTGAACCGTTGGTCCAACCCAGTTCAACCAGGTTCGACCAAAATCGGATATCTTGCCGGTTTGATGGCCTGTTCGATTTTTAAAACACTGCTTAGGAGGACTAATTATCATTGTAGATATTCTAATGAAATGCCTTAGTGCACGTTACCATGGTACAATTTCATGCTCTTATTGGTTTGGCAAAATTCATACGTGAATGCATGATTTTTATGGTTTGAAGTTGGTCTCCAGAATTATTTACAGAGGACGCCAGGGAAGCTTCTCACGACTGTCTGACGTCGGCGGGGTCTCGCAGGAGACTGCAAGCAATCGATGTCAATTTAAGTTTTGAAGCCATCGTCCCTGTCGTTGTAGCGCAAGCGATTAAATCTTGACGGGAGCGTGCGCGGTTTTGGCGGGGGCGTGATAGAGAATAGAGACAGAGATTTAAAAAAATAAAAATAAAAAAATAAAAAAAATCTCACTGTAAATACCAAAAATGATCCGACCCACCAAAATCCTGAAAAACCAGATCGATCTAGGCAATAAGATAACATTGAAAAGCTAAGGCAATGAAGATAACAAGTGTAAACCTGATATTGTTACTTGACAAGGAAGGAAGGAGAATTTACCAGTTGTCTTTAGGGCTAGAAACCGGGAAGTAGAGTAAGATGTCGCCGTTGTGTACATATGTGGACAAAGAGCTGATAGAGAGGTGTGGCCCTCTTGTATGTGGAGTAGTTGGGCGTTCGCGTCTATTGAAATAAATGGATTTGGTTTCAAGCTTTGAATAATGGAAGAATGGAAGGAGACGTGCCAAGACACCCTTAATTGCGGCCCCATCCATGAGACACCAAGTCCACATTTTCCCATCTGTATATTTAGGATAGGCTGAATGAACCTGAACTCTTTTCACTCTTTCACAACAAAGTGCTTCCGTTTCTCTGATAAGGTTGAGCTCAACTGTGGACGCTTTACAAGTTCAAGAAATGAACATGAGGAAAAGATTCAGGAAAAATGCCCGGTCAGATTCATTAAAGCCAAGCAGAAGAAATCGGTGTAAAAGATTAGAGAGATCGGACCGAACGAATTGATTTTTGTGGAGCCGAGAAAGACTGCAATCATTTAATTAAAACCATAAAAATCAACAGATTAAACATGAAAGTTGCCCTGCACATTAAATGGAAACCAAAAGTCAGTGTTCACCCAACAATGAGAGCCACGCAAATATAAAAGAGCTTCTACAGGAAAAGGTTGTTTTGGAAAATTACAAACAACAGATCTATATTGAAGCAATGTATCAAAGAGTAAGAGATCCATATTGAAATCTGATATACCCAAGGCCAAATGGAAATTAGTAGCATTAGTTGTAGCCAGAATAGAAACAAGGAAGCCTACAAAAGCTATTCCTTGAAAAGAAACTAGCGTTGATTAAAGGAAAGTAGAATTACATGCAAGGGAAAATACCCACTTAATGGCCCCTAAACTGGAAGAATAAAAACCAGCTGCAATGGTCTCATTAATATACAGGGAGGTTCTTTTTTATTTTTTTAGTTATTTATGTTTTCCCTTGAATGGAAATACTTTGAAAAAGTTTGTGATTGAAAAAACTCGATTAACAATCATGCTGGAAAACTTTTCCTAGAAAATATATTTACTCAACTTCAAACAAACAAAAGATGAATATTTTTGAGTCAATACAATGCAAGAGGGAGGGTTTTTTTCACCCTCACCTCCTCTCTCTTGATGTAGGCAATGGCACTTCTACTTTTCCCCATTCCACTTATGTATTTTCTTTTCAACTAATTCTTACAAAAACCGATAGAATAAAATATTTGAGACAAGAAACAACACTCGCAAGAAACAAGCAATTAAAAACCCTGCTTTAAATTTTGACATGTAAACAATTCAAATGAACAAGGCCTAAGCTTACCAACATCAGCCACAAGGTCTGAATTCTTTTGTTTTCTGAACTCATCTCAGGAGAGAAGATGTGGACCAATACAATTCCTTGATGAAGGCGCCTATTATGGTCCCAGAGAAAACAGTACCAATATCTGAGTTTCAATGCAAGTTTTCATAATCTCCAGAGGAAGGCTGCAGCAGAGCACCATCTCGAGGAGAGCTTCCATATAAGAAGAACGTGGCTGTACCAATCTCAGAGACTCATGAACAAGATTTTAATAGTTCCATAGCACAAGCTCCTCAAAAAATGTTCTACAAAAAAGGATGTTGTTTTCATGTTTCCCATGTTATATTTTAGCTGTTCATGCCAACAAAGCCACTCAACAGAGCCCTCAAAATTCAAATTGTTCTCTATTCTATCCATTATGAAATCTCGGCCCTCTCGAATCAACCAGTATTGTTTCTCCAGGCAGTGTATACATTAGGATGACTATTATCTTTGCCAGGTCAAATGATTCCCCTCCTTATGCTACCAATAATCATGACACGAGCAGGAGCCTGCCCTGAAATGGTGAAATCGTATCAAATCTCTCAGGATAATGTCCCTCTTTTCAATCTTGGAGAAGAACTTCATAGTTGTATGGCAGTCATCGCAAATCCTCAAGTTCTTCATCACCCTTATGGGAGCCAACTTTGGTAAAACAATCATACCGAAAGCTACTGCCAACTTCTCACTATGGTGATTCACAGCAGTTGTCTGTTCATCAGAATCATCAAAATTACTTGTTGAGATGTGACCCATCTGCTTAATTT
This sequence comes from Aristolochia fimbriata, assembly GCA_019845555.1. Lineage (NCBI taxonomy): Eukaryota > Viridiplantae > Streptophyta > Magnoliopsida > Piperales > Aristolochiaceae > Aristolochia > Aristolochia fimbriata. The sequence goes on from CM034083.1 coordinate 25,654,992, forward strand.
TCTCCAACATCTGCTCCAATTTGGTGTAAATAAGTTGACTGTTTGGGTGAGATCTATCCCCCACCAAAAAAGAATGGACACCTGTTCCTATATCGATCCAACTGAGACCTGGTTCCTTCCTTATTCGCCGTTCTTTCATCAAATCCCTCACACTGTTAGCATCCACGTTTTTACCTGCATCCACATACAAGTTGTATAGCAAAACATATGATGCAGAAGCTTGGGGTTCAAGCTCAATTAATCGATTGGCAACACGTTGACCCACATTTACATCACCATGGATTCTGCAAGCACCAAGCAGTGCACGCCACATTACTGGATCACTGCTGAAACTTGAGGCAACAATCAATTGCTCAGCATCTTCTAACCTGCCAGCACGGCCAAGAAGATCAACTAGGCATGCCAAATGCTTGACATTTGGGCCTATCCCATAGGCTTTTTTCATGCACTCCACAAGTTTAAATCCTTCATCCACCAGTCCAGAATGACTACAAGCAGTAAGCAGCCCAAGGAATGTTACTTCATTAGGGACAACTTCATGTGCCTCCATTTTCTTAAAGAGCCTCAAAGCTTCAACTGGTTGGCCATGTTGAGCATGGGCGCAGATCAAAGCAGACCATGAAACCACATCATGATTTCCCATCTCTTCAAAGGTCAGTTGGGCAGAATCAAAGTCCCCTGACTTACAATACATCCAAATCTGTGAATTGCCAACAATGGTAAAATGATGAAACCCAGTTTTGAGCGCATAACCTTGAAGTTGTTCCCCTGATCTTGGCATTCCCAAATTTGCACTAGCACTCAATGCACTAGATACAATGAATTCATCTAGCTCTTTTCCTGTTGCAAGTAAGCCGTACAACAATCTTTGTGATTGTTCATATTGCCCGTTGCGAACACATCCTGCAATCATGGATGTCCAACAGACAATATCTTGTTTTAGGACTGCATTAAAGCATCTCAAGCCGTCGTCGATAGAACCCATCTTCATGTACAAGTCAATTAGAGCACTTCCAACAAATTCATCAAGATGAAGATTGTTCTTGATTATTTGAGCATGAATTTGCAGCCCAAGTTCCAAAGCTTCAACAATGTTACAAGCTCGCAGTATGCTTGAGAATGTATACTTGGACGGCCTCATTTGTCTCCTTAAAATTTCAGAGAACAGCCTCAGAGCATCCTCAGAAAGTTTGTCTGAAATTTTGGAGTTTGATCTGAAAAATCCAGCAATCATGGCATTAAATGCAACCAGATTCTGATTAGGCATGAGTTTGAAAACTCTGATTGCATCTTTTAAGTCTCCAACTTTTGCATACATGTCAAGCATGGCTGCTCCCACAACAACATCCATGTTTAGCCCAACCTTAGTTACTAATCCGTGAACTATCTTTCCAAAACTTTCTCCATCATTAGAAATCGAACATCCCTTAAGAACAGTACTTAAAGCACAAGTGTTCATATCCCATCCATTCCGATGCATCTCATTGAAAACCTCAAATGCTTCTTTAGTTAAGCCAATACGAATGTAAGCAGAAATCATAGAATTCCATGAGATGGTATCTAACTCACCCATGCTGTCAAACAGAAATCTCGCCTGATCTATCTTACCACACTTGGAGTACATATCAATCAATGAGTTTGCCAAGAAACTTTGAAACCCAAAGCCACCAACAACGATGAGTCCATGGATTATCTTCCCCGTTTTCTGATCCCCAGAATGAGCACAGGCACTTAATACACAAGCATAAGTGAATTTATCGAGTTTAACTTCAATTCTTAAGGCAGCGAGGAACAATTTTATAGCCCTGCTATAGTGACCTGCTTGTGAATATCCAGAGATAACGGAGTTCCAAGAAACAGTATTCTTTTCATGCATTTGATCAAACAGTAGCGTAGCAGAATTCATATCCCCACATTTACAATATAAATTTAAGAGATTGTTCAACAAAAAAAGAGACGATTTAAAAGAGGTAACAATCAAGTGAGCATGAATTAGCTTTCCCCTAATCAAGGATCCGCTTTTGGTGAATGATTGAATAAGACTAGTGTACTCGAGAGAATTAAGCGAAGAGCTTGGATAAAGCTTTAGATGATTCTGGAATTGTACGGAAGTACTACTAAAACTTTGAGAAAAATGGAAGAAGAAAACCTCCGAAATGCCAACAAAACGCCTGGGACAGCACCTCAGCATTCCACCTCCTAACGACAACGTGAAATACCTGCCACTACTGAACAGAGCGCAACTGATATCACCCAAAACCATGCAATAACAAATAGCTAGAGGGCGGGACCATGTTATAAACGCTAACCAGGAAAAAGCCGCCAATTCCAGCTAAGTGGAAAAGGTAGTGACCGAAACAAAATAGCGAAACATCCACCAAATGTTAACAGACTTTGAGGTCTCATAATTTGCAGGCAAAAGCTTACATGGAGCTCCAGAAACAGGCAAAAGCGTTGAGATGACCAGCCTGTAATTGATTTTAATCGGCTTAACTTTACTTGGATTGATTTTAATCGGGTTAATTTTGAATCTGGTTTGATTTGAATATGGGTTGATTTGGTTGATTTCAATGTAAGCGTGATTTAATTTGTTTGGGTTCTGGGTTGGTATTTTTTATTTATTTTTATTAAGTCTCTATGCAAAAGTCCAAAGTGAACCTCCATTGTCACTCTCGCTCACACCAAATCATTTCAATCTGAGACTGGGAGGAGAGAGTAAAGAGAGAAGACGAGCGGCAAAGATAATTTCAACGATTTTATTCTGGTGGGTATTAAACATGCAACACTTCTTGATCAGCTCAGCTTAACAAACACTGTGTACGTTAATTATGCAGCTGGCCATGACTTGACTTAACAAGAACTAATAATATTTAAGAGCAATAATTAATCCCCGCGTGTGATTAAATTTCTCCAACTTTGCTAGGCTAAAATCTCTTCCAGCCCCTTCGTTCCCACATTCCGTGTCGTCGACGTCGTCGTCGTCGTTTCACAGGCGGCGCCCGCCGGCTCCGACACGATGTTTTCCTGCTCTCGGAACTGCTCCTTGGCCATCTTCTTCATCCTGGCAAGCTCCAGATCACGACTCATCTTCCTCCTGTACATCTCCGCGAATGTGATCGGCTCGTCCATGATGGGCTTCTCTCCCTCGGCCACCTTCAACGGGTACACGGTCGCCTCCGGCGCCGGGTTCTGGAAGGTGGCGATCGAGAGCCGCGAGTGGTTGGAGTTCACCACCGCCTGGTGGTCCGCGTTCTTGAACCTCCCGTTGCTGAGGAACTGCACCCATCCACCGACAACAATATTAATTATTTAAATTAATTAAATTAAATTAATTAATTAATTACTTAATTACTTATTAGGTAGTGATGTGGAAATGAAATGAATTAATGAATGAGTAGAACTGACGTGGCCGTGGTCGCCGAGGTTGACGACGAATGCGCCTTCGACGGGCTGGACAGTGATCCAGGTGTGGCCGCCGTCGCGTGTCGCCTGGAGGCCGCCGACGTGGTCCTGGAGGAGGAGAGTGATCGTGCCCGGGTCGGTGTGGCGCTTGAGTCCGAGGGTGAGGTCCGGCTGGGGGCATTTCGGGTAGAAATTAATGACCACCTTCTGGTCCATGTCCACGCAGGCTTTGCTCAGAGCTTCCTTCTCCAACCCCATGGCTTCCGACAACACCTCCAGCAGCTTGCACGCCAGGCCCATCAGCCTCTCGCTGTACTCCTCCACCACCTCCCTCCACCCCTCCGGCTTGTCCGGCCACCGCGAGTAGTCCCTGGCACGCGTCGGGTACGAGAAGAAGGTCACGATCTCCCGCCAGTCCTGGACCGCTTCGCCCTGGAGGTGGCTGGAGACGATGAAGCCGCCCTTTTTGCCGCCGGACATGTCGAAACGGAGCTTCTCTTGGGGCGGGAGGGCGAAGAAGTCACGTGCGAGGTGGGTCATGCGGGAGATGAGGTCGGGATCGACGCCGTGGTCGACGACTTGGAAGATGCCCCAGTCTTCGCAGGCTTTGACGATTCTGTCACAGACGGCGGCGCGGCCTTCGGGGGAGTCGATCTCGGAGAGGGAGATGACGGGGATTTCGTCGCTGAACTGGTTGTGGGGGATTTTGGGCCGCTCGTCCTCGTCTCTGATGAAGCTCGCGCGGAGGGTCTTCTCGTCGGTGAGCGTCGGAAGGAAGGGCGTCGCCGGCGCCATTAATTAGGACTACTGTGCGCCCTGTTCTCGAGGAGAGAGAGAGAGTACTACTATTACTACTACTATAGAGAGAGATGAGAGATGAGTAGCGTCTTTATAACGCAGAGAGAGAGAGAGAGAGAGAGGGAGGCAACCTTACCTCACCTGTAACTTCTTGGGTGGCTGCTGCAACTACCACTCGTGCCAACTACCACTCGTGCCAACTACCCCTCTCACTTAGTTACATTCGTTAAGAAAATGACAGCAATGCCCTCTTCATTGAATATTTTGACATCAAGTACACTTCCACAACCAACCAGTCCTTTCAAAGCTTTTATTTAGTACAAACAAAAAATAAATAAATAAAAGAATTAGAATTTAGAAAAAATAAATAGTTATTTTTTAAGTTCTATAGTTTTAACAGGTCTGAAAAGAAATAGGAAAGGGACAAAGATGGACTAGTGATGAAAGATAAGTACAAATCTGTCTATGGAGAATATAGGGGTCCTCACGTCGCCACGCTGCCGGATGATCGTGGTCCGAGACTCCCAAGTAGAACGGACCGGCAGCACGTGCACAACCACCGGCGCCCTTGGACTCGCGGTCTTCCGGTGGAAGGAAGCCCGTCTAGAATAGAAGGGGGAAGTCCCTGTTTCCTGATCCGAGGGTCGGTCACACCAGAAAGCTACTTCGACTGCGATCGAGCAAACTGCAAAGGACTGCTATTGACCGTGCTGGTTATATAGGCAACATGCCGGCACAGACGTCCGAGCATGATTTCAAACAACAAGGTGTTGGCTAGATACTCCCTGATTTGCCGGCGGATATCTCCTATTCCCGCTAACCCAGGGTAGAAGTCTGTGCAATGTCGTACTAGCTAGCTTGGATTTTGGGTGAAATAAACATCTGAAAAATCCTTCAGTCTCATGACCCACTCCGTAATCTTTTTCTCTGGGAAGATAATTAGGTCAGCTGCCTGCACTTCCTTACCATTGAAGACTCGATTGTGTCTTTCCTTCCATAAGGCATAGGGGATAAATGCAAGGCAAGCTTTCATCATGCACCTTCCTCTTACTCCTATTCCTTCCTGACTCAGCAGTATAAGACTTTCAAACGAATCTGGCATCACTACTATCATCTGAAATAGATGGAAAAAATGAGTCCCCTTCAAAATCGTCATAAAACATTCGTATTAGCCCTAAATTGAGGCTATTAGAGTTGTTTGGGTCTTTTTTGTCACAAAGGTAATTTATTCCTTCTCATTTCAATTTCGATTATTTTCTTGCTTGATTAAAGGTGGAGGAATGTAACAATATTAGTTAATTTAGTTTTTAGTTTGTTTATTGCATGTTAAATTACGAATTTAGTGAAAATCCTTAATTTTTCTTTATTTTAGGTTAAATTACAAATTTTAAATTGCGATATACGTTTTTGTTCATTAGTTTGTTAGTTAATTTGTTCATTAGTTTGTTTATTTATGCTTAAAGATACAATTTAAGTTTTTTGCTTGTGAATATGATTAAATTGAATGTTATAAGTATGGCATAGTATATTATATTCAAAATTCCGTTGAATATAATGTGACATAGATATGAGAAAATTTTTTTTACCAATTTTTGTCCCGCTTGATACGTAATTAGATTCAAAATGTCCGTAGCATGAATTTAGAGTGGTTGCTCATCTGTGTTGGTTAATTTCAGTTGACATTGTTTACTATGCCCACTTACTGCAAGTTTAATAGTGAGTTTTTCTGTGAGAATGACAAGGTGGTCGGTTATAGTGGGGGACATCCATTCTTATATTTGTAAAGTTTACATGTTTGTTTAACGCATTGTGTACTATGATGTATATAGTGATTGGATGGAACCTACGCACGGACCACATATCAATGTAGCAACCTTTTCGTGCAATGGCTAATTGGAGTATACTTCATATACTTGATGATATGTTCTTGAAACCGTTGATGGAGCTCCCCCTAGAATGGTTGATGGAGCTCCCCCTAGAATGGTTGATGGAGCTCCCCCTAGAATGGTTGATGGAGCTCCCCTTAGAATGGTTGATGGAGCTCCCACTAAAAGGGTCGAGGGAGCTCCCACTAAAGGGGTCTAGGGAGCTCCCACTGAAAGGGTCGAGGGAGCTCCCACTAAAGGGGTCTAGGGAGCTCCCACTAAAGGGGTCTAGGGAGCTCCCACTGAAAGGGTCGAGGGAGCTCCCATTGAAGATTGGTGAGGGACCTATCGTAAATTTTAATACTAAAGAAAGGTAAAAATATTTGCATAGTCCTTTTAGGAATTTTTATCAAATTTATGTAATATGTTGTAGTAGTTGATGAAATATATGATTGAATTTAGGGGAACAATAGAGAATCCAGACGTACATTCAAGTGGTACGGATGAATAAGTTGATCCAGTTACAAATGAGAATGTTACGGGTAGGGAAACTGAAATTCCCACATCCAACGAGGAAGTGCCCATGGTCAAGGAGAAACTTAATGAGCTTTATACCAATATGTGGATTACAGAGATGAGCAGATTTGTCAACACATTGGTCCAGACATTAATGAAGACAATGTACCGTCACACGTAGGTGTTGTAGTCAAATAGAGTTTTAACACTAAGGATGCATTGCAACTATACTTGAAGAACCATTGTATTGAAAATGTGGTACTACACTTTATTCAATATGTTACGTAAGTGTTGAAGTGTGGTACTACACTTTATTCAATATGTTATGTAGGTGTTGAAGTATGGTACTACACTTTATTCAATATGTTACGTTAGTGATTAGTGTCAATGGTATGTTTATGCATCATTTAGTAAAAAAAACATGGGGTGGAAAGTTAGAAGATGTGACAATGAACACACTTGTTTGAACAGAGAGTTGTACAAAGACAACAACCTGTAATGTCTTATGCCCACTGTGAGGACAAACTTCACACTCACACCTAAAGATTGTTAAAGACAAATACCATATTGAAGTCCCATATGATAAGGCGTGGAGGGCAAAGAACTAGACATTGGTTGTTGTATTTGGTGACTGGGAAGAGTCTTATAACTTATTACCTCAGTTTTTTAAAGTAACTAAGGACACAAACTAAGGTACTAAATATGAGTTGATAACTGATTTTGATGGTAGGAATGTGCAATTTTAGAGGATGTTTAATGCATTTGGGAACGTCAATTAATGATTTTAGGTATTGTAGATACATCATCATAATAGAAAAGACTCATTTATATGGCAAGTATTGTGGTTGTTTGTTGATAGCTACAACACCTAATAGGGGCAACATGTTATTTTCCATTGCTTTTGCCGATGTAAAGGCTGAGTTTATGGATACTTGGACTTGGTTTTTAGTTTGATCTGCGCTGTAGGTTGTTAGAGGGAGGAGTCCAATTTGCTTTATCTCTGATTGTCACTGTGGTATAATCACAATAGTTGCTGATGTATTTCCGCCACCCCATAAACACAAGTTTTGTGTATACAACATTGTTGCCAAAAATGAGAAGAGGTATAGAGTATAGAACTTGATGAACCTTATATGGAAGTGTGCGATGAAGCTATCAGTAGAAGAATACAGTGATGCATTAATAAAAATTGAAGTTGTATGCGAGGAAAGAAAAATTGAGTTGATTGAAGACTTAAGGCCTAAACCCTGAGCAGTGGGAGTAGTTGACATAATTCACTCTTAGATAGAGGGCTTTCGTCTCAAATTGAGTATCCTCTATCTCCATCAACCTATTCTTGGCCGATTTTTTTAACCCTTTTAAAAAAGGAGGTTCATTTACTACTGAGCAACGGAGAGGAGGCGAAACGAAGAGAGGGGCAGGCAACCTGAAGCTAGTCAAAGAAATCCTGAAGTTGGCAAAAAAGCGATTTAAGAAAGGATTTTTTATCAAGTGGTAGAGAAGGAGAGAGTCATAGAAGACGGTGATGGATAGTGGTGCATAAAAGGCAGCAACAACAGAGAAAAAGAAGTGCTAGAACGGAAGTCAAAATAGAGCCAACAACACTGTTAGAACACATGCGTGTGATTAGCTAATTATGACAAAACACAATCCACAAGATGAGTCCTGATTGAAGTTGAAGAAAGGAAGTTTACTAATAAGAACAGAGGTGCTGTTATACATGAAACGTGCATACAAGGAAGTTGAAACACAAAAGGAAACCAGGGTGAGCTGGATTACTTGATTACGGGAATAGTCCATTGGAGACAGGACTCTGTTATGGAAGGTGAAAAAAACCTAGGACTATATAAAGTTAATTGAGTCGTGGGATTAGGGTTACGCAGAAAGTGAAAAAGAGATAATGAAGGATGAATTAAGGGGGAGTTCTTCAGTGCTGATGATGGTGTGATAGATAGAGTGAAGATTGATCCCACTTGCGCTGATCAGAAGGTCGCACTGGCTTAGTTGAAGCTATTGACCATTCAAGAGTTTTCTCATCTGGAGAAGACTGCGTGCATAACTTCCCTTTCGTAAGGGAACACACTAAGGGGGAGAGCCTTAGTGTGAGGGTATTAAGGAAGCTTCTGTTGATCGTTGGAACATGAAGCTGCGAGACTAGGATGGTTGTGTTCGAATCTTGAGGGAGGAGAACTCATTACTGTAAGTGTTATTGAATCATCACTACTGTAATACTCTCTAGTGGATTTTGGTACCCTGGGCCGAGTGCCCCGCAGAGTAGGAACAATTGGTTCAGAAATGTGATAACATTTTCTGGTGTTCATAAGGATAAATATAATTAACGACAAGTGTAATTATACCAGTTGTCGGGTGTAAGTACACTCATACGTACATGTGAAGCATAAGACGATTACAAGTGGTATCAGAGCATGCTCCAGATTAGTTTGGAGAGAAGATCTAGAGAAGCTTCACTGAAGGAGAAAATGGGGTCATATCTGAAGGAAGGAGCCTCAAACACTAGACCACCACTACTTGATGTGTCTAATTACTCTTACTGGAAGGCCAAGATGAAAATTTATATAAAGTCACAGGATGAGAAGGCCTGGAAGACCATTGAGAAGGGATGGCGTCCGCCAACGAAAGAGATTGGAGAAGGTGCTGATATGAAGACAGTTGAAAAAACAGATACAGAATGGACAAAAGAAGAAGAGAGACTCTCTAACTGCAATTCGAAGGTGTTGAATGCTATCTTTGGAGGAGTGAATGAAGAACAGTTCAGAAGAATTTCTGCTTGTACCACGGATCAAGAAGCCTGGAAAATATTAGAGGTTCATTATGAAGGAACCGAGAGTGTTAGAGTGTCAAAGCTGTAGATGCTTACCACCTAGTTCGAGCTTATGCGGATGAGAGAAGATGAGTCTATACTGGAATATGAAGGCAAGATCAGGGATATAGCAAATCAGTCTGCAGCTCTGGGAGACAAAATTCCTCTGAATCGGCTGGTCAAAAAGGTATTTTGGTCTCTCTCCTCAAAATTCAAGATGAAAAGAGTGGCTATTGAGGAGTACAAGGTCATTGACAATATGACACTGGATGAGTTAATTGGATCCTTGAAAACGTTTGAAATGAACGAGGAAGCAGAAGATTCAGCAGAAAAGGGTAAAAAGGAGAGTGTGGCATTCCAGTCAGTAGCAAAAGAAGAATCAATGCAATTGGCTGAAAATCATGATGTATCAGTAATTACTCTAGCAGAGTTAGATGAAAAGGTTTCACTGCTGGCAAAGGGGATAAATAAGTTTATCGAAAAGAACGAGACAAAACAATGCTGGAACTGGATCTACTGAAGTCTTAGCAAAGAAGAAAGTTGTGGTATGTTATGAATGTGGTGGAAAAGGACATGTTCAGTCAGAGTGTCCTACTTACTTGAGAAAGCAAAAGTCATTTAGTGCTGCCTGGAGTGATGATGAAAGTAGTGAGTCTGATGAAGATGAATGCAATTTTGTTACATTTGCAGTAAAGCTCGGACAGAAGTTGGGTTCATCATCAAAATCAAAAAATTTCCTTGGTGCAACAAACAGCAAAGAAGACACGGATGATGAAGATGAGGAGATTACAGTGGAAGCCATCATTCAGCAATGGGATGGGGTACTTGAAAGTACAAGGATCCTTAAGTTACATCTTTGTGTGCTTGAGCAAGAGAATGCTGGGCTAAAGAAACAGATTGACGAAATGAGAAAAGAAAATAAAAAACCAGAAGACGAACGAAAAACTTTGAGAGAAAAAGTCTCATCTCTTGAAAAAGACAATCATAACTTGAAACAGGAGGTTGCTGAGAAAGAAAAGGTGATATTGAAACTTGAGGAAGACCTGAGAAGATCACAAGACATTTTAAAGATGTTTGATAAGGGAAAGCAAAAATTAGATGATATTTTGATCCAAGGAAGAAGAAGTTGTGAGAAACAGGGACTAGGCTACTCAAAAACAGTGTACAACAAGTTTAGATCTAGACAAAATAAGTCATCACGAGGCCTGGTATGCCACTACTGTGGGGTGTATGGTCATATCAGACCACATTGCTATAAGCTGCTAAAAGACTGGAGATGGAATGGAGCTAGAATGGTTTCAAAACCAGCATCGAAGTATGTATGGATAAAGAAGGAGATTAGTTAGTATGCGGCACATACGGCTCGAAAAAAAACCTCGGATGGAATATGGTATTTTGATAGTGGCTACCATCGGTATATGACGGGAAATGCAAAAAATCTGACTAATATTCACAGAGAAGATGGTGGTCAAGTGACCTTTGGAGATGGTGCAAAAGGAGCAGTGATTGGAAGAGGGGTTTTAAAGGTTGATGGTTTACCAAAGCTGAAGAATGTTCTACTAGTGAATGAGTTGAAAGCAAACCTACTCAGTATCAATCAACTATGTGATCAAAATCTGCATGTCAGGTTTACCAAAGAAGGATGTATAGTAGAAGATGATGAAAAATAGTCAATGATAGAAGGGACCAGAACTGGTGATAATTGCTATAAGCTATGTGTGTCACAGCACTGTAAGTACACTGGTGAAACAACTGCTCAACTGTGGCATAAACGCCTTGGTCATCTACATTCAAAAGGCATGCAGAAGCTGCTTAAATATGGAGCTGTACGCAGATTACCAGCTATAAGTAGTAAGGTAGAGGCTGTTTGCAAAGGATGTATGGCAGGAAAATGACACCGAACACCTCATTCAGCCTTGAAGTTCATCACAACGGAACAACCTCTGGAACTGCTTCATATCGATCTGATGGGGCCAGTTCAAACTAAAAGCATTGCTGGAAAAAGGTATGTACTAATGTGTGTTGATGATTTTTCAAGATTTACATGGGCTGAATTCATCAGAGAAAAATCACACTTATAAAGTGTTTGCAAGTCTATGTAGAAGACTCATGACTGAGAAGAATGTTTCTATAGGAAAAATAGTCTGAATAAGAAGTGATCATGGTAGAGAATTTGAGAACAATCAGTTTGCCCAATTCTGTGAGAAGAAAGGAATATCTCATGAGTTCTCTGCGCCTAAAACTCCCCAACAGAATGGAGTTGTTGAGAGAAAGAACAGAACACTTCAGGAGATGGCCCGGGCTATGATAAATTCCAAGAATCTCCCTCACAAGCTGTGGGCTGAGGCAGTAAACACAGCGTGTTATATAAGTAACAGAGTACATGTCAGATATATGACTCATAAAACTCCCTATGAACTATGGAAGGGAAGAAAGCCTAAAGTTCATTATTTTTGAGAATTTGGAAGCACGTGCTATGTTCTGAGAGACCGTGAACAACTGGGAAAATTTGATTCTAGGAGCATTGAAGGAATTTTCATAGGATACTCAAGGAACAGTCATGCCTATAGGGTGTATTTCAGAAATAAAACACTGTCATAGAAACAGTAAATGTTGAAATAGCAGATCAAAATGAGAACCTGCCAGTATTGGATGACGAGCAAGGTAATGTGCCTCAGATTTTTACAGAGAAAACAAGTACTGATTCGAGTACACAGTCTTCAGAACAAGTTGAAAATCATAAACTTGATGACGAGTTGTTAGCAAGCTCTGAAGAAATAGAGGAAGTTCGAGTGAATACAACAGATATAGCTCCTGTGACGGAGAAAGCTCCATCAATAAGAGTTCAGAAAAACCATCCAATGGATGCTGTTATTGGGAATGTCAATGAAGGAATGAAAACTAGGGGAAAGAAACAGAATTATTCAGAAATGGTTAGGTTTGTATGTTATACTTCAGCAGTTGAACCAAGAAGAGTAGAAGAAGCCCTAAAAGATGAATTCTGGATTAGAGCTATGCAGGAAGAACTTGAACAGTTCGACAGAAATGAGGTATGGACACTTGTGCCTCGGCCTGCCAACATAAATGTGATAGGCACGAAATGGGTGTTTAAAAATAAAACAGATGAGGAAGGGAATGTGGTGAGAAACAAAACACTGCTGATGGCTCAAGGTTACACCCAATTTGAAGGTGTCGATTTTGATGAAACTTTTGCCCCAGTGGCTCGATTGGAGTCTATCAGATTGTTACTTGTTGTGGCAAGTTCTTTAAAGATCAAGTTACAAAAAATGGATGTGAAGAGTACAGTCAACCTGGGAATCTGGTATTCAACTAACACAAGTAATGTGCTAGCCGGGTATAATGATGCTGACTGGGCAGGAGATGTTGATGATAGAAAAAGTACTTCAGGAGGATGTTTTTACCTAGGTACGAATTTAATATCCTGGTATAGTAAGAAGCAGAATTCGATCTCTCTCATCTGCAGACGCTGAATACATAGCAGCAGGAAGTTGTTGTGCACAACTCATCTAGGTGAAGCAAATGCTATTAGATTATGGAGTGACTTGCAGCATCAGTACAATATACTGTGATAAAACAAGTGCAATCAATATATCCAAGAATCCTATTCAGCTCTCAAGAACAAAGCACATTGATATCCGTAATCATTTCATTCGAGAGCTTGTAGAAGAAGGCAAAGTAATGCTAGAACATGTATCTACTGAAAATCAGTTGGTTGACATCTTTACAAAGAGCTTGGATGTAAAAAGATTTGAGTTCCTTTGAGGAGCTCTAGGACTGTGTTGTATGTGAAAATGTGCGGATTGTGTACTTACAAGTGTAAGTACACTCATATGGATGTGTACACACATATCTATACATATGGTTTTCATGCTTTATTAAAAAAAATAAAAAAAATAAAAAAAGGAAAAAAAAAGGGGATGCATGGTTAAGGCAAAAGGTAAAGGTACATTTTCAAGACTGCTCTTTTTACCTTCATTCACAACGGCGAAGTTTTGGCGCTCCGGAGGGTTGGAACTGAACGGGAAACTTGTGTTCACCATGGGGATGGCGTCTTCCTCGGCTCATACGGAAGGCACTTCTACTGCAGATATCCAAGGTACGCGAACTGAAACTCATTCTCTGTCTCCTCTATCCTCTCCCATTGGTGAGAAGCTATCAGTAGATGGGGATTCCTCGTTATGCCCTTTGGACCCTCTGGATTCTGGTGCTCTGGCCGAAAATCCATACAAATATTTGAACTTGATAAACCCTCTTTCAGAAGGGGTTTGAGTGCGGATGATGATGACATGTCTCTTCGTCAATTTTTGGAGAAATTAGTAAATAAGAAAAGTATTGTACGTACAAGTGCAAATTCCCAGGTGCCTGCAAGTGTGATGTTAACTAGTTCAACAAACATAGCCATGGGAGTGGCTCAAGGTCTTGAAGACGACGATGATGGGCCTCTCATCATTTCGTGCCGGCGCAAACTGAGAGTCTCCGAAGAAGATATGCTTGATAGGAAGTCACGTCTTCGTGATACAACTCGATGGAAGCGGCAAAGAGGTATGAGGCCGGATGATTCTCCAATATGTTTAGACGATGAAGAAACAACAGCTGACGATGTGATGGTATCTGGTTGTGATATTACAAGTACATCTCGCATAACTCGAGCCATGGCTCGAAGAGAGTCGAGACATACTGAAAATAATCTTGTTTCAAGGGGAAAGAACAGACTGTCCATTGCGACTAATGTGGATTCGTTCCGAAACCAAAATTACTCTTTCAGAGTTTCAAGTTATCCTGCCACTGTTGAAAACCTTGGGCCTGATGCGAACAGTTACTGATTTTGCTCCATACTCCCCAGCAATGGTACATGAATTCTATGCTAACTTGGGTAAGTCTCAATAAGCTGCATCTTCTGGTAATGTTTGTCTCTTTTTGACAAAAAGGGGGAGAAAATGTGATGTATGTACTATGTATTTTTTGTTACTTTGTGCTCCTTTTGACATGACAGTGGATGTGACCAGATGGTGTGATTGGAAATGGTAGTATTATGGGTTCTTTCTGTTCTATAGTGAGGAACATGTGCTGACATCTGTTTTTAGCATGGTTGATGTTGGAACGAATATGGTTTTGATACTGCTGATGATGGAATGACTATGAGGAATATTATGGGTGTTATTGTGTGCAATGAAAAGTGTTGAAAGCTTGGATGTTTCAGGGCTGTTTGTAAGAAGAGTCAACCGCTACAGTTATTATATCCTGAAGATATGAAAGGTGGTTTTGTCAAAAAGAGTCAAAGGGGGAGAATGTTAGAACACATGCGTGTGATTGGCTAATTATGACAAAACACAATCCACAAGATGAGTCCTGATTGAAGTTGAAGAAAGGAAGTTTACTAATAAGAACAAAGGTGTTGTTATACATGAAACATGTATATAAGGAAGTTGAAACACAAAAGGAAACCAGGGTGACCTGGATTCCTTGATTACGGGAATAGACCATTGGAGACAGGACTCTGTTATGGAAGGTGCGAAAACCCTAGTACTATAAAAAGTTAATTGAGTCGTGGGATTAGGGTTACGCAGAAAGTGAAAAAGGGATAATGAAGGATGAATTAAGGGGGAGTTCTTTAGTGCTGATGATCGTGTGATAGATAGAGTGAAGATTGATCCCACTTGAGCTGATCAGAAGGTCGCACTGGCTTAGTTGAAGCTATTAACCATTCAAGAGTTTTCTCATCTGGAGAAGACTGCGTGCATAACTTCCCTTTCGTAAGGGAACACACTAAGGGGGAGAGCCTTAGTGTGAGGGTATTAAGGAAGCTTCTGTTGATCGTTGGAACATGAAGCTGCGAGGCTAGGAGGGTTGTGTTCGAATCCTGAGGGAGGAGAACTCATTACTGTAAGTGTTATTGAATCATCACTACTGTAATACTCTCTAGTGGATTTTGGTACCCTGGGCCGAGTGCCCCGCAGAGTAGGAACAATTGGTTTCGAACTGTGATAACATTTTCTGGCGTTCATAAGGATAAACGTAATTAACGACAAGTGTAATTACACTAGTTGTTGGGTGTAAGTACACTCATATGTACACGTGAAGCATAAGACGATTACAAACACGATGGAATTGCAAGCTGATAGAAAGACAATTTGGGGAATCCTTTTTCATGATATATGAGGAGGAGAAAATCAACTTTCACAAAATGGTACTCCAAACAAGAGAAACGGTCCTACATAAAAAGTATGGTTAGATTGGATTATGGTTCTTTATGCATCTTGCCACAAAGAACTGAGATTAAGCAAGAATGGAGAAATATTCAGATCAATTATGAATGGATTCCAATATTTATGCAAGTTTAGTATTATAAGTTTTCGTTTAAAGTTGAATTGAAGGGTACTTCAGAGAAGTTTAAGGAAGAATAAAAGGTAAATTATGAGGAATTCATTTGTCCAACATTCAGGTAATGGCAACAGACAAGAGCTTCAATTCAAATTCAAATTATGAAAGAATATTTAAAATTTTCTCGGAAGTAGGGGGTATAAATGAAGAGACTGCTAAAGGGGATTTCACTTTCAATCCCAATAATCAGAATAAAGAAGTTTTTGAAATACCCCAAAATCTAGCAGATACAGATAAAATTGAGGGAGTCGAGAGTTACACTTCTCCGCCTCCGGATCTACAACCCACTGTTCACCCATTAACCTGAAGAAAATGTCCCATCCAATGCCAAGAACCATTATAATCGGTAAGGGATAATTTAAGTGTCATAAATGGCCAATCAAATAACCAACTCCCCACTGACCTAGCAAAGCTTCAAATAGGGGTACCATCGGGTGAGTCTCATTGCACTTCCTTAAAAACTTCAAGCGTCCGTCACCCTATTACCATTTTGAGTTTCTCCTCAAAATCATCCAATAGGGTGGTTTTCAACATGGCGCCAGTAAGTGCTACCTCTAGCACAGTTAAGCGAACAAGCAATATTGAAAGAATCATAACGAACCAGAGGTTCATCAAGTTGGCGATTGATGAAGGCTATAGTTAGTGAAATTAAAGAAAATAATTCCTGGGAAATTTTAGGAAAACTCATGGTTAAAAGCTATTGTAATGGAATTTAAAGAAAATAATGGTTGAATGTTGTAGTGAAAGAATTTTAAAAAAATCAGAGTTGAAGACTATTGTTAGGAAATTATATGAAAAATCCAAATTGAAGACTATAGTAAGGGAATTTGAAGTAAAATCATTGCCATAAGCTATAGTAAGAGAATTTGAATAAAATGGTGGTTTAAGGCTATAGTAAAACAATTGAAACAAAAATCATGAAAAAAGGTTGTCGTAAGAAATTTAAAGAGAAATCATGGTTGAAGGCTATAGTAAAAGAATTTTGACAAAAAAATGACTCAAGGCTATAATAAGAGAATTTGAAGAAATTCATGGTATGAGGCTATATTAAGGGTATTTGAAGAAAAATAATGACTGAATGCTATTGGCAGGGAATTTTAAGAAAATTCATGGTTTAAGGCAATAGTAAAATATTTTAAATAAGAAAACTTGTCTGATGCTTAAGTAAGAGAATTTTAAGAAAAATTACAACTGAAGGCTACAGTAAGAGAATTCTAAGAAAAAAATCAAAATTGAAGGCTATAGTAAAAGAATTTGAGCAAAAGTCATGGCTGAAGGCTATGAGAATCCCAGTAAACTCTAGACGTGTGTTCAGAAGTGTACTTACCGTAATTCCTTAAGTGTACTTACAATAATTATTGTAAACTTAAAACGTGAACGCAGGAGTGTACTTACACCCGAAGACTGGTGTAGTGACACTTAGAGTTACTCTTATGAACAGAAAGGACACAACACAAATTGTTATCGCAATTCGGAACCAATCGTTCCTAATCTGTGGGGCATTCGGCCCAGGGCACCAAAATCCACTAGAAAGAGTATTACAGTAGTTCAACAGAATAACTTACAGTAATAAGTTCTCCTCCCTGCAAGGATTTGAACAACAGTCTCTTCCTAGTCTAACTTCTGTCAACACACTTCCACAGAAGCTATTTGATACCCACACACAAGGTCTCCCCCTTAGTGTGATCCCTCTCACCAGGGACTTTCTTCACGAAGGTTTCTCAAGATGAGAACACCTATTACAATGGTCAGTTGCTTCTTCGAAAGCCAATAGACCCTTAATCAGCTTCATTAACAAACATACACCATCAAAACTAGCACCTTCAAGATGTGAACTTCAGAACGTATTACACATTGCTCCCCCTCAAACGCGTCTCTCCTTGATACTCGTTAATCACTGCATAACCCTTTTCCAGCACATCATATGCTATTAATACATTAGGGTTTTATCATGTCTAAATCTGTCTTTTGTCATATCACATCCTCTATTACTTTCCTATCCCAACTAGGAAACTCTATCAACCTTATCACCAGTAATATTGCATGCTGATTTCTTTCCTATAGACTTTAGGAAACTTAATACTCCACGGTTAGGAAAACCCAGATATTCACGCTTCATGGTATACACTGTTGACTTGGTCAAACATCGGGTTTGTCATAAAATAGCCAATCAAGCCTCTATGCACTAACAGGCTATGATAAAAGAATTTTAAGAAAGCTATGGTTGAAGGCTATAGTGTGGGAATTTTAAAAAAGTCATGAAGGAAAATAATAGTTGAAGGATATAGTAAGGGACTTTTGACAAAAATTATGACTAAAGGCTATAGTAAGAGAATTTGAAGATATTCGGGGCACAAGGCTAGAGTTAGGATATTATATGAAAATTCCAAATTAAGGACTACAGTAAGGGAATTTAAAGTAAAATCATTGCTGGAAGCAATAGTAATAGAATTTAAAGAAAATGGAGGTTCAAGGCTTTAGTAAAGCATTTGAAACAAAAATCATGGCAAAAGGCTGTCGTAAGGAATTTGAAGAGAAATCGTGGTTGAAGGCTATAGTAAAGGAATTTTGACAAAAAAATGACTTATGGCTATAGTAAGAGAATTTGAAGAAATTCATGGTACCAGGCTATATTAAGGGTATTTGAAGAAAAATAATGACTTAAGGCTATTGGCAGGGAATTTTAAGAAAATTCATGGTCTAAGGCTTTAGTAAAACATTTTAAATAAGAAAACTTGTCTGATGCTTGAGTTAGAGAATTTTAAGAAAAATCACAGTTGAAGGCTATAGTAAGAGAATTTTAAGAAAAAAATCAAAACTGAAGGATATAGTAAGGGTATTTGAGCAAAAATCATGGTAGAAGACTATGGTAAAAGAAGTTTAAGAAAACTATGGTTGAAGATAAGGGTGTCAATTTTACCTGATTACCCTATTACCCGACTACCCGATTACCCGAATGGTAATCGGATGGATAAGGAATAAAATTATCTATTTCGACTACCCGACTACCCGATTACCTGCCTCTTAATCGAAACGAATATGGATAATGGGTATTCCTTACCCGACTACCCGATTACCCGGATGGTAATTTTGTAATTTTTATTAAATTTTATACCCTTATTTCTATCTTGCATACCCTAATATGTGTGATGTACATTTATTTGAGTTATTTTTAGATAAATTTAAGAATTTGGATATAATTTTTATATAGTTTTAATTTTTTTTGAATTTTTAAATATTTATAAGGATTAAATAATTAAAATTATTAAAATATTATTATCCATTTATTTACCCAATTACCCGATTACCCACGGGTAATCTGGTAAGAAATTCGGGTAACAAAATAACTACGTTTTATTTGAGCAAAATGGGTGACGAAATACGGGTAGGGTAATCAAAACGGGTAACGGAATAACCATTACCCGTTTCGATTATTACCCGTTTACACCCCTGGTTGAAGGCTGTAGTATGAGAATTTTAAAAATGCCATGAAAAGAGACTAGAGTAAGATAATTTGAAGGAAAATAATAGTTGAAGTCTATAGTAAAGTTCTATTGACAAAAATTATGACTAAAGGCTATAGTAAGAGAATTTGAAGATATTCCGTGGCACAAGGCTAGAGTTAGGGAATTTGAAGAAAAATCATGGCTGAAGGCTATAGAAAGAAAATTTTAGGAAAAATCATGGTTTAAGGCTATAGTTAAAGAATTTGGAGAAAATAATTCCTAGGGAATTTTAGGAAAACTTATCGTTAAAGGCTATTGTAATGGAATTTGAAGAAAATAATGGCTAAATGTTGTAGTGAGAGTATTTTAAAAAAATGAGAGCTGAAGGCTATAATTAGGAAATTATATGAAAATTCCAAATTGAAGACTATAGTAATGGAATTTGAAGTATTATCATTGCTGGAAGCAATAATAAGAGAATTTAAGGAAAATATTGGCTCAAGGCTATAGTAAAGCAATTGAAACAAAAATCATGGCAAAAGGGTGTCGTGAGGAATTTAAAGAGAAATCATTGTTGAAGGCTATAGTAAAGGAATTTTGACATGAAAAATGACTTAAGGATATAGTAAGAGAATTTGAAGAAATTCATGGTACAAGGCTATATTAGGGGTATTTGAAGAAAAAAAATGACTAAAGGCTATTGGCAGGGAATTTTAAGAAAATTAATGGTTTAAGGCAGTAGTAAAACATTTTAAATAAGAAAAATTGTTTGATTCTTGAGTACGAGAATTTTAAGAAAAATCAGAGCTGAAGGCTAGAGTAAGGGAATTTTATGAAAAAAATCAAAACTGAAGGCTATAGTAAGGGAATTTGTGATAAACTCATGGCTGATGGCATTGGTTAAAGAATTTTAAGAAAACTATGGTTGAAGGCTATAGTAATGGAATTTTAAAAAAGTCATGGAAAAAGTCTAGAGTAAGAGAATTTGAAGGAAAATAATAGTCGAAGGCTATAGTAAGGGACTTTTGACAAAAATTATGGCTTAAGGCTATAGTAAAAGAATTGGAAGAAATTCGTGGCACAAGGTTAGAGATAGGGAATATGAAGAAAAATGATGGCGGAAGGCCAGTAAGGGAATTTGAGGAAAAATCATTGTTTAATGCAATAGTTAGAGAATTTAAAGAAAATATTTCCTAGGAAATTTTAAGGAAAACTCATGGTTAATGGCCATTGGAATGGAATTTAAAGAAAATAATGGTTGAATGTTGTAGTGAGAGCATTTTAAAAAAATCAGAGTTCAAGGCTATTGTTAGGAACTTATATGAAAAATCTGTATTGAAGACTATAGTAAGGGAATTTGAAGAAGAATCATAGCTGGAAGCAATAGTAAGAGAATTTGAAGAAAATGGTGGTTCAAGGCTATAGTAAAACAATTGAAACAAAAATCATGGAAAACGGCTGTCATAAGGAATTTGACGAGAAATCATGGTTGAAGGCTATAGTAAATGAATTTTGACAAAAAAATGACTTAAGGCTATAGTAAGAGAATTTGAAGAAATTCATGGTACGAGGCTATAATTAGGCTATTTGAAGAAAAATAGTGACTGAAGGCAGTTGGGAGGGAATTTTAAGAAAATTCATTGTTTAAGGGTATAGTAAAACATTTTAAATAAGAAAACTTGTCTGATGCTTGAGTAAGAGAATATTAAGAAAAATCACAGTCGAAGGCTAGAGTAAGGGAATTTTAAGAAAAAAATCAAAACTGAAGGTTATAGTATGGGAATTTGACTAAAACACATGGCTGAAGGCTATGGTAAAAGAATTTTAAGAAAACTATGGTTGAAGGCTATTGTGTGGGAATTTTAAAAAAGTCAGTGAAAAAGACTAGAGTAAGAGAATTTGAAGGAAAATAATAGTTGAAGGCTATAGTAAGGGACTTTTGAAAACAATTATGACTAAAGCCTATAGTAAGAGAATTTGAAGATATTATGTGGCACAAGGCTAGAGTTGGGGAAGTTGAAGAAAAAACATGGTTGAAGGCAATAGAAAGAGAATTTTAGGAAAAATCTTGTTTTAAGTCTATAGTTAGAGAAATTAAATAAAACAATTCTTAGGGAATTTTAGGAAAACTTATCGTTAAAGACTTTTGTAATAGAATTTGAAGAAAATAATGGCAGAATATTGTAATGAGTGAATTTATAAAAAATCAGAGCTGAAGTCTATTGTTAGGAAATTATATGAAAAATCCAAATTCAAGACTATAGTAAGGGAATTAGAAGTAAAATCATTGATAGAATCAATAGTAAGAGAATTTAAGGAAAATGGTGGTTCAAGGCTATAGTAAAGCAATTGAATAAAAAATCATGGCAAAAGGCTGTCGTATGGAATTTGAAGCGATATCATGGTTGAAGTCCATAGTAAAGGATTTTTGACAAAAAAAATGACCTAAGGCTATAGTAAGAGAATTTGAAGAAATTCATGGTACGAGGCTATATTGAGCATATTTGAACAAAAAAAATGACTGAAGGCTATTGGAAAGGAATTTTAAGAAAATTCATGGTTTTAGGTAGTAGTAAAACATTTTAAATAAGAAAACATGTCTGATGCTTTAGAAAGAAAATTTTAAGAAAAATCACAGCTGAAGGCTATAGTAAAGGAATTTTATGAAAAAAATCAAAACTGTCGGCTATAGTAAGGGAATTTGAGCAAAACTCAAGGATGAAGGCTATGGTAAAAGAATTATAAAAAAATTATAGTAGAAAGCTATAGTAAGGGAATTTTAAAAAAGTCTAGGAAAAAGGCTAGAGTAAGAGAATTTGAAGAAAAATAATAGTTGAAGGCTATAGTAAGGGACATTTGATAAACATTAAGACTAAAGGCTATAGTAAGCGAATTTGAAGATATTCGTGGCATAACGCTAGAGGTAGGGAATTTGAAAAAAAAACATGGCTGAAGGCTATTGTAAGAGAATTTTTGGAAAAATCATGGTTTAAGGCTATAGTTAGAGAATTCAAAGAAAATTAGTCCTCGGAAATTTTAGGAAAATTCATGGTTAAAGGCTATTGTAATGGAATTTAAACAAAATAATGGCTGAATATTGTAGTGAGAGAATTTTTTAAAAATCAGAGCTGAAGGCTATTGTTTGGAAGTTGAATGAAAAATCCAAAGTGAAGACTATAGTAAGGAAATTTAAAGTAAATCATTGGTGGATACTATAGTATGGGAATTTGAAGAAAATGGTTGTTCAAGGCTATACTAAAAAAATTGAAACAAAAATCATGGCAAAAGGCTGTCATAAGAAATTTGAAGAGAAATCCTGGTTGGAGGCTATAGTAAAGGAACTTTGACAAAAAAATAACTTAAGGATATAGTAATAAAATTTGTAGAAATACATGGAACCTGGCTATTTTAAGGGTATTTGATGAAAAATAATGACAGAGGGCTATTGGCCAGGAATTTTAAGAAAATTCATGGTTTAAGGCTTTAGTAAAACATTTTAAATAAGAATACTTGTCTGATGTTTGAGTTAGAGAATATTAAGAAAAATCACACCTGAAGGCTATAGTAAAAGAATTTTAAGAAAAAAAATCAAAACTTAAGGATATAGTAAGGGAATTCGAGCAAAACTCATGGCTGAAGGCTATGGTAAAAGAATTTAAAGAAAACTATGGTTGAAAGGTATATTAAGGGAATTTAAAAAAAGTCATGAAAAAAGGCAAGAATAAGTGAATTTGACGGAAATTAATAGTTGAAGGCTATAGTAAGGGACTTTTGATAAAAATTATGACTAAAGGCTATTGTAAGAAAATTTGAAGATATTCGTGGCATAAAGCCACAACTAGGGAATTTGAAGAAAAATCATGGCTGAAGGCTATAGTAAGAGAATTTTTGGAAAAATCATGGTTTAAGGCTATAGTTAGAGAAATTAAAGAAAATAATTCCGGAGAAATATAGGAAAACTCATGGTTAAAGGCTATTGTAATGGAATTGAAAGAAAATAATGCGTTAATGTTGTAGTGAGAGAATTTAAAAAAAATCAGAGCTGAAGATTATAGTTATGAAATTATATGAAGAATCCAAATTGAAGACTATAGGAAGGGAATTTGAAGTAAAATCATTGCTGAAAACTATTGCAAGAGAATTTGAAGAAAATGGTGGTTCAAGGCTATAGTAAAATAATTGAAACAAAAATCATTGAAAAAGGCTTTTGTTAGAAATTTGTAGAGAAATCATGGTTGAAGGCTATAGTAAAGGAATTTTGACAAAAAAATGACTTAAGGCTATAGTAAGAGAATTTCACGAAATTCATGGTTCGAGGCTATATTAACGGTATTTGAAGAAACATAACGACTGAAGACTATTGGCAGGGAATTTAAAGAAAATTCATGGTTTAAGGCAATAGTAAACCATTTTAAATAAGAAAACTTGTCTGGTGCTTGAGTAAGAGAATTTCAAGAAAAATCACACCTGAAGGCTATGGTAAGGGAATTTTAATAAAAAAATCAAAACTGAAGGCCATAGTAAGGGAATTTGTGCCAAAGTCAAGGCTGAAAGCTATGGTAAAAGAATTTAATGAAAATTATGGTTGATGGCTGTAGTATGGGAATTTTAAAATTATCATGGAAAATGACTAGAGTAAAAGAATTTAAAGGAAAATAATAGTTGAAATCTATAGTAAGGGACTTTTGATAAAAATTATGACAAAAGCCTATAGTAAAAGAATTTGAAGATATTCGTGGCATAAGGCTAGAGTTTGGGAATTTGAATAAAATCATGGTTGAAGGCTATAGTAAGTGGATTTTTGGAGAAATCATGGTTTAAGGCAATAGTTAGAGAAATTAAAGAAAATAATTCCATGGGAATTTTAGGAAAACTCATGGTTCAAGGTTGTGTAATGGAATTTAATGGAAATAATGGTTGAATGTTGTAGTGAGAGAATTTTAAAAAATCAGAGCTGAAGATTATTGTTAGGAAATTATAGGAAAAATCCAAATTGAGGACTACAGAAAGGGAATTTGGTGTAAAATCATTGCCGTAAGCTATAGTAAGAGAATTTGAATAAAATGGTGGTTCAAGGCTATTGTAAAACAATTGAAAAAAAAATCATGGAAAAAGGCCGTCGTATGAAATTTGGTGAGAAATCATTATTGAAGGCTATAGTAAGGGACTTTTGTCAAAAATTATGACTAAAGCCTATAGTAAGAGAATTTGAAGATATAGTGGGCACAAGGCTAGAGTTAGGATATTATATGAAAAATCCAAATTGAGGACTATAATAAGGGAATTGGAAGTAAAATCATTGCTAGAATCAATAGTAAGAGAATTTAAGGAAATTGGTGGTTCAAGGCTATAGTAAAGCAATTGAAAAAAAAGTCATGGCAAAAGGCTGTCGAAAGGAATTTGAAGAGAAATCATGGTTGAAGGCTGTAGTAAAGTAATTTTGACAAAAAAGTGACTTAAGGCTATAGTAAGAGAATTTGTAGAAATTCATGGTATGAGGTTATATTAAGGGTATTCGAAGAAAAATAATGACTGAAGGCTATTGTTAGGGAATTTTAAGAAAATTCATGGTGTAAGGCATTAGTAAAACTTTTTAAATAAGAAAACTTGTCTGATGCTTGAGTAAGAGAATTTTAAGAAAAATCACAACTGAAGGCTATAGTAAAGGAATTTTAATAAAAAAATCAAAACTGAAGGCTATAGTAAGGGAATTTGAGCAAAAGTCATGGCTGAATGCTATGGTAAAAGAATTATAAGAAAACTATGGTTGAAGGCTGTAGTATGAGAATTTTAAAAATGTCATGGAAAAAGACTAGAGTAAGAGAATTTGAAGGAAAATAATAGTTGAAGGCTATAGGCGAGCGAGAGCGGATTGGGGCTTTGAAGAAAAACAAACACGAAGCCCGTCTCCTTCTCTGTCGACACTCACATCGATCGCCTCAACCTAGTCGGTTGGTAAAGAAATTTTGACAAAAAAGTGACTTAAGGCTATCGTAAGTGAATTTGATGAAATTCATGGTACGAGGCTATAATAAGGGTATTTGAAAAACAAAATGACTAAAGGCTATTGGCAGGGAATTTTAAGAAAATTAATGGTTTAAGGCAGTAGTAAAACATTTTAAATAAGAAAACTTGTTTGATGCTTGAGTACGAGAATTTTAAGAAAAATCACAGCTGAAGGCTAGAGTAAGGGAATTTTATGAAAAAAATAAAAACTGAAGGCTATAGTAAGGGAATTTGAGATAAACTCATGGCTGATGGCATTGGTAAAAGAATTTTAAGAAAACTATGGTTGAAGGCTATAGTAAGGGAATTTTAAAAAAGTCATGGAAAAAATCTAGGGTAAGAGAATTTGAAGGAAAGTAATAGTTGAAGGCTATAGTAAGGGACTTTTGACAAAAATTAAGACTTAAGGCTATAGTAAAAGAATTGTAAGATATTCATGGCACAAGGTTAGAGATAGGGAATTTGAAGAAAAATGATGGCGGAAGGCTACAGTAAGGGAATTTTAGAAAAAATCATTGTTTAATGCAATAGTTAGAGAATATAAAGAAAATATTTCCTAGGAAATTTTTGGAAAACTCATGGTTAATGGCCATTGGAATGGAATTTAAAGAAAATAATGGTTGAATGTTGTAGTGAGAGCATTTTAAAAAAATCAGAGTTCAAGGCTATAGCAAGGAAATTATATGAAAAATCTGTATTGAAGACTATAGTAAGGGAATTTGAAGAAGAATCATAGCTGGAAGCAATAGTAGGAGAATTTGAAGAAAATGGTGGTTCAAGGATATAGTAAAACAATTGAAACAAAAATCATGGAAAAAGGCTGTCATAAGGAATTTGAAGAGAAATCATGGTTGAAGGCTACTGTAAATGAATTTTGACAAAAAAATGACTTAAGGCTATAGTAAGAAAATTTGAAGAAATTTATGGTGCGAGGCTATAATCAGGCTATTTGAAGAAAAATAGTGACTGAAGGCAGTTGGGAGGGAATTTTAAGAAAATTCATTGTTTAAGGGTATAGTAAAACATTTTAAATAAGAAAACTTGTCTGATGCTTGAGTAAGAGAATTTTAAGAAAAATTACAGCCGAAGGCAAGAGTAAGGGAATTTTAAGAAAAAAATCAAAACTAAAGGCTATAGTATGGGAATTCGAGCAAAACACATGGCTGAAGGCTATGGAAAAAGAATTTTAAGAAAACTATGGTTGAAGGCTATAGTATGGGAATTTTAAAAAAGTCAAGAGAAAGACTAGAGTAAGAGAATTTGAAGGAAAATAATAGTTGAAGGCTATAGTAAGGGAATTTGAAGAAATTAAGTGGCAAAAGGCTAGAGTTGGGGAAGTTGAAGAAAAAACATGGTTGAAGGCTATAGAAAGAGAATTTTAGGAAAAATCATGTTTTAAGGCTATAGTTAGAGAAATGAAAGAAAACAATTCCTAGGGGATTTTAGGAAAGCTTATCGTTAAAGACTTTTGTAATGGAATTTGAAGAAAATAATGGCTGAATGTTGTAGTGAGTGAATTTATAAAAAATCAGAGCTGAAGACTATTGTTAGGAAATTATATGAAAAATCCAAATTCAAGACTATAGTAAGGGAATTAGAAATAAAATCCTTGCTGGAATCAATAGTAAGAGAATTTAAGGAAAATGGTGGTTCAAGGCTATAGTA
Organism: Aristolochia fimbriata; assembly: GCA_019845555.1. Taxonomy (NCBI): domain Eukaryota; kingdom Viridiplantae; phylum Streptophyta; class Magnoliopsida; order Piperales; family Aristolochiaceae; genus Aristolochia; species Aristolochia fimbriata. Next base: position 25,681,913 of record CM034083.1, read on the forward strand.
AAGCAATTGAATCAAAAATCATGGCAAAAGGCTGTCGTATGGAATTTGAAGTGAAATCATGGTTGAAGTCCATAGTAAAGGATTTTTGACAAAAAAAATGACCTAAGGCTATAGTAAGAGAATTTGAGGAAATTCATGGTACGAGGATATATTGAGCGTATTTGAACAAAAAAAATGACTGAAAGCTATTGGAAAGGAATTTTAAGAACATTCATGGTTTTAGGTAGTAGTAAAATATTTTAAATAAGAAAACTTGTTTGATGCTTTAGTAAGAAAATTTTAAGAAAAATCACAGCTGAAGGCTATAGTAAAGGAATTTTATGAAAAAAATCAAAACTGTCGGCTATAGTAAGGGAATTTGAGCAAAACTCAAGGTCGAAGGCTATGGTAAAAGAATTATAAAAAAACTATAGTAGAAAGCTATAGTAAGGGAATTTTAAAAAAGTCTAGGAAAAAGGCTAGAGTAAGAGAATTTGAAGGAAAATAATAGTTGAAGGCTATAGTAAGGGACATTTGATAAACATTAAGACTAAAGGCTATAAAGTAAGAGAATTTGAAGATATTCGTGGCATAAGGCTAGAGGTAGGGAATTTGAAGAAAAATCATGGCTGAAGGCTATAGTAAGAGAATTTTTGGAAAAATCATGGTTTAAGGCTATAGTTAGAGAATTCAAAGAAAATTAGTCCTCGGGAATTTTAGGAAAATTTATGGTTAAAGGCTATTGTAATGGAATTTAAACAAAATAATGGCTGAATGTTGTAGTGAGAGAATTTTTAAAAAATCAGAGCTGAAGGCTAATTTTTGGAAGTTAAATGAAAAATCCAAAGTGAAGACTATAGTAAGGAAATTTAAAGTAAATCATTGGTGGATACTATAGTATGGGAATTTGAAGAAAATGGTTGTTCAAGGCTATACTAAAACAATTGAAACAAAAATCATGGCAAAAAGCCGTCATAAGAAATTTGAAGAGAAATCATGGTTGAAGGCTATAGTAAAGGAATTTTGACAAAAAAATGACTTAAGGCTATAGTAATAGAATTTGTAGAAATACATGGAACCTGGCTGTTTTAAGGGTATTTGAAGAAAAATAATGACAGAGGGCTATTGGCCAGGAATTTTAAGAAAATTCATGGTTTAAGGCTTTAGTAAAACATTTTAAATAAGAATACTTGTCTGATGTTTGAGTTAGAGAATTTTAAGAAAAATCACACCTGAAGGCTATAGTAAAAGAATTTTAAGAAAAAAATCAAAACTTAAGGATATAGTAAGGGAATTTGAGCAAAACTCAAGGCTGAAGGCTATGGTAAAAGAATTTAAAGAAAACTATGGTTGAAAGGTATATTAAGGGAATTTAAAAAAAGTCATAGAAAAAGGCAAGAATAAGTGAATTTGACGGAAATTAATAGTTGAAGGCTATAGTAAGGGACTTTTGATAAAAATTATGACTAAAGGCTATTGTAAGAAAATTTGAAGATATTCGTGGCATAAAGCCACAACTAGGGAATTTGAAGAAAAATCATGGCCGAAGGCTATAGTAAGAGAATTTTTGGAAAAATCATGGTTTAAGGCTATAGTTAGAGAAATTAAAGAAAATAATTCCGGAGAAATATAGGAAAACTCATGGTTAAAGGCTATTGTAATGGAATTGAAAGAAAATAATGCTCTAATGTTGTAGTGAGAGAATTTAAAAAAAATCAGAGCTGAAGATTATAGTTATGAAATTATATGAAGAATCCAAATTGAAGACTATAGGAAGGGAATTTGAAGTAAAATCATTGCTGAAAACTATTGCAAGAGAATTTGAAGAAAATGGTGGTTCAATGCTATAGTAAAATAATTGAAACAAAAATCATTGAAAAAGGCTTTTGTTAGAAATTTGTAGAGAAATCATGGTTGAAGGCTATAGCAAAGAAATTTTGACAAAAAAATGACTTAAGGCTATAGTAAGAGAATTTCACGAAATTCATGGTTCGAGGCTATATTAATGGTATTTGAAGAAACATAACGACTGAAGACTATTGGCAGGGAATTTAAAGAAAATTCATGGTTTAAGGCAATAGTAAACCATTTTAAATAAGAAAACTTGTCTGATGCTTGAGTAAGAGAATTTCAAGAAAAATCACACCTGAAGGCTATGGTAAGGGAATTTTAATAAAAAAATCAAAACTGAAGGCCATAGTAAGGGAATTTGTGCAAAAGTCAAGGCTGAAGGTTATGGTAAAAGAATTTAATGAAAATTATGGTTATTGGCTGTAGTATGGGAATTTTAAAATTATCATGGAAAATGACTAGAGTAAAAGAATTTAAAGGAAAATAATAGTTAAAATCTATAGTAAGGGACTTTTGATAAAAATTATGACAAAAGCTTATAGTAAAAGAATTTGAAGATATTCGTGGCATAAGGCTAGAGTTTGGGAATTTGAATAAAAATCATGGTTGAAGGCTATAGTAAGTGAATTTTTGGAAAAATCATGGTTTAAGGCAATAGTTAGAGAAATTAAAGAAAATAATTTCACTGGAAGTTTAGGAAAACTCATGGTTCAAGGTTGTTGTAATAGAATTTATCGAAAATAATGGTTGAATGTTGTAGTGAGAGAATTTTAAAAAATCAGAACAGAAGACTATTGTTAGGATATTATAGAAAAAATCTAAATTGAGGAATATAGAAAGGGAATTTGGAGTAAAATCATTGCCGTAAGCTATAGTAAGAGAATTTGAATAAAATGGTGGTTCAAGGCTATTGTAAAACAATTGAAACAAAAATCTTGAAAAAAGGCCGTCGTATGAAATTTGGAGAGAAATCATTATTGAAGGCTATAGTAAGTGACTTTTGACAAAAATTATGACTAAAGGCTATAGTAAGAGAATTTGAAGATATTGTGGGCACAAGGCTAGAGTTAGGATATTATATGAAAAATCCAAATTGAGGACTAGAGTTAGGGAATTAGAAGTAAAATCATTGCTAGAATCAATAGTAAGAGAATTTAAGGAAATGGTGGTTCAAGGCTATAGTAAAGCAATTGAAACAAAAATCATGGCAAAAGGCTATCGAAAGGAATTTGAAGAGAAATCATGGTTGAAGGCTGTAGTAAAGTAATTTTGACAAAAACGTGACTTAAGGCTATAGTAAGAGAATTTAAAAGAAATAATGACTGAAGGTTATATTAAGGGTATTTGAAGAAAAATAATGATTGAATGCTATTGGTAGGGAATTTAAAAGAAATTCATAGTGTAAGGCAATAGTAAAATATTTTAAATAAGAAAACTTGTCTGATGCTTGAGTAAGAGAATTTTAAGAAAAATCACAACTGAAGGCCATAGTAAAGAAATTTTAAGAAAAAAATCAAAACTGAAGGTTATAGTAAGGAAATTTGAGCAAAAGTCATGGCTGAATGCTATGGTAAAAGAATTTTAAGAAAGCTATGGTTGAAGGCTGTAGTATGGAAATTTTAAAAATGTCATGGAAAAAGACTAGAGTAAGAGAATTTGAAGGAAAATAATAGTTGAAGGCTATAGTAAGGGGCATTTGATAAACTTTATGACTAGAGGCTATAGTAAGAGAATTTGAAGATATTTGTGGCATAAGGCCTATGGTAGGGAATTTGAAGAAAAAACATGGCCTAAGGATATAGTAAGAGAATTTTTGGAAAAATCATGGTTTAACGGTATAGTTAGAGAATTTAAAGAAAATAATTCCTAGGAAAATTTAGGAAAACTCTTGGTTAAAGGCCATTGTAATGGAATTTAAACAAAATAATGGATGAATGTTGTAGTGATAGAATTTTTAAAATGTCAGAGCTGAATACTTTAGTTAGGAAATATTATGAAAAATCCAAATAGAAGACTATAGTAACGGAATTTAAAGTTAGATAATTGCTGGATGCTATAGTAAGGGAATTTGAAGAAAATGGTGGTTCAAGGTCATAGTAAAACAATTGGAACAAAAATCATGGAAAAAGGCTGTCATAAGAAATTTAAAGAGAAATCATGGTTGAAGGCTATAGTAAAGGAATTTTGATAAAAAATGACTTAAGGCTATAGTAAGAGAATTTGAAGAAATTCATGGTATGAGGCTATATTAAGGGTATTTTAAGAAAAATAATGACTGAAGGTTATTGGTAGGGAATTTTAAAAAAATTCATGGTTTGAGGCAATAGTAAAACATTTTAAATAAAAAAACATGCTTGATGCTTGAGTAAGAGAATTTTAAGAAAAATCATAACTGAAGGCAATAGTAAGGGAATTTTAAGAAAAAAATTAAAACTGAAGGCTATAGTAAGTGAATTAGTTCAAAAGTCGTGATTGAAGGCTATGATAAAAGAATGTTTAGAAAGCTATGGTTGAAGGTTATAGTGTGCGAATTTTTAAAAAGTCATGTCAAAAGGCTAGAGTAAGAGAATTTCAAGGAAAATAATAGTTGAAGGTTATTGTAAGGGACTTTTGACTAAAATTATGACTAAAGGCTTTAGTAAGAGAATTTGTAGATATTCGAGGCACAAGGCTCGAGTTAGGATATTATATGAAACATCCAAATTGAAAACTAGGAGGGAATTTGAAGTAAAATCATTGTTGGAAACTATAGTAAGAGAATTTGAAGAAAAAGGTGGTTCAAGGCTATAGTAAAACAATTGAAACAAAAATCATGGCAAAAGGCTATCGTAAGAAATTTGTAGAGAAATCATGGTTGAAGGCTATAGTAAAGGAATTTTGACAAAAAAATGACTTAAGGCTATATTAAGAGAATTTGATGAAATTCATGGTACGAGGCTGTATTACATGCATTTGAAGAAAGATAATGACGGAAGGCTATTGGCAGGGAATTTTAGGAAAATTCATGGTTTAAGGCAATAGTAAAACATTTTAAATAAGAAAACTTGTCTGATGCTTGAGTAAGAGAATTTTTAGAAAAATCACAGCTGAAACCTATAGTAAGAGAATTTAAAGACCAAAATAAAAATTGAATGCTATCGTAAGAGAATTATTAGAAAAATCATGGTTTAAGGCTATAGTTAGAGAATTTAAATTAAATAATTCCTAGGGAATTTTAGGAAAACTCATGGTTAAAGGCTATTGTAATAATATTTAAAAAAAATAATGGCTGAATGTTGTAGTGAGAGAATTTTTAAAAAATTAGAGCAGAAGGCTATAGTTAGGAAATTATATGAAAAATCCAAATAGAATACTATAGTAAGGAATTTAAAGTAAGATCATTGCGGGATGCTATAGTAAGGGAATTTGAAGAAAAAGGTGGTTCAAGGCCATAGTAAAATAATTGAAAAAAAAATCTTGGCAAAAGGCTGTCGTAAGAAATTTGGAGGGAAATCATGGTTGAAGGCCAGAGTAAACGAATTTTGACAAAAAATGACTTAAGGCTATAGTAAGAGAATTTGAAGAAATTCATGGTACAAGGCTATATTAACGGTTTTGGAAGAAAAATAATGACTGAAGACTATTGGAAGGGTATATTTATAAATATCATGGTTTAAGGCTTTAGTTAAACAATTTAAATAAGAAAATTTGTCTGATGCTTGAGTAAGAAAATTTTTAGAAAATTGACACCTGAAGGCTATAGTAAGGGAATTTTAATGAAAAAATTAAAACTGAAGGCTATAGTAAGGGAATTTCAGCAAAACTCATGGCTGATGACTATGGTAAAAGAATTTTAAGAAAGGTCATGGAAAAATGTTAGAGTAAGAGAATTTGATTGAAAATAATAGTTAAAGGCTATAGTAAGGGATTTTTGATAAAAAATATGACAAAAGGCTATAGTACGAGAATTTGAAGATATTCGTGGGATAAGGCTGGAGTTAAGGAATTTGAAAAAAAATCATGGCTGAAGGCTATAATGAGAGAATTTTTGGAAAAATCATGGTTTAAGGCTATAGTTAGAGAAATTAAATAAAATAATTCCTGGGAAATTTTTAAAAAACTCATGGTTAAAGGCTAATGTAATGGAATTTAAAGGAAATAATGGTTGAATGTTGTAGTGACAAAATTTATAAAAAATCAAAGCTGAAGACTATTGTTAGGAAATTATATGAAAAATCCAAATTGAAGACTATAGTAAGGGAATGTAAATTAAAATCATTGCCGAAGGCGATAGTAAGAAAATTTGAATAAAATGGTGGTTTAAGGCTATAGTAAAACAATTGAAACAAAAATCATGGAAAAAGGCTGTCATAAGAAATTTGACGAGAAATCATAGTTGCAGTCCATAGTAAAGGAATTTTGACGAAAAAATGATGTTAGCGTATAGTAAGAGAATTTGAAGAAATTCATGGTACGAGGCAATATTAAGGGTATTTGACGAAAAATAATGGTTAAAGGCCATTGGCACAGAATTTTAGGAAAATTCATGGTTTAAGGCAATAGTAAAATATTTTAAATAAGAAAACTTGTCTGATGCATGAGTAAGAAAATTTGAAGAAAAATCACAACTGAAGGCTATAGTAAAGGAATTTTAAGAAAAAAATCAAAATTGAAGGCTATAGTAAGGGAATATGTGCAAAAGTCAAGGCTGAAGGCTATAATAAAATAATTTTAAGAAAGCTATGGTTGAAGGCTATAGTGTGGGAATTTTAAAAAAGTCATGTAAAAAGGCTAGAGTAAGAGAATTTGAAAGAAAATAATAGTTGAAGTCTATAGTAAGGGACTTTTGACAAAAATTATGACTAAATGCTATTGTAAGAGAATTTGAAGATATTCTGGGCACAAGGCAAGAGTTATGATATTATACGAAAAATCCAAATTGATGACTAGAGTAAGGAAATTTGAAGTAAAATCATTGTTGGAAGCAATAGTAATAGAATTTAGGGAAAATCGTGCTTAAAGGCTATAGTAAAGCAATTGAAACAAAAATCATGGCAAATGGTTGTCGAAAGGAATTTGAAGATAAATCATGGTTGAAGGCTGTAGTAAAGTTATTTTGACAAAAATGTGACTTAAGGCTATAGTAAGAGAATTTGTAGAAATTCATGGGGTGAGGTTATATTAAGGGTATTTGAAGAAAAATAATGACTGAAGGCTATTGGCAGGGAATTTTAAGAAAATTCAAGGTGTAAGGCATTAGTAAAATATTTTAAATAAGAAAACTTGTCTGATGCTTGAGTAAGAGAATTTTAAGAAAAATCACAACTGATGGCTATTGTAAAGGAATTTTAATAAAAAAATCAAAACTAAAGGCTATAGTAAGGGAATTTGAGCAAAAGTCATGGCTGAATGCTATGGTAAAAGAATTTTAAGAAAACTATGGTTGAAGGCTGTAGTATGGGAATGTTAAAAATGTCATGGAAAAAGACTAGAGTAAGAGAATTTGAAGGAAGATAATAGTTGGAGGCTACAGTAAGGGGCATTTGATAAACATTATGACTAAAGGCTATAGTAAGAGAATTTGAAGATATTTGTGGCATAAGGCCTATGGAAGGGAATTTGAAGAAAAATTATGGCCTAAGGCTATGGTAAGAGAATTTTTGGAAAAATCATGGTTTAACGGTATAGTTAGAGAATTTAAAGTAAATAATTCCTAGGAAATTTTAGGAAACCTCATGGTTAATGGCTATTGTAATGGAATTTAAATAAAATAATGGCTGAATGTTGTGAGGGAAAATTTTTAAAAAATAAAAGCTGAATGCTATAGTTAGGAAATTATATGAAAAATCCAAATTGAAGACTTTAGTAAGGGAATTAGAAGTAAAATCATTGCTGGAATCAATAGTAAGAGAATTTAAGGAAAATGGTTGTTCAAGGCTATTCTAAAGCAATTGAATGATATATCATGGCAAAAGCCTGTAGTTTGGAATTTGAAGAAAAATCATGGTTAAAGTCTATAGTAAAGGAATTTTGACAAAAAAATAACTTAAGGCTATAGTAAGAGAATTTGAAGAAATTCATGGATGAGGGTATATTAAGGGTATTTGAAGAAAAAATATGACTGAAAGAATTTTAAATAAGAAAACTTGTCTGATGCTTGAGTAAGATATTTTTGAAGAAATATCACAGCTGAAGGCCATAGTAAAGTAATTTTATGAAAAAAATCAAAACAAAAGGCTATAGTCAGGGAATTTGAGCAAAACTCATGGCTGAAGGCTATTGCAAAAGAATTTTAAGAAAACTATGGTAGAAAGCTATAGTAAGGGAATTTTAAAAAAGTCTAGGAAAAAGGCTAGAGTAAGAGAATTTGAAGGAAAATAATAGTTGAAGGCTATAGTAAGGGACATTTGATAAACATTAAGACTAAAGGCTATAGTAAGGGAATTTGAAGATATTCGTGGCATAAGGCTAGAGGTGGGGAATTTGAAGAAAAATCATGGCTGAAGGCTATAGGAAGAGAATTTTTGGAAAAATCATGGTTTAAGGCTATAGTTAGAGAATTTAATGAAAATAATTCCTCGGGAATTTTATGAAAACTCATGGTTAAAGGGTATTGTAATGGAATTTAAATAAAATAATGGCTGAATTGGTTACTGAGAGAATTTTTAAAAAATCACAGCTTAAAGCAGTTGTTAGGAAGTTATATGAAAAATCCAAATTGAAGACTTTAGTAAGGGAATTTAAAGTAAAATCATTTCTGGATGCTATAGTAAGGCAATTTAAAGAAAATGGTTGTTCAAGGCTACAGTAAAACAATTGAAACAAAAATCATTGCAAAAGGCTGTCATAAGAAATTCGTAGAGAAATCATAGTTCAGGGCTATAGTAAAGGAATTTTGACAAAAAAATGACTTAAGGCAACAGTAAGAGAATTTGAAGAAATTCATGGTATGATGCTATATTAAGGGTATTTGATGAAAAAATGACTGAAGGCCATTGGAAGGGAATTTTAAGAAAATTCAATGTTTTAGGCAGTAGTAAAATGTTTTAAATAAGATAACTTGTCTGGTGCTTGACTAAAATAATTTTAAGAAAAATCACTGCTGAAGGCTATAGTAAAGGAATTTTATGAAAAAAATTAAAACTGAAGGATATAGTAATGGAATTTGAGCAAAACTCATGGCAGAAGGCTATGGTAAAAGAATTTTAAGAAAACTATGGTAGAAAGCTATAGTAATGGAATTTTAAAAAAGTCTAGGAAAAAGGCTAGTGTAAGAGAATTTGAAGGAAAGTAATAGTTGAAGGCTAGAGTAAGGGACTTTTGAAAAAAATTGTGACTAAAGGCTAAAGTAAGAGAATTGGAAGATATTCGTGGCATAAGGCTATAGTTAGGAAATTTGAAAAAAGTCATGGTTGAAGGCTATAGTAAGAGAATTTTTGGAAAAATCATGGTTTATGGCTATAGTTAAAGAATTTAAGGAAAATAGTTCCTAGGGAATTTTAGGACAACTGTTCGATAAAGGCTATTGTAATGGCATTTATAGAAAATAATGACTGAATCTTGTTGAGAGAGAACTTTTAAAAAACTCAGAGCTGAAGGCTATAGTTAGGAAATTATATGAAAAATCCAAATTGAAGACTATAGTAAGGGAATTTAAAGTAAGACCATTGCAGGATGCTCTAGTATGGGAATTTGAAGAAAATGGTGGTTCAAGGCCATAGTAAAATAATTGAAACAAAAATCAAGGCAAAAGGTTGACGTAAGAAATTTGGAGAGAAATCATGGTTGAAGGCAGAGTGAAAATTTTTTGACAAAAAATGACTTAAGGCTATAGTAAGAGAATTTGAAGAAATTCAAGATACGAGGCTATTCTAAGGGTTTTAGAAAAAAAATAATGACTGAAGGCTATGGCAGGGAATTTTTAGAAATATCATGGTTTAAGGCTTTAGTAAAACATTTTAAATAAAAAAACTTTTATCTTGCTCGAGTAAGAGAATTATAAGAAAAATCACACTTGAAGGCTATAGTAAGGGAACTTGAGGAAAAGTCAAGGCTTAAGGCTATGGTAAAAGAATTTTCAGAAAACTATAGTTGATGGTTGTAGTATGGGAATTTTAAAAATGTCATGGAAAAAGAGTAGAGTAAGAGAATTTGAAGGAAAATAATAGTTGAAGTAGTAAGGGACTATTGATAAGAATTATGACAAAAGGCTATAGTAAGAGAATTTGATGGTATTCGTGGCATAAGGCTATAGTTAGGGAATTTGAAGAAAAATCATGGCTGAAGGCTATCGAACGAGAGTTTTTGGAAAAATCATGGTTTATGGCTATAGTTAGAGAAATTGAAAAAAATAATTCCTGGGGAATTTTAGGAAAACTCAAGGTTCAAGGCTATTGTAATGGAATTTAAAGGAAATAATGGTTGAATGTTGTAGTGAGAGATTTTTAAAAAACCAGTGTTGAAGACTACTGTTAGGAAATTAAGTGAAAAATCCAAGTTTAAGACAATAGTAAGGGAATTTAAAGTAAAATCATTGTCGGAAGTTATAGTTAGAGAATTTGAATAAAATGGTGGTTCAAGGGTATAGTAAAACAATTGAATGAAAAATCATGGAAAAAGGCTGCCATAAAAAATTTGAAGAGAAATCATGGTTGAAGGCTACAGTAATGGAATTTTGACAAAAAAATGACTAAAGGCTATAGTACGAGAATTTCAAGAAATTCATGGTATGAGGCTATATTAAGTGTATTTGAAGAAAAATAATGAGTGAAGGCGTTTGGCAGAGAAATTTAAGAAAATTCATTGTTTAAGGCAATAGTAAAACATTTTAAATAAGAAAAAGTGTCTGATGCTTGAGTAAGAGACTTTTAAGAAAAATCACAACTGAATGCTACAGTAAGGGAATTTTAAGAAAAAAATCAAAACTGAAGTCTATAGTAAGGGAATTTATACAAAAGTCATGGCTGAAGGCTATGATTAAAGAATTTTTAGAATGCTATGGTTGAAGACTATCGTGTGGGAATTTTCAAAAAGTCTTGGAAAAAGGCTAGAGTAAGAGAATTTGAAGGAGAACCATAGTTGAAGGCTATAGTAAGGGACTTTTGAAAAAAATTATGACTAAAGGCTATAGTAAGAGAATTTGAAGATATTCGGGGCAGAAGGCTAGAGTTAGGATATTATATGAAAAATCCAAATAGAGGACTGTAGTAAGGGAATTTGAAGTAAAATCATTGTTGGAAGCAATAGTAATAGAATTTAAGGAAATTGGTGGTTCAAGGCTATACTAAAGAAATTGAAACAAAAATCATGGCAAAATGCTGTCGAAAGGAATTTGAAGAGAAATCATGGTTGAAGGCTGTAGTAAAAGAGTTTTGACAAAAAAAATGACTTTAGGCAATAGTTAGAGAATTTGAAGAAATTCATGGTATGAGGCTATATTAAGGCTATTTGAAGTATTATAATGTCTGAAGGGTATAGGCAGGGAATTTTAAGAAAATTCATGGTTTAAGGCATTAGTAAAACATTTTAAATAAGAAAAATTGACTGATGTTTGAGTTAGAGAATTTTAAGAAAAATTACAACTGAAGGCGATAGTTAGGGAATTTGAGCAAAAGTCATGGTTGGAGGCTATGGTGAAAGAATTTTAAGAAAAATATGGTTGGAGGCTGTAGTATAAGAATTTTAAAAATGTCATAAAAAAAGACTAGAGTAAGAGAATTTGAAGGAAAATAATATTTGAAGGCTATAATAAGGGACATTTGATACACATTATGACTAAAGGCTATAGTAAGGGAATTTGAAGATATTCGTGGCATAAGGCTAGAGGTAGGGAATTTGAAGAAAAACCATGGCCAAAGGCTATAGTAAGAGAATTTTTGGAAAAATCATGGTTTTAGGCTATAGTTAGAGAATTTAAAAAAAATAATTCTTAGGAAATTTTTGGAAAACTCATGGTTAAAGGCTATTGTAATGGAATTTAAACAAAATAATGGCTGAATGTTGTAGTTAGAGAATTTGTAAAAAATCAGAGCTAAAGGCTATAATTAGAAAATTATATGAAAAATCCAAATGGAAGACTATAGTAAGGGAATTTAAAGTTGGATCATTGCTGGATGCTATAGTAAGGGAATTTGAAGAAAATGGCAGTTCAAGGCCATAGTTAAACAATTGAAACAAAAATCACGGCAAAAGGCTGTCGTAAGAAATTTGGAGAGGAACAATGGTTGAAAGCAAGAGTAATGGAATTTTGACAAAAAATGACATAAGGCTTTAGTACGAGAATTTGAAGAAATTCATGGTACGAGGCTATATTAAGGGTTTTTGAAGAAAAATAATGCCAGAAGGCTATTGACAGGGAATTTTGAGAAATATCATGGTTTAAGGCTTTAGTAAAACATTTTAAATAAGAAAACTTGTCTGATCCTTGACTAAAAGAATGTTAAAAAATTCACACCAGAAGGATATAGTAAGGGAATTGAAATGAAAAAACCAAAACTGAAGGCTATAGTAAGGGAATTTGAGCAAAACTCATGGCTGAAGACTACGGTAAAAGAATTTTAAGAAAACTCTGGTTGAAAGCTATAGTAGGGGAAATTTAAAAAGGTCATTGAAAAATGTTAGAGTTAGAGAATTTGAAGGAAAATAATAGGTGAAGGGTATAGTAAGGGATTTTTGATAAAAATTATGACAAAAGGCTATAGTAAGAGAATTTGAAGATTTTCGTGGCATAAGGCTAGAGTTAAGGAACTTGAATAAAAATCATCGTTTAAGCCTACAGTTAGAGAAATTGAAAAAAATAATTCCTAGGGAATTTTAGCTAATGGAATTTAATGCAAATAATGGTTGAATGTTGTACTGAGAGAACTTTAAAAAAATCAGTGTTGAAGACTATTGTTAGGAAATTATATGAAAAATCCAAATTGAAGACTATAGTAAGGGAATTTGAAGTAAAATCATTGCTGGAAGCTATAGTAAGAGAATTTGAATAGAATAGTTGTTCAAGGGTATAGTAAAACAATTGAATCAAAAATCATGGAAAAAGGCTGTCGTAAGAAATTCGAAGGGAAATCATTGTTGAAGGCTATTGTAAAGGAATTTTGACAAAAAAATGACTTAAAACAGTAGTAGGAGAATTTGAAGAAATTCATGGTTTGAGGCTATATTAACAGTATTTGAAGAAAAATAATGACTGAAGGTTATTCGTAAGGAATTTTAAGGAAATTTATGGTTTGAAGGCTATTTTAAAGGAATTTTGACAAAAAAATGACTAAAAACAGTAGCAGGAGAATTTGAAAAAATTCATGGTATGAGGCTATATTAACAGTATTTGAAGAAAAATAATGACTGAAGGTTATTCGTAAGGAATTTTAATGAAATTCATGGTTTAAGGTAATAGTAAAACATTTTGAATAAGAAAACTTGTCAGAATCTTGAGTAAGAGAATTTTAAGAAAAATCACAACTGAAGGCTATTGTAAGGGAATTTTAAGAAAAAAATCAAAACTGAAGGCTATAGTAAGGGAATTTGAGCAAAAGTCATGGCTGAAGGCTATGTTAAAAGAATTTTAAGAAAGCTATGGTTGAAGGCTATAGTGCGGGAAATTTAAAAAAGTCATGTAAAAAGGCTAGAGTAAGAGAACTTGTAGGAAAATAATAGTTTAAGGCTATAGTAAGTCACTATTGACAAAAATTATGTCTAAAGGCTATAGTAAGAGAATTTGAAGATATTCGGGGCACAAGGCAAGAGTTAGGATATTATATGAAAAATCCAAATTGAGGACTATAGTAGGGAAATTTGGAGTAAAATCATTACTAGAAGCAATAGTAATAGAATTTAAATAAAATGGTGGTTCAAGGCTATAGTAAAGCTATTGAAACAAAAATCATGGCAAAATACTGTCAAAAGGAATTTGAAGAGAAATCATGGTTGAAGACCGTAGTGAAGAAATTTAGAAAAAAAAATGACTTAAGGCTATAGTAAGGGTATTTGAAAAAAAATAATGACTGAAGGCTATTGGCAGGGAATTTTTAGAAAAGTAATGGTTAAAGGCAATACTAAAACATTTTAAATAAGAAAACTAGTGTGATGCTTGAGTAAGGGAATTTTAAAAAATAAATCAAAACTGAAGGCTAGAGTAAGAGAATTTGAGCAAAAGTCATGGTTGAAGGCTATGGTAAAACTTTTTTATGAAAACTATGGTTGAAGGCTGTAGTATGGAAATTTTAAAAATGTTATGAAATAAGACTAGAGTAAGAGAATTTTAAGGAAAATAATAGTTGAAGGCTATAGTAAGGGACATTTGATAAACATTATGACTAAAGGTTATAGTAAGAGAATTTGAAGATATTCGTGGTATAAGTCTAGATGTAAGGAATTTCAAGAAAAATCATGGCCTAAGGCTATAGTAAGTAAATTTTTGGAAAAATCATGGTTTAAGGCTATAGTTAGAGAATTTAAAGAAAATAATTCCAAGGGAATTTTAGGAAAACTCATGGTTAAAGGCTATTGTAAAGGAATTTAAACAAAATAATGGCTGAATGTTGTAGTGAGAGAATTTTTAAAAAATCATATGAAAAATCCAAATTGCAGACTATAGTAAGGGAATTTGAAGTAAAATCATAACAGGAATCTATAGTAAGAGAATTTAAAGAAAATGGTGGTTCAATGCTATAGTAAAGCAATTGAAACAAAAATCATGTTAAAAGGCTGTTGTATGAAATTTGAAGATAAATCTTGGTTCAAGTCTATAGTAAAGGAATTTTGACAAAAAAATGACCTAAGGATATTGTAAGAGAATTTGAAGAAATTCATGGTAAGAGGATATATTAAGGGAATTTAAACAAAAAAAATGATTGAAGGCTATTGAAAGGGAATTTTAAAAAAATTCATGGTTTTAGGTTGTAGTAAAATATTTTAAATAAGAAAACTTGTCTGATGCTTGACTAAGAGAATTTTAAGAAAAATCACTGCTAGAGGCTATAGTAAAGGAATTTTATAAAAAAAATCAAAACTGAAGGCTATAGTATGGGAATTTGAGCAAAACTCATGGCTAAAGGCTATGGTAATAGAATTTCAAGAAAACTATGGTAGAAAGCTATAGTAAGGGAATTTTTAAAAAGTTAAGGAAAAAGGCTAGAGTTAGAGAATTTGAAAGAAAATAATAGTTGAAGGCTATAGTAAGGGACATTTGATAAACATTATGATTAAAGGCTGTAGTAAGAGAATTTGAAGATATTCGTGGCATAAGGCTAGAGGTAGGGAATATGAAGAAAAATCATGGTTGAAGGCTATAGTAAGAGAATTTTTAGAAAAATCATGGTTTAAGGCTATAGTTACAGAATATAAAGAAAATAATTCCTTGGGAATTTTAGGAAAACTCATGGTTAAAGGCTATTGTAATGGAATTTAAAGGAAATAATGGTTGAATGTTGTAGTGCGAGAATTTATAAAAGATCAGGGCTGAAGACTATTGTTAGGAAATTATATGAAAAATCTAAATTGAAGACTATAGTAAGGAAATTTAAAGTAAAATCATTGCTGGTTGCTATAGTAAGGGAATATGAAGAAAATGGTTGTTCAAGGCTATAGTAAATCAATTGAAACAAAAAACATGGGAAAAGGCTGTCATAAGAAATTTGAAAAGAAGTCATGGTTGAATTCTATATTATAGGACTTTTAAAAAAAAAAAAAGATTTTAGCCTATAGTAAGAGAATTTGAAGAAATTCATGGTACCAGGCTGTATTTAGGGTATTTGAATAAAAATAATGACTGAAGGCTATTGGCAGGGAATTTTAAGAAAATTCATGGTTTAAGGCTTTTGTAAATTATTTTAAATAAGAAAACTTGTGTGATGCTTGAGTTGGAGAATTTTAAGAAAAATCACACCTGAAGGCTATTGCAAGGGAATTTTAAGAAAAAATCAAAACTAAAGGATATAATAAGGGAATTTGAGCAAAACTCTTGGCTGAAGGCTTTGGTAAAAGAATTTTAAGAAAACATGGTTGAAAGCTATTGTAAGAGAATTTTAAAAAAGTCACAGAAAAAGGCGAGAGTAAGTGAATTTGAAGTAAATTAATAGTTGAAGCCTATAGTAAGGGACTATTGATAAAAATTATGACTAAAGGCTATTGTAAGAGAATTTGAAGAAATTCGTGGCGTAAAGCCACAACTACGGAATTTGAAGAAAAATCATGGCTGAAGGCTATAGTAAGAAAATTTTTGGAAAAATCATCGTTTAAGGCAATAGTTAGAGAAATTAAAGAAATTAATTCTGGGGGAATTTTAGGTAAACTCATGGATAAAGGCTATTGTAATAGAATTTAAAGGAAAAACTGGTGGAAAGTTGTAGTGAGAGAATTTATAAAAAATAAGAGCTGAAGACTATTGCCAGAAGCTATAGTAAGCGAATTTGAAGAAAATGGTGGTTTAAGGCTATAGTAAAACAATTGAAACAAAAATCATGGAAAAAGGATGTCGTAAGAAATTTGAAGAGAAATCATAGTTGCAGACTAAAGTAAAGGAATTATGACAAAAAAATGATGTTAGCCTATAGTAAGAGAATTTGAAGAAATTCATGGTATGAGGCTATATTAAGGGTATTTGAAGAAAAATAATGACTAAAGGCTATTGGTAGAAAATTTTAAGAAAATTAATGGTTTAAGGCAATAGTAAAATATTTTAAAAAAGAAAACACGTCTGATGCTTGAGTAAGAGAATTTGAAGAAAAATCACAATTGAAGGCTATAGTAAGGGAATTTTTATAAAAAAATCAAAACTGAAGGCTATAGTAAGGGAATTTGTGCAAAAGTCATGGCTGAAGGTTATAATAAAAGAATTTTAAGAAAGCTATGGTCGAAGGCTATAGTGTGGGAATTTTAAAAAAGTCATGTAAAAAGGCTTGAGTAAGAGAATTTGAAAGAAAATAATAGTTGAAGTCAATAGTAAGGGAGTTTTGACAAAAATTATGACTAAAGGCTATAAAGTAATAGAATTTGAAGATATTCTGGGCACAAGGCTAGAGTTAGGATATTATATGAAAAATCCAAATTGAGGACTAGAGTAAGGGAATTTGAAGTAAAATCATTGCTAGAAGCAATAGTAATAGAATTTAAGGAAAATGGTGCTTCAAGGGTATTGTAAAACAATTGAATCAAAAATCATGGAAAAAGGTTGTCGTAAGAAATTCAAAGAGAAATCATTGTTGAAGGCTATTGTAAAGGAATTTTGACAAAAAAATGATTTAAGATGGTATTAGGAGAATTTGATGAAATTCATGGATGAGGCTATTTTAACGGTATTTGAAGAACAATAATGACTGAAGGTTATTTGTAAGGAATTTTAATGAAATTCATGGTTTAAGGTAATAGTAAAACATTTTGAATAAGAAAACTTGTCTAATTCTTGAGTGAGAGAATTTGAAGAAAAATCACAACTGAAGGCTATAGTAAGGGAATTTTAAGAAACAAATCAAAACTGAAAGCTTTAGTAAGGGAATTTGTGCAAAAGTCATGGCTGAAGGCTATGTTAAAAGAATTTTAAGAAAGCTATGGTTGAAGGCTATAGTGCGGGAATTTTGAAAAAGTCATGTAAAAAGGCTAGAGTAATTGAACTTGTAGGAAAATAATAGTTTAAGGCTATAGTAAGGCACTATTGACAAAAATTATGACTAAAGGCTATAGTAAGAGAATTTGAAGATATTCGGGGCACAAGGTTTGAGTTAGGATATTAAATGAAAAATCCAAATTGAGGACTATAGAAAGGGAATTTGGAGTAAAATCATTACTGGAAGCAATAGTAATAGAATTTAAGGAAAATTGTGGTTCAAGGCTATAGTAAAGTGTTGGGTGTCTAGCAAGTGCACTAGGTCAGCAAGTAATATAGACTTTAAGAGTCCAGATATCGATCCCACAGGGACCTTGATGAGAGCCTAATCTAAGCAAAAACTTTCCTATTGATTGAGGTGAAGAAAATTTGGTTTTGAGAACTAGAAAAACAAAACAGAATTAAACTACTGGAAAAACTTATGAAGATGAGATGTTGGGGAAGAATATCAATCCCTCCTAGTTGCTAACATGCAAAGTTCTGATTTTATAGCTCAAATACCCTTACCTTGACTTAGCTTTTGAAAACCTAGTTACCCATATACAGGAAATAATTTTCACTTATTCTTTGAACTCCTTCTCAACCAGAACATTCAAATCCTAAGTGCATAAATATAAAAGCTTGAAGATTAACTCTCTCTTATTTAGAACAAGAGTTTAATAAGTCACATCGCCTTCCACTAGTCTCCTTCGAAACCGGAACAATCTAGTTTAAAAGCGAGTTGTTTTAGAAAATAAGGAATCATATACTAACCCAAATCTTTACTGAAATTTAACTTCTCAATCCGTACCTCATTAAACTTCAGATATCAATCTAAATTAGCAATAAGCAATGAATACAGATTCTAAAACAAAAGTAGAGTACTTTATTGCTATAGAATTCAGAACATAAACATAAACAACTAGGAGTCCATGACTTCCCCAACAAAGAGAGACTACTCCATAATAATAGAATAAATACACAGTAAAAAGGATTCAATTACAGCCATGGAAATAAGAAGAAAACAAGTACAGAAAACCCCCTTTTGAGGAACGGCCCCTTAGCTTCAACTCCTCCTTGACTGAAATCTCTTCCTTCTCTACAAAGTGCCAAGAGGTCGTGTAAGACTTCCTCTGGACTTTCTCTCAACTCCAAACTAACTACAAAAACAATGAATTGAACTAAAACTCAACCTAGAACTATATTTACAACCTAAAACTGGATGATTTGCTCTCTACCTCGGACCTCTATTTATAGCTGGGCTTCTGTCCAGAACTTGTAAATTGGTCTCTATCCAGGGGTATGAATTATGATTTCCTTCTGAATTCCTTGCCTTGCACACGAAATTTGAGTTCAATCTGAGTTGGGAAACTCGAGATATGATGTGAAGAATTTGCTTGATACTGCTGCCAATTGCAGCACTGGGTCCACCACTTGGAAGATCTGAAACTTGAGAACCACGACTTGGACTTGCCTGAATTTTTGTGATATGATCCTTAATATCCTCAGGAATCTTCAGTCCAAATTTGGCTTCAATTGGGATTAGGGAACTCCAGTTATCCTCCTCTTAAAACTCGGATTTTTCCTCCTTTTCTGGCACCAGTTTCCTTCTCTGCCTTGAACTTCTCTTTCTGCTTATTCAATGCACCTGGACTCGAGCAAACATCCTTAAGATCATCGTGGATACCTTCCTTAGGCATTTAGGACTCCTTCTCCCAAGTTTGGGCTTGATTGGTTGTCAGGATCCCGAGAATTCCGAAGTTTTTGTATGCTGAGTCATCGGCGCGGTAGCGCCGAATTGTTCTTTGTTTTGGCGCGGTCGCGCCACTGGAGCAGGAATTTTGTCCAAGTCTGGAACACGGCCTTCGGGTCCCATATGAGGAAGGATTCTTCATGGCGCGGTCGCGCCACTTTATGCTGTTGAACTGGCGCGGTCGCGCCACTCCTTAGACTCTTTGCCGACTTCCCGAAATAGAACTTGACATCTTTGTAAGGAAACAGAGTGGCGCGGCAGCGCCACTGGTAGCGCCATCTTCATGGCGCGGTCGCACCATTTCACATTCACGAACTGTCCTCCTTTCAGCCTTACTAGCCGTTGGGAATTTCCTAGATTTATTTAAATTTCCGCACCTTTTCCTGACGCGGTCACGCCAGAATCGGCGCAGTCGCGCCGTTCCCTTTTTTGGCTCTTTTTGCTCCTTTCTTCATCAATTTCCCTCATATTTCAGCTTTTCTTCTTTTATCAGGCACCTGAGACACAAAACATGAATTTGAGTTATATAATTCATTTTCAAGCTAATAATTAACTCATAATGGGAGTTTATGCTTATTAAATCATGCATAAATAAGTGTCTTTTGGACACTTATCATAAAGCAATTGAAACAAAAATCATGGCAAAATACTGTCGAAAGGAACTTGAAGAGAAATCATGGTTGAAGGCTGTAGTGAAGAAATTTTGACAAAAAAAAGACTTAAGGCTATAGTAAGGGTATTTAAAGAAAAATAATGACTGAAGGCTATTGGCAGGGAATTTTAAGAAAATTAATGGTTAAAGGCAATAGTAAAACATTTTAAATAAAAAACCTTGTGTGATGCTTGAGTAAGGGAATTTTTAGACATAATCAAAACTGAAGGCCATAGTAATGGAATTTAAGCAAAAGTCATGGCTGAAGGCTATAGTAAAATTTTTTTAAGAAAACTATGGTTGAAGGCTGTAGTATGGGAATTTTAAAAATGTCATGAAAAAAAACTAGAGCAAGAGAATTTTAAGGAAAATAATAGTTGAAGGCTATAGTAAGGGACATTTGATAAACACTATGACAAAAGCCTTTAGTAAGAGAATTTGAAGATATTCGTGGCATAAGTCTAGAGGTAGGGAATTTGAAGAAAAATCATGGCCTAAGGCTTTAGAAAGAGATTTTTTTGAAAAATCATGGTTTAAGGCTAGAATTTAAAGAAAATAATTCCTAGGGAATTTTAGGAAAACTCATGGTTAAAGACTATGGTAATGGAATTTAAACAAAATAATGGCTGAATGTTGTAGTGAGAGAATTTTTTAAAAATCAGAGCTGAAGGCTATAGTTAGCAAAATTATATGAAAAATCCAAATTGAAGACTATAGTAAGGGAATATGAAGTAAAATCATTGCAGGAATCTATAGTAAGAGAATTTAATGAAAATGGTGGTTCAAGGCTATAGTAAAGCAATTGAAAAAAAAATCATGCCAAAAGGCTGTTGTATGAAATTTGAAGAGAAATAGCGGTTCAAATCTATAGTAAAGGAATTTTGACAAAAAAATGACTTAAGGATAGTAAGAAAATTTGAAGAAATTCATGGTACGAGGATATATTAAGGGAATTTGAAGAAAAAAAAATGATTGAAGGTTATTGGAAGGGAATTTTAAAAAAAATCATGGTTTTAGGTAGTAGTAAAATATTTTAAATAAGAAAACTTGTTTGATGCTTGAGTGAGAGAATTTTAAGAAAAAACACTGCTGCAGGCTATAGTAAAGGGATTTTATGAAAAAAATCAAAACAGAAGGCTACAGTAAGGGAATTTGAGCAAAACTCATGGCTAAAGGCTATGGTAATAGAATTTTAAGACAACTATGGTACAAAGCTATAGTAAGGGAATTTTTAAAAAGTCTAGGAAAAAGGCTCGAGTAAGAGAATTTGTAAGAAAATAATAGTTGATGGCTATAGTAAGGGACATTTGATAAACATTAAGACTAAAGGCTATAGTAAGTGAGTTTGAAGATATTCGTGGCATAAGGCTAGAGGTAGGGAATATGAAGAAAAATCATGGTTGAAGGCTATAGTAAGAGAATTTTTGGAAAAATCATGGTTTAAGGCTATAGTTAGAGAATTTTAAAAAATAATTCCTTGGGTATTTTATGAAAACTCTTGGTTAAAGGCTGTTGTAATGGAATTTAATGGAAATAATGGTTGAATGTTGTAGTGAGAGAATTTATAAAAAATCAGAGCTGAAGACTATTGTTAGGAAATTATATGAAAAATCCAAATGGAAGACCATAGTAAGGGAATTTAAAGTAAAATCATTGCTTGATGCTATAGTAAGGGAATTTGAAGAAAATGGTTGATCAAGGCTATAGTAAATCAATTGAAACAAAAATCATTGCTAAAGGTTGTCATAAGAAATTTGAAGAGAAGTCATGGTTGAAGGCTATATTATAGGACTTTTAAAAAAAAAAGATTTAAGGCTATAGTAAGAGAATTTGAAGAAATTCATGAACCCAGGCTGTATTGGGGGTATTTGAATAAAAATAATGACTGAAGGCTATTGGCAGGGAATTTTAAGAAAATTCATGGTTTAAGGCTTTAGTAAATCATTTTAAATAAGAAAACTTGTCTGATGCTTGAGTTAGAGAATTTTAAGAAAAATCACACCTGAAGGCTGTAGCAAGCAAATTTTAAGAAAAAAATCAAAACTGAAGGATATAGTAAAGGAGTTTAAGAAAAACTCATGGCTGAAGGCTGTAGCAAGGGAATTTTAAGTAAAAAATAAAAAATGAAGGATATAGTAAGGGAATTTGAGCAAAACTCATGGCAGAAGGCTACGGTAAAAGAATTTTAAGAAAACATGGTTGAAAGATATAGTAAGAGAATTTTAAAAAAGCAATAGAAAAAGGCGAGAGTAAGTGAATTTGAAGTAAATTAATAGTTGAAGTCTATAGTAAGGGACTATTGATAAAAATTATGACTAAAGGCTATTTTAAGAGAATTTGAAGAAATTCGTGGCATAAAGCCACAACTAGGGATTTTGAAGAAAAATCATGGCTGAAGGCTATAGTAACAGAATTTTTGAAAAAATCATCGTTTAAGGCTATAGTTAGAGAAATTAAAGAAAATAATTCCGGGCAAATTTTTACCAAACTCATGGTTAAAGGCTATTGTAATGGAATTTAAAGGAAAAACTGGTTGAATGTTGTAGTGAGAGAATTTATAAAAAATAAGAGCTGAAGACTATTGTTAGGAAATTATACGAAAAATCCAAATTGAAGAGTATAGTAAGGGAATTTAAAGTAAATGCCAGAAGCTATAGTAAGCGAATTTGAAGAAAATGGTGGTTTAAGGCTATAGTAAAACAATTGAAACAAAAATCATAGAAAAAGGATGTCGTAAGAAATTTGAAGAGAAATCATAGTTGCAGACTAAAGTAAAGGAATTATGACAAAAAAATGATGTTAGCCTATAGTAAGAGAATTTAAAGAAATTCATGGTATGAGGCTATATTAAGGGTATTTGAAGAAAAATAATGACTAAAGGCTATTGGTAGAGAATTTTAATAAAATTCATGGTTTAAGGCAATAGTAAAATATGTTAAAAAAGAAAACACGTCTGATGCTTGAGTAAGAGAATTTGAAGAAAAATCACAATTGAAGGCTATAGTAAGGGAATTTTAATAAAAAAATCAAAATTGAAGGCTATAGTAAGGGAATTTGTGCAAAAGACATGGCTGAAGGCTATAATAAAAGAATTTTAAGAAAGCTATGGTTGAAGGCTATAGTGTGGGAATTTTTAAAAAGTCATGTGAGAAGGCTAGAGTAAGAGAATTTGAAAGAAAATAATAGTTGAAGTCAATAGTAAGGGAGTTTTGACAAAAATTATGACTAAAGGCTATAAATTAAGAGAATTTGAAGATATTTTGGGTACAAGGTGAAAAATCCAAATTGAGGACTAGAGTTAGGGAATTTGAAGTAAAATCATTGCTGGAAGCAATAGTAATAGAATTTAAGAAAAACGGTGCATCAAGGCTATAGTAAAGTTGTTGAAACATAAATCATGGCAAAAGTCTGTCCAAAGGAATTTGAAGAGAAATCATGGTTGGTGGCTGTAGTAAAGGAATCTTGACAAAAAAATGACTTAAGGCTATAGTAAGAGAATTTGATGAAATTCATGGCATGAGGCTATATTATGGGTATTTGAAGAAAAAAATGACTGAAGCCTATTGGCAGGGAATTTTAAGAAAATTTATGGTTTAAGGCAATAGTAAAACATTTTAAATAAGAAAACTTGTCTGATGCTTGAGTTAGAGAATTTTAAGAAAAATCACAATTGAAGGCTATAGTTAGGGTATTTTAAGAAAAAATCAAAACTGAAGGCTACAGTAAGGGAATTTGAGCAAAAGTCATGGCTAAATGCTATGGTAAAAGAATTTTAAGAAAACTATGGTTGAAGGTTGTTGTATGGGAATTTTAAAAATGTCATGGAAAAACACTTGAGTAAGAGAATTTGAAGGAAAATAATAGTTGAAGGCTATAGTAAGGGATATTTGATAAACATTATGACTAGAGGATATAGTAAGAGAATTTGAAGATATTTGGCCTGAGGTAGGGAATTTGAAGAAAAATCATGGCCTAAGGCTATAGTAAGAGAATTTTTGGAAATATCATGGTTTAAGGGTATAGTTAGAGAATTTAAAGAAAATAATTCCTGGGGAATTTTAGGAAACCTCATGGTTAAAAGCTATTGTAATGGAATTTAAATAAAATAATGGCTGAATATTGTAGTGAGAGAATTTTTAAAAAAGAAGAGTTGAAGGCAATAGTTTGGAAATTATATCAAAAATCCAAATTGAAGACTATAGTAAGGGAATTAGAAGTAAAATCATTGCAGGAATCAATAGTAAGAGAATTTAAGGAAAATGGTGGTTCAAGGATATAGTTAAGAAACTGAAAGAAAAATCATGGCAAAAGGCTATAGTATGGAATTTGAAGAGAAATCGTGGTTGAAGTCTATAATAAAGGAATTTTGATAAAAAAATGACTTAAGGCTATAGTAATAGAATTTGTAGAAATTCATGGTACGAGGCTATATTAAGGGTATTTGAAGAAAAAAAATGACTGAATGCTATTGGAAGGGAATTTTAAGAAAATTTATGGTTTTAGGCAGTAGTAAAACATTTTAAATAAGAAAACTTGTCCGATGTTTGAGTAAGATATTTTTGAAGAAAAATCACAGCTGAAGGCTATAGTAAAGGAATTTTATGAAAAAAATTAAAACTAAAGGCTATAGTAAGGGAATTTGGGCAAAACTCATGGCTGAAGGCTATGGTAAAAGAATTTCAAGAAAACTATGGTAGAAAGCTATAGTAATGGAATTTTAAAAAAGTCTAGGAAAAAGGCTAGAGTAAGCGAATTTGAAGGAAAGTAATAGTTGAAGGCTATAGTAAGGGACATTTGACTAACATTAAGACTAAAGTCTATAGTAAGAGAATTTGAAGATATTCGTGGCATAAGGCTAGAGGGAAGGAATTTGAAGAAAAATCATGGCTGAAGGCTATAGTAAGAGAATTTTTGGAAAAATCATGGTTCAAGGCTATAGTTAGAGAATTTAATGAAAATAATTCATAGGGAATTTTAGGAAAACTCATGGTTAAAGGCTATTGTAATGGAATTTAAACAAAATAATGGCCGAATGTTGTAATGAGGGAATTTTTAAAAAAATAGAGCTGAAAGCTATTGTTAGGAAGTTATATTAAAAATCCAAATTGAAGACTATAGTAAGTGAATTAGAAGTAAAATCATTGCAAAAAAAAATAGTAAGAGAATTTAAGGAAAATGGTCGTTCAAGGCTATTGTAAAGCAATTGAAAAAAAAATAGGGCAAAAGGCTATTGTATGGAATTTGAAGAGAAATCATGGTTGAAGTCTATAGTAAAGGAATTTTGTCAAAAAAATGACTTAAGGCTATAGTAAGAGAATTTGATGAAATTCATGGTACGAGGCCATATTAATTGTATTTGAACAAAAATAATGACTGAAGGCTATTGGCAGGGAATTTTAGGAAAATTCGTGGTTTAAGCCAATAGTAAAACTTTTTAAATAAGAAAACTTGTCTGATGCTTGAGTAAGAGAATTTTTAGAAAAATCACAGCTGAAGGCTATAATAAGAGAATTTAAAGAAAAAAATAAAAACTGAAGGCTATAGTAAAGGAATTTGAGCAAAAGTCATGGCTGAAGGCTATTATAAAAGAATTTTAAGAAAGCTACGGTTGAAGGCTTTAGTGTAGGAATTTTAAAAAAGTCAAGTAAAAATTCTAGAGAATGAGAATTTGAAGGAAAATAATAGTAGAAGGCTATAGTAAGGGACTTTTGAATAAAATTGTGACTAAAGGCTAAAGTAAGAGAATTTGAAGATATTCGTGGCATAAGGCTATAGTTAGGAAATTTGAAGAAAAATCATGGCCGAAGACTATAGTAAGAGAATTTTTGGAAAAGTCATGGTTTATAGCTATAGTTAGAGAATTTAAAGAAATTAATTCCTAGGGAGTTTTAGTAAAACTCTTCGATAAAGGCTATTGGAATGGAATTTTTAGAAAATAATGATTGAATGTTGTAGAGAGAACTTTTAAAAAACTCAGAACTGAAGGCTATAGTTAGGAAATTGTATGAAAAATCCAAATAGAGAACTATAGTAAGGGAATTTAAAGTAAGACCATTGCTGGATGCTATAGTATGGAAATTTGAAGAAAATGGTGGTTCAAGGCCATAGTAAAATAATTGAAACAAAAATCATGGCAAAAGGTAGGCATAAGAAATTTGGAGAGAAATCATGGTTGAAGGCCAAAGTACAGGAATTTTGACAAAAAATGACTTAAGGCTATAGTAAGAGAATTTGAAGAAATTTAAGGTACGAGGCCATTTTAAGGGTTTTAGAAGAAAAATAATGACTGAAGGCTATGGCAGGGAATTTTTTGAAATATCATGGTTTAAGGCTTTAGTAAAATATTTTAAATAAGAAAAATTTTATGTTGCTCGAGTAAGAGAATTATAAGAAATATCACACCGGAAGGCTATAGTAAGGGAATTTGAGGAGAAGTCAAGGCTGAAGGCTATGGTAAAAGAATTTTAAGAAAACTATGGTTGATGGCTGTTGTATGGGAATTTTCAAAATATCATGGAAAAAGACTAGAGTAAGAGAATTTGAAGGAAAATAATAGTTGAAGTCTATAGTAAGGGACTATTGATAAAAATTATGACAGAAGGCTATAGTAAGAGAATTTGAAGGTATTCGTGGCATAAGGCTAGAGTTAGGGAATTTGAAGAAAAATCATGGTTGAAGGCTATCGAAAGAGAATTTTTGGAAAATCATGGTTTATGGCTATAGTTAAAGAAATGAAAGAAAATAATTCCTGGGGAATTTTTAGAAAACTCATGGTTAAAGGTTATTGTAATGGAATTTATAGGAAATAATGGTTGAATGTTGTAGTGACAGATTTTTAAAAAACAAGTGCTGAAGACTATTATTAGGAATTTAAGTGAAAAATCCAAGTTGAAGACTATAGTAAGGGAATTTGAAGTAAAATCATTGTCGGAAGCTATAGTCACAGAATTTGAATAAAATGGTGGTTCAAGGCTATAGTAAAACAATTGAAAGAAAAATCATGGGAAAAGGCTATCGTAAGAAATTTGAAGAGAAATCGTGGTTGAAGGCTACAGTAAAGGAATTTTGACAAAAAAAGACTTAAGGCTATCGTACGAGAATTTCAAGAAATTCATGGTAAGAGGCTATATTAAGTGTATTTGAAGAAAAAAAAGGTCTAAAGGCTTTTGACAGAGAAAGTTTAAAAAAATCATTGTTTGAGGCAAGAGTGAAACATTTTAAATAAGAAAACGTGTCTAATGCTTGAGTAAGAGACTTTTTAGAAAAATAACAACTGAATGCTATGTAAGGGAATTTTAAAAAAAATCAAAACTGAAGTCTATAGTAAGGGAATTTATGCAAAAGTCATGGCTGAAAGCTATGACAAAAGAAGTTTTTAGAAAGCTATGGTTGAAGACTATAGTGTGGGAATTTTCAAAAAGTCTTGTAAAAAGGCTAGAATAAGAGAATTTGAAGGAAAATAATAGCTGAAGGCTATAGTAAGGGACTTTTGCCAAAAATTATGACTAAAGGCTATAGTAAGAGAAATTGAAGATATTCGGGGCAGAAAGGCTAGAGTTAGGATATTATATGAAAAGTCCAAATTGAGGACTGTAGTAAGGGAATTTGAAGTAAAATCATTGTTGGTAGCAATAGTTATAGAATTTAAGGAAATTGGTGGTTCAAGACTATACTAAAGCAATTGAAACAAAAATCATGGAAAAATGCTGCCGAAAGGAATTTGAAGAGAAATCATGGTTGAAGGCTGTAGTAAAGGAATTTTGACAAAAAAATGACTTTAGGCAATAGTTAGAGAATTTGAAGAAATTCATGGTATGAGGCTATATTAAGGCTATTTGAAGTATAATAATGTCTGAAGGCTATAGGCGGGGAATTTGAAGAAATTCATGATATGAGGCTATATTAAGGCTATTTGAAGTATAATAATGTCTGAAGGCTATAGGCAGGGAATTTTAAGAAAATTCATGGTTTAAGGATATAGTAAAACATTTTAAATAAGAAAACTTGACTGATGTTTGAGTAAGAGAATTTTAAGAAAAATTACAACTAAAGGCTATAGTAAGGGAACTTTTAGAAAAAAATCAAAACAAAAGGCTATAGTAAGGGAATTTGAGCTAAAGTCATGGTTGAAGGCTATGGTAAAAGAATTTTAAGAAAACTATGGTTGGAGGCTGTAGTATAAGAATTTTAAAAATGTCATTGAAAACGAATAGAGTAAGAGAATTTGAAGGAAAATAACAGTTGAAGGCTTTAATAAGGGACATTTGATACACATTATGACTAAAGGCTATAGTAAGAGAATTTGAAGATATTCGTGGGATAAGGCTCTTAAGAAAAACCATGGCCTAAGGCTATAGTAAGAGAATTTTTGGAAAAATCATGGTTTTAGGCTATTGTTAGAGAATTTAAAGAAAATAATTCTTTGGAAATTTTTGGAAAACTCATGGTTAAAGGCTATTGTAATAGAATTTAAACAAAATAATGGCTGAATGTTGTAGTTATAGAATTTGTAAAAAATCAGAGCTGAAGGCTAATTTAGGAAATTATATGAAAAATCCAAATAGAAGACTATAGTAAGGGAATTTAATGTAGGATCATTGTTGGATGCTATTGTAAGGGAATTTGAAGAAAATGGTAGTTCTAGGCCATAGTAAAACAATTGAAACAAAAATCGTGTCAAAAGGCTATCGTAAGAAAT
Organism: Aristolochia fimbriata; assembly: GCA_019845555.1. Classification (NCBI taxonomy): domain Eukaryota; kingdom Viridiplantae; phylum Streptophyta; class Magnoliopsida; order Piperales; family Aristolochiaceae; genus Aristolochia; species Aristolochia fimbriata. The sequence goes on from CM034083.1 coordinate 25,710,405, forward strand.
TTGGTGAGGAACCATGGTTGAAAGCCAGAGTAAAGGAATTTTGACAAAAAATGACTTAAGGCTATAGTACGACAATTTGAAGAAATTCTTGTTACGAGGCTATATTAAGGGTTTTTGAAGAAAAATAATGACTGAAGGCTATTGGCAGGGAATTTTTAGAAATATCATGGTTTAAGGCTATATTAAAATATTTTAAATAAGAAATCTTGTCTGATCCTTGACTAAGAGAATGTTAACAAATTCACACCTGAAGGATGTAGTAAGGGAATTGTAATGAAAAAATAAAAACTGAAGGCTATAGTATGGGTATTTGAGCAAAACTCATGGCAGAAAACTACAGTAAAAGAATTTTAAGAAAACTATGGTTGAAAGCTATAGTAGGGGAAATTTAAAAAGGTCATTGAAAAATGTTAGAGTAAGAAAATTTGAAGGAAAATATTAGGTGAAGGCTATGGTAAGGGATTTTTTATAAAAATTATGACAAAAGAATATAGTAAGAGAATTTGAAGATATTTGTGGCATAAGGCTAGATTTAAGGAATTTGAAGAAAAATCATGGATGAAGGCTATAGTAAGAGAATTTTTTGGAAAAATCATGGCTGAAGGCTATAGTAAGAGAATTTTTTAGAAAAATCATGGTTTACGGCTATAGTTAGAGATATTGGAAAAAATAATTCCTGGGGAATTTTAGGAAACTCAAGGTTCAAGGCTATTGTAATGGAATTTAATGCAAATAATGGTTGAATGTTGTAGTGAGAGAATTTTTAAAAAATTAGTGCTGAAGACTATTGTTAGGAAATAATATGAAAAATCCAAATTGAAGACTATAGTAAGGGAATTTGAAGTAAAATCATTGCCGAAAGCTATAGTAAGAGAATTTGAATAAAATAGTGGTTCAAGGGTATATTAAAACAATTGAATAAAAAATCATGGAAAAAGTCTATCGTAAGAAATTCGAAGAGAAATTGTTGTTCAAGACTATTGTAAAGGAATTTTGACAAAAAATTGACTTAAGACAATAGTAAGAGAATTTGTAGAAATTCATGGTATGAGGCTATATTAACGGTATTGCAAGAAAAATAATGACTGAAGGTTATTCGTAAAGAATGTTAAGGAAATTCATGGTTTAAGGTAATAGTAAAACATTTTGAATAAGAAAACTTGTCTGATTGTTGAGTGAGAGAATTTTAAGAAAAATCACAACAGAAGGCTATAGTAAGGGAATTTTTAGAAAAATATCAAAACAGAAGGCTATAGTAAGGGAATTTGTACAAAAGTCATGGCCGAAGGCTATGTTAAAAGAATTTTAAGAAAGCTATGGTTGAAGGCTATATGTGGGAATTTTAAAAAAGTCATGTAAAAAGGCTAGAGTAAGAGAACTTGTAAGAAAATAATAGTTTAAGGCTATAGTAAGGCACTATTGACAAAAATTATGACTAAAGGCTATAGCAAGAGAATTTGAAGATATTCGGGGCACAAGGCAAGAGTTAGGATATTATACGAAAAATCCAAATTGAGTAAGGGAATTTGGAGTAAAATCATTACTGGAAACAATAGTAATAGAATTTAAGGAAAATGGTTGTTCAAGGCTATAGTTAAGCAATTGAAAAAAAAAATCATGACAAAATATTGTCGATAGGAATTTGAAGAGAAATCATGGTTGAAGGCAGTAGTGAAGAAATTATGACAAAAAAATGACTTAAGGCTATAGTTAGGGTATTTGAAGAAAAATAATGAGTGAAGGCTATTGGCAGGGAATTTTGAGAATTAATGGTTAACAGCAATAGTAAACATTTTAAATAAGAAAACTTGTGTGATGCTTGAGTAAGGGAATTTTAAGAAATAAATAAAAAATGAAGGCTATAGTAAGGAAATTTGAGCAAAAGTCATGGCTGAAGGCTTTGGTAAAATTGTTTTAAGAAAACTATGGTTGAAGGCTGTAGTATGGAAATTTTAAAAATGTCATGAAAAAAGACTAGAGTAAGAGATTTTTAAGGAAAATTATAGTTGAAGGCTATAGTAAGGGAAATTTGATAAACATTATGACTAAAGGCTATAGTAAGAGAATTTGAAGATATTCGTGGCATAAGTCTAGAGGTAGGGAATTTGAACAAAAATCATGGCCTAAGGCTATAGTAAGAGAATTTTTGGAAAAATCATGGTTTAAGGCTATAGTTTGAGAATTTAAAGAAAATAATTCCTAGGGAATTTTAGGAAAACTCATGGTTAAAGGCTATTGTAATGGAATTTAAACAAAAAATGGCTGAATGTTGTAGTGAGATAATTTTTTAAAAATCAGAGCTGAAGGCCATAGTTAGGAAATTATATGAAAAATCCAAATTGAAGACTATAGTAAGGGAATTTGAAGTAAAATCATTGCAGGAATCTATAGTAAGAGAATTTAATGAAAATGATGGTTCATGGCTATAGTAAAGCAACTGAAACAAAAATCATGAAAAAAAGCTGTTGTATGAAATTTGAAGAGAAATCACGATTCAAGTGTATAGTAAAGGAATTTTGACAAAAAAATGACTTAATGATATAGTAAGAGAATTTGAAGAAATTCATGGTATGAGGATATAGTAAGGGAATTTGAAGAAAAAAAATGATTGAAGGCTGTTGGAAGGGAATTTTAAGAAAATTTATGGTTTAAGGGAGTAGTAAAATATTTTAAATAAGAAAACTTGTTTGATGCTTGAGTAAGAGAATTTGAAGAAAAATCAGTGCTACAGGCTATAGTAAAGGAATTTTATGAAGAAAATCAAAACTGAAGGCAATAGTAAGGGAATTTGTGCAAAACTCATGGCTAAAGGCTATGGTAATAGAATTTTAAGAAAACTATGGTAGAAAGATTTAGTAAGGGAATTTTTAAAAAGTCTCAGAAAAAGGCTAGAATAAGAGAATTTGAAAGAAAATAATAGTTGAAGGCTATAGTAAGGGACATTTGATAAACATTAAGACTAAAGGCTATAGTAAGAGAATTTGAAGATATTCGTGGCATAAGGCTAGAGGTAGGGAATATGACGAAAAATCATGGCTGAAGGCTATAGTAAGAGAATTTTTGGAAAATTATGGTTTAAGGCTATAGTTAGAGAATTTAAAAAAATAATTCCTTGGGTATTTTAGGAAAACTCTTGGTTAAAGGCTGTTGTAATGGAATTTAATGGAAATAATGGTTGAATGGGATGACAGCGGGTTCCCGTTAACGGGGAACCCGTACCGACCCGACCAGCTTAAAGCGGGTTTGGGTTTGTATATTTTCCTTTCGGGGCGGGTTTGGTATTCTGGAGCGAAACCCGTCAAAATATATCAAAATGGGTCGAGTCGGGCGGGTTCCCCCTGGGTGGGGCGGGTTTTTGCGGGTTTAGGGTGGGTTTTTGCCCCGCGGGGAGGGTACGGGTTTACAAACCAAACCCGCGGAGCGGGTTTTCACGGGGACGGGTTTCCCCAGATTTTCACGGGGAGGGGACGGGTTTCCAAAAACCCGCCCCGCCCTGTTGCCACCCCTACTCCCGTACCCTGTTTTGCTGATACTAGCCATCGTCCTCCTCCCTCTCTCCCTCTCTCCCTCTCATGGTCCTACTCCTACGTAGAGGTCGTGGAGAGCGCTGAGGAAGGCTTCAACTGGGCTATAGTAAATTAGAGCTGAAGACTATTGTCAGGAAGTTATATGAAAAATCCAAATTGAAGACTATAGTAAGGGAATTTAAAGTAAAATCATTGTTGGATGCTATAGTAAGAGAATTTGAAGAAAATGGTTGTTCAAGGCTATAGTAAATTAATTGAAACAAAAATCATGGCAAAAGGCTGTCATAAGAAATTTGAAGAAAAATCATGGTTGAAGTCTATAGTATGAGAAGTTTTGGAAAAATCATGGTTTAAGGCTATAGTTACACAAAATTAAAGAATATAAGTCCTCGGGAATTTTAGGAAAACTCATGGTTAAAGGCTATTGTAATGGAATTTAAAGGAAATAATCGTTGAATGTTGTAGTGAGAGAATTTATAAAAAGTCAGAGCTGAAGAATATTGTTAGAAAATTATATGAAAAATCCAAATTGAAGACTATAGTAAAGGAATTTGAAGTAAAATCATTGCCGGAAGCTATAGTAAGAGAATTTGAAGAAAATGGTGGTTCAAGGCTATAGTAAAATAATTGAAAAACAAATCATGGGAAAAAGCTATCTTAAGAAATTTGAAGAGAAATCATGGTTGAAGGCTATTGTAAAGGAATTTTGACAAAAAAATGACTTATGGATATAGTAAGAGAATTTGAAGAAATTAAAGGTATAAGGCTATATTAAGTGTATTTGAAGAAAAATAATGAATGAAGGCTATTGGCAGGGAATTTTAAGAAAATTCATGGATTAAGGCAATAGTAAAACAATTTAAATAAGAAAACTTGTCTGGTGCTTGAGTATGAGAATTTTAAGAAAAATCTCAATTGAAGGCTATAGTAAGGGAATTTTAAGAAAAACATCAAAATTGATGGCAATAGTAAGGGAATTTGAGCAAAAGTAATGGCAGAAGGCTATGATAAAAGAATTTTAAGAAAGCTATGGTTGAAGGCCATAGTGTGGGAATTTTAAAAAAGTCATGTAAAAAGGCTACAGAAAGAAAATTTGAAAGAAAATAATAGTTGAAGGCTATAGTAAGGGACATTTGATAAACATTATGACTAAAGGCTATAGTAAGAGAATATGAAGATATTCGTGGCATAAGGCTAGAGGTATGGAATTTGAAGAAAAATCATGGCCAAAGGCTATAGTAAGAGAATTTTTGGAAAAATCATGGTTTAAGGTTATAGTTAGAGAATTTAAAGAAAATAATTCCTAGGGAATTTTAGGAAAACTCATGGTTAAAGGCTATTGTAATGGAATTTAAATAAAATAATGGCAGAATGTTGTAGTGAGGGAAATTTTAAAAAATCAGAGTTGAAGGCTATTGTTAGTAGATTATATGAAAAATCTAAATAGAAGACTATTGTAAGGGAATCTAAAGTAAGATCATTGCTGGATGCTACAGTAAGGGAATTTGAAGAAAATGGTGGTTCAAGGCCATAGTAAAACAATTGAAACAAAAATCATACTAAATGGCTGTCGTAAAAAATTTGGATAGAACACAAAGTTGAAGGCCAGAGTATAGGAATTTTGACAAAAACTGACTTAAGGCTATAGTAAGAGAATTTGAGGAAATTCATGGTACGAGGCTATATTAAGGGTTTTGGAGGAAAATAATGACTGAAGGCTATTGGCAGGGAATTTTTAGAAATACCATGGTTTAAGGCTTTAGTAAAATATTTTAAAGAAGAAAACTCTACTGATGCTTGAGTAAGAGAATTTTAAGAAAAATCACACATGAAGGCAATAGGAAGGGAATTTTAAGAAAAAAATCAAAACTGAAGGGGTATAGTAAGTGAATTTGAGCAAAACTTATGGCAGAAGACAGTGGTAAAAGAATTTTAAGAAAACTATGGTTGAAAGCTATAGTAGGGGAATTTCAAAAAGGTCATGGAAAAAGGTTAGAGTAAGAGAATTTGAAGGAAAATAATAGTTGAAGGCTATATAGTAAGGGACTTTTGATAAAAATTATGACAAAAGGCTATAGTAAGTGAATTTGAAGATATTCGTGGCATAAGGCTAGAGTTATGGACTTTGAAGAAAAATCTTGGCCAAAGGCTATAGTAAGATAATTTTTTGTAAAATCATGGTTTAAGGCTATAGTTAGAGAAATTAAAGAAAATAATTCCTGGGAAATTTTAGGAAAACTCAACGTTAAAGGCTATTGTAATAGAATTTAAAGGAAATAATGGTTGAATGTTGTAGTGAGAGAATTTATAAAAAATCAGAGCAGAAGACTATTGTTAGGAAATTATACAAAAAATCCAAATTGAAGACTATAGTAAGGAAATTTAAAGTAAAATTATTGCCAGAAGCTATAGTAAGCGAATTTGAAGAAAATGGTGGTTTAAGGCTATAGTAAAACAATTGAAACAAAAATCATGGAAAAAGGTTGTCATAAGAAAAAAAAATGACTTAAGGCTATAGTAATTGAATTTGAATAAATTCATGGTACGAGGCTATATTAAGGGTATTTGAAGAAAAGAAATAATTGAAGACTATTGGCAGGTAATTTTAAGAAAAATCTTGGTTTAAGGTAGTAGTAAAACATTTTAAATCAGAAAACTTGTCTCATGCTTGAGTTAGAGAATTTTAAGAAAAATTATAGCTGAAGGTTAGAGTAATGGAATTTTAAGAAAAAATCTAAACTGAAGGCTATTGTAAAGGAATTTGAACAAAAGTCATGGCCGAAGGCTTTGGTAAAAGAATTTGAAGAAAACAAGGGTTGAAGGCTGTAGTATGGGAATTTTAAAAATATCATGGAAAAAGACTTGAGTTAGAGAATTTTAAGGAAAATATTAGTTGAAGTCTATAGTAAGGGACTATTGACAAAAATTATGACTAAAGACTATAGTAAAAGAATTTGAAGATATTCCATGGCACAAGGCTAGAGTTTGGGAATTTAAAGAAAAAACAAGGCTGAAGGCTAAAGAAAGAGAATTTTAGGAAAAATCATGGTTTAAGGCTATAGTTAGAGAATTTAAAGAACTTAATTCCTTGGAAATTTTAGGAAAACTTATCGTTAAGGGCTGTAGTAATGGAATTTGAAGAAAACAATGGCTGAATGTTGTAGTGAGAGTATTTAAAAAAAATGAGAGCTGAAGGCAATATAGTAATGGAATTTGAAGTAAAATCATTGCTGGGAGCAATAGTAAGAGAATTTAAGGAAAATGTTGGTTCAAGGCTATGGTAAAGCAATTGAAACAAAAATCATGGCAAAAGGTTGTTGTGAGGAATTTGAAGAGAAATCATTGTTGAAGGCTATAGGAAAGGAATTTTAACAGAAAAAATGACTTAATGCTATAGTAAAATATTTTGATGAAATTCATGGTACAAGCCTATATTAAGGGTATTTGAAGGAAAAAAAGACTAAAGGCTATTGGCAAGGAATTTTAAGAAAATTCATGGTTTAAGACAGTAGTAAAACATTTTAAATAAGAAAACTTGTCTCATGCTTGAGTACGAAAATTTTAAGAAAAATTACAGCTGAAGGCTGGACTAAGGGGAATTTATGAAAAAAAGCAAAATTGAAGGCCATAGTAAGGGAATTTTAGATAAACTCATGGCTGATGGCTTTGGTAAAAGAATTTTAAGAAAACTATAGTTGAAGGCTATAGTAAGGGAATTTTAAAAAAGTCAAGGAAAAATTCTCTAGTAAGAGAATTTGAAAGAAAATAATAGTCGAAGGCTATAGTAAGGGACTTTTGACAAAAATTATGGCTTAAGGCTAGAGTAAAAAAATTTGTAGAAATTTATGGCACAAGGTTAGAGATAGGAAATTAGAAGAAAAATGTTGGCGAAAGGCAATAGTAAGGGAATTTTAGGAAAAATCAAGAGTTAAGGCTATAGTTAGAGAATTTAAAGAAAATAACTCCTAGGAATTTAAGGAAAACTAAAGGTGAAAGGTTATTGTAACGGAATTTAAAAAAAAAATGGTTGAATGTTGTAGTCAGAGAATTTTTAAAAAATCGGAGCTGAAGGCTATAGTTCGGAAATTATATGAAAAATCTTAATTGAAGATTATAGTAAAGGAATTTGAAGTAAAATCATTGCTGGAAGCAATAGTAATTGAATTTTAGGAATTTGAAGTAAAATTAGGGTTTCAGGCTATAGTTAGAGAATTTTAGGAAAAATCATGGATTAAGGCTATAGTTAGAGAATTTATAGAAAATAATTTGGTGGAAATTTTAGGAAAATTCGTGGTTAATGGCTATTGGAATGGAATTTAAAGAAAATAATGGCTGAATGTTGAAGTGAGAGCATTTTAAAAAAATCTGAGTTGAAGGCTATAGTTAGGAAATTATATGAAAAATCTCTATTGAAGACAATTGTAAGGGAATTTGAAGAAGAATCATAGCTGGAAGGAATATTAGGAGAATTTTAAGAAAATCGTGGTTCAAGGTTATAGTAAAACAATTGAAACAAACATCATGAAAAAAGACTGACATAAGGAATTTGAAGAGAAATCATGGTTGAAGGCTATAGTAAAGGAATTTTGGCAAAAAATGACTGAAGAGTAGAGTAAGAGAATTTGAAGAAATTCATGGTCCGAGGCTATAATCAAGTTATTTGAAGAAAAATAGTGACTGAAGACTGTTGGGAGGGAATTTTAAGAAAATTCACGGTTTAAGGCAATAGTAAAACATTTTAAATAGGAAAACTTGTCTGATGCTTGAGTAAGAGAACTTTAAGAAAAATCACAACTGAAGGCTACAGTAAGGGAATTTTAAGAAAAAAAATCAAAGCTAAAGTCTATAGTATGGGAATTTGAGCAAAACACATGGTTGAAGGCTATGGTAAATGAATTTTAAGAAAACTATGGTTGAAGGCTATAGTATTGGAATTTCAAAAAAGTCATGGAAAATGACAGGAGTAAGAAAATTTGAAGGAAAATAATAGTTGAAGGCAATAGTAAGGGACATTTAACAAAAATTACGCTTAAGGCTATAGTAAGAGAATTTGAAGATATTCTGTGGCACAAGGCTAGAGTTAGGGAAGTTGAAGAAAAAACATGGTTGAAGGCTATAGGAAGAGAATTTTAGGAACAATCATGTTTTAAGGCTATAGTTAAAGAATTTAATGGAAACAATTCCTAGGGAATTTTTGAAAAACTTATCGTTAAAGGCTATTATATTGGAATTTGATGAAAATAGTGGTTGAATGTTGAAGTGAGAGAATTTTAAAAAAATAAGAGCTGAAGGCTATAGTTAGGAAATTATATGAAAAATCCAAATTGAAGACTATAGTAAGGGAATTTGAAGTAAAATCAATGCTGGAAGCAATATAATAGAATTTAAGGAAAATGGTGTTTCAAGGCTATAGTAAAGCAATTGAAACAAAAATCATGCCAAATGGCTGTCGTATGGAATTTGAAGAGAAATCATGGTTGGAGGCTATAGTAAAGGAATTTTACAAAAAAATGACTTATAGGCAATTGTAAGAGAATTTGAAGAAATTCATGGTACGAGGCTATATTAAGGGTATTTGAAGAAAAAAATTGATTGCAGGCTATTGGAAGGGAATTTTAAGAAAATTCATGGTTTTAGGATGTAGAAAAACATTTTAAATAGGAAAACTTGTCTGATGCTTGAGTAAGAGAATTTTAAGAAAAATCACAGCTGAAGGCTATAGTATGGGAATTTTATGAAAAAATCAAAATTGAGGGCTATAGTAAGGGAATTTGAGCAAAACTCATGGCTAAAGGCTATGGTAAAAGAATTTTAAGAAAACTGTTGCAGAAAGCTATAGTAAGGGAATTTTAAAAAAGTCTAGGAAAAACATTATGGTAAACATTATGAAGGAAATTAATAGTTAAAGGCGGATATTTGGTAAACATTATGACTAAAGGCTATAGTAAGAGATTTTGAAAATATTCGTGGCATAAGGCTAGAGGTAGGGAACATGAAGAAAAATCATGGCTGAAGGATATAGTAAGAGAATTTTTGGAAAAATCATGGTTTCAGGCTACTGTTAGAGAATTTAAAAAAAATAATACTTTGGGATTTTAGAAAAACTCATGGTTAAAGGCTATTGTAATGGAATTTAAACAAAATAATGGCTGAATGTTGTAGTGAGAGAATTTTTAAAAATCAGTGCTTAAAGCTTTTGTTAGGAAGTTATATAAAAAATCCAAATTGATGACTATAGTAAGGGAATTTAAAGTAAAATCATTGTAGGATGCTATAGTAAAGGAATTTGAAGAAAATGGTTGTTCAAGGCTATAGTAAAACGATTGAAACAAAAATCATGCAAAAGGCTATCATAAGAAATTTGAAGAGAAATCATGGTTGAAGGCTATAGTGAAGGAATTTTGTAGCAAGAGAATTTGAAGAAACTCATGATACTAGGCTATATTAAGGGTATTTGAAGAAAAATAATGATTGAAGGCTATTGGCAGGGAATTTTAAGAAAATTCATGGTTTAAGGCTTTAGTAAAACATTTTAAATAAGAAAACTTGTCTGATGCTTGAGTTAGAGAATTTTAAGAAAAATCACAGTTGAAGTCTATTGTAAGGGAATTTAAGAAAAAAATCAAAAATGAAGGATATAGTAAGGGAATTTGAGCAAGACCAATTGTTGAAGGCATCGTAAAATAATTTTAAGAAAACTATGGTTGAAAGGTAAAGTAAGGGAATTTTAAAAAAGTCATGGAAAAAGGCGAGAGTAAGCGAATTTGAAGGAAATTAATTGTTGAAGGCTATAGTAAGGGATTTTGATAAAAAATTTGACTAAAGGCTATTGTAAGAGAATTTGAAGATATTCGTGGCACAAAGCCACAACTAGTGAATTTGAAGAAAAATCATGGCTGAAGGTTATAGTAAGAGAATTTTCTAAAAAATCATGGTTTAAGGCTATAGTTAGAGAAATTAAAGAAAATAATTCCGTGGGAATTTTTGGAAAACTCATGGTTAAAGACTATTGTAATGAAATTTAAAGAAAATAATGGTTGAATGTTGTTGTAAGAGAATTTTTAAAAGATCAGAGCTGAAGACTATAGTTAGGAAATTATATGAAAAATCCAAATTGAAGACTTTAGGAAGGAAATTTGAAGTAAAATAATTGCTGGAAACTATAGTAAGAGAATTTGAAGAAAATAGTGGTTCAAGGCTATTGTAAAATAATTGAAACAAAAATCATGGCAAAATGCTGTCATAAGAAATTTGTAGAGAAATCATGGTTGAAGGCTATAGTAAAGGAATTTTGACAAAAAAATGACTTAAGGCTATAGTAAGAGAATTTGACGAAATTCCTGGTACGAGGCTATATTAACGGTATTTGGAGAGAGATAATGTTGAAGGCTATTGGCATGGAATTTTAAGAAAATTCATGGTTTAAGGCAATAGAAAAACCTATTAAATAAGAAAACATGTCTGATGTTTGAGTAAGAGAATTTTTTGAAAAACCACAGTTGTAGGCAGCAGTTAGAGAATTTTAAGAAAAAAATCACAACTGAAGGCTATAGTAAGGGAATTGGAGAAAAAGTCATGGCTGAAGGCTATGGTAAAAGAATTTTAAGAAAACTATGGTTTAAGTCTGTAGTATGGGAATTTTAAACATGTCATGGAAAAAGACCAGAGTAAGAGAATTTGAAGGAAAATAATAGTTGGTCAATAATAAGGGACAATTGAAAAAGTTATGACTAAAGCCTATAGTAAGAGAATTTGTAGATATTCGAGGCACAAGGCTAGAGTTTGGATATAATATGAAAAATCCAAATTGAGGACTATAGTAAGGTAATTTGAAGCAAAATCATTGCCGGAAACAATAGTATGAGAGTTTAAGGAAAACAGTGGTTGAAGGCTATAGTAAAGCAATTGTAAAAAAAATCATGGCAAAAGGCTGTCGTAAGGAATTTTAAGAGAAATCATGGTTGAAGGCCATAGTAAAGGATTTTTGGACAAAAAACTGACTTAAGGCTATAGTAAGATAATTTGAAGAAATTCATGGTACGAGGCTATATTAAGAGTATTTGAAGAAAAAAAATGACTGATGGCTATTGGTAGGGAATTTTAAGAAAATTCATGGTTTAATACAGTACTAAAACATTTTAAATAAGAAAACTTGTTTGATGCTTGAGTAAGAGAATTTTAAGAAAAATCACAGTTGAAGGCTATAGTAAAGGAATTTTAAGAAAAAAATTAAAACTGAAGGCTTTTAGTAAGGGAATTTTAGCAGAAGTCATGGCTGAAGGTACGTTAAAAGAATTTTAAGAAAACTATGGTTGAAGGCTGTAGTATGGGAATTTTAAAAATGTCATGGAAAAAGACAAGAGTAAGAGAATTTGAAGGCAAATAATAGTTGAAGTCTATAGTAAAGGACTATTGACAAAAATTATGACTAAAGGCTATAGTAAGAGAATTTGAAGATATTTCGTGGAAAAAGACTAGAGTTAGGTAATTTGAAAAAAAAATATGGCTGAAGGCTATAGAAAGAGAATTTTAGGAAAAAAAATGGTTGAAGGCTATAGTTAGAGAATTTTAAAAAAATAATTCCTTGGGAATTTTGGAAAAATTATCATTAAAGGCTATTGTAATGGAATTTGAATTAAATAATGGCTGAATGTTCTAGTGAGAGTATTTTAAAAAAATGTGAACTGAAGGCTATAGTTAGGAAATTATATGAAAAATCCAAATTGAAGCCTATTGTAATGGATTTTGAAGTAAAATCATTGCTGGAAGCAATAGTAAGAGAATTTAAGGAAAAAGTTGGTTCAAGGCTATAGTAAAGCAATTGAAACAAAAATCTTGGCAAAAGGCTGTTGTGTGGAATTTGAAGAGAAATCATTGTTGAAGGCTATAGTAATGGAATTTGACAAAAAAAATGACTTAAGGCCATAGTAAGAGAATTTAAGAAAATTCATGGTACAAGGCTATAATAAGGATATTTGTGGACAAAAAATGAATGAAAGCTATTGGAATGGAATTTTAGGAGAATTAATGGTTTAAGGCTATAGTTAAGCATTTTAAATAAGAAAACTCGACTGCAGCTTGTAGTGAGAGAAATTGAACAAAAATTATAGCTGAACACTACAGTAAGGGAATTTTAAGAAAAAAATCTAACTTGAAAGCTATAGTAAGGGTGTTTGAGCAAAACTCATGGCTGAAGGCTTCGGTAAAACAATTTTAGGAAAACTATGGTTGAAGGCTAGTACGGTAATTTAATAAGTTCAAGGAAAAAGGCAACATTAAGAGTATTTGAAGGAAAATAATGGTTGAAGGCTATAGTTAAAGACTTCTGACAAAACTTGTAACTAAAGGCTATAGTAAGAGAATTTGAAGAAATTTGTGGCACAAGGTTAGAGATAGGGAATTTGAAGAAAATCATGGTGGAAGGCTATAGTAAGAGAATTTTAGGAAAAATCATGGTTTGAGGTTATTGTAAGAGAATTTAAAGAAAATATTTCCTAGGAAATTTTATAAAAACTCATGGTGAATGGCTATTGGAGTGGAATTTGAAGAAAATAATGGTTGAATGTTGTAGTGAGAACATTTTAAAAAAATTAGAGTTGAACACTATAGTTTGAAAATTATATGAAAAAGAATCATAGCAGGAAGCAATAGTGGGAGAATTTGAAGAAAATGGTGGTTCAAGGCTATAGTAAAATAATTGAAACAAAAATCTTGGAAAAAGACTGTCATTAGAAATTTGAAGAGAAATCCTGGTTGAAGGCTAGAGTAAAGGAATTTTGACAAAAAAATGACTTAAGGCTACAGTAAGAGAATTTGAAGAAATTCGTGACAGAAGGCTATAATTAGGCTATTTGAAGAAAAATAGTGACTGAAGGTTGTTGGGAGGGAATTTTTAAAAAGCTCAAGGTTTTAGGCTAATGTAAAATATTTTCAATAAGAAAACTTGTCTGATGCTTGACCAAGAGAATTTTAAGAAAAATCACAGCTGAAGGCTACAGTAAGGGAATTTTAAGAAAAAAATCAAAACTGAAGGCAATAGTACTCGAATTTGAGCAAAACACATGGCCGAAGGCTATGGTAAAGGAATTTTAAGAGAACTATGGTTGAAAGTTATAGTATGAGAATTTTTAAAAAGTCAAGGAAAAATACTAGAGTACGAGAATTTGAAGGAAAATAATAGTTGAAGGCTATAGTAAGGGATTTTTGACAGAAATTATGACTAAAGGCTATAGTAAGAGAATTTGAAGATATTCTATGGCACAAGGCTAGAGTTAGGGAATTTGAAGAAAAAACATGGCTGAAGGCTATAGAAAGATAATTTAAGGAAAAATCATGGTTTAAGGCTATAGTTAGCGAATTTAAAGAAAATAAATCATAGGTAATTTTAGGAAAACTTATCGTTAACGGCAGTAAAGGAATTTGAAAAAATTAATGGCTGATTGTTGCTGTGAGAGAATTTTAAAAAAATAAGAGCTGAAGGCTATAGTTAGGAAATTATATGAAAAATCCAAATTGAAGACTATAGTAAGGGAATTTGAAGTAAAATCATTGTTGGAAGCAATAGTAAGAGAATTTAAAGAAAATGGTGGATCAAGGCTATAGTAAAGCAATTGAAACAAAAATCACGTAGAAAGGCTATCGTAAGGAATTTGAAGAGTAATCAAGGTTGAAGGCTATAGTAAAGGAATTTTGACAAACAAATGTCTTAAGGCAATGTAAGAGAATTTGAAGAAATTCATGGTACGAGGCTATATTAAGGGATTTGGAAGAAAAAAATGACTGAAGGCTATTGGCAGGGAATTTTTAGAAAATTCATGGTTTAAGGCACCATTAAAACATTTTAAATAAGAAAAATTTTTGGATGTTTGAGTAAGAGAATTTTAAGAAAAATCACAGGTGAAGGTTATAGTAATGGAATTTTAAGCAAAAAATCAAAACTGAAGGCTATAGTAAGGGAATTTGAGCAAAACTCATGTCTGATGGGTTTGGTAAAAGAACTTTAAGGAAAGTATGGTCCAAGGTTATAGTAAGAGAATTTTAAAAAAGTCATGGAAAAAGTCTAGAGTATGAGAATTAGAAGGAAAATAGTAGTTGAATGCTATAGTAAGGGACTTTTGACAATAATTATGACTAAAGGATATAGTAAGAGCTTTGGAAGAAATTCGTGACACAAGGTTAGAGATAGGGAATTTGAAGAAAAATCATGGCAGAAGGCTACAGTAAGAGAATTTTAAAAAAATTCAAGATTTAAGGCAATAGTTAAAGAATTTAAACAAAAATAACTCCTAGGAATTTAAGGAAAACTCATGCTTAAAGATTATTGTAATGGAATTTATAGAAAAAAATGGCTTAAAGTTGTAATGAGAGAATTTTTAAAAAATCAGAGTTGAAGGCTATTGTTCAGAAATTATATGAAAAATCTTATTTGAAGACTATTGTAAGGGAATTTATAGTAAAATCATAGCTTGAAGCAATAGTTACAGAATTTGAAGAATATGGCGGCTGAAAGCTATAGTAAAGAAATTGAAACTAATATCATTGCAAAAGGCAGTCGTAAAGAATTTGAAGAAAAATCATGGTTTATGGCTATAGTAAGTGAATTTGATGAAATTCATGGTACGAGGCTATAATAAGGGTTTTTGAAAAAA
The DNA here is from genome assembly GCA_019845555.1 of Aristolochia fimbriata. Classification (NCBI taxonomy): domain Eukaryota; kingdom Viridiplantae; phylum Streptophyta; class Magnoliopsida; order Piperales; family Aristolochiaceae; genus Aristolochia; species Aristolochia fimbriata. The sequence continues at coordinate 25,725,580 of CM034083.1, forward strand.
AATAATGACTGAAGGCTTTTGGAAGGGAATTTTAGGAAAATTCGTGATTTAAGGCTATAGTAAAGCATTTTAAATAATAAAACTCGATTGACTCTTGTAGTAAGATAATTTTAAGAAAAGTCACTGGTCAAGGCTATAGTAAGGGAATTTTAAGAAAAAAATCTAAATTGAAGGCTAGTAAAGGAGATTGAGAAAAACTCATGGTTGAAGACTTTGGTAAAACAATTTTAAGAAAACAATGGTTGAAGGCTATAGTAACGGAATTTAAAAAGTGCAAGGAAAACGGCTAGATTAAGTGTATTTGAAGGAAAATAATGGTTGAAGGCTATAGTAAGGGACTTCTGACAAAATTTATGACTAAAGGCTATAGTAAGAGAATTTGAAGAAATTTGTGGCACAAGGTAAGAGGTTGGGAATTTGAAGAAAAATCATGGCGGAAGGCTATAGTAAGAGAATTTTGGGAAGAATCATGGTTTGAGGCTATAGTTAGACAATTTAAAGAAAATATTTTCTTGGAAAGTTTAGGAAAACTTAACATTAAAGGCCATTGGAATGGAATTTAGTGAAAATAATGGATGAATGTGGTAGTGAGAGAATTTTAAAAAAATCAGAGTAGAAAGCTATTGTTAAGAAATTATATGAAAAATCTTTATTCAAGCCTATAGTAAGGGAAATTGAAATAGAATAACAGTTGGAAATAATAGTAGGAGAATTTGAAAAAAATGGTGGTTCAAGGCTATAGTAAAACAATTGAAAAAAAAATCATGGAAAATGGTTGTCGTAAGAATTGGAAGAGAAATCCTGGTTGAAGCCTACAGTAAAGGAATTTTGACAAAAAAAAGACTTAAGGCTATAGTAAGAGAATTTGAAGAAATTCATGGTACGAGGCTATATTAATGCCATTTGAAGAAAAATAATGACTGAAGACCATTGGGAGGGTATTTAAAAAAAAATCATGGTTTAAGGTATATGTAAACATTTTAAATAAGAAAACTTGTCTGATGCTTGAGTAAGAGAATTTTAAGAAAAATCATAGTTGAACCCTATAGTAAGGGAATTTTAAGAAAAAATAAAAAATGAAGGCAACCGTATGGGAATTTGAGCAAAACTCATGGCTGAAGGCTCTGGTAAAAGAATTTTAAGAAAACTATGGTTGAAGGCAATAGTAAGGGAAATTCAAAAAAGTCATGGAAAAAGGCTAGATTAAGAGAATTTTAAGGAAAATAATAGGTGAAGGCTATAGTTAGGGACTTTTGACAAAAATTATGACTAAAGGCTATAGTAAAATAATTTAACGATATTCGGGGCCCAAGGCTAGAGTTAGGGAATTTGAAAAAAAATGTGGCTGAAGGCGAAAGAAAGATAATTTTAGGAAAAATCATGGTTTAAGGCTAGGGTTAGAGAATTTAAAGAAAATAATTCCTAGGGAATTTTAGGAAAACACATGGTCAAATGCTATTGTAATGGAATTGGAAGATAATAATGGCTGAATGTCGTAGTGAGAGAATTTTTAAAAAATCAGAGCTGAAGACAATTGTTAGGAAATTATAAGAAAAATCCAAATTGAAGACAATAGTAAGGGAATTTGAAGAAAAATCATTGCTGGAAGAAATAGTTAGAAAATTTGAAGAAAATGGTGGTTCAAGGCTATAGTAAGGCAATTGAAACAAAAATCATGGCAAAAGATTATCATAAGGAATTCGAAGAGAAATCATGATTGAAGGATATAGTAAAGGAATTTTTACAAAAAAATGACTTAAGGCTATAGTAAGAGAATTGGAAGAAATTTGTGGCCCTAGGTTAGAGATAGGGAATTTGGAGAAAAATCATGGCGGAAGGCTACAATAAGAGAATTTTAGGAAAAATCAATGTTTAAAGCTATAGTTTGAGAATTTATTAAAAATAATTCCTAGGAAATTTTAGGAAGACTCGTGGCTAAAGGCTATTGTAATGGTATTTAAAGAAAATAATGGCGGAATGTTGTAGTGAAAGAATTTATAAAAAATTAGAGTTCACTGCTATAGTTTGGAAATTATATGAAATATCTTAATTGAAGACTATAGTAAGGGAATTTGAAGTAAAATCATAGCAAGAAGAAATAGTCAGAGAACTTGAAAAAAATGGTTGTTGAAGGCTATAGTAAACCAATTGAAATAAAAACATGGCAAAAAGCTGTCGTAAGGAGTTTGATGAGAAATCAAGGTTGAAGTCTATAGTAAAGGAATTTAAAAAAAAATGACTTAAGGCTATAGTACATGGTACGCGGCTATAATAATGATATTTGAAAAAAAAAATGACTGATGGCACTTGGAAGGGAATTTTTGCAAAATTCATGGTTAAGGCAATAGCAAAACATTTTAAATAAGAAAACTCGACTGATGCTTTTAGTTAGAGAATTTTAAGAAAAATCACAGCTGAAGGCTATATAGTAAGGGAAATTTAAGAAAAAAATGTAAATTGAAGGCTATAATAAGGGAGTTTGAGCAAAACTCATGGCTGAAGGCTTCGGTAAAAGAATTTCAATAAAACTATGGTTGAAGGCAATTGTAAGGGAATTTAAAAAGTTCAAAGAAAAATACTACATTAAGAGTATTAGATGGAAAATAAAGGTAGAAGGCAATAGTAAGGGAGTTTTGACAAAATTTATAACTAAAGGCTATAGTAAGAGAATTTAAAGAATTTCGTGGCACAAGGTTAGAGATAGAGAATTTGAATAAAAATCATGGTAGAAGGCAATAGTAAGAGAATTTTCAAAAAAATCATGGTTTAAGGCTATAGTTGGAGAATTTAAAGAAAATATTTCCTAGGAAATTTTAGGAAAACTCATGGTCAAAGACTATTGGAATGGAATTTAAAGAAAATAATGGCTCAATGTTGTAGTGAGAGAATTTTAAAAAAATAGAGTTGAATGCTATAGTTAGCAAATTATATGAAAAATTATTACTGAAGACTATAGAAGGGGAATTTGAAGTAGAATCATAGCTGGAAGCAATAGTAAGAGAATTTGAAGAAAATGGTTGTTCTAGGCTATAGTAAAACAATTGAAACAAAAATCAAGAAAAAGGCTGTCGTAAGGAATTTGAAGAGAAATATTGGTTTACAGCCATAGTAAAGGAATTTTGACAAAAAAATGACTTAAGGCTATAGTAATAAAATTTGAAGAAACTCATGGTATGAGGCTATTATAAGGCTATTTGAAGAAAAATAATGACTGAAGGCTATTTGGAGGGAATTTTAATAAATTCATGGTTTAAGGCTATAGTAAAACATTTTAAATAAGAAAACTTGTCTAATGCTTGAGTAAGAGAATTTTAAAAAAAATCACAGCTGAAGGCTTGAGGAAGGGAATTTTAAGAAAAAAAATCAAAACAAATGGCTATAGTAATGGAATTTGAGTAAAACTCATGGCTGAAGGCTATGGTAAAAGAATTTTAAGAAAACTATGGTTGAACGCTAATGTACGGGAATTTTAAAAAAGTCATGGAAAAAGGCTAGAGTAAGGGAATTTGAAAGAAAATAGTAGTGGAAGGCATTAGTAAGGGACTTTTGACAAAAATTATGACTTAAGGCTATTGTAAGAGCAATGGATGAAATTGGTGGCACAAGGTTAGAGATAGGGAATTTGAAGAAAAATGATTGTGGAAGGCTACAATAAGAGAATTTTAGGAAAAATCAATGTTTAAGGTTATAGTTAGAGAATTTAATGAAAATAATTCCTTGGAAATTTTTGGAAATCTCTTGGTTAAAGGCCATAGGAGTGGAATTTAATGAAATTAATGGCTGAATGTTGTAATGAGAGAATTTTAAAAAAATCAGAGTTGAAGGCTATAGTTAGGAAATTATATTAAAAATCTTAATTGAAGCCTATAGTATAGGATTTTGAAGTAGAATCAAATCTGAAAATAATAGTAGGAGAATTTGAAGAAAATGGTGGTTCAAGGCTATAGTACAAAAATTGATACAAAAATCATGGAAAATAGCTTTCATAAGGAATTGGAAAAGAAATTATGGTTGAACGCTATAGTATGAAGAAATTCAAGGTACGAGGCTATATTAAGGCTATTTGAAGAAAAATAATGACTGAAGTCTATTGGGAGGCAATTTTAAGAAAAATCATGGTTTAAGGCTATAGTAAAACATTTTAAATAAGACAACTTGTCTGATGCTTCAGTAAGAGAATTTTTAGAAAAAACACTGTTGAAGGCAATAGTAAGGGAATTTTTAGAAAAATCACAGCTGAAGGCTATAGTAAGGGAATTTTAGGAAAAAAATCAAAAATGAAGGCAATAGTTAGGGAATTTGAGCAAAACTCATGGCTGAAGGCTATAGTAAAAGAATTGTAAGAATACTTTGGCTGAAGGCTATAGTAAGGTAATTTTATAAAAGTCATGTGATAAGGCTAGAGTAAGAGAATTTGAAGGAAAATAATAGTTGAAGGCTATTGTAAGGGAATTTTGATAAAAATTATGACTAAAGGCTATAGTAAGATAATTTGAAGATAATCTGGGGCCAAGGCTATAGTAATGGAATTTAATGAAAATAATTCCAAGGGAATTTTAGGAAAAATCAAGCTTAAAGGCTACAGTAATGGAATTTGAAGAAAATAATGGCTGAATGTCGTAGTGAGAGAATTTTAAAAAAATCAGAGATGAAGATTATTGTTAGGAAATTATATGAAAAATCCAAATTGAAGACAATAGTAAGGGATTTTGAAGTAAAATCATTGCTGGAAGCAATATTAAGAGATTTTGAAGAAAATGGTGGTTCAAGGATATAGTAAAGCAATTAAAACAAAAATAATGGCTAATGGCTGTCATAGGGAATTCGAAAAGAAATCATGATTGAACGCTATAGTAAATGACTTTTGACAAAAAATGACTTAAGGCTTTAGTAAGAGAATTTGAAGAAGTTCATGTATTTGAAGAAAAATAATGACTGAAGTCTATTGGCAAGGAATTTTATGAAAATCCATGTTTAAGGAAAAAGTAAAACATTTTAAATAAGAAAACTTGTTTGATGCTAGAGTAAGAGAACTTTCAGAAAAATCTCAGCTGAAGGCTATTGTAAGGGAATTTTAAGAAAAAAATCAAAACTGAAGGTTATAGTTAGGGAATTTGAGCAAAACTCATGTCTGAAGGCTAATGTAGAAAATTCTAAGAAATCTATGGTTGAACGCCATTGTAAGGGAAATTTAAAAAAGTCATGGAAAAAGGCTAGAGTAATAAAATTTTTAGTAAAATAATAATGGAAGGCTATACTAAGGGAATTTTGAAAAAAATTATGACTTAAAGGCTATAGTAAGAGAACTGGAAGAAATTCGTGGCACAAGGTTGGAGATAGGGAATTTGACAAAAAATCATGGCGGAAGGCTACAGTAAGAGAATTTTAGGAAAAATTAGAAAATTTAATGAAAATAATTCCTAGGAAATTATAGGAAGACTCTTGGTTAAAGGCTATTGTAATGGAATTTAAAGAAAATAATGGTTGAATGTTGTAGTGAGAGAATTCTTAAAAAATTAGAGGTAAAGGCTATAGTTTGGAAGTTATATAAAAAATCGTAACTGAAGACTATAGTAAGCAAATTTTACGTAAAATCATTGCTGGAGGAAATAGTAAGAGAATTTGAAGAAAATGGTGGTTGAAGGCTATAGTAGAGCAATTGACATAAAAATGATGGCAAAAAGCTGTCGTAAGGAATTTGAAGAGAAATCATTGTTGAAGGTTATAGTAAAGGAATTTTGACAAAAAAATTACTTAAGGCTAGAGTAAGAGAATTTGAAGAAATTCATGGTATGAGGTTATAATAAGGGTATTTGAAGAAAAATAATGACTGAAGTCTATTGGCAGAGAATTTTATGAAAATCCATGGTTTAAGGAAAAAGTTAAACATTTTAAATAAAAAAACTTGTCTGATGCTTGAGTAAGAGAATTTTAAGAAAAATATCAGTAGAAGGCTATAGTAAGGGAATTTTAAGAAAAAAATTGAAACTGAAGGTTATAGTAATGGAATTTGAACAAAACTCATGTCTGACGGCTAAGGTAGAAAATTTTAAGATATCTATGGTGGAATGCTATTGTAAGGGAATTTTTAATAAGTCATGGAAAAAGGTTAGAGTAATAGAATTTTTAGTAAAATAATAATGGAAGTCTATAGTAAGGGACTTTTGACAAAAATTATGACTTAAGGCCATCGTAAGAGAAGTGGAAGAAATTTGTGGCAAAAGGTTAGAGATAGGGAATTTGACGAAAAATCATGGCGGAAGGCTACAGTAAGAGAATTTTAGGAAAAATCATTGTTTAAGGCTATAGTTAGAGAATTTAATGAAAATAATTCCGTGGAAATTTTAGGAAGACTCATGGTTAAAGGCTATTGTAATGGAATTTCAAGAAAATAATGGTTGAATGTTGTAGGGAAAGAATTTTTAAAAAATCAGAGCTAAAGGTTATAATTTGGAAATTATACCAAAAATCATAATTGAAGACTAAGGGAATTTTAAGTAAAATCATGGCTGGAAGAAATAGTAAGAGAATTTGAAGAAAATGGTGGTTGAAGGCTATAGTAAAGCAATTGAAATAAAAATCATGGTGAAAAGCTGTCGTAAGGAATTTGATAAAAAATAATGGTTGAAGGCTATAGTAAAGGAATTTTGACAAAAAAATGACTAAAGGCTATAGTAAGTGAATTTGTTGAAATTCATGGTATGAGGCTATAATAAGCGTATTTGAAAAAAATTAATGACTGCAGTCTTTTGGAATGTAATTTTAGGAAAATTCATGGTTTATGGCTATTATAAAGCATTTTAAATAAGAAAAATTGATTGATGCTTGTAGCATCTTATGAAAAATCGACTGATGCTTGTAAGGAAATTTTAAGAAAAAAATCTAAATTGAAGGCTATAGTAAGGAAGTTTGAGCAAAACTCATCGCTGAAGGCTTTGGTGAAACAGTTTCAAGAAAACTATGGTTGAAGGCAATAGTAAGGATATTTAAAAAGTTTAAGGAAAAAGGTTAGATTGAGAGTGTTAGAAGTAAAATAATGGTAGAAGGCAATAGTAAGTGACTTTTGACAAAATTTATGACTAAAGGCTATAGTAAGAGAATTTGAAGAAATTCGTGGCACAAGGTTAGAGATAGGGAATTTGAAGAAAAATCATGGCCGAAGGCTATAGTAAGAGAATTTTAGGAAAAATCATGGTGTAAGGCTATAGTTAGAGAATTTAAAGAAAGTATTTCCAAGGAAATTTTAGGAAAACTCATGGATAAAGGCTATTAGAATGGAATTTAAAGAAAATAAAGGCTGAATGTTGTAATGATCGAATTTTAAAAAAATAGAGTTGAAGGCTATAGTTAGGAAATTATATGAAAAATCATTATTGAAGACTATAGTAAGGGAATTTGAAGTAGAATTGTAGCTGGAAGCAATAGTAGGTGAATTTGAAGAAAGTGGTTGTTCAAGGCTATAGTAAAACAATTGAAACAAAAATCATGGAAAAAGGCTGCCGTAAGGAATTTGATGAGAAATCATGCTTGAAGGCCATAGTAAAGGAATTTTGACAAAAAAATAACTTAAGGCTATAGTAAGAGAATTGGAAGAAATTCATTGTATGAGGCTATTATCATGCTATTAGAAGAAAAATAATGACCGGAGACTATTGGGAGGGAATAATAAGAAAATTCATGGTTTTAGGCTAAAGTTAAATATTTTAAAGAAGAAAATTGTATGATGCTTGAGTAAGAGAATTTTACGAAAAATCACAGGTGAAGGCTATAGTAATGGAATTTTAAGAAAAAAATCAAAACTGAAGGGTATAGAAAGGGAATTTGAGCAATACTAATGGCTGAAGGTAATGGTAAAAGAATTTTAAGAAAACTATTGTTGAACGCTATAGTAAGGGAATTTTAAAAAAGTCATGGAAAAAGGCTAGAGTAGGAGAATTTGAAGGAAAATAAAAGTGGAAAGCTATAGTAAGGGGCTTTTGGCAAAAATTATGACTTAAGGCTATAGTAAGAGAAATGGAAGAAATTTGTGGCACAAGGTTAGAGATAAGGAATTTGAAGAAAAATGATGGCTGAAGGCTACAGTTAGAAAATTTAGTAAAAATCAATGTTTAAGGATATAGTTAGAGAATTTAATGAAAATAATTCCTAGGAAATTTTAGGAAAACTAATGGTTAAAGGTTATTGTAATGGAAATTATCGAAAATAATGTCTCAATACTGTAGTGACCGAATTTTTATAAAATCAGAGCTGAAGGCTATAGTTCAGAAATCATATGAAAAATCTTAATATAAGACTATAAAGGGAATTTGAAGTAAAATCATAGCTGGAACAAATAGTAGGAGAATTTGAAGAAAATGGTGGTTGAAGGCTATAGTTAAGCAATTGAAATAAAAATCATGGTAAAAAGTTGTCGTAAGGAGTTTGATGAGAAATTGTGGTTGAAGGCTAAAGGAATTTTGACAAAAATATAACTTATGGCTGTAGTAAGTGAATTTGATGAAATTCATGGTACGAGGCTATAATAACGGTATTTGAAAAGAAATAATGATGGAAGGCTATTGGAAGGGCATTTTTCAAAACTTCTTGGTTTAAGGCAATAGTAAAGTATATTAAATAAGAAAACTTGGCTGATGCTTTTTGTAAGAGAATTTTAAGAAAAATCACAGCAGAAGGCTATAGTAAGGGAATTTTAAGAAAAAAATCTAAATTGATGGCTATAGTAAAGGAGTTTGAGCAAAACTCATGGCTGAAAGTTTTGGTAAAATAGTTTTAAGAAAACAATGGTTGAAGGCAATAGTAAGAGAATTTAAAAAGTTCAAGGAAAAAGGCTAGATTGTGTATTAGGTAGAAAATAATGGTTGAAGGCTATAGTAATGGACTTTTGAGAAAATTTATGACAAAAGGCTATAGTATGAGAATTTGAAGAAATTTGTGGCTCAAGGTTAGAGGTAGGGAATTTGATGAAAAAACATGGTGGAAGGCTATAGTAAGAGAATTTTGGGAAAAATCATGGTTTAAGGCTATAGTTAAAAAATTTAAAGAAAATATTTCCTAGGAAATTTTAGGAAAACTCATGGTTAAAGGCCATTGGAATGGAATTTAAAGAAAATAATGGTTGAATGTTGTAGTGAGAGAAGTTTAAAAAAATCAGAGTTGAAAGCTATAGTTAGGAAATTATATGAAAAATCTTTATTGAAGCCATAGTATGGGAGTTTGAAGTAGAATCATTGCCGGAAATAATAGTAGGAGAATTTGAAGAAAATGGTGGGTCAAGGCTACAATAAAACAATTGAAACAAAAATCATGGAAAATGGCTGTCATAAGGAATTGGAAGAGAAATCATGGTTGAAGGCTATAGTAAAGGAATTTTGACAAAAAAATGACTTAAGGCTATGGTAAGAGAATTTGAAGAAATTCATGGTACGAGGCTATATCAAGGCTAATTGAAGAAAAATAATGACTGAAGGCTATTGGGAGGGTTTTTTAAGAAAAATCATGGTTTAAGGTATATGTAAACATATTAAATAAGAAAACTTGTCTGATGCTTGAGTAAGAGAATTTTAAGAAAAATCACAGTTGAAGGCTATAGTAAGGGAATTTTAAGAAAAAAAATAAAACTGAAGGCAATTGTAAGGGAATTTGAGCAAAACTCATGGCTGAAGGCTATGGTAAAAGAATTTTAAGAAAACTATAGTTGAAGTCAATAGTAAGGTAATTTTAAAAAAGTCATGGAAAAGGGCTAGAGTAAGAGAATTTGAAGGAAAAATATAGTTGAAGGCTACAGCAAGGGACTTTTCACAAAAATATAACTAAAGGCTATAGTAAGATAATTTGAAGATAATCGGGGCCCATGGCTAGAGTTAGGGAATTTGTAGAAAAAAACTTGGTTGAAGGCTATAGAAACAGAATTTTAAGAAAAATCATGGTTTAAGGCTACAGTTTGAGAGTTTAAAGAAAATAATTCCTAAGGAATTTTAGGAAAACTCAAGGGTAAAAGCTATTGTAATGGAATTTGATGAAAATCATGGTTGAAGGTTGTAGTGAGAGAATTTTTAAAAAATTAGAGGTGAAGACTATTGTCAGGAAATTATATGAAAAATCCAAATTGAAGACAATAGTGAGGGAATTTTAAGTAAAATCGTTGCTGGTAGCAATAGTAAGAGAATTTGAAGAAAACGATGGTTCAAGACTGTAATAAAGAAATCATGGTTGAAGGCTATAGTAAAGGAAACTTGACAAAAAAATGACTTAATGCTATAGTTAGAGAATATGAAGAAATTCATGGTATGAGGTTATAATAAGGGTATTTGAAAAAAAATAATGGTTGAAGTCTACAGGAAGGGAATTTTAAGAAAGTCCATGGTTTAAGCCAGTAGAAAAAATTTTAAATAAGAAAACTTATTTGATGCTTGAGTAAGAGAATTTTAAGAAAAATCACAGTTGAAGGCTATAGTAAGGGAATTTTAAGAAAAATCCAAAACTGAAGGTTATAGTAAGGGAATTTGAGCAAAACTCATGGCTGAAGGGTATGGTAAAAGAAATTTAAGAAAACTATGGTTGAACGCTATAGTAAGGGAATTTTAAAAAAGTAATGGAAAAAGGCTAGAGTAAGAGAATTGGAACGAAAATAATAATGGAAAGCTATAGTAAGGGACTATTGACCAAAATTATGACTTAAGGCTATAGTAAGAGAATTGGAAGAAATTCATGGCACAAGGTTAGAGATAGGGAATTTGAAGAAAAATCATGGTGGATGACTACAGTAAGAGAATTTTAGGAAAAATTCATGTTTATGGCTATAGTTAGCTAATTTAATGTAAATAATTCCTAGGAAATTTTAGGAAGACTCATGATTAAAGGCTATTATAATGCAATTTGAAGAAAATAATGGCTGAATGTTGTAGTTAGAGAATTTTTAAAAAATTAGAGCTAAAGGCAATTGTTTTGAAGTTATATGAAAAATCTTAATTGAACACTATAGTAAGGGAATTTGAAGTAAAATCATTGCTGGAAGAAATAGTAATAGAATTTGAAGAAAATGGTGGTTGAAGGCTATAGTAAAGTAATTGAAATAAAATTCATGGCAAAAAAGCTGTCAGAAAGGAATTCCATGAGAAATCATGGTTGAAGGCTATAGTAAAAGAATTTTGACAAAAAAATGACTTAAGGCTATAGTAAGCGAATTTGCTGAAAATGTATGGTACGAGGCTATAATGAGCGTATTTGAAAAAAAATAATGACTGAAGGCTATTGGAAGGGAATTTTAGGAATATTTATCATTTATGGCTATATTAAAATATTTTAAATAAAAAAACTCGACTGATGAGTGTACTATCTTAAGAAAAATCACTGCTAAAGGCTATAGTAAGGAAATTTTAAGAAAAAAATATAAATTGAAGGCTTTAGTAAGGGAGTTTGAGCAAAACACATGGCAGAAGGCTTTGGTAAAACAGTTTCAAAAAAACTATGGTTGAAGGCAATAGTAATGGAATTTAAAAAGTTCAAGGAAAAAGGCTGGATTGAGAGTATTAGAAGTAAAATAATGGTAGATGGCAATAGTAAGGGACTTTTGACAAAATTTATGACTAAAGGCTATAGTAAGAGAATTTGAAGAAATTTGTGGCACAAGGTCAGAGATAGGGAATTTGAAAAAAAATTATGGCCAAAGGCGAGAATTTTAGAAAAAATCATGGTGTAAGGCAATAGTTAGAGAATTTAAAGAAAGTACTATTTCCAAGGAAATTTTGGGGAAACTCATGGTTAAAGGCTATTGGAATGGTATTTAAAGAAAAATAATGGCTGAATATTGTAATGAGAGAAATTTAAAAAAATAGAGTTGAAGGCTACAGTTAGGAAATTATATGAAAAATCTTTATTGAAGACTATAGTAAGGGAATTTGAAGTAGAATCGTAGCTGGAAGCAATAGTAGGAGAATTTGAAGAAAATGGTTGTTCAAGGCTATAGTAAAATAATTGAAACAAAAATCATGAAAAAAGGTTGTCGTGAGGAATTTGAAGAGAAATCATGGTTGAAGGCCATAGTAAAGGAATTTTGACTAAAAAATGACTTAAGGCTATAGTAAGAGAATTTGAAGAAATTCATTGTACGAGGCTATTATCAGGCTATTGAAGAAAAATAATGACTGAACCTTACAGGGAGGGAATTTTAATAAAATTCATGGTTTTAGGCTATAGTAAAACATTTTAAATAAGAAAACTTGTCTCGTGCTTGAGTAAGAGAATTTTAAGAAAAATCACAGTAGAAGGCTATAGTAAGGAAATTTTAAGAAAAATATCAAAACTGAAGGCTACATGAAGGGAATTTGAGCAAAACTCATGATTGAAGGCTATGGAAAAAGAATTTTAATAAAACTATGGTTGAACACTAATGTAAGAATTTTAAAAAAGTCATGGAAAAAGGATACAGTAAGAGAATTTGAAGGAAAATAATAGATGAAGGCAATAGTAAGGGACTTTTGACAAAAGTTATGACTTAAGGCTATAGTAAGAGAATTGGAAGAAATTCGTGGCATAAGGTTAGAGAAAGGGAATTTGAAGAAAAATGATGGCTGATGGCTAGAGTAAGAGAATTTTAGAAAAAATCAATGCTTAAGGCTATAGTTAGAGAATTTAATGAAAATAATTCCTAGAAAATTTTAGGAAAACTCATGGTTAAAGGCTATTGTAATGGAATTTAAACAAAATAAAGAATGAATGTTGTACAGAGAGAATTTTTAAAAAATCAGAGCTTATGGCTTTAGTTTGGAATTTATATGAAAAATCTTAATTGAAGACTATAATAAGGGAATTTGACGTAAAATCATAGCTGGAAAAAACAGTTAGAGAATTTGAAGAAAATGGTGGTTGAAGGCTATAGTAGAGAAATTGAAATAAAAATAATAGAAAAAAGTTGTCGTAAGGAGTTTGAAGATAAATCATGGTTGAAGGTTATAGTAAAGGAATTTTGACAAAAAAATGACTTAAGGCTATAGTAAGAGAATTTGAAGAAATTCATGGTACGAGGCTATCTTCAATGGCGGAGATATCGGGGGCAAGGGGGGGCATGGCTCCCCCAAAAATTTCCTAAACCCTTATATAGGGTTATGGGAATAAGACCTCCCACCCCCTTTAAAATATAATATTATATATATAGAGAAAAGGTAAGAGAGAAGAGAGAGTGAGAGTAAGAGAGAGAAATCAGGAGAGAGAGTGAGTGACTGAGAGAGATAGAGAGAGTGGAATGAATGAGTGAGAGAGAGTGAAGGAGAGATATAGAGAGAGATATGAGATATTAAGAGAGATATTAGAGGAGAGGAGAGAGGAAGAAGGAGAGATTATTAAAGAGAAAAGATATTATTATTATTAGGAAACCAAGGATACCAACTTAGGAGAATTATTTTATATGACCAAAAGAGAGGAAGAATTAATATAGGAGAGAGGGAGGGAGATAGATATTTTAACGATTTATATATATATATATAAGGAGATAGAGGAGAGAGAGAGAAGGAAATATATATTTATTATATAAGAGAATAGAGTGAAAGGAAGAGATAGAGAAGGAATTTTATAGAAGGGAGGAAGGAAGATAAGGGAGAGAGGAGAGGCTATTAATATTAAGGGTATTTGAAAAAAAATAATGATTGAAGGCTATTAGAAGGTAATTTTAGGAAAAATAATGGTTTACGGCTATAGTAAAGCATTTTAAATAAGAAAATGCCACTGACGCTTGTAGTAAGAGAATTTTAAGAAAAATCACAGTTGAAGGCTATAGTAAGGGAATTCTAAGAAAAAATCAAAAATGAAGGCCATAGAAATGGAGTTTGAGCAAAACTCATGGCTGAAGGCTATGGTAAAATAATTTTAAGAAAACTATGGTTGAAGCTATAGTAAGGGAATTTCAAAAAAGTCACGGAAAAAGGCTAGAGTACGAGAATTTGAAGGAAAATAATAATTAAAGGCTATAGTAAGGGACTTTTGACAAAAATTATGACTTAAGTCTATGTAAGAGAATTTGAAGAAATTCGTGGCACAAGGTTAGAGATAGGGAATTTGAAGAAAAATCATGGTAGACGGCTATAGTAAAAGAATTTTAGGAAAAATCAAGGTTTAAGGCTAAAGTTCGAGAATTTAAAGAAAATATTTCCTAGGAACTTTTATGAAAACTCATGGATAAAGGATATTGTAATGGAATTTAAAGAAAATAATGGCTGAATGTTGTAGTGAGAGAATTTTAAAAAAATCAGAGCTGAAGGATATACTTAGGAAATTATATAAAAAATCTGAATTGAAGACTATAGTGAGGGAATTTGCAGTAAAACCATGGCTGGAAGGAATAGTAATAGAATTTGAAGAAAATGGTGGTTCAAGGCTATTGTAAGGCAATTGAAACAAAAATCATGGCAAAAGGCTATCGTAAGGAATTTGAAGAGAAATTATGGTTGAAGGCTATAGTAAAAGAATTTTGACAAAAAAATGACTTAAGGCTATAGTTTGAGAATTTGATGAAAGTCATAGTATGAGGTTATAATAAGGGTATTTGAAGAAAAATAATGACTGAAGTCTATTGGCAGGGAATTTTAAGAAAATCCATGGTTTAAGGCAGTAGTAAAACATTTTAAATAAGAAAACTTGTTTGATGGTTGTGTAAGAGAATTTTAAGAAAAATAACAGCTGAAGGCAATAGTAAGGGAATTTTAAAAAAAAAATCAAAACTAAAGGCTATGGTAAAAGAATATTTAGAAAACTATGGTTGAACGCTATAGTAAGGGAATTTTAAAAAAGTCATGAAAAAAGGCAAGAGTAAGAAAATTTGAAGGAAAATAGTAGTGGAAGCCTATAATAAGGGACTTTTGACAAAAGTTATGACTTAAGGCTATAGTCAGAGAATTGGAAAAAATTCGTGGCACAAGGTTGGAGATAGGGAATTTGAAGAAAAATCATGTCGGATTGCTACAGTAAGAAAACTTTAGGAAAAATCAATGTTTAAGGCCATTTTTAGAAAATTAGTGTAAATAATTCCTCGGAAATTTTAGGAAGACCCATGGTTAAAGGCTATCAAATGGAATTTGAAGAAAATAATGGCTGAATGTTGTAGAGAAAATTTTTAAAAAATTAGAGCAAAGGATATAGTTTTGAAATTATGTGAAAAATCTTAATTGAAGACCATAGTAGGGGAATTTGAAGTAAAATCATTGATGAAAGAAATTGTAATAGAATTTGAAGAAAATGGTGGTTGAAGGCTATAGTAAAGCATGGTAGAAAGCTGTCGTAAGGAATTTGATGAGAAATCTTGGTTGAAGGAGTAAAGGAATTTTGACCAAAAAATGACTTAAGGCTATAGTAAGTAAATTTGATTAAATTCATGGTACGAGGCAATAATGAACATATTTGGAAAAAAATTGTACGAGGCTATAATGAGCATATTTGGAAAAAAAATAATGACTGAAGGCTATAGGAAAAGAATTTTAGGAAAATTCATGGTTTAAGGCTATAGGAAAGCATTTTAAATAAGAAAACTCGACTGATGCTTGTAATATCTTAAGAAAAATCACAGCCGAAGGCGATAGTAAGGGAATTTTAAGAAAAAATCTAAATTGAAGGCTATAGAAAGGATTTGAGCAAAACTCATGGCTGAAGGCTTTGGTAACATAGTTTCAAGAAAACTATGGTTGAAGGCAAAGTAAGGGAATTAAAAACTTCAAGGCAAAAGGCTAGATTAAGAGTATTAGAAGTAAAATAACGGTAGAAGGCAATAGTAAGGGACTTTTGACAAAATTTTTTTGACTAAAGACTATAGTAAGAGAATTTGAAGAAATTCGTGGCAAGGTTAGAGATAGGGAATTTGAAGAAAATTCATGGCGGGGAGGCTATAGTCAGAGAATTTTAGGAAAAATCATGGTATAAGGCTATAGTTAGAGAATTTAAAGAAAGTATTTCCAACGAAATTTTAAGAAAACTCATGGTTATAGGTTATTGGAATAAAATTTAAAGAAAAATAATGGCTGAGTGTTGTAATGAGAGAATTGTAAAAAAATAGAGTTAAAGGCAGCAGTTAGGAAATTATATGACAAATCTTTATTGAAGACTACAAGAAACAGAATTTGAAGTAGAATCAAACTGGAAGCAATAGTAGGAGAATTTGAAGAAAATGGTTGTTCAAGGCTATAGTAAAATAATTGAAACAAAAATCATGGAAAAAGTCTGTCTTAAGGAATTTGAAGAGAAATCATGGTTGAAGGCCATAGTAAAAGAATTTTGTCAAAAAAATGACTTAAGGCTATAGTAAGAGAATTGGAAGAAATTCAATGTACGAAGCTATTATCAGGCTATTTGAAGAAAAATAATGACTGAAGGCTATTGGGAAGGAATTTTATGAAAATTTATGGTTTAAGGCTATAGTAAAACATTTTAAATAAGAAAACTTGTCTGATGCTTGAGTAAAAGAATTTAAAGAAAAATCACAGCTGAAGGCTATAGTAAGGGAATTTTAAGAAAAAAATCAAAAACTGAAGTCTATAGTAAGGGAATTTGAGCAAAACTAATGTCTGAAGGCTATGGTAAAAGAATTTTAAGAAAACTATGGTTGAACGCTATAGTAAGGGAATTTTTAAAAAGTTATGGAAAAAGGCTAGAGTAAGAGAATTTGAAGGTAAATAATAATGGAAGGCTATAGTAAGGGACTTTTGATAAAAATTATGACTTAAGGCAATAGTAAGAGAATTGGAAGAAATTCGAGCCACAAGGTTAGAGATAGGGAATTTGAAGAAAAATGATGGCGGAAGGTTACAGTAAGACAATTTTAGGAAAAATCAATGTTTAAGGCTATAGTTAGAGAATTCAATGAAAATAATTCCTTCGAAATTTTAGGAAAACTCAAGGTTAAAGTCTATTGTAATGGAATTTGAAGAAAAAAATGGTTGAATTTTGTAGTGAGAGAATTTTTTAAAAATTAGAGCTGAAGGCTATAGTTAGATATTTATATGGAAAATTCAAATTGAAGACTAAGTAAGGGAATTTGAAGTAAAATCATTGTTGGAAGCAATAATAAAAGAATTTGAAGAAAATGGTGATTCATGGCTATAGCAGACCAATTGAAACATAAATCATGGCAAAAGGATGTCGTAAGGAATTTGAAGAGAAATCATGGTTGAAGGATATAGTAAAAGAATTTTGACAAAAAAATGACTTAAGGCTATAGTAAAAGAATTTGAAGAAATTCATGGTACAACGCTATATTAAGTGTTTTTGCAGAAAGATAATGACTGAAAGCTATTGGCAGGGAATTTAAAAAAAAATCATAGTAAAGTCTTTAGTAAAATATTTTAAATATGAAAACTTATCTAATGCTTGAGTAAGTGAATTTTAAGAAAAATCACAGCTGAAGGCTATAGTGGAGGAATTTTAAGAAAAAAATCAAAACTCAAGGCTATAGTAAGGGAATTTGAGCAAAACTCATGGTTCAAGGCTATTGTAACAGAATTTTAAGAAAACATTGGTTGAAGGATATAGTAAGGGAATTCTAAAAAAGTCAAGTAAAGAGGCTAGTGTAGGAGAATTTGAAGGAAAGTAATTGTTGAAGGCTATAGTAAGGGACTTTCGACAAAAATTATGACTAAAGGCTATAGTAATAGAATTTTAAGATATTCGGAGCTCAAGGCTAGAGTTAGGGAATTTTAAGAAAAAACATGGCCAAAGGCAATAGAAAGAGAATTTTAGGAAAAATCATGGTTGAAGGCTATAGTTAGAGAATTTAAAGAAAATAATTCCTATGGAATTTTCGTAAAACTTATGGTTAAAGGCTATTGTAATGGAATTTGGAGAAAATAGTGGTTGAATGTTGTAGTGAGAGAATTTAAAAAAAATCAGAGCTAAAGCCTATTGTTAGGAAATTATATGAAAAAATCTAAATTGAAGACTATAGTCAGAGAATTTAAAGTAAAATTATTTCTGGAAGGAATAGTAAGAGAATTTGAAGAAAATGGTGGTTCAAGGCTATAGTCAAGCAATTGAAACAAAAATAAAGGCAAAAGGCTGTCATAAGGAATTTGAACTGAAATCTTCGTTGAATCCTATAGTAAAGAAATTTTGAAAAAAAAATGACTTAAGGCTATGGTAAGATAATTTGAAGAAATTCATAGCACAAGGTTAGAGTAAGGGAATTCAAAGAAAAATCATGGCAGAAGGCGACAGTAAAAGAATTTTAAGAAAAATCAAGGTTTAGGGCTATAGTTAGAGAATTTCTTGAAAATAATTAATAGGAAATTTAAGGAAAAATCATGGATAAAGGCTACTGTAATGGAATTTAATAAAAATAAAGGCAAAAAGTTGTAGTGAGAGAATTTTAAAAAAAATCAGAGCAGAAGGCTATAGTTCGAAATTATATGAAAAATCGAAATTGTAGGCTATAGAAAGGGAATTTGAGTAAAATTATTGCTTCAAGCAATAGAAAGGGAATTTGAAGAAAATGGTGGTTCAAGGATATAGTAAAAACAATTGAAACAAAAATCATGCCAAAAGGCTATCGTAAGGAATTTGAAGAGAAATCATGGTTGAAGGCTATAGTAAAGGAATTTTCACAAACATAAAGCTATAGTAAGAGAATTTGATGAAATTCATGGTAATGAGGCTATAATAATAAGGGTTTTGAAAAAAAAATATGACTGAAGGCTATTGGAAGGGAATTTTAGGAAAATTAATGGTTTAAGGCTATTGTAAACCATTTTAAAGAAGAAACTCGAATGACGCTTGTATTAAGAGAATTTTTACAAAAATCACAGTTGAAGGCTATAGAAAGAAAATTCTAAGAAAAAAATTAAACAAAAAGCTTTAGTAAGGGAGTTTGAGAAAAACTCATGGCAGAAGGCTATGGTAAAAGAATTTTAAGATACTATAGTTAAAGGCGATACTAAGGAAATTTTAAAAAAGTCATGGAAAAAGGTTAGAGTAAGAGAATTTGAAGGAAAATAATAGTTGAAGTCTGTAGTAAAGAAATTTTGAAAAAAAATTATGACTAAAGGCTATAGTAAGAAATTTGAAGATATTAGGTGTCACAAAGGCTAAAGTTAGGGAATTTGAAGAAAAAAATCATGGCTTAAAGGCTACAATAAAAAAGAATTTTAGGAAAAATCAATGTTTAAGGCTATAGTTAGAGAATTTAAAAAAAAAAAATTCCTAGGAAATTTTAGGAAAACTCATGGATAAAGGCTATTATAATGGAATTTAAGGAAAACAATGGCTGAAAGTTGTAGTGAGAGAATTTATTAAAAAATCTGAGCTGAAGGCTATTGTTCGAAATTATATGAAAAATCCTAATAGAAGACTATAGTAAAGGAATTTGAAGTAAAATCATAGCTAGAAGCAATAGTAAGAGAATTTGCAAAAAAAATGGTGGTTCACGCTATAGTAAAAAGCAGTTGAAAAAAAAAAAATCATGACAAAATGCTGTTGTAAGAAATTTGAAGAGAAATCATGGTTGAAGGCTATAGTAAAGGAAGTTTGATAAAAAAATGACTGAAGGCTATTGGAAGGGAATTTTAGGAAAATGAATGGTTTAAGGCTATAGTTAAGCATTTGAAATAAGAAAACCCGACTGACGCTATAGTAAGGGAATTCTAAGAAAAAAATCAAAATTGAAGGCTATAGTAAGGGAGTTGAGCAAAACTCATGGCTGAAGGCTTTGGTAAAACAATTTAAAAAAAACTACGGTTGAAGGCTATAGTATGGGAATTTTAAAATAGTCATGGAAAAAGCCTAGACTAAAAGAATTTGAAGGAAAATAAAATTTGAAGGCTATAGTAAGGGACTTTTAACAAAAATTATGACTAAAGGCTATAGTAAGAGAATTTGAAGATATAATGAGAAACAAGGCTAGAGTTAGGTAATTTGGAGAAAAACATGGCTGAAGGCTATAGAAAGAGAATTTTAGGAAAAATAATGGTTTAAGGCTATAGTTAGAGAATTTAAAGAAAATAATTCCTAGGGAATTTTAGGAAAACTCATGGATGAAGGCTATTGTAATGGAATTAAACGAAAAATAAAGGTTGAAAGTTGTAGTGAGACAATTGTTTAAAAATCAGAGCTGAAGGCTATAGTTCGGAAATTATATGAAAAATCTAAATTGAAGGATTTAGTAAGGGAATTTGAAGTAATATCATAGCTGGAAGCAATAGTAAGAGAACTTAAAGAAAATGGTGGTTCGAGGCTATAGTCAAGCAATTGAATCTCAAATCAAGGCAAAATGATGTCGTAAGGAATTTGAAGAGAAATCATGGCTGAAGGCTATAGCAAAGGAAGTTTGACAAAATTCAAGGTATGAGGTTATATTAAGGGTTTTGGAAAAAACATATTGACTGAAGGCTATTGGAAGGGAAGTTTAGGAAAATTAAAGGTTTAAGGCTGTAGCATAGCTTTTAAGAAAACTAGACTGACGCTTGTAGTATAACATTTTACGAAAAATCACAGTTGAGGGTAATAGTAAGGGAATTTTGAGAAAAAAAACAAAATTTAAGTCTATAGTAGGGGAGTTTGAGCAAAACTCATGGCTGAAGGCTTTCGTAAAAAATTTAAAGAAAACTATGGTTGAAGGCTATAGTATGGGAATTTTAAAAAAGTCAAGGAAAAAGGCAAGAGTTAGAGAATTTGATGGAAAATAATAGTTGAAGTCCATAGTAAGGGACTTTTAACAAAAATTATGACTAAAGGCTATAGTTAGAGAATTTGAAGATATTCGTGGAACAAGGCTATTGAAAGAGAATTTTAGGAAAAATCATGGTTTAAGGCTATATTTAGAGAATTTAAAGATAATAATTCCTAGGGAAATTTAGGAAAACTCATCGTTAAAGTCTATTGTAATGGAATTTGAAGAAAATAATGGCTGAATGTTGTAGAGAGAGAATTTTGAAAAAATTAGAGCTGAAGACTATTGTTAGAAAATTATATGAAAAATCCAAATTGAAGACTATAGTAAGGGAATTTGAACTAAAATCATTACTAGAAGCATAAGTAATAGAATTTGAAGAAAAAAATGGTGATTCAAGGCTATAGTAAAACAATTGAAACAAAAAAATCAAGGCAAAAGGCTGTCGTAAGGAATTTGAAGAGAAGTCATGGTTGAAGGCTATAGTAAACAAATTTTGACAATAATATCACTTAAGGCTATAGTAAGAGAATGACGAAATTCATGGTACGAGGCAATAATATGGGTATTTGAAGAATAATAATGACTGAAGGCTATTGGATGGGAGTTTTAGGAAAATTAAAGGTTTAAGGCCATTGTAAAGCATTTTAAATAAGAAAACTCCACTGATGCTTGGAGTAATAGAATTTTAAGAAAAATCACAGTTAAAGGCTATAGTAAGGGAATTTTAAAAAACAAAATCAAAATTGAAGGCTATAGTAAAGGAGTTTGAGCAAAACTCATGGCCGAAGGCTTTGGTAAAACAATTTTAAGAAAGCTGAGGTAGAAGGCTATAGTAAGGGAATTTTTAAAGAGTCATGGAAAAAGGATAGAGTAAGAGAATTTGAAAGAAAATAATAGTTGAAAATAATAGAGTAAGGGACTTTTTACAAAAATTATGACTTAAGGCTATAGAACGAGAATTTGAAGAAATTCGTGGCACAAGGTTAGAGATAGGGATTTTGAACTAAAATCATGGGAAAGGCTACAGTAAAAAAGAATTTTAAAGTAAAATCAAGGTTTAAGACTATAGTTAGAAAATTTAAAGAAAACAATTCATAGGAAAATTTATGAAAACTCATGGATAAAGACTATTGTAATGGAATTTAAAAGAAAATAAAGGCTGAATGTGATAGAGAGAGAATTTTAATATCAGATCTGAAGGCTATAGTTGAGAAATTATATGAAAAATCTTAATTGAAGTAAAATGATAGCTGGAAGCAATAGTCAAAGAATTTGAAGATAATAGTAGTTGAAGGCTCTAGTAAAACAATTGAAACAAATATCATCATAAAAAGGCTGTCGTAAAGGAATTTGTAGAGAAATCATGGTTGAAGGCTATAGTAATGGAATTTTCAAAAAAAAAAAAAAATGACTTAACGCTATAATAAGAGAATTTTAGGAAATTCATGGTAATGAAGTCTATAATAAGGGTTTGTGAAAAAAAATAATTATTGAAGGCTATTGGAAGGGAATTTTAGGAAAGTTAATTGTTTAAGGCTATAGCAAAGCATTTTAAATAAGAAAACTCGGCTGGCGCTTGTTATAAGAGAATTTTACGAAAAATCACAATTGAGGGAAATAGTAAGGGAATTTTAAGACAAAACCAAAATTTAAGGCTATAATAAGGGAATTTCAGCAAAACTCACGACTGAAGGCTTTCGTAAAACAATTTTAAGAAAACTATAGTTGAAGGCTATAGAATGGGAATTTTAAAAAAGTCATGGAAAAAGGCTAGAGTAAGAGAATTTGAAAGAAAATAATAGTTGAAGGCTAGAGTAAGGGACTTTTTACAAAAGTAATGACTAACGGTGGTTTAGTGCATAGAGAATTCAATGTTTACAGAGAGTTTACAGTCATAGACAATGATTTCCCTGAAAATGAACTTCTAGGGAAAACTTTCTCTTGTTTGTGGTTGACACTAAGACTTTGCTATATCGACAAAGTAATTAATAAATTCTACTGATTGATAAATAATTATTTTATTTAGAGTTATTGTTGAATTATTCTAAAGAGTAAAAAATTAAAAAAACAATATTTTTATATAAATACAAAGAATTTAACTTTTCTCTATATCAATAATTTTTATATAATGCATTAGATGATCAATATTTATTTAGTAAACATAATTTTATGTTTTTATACAATGATCCTACTATTTGATTAATTTTCTCATTAACCAAATTTACTAAATATTTAGCCATTTATTACCTATAACCATATTTTTTTCTTTTGAATGATTTAATTTAGTATATATTACTTCAATTAAAAAAAAAGAAAATTTTTAAATTAATTTTATTATAATTTTTTTTATTATAAGTATTTTTTATTTTAAATGGTAATAGAAAAAATAGGTCCTGAAGATATGATCTATGATTTTTATATTATTTTTCTCTTTAAAAAGATTATATAAGTTTTATATATTTAAAAAATAAAATAATTTTTTAATTATGATTTTATTAAAAGGGAATTCAAAACATAAAAAGAGGTAATCGTTATAAACATTTAAAACTACTTTAAATTTTTATTTGAAGAAATTAATTATAAATAAATAAGTTTTTTCCTCTGTTTTTAAAATTGAACAGACCATCAAACCGGCAGTATGTTCTGTTTTGGTTGAACCTGGTTGCACCGGGTTGGACCAATGGTTCAACCATTAAATAGTATACTCTATACTTTATACTTTCATAATAATTCTATAGAAAAAATTACAAAAATAATCCTAATTTTTGGTGAACTGGGCCGAGTCAATAAGAACCGAATTGGCCTCCAATTCTGGTTCAATCAGGTCTGACCGGCCGGTTTGGTTCGGTTTTTAAAACACTATTTTTAACAAGTTTGAGAATAAGTAGTCACTATTTTTTAAAAAGAATTAAAAGAAAAGAAATTAATTTTATATTTACAAAAATATTTTTTTTTATTTTTGTGTCTGCTCCCCTAATTTTAGAAGGCTGTTGAGCCAGAGAATTGGAGAGAGTTGAAAATTCCATGTCTTGAGGTGAGAAATGGAATTCTTAAAACCCCTCTAAATTTACACTGTCCTAAAAACTCTAATTTCTCTCCTAAGTTTTAGGAGAAATGAAAGTTATCCAGAATTTACTCTGACTATCCTGAGAAAGTTCTATTTTCCAGGAATTTATATTCTCTAACTTCACTTTCCCTAACCACTAAACCCCAGCAAAGGCGATAGTTAGAGAATTTGAAGATTTTTAGTGGCACAACGCTATTGAAAGATAATTTTAGGAAAAATCATGGTTTAAGGCTATATTTAGAGAATTTAAAGAAAATAATTCCTAGGGAAATTTAGGAAAACTAATCACTAAAGTCTATTGTAATGGAATTTGAAGAAAATAATGGTTGAATGTTGGAGTGAGAGAATTTTAAAAAAATTAGAGCTGAAGGCTATTGTTAGAAAATTATATGAAAAAGCCAAATTGAACACTATAGTAAGGGAACTTCATGTAAAATCATTACTGGAAGCAATAGTAGGAGAATTTGAAGAAAATGGTGGTTCAAGGCTATAGTAATGCAATTGAAACAAAAATCAAGGCAAAAGACTGTCGTAAGATATTTGAAGAGAAATCATGGTTGAAGGCTATAGTAAACAAATGTTGACAACAGTATGACTTAAGGCTATAGTAAGAGAATTTCAAGAAATTCATGGTAATGAGGCTATATTAAGGGTATTTGAAGCAAAATAATGATTGAAGGCTATAGGAAGAGAATTTTAGGAAAATTAATGGTTTACGGCCATAGTAAAGCATTTTGAATAAAAAATCTCCAACGGACGCTTGGAGTAATAGAATTTTAAGACAAATCACAGTTGAAAGCTATAGTAAGGGAATTATAAGAAAAAAATCTAAATTGAAGGCTATAGTAAAGGAGTTTGAGCAAAACTCATGGCCGAAGGCTTTGGTAAAACAAATTTAAGAAAACTGAGGTTGAAGGCTATAGTAAGGGAATTTTTAAAAAGTCATGGAAAAAGGATAGAGTAAGAGAATTTAAAGGAAAATAATAGTTGAAGGCTATAGTAAGGGACTTTTAACAAAAATTAAACTTAAGGCTATAGTAAGAGAATTTGAGGAAATTCGTCGCACAAGGTTAGAGATAGGGATTTTGAAGAAAAATCATGGCGAAAGGCTACAGTAAAAGAATTTTAAGAAAAATCAAGGTTTAAGGCTATAGTTAGAGAATTTAAAGAAAACAATTCCTAGGAAATTTTAGGAAAACTCATGGATAAAGGATATTGTAGTGGAATTTAAAGAAAATAATGGCTGAATGAGTTAGAGAGAGAATTTTTAAAAAATCAAAGCTAAAGGCTGTAGTTCAGAAATTATAAGAAAAATCTTAATTGAAGACTATAGTAAGGGAATTTGAAGTAAAATAATTGCAGGAAGCAATAGTAAAAGAATTTAAAGATAATAGTGGTTGAAGGCTCTAGTAAGGCAATTGAAACAAATATCATGGCAAAAGGCTGTCATAAGGAATTTGAAGAGAAATCACGGTTGAAGGCTATAGTAATGGAATTTTCAAAAAAAATGACTTAACGCTATAGTTAGTGAATTTCAGGAAATTCATGGTATGAGGCTATAACAAGGGTTTGTGAAAAAAATAATGACAGAAGGCTATTGGAAGGGAATTTTAGGAAAATTAATGGTTAAAGGCTATAGTAAAGCATTTTGTAGAAGAAAACTTGACTAACGCTTGTAGCAAGAGAATTTTAAGAAAAATCAGAGTTGAAGGCTATTGTTAGGGAATTCTAAGAAAAAAATAAAAATTGAAGGCTATAGTAACGGAGTTTGAGCAAAACTCATGGCTAAAGGCTTTGGTAAAACAACTTAAAGAAAACTATGGTTGAAGGTTATAGTATGGGAATTTTAAAATAGTCGTGGAAAAAGGCTAGAGTAAGAGAATTTGAAAGAGAATAATAGTTGAAGGCTATTGTAAGGGACTTTTGACTTAAATTATGACTAAAGGCTATTGTAGCAGAATTTGAAGATATTCGTGGCAAAAGGCTACAGTTAGAGAAATTGAAGGAAAAACATGGCTAAAGGCTATAGAAAAAGAATTTTAGGAAAAAACTTGGTTTTAGGCTACAGTAAGAGAATTTAAAGAAAATAATTCCTAGAGAATTTTAGGAAAACTCATCATTAAAGGCTATTGTAATGAAATTTTAAGAAAATAATGGCTTAATGTTGTAGTGACAGAATTTAAAAAAAATCTGAACTGAAGACAATAGATAGGAAATTATATGAAAAATCCAAATTGAAGGCATTAGTAAGGGAATTTGGAGTAAAATCATTGCTTGAAGCAATAGTAAGAGAATTTGAAGAAAATGGTGGTTCAAGGCTATAACAAACGAATTGAAACAAATATCATGGCAAAAGGCTGTCATAAGGAATTTGAAGAGAAATCATGGTTGAAGCCTATAAAGGAATTTTGACAAAAAAAATGGCTTAAAGCTATTGTAAGAGAATTTGATGAAATTCATGGTAATGAGGCTATAATAATGGTTTTGAAAAACAATAATGACTGAAGGCTATTGGAAGGAATTTTAGGGAAATTAATGGTTTAAAGGTAAAAGTAAAGTATTTTAAATAAGAAAAGTCGACTCATGCTTTTAGTAAGAGAATTTTTAAAAAATCACAGTAGAAGGCTATAGTAAGGGAATTCTAAGAAAAAAAAAAAAATTGAAGGCTATATGTAAGGGAGTTTGACCAAAACTCATGGCCAAGGCTATGGTAAAAGAATTTTAAGAAAACTATGCTTCAAAGGCTTATAGTAAGGAAATTTTAAAAAGTCATGGAAAAAGGCTAGATCAAAAGAATTTGAACGAAAATAATAGTTGAAGGCTATAGTAAGGGACTTTTTGACAAAAACTATGACTAAAGGCTATAGTAAGAGAATTTGAAGATATTCATGGCACAAGGCTAGAATTAGGAATTTGACAAAAATCATGGCGAAAGTCTACCGTAAAAAGAATTTTAGCCAAAAAACTAGGTTTAAAAGGGTACAGTTAGAGAATTTAAAGAAAATAATTCCTTGGAAATTTTGGAAAACTCTTGGATAATGGCTATTGTAATGGAATTTAAAGAAAATAAGGGTTGAATGTTGTTGTGACAGAATTTTTTAAAAATCATAGCTGAAGGCTATAGCTCTTAAATTATATGAAAAATCTTAATTAAAGACTATAGTAAGGGAATCTGAAGTAAAATCATAGCAGGAAGAAATAGTAACAGAATTTGATGAAAATAGTGGTTGAAGGCTATAGTAAAGAAATTGAAACAAAAATCACGGCGAAAGGCTATCGTAAGGAATTTGAAGGTAAATCATGGTTGAATGCTAAAGTTAGGAAATTTTGACCAAAAAATGACTTAAAGTTATTGTAAGAGAATTTGATGAAATTCATGGTACGGGCTATAATAAGGGTTTTGAAAAAAAAAAATATTGACTAAAGGCTATTGGAAGGAAATTTTAGGAAAATTAATGGTTTAGGCTATAGCAAAGCATTTTAAATAAGAAAACTCATTTGATGCTTGTTGTAAGAGAATTTTAAGAAAAATCATAGTTGAAGGGTATAGTATGGGAATTTTAAGAAAAAAACCAAAATTGAAGTCTATAGTAATGGAGTTTGAGCAAAACTCATGGCTGAAGACATTGGTAAATCAATTTCAAGAAAATGGTGGTTCAAGGCTATTGTAAGGCAATTGAAACAAAAATCATGGCAAACGGCTGTCGTACGGAATTTGAAGAGAAATCATGGTTGAAGGTTATAGTAAACGAATGTTGACAACAAAATGACTTAAGGCTATAGTAAGAATTTGAAGAAATTCATGGTACGAGGCTATATTCAATGGCGGAGATAGGGGGCAAGGGGGGCCATGGCTCTAAAATTTTCCTAAACCCTATATAGGGTTAAGGCAATGGGCCTCCCAACCCCTTAAAAAATATAATATTATATATAGAGAGAAAAGGTAAGAGAAAGAGAGAGAGAAATCCCAGGAGAGAGAGTGAGAGAGAGAGAGAGTGAAATGAATGAGTGAGAGAGAGATACAGAGAGAGGAAGTAAGAGAGGAGAGAGGAAGAGAGAGAGAGAGAGGGAAGAGGGAGAAAGAAGGAGAGATAATTTTTAAAGAGGATATTAAGGAAGAGAGCCTAAAGAGAAAAGATTAAGTTTGTTCCTTGAAATTTTAATTATTTTGACTGAAGGCTATTGGAGGGATTTGAATTTTATTAAAAAATAATGGTTTAAGGAATTTGGAAAAAATAATGGTTTAAGAATTTTAAATAAGAAAATGCCATTGATGCTTGTAGTAAGAGAATTTTTAGAAAATCACAGTTAAGGCTATAGTAAGGAATTCTACAAAAAATCAAAATTGAAGGCTATAGTAATGGGTTTAAGCAAAACTCATAGCTGAAGGCTTTGGTAAAATAATTTTAAAAAAACTATGGTTGAAGCTATAGTAAGGAATTTTAAAAAAATAGCTGAAGTCAAAATAAAAAAAAAATAGAGTAAGAAAAAAGTCACAGAAAAAAGCTAGAGTAAGAAATTTGAAGGAAAATAAAATTGAAGGCAAAAAAGTAAGGGACTTTTCACAAAAATTAAGACTTAAGCTATAGTAAGAGAATTTGAAGAAATTCGCATGGCACTTAGAGATAGGGAATTTGAAGAAAAAATCATGGCAGACGGCTACATGAAAAGAATTTTAGGAAAAATCAAGGTTTAAGGCTATAGTTAGAGAATTTCATGTAAATAATTCCTTGGAACTTTTAGGAAAACTCATGGATAAAGGTTATCTTAATGGAATTTAAAAAAAAAATAATGGCAGAATGTTGTAGTGAGAGAATTTTTAAAAAATTAGAGCTGAAGGCAATAGTTCAGAAATTATATGAAAAATCTTAATTGAAGACTTTAGTAAGGGAATTTGAAGTAAAATCATAGCAGGAAGCAATTGTAACAGAATTTATAGAAAATAGTTGTTGAAGGCTATAGTAAATCAATTGAAACAAATATCATAGCAAAAGGTTGTCGTCAGAATTTGAAGGTAAATCTTGGTTGAAGGCAATAGTAAAGGAATTTTGACAAGAAAATGACTTAAGGCTATAGTAAGAGAATTTCAAGAAATTCATGGTACAGTCTATATTAAGGGTATTTGAAGAAAAGTAATGACTGAAGTCTATCGGAAGAGAATTTTCAGAAATTAATGGTTTAAGGTTATCCTAAAGGATTTTAAATATGAAAACTCCATTGACGCTTGTAGTAAGAGAATTTGAAGAAAAAAATCACAGGTTGAAGGATATAGTAAGGGAATTCTAAGAAAAAATAGAAACTGAAGGCCATGGTAAAAAAAAATTTTAGCAAAACTCATGGCTAAAGGCTATGGTAAAAAAAATTTTAAGAAAACTGTGCTTGTAGGCTTATAGTAAGGAAATTTTAAAATGTCAAGGAAAAATCCTAGAGTAAAAGAATTTGAAAATAATAGTTGAAGGCTATAGTATGGGACTTTGACAAAAAATTATGAGTTAAGGCTATAGTAAGAGAATTGGAAGAAATTTGTGGCACAAGGCTAGAGTTAGGGAATTTGAAGAAAAATCATGGCGGAAAGCTACAGAAAATGAACTTTAGGAAAAATCAAGGTTTAAGACTATAGTTAGAGAATTAAAAGAAAAAAAAATTCCTAGGAAATTTTAGGAAAACTCAAGGAAAAAAGGCTATTGTAAAGGAATTTAATGAAAATAATGGCTGAATGTTGTAGTGAGAGAATTTTTTTTGATCAGAGCTGAAGGCTATTGTTCCAAAATTTTATGAAAATCCTTAATTGCAGACTATAGTAAGGGATTTTAAAAGTAAAATCATAGCTGGAAGCAATAATAACAGAATTTGAAGAAAATAGTGGTTGAATTGACTATAGTAAAAGCAATTGAAACAAAAAAATTGGCAAAGAGGCTGTAGTAAGGAATCTGAAGAGAAATCATGGTTGAAGGCTATTGTAAACAAATTTTGACAACAATATGGGTTAAGGCTATAGAAAGAGAATTTGATGAATTTCTAGATCTGAGGGCTATAATAAAGGTTTTAAGAAAAAAAATAATGACTGAAGGCTATTGAATGGGAAATTTTGGAAAATTAACGATTTAAAGGCTGTAGTAAAACATTTAAAAAAAAACTCGACCCGACACCTATAGTAAGAGA
Source organism: Aristolochia fimbriata (assembly GCA_019845555.1). Taxonomy (NCBI): domain Eukaryota; kingdom Viridiplantae; phylum Streptophyta; class Magnoliopsida; order Piperales; family Aristolochiaceae; genus Aristolochia; species Aristolochia fimbriata. The sequence goes on from CM034083.1 coordinate 25,755,447, forward strand.
ATTTAAAAAAAAATCACAGCTGAAGGCTATATTAAAGGGAATACTAAGAAAAAAAAATCAAAATTAAAGCCTATAGTATGGAAGTTTTACCAAAACTCATGGCTGAAGGCTTTGGTTTACAACAATTTTAAGAAAACTATGGTTGAAGGCTATAGAAAGGGAATTTTAAAGAAGTCATGGAAAAAAGGCAAGAGTAAGAGAATTTGAAGGAAAATAATAGTTGAAGGCTATAATAAGGGACTTTTTGAAAAAAAATTATGACTTAAGGGTATTGTAAAGAGAATTGAAAGAAATTCATGGCAGAAGGTTAGAGATAGGGAATTTGAATAAAAATCAATGCCGAAGATTACTGTAACAAATTTTAGGAAAAATTAAGTTTAAGGCTATAGTTAGAGAATTTAAAGGAAATAATTCCTAGGAAATTTTAGGAAAACTCATGGTTAAAGTCTTTTTTTTGTAAAAAAAATTTAATGAAAATAATAGCAAACGTTATAGTGAGAGAATTTTTAAAAATCAGAGCTGAAGGCTATATCTCGAAAATTATATGAAAAATCTTAATTAAAGACTATAGTAAAGGAATTTAAATTAAAGTCATAGCTGGAAGTAATAGTAAGAGAATTTGAAGAAAATTGAGATTCAAGGCTATAGTAAAACAATTGAAACAAAATCATGGCAAAAGGGTGTCATAAGAATTTGTGAGATATTATGGTTGAAGGCTATAGTAATGGAATTGTGACAAGAAAATGACTTAAGGCTATAGCAAAAGAGAATTTGATGAAATTCATGGTACGAGGCTATAATAATGATTTTTGAAAAAAAAATAATCATTGAACAATAGGAAGGAATTTTAGGAAAATTAATGGTTTAAGGCTATAGTAAAAACATTTTAAATAATAAAACTTCGATTGGCGCTTGTAGTACGAGAATTTTAAGAAAAATCACAGCTGAATGCT